>CM058041.1:105141718-106516461 GCA_030169165.1 Centaurea solstitialis | reverse complement strand
ACAAATGAATCTATTTTTCAAATGACCAAATTAACCCTGGATTAGTCAATTTTGTTAGCCTTTAACCTTTCAATTGTGAATTAGCAACTCGTTTTGCCTTTATATTCACAAATTCTAATTTTAACCTCAAACATTAAAATTTAATAAAATATTTTTAGAATTATAGATAAAAAAATTTATACCAAGAAATCATTACTTTTATTAATAAATGATTATATTTTTTATTCTTTATAAATCAAATAAAATTAACAAGAAATAAAATCTGTTAAAATAAATCATATGGATTAATCAAGTAAAAGTTGATCAAAAATGTATATGAAAATTTTATAATATTTATCTAATAATATAGTTCTAAAGTCATATTTAATACACCATAACTATTTATGAAAATTAAGAGAAAAATTAGTACATATTTACACAATTATTATATGTCTCAAATATTTATAAAGGTGTAAAATAATAACTAGTCTTGATTGATAGAAAACAAGATTAGTAAACCCATAAACTTTGACTTTCCAACTATTAGTAATTTGTATCATAACTTTATATTAAATTCGAATTATTTGATTAATCTGTTGGCTTAGGCTTTAGATACTACATAAAACATTCATGGAAATATGTATATGTTCAAGAAAACTTAAGAAAGTAGAATAATTTTTAAATTCAAATTAGTTAATTGGTGGGTTAAATTTTAATGGTGGTAAAGTCCTCCAACTTAAAATAATTTATTCATTTATCATAAGAGGAGTGTTTGAACAACCAATTAACCATTGTGATTTTTATATATTTGGTTGACTTTTATAAATGTTAATTATCATAATCACATTACAAAGCTAACCTTTGTTATTGGCTCCTATATATTTAAAATGTATTTTTTTTTTAAATTAAGACAATATATAACTTTTTAACTTATAATTTATTACGAATAAAGATTTGATGGTATGATAAAATAATCAAAACAACTATGCTTATTTTAGAACCACTATGTTGTTTATGAATTAAGTATTTTGTTAATAATAAACAGGTAATTTTTTCCCATAGAAAAAAAAATATATATATATATATAAATGAATAGTTATTTAAAAAAGAGTTTACTATGGATGGTCCCTATAGTTTGGTGAATTTTATGGATCTGGTTTTTAAACTTCATTCATTACATATTACGACCCGTCGTATGCCATTTTATAACGAATTGATTCTTCTTCTAATCGCGATCCCCCTCATCCGTTAACCTTGGTGGCATTTTCGTCCTTTATCCAGTTTGTGTGGTTTTTTCGAAATTTGTCTCTCGAGTAATAAAGATAAAAGGTTGAAAAGGACAAAAATGTCCTCAAAGTTAATGATGAAGCTGGATGACTGTTAAAAGGAGGAACCAATTCGTTATATAATGACATACGAAGAGTCCTAATATGTAACAAATAAAGTTTAGAGACGAAATCCATAATTAACTCTTACCAAAAAGATTAATAAATAAGCAACTTTAGTGGTCTAAATACAAGTTGCTGTATAGGCATGTAAAAATAGATACAATAATGAGTAAAATGTAGTTTTGGTCCCTAGAGTTTGTTGTTTTCCTTGTTTTTGTTCCTAACGAAATTTTTATTGCAAAAAACCCTCAAGGTATGTATAAGTACTTGGTTTTGGACCTTACCATTAACGAAAGTTAAATTCTATCAATTAAATTCATGTGCTTACATAAGGGTAAGGTAGTCATTTATATATCTAAAATATGAGAGCAAATTAAAAATTAAATAATAAATATCTTTGTTATTTCATATTTCATAGATAAAATTATTCTCAAGGGATGAAACTTAACTTTTGCTAATAAGAAAAATCAAAATTAAACATTTTTACTATCATGACGGTCATCTTTTAATAATGAATTTTTATAAATATCAAAACCATAAAAAATAACAAACCAAAGCGACTAAAACTTAAATTTACTCTAAAATAATTCTTTTTGATATGGTGGGTGTAATTATTAATAAATGCTTTCTTTCCCATAAAGGAAGAATCTGTGGAGTACCTTGAACCTTGGAACTAGAATATGAACAAGATCCCCAAAAAGTCAAATGTTTGAAATTATGCATATTAAAGTTGGGTTTAGTAAAAATAAATTAGCTTATGGTTAATTTATATTTAGATAGACCATAAATTAACTTTTAGTTTATTGAAATGTTAGTTGGAGCTGTACTTTAGTAATTTTTTGTATCTTTATTCAATTATACCGTTATTAATATTAATTATTATATTGCAAGATATCTTTTTTGGTCATTTTTACATACTCAGTAGCTAGTTTTTGCCAAACATAATTAATTCATAAGCTAGTTTATCAGCTACTAGCTAGCATATTAGTCAACAACTAGCTTATCAACTAATTTTCCAAACATGGCCTAAATCCTGTTGCTTTTATACGCAACTGGTAATTAATCTCGATAAATCAACATAACATATCTCTCTTAGTTTTGTTAAAAATAGAAGAAAAAAATGATCATTTATTTGTTGAAATGATCCAACAATTTTTCTATTTCATAATTTAAAATAGAAATTAAAAAAAAAATCTCTAAAATAGAGAATTCTCTAAAATTTCTAAATGAGAAAACAAACATTATTATAAGAGTATCTCCTACAATTTTTTCATAGTTTTTCTAAAATAGAGAAATAAATATGAAAATTTCTTAAAAATTTCTATCGGCAACCGTTTTAAAATTTTAGAAAATCTATCATTAATTTTATTATTAAAATATACATTGTATTTATTATTTTAATAATTTTTAAACTATTTTATAATTAATTATGTTATTGATGAAAAAAAATAATTCCTTTAAAACTAATATAAAAAACAGTTTAAAACTAAAATATAATACGTTGATGACTAATACCTTTTCCAAACTAATATATAATATTGTTTACAGAAATATTTAAATCATATAAAATCATCTTTGTATATAAAAATCTGATTACAGTAAACTACTATCAAATCTTTTATTTGATAAATATATTATTTAAAAACATTGTAAAATAGCAACAACAAAAGTGAGTACTAACAAGATTAAAAAAAAAAGAGAGCATATTCTTCAAATATTTGTAAAAACAACTATGCAAATTATACATTAATTAAATGTTGATGACATATAATTTTCTTTTTAAATATTTATGAATAAAATATTATTTAGTTTAAACAAATAAAATTTCATTGATTTTATCATCAAATAACATTTGATGGCTTCAAACAACCAAATTCAGTTACTACTTCTTAATTACCAAGGATGGTTTTATCATCAATAAGGTTCATTGGGTTTAAATAGCCAAATTCAATTATTGCTTCTTAATCATCAACGAAATTTGGTCAAACCGCTCAATGGTCATCAATCATAAAAAAACATGAATGTTTATTGATCCCGAATAGATAATGGTTTTTTGGATCAATATTGAATCGTTTTTTGGGACATCATTTTACCAAGTTTAGCAAAATGACAATCTTCAATCATTTCAACTGACAGTTCAGTTACAGGTTACATCGAACCAAAAAAAAAACTTCTCTGACTCACACTTGTTACCACATTGATAAGGTTGAACCAAAATGACAATCTTCAATACATGTTTTTTTCTTCAAAATAACTACTTTGAATTAATAAATAGACTTTATGGTTATTGATTTCAAAATTTCAGACATTCATTGAACTAAAAATATAATCATTTCAAGATTATCAATTAATTTTTTGTTGGTCACCATTTTAGGCAAGTTTTCTATAACATGGTTTTGCTATATTGACTCCCTTTGATCTCCTACTCAGGTTTCAAACAAAAAGTTCACATGTTTTCTTGGAGACAAGCAAATACAGTATCTACAAAAAAAAAAAAAACGTACTCAAAATGATAAGCAAATATAAAAACATAATTAATCGGAACAACCAATGGAGTACATACCGATAATATTTTTTTATAAATGGATAATCTTTTATGCCATTTTAAGATCATCACTTTTAAAATAATCGATGAGCATAGATCTCAAAAAGATAATGGTTGCAAGGACCATCACTGAATCACTTTTTAGGTCATCATTTCAAGCAAGTTGTTTGAAACATGGTTTTTTACAAACCGACTCTCTGTGATTTCTCACCAAATAAAGTTTCATTGTTTTGACCTACGGAGTTCAATTTAGATTTTAATCAAGAACAGAAAAGACAAATCTACTAAAATACAAGTGATTAATTAAAATAAAGAAACTAGATTCATCAAAAACTATAAAAAGGGCCATCTTTGAATTTTCTTTTGGGCATCATTTTTGACAAATTTCCTAAAACTTAGTATTTTCAAACTGATTTTTATTGGGGTTTTCACCGGATCAAGTTCAATCATGTCAAACTAGTGAGTCAATTGTGGGTTTTTAATCAATAATAGATGGACAATATCTATAAAAAAAGAGCAAGTGTTAAATCAAAAGTAGAAGTAAATTAAAGAGATAATATATGTCAAAAAACTACAAAAATATGATATGACTAACATTTATTTATTAATTGATAAATGATTAAGCTGTTTTATGACCATCAATTTTAGAATCATGAGCATTAATAGATCCTGACAAGATAATGTCCGGGCAATCATTGAAAAACTTTGTTTTCTGGAAAAACTTGAGTCTTGTTACAGTTTTAATCAACCCCCCCCCCCCCCCCCCCCCCCTAAAAAAAAACATTCAATATAAATAAGAAGCAACATAAAGAAACAAATTTCGTTTGAGAACAACTATATAAGTAGTATATAAGAATATTTGTAAGCACGATTTTGGAAAACAAGGAGGGAAGCAATGTTTCAGAACACAAGAAGGATATTCTTCAAATATTTGAAAGAACATCTATGGAAATTACACATCAATTAAAAGTTGATGATGTTTATAAATAAATTTAATTATTTAATAAAATGTTACGTTATTTAAAACTGATCAACTTTCGTTGATTTTATGATCAAATAAGGTTCAATGGTTTCAAACAACCAAATTTAATCACTGCCTCTTAATCACTAATGAATATTTGATCAAACTACTTAATTGTCATCAATCTTAAAAATCATGAATCTTTATTGATGCTGAACAAAAAAAATGGTTAGATGGATCATCATTGAATCACTTTTGGGGTCATCGTTTTTACCAAGTTTAGCGAAACGACAATCTTCAATCATTTCGGCCGACCGTTCAGTTATAGGTTACATTGAACAAAAAAAAAATCTATAACTAAAAGACAAGTATTTATCGTAATAAGTAGAGAAACATGATTTGCTTATAATAACTGAAGAATTAAAATATAAATTATGCTTATTTATGAATAAACGGTATAACTGTTTTATGACCATCAGTTAAAAAGTCTTGCACAACTATTGATACAAAAAAGATGATGGACAAGAGGATCATCATTGAATCACTTTTTAAGTCATCATTTCAAGCAGGTTTTTAAAACCTGGTTTTTTGAACCGACTCAAATGGGTTTTCTCAATAGATAAAACTCAGTTATTATATATATTTTTTAAAGTTACCAATTAAAGAATCTAAGTGTTTTTTTTTTTCTTTTCAAATAACCACTTTTTATTAATAAATAGATCTTACAATTATTGATTTCAAAATTTCAGACATTTATTTAACTTAAAAATATAATCATTTCTAGACTATCAATTAATTTCTTTCTAGTCATCATTTAGACAAATTACATGGTTTTGGTATACTGACTCTCATCTCCTATCAAATATCAATTGTTTTAAACAAAAAAGTTCACATGTTTTATTCATCGATAAGGAAAGATAGTGTCCACAAAAAACCGTACTCAAAATGACAATCAAGTATAAAAACATAATCAATCGAAAGCAAGTAATGGAGTAAATATGAATAATATTAATTTATTAACAAGTAAGCTTTTACGTTGCTTTACGATCATCAATTTTAAGTATCAATGTTATTGATCCTAAAAAGATAATGGTCGTAAGGACGATCACTTAACCGTTTTTTAGGTCATCATTTCAAGCAAGTTGTCAGAAACAAGGTTTTTTACAGACCGACTCTCTAATATTTTCTCACCAAATGGGGTTCATTGTTTTGACCTACAGAGTTTAGTTTAATTTGTAATCAATAACAGAAAAAATAGATCTACTAACATGCAAGTGATTAATTAAAATAAAGAAACAAAATTCATCAAACGTGGTTTTTATAGACCGACTCTTTATGATTCTTTGGTCATCATTTAAGCAAGTTTCCAAAAACTTGGTTTTACTATACTGACTTCCTCTTATTTTCTATCAAATATCAGTTGTTTCAAATAAAAAAGTTCACATATTTAATTCGGTGACAAGCAAAGATAATATCTATAAGAAAAGCGTATCGAAAATGGCAAGCAAATATAAAAACATAAATAATCGAAAACAACCAATGAGGTAAATTTGGATAATATTTATTCAATAACAGATAAGTTATTACGCCGTTGTACGATCACCGATTTTGAATATTGGTGTTCGTTGATCCTAAAAAGATAATGGTCCCAAGGCTCATCACTAAATCGCTTCTTAGGTCATCATTTCAAGCAAGTTGTCTGAAACGTGGTTTTTATAGACCGACTCTTTATGATTCTTTCATCGAATAAGGTTCATTATTTTGACGTACAAAGTTGGGTTTGGTTTGGTTCATAATATGACTAACACTTATTAATTGATAAATGATTAAGCTCTTTTATAACTATCAATATTAGAATCATCATTTTAAACAAGTTTTTTAAAACAAAGGTTTTTAACGGATCGACTCTGATTAGTTTTTTCATTGGATATGTTCAATTAAGTCGCTGCTGACTGGGTTTAAATAGTTAAACCTTATCCCATGATAAAACAGACCATAGTCGGTCACAAAAAACCCTTACTTAAAATAAAGACTCAAAAAACGATGTAATAACACTTATGATAACCATTATCTTATCGATATCAATAAACAAGATTCTAAAATTTAATGATCATAAAACACTTTGACCATTTATTCATTGATAGTAAATGTTATCCAAAGTTTATTTCTATACAAATCCTTTCTATGAATCTTGTTTCTTTATTTTGATAAAGCACATACTCTTTTTCTTATGTTATCCAAAATTCATCAAACGTGGTTTTTATAGACCGACTTTTAAAGAAGGTTCAATTCTATGGACCAATCAATTGGGCTAGTGTTTTAAACGTTTATTAAAACCATTTCAATACAACAAATAATTACTTTATTTATCAGAGTAGATCTAGAGTCTACACACCTTTTTTCTTTTCCAAACCCCACCATAAATTGAACACGTATGAGGCTCGTTACTCTGTTTGGTTTTAAAATAATCTCAACATGAATACATTTTAGCCCTCATTCGTATAGCTCAGTTGACAGAGAAATTGACTGATTTTGCTTAAATCCACAAGTTCTTGTTTGAATCTTCCGAAAGACGTCTTAAACCCCTCCACTAGCTTCAACCACCAAACGAGCTTTACAACACCTCATCACATATGATTCTTAGGGGCGGATTTTCGTCTGGGACCCATCAAAATTACTAGTAACCAATCTTTTGCTCAAATAATAAGACTTTTTATCGAGAAAAGTACCATAAAATGTGAGGAAATAGAGTCAAATAGCCAAAATAAACAAAAACATTGGTCTTCTACCAATTTCTTTCTTATTTTTACTCAAATATCACTACGTCCACAATATTGCAGACCTGGCTACAAAACACACAAAAAAAGTCAGTCTAGTCAGTTTTTCTTCAAAAACATAAATTTTTTACGGACCTAAGTCCGTAACTGTACATCCAGATATAAAATTTCTTTTAAATTTTTTGACGAGACTCGTTTTTTATGTGTTTTTATAGCTAGGTTTGTAATATTACGGTAAAAGTCAGCCAATTTACGAAATTATTACATGTCACAATCCTTAAAAGACTTTTTTGAGCTCCTAAGTCACCGGACTACCTTCCCACCACAAGAAGTAACAATAACTACAAACCACTACCAACAAAACTAAATCAAAACTGACAAAAAGCTGCAAAAAAAGATAACTTTCCCCATTCTCAAAGGCCAAATCCATTGCCGTTTACCCTTTTCCGACTCCCATCTCTCTTCTTACTTAACCCCCAATTATCCTTCTGCCGAATTCCACACACAAAAACAGATCCCAAAAACTGCACACCAACTGTTTGTTTTTTTGCCACAACCAACTTTTCTAAATCCAGCAAAAACCCCTTGTTTTTCCCTTATTTAACTTCATACCCACATCATATTTTCATTGAATTGTGTTCTTTGAACCAAATTAAACAAAGGGTATCTCTCTAGAATGGAAATTTCTTAAAGAGAACATAATCTCAAACCTTGTACACCAACTGTTTGTTGTTTTGCCACAACCAACTTTTCTAAATTCAGCAAAAAAACCCTTCTTTCCCACCTTCTTTTTGCCTTATTTAGCTTCATACCCATATCATATTTTCATTGAATTGTGATCTTTTAACATAATTAAACAAAGGGTATTTTTTCAAAAAAATGGAAATTTCTCAAAATTCGGAGAAAATCGACCGGAAGTTCGCACTTCCGGTGGACTCCGAACACAAAGCCACCGAGTTCCGTCTCTTTTCACTCGCTAACCCACACATGCGAGCCTTCCACCTCTCGTGGATATCGTTCTTCTCGTGCTTCGTATCCACTTTCGCCGCCCCGCCGCTCCTCCCGATCATCCGCGACAACCTCAACCTCACCGCCACCGACATCGGCAATGCCGGGATCGCCGCCGTCTCCGGGGCGGTGTTCGCCCGTGTCGCCATGGGAACCGCCTGCGACCTCTTCGGGCCCCGCCTCGCCTCCTCCGCCCTCATCCTCCTCACCGCCCCTGCGGTGTTCCTCACCGCCATCGCCAACTCGCCCGCGGCCTTTTTAATGGTGCGGTTCTTTACCGGATTCTCGTTGGCCACGTTCGTTTCAACCCAGTTCTGGATGAGCTCGATGTTCTCGCCGGCCGTGGTCGGCACCGCCAACGGGCTCTCCGGCGGGTGGGGCAACCTTGGCGGCGGTGCAACCCAGCTCATCATGCCGTTAGTTTACTCTTTAATCCATTCCCATATCGGTTCGACCCAATTTACGGCTTGGAGAATCGCGTTTTTCATTCCGGCATTTTGTCAAACACTTAGCGCGTTTGCTATTTTTTTCCTCGGACAAGATATGCCTGACGGAAACTACGTCCGGCTCGAAAATTCCGGCGAGAAACACAAAGATAGCTTCTCACAGGTACGGGGTGAACATGGTACTGTACCATGTTATTTTTCCTATGTACCAACCAACTATAATTTATACCGACTAAATCGGTACCAACTTTTTTTGAATGGTACATGTTGGCAAGGTATTTTACCAACATCATAAAAGTTGAAGTTATAAATTAAATTGACATCTTTACCGGTTAGATATTTAATGTGAGACTCATGACATCATATTTATACACTTGGAACTTCACAGTAGTACAACGTCAAAAAAAATACTATTACATTCACAGTATTTTGCTGTGAAGTTTCAAATGTAAAAACACGGTCTTACGGAAACAACCGTGAACACAGTGCTAGATCTAAATACACTAAAACTATTTGGTTTTTACATAACATGTTGATATGAATTGTACTACTTATCTCTACTTAGAATTCAAACAATTTTCTTATAATACCAACTTGTTGGACCGTGGTGGTACCCACGAGTTACAAAAATTAGTCAGGTGAATGAATTCAATCAAATTCTATGTATTTGCCCATATTATAATTTAGCAAAACCAAAAACAGGATAATTTATTGTTTAATACCAGGACATGTTATATTATTAATTAAAATAAGTTTGGTGTCGTTTGTTTTTTAGGAGGTCTGAATTCTGATTTCACATCTAAAAAATAAGAGGTGAGATTGTGCACCTCTTAAAATTACAGGGGATGGTAAGAGGTGATTAGACATTTTCTTTAAAAAAAACGATCTTAATTCTTAAATATGCAAACTTTTTATTTTTCACACTTAAGAGGTTTTAAGAGGTATTTTTTTTTAAAACAAACTACCTTTTAGTGAATAATTAAAAGAAATAAGTTATAGTACGACCAACCAATTAAATTGGTACGGTTGGTATAAGAAATGGTTGGTTTGTCTTGCTACAAAATTGACACCCTGCTCGCGCACAGGTCTTCTACCACGCGATCACGAACTATAGAGGGTGGATCTTGGCGTTGACCTACGGGTACTGCTTCGGCGTCGAGTTGACGATCGATAACATCATCGCTCAGTATTTCTACGACCGGTTCAACGTGAACCTACACACGGCGGGGGTGATTGCCGCGAGTTTTGGGCTTGCAAACCTGTTTTCGCGTCCTGGGGGCGGAGTGTTGTCGGACGTGGTGGCAAGGAGGTTCGGGATGCGGGGGCGGTTGTGGACGTTGTGGGTGGTGCAAATGATCGGTGGGTTGTTGTGTTTGTTGTTGGGGAAAGTTGGGTCGTTGACTGCTTCGATCGCAGTGATGCTTGTGTTTTCGGTGTTTGTTCAAGCGGCTTGTGGACTTACTTTCGGTGTGGTTCCGTTTGTTTCTCGAAGGTATGAGTTATACGTTTGTCTATTTCAACATATATCTGTTTCTGAATTTTGGAAACTTAGGGGCCGTTCTTAAAAAATACCTCGTAAAACGTTTGAAAATTAAGAAGTTTGCACAATCAAGACTGTCTGTTCTCTTTTTAACTGAAAACCTCTTACTGGCCTTTGGAATTTTAAAAGATGCACTGCACACCTCTTACTTTTTAGATGTGAAATGAAATTTCAGACCTTTAAAGAAAACGACATCTTAAGATTTTACTTCGATACGTTTATGTTTTTATAACGCTTTTAATTTTAAATAAAGGGTGTTTTATTCATTGTAAACATCCTTAGGTTTTGATTTTACATACTAAAGTTAAATGCTGACTATGATATATTGTAATTGTTCATTTTAAAAATATAAAATATAAGTTTTTAATTTAGCAACAGTGTTAAAATTATTATTGTGATTTTATTTGGCGTTATATATTTGACTTACTAAAAGCGTAATTTATTTAATAAGAAATCAATCATGTGCTCTGTTTGTCATGTACATTTTTTTCTTTTTCAGATTTTAAATTGTTTAATAAATATATCAACTTAAAATTTATTTTAAAGATTTTTGATATTTGCATAAGATATTTTTTATTTCATTTATTTAAGTCAAATTTGGAATATCCTTGATTGAAAAAGTCAACAATTAATATATTAAACAATCTTTGACTGAATCCAAGAGCCCTACTATGAATTCTCTTGCTAGTTGTACAAATATCTCAAACACTCTTTTTTGGTTACTTTTCAAATTTTTTTACTGCCCCATTAATATGAAAGAAGAGTAATTAAAAAAAGTTATTTTGGGTCTCAATAAAATTTATTTTTGGGTAGTAAAATAAATCATAAACCTTGATTAAAAAAATGGATTTGTGGGGTTCTTACATGTTTTAACTTATGAGCTATTAATAGTTTCAATGGTGATTTTAAGTTGGATTCTAAAATTTTTCATCATCATATGTCTTTGAACTTTAGGTATAATAAATAGTAATTGAAATCTTAGAAAATAAATAATAAAAATAACTTCTAATAAACTATCTAAATGTTACTTATCCAAATGAAAATTTTATAACAATCTCATAAAAGAAGCTAGTTTATGGATGTCAAATATGACTTTAACTTAGTTTGGTTCCATTTGTAGATCATTGGGAGTGATATCTGGGATGACGGGTGGTGGAGGAAATGTAGGGGCTGTTCTGACACAAGTTATATTCTTCAGGGGGTCAAGATACTCAACCGAAGAAGGTATTACTCTAATGGGAGTAATGATAATGTGTTGCTCACTCCCAATTCTATTCATATACTTCCCTCAATGGGGTGGTTTGTTCTTTGGACCAACTAAAGGATCTACTGAACAAGATTATTATTTATCTGAATGGTCAACGGCCGAAAAAGAACAGGGATTTCATAAGATGAGCGTCAAATTCGCCGAAAACAGTAAGACAGAAAGAGGCAGAAAAGGCGCATCTGCTCCGATTATATCTGATAGTGAAAACCCGTCCGCTGTTCTATAACTATGTTTTACACGTTTTTCGACTTTATGTTTGATGCTTTGGTGTGTGATTGTAGCATAGTTTGATTAATGACTTGTATTTTATGCAGTTAAAGTTGTATATTTATGTGGGCCGGAAGAAAGGACCAATATATGTATTGGTTTATGTTTACATCGATGATATCTAAAAAATCCGGTCCCATTTTTGTTGGTAATTGATGAAGTGCTTAATGATCCGTGGGTCCAAGAAATGACAGATAAATGTAATCAAAGTCTTCCTTGACAAATCGAAAACTATAATAGTATTTGAAAATGTTTTAGTAGTAATCAAGTGGGTTGTATTTCTTTATTCAATTAGAATATTCATTTCAAATATTCATGTGGTATGTGGAATCTTCTCTAACATAGTTACCAAATGACCAAACTAACCTTTAATTAGTCAAACAAAAGAAAAGCGAAAAGTAACTTTAATTAATTAAACGGTTTTATGATCATAGCTTATAAAATCCTAAACGTTTATTGATACTAAAACTATAATGGTTAGAAAAATCATCACCGAAAACTTTTTTGGATCATAAGGTTGAATCATTTTAATTAAACGCCTTCAAATACAATTTATAGTCGATAAAAAGAATATAATATCAAAAAAAAAAAAAAGAGAAAATCCTTAATGAATATGACAAGCAACGTAGATAAAAAGAGTTCAGAAATATAATTATAAAAGTAAAGTATGAGCAACATTTTCTCTACCAATGGATAAATGGTCAAACATCGATTCTAAACTCCTTGATATTCATTGATCCCACTAAGATCATTGTTAAAAGGATCGTTATTGAATCACTTTTTATGTCATCATTTTTATGTAAATTTTCACGATCAATAAAGAAAATCTTTAGATAATTTGACTACATGCATACCTTCATATATAAAAACTAATAATAATATTGTTTAAATAAATATTTAAGTCATATAAAATATTCTTTTTATAAATAAAAATCGAATCACAGAAAACAACTATCAAGTTTTTTATTTAATAAATATATCATTTAAAAACATTGTAAAATAGCAACAACAACCGTCACAAATTAACAAGATTTTAGAAAACAAAGAGGGAGGAAATGTTTAAAAACAAGAAGGATATTCTTTAAATATTTATAAGAACCACCATAGAAGTTATACATCAATTATATGTTGATGATATATATAATTAAATTTTAATTATTTATGAATAAAATATTAAGTTAGTTTAAAGAGGTCAACTTTTGTTGATTTTATCATCAAATAAAGTTTAATGGTTTCAAACAACCAAATTCAATTACTGCTTCTTAATCACCAACGAATATTTGGTTAAACCGCTTAATAGTTATCTATCTTAAAAATCATGAATTCCCGAACAGAAAATGGTTAGATGGATTATCACTAAATCGCTTTTTGGATCATCGTTTTACCAAGTTTAGCAAAATGACAATCTTCAATCATTTCAACCGACTGTTCAGTTACAGGTTACGTCGAACCAAAAGAAAAGATAAATCTACAACAAAAGGACAAGTATTTTATCACAGTAAGTAGAGAAACATGATCTAGTAATAATACTATAAAATTAAATATAAATTATGCTTATTTACTTATTTAGACATGAATAAACAGTAAAACCGTTTTATGACCATCAGTATAAAAATTCTGCAAAATTATTGATACAGAAAATATGATGGCAGATGGATCATCATTGAATCACTTTTTAAGTCAACATTTTAGGCAGGTTATCTGAAACGTGGTTTTTTCGAACCGACTCTAATTGGTTTTCTCAACAGATAAAACTCAGTTATTTCAGTCGATAGTCGGCTAACTACATTTATTATTTTCATCTAGCAACTAAAAATTTTGAATTATAAGCACTTAAGTATTTAATAAGAAACAAGCTTAATAAAATATATCAACAATAATTGGTATAATATTAAAAACTTCTATGAATCAAGTGATAAATGTTTAAAGTGTTCGATGATTATCAATTCAAATCATCCTAAATATCAATTAAAATGAAAAGATATCATCAAGACATTGGATTTCCAGACAACTGAATTATAATCATTCAAGATTATGAGTTAACTTCTTTTTAGTCATCATTTTAGGAAAATTTTCTAAAAAATGGTTTTGCTATACTAACTCTATTTGATCTCTTATCAAATATTAGTTGTTACAAACAAAAAATTTCACATGTTATATTCAGCAACTAGGAAAGATTATCCGTATAAAAAAGTGTACTCAAAATGCCAAACAAATATCAAAATATAATTAACCAAAAACAACTAATGGAGCAAATATAAATAATATTTATTTATAAACGGATAAACTTTTACACCGCTTTATGATCATTGATTTTAAAATAATCATTGGTCATTGATCCCAAAAAGATAACGGTCACAAAGACCATCACATAATCGCTCTTTAGATCATCATTTCAAGCAAGTTGTCTAAAACATGGTTTTTTTACAGACCGACAGTCTATGATTTTTTCACCAAATAAGGGTCATTGTTTTGACCTACAGACTTCAGTTCGGTTTTTAATCAACAATAAAAAAGATAAATCTACTAAATTACAGATGATTAACCAAAATAAAAAAAATCGTGAAAAGCAACTATAAAAAAGGGCCATCATTGAATTGCCTTATGGGACATCATTTTTGACATATTTCCTAAAATACAGTATTTATAGACAAATTTTTATTAGTTTTTACAGAAGATCAAGTTCAATCATCTCAAACATATGAGTCAACTATGGTTTTAATCAATATAGACAGATAAAAAAAGAAATTAACTAAATCAAAAATAGAGGAAAATTAAACAGATAGCATATGTCAAAAAAACTACAGAAATAAATTATGACTAATACTCTTTATATATTTTAACTTGTGAGGTACTGATAGTTTCAATTGTGATTTTAAGTTGGATTCGCAATTATTCGATCAACCTGTTGTTTTGGGCTTCAGATATTATAAATAGTAATTGAGATCTTAGAAAATAAACAATAAAAAATTGGTTATTTACATTATTTTATTTTTATTTTTATAGGTTTCATGTTATATCTCTTTACATAAAATATATTAAATGTACGTGTTAACATTTAGAATACGTATAGTAAACTATCTGATGACTGATTTTAAAGTAGACATTAATTGATCCTAACGGATAATAGTTGGAGACATCATCATCGAATAACTATTTTGAGTCGTAGTCTAAAAGTTACTTAAAACATGTTTTTTACACACCGCCTCTCTTTAGTTTTCTCATCAAATAAAATTATATCATTTCAATCCATCAAAATTGAATTAAAAGGTTTCGTCATCGATTTTAAAATCATTTGACTTTTACATAACCTCAAAAAAGTAATATTTAAAAGGATCGTCACCAATCTCAATTACTTTTGAATCGTTATTTTAAGCAAATTTCCTAAAATACAGTATTTCCTAACCAACTATGACTCATTTTATTTGAAATGTGTCCTAACCAACTATGACTCATTTTATTTGAAACATTTCAACCCTATGAACTTAGTTGTGATATTTTTTCATCAAATACCAAAAATTAAGTTAAAATTATTTTAAACTAAAATGAAATTGAAAAGAACAAAAATATTTAATGATTAACACGAGTGATATTTTAATTTTCTTGAAGTCTTGGCCCATTATTGTAAGCAAAGCCTTGGCCCACCAATCGGTCTAGGCCCAAAGTCAATGCAATTATAATAAGTTACATTAATGGTCCCTCAACATTTACAAATTTTGGAAAAACAGTCCCTCAACTAACATACTTCATCATAAGATCTTGAAATTTCGTGAACCGAACCGCCACCGCCCTTTCTCAAGCAAGAGTTCATGCTAGATGGTACCAATGGACCCTTTGAATTCCCATAAGAATTCCAACACAAAGCTCGTTGAAGTTGAGACCCACCGAGGGGTCCTCCGAAAGGTTTTAATTGAATATCGGAAAGATCGATATCAGTACACGGAATACCGGTACTGCATGCCAGATGTATTGGTTGAGTAGAATAAGTCCCGATTATTCTATCAAATCTGACTCCCTTTATTGCAACAGAGTTTGTCTGGTTCTGACAAGTACCCTTGTCACAATAGTATTGGTTGATTACTATCGGGAAATTGACATTTGCTACCTCAATGTTTGAAAACGTAACGTTCTTGACCATCCCCATTCCTCCCTGTCACAAAGCCAAAATTGGCACAAGAACAAAGAAAATTAAGGGTTGTTTATTACATGCCGTCTAAAAATGAATTCAATATATATATATAAACATACCTGCCATGTTTTGATTCTTGCTCCATATAAAGCGTCTTGAATGATTGAATTCTCTACAAGAATGTCTGATACGCATGCTATACTTTTATCTTTTCCTAATCCTCCCAAACTGAAGATAAGTTATAATATTGAAGAACAAAAGTTAACACATACAGAAAAACAAATAGTTTGGCCAAATAATAAATATAATCAACAGTCTCTCGGTTGAAAAAGTTATTTTTTTCCAGTACTTTGATATTGTTTTATTTATAAAGATAATGTCCACTAATCATTTTCTAATGACCATAAATGCAAGAAGGGTGGCTGACTTACACATGTATTTGTTGAATAATTTTTTTTAAAAACACTATTATATGTGTAGGATAATTAGGTTCAAACAAGAACAAAACCAAATTGTAAGAATGAAGGAACCAACAAAATCACACGCGATTTTGTGCATGGACGCCCACTCGCGGCTCACCCACTCGCCTTGTTGGAACGTGCCCTACACACACTTTTTCCATCGCAACACAAATCACATGTGATTTCCTTGGTTCATTTGTTCTTGCAAATTGGGTTGTTCTTGTATGAACCTTCCTCATGTGTAGGATACCCTTCGTATCTTTATTTTTTATCAAAAAAATTATCAATTTTAATTTTTGTCATTTAGCAAATTACAAACAAAAATAATTAATAAGGTTAAAATCACATATATTTTTTCTCTTAAATTGCCCATTCCATCGTCCATTGGATCCAAATCGGTCATTACAATTAATCAATTTTAATAAAATTTGTGGAAATTGATATAGTTGATATAATTATGAAAGAATAAAAAAATATTTTTTTTAAAAAGAAAATACCTTATACCATGCCCAGGACCACAATTCATATGATGGATGTGAACATTGGAGCACCCGGTTTGTATGGAAACACAATCATCCCCTGTTACACGGTAAATGACATAATCAATTATTATTGCATAATTTTGTTGGTAACAAACATACCAATACTACATGAAAATAGTTTATAAAGTAAAAAAATATGTTTTTGCTACTTGTACTTCAAGTGTGTGCTGAAAAACTGACATAACATGATTGTATTACCAGTTCCAACATTTGAATGCATGATTTCTACATCACGGGTGTTCTGGAGGTGAATGCCATCAGTGTTCGGGCTATTTCCAGGTGCCGAAATGGTGACATTGTTGACTTTTACTCGTTCAGAGTTGTCAAATTTCAGATGAACTTGTGGGCTATTTTTTATAGTGATATCACTAACAATGATATCTTCGCTTGCATAAAATCTCATAGCCTGGTTAACCAAATAACACAACCATTAACATAAAAAGATTAACAAATACATAAAAATTAAAGTAATATCAATAACTTAATCTTGCATTAAGCAATTGTATCATATCTTACTGTGGGTTTTATATCTGAAACATGCTTGGATTTGATAGGGCCCCACCAATTGTAGCCTTGACCATCAATGGTACCACTTCCTTGGATGGTCAAATTTTGAACCCATTTGAAATTTATCCATTGATATAAGTTTGACTTTGACCAAGCTCCAATTTTTGGTGGTGCTAATAGAGTTCCATCTATCTGTTATATATTTGAAACAAATAAAAATAAGATTCATTTTTTAATCCATCAAAAGTATAGATGTCTAAAGAGAAATCACCTGAAAGATAATGCGACCTGTACATGGACCTTGAAGTGTTACAGGTTTTATTAGAAAGTTATGATCTAACGGAATTTGAAGAATTCCTCCAGGAACTTTGCATGCCGCTTTCCATGCTGCTACGAGTTTCTGTGCAAGATATATGTACAAAAATAAATTACATAATAAATTGCATTTGTAGACATTGTCGATCAGTGAAGTTCTGCTTTCTTGTGAGTGTAAAACCCCAATAATCTTCAAGAAAACGAGATGGGAGGTTCCAACATATGTAGTAGACAAATGGTCAAGCATTTGGGACTTTATAACAACAGAAGTTACAACAATAGAGAGATACAGGTAAATGTGGAATCCATATGAGTAAAATCGGGCACCACTCATGTACCAATGAAAATCATACGCTGATTTACCTTCTCCATGATAATGTTTACCTTTTTATGTAATTGTGTGTTCACATTTTTTATTAATAACAAAAAGAGGTATTGTTTACCTTGGAATCATCAGAAACTCCATTAGCTTTAGCTCCAAAAGACATGATGTTGAAGATGGTTGTAGAATTACAAGAATGTCCATAACCCTTGTGATATTTCTTGCAAGGGCTATGGAATTTTCTTCCTTCAACAAAGGGTATTATTGTAAAAAGGCAAAAGAACCCTAGAAGATTACAAATGATGAGAGAAAGGTACTTCATGTTGTGCTTCTATAGGATAAAACTAACAAGTGTTTAAGGTTTCAAGTAGTGTGCTTGGTGTATGCATCCCAAGTGACAGTTTTATATAGTTAAGATTAAATGTCTTAATAATTGTAGAATATTCTTTATGATGTTAAAATATTCAAATACAATATAATATATAAAGTTTTTGTCATTTAAAAGTATAAATTATTTAAAGTGACTGAACTATGTTTCGGTTAAGAATAGATGAGTAAATTGGGTCTTGTGCAGCCTGAGACCAACTGTATGGCTAGGAATTTTTTTAGAGCAAATGAATCGTTAAGGTAGATCAAAGGCTTATAAAATTATTTGATTTATTTTTAATTTAATTTCATCTTTCATGAGATCTTTTAAATATTTTGGTCGCTTTTGAGAAATTTTTTCAGGTTTTCGATTGATTTTTCTTGTACATTTTCATAACCACTTTATCGCCCCAAATAGAGATAGAGAAGGAGGTTCAAGAGGAAACCTCAAAGAAACGAAAAACTATGGAACACCACCATGGTAGCCTTCATCTAGGCCGTATGCATTTATGCATAAAAGTCATTTAAGTTGTTTTTTGATTTTTATACATGTGTGCATATTACAAATGAATTCAATGCATACGAGCCAAACGAAGGGTACAAGGGCATTCCTCAGTTTTTTTTTTTTTTTTTTTTTTGAGGTCTTCCCTTAAATCTAACCATATCTATTGACGTGCGTGCATGCGTGTGAGTGTGCAATTTTTATAACTCAAATACGATTATAACTTAAAAGGGATCCCGTTCATGCCTTAGTAGGCCAGAAAGTGACTCTTAGAACTTATTGAAACACTATTCTAAATAGTATTTCAATAAGTTAGCTTATGAGCTACTTTTAATTAATAAAAATAGAATTTCTATAATAATCTCTAAAAATAAACTATGTTATAAACTAGTTTATAGCATGACCCTATTACAAAATATGAACCAAAACTATTGGTGTACCCAATTTTATCTATTTTAATAATTGATATGGATCACATATCATATTTATTTCGTAGAAAGAAAATGCACTTTATAATTCATTAAATTAAATATGCATAAAAATTGTTATCTTACACTTAATTGGGCAAATACTTTTTGAGTGTTATATAAACACTTGATAAACTATAAATTTCAAACTCATAAATATTGATTTAAAAAACCCGATTTTAATACTTTTTATTTGTATATCGATGGTGAGGTTTCAGTGGATAAGGTCGGTAGCAGTCTTTGCTTTTTATTAAATATGTTTTCTTTTTGCTTTTTATTTTATATTATAATGTAATATTTTCTTATTTTTTCAATAGTTTGTTAGATTTTGAAAAATACCCAAACTATTTCTATAATCATATATACATATATATAATAGTTTAAGTCTAAACAACATATGGTCAAAATAAAATAAATAATGGTTGAATTTAAACAAGAACACAATCAAAATATAAGAAAATGTATATATTATATATGATTAGAAAGTAAAAAATACATCTGATTCAGATTTAGTGTGCATTGATCAAACTGAATAAAATATGATATATTTAAATAAGCAAAATAGTTATACAAGAAAAATAACTTAGAAAATAAATGTCGACGAAACCTACAAAATATATACATAATTATATAGAAAACATATGTCACCTAATGCAAAATCCAACATTTACGATTCTACTTTTTTTCTGTTTGTAACTTAAACCTAGAATCAAAAAAATCATTTACGAAATGACCACACTTAAACCCATATAAATTAAATGAAAACGAAAATATTAGCAACCTCTAGTTTGCTATAACAATCTCAGTTCGACATTTTCTTACAACCACAATATCAAACCAAAGACTGAATCCAACTATATACGATCACAGTACCAATTCTAGCCATTTTTGAAATATGAATTCTCGATTCAATTATTAATTCTATCGTTTCTTATATCTAATATTTGGTTTGAAAAAGGTGGTTGCTAATGGATTACACAACATTTCTATATATTTTGCAATTAATGTCAAATGATTGTGTGGGATTAAAAGGTAATTAACACATGAGCATTTGCTTTACAACGTAGAAAGATGAGAGCATGTTATATTGGGGCGGTGAACAATAAGCTTATTGTGTATCCACTTTCTTCTTATTTTTAATCTCTTTGATTCCATCTTAAAAAGTGTTGTTTGCAAATATTATAAATCATTTAAATTGTATCAATAATATAATTTAATGTTTCTTTTAGGTTTTCAATTAAAGGGTTTTGTAGCAATCAATCAAATAACATGAATACATTTCGACAAAATATATGGTTTGATAAATAGATGTTAAGTGATTTTTACTGTTATGTTTATCTGGTTTTAGAAAATCTAAGATAACAATAAACCCAACAGGTTGGATTCGCTACTCGGGGTTCTTCATAAGGGCAATAACTTTGTGGTCATCGAGGAATGCATGAGGAAAATTTGGTAGTGTTTTGAAGTGTAAAAAAATAAAGATTGTTGTTCAATGTTCACTGAATATATATTTTAATTGTTATGATAGTTTATACTTAATCGAAAATTCTAAATCTGATGATTGTGTTATGGGATTGTCAGGTACCATGGCTTTCATTGATGTACGTAGTGCTCCTACTCGACGATAAGATAATTGGTGACCGTTATGAATGAGCGAAAAATCTTTGGTGGCGCTCCAAATTTCACGTCGATGAAAATTTAAATGAAATGAACATTAGCAAATACAATTATTAGGAGCATCTTGAAATTTTCGTCCACCATGCTATACAAGAAAGAATTAACTTTACTTTTGGGTTAAACTCGAGATGGGCTAATTAGTCAAATGATTGGATCTTTCGACATGTTCCAACCTCTCATAGCCTTAAACTGATATCGACTCTTAATCCAAATTGATCTTCAAGAGAATATATCTTAACTGACTGTAACAACTCTATTAGAGACAGTTCCCCTAACTATTATGTCTGGTTTTTTAGAACACATAATACCATTTCTTCTATTTTTATAATGTATTTACAAAAATATCAGGTTCCAATAGTTTCTTGGATCAAAAACTTCAAAGTTGATGTATCCTTGACATGAATTGTATTTGTATATGGATAGTGATGGATTTCCTAACAAGATTTAAACTTTCCCCTATATTATATGATTAAAATACGTTTGACAAGAGATGGGACAAAAATAGTTCGACTGGAATACGTTCTCAATCGGTCATGCAGTCCTCTTGCAAATTGTCTGATTCAATTGACCTTAAGCATTTCCTAATTAATCTCAACTAATCTGAATTTGAAATTAACCTGATCCACTTAATCAGTCCCTAATATCAATCTATAGAACCAACAACGAAATGCATTCCAAATTCGATGAACTTGGCTAGTAGAACATAATAGTTATTGGAAGTTTTTCTCTTTCCATGGATGCATATCCAAAGAGAAATAGGAACAAGAACCATGGAATTATTTTTTTTTGCCAAAAGGTAAAAAAGAAAAAAAATAGGAGTATGACCAACTATTTGGGCCACTTTGGAATTTAAAAGGGACATTTAGAGGCCCAACCGCCCAAGGCTCCAAATCCAATCACCAGATCCAAGAGGCCCATTGATTAAATGATTAATAGTTAATTTAAAACAACATATATATACAATAAAGCTGTCTGTTTGAATTAATCTATCGGCATACATTGTAAAAGCTGTTTGTACGCTTTTATGCCATTTTTTAATTAAAAGGGACAGGCGTTGGTTTTCTCATAGAAGCAACCGAATAATTAATTCACTAACAAATATGCATGTATAAGTGATCGAATAAGCCGTAAGTCCAATTGCATCGTCATCCACGTTAGCCATTTTAAACCCACCAATTATATGTTATAGATGTTTCTCTTTTCAATTGGCCAAAATAGCAAATATTTCACAACCAAACCATAGTAGTTAGCACCTTTCAAAATGTAATTCTTTATATTAGTTAGAAGATAACTATTTATAAAATGCTAACATGACAAATAGCAACTTAGCAAGTGACACTCTCATGTCTTTTCGCATAAGTATGACTTTGGCAACTTATAAAACTTCTAGCTACAGTGTCAAAATCTTAGCTATTTTAATCAATTATGTCATAAAACGAATATAAAATAAAGTAGAGACCTCAAACTATTTCAACCGATTTTCAAAAATAACATATGCTTTCAAACGAATTGGAAGCAGTTAAGCTTAGGGGATGTTTGGGGTTGCTTATCTGCTTATAAGCTAAAAGTGCTTATTTGTTTTTTCAAGAAGTTAAAATGAAGTACCCTCTTAAAGAGTGTTTTATTCTTGGAGAAGCCATAAGCAGTTCGCCAAACACTCCAAAACTCTTTATTAAATTACCACATAATAAAATAAGCAGATAAGTCATTTTCATAAGCAATCCTAAGCACCCTATTAAGCAATTCCACTCGAATTAGGGGTTGTTTGGCAGTTGTTGAATGGTTTGGTGCTGGATGATCAAGTGGCCAGAATGATTAAGTGGTCAGAATGATTAAGAGGCTCTTATGATATAATATAAAATAAAATATGGTTGTTTGGTAATTGTTGAGAATGAAATCAGGGCTCTTAATGGTTAAGGAAGGTCTAGGATGCAAAATCATTAAAAGGGTTTTGAAACCATTAAGAGGCAGTCCAACTTTTAGCCAAACAAGATTTACCTCTTAACGGTTCAGAGACTGCCTCTTAATGGAACTGTTAAGAGGTAAACAAACAACCCCTTAAAAACAAAAAATTTAAGGAAAAAGTTAAGAAAAGACCAGTCAATAAGACATGGTCCACAAGCCCGAACTCATTAAGACTAGAAAGGATGAAACCAATAAGTACATGACTTAATCCGTACAGCCAGCCTTTTTATGCCAAGAGTACCAAAAAGCTATAAAACAACAATATAATCAAACAATTCAAAGAAATAAGAAAAGATCATCTGTTTTTTCATATATATTTCCATATAAAATTAAAGGATTAATTGTGTTGAATTATTATTTATTTATTATTGTTGTTAAGTAAATACGGTTTCTGTAATTCATAATTTCATATTATTTCTGGTTTTTTAATCATCATAAAAATCTTGATTACCCGAAAAACTACCCATAATTGCTAACTGCATGTTTGCAGATGGCTTCCAATGCCTCTTCCTTTGATTTATAAACCAGTTGTTGATTTGCTTCTGATCTAGTCCCGTTGACTCCGCCAAGGATATTTTGTCGGCTTCCTGCATCGAGATTTTAATCAAGACTTGAATCAATATCGTAATAGAAAAAGAATGGTGCGAGAAGTTGGTCAATTTGCAAGAATTTCCAAAATCATATATGACTGAACACTGGTTTTACAGGACGCCTAAAATATCTAAAAGTTCTGATAAAATACTTTATAAGACTTACGTTTATAGAATTAAAGCAAAAAACGCCATGTCTAAAAACATTACAATAGGTTTATGGGACGTTTTTAGGCGTTTAAACAAGATTTTCAGAACGTTGTTACAAAATAAAGTGCCGTATTACCAACTCAAGAGGGTTCGTAAAATAGTGAATGAGACACTTCATTTTAAAAGCGTCATAAAAAACTTGTTAAAACGTCCAAAATCGTTCTATAAACCTATTGTAACATTTTACTTGGAACGTTTTATAATATGGTCCAATAAACTTACGTTCAATAAAGTATTTTAAGACATTCCAAGGGGGCGTTTGGTTCGCAGAATGAAATTTGATGGAATTGGAATCCATCGAAAGAATTGGATTGACCACGTGTTTAGTTGGTAGGAACTCGATTCCTTCACTTAAGCCAAAAAATGGTGAATTACTTAACTTGTGCAATTCAAAGGATTCAATCAAGTTCTTCGACGTACCAAACAACACTGACAAATTTGGTCAAAGGAATTTGTCATTCCAATTCCATCAAATTCCTTTGAATTCTACGAACCAAACAGCCCCCAAGTGTCTTACAAGGCCAATACTGTTTGGATGTGCTTAATCATATATGATTAGGTGTATCAAACACACGTAACCATATATGATCCTGAAACTTTTTGTCTTCTTGCAAATTGACAAGCTTCTCGTTTAAACCTGACCAATATCATAATAACTCGGTTTAATTTGACAGTAATTAGCAAGTAGTACCGTAGGATAAGGCCATTTGTAATGTGAATCCCACCATTCAAGCAAAGTTTGCCTTGCTTCATTTGGGAGTTTTCCTTTCTTCTTCTTCTTAGAAAACTCATGCCTAAGGGAACTTATATGACCGCCGAATTTCCGCAATAACGTATCCTTCAATTCCTGGTCTTCTCTGCTCACTTGCGTGTTTTCGGTATCTCCCCCACTAAATTCTTCTTCCGATGACACAGTTCCATCATCTGATGCACACATACATATAAGTAATTTAGGGGTTGTTTGTTTTAAAAAGAATACCTCTTAAAACTTCTTAAGTCTGAAAATTAAGAGTTTTGCAGAGTTAAAGACTGTTTTATTTTAAGAAAAGGTCTGAAAACCTCTTAGGCTACACACAGCCAACCCTCCCAACCCTATCACTTTTTAATGCCACATCAGCTGACACATCGGCTTTTTCCCAACCCTCCCATAACCCTCTACAACCATTACCCAACCCTCTCACACACAACACAAACACAACACACACAAGAGACACACACAAACATAGCGGCTTCTCCAACCCTCCCCCTCTACAACCCGCCGGTATATTGAGTTGTGCACCCAACCCGCCGGGTGTTTTTGAAGCTGGCGGGCCCAACCTGCTGGAGCCCTCCCACCGCTGCGTGCAGCCTTAAGCCTCCCCTGTCTATATAGGAGCACAAATAGCATTGTTTAAGCAGAAACCCTAGAGGGCAGACAAAATTTACTCTATATTGTTGAATGTGTAACATTACAAAAAAAAGATTTTTTTTTCCTATCCCCCTCCCGACTCACATTAATCCATACCCCCTTTACTCCTTATCGCCTATTCGTAAAAGGGTAGGATAGAAATTCGTAGAGGTGTAAACGAGCCGAGCTGCTCGTAAGCTAGTCACGATCGACTTGTTAAAAGCTCAATTCGAGCTCGAGTTCCATTTTAAGTCAAGCTCAAGCCTTTATCGTAAAGCTCTAGAGCTTAAACAAGCCTTCATTTATATATAATAGAAAACAACAAATAATAAAATAAACGATAAATAAAAAAACATATTACATATTGATTTATAGGTAAACGAGTCAAGCTCGTGCCAAGCCCGAACTTACTAAATCCTTAACGAGCCCAACTTGAACTTAATCGAGATTGAACACGGATCAACTCGTTTACACCCCTAGATATTTCTAAAAAAAATTGGGTAAATAAATTAGCAACAATAATATCAAAGGGTGTTAGCTAAGTTGGATAGGTAACATCCCTGGGAGTGTGGGGTGACATTTCTGAGATATCCAGACTTTGGATATAAGATCCACTTCCCTGCCGGTCGGGTTCAACTATAGATTGAGTCGGGTCGCGGCGGCTTAGTAAAATCCAATTGAAGACCCGATACCGCTAGAACGTGTGTGTTAACTTTTCGTTAAAAAAACCAGCAACAATAATCCTAAAAGGTGAGGGAGGACAAGTGCCCGATAAGTCGTTTCATTGTCAGTAAGACGAGGGAAGAAAGTGAAAGTGGGAGTAGAGTAGAATAGAGTTAGAGAAGGGTATACCCCACCATCAAATCAAGGTGTCAGCATCCACAAACACAACACCATCGATATCTTTTTTCTTGATTTTTTTTTACTTCTTACACAGACAAAACTTTACGCGACCCCCCGCACGTCTCTCTGACACCACCTTTGTATCTATAGTTTTTCTTTCATACAATGCTACTATCTAGGCCACTAGTACCCCATCCTCTCTGCAGTACCCAAACCCTCTCAACCCTCTCACTTTTTATTATATTTAAATACACTACACACACAACACACACCAAGCGGCATCGTCGGCTTCCCCACATAACTCAGCCCCCGGAGCCTGCCGGCAGCCGCCGGGGCAGCCCTCCAGCACTATGCCTGTATCGATATGTATTAGCTCTCTAACCATATACCAATTTATGAGTGTTGCTATCTTCATCCTCTTGTATCTTTTTATCACTCACACTATTTCATATCCATCTACTTTCGTTCCGCCTTGCTCACACTCCACCTCTACACTTACGTACACCTATTGGGGTATTGAAAAAAGCTCCTTTCTTAATTCTGAATAAACTACAATTTTGGTCCTTATGATTTAGATGAATCTTTAAAGTGATCCATAAACTTCAATAACTACAATTATTATCTTTGCATCTTATTCTGAAACGCCTGAAACGGCCCTTGATCACTAACTTCTTAAATATCTCCGTTAAGCAATGCGCATTTACGTCTTTCTATTCTTTGTTGTCTTATGTATTTTGGTTCTTTGAGTTAAGACAAAAAATTATAAAAAGACCTAAATATCTTTTACTTAACAGAAATATAAACAAAGTTAATGATGAAATACCATTTTCAAAATAAAATATAAACATAGAGGTCAATGATTATCGTTATTGAAATCTAGTAACTATACTTAGAAATCCAAGTAAACCAAAGGGTCCAAAATTGTAGTTTACTCATATATTCTCACTTACCACCACGGACGTCAAGGCATTGTTTGGTAAAAATAAAGGAGCCTAAAAGCTAGCTTATAGGTCACCTTAGGCCATCCACAGCCGTACAGGTCATATCACCTGTACAGGCTGCCACCTCAGCGCCACATCAACTTTACCATCACCTTACCACTACCATATCATTTCATCAACAGCCGTACAGGTCATACCACCTGTATTATTTAAATAATAAAATATAATCTTTATATGTATATATGTATATTCTGTATGTATATATGTGTGGTGTGTGTTTGGCTTTTTTAGAACGGTAAGCGGGTACCGTTTACCCTCCATACCGGTACCGTACCGGTTAACCGCGCCGGTGCTACCGGCGGTACCGGTACCGTTGCATTCACAGGTGGCTGCGGATGGCCTTATAAGTCAGATGCATGTTTTGAAAAACTATTCTCACTAGTGTTTTAGTGACTTATGCGACTTGTTTTTCTATTCCAAATATACCCTTTCTACTTTTTACCCTATCAATTTTTAAACATGTTTTCTTTTGTTATTTTACAATCATATATAAGCTACCTTATCAGCTAGTTTTTTTTAAACATAACTTATTCATCAGCTACTTAGAGCATCTCCAACAGCTTTGCTATAAGTTTTTCTAAAATAGAGAATGAAACATCAAAATCTCTAAAACTTTTTTTTCCATCTCCAACAGATCTTCTTTTTTAAAGATTTTATCATCACTTATATAATTAAAATATACATCATATTTATTATCCCAATAAACTTTTTAAAAACCTTTAAACAACTAATTATGCTATTGGTGGAAATCATTAAAATAATGTTTCTCTTTCCTCATTTGGAGGTTTTAGAGATTTCTCTATATTTAGAGAAAACATCACCTTTTTCTATTTTAGCAATTGATTTAGCAATGCTGTTGGAGCAATTTAGAAAGAAAAAAATCCATTTTTTCTATTTTAGCAATGCTGTTGGAGATGCTCTTATAAGTCACGAGCTAATTTATCAGCTACTTTGCCGGAGATAACCTAAAACTTACAAATAACATTGCTTTCTTTAAGGGAGCTTTACCGGTATACCCAAATCCCCACCCCCACTTTGCAACCATACCCCCAAAAGGCCGTTATACCAAAACGCCGTTATAACGGCATAACGGTGTGGGTATATTGTGCAAAGTGGAGGTGCGTTATGGACATATGAATCAATTACCCTCTCTTTAAGGATATTTTAATTTATAGGCAGCAGGCCCCTAGTCCTAATCCAAACAAGTAACATGAAGGTCCCACAAAAATGACACGTCAGATAGACCGGGAGTGAGTTGACAGGTGAGATGACCACCACCACCACCACCCAAGGAGAGTGAAGTGTTCTTTTTGTGAAAGCTGCAAAAAAGCAGGCAGCGAAAACCACGGGAGTCCATGTGAATACTTTTTCCAATCCAACCCTAGCTACTATCTCTCTCTCTACCTTCCCCCATGCAACCTAAATAATGCCCCATGTGAGTATGCACCCTATTTAATCAAACTCTACTTCAACAATAAATAGTGCCAATTTCATTTTTAACAAAACATCGTCGTCAAAACCCCAATAGGACAGTCTAGCGGTTAAACTCGGTGTTAAGAAAAAACCCATCCAAATTAAAATCCAGAATCGAACAACCAGGGGCCACTGAATATTAATCCCAGAGGAGCTTGCTTTAGCTCTCAGTAAAAATTATCAAGGATGTAGTCTGAATAAACATAGATGAACTTTATTAAAAAAAAATATTGTCGTCAAATAAAACCTATACGATATATATTTTTGTAAGAGCATTTCCCCAGTTTCTTATATGAAAAACTATACGAGAATTTTAGACAATTTTTTACTCTAACCCTATGAAACTTTCTTCAAAATAAAGAATGACGGAGAGAATGCAAAATATTCAAATTTGAAGAACTCTCTGAAAATGATTGTCATGAGAAAGAAATGTTCAAAATAATATTTTATTATATATATATATACATAATATTTTAATAATATAGCTAATAATATTAGCTTTTAAATGAAAAATGTACCGAAGTTGAATGCGTTTTTTTTATAAAGATTTTGAACTCCAGTAGGTCAATTGTTGGTCATTCCATACTATATATCGATTCGATATTCAATTGTATGGAAGACCCATAATTTTTTTTGAATAAAGTTCACGTAGGCTTCGCCCAGAATACTTTCTTAGCAATTCAGAAATGAAAATTCGACCGTCTGATACTAACCAGTGGTATTAGCATTTGTTTCCTGGTAATAGGGAATTCCATTAAATAATTACTTTCTAGTCAGCCTTGGATTCCTATTTTTACTTTTATATCGATCAAATTTTTTATAAGATAAATGCACCCCTACTTTTCTTATTGTTAATTACTATCAATTTAATATACATATATATAATTATATGTGTATTTTATTTATTTATGGATAATTATGTATATTAATTTACTTATTAACAGTTATATAACTTTATTTTATATACATATATAATTTATATAATATACATGAACACATTTAAAAAATAAATGCATTTAATAAAATAGGCTACTGTGTAAGAGCATGGTAGATGCTCAACCATATATGCATCCTCCTAGCTAATAGCAATTCAAAGTCATTAAACTTGTGACAACTGAACTAATACCAAAAACACAGCCAGGATTTTAATTAGTATTAAAATGCATATATCTCACTACAATAAAATAAAATTGGTCTTATAAAAAGTCTTAAACGTGTCTTAATCAAACATTTCAGACCAAACTATAACACATCTTATATAAAAATGTTAAAATATGTTTATAACAAGTATTTGTAGGATGTTTCTAAAATAAATCGTCATAATCTCTATTCTATAAGATATTTTTTCTTAATATTGTCGTTTAAAATAACCAATATTACCTCTTATTTTGAAAGCATCCTAACAAAGTAGTTGAAACGACCAAAAATGTCTTGTGAACCTATTCTACCACTTTTAGATTTGACGCTTTCTAGTTTGATCCTATAAACATAAAGCCTGTAAACTACAATATAATTATTTCAAACCCGCAGCTATTTCTCACCCGCAACTCCTACACAAAGATACAAGTATTGTGAAACTAAACACCCAATCGTAATCGAGAAGTTTACTCGAGTAGAAATAGGATCAAAAGACTATAAGGTTGAGACCCTTATTAAGATATACACCCAAATATAAAATCGATTTTCAAGCATGCAAAATGATAGGAACAATCTAAGCACGTGATTATATGCCTTCTTATGCAAAAAATATACATAAATATATGATTAACATTTAACAGGCAACTAAAGTGCAAAGAAAGCCAGCGAAGGTTACATAAGATCTTGACATTACCTGAAAGTTAACTTGTACTTTGAAGTAAATATAATAATAGTTGCAAATCCTTTAAAATCTAAGTCTTTTTTGTCATAAATCCGATTCACTTTCCTTATCATAATAATAATAATGTCTTTGGGCATCAAAGGCTGCTAAAAAGGTTACGACTTGCACCACTCCATTTGGAGATGGAGACAAACACCAGAATATTTCTGACCAACTTCCTCACTTCCAATTTATTTATAACATAGCATTACAATTAATTAAAGGTCATTCTTTTAGCAGCTTCACTAAGACTTTTGTTAACCGTTTAACGAGCTTAATGAAACTTACAACTTATTTGGTCAGCTAACAGCTATACTTTAGCTATACATGATTGTTTGCTAGTGGCTCAATAATATAGAAAGTGGCTTATTCAATAAGTTTTGTAGGAGAGCATTATGTAGAAAGGCAAGTTTTTTTTTTCTTCCCAAATCTGTCCACCTAACTAAAAAAACATATTCTTTCCACCTATAAAAAAAACATTTTCAATCTATACAGACAGATTAATCCATACAAACAACTTTATTCATTCAGGACATGATGGAAAACCATCCAAACAACCCCTCACAACTTTATTGGTCAGTTATACATGACTGTTTGGTAGTGGCTTAGTGATATTGAAACTGACTTTTTCAGTAAGCTTTTAGGAGGGAGCTTTATGGAAACAGCCAAATTTTTCCATATCCGCCCCTTAGTTTAAATAAATAAGCTCCTTCCATCAATGAAAGACACTCAAACAAAAACCCTTCTCATCCAAACAGACAGCTTTATCAAAACGGGACTTGACTTGGTAGAAAACCAACCAAAGGGGCACTAAGCCATTAGCCACTAATTAAAGAACTCAAAAGGAGAAGTTAAGTTTTAAACATCTTCTGTACTTGATCTAATTAACTAATACTATATATATATATATAGGGGTGGGTTCAAATGTGAACCACTTTTTGATTGTGAACGTGAGGACAACCGAGAGCACGACACGTGGCGGATGACTAAGCGCCACGTCATGTCCACGGCGGATGACTTGGCGCGATTCATGGGGAGGGCATTGAATTAAAGGAGGGGACCACACTCAAAGCCGACGTGGCGCCTAGTCATTCGCCACGTGTCGCGCTCTCGGTTGTCCTCATGTTCACAATCAAAAAGTGGTTCACATTTGAACTTTCCTCTATATATATATATATGTATATATAACCTTAACATGGGCTTCTTTTGGAATGTTTTCTCATGATTCACATACAAGAGGACCACATGGAACAAGTATCAACTTAGAATGCAGTATTGTGAGATTAGATTACTAATTATCTGTACTTCTAAGATTACCCTCGATCGAATCAACTCTTTATTTAAATTATGCAACATATGAACTACACAAAGCATCTTTTTTTTTCAGTTTCTCCAAAAAGTGTAACTTTAAACTGTAAACCTCACAGTTTAGAGTATTCCCAATGCATATTTATACCTCCATGCATTATCTTTACTTATAAAATATTCTATAGGAACTTGAAATTGATAGTTATCAGATACCATTTAGAGTTTAAAATTAAGCATGTAGTTAATTGGCCACTATATATAGAGTTCCTGGCTTCTATCATACCCTCTTAGAATCAGCTAGTAACAACTCAGTTCCACGTGGAGAGAAAATGAGATTTGTGAGTTCCTTATAAGTCTTAAGTTGTGAGTCACCAATAACCTCCACGATGGTTTTAAGTTATTGGATCAACCTGTGCTTTATGCTTTGTCGCTTTACACAACTAAGGGACCGTTTCTTTACCTCTTAATAGTTCCGTTAAGAGGTAATTAATCTCTAAATCATTAAGAGGTGTGTTTTGCAAAAAAAATTATGTCTCTTAATGGTTCTAAAACCCTCTAAGGTCTCGTACGGTTTGCGGGAATGGAATGGATTTGGGGGGATTTGGATTTCAAATCCATTCCAATCCCGTGTTTGATTTGCAGGATTGTCCGGATTTGAAATCCTAGGATTCCTTTGAAATCCCGCAAACATAGGAGGAGGCTAGGATTTCGTAGGATTGAAATATAACAATGCTTTAAAATATGTTAAAAAAATGATTTTTAATAATCAATTAAATAAAAATAATTTAATTATTTTTATAATTTTTATAAAAAAATAAAAAAACGCAGGAATTCAAATCCATTTCAAATCCTTCAAACCAAACACGCAAAAGGATTCCAAATCCTCCCATTTCTCATCCAAAAGTTGATAACCACTCCTCACGTTAACCTCAACTTCTCACCGGAACCTAAACCAAATATCATTATCATATGCATATAAATACTTGGTATAAACTTGAAAAAATTAATACACTGCTTGGAATTGCTAGTTTATAAGCCTAACAAGAGCTAACATAACATTAACTCGTTCAAATAAGATCTTAATCAGAACATGATTATGATGCAAGAGTACTCCAAATTAAGGAATATACACAGTAAGATGGTAAAAGAATAAACTCCTAAACCTTTGACAGGATAAAACTAAAAGAAGTCACAAGAGAAGATCCTGTTAGACAAGAATCTTTGTTTTTCTTCAACCAAACAAAAATATCAAACATGTGAAAACAGCAAAGTTTTTCTGTCATTTCAAGTCATTTGAGCTTTTCACCAAACTCCTGACTTAATGTTTGTATGAAACTATTTAGCTCACTCCACCATATTTGACATCTGTATCTATTAGACCGTGCATATCACAGAGAGGGTAGGGGGTGGGAGTGGGGGGGTCGAACCTTTTGGTGGTACTCATGGTGCGGGTAGCTTCCGGCGGGTTCAGCTGCGGTTTCCCAAACCCGCTGAACTTGCACTCTCTCTCTCTTCCCTCTTTCTCTCTCTTTATTTATATATAAAATAATAAAAAAAACTAGAGGTTATGAAAGGTTGGTGGTACAGATGAGAAAAGCTGATGTGGCATGAAAGGTTGAGGGTATGAAAGGTTGGTTCTACGGATGGCCTAATGTCAACTTGAACCACAACCGAAAGACTAAGGCTATACGCATCTCATTTTATGTCGGAATCAGTGAAATCATGCATCAGTAATGTAAAAAGTAAGTCCTGATATTAATACGTTTGAGGAACTTAGTAGGTTTTAGTGCATTTAACTACACACACGGGTGCACCTAGTCCGTCCTAATGTAAACCAAAGAGCAAGCGGAACGAAAAATCAAAAACAAGAAACAATACAACCGAAAATGAAAATATACACACTTGTTCAAACAGCAAAGGAAATTTACCTACCACTCTTGCAGCTAATTTCCTTTGATTTTTATTTATTAGGAATACTATAAAACACACAATTTATATAGTTCCTAAGGAATTAATGTATGTGCACAACGAATATAGTAAACTTTTGGAAAGAAAAATTGATATATAGTAACAGTTCCTCAGTCATCTAATATCTGACTTCCATAATTGTAGGTATCCAGGCTCCTTGAAGTTGTAGTACATGAGTATATAAATTTTATTTTTGAACATATTGTATACATATTGTTATATATGGGGCCTCCTTGTGAAATATATTGTTATTTTTTCATTGGACACCGAGACTTAGAACATTGATTAATATATATTTGTTTTGCAATGTTTTGTTTCACATGTATTCACAATATAAACATTTTTTTTCGTGTTTGTGACAAAAAAATAACATAAAGAGTTACACACACCATGAACCAAATATACATATGAAACAATCACATTGTAAAACAAATATACATTTAATCAATACATCGAATACTACCTTTAGATCGTAAAAAATCGTGTAAAACAAAATCGTATAAGATAGAAGTTTTACGCATCTAACAAATTTTAGAGTTCTCAAGTTATTAAGCACATATATGTTCATATATATGTATATAGAGGAGGTTCATACAAGAACAACTCAATTTGCAAGAACAAAGGAACCATGTAAATCACATGTGATTTTGTACTAAACAAGAAAAAGCGAGTGTAGTACACTTTCCGACAAGGCTCGTGGGTCGGTGCGAGTGGGCGAGCGTAGTACAAAATCACCTGTGATTTACATGGTTCCTTCATTCTTGCAAATTGGTTTTGTTCTTGTTTGAACCTAATTCTATATAGAGAAAGGTTCAAACAAGAACCAAACAAATTTGCAAGAATGGAGGAACCAAGGAAATCACATGTGATTTCCTACTAAAGCTCGCCCACTCGCACGACCCACTCGCCTTGTCGGGAGCGTGTACTACACTCGCCAAAGGGGAATCACATGTGATTTAGTACAAAATCACATGTGATTTCCTTGGTTCCTTCATTCTTGCAAATGTGTGTGTTCTTGTATGATCCTCCCTCTATGTATGTATATATATATATATATATATATAGAGAGAGAGAGAGAGAGAGAGAGCAAGGTTCGAATGAGAAGTGCTAAGAAAAATGAGAACCAGAGAAGTGATCTCCACCACTCATTCGGTCAATAAAGACGGCTTTGACGAGTCCCTCCTTTTATATATATATAATATATATATCAATTAAGAGTCAACTTCACTTAAAAACCAAAACATCAGTAAAAACGGAAAATTTATATTTATATTATATATATATATATATATATGTGTGTATATCAATTAAATCCTCCCATTATTTTCTTCCTATGCAAAAAATGTATAGAATCATGACCAAAGGAAGAACAGTTCCTTTCGTCCTCGTGGTCATGAGTTTGATTCTAGATCGACTGAGAGAGTGTAGGTGTGAGAGGAAAAAAAAAAAAAGAGTCGGCATACGCTAATATGAGCCTAGTCATGATGCTATCATACGCCCGAACACAAACAATCAAATACTCCATCACTCACCACATAGAGAATAGAGAAATGCTTAAAAAGTAAAAACGCAATTAAATCAGAAGAGGGAGAATTAAGACAAACTTAAAACCAACTGAACCAAATAAGTCATAGCAGATGAACAAACCAACCTTTACAGAGATTGCTCAGTTGCGTTTCAATGTTGTTGATGAAAACAGTAGCTTCATCAAAAGGCCTTGCGAGATCGGACTTATACTTCAATAACAATTGACAATATGTTTCCTACAGAATTATCAATAACGTGTACAGCAATCGATCAGAAAATTTCATCCGTTTATGATACTATTTATAGATATCAAAATTCAAAAACAAATTAAGCGATCAACAGTATACGAACCATAAACTCATCGAGCTCAGGATCTGCTTCTAAGCGAGTAGTAGATACGGCAGAAACGCCGTTTTCTCTACGGATTTCGTCTAGCAAACTTACTATTTCCGGCGGAGCACCTAACTGTGAAAAAAAAAACAAAAGTTGTTCAGATAGTCGAAATGCTTAATTAGTTGCAATTATAAGAAGAAACTGTTCAACTTTTACGTGTTGATCGTCATCAAAATCATCAAAATCAGCCGATTAATTGATGGAAATGATTCATAAAATCATTCAAAAATCAAAAATCGGTCACTGCGATAGTAAGATTGCGACAAAAAACGAACAAAATTAAGCTTAATTGAGCTTATCAGAATTAGGTTTTGGTTGACGAATGCTTAATTAGTTGCAATTAGAAGAAATAACGATTCAACTTTTACGTGTTGATCGTCATCAAAATCAGCCGATTCGTTGGAATCGATTCATAAAATAGTCAGAAATCGAAATCGGCAACTTCGACAGTAAGAAGATTGCGATGCTAAACGAACAAACAGATAAATTAAGCTTATTAGGATTAGGTTTTGGCTGAATCACCTTCTGACAATCGATATAAGCATCGAGTAATTTCGGATACAAAGGATGAGAAGCGATTTTCGCTTTGATTATATCATCATCACATCCATCACCATCAGCATCAACATGAAGAAGACGATGATGATTACGATCGTTATCGTGTTTAATCTGATCACGTTGCCGGCCGTTTCGGCTTCTCGGAAGAAAAACAGCTTCCGATACGACGGAAACCGCCGGCGATAGGAGGTTTTCGGATCCGTAAAACGTCCGGTAATGATGATCGACGGAGGAGGAGGAATTAACGACGCCGTGGAAGTGATCGGAGGATGATGAAATCAGGTTAGTTGTTGTTTCCGGTGAGATGGCGTAATCGGAGATGGAATTGAAGGCGTAACATCTCTTCCATGGCGGATTTTGTTGTAACTGATTTTAGCTATAACAGAATTTTGTTGTGGAGAAGAGAGAGATTGTTGTGAATTGGAGTGAGAGTGGAGTGGATGATGATGGTTTTGGTGTTGTTTGTTGTATGAATGGATGTTAGTTTTTAGGGTTGTGCTTTGGAGGATGCTTTTTGATTTTTGGTGGATATGAGAGAGAAAGAGATGTGAAAATATGAAAATGAAATGCTTCTAGTTGTTGAAAAATGAAATTTGGATCTGGTTTATTGAGAGGAAAAAAACTGTGCTAATGAAATTTATTTTTTTAAAAAAGTGTGGGAATTATTTTGAAGAGGAAAGTTGATGTGAGAAGCATGTTAATTAAAGAGAACGTGAGCAGCAATCTTAATCACTCATCTTTAGTTACAGTCTCCATACGAAACTTTCGTTATTGGGTTAGCCATACACTTTCGATGTTTCTGGTGGACGTGATTACGGAGGATTGACGCGATTCATGGGAGGGTAGACCAATCAAAGGATAAGTGGCTGAGATTGTTTTTTACGTTCTTTTAAAAAGTTATGTTTCTCATTTGAACATTTCTCTTATTTTTAAACCCTTGATCAATTTTAATCAAATATCATTCTATAAATTGTTGCTTAAAAGGAAATTAATCTGGTGTATTTGAAATTTAGAGGTGAGCATCGGATTCGAATACCGTCTTAGAACTGGAACCGCCTTGGAAGCACCAGTTCCGTAACCGAAACCGATGTGATTGGTTCCGGTTTCGCTTCCTAAAATACGGAACTGATCGGATCGATTCCAGTTCCGGTTCTCATTTTAAATAAATCATTGAAATTTTAAGTCTAGCTGAGACCATGCCTTTTTATCAAGTCGCACGAAAAAGTCTTTCATGAAGATATTACTACAACGAGAATGCTCTTTAACACGTACACATAAAATGTCTAGGTGTTTCAATAAAATAATTTATAGGACTTAAGTTTATAGAAAGAAAAAAAAAAAAAAAAGGTTCTATCAAAAGTTGTTAAAATAGTTTTACATGAATCTTTTGAACTTCTTAACAAGTTTTCTATGTACTTCTAAAATGAAATATCTTGTTACTTTTCCTCTGACATTATTTGAATGTTCCTTTATAGACACAAATATTTTATAAAAAGATAGGTTTCTATGACACTTTTTAAAAGTGTCATATAAAATAACTAACAAGACATTTTAGTTAAAAAATGACTTTAAAAAACTTGTAAAAACACCTAAAACCATTAGGCTAAGCGTAGCGGGAGATGGGTTAGATGGCGGGCTGGCAAAAATGAAGCGCGGCTCGGGCGCTTGGGGTACGGGGCTCTCCATGCCAGCGGTTCGGGGTGTGTTTGGGTTCTCCAAGCCGCTATCTTTGCGTGAGTTGTGTGTGTATTGTGTGTTGAGAGGGTTGGGGCACAGGTTGCAGAGGGTTCCGAGGGCTTATGAGAGGGTTGAAAAAAAGTTGATGTGGCAGTGCAGGTTGGGAGGGCTTATTGTTAGCGCTACTGATAGCCTTATATAAACTTATCATAACACTTTTAGATATTTATATTATAGTAATGTATATAAGTCTATCTTTGGTTCGTTTGATTGCTCGTTAAATTCGTTTTCAGTAACTATTGTCTCGTAAAGATCAACTTTACCATAACGTCACACCTTGGAACATTTAAAAGTTTGATCATGCATAATATTAGTATTTTTGATATTGAGATTTTACTTTTGGAATACATAAGCATAGGATATTTCATAAACTTGTTATTTCTTTTTTTTTTCCCTTTATTTGTTTTGTATTTTGAAACATTTAATAAGGTTCTGTAAAGATGAATAATTAGGCATATTTTTCTATAAGTTTGTTACAATGATCATAGCATCCATTTAAAATTATCCAAACAATATTTTTTATTTGATTAGTATAATATTAGTTTTTCATTTTTTATATACTATGTTAATTCATAAAATGGATGGCCTTATAGCATTTCCAGTATAAGAAACTCTTTTTTACTTAACTGTTAGTGAGATTTAACAGCCATGAGATGTAATATAATTATTTAACGAAACTAATTAATGTTAGGGAATGAATCTAAAGCAATACTGAAATCATAAGAATTATTTTGTCATATTCATATTACAAGGACTAATATTATAACAACTTGTCCCAAATGGATAGAGATTAGAATTTGTGAGCTTCTTATAAGCCTTAAATCATGGCTAACAATAACTTTTACTATGGTTTAAAGTTATACTCAAAGTTATTGGCTAGTCTGTTGTTTTAGAGCTTTGGAGCGTTATAGATACCATAATACTACGAATATTTATATCGTTATTAAATTGCAATCAATTGCATTTAGAACTTCAAAGAATCTTTTATTGCACATTCAATCATCTTAGTGTTACATGTTCTACTAAGTGTAGTTTTTACCATTTGGTATCCCATGTTTTATGAGTACTTCATTTGTGTGAATGACCCACACTCTCATCTACCACAAGCCAGAAGAATAACATCTATATTGCAATAAGATTTGTATTATACGACAAATAAACAGTGCAATAATCAGTGTACTCAAGAAGATTCTCTGAGATAGTAGACTAGCCAACTTGATGAAACTACAAACAATAGTGTTTGTATCTCTTATCCTTACTTTACATTTTCATAAACTGCAAAAAGATTTGAATGCAAAGGGAACCATGTCGCTCCATTAATTTGAAATAGTACAACAATAAAAAATATTCATTCATTAAGTTGTTGCAGTAAAACACATAAAGTGACATTTTACTTTATATTGACCCTACCAAAACGTCTTTTTTACTCATTCTTTCTATTTGCCAATTGATTATCTTGTCTTATATGCATTTTATCTCTGAATTACAAAATTATCATTGTGCAACTTTATATTATTAGTGGATTTTATATTATGATTTTCATAATTAATTTGATATTGCTTATTTTTAAAAAGTTTAGATAATGATAACAACTAAATTCAATGATTTAAAAAGTGATTCACTTTTGCTTGTACATGACTATAGCTAAAGATTAAATAAGTTAAACGTTGTCAGAAAGTGAAATTTAACTATTAATTCAGATATAAGCTTACAATTATCGTCTACATGAGACTTGTCAATGGCCCTTGTCTGAACAAGTTTACACAAATGGTCAGATGTATGTTGATAAATCAACCTAGCGACACATCATCCCAACAAACGAATTGATAGATCTTGTGCAAGACAATTCAAACTAGTACCAAAGATAGGTAGACAGATCTCGTTCAATGAAAACACTATCTCAAACGACGAGCAAATTAACCATTTATAAGCAGATAAAACCTAGAGATTGATGACAAGTTGACAGATATCATCAAGTGGTACACTTCTTATCTCAGTTACCACCATAAACTCTAATTAATGGATCCATTAAGAGCTCCATCTATTGTACTTTATATGACATACTGCAACAAGAGACATAATTTGACAATATCAACTTTATAAGTTAATAACCACAAAACGATAAAAGTTCCATTTATATGAATTCTATCAAACTATCTTTTTAGCAATGACTAAAAAGAGTGATGTTTTTTTTTCTGTATCAAAACTAGGTAGAGGATAAGAGTTTGAATTTTTCTTCATATCAAAAGTAGGGTCACAAATATATTGTAATTATAATTAATACATAAGCAAAACTTTTGCTAAAAGATGCATTGTATTTCTAAGAGTCGGTAAACATCTTGTTGCACAGGTACCGACAATGTGTACCATTTGTTTACGTCACTTTATTTTCAAAACACAACCATATATGTATTCCTAATTCAGATAGGGGTTAATTGTCTATCCCTTCTTTCATTCTTCGCTTTTATAATTAACAAGTTTATAAGGATGGATGGAGTAGTCACCATTCCACCCCTCCACCTCTCCTGCCCCATCAATTTTCTCTCTCTCTCTCTCTCTCTCTCTCTCTCTATCTCTCTCTCTCTCTTCCCCCCTACGAAACCCTTCTATTACTACCATTCCATCCCTGCAACCACTAACCATTCAAAAAAAGAAAAAAAAAATGAGAGAGATAGACACAGAAGAGATATACAGAGAAACAAAAAAGACGAGTTTCCCCATGGGGTGGCATCTAGACGGCATCCTAAATTGCATCTCGTAGGGGTGGGGGTGGTGTTCCCCATTCCACCCTGCTACCAATCAAGCAGTCCCCGTTGAGTGGAGTCACCAAGCTACACACCCTAATTAAACTAAATTACACAATTAACGTTCATTACAATCAACAATATAATTAATTTGTAAAATTCAACCCTTCATCACGATATGTAACTGAAATACGTTAACCAACCGATCAGCCATGCTATACATAGACTATAACTTGACTATTTTTTTTAAAGCAAAATCAATATTATTGTAATGTAATATAAAAAAGATCTCCTATTACCCTTTCCAATTTATTCATTTTTTTTAATAAAACGCCATTCTCTCATCTTATTCTTTCTACCGATATTATCTAATTATATGTGCACATTCTACATGTGTATAATTATAATCATCTCCTACAATTATATAGAGAAAGATCAAAGGAACCCCCCCCCCCCCCCCCAACCCCACAAAAAGTCATTAAAAAATAATAATATATGCATATTATAAATAACTAGATATGGATATGTGTGTGCTGCGGTACAAATATCTCAAATCTAAAGCCCACAATTCAAAGAATAACGTTGTTTCATGTTCATCATTACTCCATTACAATATGTTAATTTTATGGTTTTATGTTAAGGCACATATCAGATGCCTAAAATTTAAAGTCAATCGATCAAAAAAATTAAAAAAGATTCGTTCGATAGTGGGTCTTCAGACTCATAACATTTGGCTCATTTTGAAGATTTTAATTTCACGATTATAATGATATGACTTGTAACAAAATAATTTTAATATAATTTTAGTTAACATATGATATTGTATGTATGATAAAACATAAAATAAAAAGAAAAAGAAATATGAAGTAAGTAAAACAATTATATTTAAAAAAAATAAAGCGTAATTTAAATATAAAAGTAATCTTATTTTTAATTATGATGTCAAACATTAGAGGTGTTTGAAACTTTTAAACTTATAAGATGATATAAATATAGATGTAAATTATAGATAATGGTGTAAAATAAAAATAAAAATGTAAAAAAAATATAAAATATATTAATTTGGAATTTTGGATGTATTTGTAATACTTAATAATACGATCAAATTCAAAAAGATTCAATATTAAACTCATTTTAAAGGTATTATTGAGAAGGTTATAATGATATAATTTGTTGAAAAAAAACGAATTTGAAAAAAATTAAGGGCTAAAAGTAATTTAATTAACTAATTATAAAAATATAGAGTGTAATCTTGAATCTTGAAATGTTGAATTTTTTTTTCGAAATATTCTCTTTATATAATGGTACAGATATAGTGATCGTCTTTTGTTGTGTAGCTTCTTTCGCTTCAGTTTTTGTTATATTTCGGCATTTCGCAATTTTCGATTTAAAAATGGCAGGTGATATTCTTTTAATGTGATTATAAATTTATAACCATCAGTTTAACAGTATTAGATGGATCATCTCGATCTAACATTTTGAATGGTTTTTTTTGTTATTTGTTTGTTTAAGGTTGTCTTCTAATCTCATCTTATTCATGTATATTTACATATATTGAAATTTGATTTAAAAAATAAAAGAATATGAAAAAAGATAATTTATTTTCCCATAGATCATAGTCATGAACTATACACAAAAATAAGGAGATTCATAGTGTAAAGAAATATTCCATATTGCATATTTGCATTGGAGTTAATTATTTATTTGAATTTTTGGCCCACAAAATGCATTCACCTATTGAGTTAAAAAAGGGTCAAACAAACCTTATCGTTAATTTAATAAAATAGTATGAAAAGTAATAAATTAGTTGGGCATCTATTGGCAAAGAATAAAACGTGGTTATTTATTGGGTTAACATTTTTTTCCCACTAATTTACGGTCTCGAACATTTAAGGTTGAGTTTTAGTAAAACTTGAGTAAATATAAGAATGTAAGAAGTGATTATTAAATTTTATATACATCATAATCAATATATTGAGATAAGATGCATTGAAATGTTTTACGTATCAAACGTGATTTGTGAAAATGCTTAAAATTAAAAGTGATCAAAGGCTCATGTGCACTTCTCAAGTTAACTCAACTTCTCGCACACTCATTCACACATGTGTGTGTAGAGAGATAGAGAGATTCAAATGAAAAATGCTAAAAAATGGGAAGTATTAAAGTAGTCACAACCCTTCATCTGGTCACTATTTTCTTCATGCTCTACTTTAAATCTTTATCTCTCTCCTCTCTCTCTATATATATATATATATACATAATTATGTATTTAATACACTTAATAATAAATTTTAATCTAATTTAAAAAGGAAAAACTAGTTTGTCAAAAAATATAAAACCCCCTTTTCTTTTTCTTCCCATGGTTTTTTAAAAACTTTGACTCAACTAATAAAAGAGGTTAAGTTACAAGTATGATTCTAATATCAAACCTTACATCTAGAACATAAAGAAGTATTATTCTAATATTAAACCTTACATAGGAATATTAACGAGTTAACCATTTAATTAAAACATTATTTACTTTTTTTGATGAATGGATTATCATATTACATTCAAAAAAATCAATACATTGGCCATTCAAAAAAATCAATACATTGATCTATTTATATTTTGAGCCTTTTTAACTCTCACTTTAATATGAGCCTTTAATATTTTAATAATGTTTTCTATTAGGTATATAACAATTAGCTAGAACATGGTTTTCATGCACCGTCAATGTTATCTCATAGTTACTACTTACACGATCATAATGGTTGTACTTACACAAAATATAATTGGAAACGAACACTATATCATGCTTTTATGATTCAAGCTTAATACCTACATGTCTTTCTTTTTTGACACATTCCCAACAAGACCCAATTGTCTTTCTCTTATAACAATCCTTATTAGACTATTACAATCCCCATGAATTAACCAGTAGTTCACTTTCACTACAAGCCACGACACCACACATATCACGTGTAATAAACTTTGTTCATACTTAAAACATATATATAACAAATACTTGCACGCTTTAGTTCTCTCATAACACATATACATATACAATGAGCACTTGTTAATCACTATAAAACATTTGCATTCAATCCAGTAGAATAGTATACGAAACGAAATATCATTCATGACTTTAAAAGTTGCCTCAAATGCTTATGATCTCACTACACAAGTTCACAATAACAATCTATCATCATAAGTCATCAAACACAAACCCTAATGCATTCCATATAAATTAGGGGGGCTTTACATTATGATGAATTACAAACATACCGATAATACATTTGAGTAAACTTTATAATTAAATTTAAGGATGTTCTAAATAGACTAGTCGTGTCCCACATTTTGCTCTACGCATCATTCGTTGTAAATTTGATATTTGAGATACTCTTTAACAAAAACAAAAAAACTAAAGCTATCAATAATAATTAGGTCATTAAAGTTAAGAAAACTATATTATAATTAAAGAATAAATTTTAAAATTTATTCTTTATATATCATTCTAGTGAAAGTATGCATTAAATAATCTTAGCCTCAACACTATGCATAGATACTATGTGTCAATGTATATGATGTCTTAGAAATGTGGTCAACATATATTGTTTATTGGTCAAATAGATTCCATTCCCAAATTTATTCCAATCTCCATAAATGGAAGGATGAACAAGGTAAGGCTACCCATTGAATTTCTTAATAATATAATCATTCAAGTGTGGAACACCATTCTTCCATCAATTTTCTTTTGACTTTGACCCACCATTTTTATTAATATAACCTAAAAAATAGATTTCATCATTACCATAATATATTCTAAAAAGTTTACAGCCATTTAACATGTTTTGGTTTTGGTTTTCATTGAAGGCAACATATTATTGCAATATAAAATTGATAATAATATGACCATATAATTCAGAAAAATATTGTTAGGTGTAGTGATAGAAATGAACTAGAATAGTCAGGTTAAAAATAAGAAAATAGGTAAATAACCATAGTGCATTTGCTATATGTATATAGGATACAACATTTCATGATAAAGATAGTTATTTTATACGAAGAAAAAAATGATCCAATAAAATTAGACTAATAAAATAACCAATTTACTCCTATAAAATTGTTAAATGTTTTTATAAGCAAACAATCAATTTAAATGAAGATTAACAAATAATATTTACAAGTATAAACATTTAACACAAATTTAAATTTAAAAGCTCATATTCATAATATTAAAAGACCTAAAATTATTTCTTATTTTTTGTATTTATTTATAAAATAAAAAATACCTAAAATCACATTCATAAATATTTACCGATGTTAAACTTTCACTTTAATTCTCTCAAACTTACATATCTTATTTTATATCCTTTTTTCCATATTTTAGTTGATTTATGTAATTTATTAACATTATATAAAAATAATCATCTTTATATAACAAAACATATCATTAAAAACTTTTTGTTAGTACGATTAAATAACACCTAAATATTAAGTTTATGGAATTCCTAATTTTATTTCTATATTATGTTTTCATTATTTATATTTGATAAATTACGTAAGATTGGTGCAGGATAATTAAGTGGTCATAATGTTTGAGAGACACTTATGATATAGTACAAAATAAAAAATGGTTGTTTGATAATCTATATATATATAAAAGGAAGATGTTGGAAGATGATGTGGGCATCCTATCTATTGAGTATTAGATAATAGAAATTTTCTCATTGTTTTGATTTTTTTTAAATATTAAATAAGTTAAAGACTATAATACCCTTACACGAAAACTATATGTTTAATTATAAGAAGGACTCTTTGGTAATTTTACTTATGCTTTGATTAGCCTTAACTTGCAATTTAGTTAGTCTTAACTTCTAAATTATGTAACTTCTTAAAAACATTTATTTTACCTCTTCACATTCTTATTTATTAATTAAAAGAAAAAACCTACAAAATAATCATATATATAAACTACAATCTAATGCTTCACCAAAATGTGATGAACAACTTTAGTTTAATGTTATGCTATTGGGTTGATATGTTTGTTTGTTGTTTCTATTTTACAAAATTCATATCCCGTCAACATTGTAGCTCACCTTTCGTAAAATTTTCAGGTAGGTTAACATTTTCTATGATTTATTTTATGATTCTCTTGAGTTATATATTGTTTATATGTATATATAAAAAGTTTCCATATAATTTTTTATACATCTTATCGTATATTCTCTATCGTTATTATAAAAGTTTTTTGTTTTTTCTATTTTTGAAACTTATTCCAATTTTTATCTTTGTTTTTCTCCTTGATACTTCCTAATTGATATTTATATTAATAGTATAACATTTTTCTTTCATCAAAATTCAAGTTATGCTTTCGATTTGTGTGTTATATATGATTGTTAATAATTTTTGAGTTTTTGTTTGGAATTTCTTTACAACTGTTATTTTTGGTTTTTCTTTTTCATGTTTTCTACATAATATTTATGTTGTATGAGTGTTTTACTTAGGTCTTTTCCTCAATTTTTTGGTTACATTGTTGTAGTTTTCTAGAAAAGAAAATTGTTGACAACAATCAAACTTCAAAGTGTGACCACGTGGTTTATTTACTCTTTGTTTTGTTGGAATTTTATTTCTCATTCTCTTATATTTTCGTAGTCTTTGATTTTGTTTTTATTTTTCTAATAAAACACCATCAATGAGATAATATTTTCAATCCCAATTTTTTTAACATCAGATTTTGTTCTTTTTGATGTTGTTATGAACAAAATATTTAATTAATTAAATTATTCATCTTCTTGGTTTGTACCTAAAATTTTATTTATTTTTTTATTTTACACATTCTAAAAATTTGATTCAAATGAATATTTAAAAGTAATTATATATATATATATATGTGTGTGAAATTACGATCAATAAGTACATTTCTATTTACATGACAGCATTTAAATACATTAAAATGTGTGTATTTTTTACATTAAAAAGATTATAAATTAAATAAACAATTTAAGATGATGATTAATCACATTAATATTATCTTATGATTAACGTTAGTCATACTATTTACATAACATGCTTTTATATATCGTTTGAAAAAGAATATAATTTAGAATGACAAATTTCACGAGTTTTAATCAATTTTATTATAACATATATTCGTATGTATTACTTTCTAATAAAATTAAATATTTAAATTTTAATTAATATATAAAGTTTGAACCAATATATAAAATTAAAATACCATTATTATTTAATATCTTATTAAAAAAATATATTTCTAAAGGACTAATCATACGAGTTTTAATCGATTTTAATATATATATATATATATATTAATATGTATCGTGGGGAAGGTTAAAATACACCCCATCAAAAGGTTATCCACCTTACACCCTTAATCTAAACCGTTCATTTGTCAAGATTGGATTGAAATTTAACTTTTTTGTGTTTTTAGAATTAATAATTATGAGGGGTAGTATGGTCATTAAGTAATTTATTTAGTTTTTATTTTTTTAATGTTAACTAGTTATTGTCGTGGATCATGCTTGCTTACCATCTTTATAGGGTTTTATTTTTGTAGATTATCCCTTTATAATGTTTCTTATTCAAGAATTCCATTTACCATTTTTATGTGATTTCAATTGATTCAGACTCTTCATCCGATTCAATTGTGATTCAATGTTTTTAAATGCAAATATTTGTTATATCTTTGTAATTCAATTTCTTTTCATAACTGTATTTGTTTAATTGTTGTTTGTGCACATGCATGGAGGTGGTAGTCGATTTCAATTGGAATAAAGATGCGATGAAGATTCGGTTTTTTGACCGTGAATGTATTGATATTTCTGATGAAGTTCCGATGAATATGATGAACTCGGGGAAGGCTACGATGATATTTGATGAATACGATGGACGTTGGAAGGAGGTTACTATGAAGACAATGAATGTTTAAGTTTCGATCAATGTATAGATTTTCCGATGAATGTATTAGTTTTTCTATACATTTCTGATACATTTCCGATGAATACGATTTATATAATTTTTCCGAAGAATTTCCGACGAAGTTTCGATGAACGCACATCCGATGAAAACGATGAATATAAGATGCATATCCGATTTTTTACGATGAATATATGATAAAGGCGATGTATATCCGATGAATATAAGATGAATATCTGAATTTTTACGATGAATATACGATGAAACCAATGCATATACGATGAATATCAGAAATTTTACAATGAATATACGATGAATGACTGATGAAGAGGATGCATATACGATGAATATACGATGAATGATTGATGAAGACGATGCATATACGATGAATGTTAAAATTTTAAGGTCATTCATACGACCTGGATCTGGGTATCATTATATGAATCTGGGTATCGATTTCTAGGTTTCATTATATAAATCTGGGTATAGATTGACTAGGAATCATTGTTTTTGGGTTTCGTTATATTAATATAGGTATAGATTTCTGGGTTTCATTATATGAATCTGGGTGGGTATAGATTAATTTGAATTTATGGTTTGTTTCATTATATGAATCCAGGTACCCCAAATTTAGGTTTCAATTTTGAAGTGGTTAAATCATTATAGTAATTATGGAATTGGAAAATGGAGTTATTCTCGTGTATACATTGATTTGGATAATAACTTCCATGAATAGCAAAATTCAAATTTTGTTGATGTTGTTCCCATTATACCCTTCCGCATGTGGTTTATTTAGAAGAGAGATAATTTAAAAAGAAAAAATAAATCACTTTAATTGAATTATAATCTTAACCGTCAATTAGTAAATGGAGGGTGATTAAGAGGGGTGTAAGGGTTACAACCTTTTGAAGGGGTGCATAATAAAAGCCCCCTATGTATCGTTTCCCAATAAAATTAAATATTTAAATTTTAATTAAAATAAAAAGTTTGAACCAATATATAAAATTAAAAATATTTTTATTATTCAATTCTTTATTAAGTGAAATATTTATTACATTTAATAATGTTTAATAAAATTAATATATAGTTATTAACTCTTTCATTAATAAATATTTACTACATATAATATCATTAATTAAATAAATACATAGTTAAAAACAATTAATAGAATCAATACATATACTTAAAATTACAATCAAAAACTAAAGTTATCATAATCAACCACCAATATGTAAAAGAAATAGATAGAAACATACGTAGTGATGAGTTCAAATGAAAATTTACCTTTCATTGTGAACGTGAGGACGGACGAAAGAACGACACATGTCACATTCAACATGAGTTCACAACCAAACTTTCGTTCGTGTGTGTATATATTTATATATATATATAAATTAAAATAAACAAATAAATAAAATTAGGAAAAAAAAACTTGCTACTATCAATAATATATAGTTTTTTCAGTTTCAACTCGAAATGATAACTTACTACAATTAATAATTTATTAGTTATTACTTTATTATACATAAAAGAACTCAAAAGAAACAGTTAAAATGATGAGACAATTTCACATCAATTCTAATATCGATTCTTTATTGATTTCATATATGATATTTGATCATCAACTAATTTAACTACAATATTTTATAAGAACTTTATCAACACCGTGCAACGCACGGTGCCGAACACTAGTTTTTTAGAATGAAATTTTGGCATTGAATGGTTGAAGAAGACCCATGATACAAAATTATTATGAGGGTTTTAGAATCATTAAGAGACGGACTATTTTTTTGTCAAACAAGATTCACCTTTTAATGACTCAGATGTCTGCCTCTTAATGAAACTATAAGAGGTAAGCAAACAATCAATCTCTTATATTAACCAAAATATATACAAGATGGAATTTTGAGGACAATAAACTAAAAAGAATGAATAGAATGTAAAAAATAAGTGTATCTGATGTTTTAAAAAGGAATTGAAATTCAGTTTGAGAGCATATTAGTAAAATACAACCTTGATTTTCCTATTTGCTTTACATAAAAGTTATGTTAAAATAAAAACCAGTGATTCTTATTCAGTTCTATCATGTCCAGTGTATCAAAAGAAGCAGTACGGTATGGCCAAATAAGTCGACAAGAGGTTCCGTAGGCCTAAAGAACAATGATTCGATGCCATAGGGACAACTTATCCTTGGAGAAAGGCAAGTTGGTTTATATAACATGAGAATAATGCTATAAAAATATGGTTTTACTTTTCATAAAATGTTATCATGAAAATAAAATACATTGGATATGTACAAATTGCTTGTTTGTGGCTTTTAACTTTTGGGTTTGCTTGTTTGTGGCTTTTAATTTAGGTCTATAAAGGCTATGTTTGGCAAGCGTAGCTTATAAGCTAGCTGGTAGCTGATAAGCTAGCGGATAGCTGATAAGCTAGCTGTTGATTGATAAGCTTGCTAGTAGCTGATAAGCTAGCTGTTGAACAAATTATGTTTGGCAAAAACTAGCTTATGAGTATGTAAAATGACCAAAAAGGGTACATTTGAATTTAATAATTAATATTAATAAGGGTATAATTGGAAAAAGCTACAATAAGCTTCTCATAAGCTATTCAAAGTAGCGTTTCAAAAAGCTAGCTTATAAGCTAGCTGATAAGCTAGCTTCCTGGTACATGTTTGGATGGACTAGCTTATAAGCTAGCTTATCAGCTAGCTTATAAGCTAGCTTATGCTTGCCAAACCAAGCCAAAGTGACTTTCATAGGTCTACTATTTATGTGCAAGGTTGGGACGAATATTATTTGATTTTGTTTTCTTTTGGAAATTTCCAATAATTTTCACTTTAAATTCATATTTTCAAGAGTAAATTTTAATTTTAGCCCACGGGGTTTAGTAAATTTTTAAATATGAATTTTAAATTCTACTATTTTAAAAATCATCTTTGTAGTTCTCATTTTACTCTTAAGATAGTATTTGGTCATTAACTTTGTTCATAATCCCCATTAAATTAAGAGACGGTTTAGCCTCTCTCGTTATCATTCTTAAATATCTTTTAAAATATGTATTATACAACTTTTTATTATATACATAACATATATAATTTCAATTAATATAAATAATTAATTTTAACTGTTATTTGATACTTATCAAACGTGTCTTATAAAGTAGTTAATTGCGACACTATGTGTTAAAAAGTTTTCTAAATTTTTAGTTAAGATGCCCAAAAGCATATGTAAACTTATTATTTACAACTTTAATTTTTTATCGTATATAAGTATTATAAAACTGTTTATTTAGATTACTAGGAACAAAGGTAAAATTATTTTATATACCATTTTTTATAAAAACATTCTAATTGAGATCTATGAATTATGGGATCCTATAAAATTTGAACTTTTAACCTAACAAATACGATCTCAAAATAATTAGTAAGTACGACCACAAAATTCTAACTTATAAAAGATAACAATTTTACTAATTCACATCTTATTTATTCAAAGATTAAATAAAATTTCAACTTTTTCGATACAAATAAATGAATAATACCCAAATCTTAACCCAAAACTTTTGGGTAGATGCTTTGCTTGTTTTCTATAATTTTTTGTTCCCCAAGCCCTTTAACTCTTAAGGGAACAATGTTATGTTGGGCTTTAAATTGGATATATTTAAAATATATTTTAGGGGCCAATTTTAGCCCACTAGTAACACTATAGACTTACTTTTAGTTATTTCATTTAAAATATTTATTACGTTCATTTTACGCATGTAATCTATAGAATTGTGAAGGATGGTATGAGAAGTGACAATTTTACTAAGAAGTATGAGAATTATTTTTGAACTATTAATCACTTTAAATCAAAATCCATTTAATGAATTATGGTTTAAAAATGAATTGATGAAATGCATCTTGGTATATCTTATATTGGTACATCTTATCTTTCTGTACATTCTTCATCCAATAGTTGATAACCACTTCTCACCAAATTTGACACTTCTCAGTAAAACCTAACCCATCAAGAGGAATTGTCTAAATGATCATTTGAATAATATATTTTCGTCTCTTAGTCACTCATCTCTAAAAATCATCAAAAACTCATTACCTTGTGAATGGCAAACCACAAGGGTGGTGGAGTATTAGCAAAAGGATTAGGAAAATGTGGTGGAATATCTCATCCACAGAGGTTCGAGTCCAGACGCTAACATCATGTAGTCAAACTTATTCTCCGATAGCCATCTCTTAATTACCAAATTGCCAAGGATGAAGTCTAGGAAAAACGTAGATGAACATTTTCAAATAAAAAAATTTTGCGCAAGGTACTTTTTTGTAAACGAATTGATAAATGTGATATAGGGGGTGGGGGTGTTCTCCAAGCCAAGACTTCCTAACTCGGCTTACTATTTGTGACTTCTGGGAACACTTTCGCAAGTGGCGAATCCCATTTTTGATTTTTTTTTTTAAATTTTTCGAAAGTTGAGGCTGTAACACTTGCAAAAGTAATTATTTTTTTGGTGATTTTGAGAGATAAATGATTAGGAGATGAAAACAACCGATCTAAACAAAATAACTATAGACAAAGCTATTAAAAATAATTATAGATCACAATTAGTATCCCGAACGTCTAATAAGGCTAGATAGCAAAGAAAATAACAAATTTACAAAGATAAATATTTCTCAAGAAATCATAAACCTTATTTTTTAATACTAAAAAGTTAAAAATGTAGTGTTTTTTAAACATTCATATATTGGGCCTATAATAGGTATAGGCGTATTTTAGCATAATAAATAAGGCGCATCTTAGCATGATAAGCGGCTCTTCCATTCATTTATTCCACGGCTGATAAACGTAGGCCCATCGCTGTCTATTAGATTAGATAATTAACCCATGTTATAAATTAAAGGGTAAATTACGATTTTAGTCCCTATGATTTGTTAAAAAATTACATTATTTTATTTGTGGTTTAGTAATTGTTTTTTTTCATATATATGGTACCTATAGTTTGCATTTTGTTGCTATTTTTAAATATAAGAGGCTAAAATAGTAAAAGTTGTAAATCATAAGAAAAAAACAACAATAAATTGTAAATCTTAAGGGCAAAAATAGTAATGATTTATAAACTATAGGGACGAAAACTGTAATTTCTAATCATAGGAACAAAAATCGAAATTTTTAGCAAACCATAGGATGAGAACCGTAGTTTACTTTAAATTAAAATACAAATATTTATAAAAGATATGCTTTCATAAAGAATGGAGTAAATAACATTTTTGTTGTTATAGTTTGTTAGAAAATTGTCACTTCATCCCCTAGCTTTCAATTTATTCAGTGCTGTTGTTTGTAGGAATTAGGTTCAAGCATGAAAATAACGATGAATTGCAAATCATAGAGACAAAAATGATAAGTTTTAAACTACATAAACCAAATCCACAAATTTAACAAGCCTTTAAAAACACATTTTACTTAAAAAAATTGACGTACGGGTGGTATATTTGAAACACCCAAGTGGTTTTTTGTTGTAAAATTCCCAAAAAAATAAATGAAATACAAAATGATCTAAATTATAACATATAATACCATTATTGGTTAGTTATAACCATTTTCTGTTAACTCATTGGTTCATATGTCGGATTAAAACAACATTGGTATGATAGAGCTATAGCACATGCACCATTTCCCTTCTTAAATCGGCCCTACTTGTCTATGAAAGCTAGTAAGGTTATTTTAGTAATTTAACATATTCATTACATTTTTTTATAAAAGTTGATGTAATATTATAATGAATGAGAAAATTGACTCAACTAACCAAAGTAGACAATTAAATTAGTCTTCTAACCATTTCTCTCACGTTTATTTAAATGTTACTACTCCTGTAATCATGAGGGCCGTAATAGCCAAAAAAAAACATTTGAAAAACGAATTCTTTTATAGACCTAGGTTCGTAATTACGGACCCATATATATAAAAAATAGAGAGAAAAAATTCAAGACATTTACATGTTTGGTTTCTACGGACCTATATATCATGGAAGTGGTAACATCGATGTAAATAAATAGAGAAATGATTAGGAAACCAATTCTAATAATGAATGTGGAAATGTTTTAAAGGTTGAGGTGTACTATGAAGATCTAAAAGAAGGTACAAACATGAGATTGTGTTTAGTTGTGTGAGAAGAAAACAAGGAGTAGTGGGTGGTGGTTCTTTTGCCATAATAATTAATAAAGTTAAAGAAAAAGATGATTGCATGAGTGAAAGTGTTTTCTATTGGGTGCATTTCTAAGGTGGAGATCACTCCTTCTCTACACATGTCATCAATATGAAATACATTTTTCTTACATTTATTATAATTTTTTATTTGGTTTTCTTATTGGAACTTATATACATGTTTCAATTAAGAGTTTTGATGATTTGTTATATTTAGGGTATACCCTCTTATAAATAATGAAAAAAAAGGTTTGTAAAACGAAATAAACATCATTACTTTATAAGTAAATATGATAAGAAGCAATTGATTTTTTAATAAAGTCTTAATTTCATAGTTATTCAATAGAGAAGTCTAACAACGCTAAATAAAAGAGAGAGAGAGAGGTGGTTGACTCGTTTCTATATTTGTCGACATCTTAAATGAAACAATTCTAACTTCTAAGTGTTTATTATATTATTTTATACGAGGCATTTAAATTCTTCTAGATCTAGTGAACTGAATTTTAAGATTAAATCTTTCGCATTTTATCTCCCCTCCTCTCTCTATATATATACACACTAATACACACACACAATATGTGTGTGTGTGTGTGGGTATGTAAGAAAAAAGCTCATTTAAAAACTAGAAATCATCTTTTTGTAAGTAATCATAATGAATAACATGATAAAACATGTATAAAAAAAATACTAATAGTGAGTAATTTCATTATCTTTACCTTTTTGGCTCTAAAATACTTAAGATTCCTATATGAAATATACCATTAAACAAAATTCCTAAAGTTAATTAGTTGCAATAGTTTTTCATCCTATTTATGCAATGTGATGGCATTATAGAAGGTAATAATCGCATGCATGACACCTAATATGTCATTAGTGGGAGATTTTGTGGAAATTAAAGTGTGTTTAGATGAACATGGTTTGGTGGACTCACTATTAAACACCTAAGAGAGAGAAAAGCCACCATTGATTATAAAGTTTGGTCAACTCTTTACTCTAATGTCACAAATACCCTTCTTTAAACCTCTTTAAAAGACAACCATGGCTTTGCATTTGAATTTATCCATAGTTTTTAACCATGTTGTATAATACAAGTATTCAAAGATAAAGCACAAGGGTTGTGACTCATGTTGAAGCTATGGGGTGTGATTAAATATCCCACTTTCAGGTTTAAATTTCAGCTTATCAACAATCATGGTCATTGATTTTATTCACAATTTGTTAGGTATTAAATTCGGCATAACCTAGAGAACTCTTACAAAAAAAGTTATTCAAAGATAAGTAGTCTTAGAGGGTGTACATGCACCTAACTAATCTTACAAAATCTGAATACAATTATCAGAAAAACTATTACAATTTTAAAAAGACTCTAAAATATCTTAAAGAACCCAAAAAACTAACATTTATTTTCACTTGAGTTAGTCTTATACTTAAGAATCTTGTTTTGTATGATTTTGGAAAACTACAAGAAGTTTGTAGCAACAAGGGTTACAACTCATGGGATTAGGTCAAGGGCAAAATTGTAAATTCAAAGATTATAACATACCTAACATCATTAACTACTTGACAGATCATAGCTACTTTGGTTATCAAACCAAAAAGCAAAAGCAAAGGTTGTATTTGGATAATGATGCAATGATTTATATCATATAAAAAATAAAGGGTATGTTTCTTCCAAGTTTAAAATTATCAAACATTCAAACTTATAGCAAATACATCTTTCATAAAATGAAATACAGATAACTATTACATGTTTGTTTAATACTTGATGATTTTAAATCTAAAAAGAGATAAAGTGGAAAAGTCTTAAATACCCTTTTTTTCATTCTTGGTTCTATTTAAGGGCAAGAGGCAATGAGCTAAAAACTCCCACTTGAGCTTTTTCTATGCTAAAACCATTGAAGTATGCATTGGGGGCAAATATGGAGTGCATGAAGATGAGATATTCTTTGTTATTTCTTCTCTTCTCTCCATATTTCAAATAGTTTGATTTGGCATTAACCATTTATAAAGATGGATACTGCCAAAACAAACCGGCAAGTCACGAAACGGCAAAGGAGGCTCAGTTGAGTCTCACTATATCTATGTCTAAGGCTATATATGATTAGGGGTGTGATTATCTTAGCACTAATGTATCCAATCCGTTTTATATGATCACTGTTAAGTTCTTGCAGTTGTATGGTGGTTTGTATGAGAGAATGTAATAATATGAAGCCCATATATGTGTGATGCTTTTGTTCACATTCTCTTGTGTTCCATTTCTTAACAATTTGTGTATTGATTATTGAATTATACTTGCAGGGTGTTCTATCACGTTTTCTTTGTAAATTCCTCTTTTTTTGTTTGTGAGAAATTTGATGCATTTTCACTTCCCTTAATTGTGTGGAAGGTGCTTTCCTAAGCAATTTAAAGTTTAATCAAAAGAACGATAGAACCCAGTTCAAATTGTGATTAGAATGTTTTTATGAATTAATGAAGGATCATACACGAGTGATAAGCACTTATGACGTTTCATTAAGGTTCTTCAAATCTCCAAAAATGAAGTTGAAGACAGCAAAAATAAATGGATAAAACATAAAGATTTACGTGAAGACCATCTTTAGAAACAAAAACAAAACACAATATTCATTACAAAAAACTTAAAAAAAAACTTAAAAGATCACCAAGATGTACACAAAATTCATTATATATTCTTAACATAACAGAGAAATTTTTATTTTTAATTCTACATTCTTTTTTTTAGGTTTTAACTTTATTTTATTTCTCTTCATATCATTATAGTATAACCCATGAAATAAAACGATGTTTATTAATGACTTACCGTGTTAGATTCACTAAAACCTAAACAAATAAATTGCATGACATAACTCAAATTCGAATAGAATTTTAATAAATAAATATTCCCAACAAATAAAATAGTAGACTTGAGTTCAATTGAGAATGATACATGTTTAAGAAATTACAAAAACAATTAGATTATATTGATTTTACACAAACATAATATACAAGATCACATGTGATTCAACACAACTTTACACTGACTAGAACTCGTCCACACATTTTTTTGACCATTAATATAAAATCTAATGTAATTTTACACTAATTTTACCATTTTTGTATTTTTTGAATAGTTAGCATTTCATTTGATCATCCCTATATTATAGTATGATAAATAGTACCCAAAAATGTTAAAACCACTAATACATATTTATGGGGAAAAAATTCGTCGTTCCTTGTAGATATATCATTTATATTAAATAATTTAACAAATAAATAAATTATAATGAACATTATACACATGTTAAAAAAATGTACAAACTAAATATTTTTATTTATTATGTAATATTATAAAATAAAATACAATGACTACCAACCATTTTTTGCCAAATTTAGGCAAAAAAATCATATAGATTTGCCAACACTACTTCAAGAAAACTAATCTTACCATATTTACCCTCATAAATAGTCAACATACTTCTTTAACCCCATTAAAAGTCAAACCCGCAATCCGTAACCGTAAATGTCCAGGAGTACACCTCGACTAATCTCATGAGACCAAGAAGTTAACTATCGGATAAACCCTCTAGTGGCACGGTGGCACTGACGAGACTAAAACCATACTACAACAAAATTAAGTTTATAGGATGTCTAAAATAAAAAAGCATCCTAATAGAGTGTACTATAAGACCCTCGTTTATAGGACCTCACAAAAACGCTTATCTAAAATTGTCATAAAATTTATAGGACATTTTTGGGGTTCGTAAAAAGTTCTTAAAACATTTCTTAAATAAACGTCATATTAACTTTTATACGACACTATGTGAAAAAGATCCTATAAACACAACTGTCCATAAAAAATGGGTTTATAGGACCGTTTTCAAAAGAGTCATATAAACTACTACGACACTTCATTTTGAAAATGTCTTAAACCACTTGTTACGACGCTCAAAGCATCCAACAAACTTATTGTAACACCTTTAAATAAGACACATTTCGTTGGTACTATAAACCAGGATCCTATAAAACACTCTATTAGGACGCTTATTTATTTCAGACATCCTATAAACTCAATTTTGTTGTAGTACCAGTAACCTCTCGGAACAACAAACCCAAGATCTTACCAGTCAGATCATCAAAATTTCCAAGGCCCTCTTCCAACTTTCAATAAAGATGCATATAGCAACTCATTCCAAGTGTCGGGTACGCCGGGCAAGCACCAATGGCTGCAATCTTGGGACTTTTCGGCTGCGATTTCTTCTCTAAGGGTATTGTATGTCCTCCGATAAATCGACGGATGACCGTCTTTTCTGTAATCCGTAAGCCGACTAATGTTGAGATATACCACCGGAGTTTTCATCCCACGAAGCACGTTGTCAAAAGCCCTCATCTTTGACGAGTATTTGGTTAGATGACTCGTGTTGAAGATTGGTTCGGTTTCTTTGTGGCATTGCCCTCCCGAGTTCCACTGACCTCCTCTGTAACACAATAAGAAAATGTGTTTATAAGACATTTCTCAAAGTGTCCTATTCATAGTTTAATACATACTTTATATTAAAAATGTCTTAATAAACTTGTTAAGACGCTCAAACAAAGTTCTATAAACTTATTACAACACTTTTAGAACTCTGTTTGGTCCTATAAACTTAAATCCTACTGTATTATATAGCAGTCTATTAGGACACTTAACGTTGGCTGTGATCCTTTTTATACGACATTATTTTAAAATTCAAATGAAATAATTAAGCTCTACAGAATATATGTGAACAAAACCGAGAGAAAGAATACGTACTTAAAATGGGTGACCGAGTAGCCTCTAAAGATAACTTGGGTTCGGTTTGTGTCGATGCTCGTATCGACCCACCGGGCCCACGTAGAAAGCGCCCTACGGTATGCATCAAGAACCTTAAGCCTCGGGTACACATGGTCGCCTTCTTGATAATAGTCTTCTCTGTAAATATATAAAAAAAACGTAATTAATCATGTTAAAAAGGAAATGGAAGTTCGGGATTCCGATGATGTTAAAAAAAAAAAAAAAAAAAGAAGAGGTTCTCACCCTTTCGAGGTTTTCTCATGGGTCCACCAATGTCCCGTGTTGAAGATCAAAATATCGGCATCGTGGTACATTGAAGTTGTTCCGTCCATCAAATCCAATCTTAGAGTCTCGAGTGAACCATTTTTACCTTTAAAAGACGATTCTCTAACGAGAAAAGGAGAAGCCACGAAATCGACCGTGCAATTGTAGTCCTATAAGAACGTAAACGGTACTTTCAAAGAATTCTGACGGTATAAGGTTTAATTAACTTTAAATCATAAGAGATGATACATATATTAGCAAAAAATCGTGTTTTAACTATTGATGGTCATGCATAATTTTAAACCAAGGCAGCCCACGTTAAGTGTTGGGAAACCACCCAAGTTCAATCCGGGTGAGCACAGGCCACCCGGTATATCCGTGAGTATGCTTGCTTCGTAAAATATCAGGAGTATCTGGCAAACCAGGAACTTATCCAAAAATATATAAAATACTATAGGACAGGTTCAATTGAACCACTTTGTTGAAGTAGAGTAGAGCGACGAATGGCGAGACTAGGCCACTCAGTTCACGGATGCTAAACATTCAGGAAGGCATGAATAAAAGGGGGACCCCTCAAATCCTTATTGACTAGTCTCCGCCACGGCGCGTCACGCTGTCCTCACGTCACACCAAAGTGTTCACTCCCCCCTTAATCAACCCCTCCCCATGAATTGCGCCATCATCCCCGTGGACTTGACGTGCCTATCATCCGTGCGCGCTCCGGTTGTCCCACTCACAACCAAAAAGGTCACATTGAACCCCCCCCTATATATATAATATATAGAAGAGAGAGAAGAGAAGAGGGGAGATGGGGTCTGCAACCACAAACGTGACACGTGCAAACTCATGGTGCACATAATTGTGAATTATTCAGAGTTGTATATATGAATGTTTAACTCAAATTAATAAATGTTCATATTGTGTTTTTATCATATGAACTTTCCTCGTTTGTGAACTTTTATTTCTACGTAATGACACCTCATATGAAACAATGTCTCAAAAAATTAGTAGAAACATTATATATAACAACTACAAAAATTCATGATTACGTGCACAGACTTTGTACGATTGACGTTTATGTTGCAATGAACTCCCTCTCACTCACTCCTCTCGTTCTCTCTATATAATATATAATAAATAAAGGGTGGGTCAAATTGAAACCCCTTTTGTGTGACGAGGACTACCTAAACGACACGTGACGGATATAGCGCCACGTCAGATCCGCGATGACTAGCCGATTCATGGAGGGCATTGATTAAAGGGGACCACACCAAATGCAGTGTCGCGTTCTCGTTGTCTCACTTACACAAAATGGTTACATTTGAACTTCCAATATATATATATATATAATCTATAGTTTACCTGTGTCTACAGATGTGAGACTCTAATACATATATCCATGTCAATTTGAGTTAAGCACAGAATTCACCATGTCAAGTAATGCACATTTTCCATTTGTCCTAAAATAAATCAATGTTATACGTCTTAACCCTTCAACATTGCACATAATAACATTTTCAAAGGTGTTGTTTCTATGTAAAACGTTCAAGGTGTATTTTCCTCACACAAAACAGTCTTGAACGTTTCACAATGAAACAACACGGTATAAACATTGCATGTTCGCACGTTTCATTTCACATGTGAAACAACACACAAAAACTGCGTGTAAATTTCTACGATTTATTGAGCAAATATTCCATCTAAAACTTGTTTAATACACTCAAATAACTAGTAAATAACAAGTTTGGCAAGCTTACCTCAAATCTAAAAGCATAAATTCCCTTCTTCTTGAACTCAGTCTTCCCGGATATCTCGTGAACCCTATTTTTGTCTACGACCGAGTCTCGGAGTATGCAAACGAGAGACTCCCACATGTTTCGGTTTAACGAGTCTCCCACGAAAACTAGCTTCTTCCCTCTCAGTCTTTCGAGAAAATCCGTTGCATTTAAACTGAAACTCACATAAATGTCATAAGTTAAAAAAATCATCTGTCAACAATCATTAGTTAGACAGTAAACTACGATTTTGGTCCCTATGGTTTACATGAATATTTGAAAGTGGTCCCTAGACTTTAATAACTACAATAATCGTCTTGTTTACATTTTGCTTTGAAAATGGTCCCTGCTCACTAACTCCGTTAAATATCTCCGTTAAGTAAGGGACATCTATGTTTTTTTTCTCATATGTTTTGGTCCTTTGAGTAAATAAATCAGGTAAACTACAATTTTGGTCCTTTGAGTAAAGACAAACAAAAACGATAAAAAGACATAAATGTTTGTTATGTAAACGGGAGATATTTAACAGAGTTCGTGATCAAGGACCATTTTCAAAGCAAACTATAAACATAGGACAAAAATTGTAGTTATTGAAGTTTAGGGACCACTTTCAGAGATTCATGTAAACCACAGGGACAAAACTATAGTTTAATTTAATTAGGCTGATTGTTAACACAATACAAGACCTACGAAACAGGAATATGATCAACAATATATGCTAACTAACGTTTGAATATAAAATCCCGAAAACAAGTCAATGTTTGACTTTTCAAAGTCAATCCAAGTGTTTTAAAAATCATTTTGACATGCTATTTTACACCAGAATCACAATCTTTATGAATTTGATAAAGTTATGATTCATAATCTTTATAGAACTCGATAAAGTTATTGATTCAAAACAAATTTTAAATCCAGTAAGATTGACTATTAACAGTCAAACATTGACCACATTTGTAAAAAGTCAACATGAGCATGATCATATGAACATATAGCGAGTAGGTTGTTTACTCTGGCTGATTGATTGTTAGCAGCTTAATGAGCTTAATGGAAACTCACTCCTTATTTTGTTAGTTTTAAATGACGTTTGATGTGGCTTAATGGTATAGGAGATAACTTATTCAGTAAGGGGGAGCTTTATGCAGAAAGCCAAGTTTTTCCAAACATGCACTCTCAATTAAAAACAAGTTTCTCCATCTATTAAAAAGCTCTCCCTCAAACGTCTATACACACAAATTAATCCACATAGACAACTTTATCTATACAGACTTAACAGAAAACCAACCAAAAACCCCCTAAGTCTTTTTCTATATCATTAAGCCATTACCAAACAATCATATATAGCTGACCGGAGTAAGTTGCAGCTTATTCAGACAAAACCTCTATCCATACCACACTCTTACCCAGTTAGCATTACCCAATTGTGTGGGAAACGACCAAATATGCTAGTCACCCAAATAAGTGAAATAACTAACTAAATATTATCACAAAAATCTAGCAAATTTTATATGCATATTGACTTTAAGCACTTAACCCATTCAAGATTATGCAATTGCAAAAACAAATTAAACAATTCAAATCAAATAATTTCTAAAATAAAGTGAGATCATTAAAAGTACCTTGGAATTTCACAATCAAATGGCTGCCATTTCCATTTCACTATTCATCGTCCGGCCTCTTATTCTGATGACAATTGAAATCGCGATCAATATAAGGACACGACCCGCCCGATAAAGGGGCTTTGTGTCATCCCTAACCCATCTTCCATTAAAGATATCACACTCCCCATAAGAACTACTATAATTTTTCAACATCAAAGCCCCATCATCATCACTTCTCGAATCCAAATTAGGTTCTCTGAAATTGCATCAAAGCTTCCATTTTTCACATCATTTGTGAAATTACTAAAATGGGCATCCCTCCAAATTGTGATTGATCTTCCACCATCTATGAATCACATTCCATCAAAAGCTTTACCATTTTTCAAATCATTTGTGAAATTACTCAAATGGGTATCCTCCAAATTATGATCTTTCTCAGAAACTTCCATCAAACTTGTGAAATCTCAAATGGGTACCCTCCAAGTTATCATCTTTCTCAGAAATCCATCAAGATTTGTGAAATTACTCAAATGGGTACCCTCCAAATCATGATTTTTCTCAGAAACTCCATCCAAGCTTCCATTTTTCACACCCCCACTAAAATCCACCATTTGGGTACCACCCTTCAAACCAAAACCTTCTCAAAGCTTCCATTTTTCCCACCCTCACTAAAATTACCAAAATGGGCACCCTCCATTTCATCAATTTTCCCATCAAACCCACTTGAACCAACCCCATTTCCACCACTTTCCACAAAAGAAGTGGCATTCTTAACAGAAGGGCTTCTACTCAAAGAAAATGGCCAAGAAATCAAAGAACCCCATTCTTACCAACATTAGTAGAACCTTGAAAACAAAGTTGTTTAAATGGGATTCTTGAAAGAAACATTAAAGAACACAACACAAATAATAAATATACACAAACTCACAACTCCTAAACTGAATCCAGAAACTACCTTCTTTCTTGAAAATGGAAGATATGGGAAGTGATCTGAAATGGGAACAAGTTTCTTCAAGTTCATGGTGATTGGCCACAAATCAATCACACACCATGTGGGTTGAGTACTTGAGTTTGAGATGAAGTCACACACACACACAGTGAAGGTGTTAGTGTGTGTGAAATTGTTTGTTTGTTTGTTTAAGGAAGTTTTCTGAAAGAACAATGTTTTAGAAGTGATGAATCCTATGAAAATGTTTAAGATTTGAATGGGTTTCAAAGGTTTTTTTGATGGAAGACAAGATTAGCCAGCCAGGATGCAGAGTAGAGATGGAGGATGCAGATGCTATGGGATGGGGTGGGGTGGGGGAGGATGGAAATTACGTTAATACCCTTTTGAAGTAACAATACACCGACAAAAACGCATTAATGTTCACTAAATAACGATTTAATTTCAAAGTTTTTGAAAAATAAAGGATAAGAGCATCTAACTTTTTTTTAAATAAAAAAATAAATAAAAACTTCAAATTTCTAAAAAAAGTTAATATATCTCTATCTTATATAATGGATATTAATTATATTATTAAATATTCATTATAATTTACAAATACTATTTCTTTTTATAAATTTGTAATATACTAAGGGGGCGTTTGGTTCGCAGAATGAATTCTGAAGGAATGGAATCTGTCAAAGGAATTGGAATGGAATGTTATCAGATTTGACCAAGCGTTTGGTTGGCAGGAATGGAATGGAATATGTTAAATGAATTGGAATCTGTCTGTTTGGTTAACAAAGGAATTGGAATGGAATTATAAAAATGGACAAAAATACCCTTTTCTAATTTGTATTTATATTTATATTTTTACATAAATGATAACAAAATTAATAATCAATCTAAAAAAGACAATGTAATTTTTTTTTTGAAAAGTAAAAAAGACAATGTAATTAAACATTCTTTTTCACGAATTTGTTCTTATTAGTTATGGTAATGAAATATAATTTAACATAAAAAGGTTAAAACCCTTCCATTTGCAGAAGTCCACTGTCCTTCTTCTTCCTTTTTTTTTTTGTTCACTTTTCTTGTTCATCTGTTTCCCTTTCTATTTCTTCACACAACACCATTTTCACCAACAATCACAACACCATTTTTCTTCTTATCATTTTTCTTCTTTCGATCGTTTCTCCAGCTGTTAAGAAACCCATTTCATCAATCTTCCAAGAGGCAAAAAACAAAAGCTAACAAGGTTGCAGGTCCAGATCTATCTTCATTGATTCAGATCCTCAATCTCCTAAGAAACCCCATCTCCAGATCTGTTTTCGTTGATTTAGACGCTCAATCTGCTAAGAAACCCCAACTGAAGATGAACGAAAAAAGAAGGGCGATTTGGAGTTGCAGGTCTGTTGTTGATACTCATTTTGGTCTAAAAAAATGGGGTTTTAGTGTTGTTGACTAACATGGAGAGGAGAATGGAGGAGAAGTAGCAGGTTTGTGGTTATGAGAAAAGAAGAAGGAACGTTGATGATGAGTAGGGAAGAAGGAGTAGGTTGGAGGGTTTTTTTGTAATTTGTAACAAATTCCAAAGGAATGGATTTCAATTCCTTCCTTAATCTGATGGAATGACCAATTCTGTGAAGGAAGGATTTCAGAGATTCCATTCCATAGGAAAAACTAACCAAACATGACGATGGAATTCGGTCAATGGAATTGACCATTCCAATTCCATCCAATTCCGGCGGAATCCGGCGAACCAAACGCCCCCTAAGTATTTGATGTATTTAATTATAAAAAACATATATAAAAAAAATTCACAAAATTTTTATTGGTCTAGTGGTTGGTTAATTGTTTTTCAAATGTAAAGTTCAATTCTTGATACAAACATACCGGGATTAATCGGGACAAAACCTTGGATATGCTTCCAAAAAAAAAAATTAAAATCGTTCTCAAGTTCGGGTTTTAGCAATACATGCTTTTTTTTCCTCCACCAAATTAGTAGAAAATATAGTATGCAACAAAAGTTTAAAGTCGAACATGTATATTTTAAGTAACAAAATTTGAATAAAGAAAACTATCAGATGACAAATATACTCTTATATTAGATATAACGGTTATAAATTTAATCTTAACCTTACGTTTTCTATGCTTAATCATTAAAGATTAAACTTAATTAAGCTCCAAAAACCCAAATTTCAAAGATTAAATATTAAATTAAACATATAAACTAATAAAAATAAGTTCAAACTTCAAAAAATTGCATAAAAAGTTACAAAAAGAATTACCAAAAGGTTTTATTCGAGTTACAGGTGATGGGTATGGAGATCATACCAGAACCAAGTAATCCGCACAAAAAAAAATCAGATTTCGGAGATCGAGTTCAGGTTATGTGGGTTGGGTAGATTCGGGGTTTTCGAATCTGGTCGGGTTTTACTCACCCCTAAAGCACAAGTTTTCCTTGGTATAGTTAGCAAGTTCCTTACTTTTCAAACTTGAGGTCTTTGGTTCGAGTTTTGTTAAAGTCATTTAAAAAAAAGAGCAATCTGTATCTTAAGGAATATAATAATACATCAAACCTTGTTTTGCTTAGTTTAACAGGTAAAGGAAACACGTTTATTTCATTCTTGTTCTTATTTAATTTCAACATCTTCATATTGTCTATCAAACATGAAACAAACTTGTTCTATTCGATCTCATACTATTTTACGTACCAAACACACATCCCAAAGGTTGAAATTAAGGGAGGGTAGTTATGTAAATTCAAGTGTGAGAGTTTGAAATTTTGAACTATAAAAGAAAACCTTGTGGACCGACATATGGAGGGACACGTGGATAAACAAATGGAAGTGTGCTAACGTACGCGTGGTGCTTTGAGTTCCAAGGTCATGAAAATTTGCTTATATAAGACGCCAACCTCATTCAACTCCATGCTAGCTACTTGTTGTATAATTGTATTTGGTTTATATTTTACCAATCACATGTTAACATTTTAAAAACTAGTTTAAATATATTATTTTCATTCCGTTTTATAATGCGTTTGATAAAAATAAGCTAGATGTTTGAATGGACTATAAGTTAGTTCATAAACTAATTAGACTATACCTGTGTGCAATGCAGCGCAAAGTAGAGGTGGGCAAAAATCGGGCCGGGCCGGGCTTTGACTGGGCTTTGAAAAGACCGGGCTTTTCGGGCTTTTGTTTGACCGGGCTTTGACCGGGCTCGGGCCGGGCCGGGCTTTGACCGGGCTTTGAAAAGACCGGGCTTTTCGGGCCTTTGTTTGACCGGGTTTTTTCCAACTTAAAAAACACTAAATTATTTTATAATTTCAATAATAATGATAATATACGATATAAACTAGATTTATTTTATAGTTCTAAAGTCTAAACTATATAAAACAAATAAAAAAATAGATTTATTTTCGGACCGGGCCGGGCTTTTCATCGGGCCGGGGCCGGGCTTTTTTTGGGCTCGGGCCGGGCTTTTTGCCCATCTCTAGCGCAAAGTTTCTCAAATATGAAATTATAGTGTTATAATGTATTAGAACAATAATAAAGGTCTTTTAGTTAATCCATTATTTTTTACTTTTAATGTAATAAGGCTGAAAAATAAAAAATAAAAATGTATGAAATACGAAATATATGACTTCTTATATATTCTTAATATTTAATAATTAAATTAAATAAAAAATATTCAATATTCGGCTCATTTCGAAGATATTGATGTGATGATTATACTGATATGAATTGTAAACAAAGAAACATAATAACTATTATATAAGGGATTAAAAATAAATCAATAACTAATAAATCAATAACTACTATACGGATATTAAATAAAAAACACGGTATTAAATTTAAAATAAATAACTAAAAAGTAAGAGATAAATAGGATGTCAATGCGATAAGCTTAAATGAACCGGGAGTGTATAATGTGTCGAGATACATAGTTACTTTTTTATTGTATATAAATTATTGAAATACGAGTTGGAGTAGCGTTTTAGAAGTTTTTGTAATTTTTTTAATTATATCCTTATTAATACTAATTATTATACCCGATTAAACCTTTTTTTTATCATTTTACATATTTATAAGCTAGTTTTGGTCAAACATAATCTATTTATAAACTAGTTTTTTAGCTATCAGTTAGTTTATCAGCTATGAGATACCTTATCTGTTAGTTTGTAAAACATAACCTCAATTCCTTAATTTATTTCCTTCTTATCATAAATTATAATTATTTATGTTAGTTAGTTTTAATTCACACAATATACATATAATTAGATATTAATTTCATATGTTAATTCAAATATGTGACAGAAAATTACCTGTTTTGATCCGTAATTCTTGCAATTATATCGTATAATATGCACAATTTGCCAATATCGTATATGGTAACATGCAATTAGTGGTTAAAAATAGAAAGTCTTCTATTTTCTAATTATGAATTGGCATAAATCAAAGATTTTTGTAAACTTAAACTAGTTAATGGCCCGTGTAATACACGGACGATTTAAACATATTGTTTTATTCACTACAAACCAAACGTAATATCCAATTAATAATATAAATATGACTTAGTTTAATCATAATCATTTAGAAAATTATATATATAACATTTAAATTACTTTTCTTTCATTTTATTATTCAAATCTTTCTTTGAAATTGAGTAAGTAGAGAATTATTATTTATTAAAATAATTCTAATTAATCAACGATTTAAATGAAAAAAATACTCTTACTTTATTATTAAATATTTTAGTCATCTAATAGTTGTTAAAATATCTGAAATTCTTTTGTTGAAAGATTTTGGATTTCGTGAATGATTCTAAAATGGGAGGGATTATGAAATAAATTATATAGTGTTTTTGATTTGTAGGGTTTTAAAAAAATTATTATTTATAAATGATCTATAGAATTAGTAAGAATAAAAAGATGGAATCTTTAAATTTCAAGAACATCAACAATAGCGTTTTAAATAAAATAAATTTTTATTATTTATAAATAATCTATAAAAAAATTAGATTAAAAATAGGAATCTTTAAATTTCAAGAATATCAACGATAGCATTGTAATAAAATATAAACAACTTAATTTATATCTATTCTTAATATTTACTAATATAAATAAATTAAAAAAATATTCAATATTATACCCATTTTGAAGGTATCGTCGAGACGATTATAAGGGTGTAATTTATAAAAAAGAAAAACAAAAAACTTAAATGGTTTTAATTCATATACATTATTTACCTTAATATGATAAGAATGTAAAGTGAAAATTGAAAAACTAAGGGGTAATAAGTAATTTAATCAAATAATTATAAGGGTAATAAGTAATTTAATCAAATTATTATTTATAAATGATCTATAGAATTAGTAAGAATAAAAAGATGGAATCTTTAAATTTCAAGAACATCAACAATAGCGTTTTAAATAAAATAAATTTTTATTATTTATAAATAATCTATAAAAAAATTAGATTAAAAATAGGAATCTTTAAATTTCAAGAATATCAACGATAGCATTGTAATAAAATATAAACAACTTAATTTATATCTATTCTTAATATTTACTAATATAAATAAATTAAAAAAATATTCAATATTATACCCATTTTGAAGGTATCGTTGAGACGATTATAAGGGTGTAATTTATAAAAAAGAAAAACAAAAAACTTAAATGGTTTTAATTCATATACATTATTTACCTTAATATGATAAGAATGTAAAGTGAAAATTGAAAAACTAAGGGGTAATAAGTAATTTAATCAAATAATTATAAGGATACAAAATGTAAATTATAAAAGGGAAACTAATAAATTAATAAGAAATTTTAGGTATGTAAATTATGACATCATCATTTGATATGATTTGTTTAATTGACCAATGAAATTACCCAATTTCATTTTGATGACATCAGCAAAAACCTTCTTTTAATATATATATAGATATAGATTTCGACCATTATAATACCATACATTTTGGAGGAAAAAAATAAGTTGGACATTGAAATTCGCTAAATTTACAATATTGCCATTGGAGTGATAAAATAGTAAAGTAAAGTATGCTTTTCGTCCCTTTAGTTTAGTACTTTTAACAATTTTTGTCCCTAATGTTTTACAATTGCTTTGTTCATCCCTTGATTTTTTTTTTTTTTCTTTTTCTATTTGCACAACTCAATCCAACTTTGTTAAAATAAATGGTTAATTCATTTAAAAAGATATTTAATTAAATTACATATCTAGCTTTATAGTAGACCATTCATTATATTTTGTATTTTCATATTACATAATTAACATTTTTACTTTTTACTTTATTTATGTTATCAATGCATTTTGTTTTTTTTATTTTTTTTTTTTGAAAAGCAAAAATACCTTACCAAACAAAAAAAATACAACCAAACAAGCATCCACACTCAGCTTTGTGAGATACAAAGCTACTTACAAAACAGCCCCTGCTACTAAACAAAGGAAAAAACCATATAGACCATCCAAACAAATAAATCAAAACAGTAGCTCTTATGACCAAATCCTTGCTTCAAACTCTTACATTAATTGAGGATTGCTAATCCACTCAATGCATTTTGTTTTATTGATTAATTATAGATATTGTAACTTTAATCAAAATGAGCCCGTGTTCATCTCATTCATTCACCATATTTAAATCTTATTTATTACGATTTTTATTAATTAAAGGTAATAATAATAATCAAATATTGAAATAGACAACTAATAACGTCACCTACAAAATAGACAACTGAAAGAATAAATTTATAAGTTAATTTTTTTCAAAGCTTTAGATTAAAATCTCTTGAAATTAATATTTTTATTTATTATATCTTATTACTTATGATAAAATCTATGACAGTTTATAACCCGATGCAATACCCGGGCTCTTAATACCTAGTTTATAAACATTAATGCTTATATTTAATTCGTATAAAATTAGGACTTGGGAGACCTTGGGATCTATGCAAGAAGTAATTTGTAAGGTGATGTTTTGACTTTAACCAACGACTTTTCTTGTCATGTGGAGGGGGGCATTGATAGATAGAATGGGTAAATTGTGTTTCTATGATTGTTTTACAATGGATTAATTTATATGAAAAATAGTTCATTTAATAAGATTTTAGAAGAGTTTTATATATACTTAAGTTTTTCTAAACTTGCCCATTATAATTAAAAAAAATACATTTCTTCTATATATGAAGGGGAAAAAAACCATAAAAGTTCTTCGATCTATACATGTGGATTAATCCACATAAGGATTTGGTTCCGGTAAGAAATTGAGATAACATGAAGCATCAGAAATGATTATCAATCGGTGGATGCACATTAGATTGAGATGTGTTAAGATGCATCTGAACAATTCTTTTGTAAAACACAGTTCATGAAAGAATAAGAAATTAAATATGATCAAGGGTTCAGATCACTTTTCAATTTTCACTTTAACTCGGTTTCTCTTACAAGTTACAATTCTTTGCTTATAAAGTTGTTTTCTTCAATTTAAGGAATCGAAGACAAAATGAAAATAGGAATACAAAAAAATGATAATGGTGTTCAACACAACTTTGATGTTAAACTAATACAATCAATAAAAAAAATGTTTTATATAGTAACTTAATTAAGAATATAGTTCATTTATCTTGAAAATAAAAAATTATGTTTTATTCAATATCAAGAGATGGACTAAGGAGTAAGGAGCAATAAAACTTCTATTTCCCATAGTTTGTTGAGGTACAAAAATCAATGGGCTTGGGGTTAATGGACTCATAATAATATATTAATATATCAAGCCAAACCACATTTTTATCATTTATATTCCACATCCTTGGATACCCTTAACCAACCAGTTATTCAGTATAAACCAGACCAAACCAAACAAACCCAGTATAATTCATCGGAAGACAAAGCTTAAAAGAACTAAGGTGCACGTAAACCTAACCTCAACTATTTCCGAAAAAGAAATTTTCGTATATGAACCAAACAATTCCAATACAAAAGAGGCAACCATTTTACACAAGATTTTCTTTACTTTTTTACACATGAACTCTACTCATTCAGCAAATGAAAACCACAAAAAAGGGCCTAAAAAATCAAGATTTTCGGGTTTCACCGAGGCCCCGAAAGTTCCATTGCTTCGAATACAAGTGAAGACTCTTCGATATAATCCGCATACCTTTGCGGAAAACTTTCTAACGCTCGAAATCTTGGTGTTTCGATCGTTTGCGATGCCTCCCATCGCTCTACTAATCCTTCACCTTCCAACATCCTCAATACTTCCGACATTTTTGGCCGATTCAAAGGGTTGAATTGGGTGCACAAAAGCGCGACTTGGACCATTTCGTCAAGCTCGACCCGATCAAAATTGTTGCTTAACGCCTTATCGACCATTAGGTTAAGTTTTCCTTCTTGATGGAGCTTCTTTACCTGCACAATGAACAATGTTTTACGGTTGTAATTTGACAAGGGTTAATTTAATAATTTACTACTTTAGCAAAGTTGTCCCACCTTCGTGATTTTTTTTGCCACCTATTTGGTTGGGCAAAGTAAACGTTACAGTCATGTCTTGTCTTAGTTTAATGTAGCAATGAGCTATTTAATCTGACAAGGGTAGTTTAGTAACTTACAAGATTTAAGGGTTTTAATCTAACATAAGTTTTGTTGGGTAGTTTAGTAATTTACCAAGATTTAAGGTTTTAATCTAACATAAGTTTTGTTGGGTAGTTTAGTAATTTACCAAGATTTTAGGGTTTAATCTAACATAAGTTTTGTTGTGTCCTGTCCTGCATGCCGGAGGGTTTGACGGGCTCTTACTTCATAGCCCAATAAAATTAGTCAAGGTGCATGTAAGTTGACCCGAACACACAAAGTTACAAAAAAGAACAAGGAACAAGCGATTATGGATGAACTGTGTTAATACGGTTCGTCCAAAATCCCTGATTCTTACAAAAACCCGGTGCTTTTTATGATTTTTTTTTTGCAAGAAAAAGGCCATGTTTGAAAAAATGGTTAACTCTTTATGTATTGGGTTGGGTTCATGTGAGACCCGTAAGACCACAAAATAACACTAAAACTTCACAACAAACATTGTGAAGGTAAAGGTACCAAAAATTCCAAACCTTCACATTAAAAACACTATGAAGATTCAGTATTATTTATGTGATCTCACATAATCCCAAATCTTACGTATCGTACTAAAGAAAGAAAATCAAGCTTACCCAATCGAGCATTACGCCTTTCTGGTTAGCCACCCTTCCGAAATCCAAAGCCTTTTGGCCCGTAATTAGCTCAAGAAGCAAGATCCCGAAACCAAAAACATCGGTTTTATCCGACGATTGACCCGTAGACAAATACTCGGGTGCAATGTGGCCCACGGTGCCACGGACTGCGGTGGTCACATGCGAGTCACGGTGGTCCAACAACTTAGCCAGCCCGAAATCACCAACAACCGCCTCGAAATCTTCGTCCAAAAGAATATTTGCCGCTTTAACGTCACGATGAATTATCTTTGGGTCGCTTTGCTCGTGCAAATACAACAAACCTCTTGCCGTTCCTAACGCTATGTTTTTCCTTCTCGACCAATCCAAAATCGGCTTACCATGAATACGATCTGGTAAACGCACAACCGGGTAGGCAGATTTAGTTCACGGAACATGATATTTATCATAAAACGGATGATGCGATTGCAAATAAGAAAATTACGAAAAATGGAAATACAGTACTGTGAGAATATGTGGAACCCATGAAATTACTCTCCAAAAAAGCGCTTCAGGTGCGTTTGGTAACAAGACAGATATGACAGAATAACTGTTCAGCATTTGATAAGACAGAATTGGACAATACATAATAATAGATAAAAGGACCAATTTACCCCTAATGAATTGTTTATCTTGTATATATTTTGATTGATTTATGTGATTTATCAAATTATATAAAAAATGTTTCTATAACAAGTTATATCCTTAGACAGTTTTAGTCAAGATGATCAAAATAACACCAAAATAAAAAGTTTATGTAGTTTTTAATTTCTATTTAATATTTTTTTGTATTATTATTTTATTTTTATTAATATTTAATAAATTACATAAATTAACCAAAATAAAAGGCCATATGAAAATAATATTTTGAGGACACTAAAATGAAAGTTTAAATAACATAAAGTACAATAAATAAAATTTAAAGAATGAATAAAATGCAAAGACGAAGATATGTTTCATATTTTAGAGGAGATCTATGTTTTATTTTGAGGTTATTTTGGTAAAATACAGGTTTGTTCCACCTTGTTCTACGTTCCATGAGCTGGGGTTGAAACAAGTCTGTTCCACTTTGTTCTACTTTGTTCCACATAAAGTCTTACCAAACGTGGAACAACAATCAAGTCCCTGTTCTGTTCAGTTTTGTCCTGTCCAGTGTACCAAACACACCCTCCAAGGACTACAGTCTCTCGCAACAAAAACTCAAATACGATGATTTAAAAAAACGATACGAACCTTTTAACTTGGAAGCAACGCTGCCATTTGGCATAAACGGATAGACCAGAATCCGCTCGTTTTCAGCCGAGCAAAATCCCCAAAGGCGTAGAAGATTACGATGAACGGCCAAACTTATGGTCTCGACTTCCGTTTGAAACTGAATCTCACCGCCAAAATTGTTATCGGGTTTCAACCGTTTAACAGCCACGATCGTGCCATCGCTCAACGACCCTCGGTAAACGGTTCCGAACCCACCTTTACCTAAAATGTTCTTCTCGTTGAAATGATCGGTGGCAGACCGAAGCTCCTTAAACGTAAACCTCCGTAAATGGCCCAAACATACCTCGGGATCGTATTGATCTGTTTACGAGTAACAAGTTTTAAGAAGCAATATCCGTTATGGGAAATAGTCTCTCTACCCTTTCTGTTACGTATTTTTCACATCATATGAATATTTACGAGTTTATATTCACTTGATGATAACTTTACGAGTAAACTACACTTTTGGTCCCTGTGGCTTACATGAATCTCTGAAAGTGGTTCCTAGAATTCAATAACTACAATTGATGTCCATACTGTTTATATTATGCTTTGAAAATGGACTTTGGTCACTAACTCTGTTAAATATCTCCGTTAAGTAAGAGACATTTATATCATTTTATTCCTTTTCTCTAATCTACTTTGATTTCTTGAGTAAAGAAATCACGTAAACTAGATTTTGGTTCTTTGAGTGAAGACAAAAAAATTGATAAAAAGACACAAACGCCCTTTACTTAACGGATATATTTAACGGAACTAATGAGCAGAGACCGTTTTCATTTTCAAAACAAAATGTAAACAGTAGGGATGATAATCGTAGTTATTGAAGTATAGGACCATTTTCAAAACAAAATGTAAACAATAGGTACGATAATCGTAGTTATTGAAGTACATGGACCATTTTCAGAGAATCATGTAAACCACAAGGACCAAAATTGTAGTTTACTCTAAGTTACTTTATATTCATATGATAAGTTGATGAATGCACGTTGACTTACCGTTAACATCGAAGAATATTTGTTGGTTTTTACGATAACGCCACCAAATGAGTAACCCGATAACCGAAATTAGTAGAAATACAGCACCGAAGCTCGTGCCGAGAGCAATAGCCAGACGTCGGCTCTTATCGCCCGATGAAGATTCGCCTAAAAGAGCAAACAACATATCAGGAAACCTCGCATTTGTATCGTAAAAATGCATTGGCGGCCATCTTCGGCAACCACTTCGATTGTGGCGTACTAGTTAGGATGTTTGACGGGAATTTCCTATCTTTTTAGGGTTGGGATCCAGACGTTGCTAAAGCTCTTGTGGCCATGGAGGTTCCCCAGTCAACTCTCATCATGGTCACCCTGGGAATTAATCGGTGCACATAAGGTGACACGGAAACCCCACGGTTACCCAAAAAAGCTAAAATTTTGAAACGCTACTTCTAGCAAGTTTCAATAAGTTCAAGGGGTTTTTCAAGGGGTTTTCTGCCAGTTTTCCTTTTCAATTACTCCCCTTGTGTTTTTTCATCCAAATTTATCCTAGAGTAAGTTACGACTTTCGTCCCTATAGTTTGTTAATAATTTCGGTTTTGTCCCCACCGTTTAGAAATTGTCATTTTTCCTCCATATGGTTTGCAATTTATTGTTATTTTCGTCCCTATACTAGTTTCTACATTTTAGTAGTAGAGACCAAAAAAATAAAGAATTGTAAACCACACGACCGAAAAAACAATAAGTTGTAAACCTTAAGGACGAAAATAGCAACGAATTACAAACCATAGGAATGAAAACCATAACTTCTTAACCACAGGGACGAAAAACGTAATTTACTCTTTACACTAATGTCCTTCTAGGCCATTTGTATATTGGTAGCTGCAGCTAGTTTCAACCAAACATGACTAGTTTATAAGCTAAATTATAAACCAAACAACTAGTTTGCCAAACATAACCATAAAAAACGACGCAGGGTATTTATGTAATAAACACCTGTGATACCATCGGGTGGGAACGAGAGAGGCTCCGGAAAAACAACCGAACAACCTTTTTCTGAATCATGCTCACATAATAAAGGGTTGCCTACGATTCTGAAATCAAAAAAAATAAAAAGCTCGAATGAGAGTTATGATCGAGATAAAAACAAACAAAGGTCAGTTAAAAGTGAACTCACTTGAACGTTCTCGCGGATATTTTAGGCAAAGAACCGCTAAAATTGTTGTACGAAAGGTCTCTACACAAGCAAGTGAAGTGTTAGGATAAAGAAAATTGAAATGATAATAACCGAAAATGTAATAAACAAACTGTAGGGACTATATCCGGTAACTTCTTTAATATAGGGACCAAAAATGTAGTTTACTCTATTTAGTTATTTTAGAGTCATAGGATTTTAGAACAATAAACCTAATTAGGATTTTTTTTTTAAACTAAAACATAATGTTTTAAAAACTTAATCATTCAAAATGAAAAACTTTGTTAGCTTCTCTCATTTGTAATTGAACCATTTGGTTATCCAACCTTACAACCTACCAATAAAATTAAATGGGGAAATTTTTTATATTATTTTATATTTTAATAATATAATTATGAGTAAATTTCAATTTCCGTCCTTGTGGTTTGTCAATAATTTCCACCGTCATCCCTCTACAAACCCAAGAACGAAAGCTGCAATTTTGACAAACCATAGGGACTAAAATAGTATTTTTTTTTTTTTGGAATCTCCAACTTTAACAAGATGTTGAAATTGAATGTAACTTCTTTTAAAAATCTTTCCCTTTTTATTCGCCATTTTAGAGAAATTACAGAGAAACTGTCAGAAATATTGCAAGTCTGCAATCCGAGATAAAAAATATGGAAAGTAATTAAGGCAAAATCAACATACACAAGAGTAAGGCCTCCGACTTCCGATAACGATTCGGGAACTCGTCCGGTAAGGCTATTGTTGTTTAGTCGCCTAGCTTGACCATAAACACGACTCGATTTCAGTAATTTTGCATAACAAATCCTCGCTTACTTTCACACAATCAAAAATCAAACAATTTTTTTTACAAAACTTACAATAGATTCAAGTTCTTGAGATCTCCCAAAGAACTCGGCAGCTCTCCGCTGAACTTATTGTCCGAGAGATCGAGCGTTTGAAGGCTCCATAACTTCCCGATTGCACCCGTGATTGGACCGGAAATCGCGTTATTTTGTAGCGTGCTAAATAAACGTAACAAATGGTCGATTATGAGTACGTAAAGATCTCCATGGCTCGAGAAAATAAGTGAAAAAAAGATGAGAAAAGTTGATGAAAAATCGCGAAGTTGCTTACATTGATTGCAAGTTACTAAGGTTTCCGATCGAAGGTGATAAAGTACCCGATAAATTTTGGCCCGGTAGTCCTCTGTCGATTCGAAAAAAGAAGATAAAGCCATCAAAACTGAGAAACTTACTTGTGTCAAAATTGAAAGAAGCGGTGAAAAACACGGCCGATTTTCCGGCCAGAAAAACCACCGCCAACATAATTTCCGGCCGAATTTCTGGCGGATTTGCCGGAAATCCGATGCTAATGTTTTCATTTTAACCTTAATTTGGCCGCCTTAATTATTTAATTTAATTATGAAACTAGATCACAGCCGTAATGGTGATTTAATTTCATAATTAAGTTAATTAATGGAGTTGGCCAATTTGGGAAAAAAGAAAAAGTGGCGGATTTCTGGAACGTGAATGTTTCACATATGAAACAACATGTGTGAAAGGGCAATGCTAGTTGCACCCCTGTTAACGTCAAAATCAAGTCAATTCATGCATTAGAAATGTAAAAAGCAGTGCACCCCTATTAACGCATTTTGCAACAACAAAAACTTACAAAGCAGAAACAGATCCATCAGAGTTGCAGGTAACCATCCGCCAACTACAAGGATCAACAGACGTAAAATCCCACGAATCAAGAACATTATGTGGATCTTTTATGTCTGATTTTATAGCCATTAAAGCCACAACTGCATCAAAATGAGCATTTATCATGAAATGAAAAACTAAAGAACACCTTGATAATCTATAACCATTTACCTGGATGATATGCACATGTGCATACACGTAATTTAAGTAGGTTTTCGGTTTTTATTCACATAAGACAAATAGCTTTCAAATTTACTTGTATGTACATGTATACGTCCTTTCTCCGTTAAGTATCAAGAGGACATTCATGGAAAACCCCAAAGAAAAGAAAAACTAAGGTTGTGTTTGGCAAAAATAAGCTAGTACATGTTTGGATGGACCATAAGCTAGCTTATAAACCAGCTTATAAGCTAGCTTATTGGAACGCTAGTTGGAGTAGCGTTTCAGGAGCTTTTTGTAGCCTTTTTTTCCAATTATACCCTTATTAATATTAATTACTATACCAGATATCCTTTTTGGCCATATTCTCATGAGCTAGTTTTGCCAAACATAATTTACATAAGCTAGCTTATTAGGCTATGTTTGGCAAACTAGTTGTAGCCGATAAGCTAGTTGTTGACTAATAAGGTAGTTGGTAACTAATAAGCTAGCTTATGAATAAATTATGTTTGGCAAAAACTAGCTACCTAAAATGACCAAAAATGGTATTTTGTGGTATAATAGAACATATTACAAGGTTATAATCGGAAAAGAAAAACTACAAAAAGCTCGTGAAATGCTACTTCAACTAGCATTTCAATAAGCTAACTTATGGTCCATCCATACATATACTAGTTTATAAGCTAGCTTATTTTTGCCAAACACAGCCTTATTAGTCAACAACTGGCTTATCACCTAGTTTGCCAAACACACCCTAAATAAACCTCTAGTAACCATTCATCCGGACAACATGCACATGTGCATAAAAGTAACTAAAAGCTGTGTTTTGGTTTGTATGCACATGTGTATACTTGACAAATTGCTTAAAAATTACTTATATGCACATGTGAATACTTGATAAATTACTTACAAATAACTTATATATACATGTTTATATTTAACAAATTGCTTACAAACTACTCATATATGCATTTTCCCATTAAATCTAAACACAAGTATTCAAACCCCACTAAAATTTCAATAAGTTTACAAACAAAAAAAAAAAACCAAAAATGGAGATAACAAAAATGGAAAACTAACCTTCATAATTGACACCAGAAGGAGAAAGAGTTGCAGATGAATCATTCAGCCATGCCAAAACCACCACCAACCCAAATAAGACAAACATATTTTCTCTCTTCTCCATGATCAAAAAAGCTTCACAACATATTTAAGCCCACCATCTTTTTCTTTTTGTGTCTTATTGAAATCCCAAAAGACATATAAAAACAACAGAGAATTAGAATCCTGTAAAGCAAAAAGTCGAGAATGCTCACCACCTGTTCGACGAAATTCCCCAATGAAAATTTACACCATTTTGTATCAAAGATTCAAACCCATTTCCAGAAATGGAGAGATCTGGTCAAATCTTCAATGGAGATTTGTGGGTTGTGTGTGTAGAATGTAGCATTTTTTTCTTTTTAAGGGTCGTTATCCTATATTATCTGTAGTACAATCAACATCATTATGGGTCTAAGTGAGAGTGCTTTAATGGCGGATAGAAGAAGAAAGTAACACAGAAGGAATTGAATAAATTAAGTGGGAAAAGGATCAAATAATTGTTTGTATTTTTGTTAATTTTTTTGGGGAAAATAGTAATAATAATAATAAATAAATAAAAATTATTATTATTATTTTTTATTTTTTTTTGCTTTTGATTCAGTGATTGGACTGAAGGTTGGAATTTTGTTTTGTGGGAGTAAACTTCAGTTTTGGTCCTTGAGATTTTTAAAAAATGGGGCATGAAATTTGATGAATTTATTAAAGGGTTAATTACATGGGTATGTATCGAACTTGTCACGTTTTATCATTGTATGTACTCAACTTATAAACTTATCATTGTATGTATCGAACTTTCTAACATTGCCATTGTATGTATCCAACTTTATCAAAACCTATCATTGAATGTATTCTACTTGTCACGAAAGTGTATCGAACTTGAGGTTTTGATAAAGTTGGATACATACAATGACAATTTTAGAAAGTTCGATACATACAATGGTAAGTTTATAAGTTGAGTACATACAATGATAAATTGTGACAAGTTCGATACATACCCATGTAATTAACCCTTTATAAAAAGGATCCTTATGATTTTAATTTTATTGTGAAAGTGGTCCATGGTTAGTAAATTTGTTAGGATGGATTTCAGTCTTTTCTTTGAATTTTTTATTTTTTATTTTGAAAAATAATATAAAATTTTGTTTTATGTTTTCTTATAAGAATCGAGAATTTTAAAAAGATTATGCATATAAAATAAAATACTATGTTATGTTATTTTTTTTGTAAAAGAAAATTAAAGATTTTTATGAAAAGGCATGTGATACAATGGTCAAGACAAAAGGTCACAACCCCACTAGGATGAGTTAACTAACATCGAAAAACTGTCCTCAAATTAGATTGTAGATTGCAATTCAGTTGCATGAAGCTGGAAGCGATAGTAATCGTTAGTCAACCATACGACAGGTGAATTAGTTTACTTGCCCTATACGCATCGTCCATCACATTGTGAGAATTGGCCATGCCTGAATCGTTATCATTTTTTAACAACAAGCAACTTTTTTTAAACAAACCAATTTACAAATACATAAAAAGATGACCAAAAATAGTGGCCAAAAGACCCAAAACACAACCATCAAAAGAGTCAAACAAACAAACAAACTCCAATCCAAACACAAACTAACAAAGCCAACAAAATATTGACAAAAATGAACAAAACGAGAGGAAAATAACGACCAACCGAGATCATTACCTTAACTACAAGGATGGGGATACCGAAAGTAGGGTTAGTGACTCGCAGTCGTAATACCGCGTTCCTTACTCTAACGGAGAGAAAACAAACAGAGTTTTTTTTTTGTTTTGGAACCGGCGGATTTATTAGCCACGACCTTAAAGAAACAAGGCCGGGAAAGAAGAAGCAAACAACAAATTACAAAGACATTAAAAAGGCAACACAACCAATTAGCCCACTAACTTTACCCAGATTACCTCTATGTGTCACAAAACCATACACCAAAGTAGCGACGCTATCCGCTATACTAGTCGGAGAAATGTGCACCTTGTTGAACACCGCATTAGGGGTGTAAACGAGTCGAGCCGAGCTCGAGCTCGACAGGGCTCGAGCTCGGCTCGAGACTTTATGTCAAGCTCGAGCTCGACTCGATAGCTCGACGAGCTTTCATACTTTAGGCTCGAGCTCGACTCGTAAAAGATAGATTATAGTTCGAGCTCGACTCGAAAAACTCGAAATTACATAAAAAATAGGTTATTTAGGTCATAGCTCGAGCTCGGCTCAAAAAGCTCGAAATATACATATTTAGGTTATTTTGATATGTGTCCCTTATATACATAATATATATAATAATATAAAATACATGTATACTATACAAGGCTCGAAAAGCTCGAAAAGAACTCGAGCCGAACTCTTAAAAGCTCGAGTTCGGCTCGTTAAATATTCGAGCTCATTTTTTGAGCTCGAGCTTGCACTCGAACTCGATAAAGTTCGACTCGAACGAGCCGAGTTCGAGCTCGAGCTCGAGTTACTCGATAAAAGTTTGACTCGTTTACACCCCTACACCGCATCATTCCTCGTCTTCCACGTACACCAAAGTAAAACCATAACAGATACCAATAAAGATCTTCCTCTTCTTAGGACAATTACCCCAGTTAGCCGCGAAATTAACGAGATATGTAACCGTGGAGAAGGATTGTGCCTCTACGAGCCAAAGCCGCTGCAGCAAGGACAAACAGATTTAACGATCACTTAACCACTTTCAAAACAAAATAAAAACCTCAAACTAATATTTCTACAAGTTTTAAGTACCACTTTCAAACTTTACACTTAACCTCAAGGACCAAAATTGAAGATTACTATTGTTAGTGGGAGATGTGATGAAAAAGAACAAAAAAGAAAGGTAAAAAGGTGGCAGATAAAATGTTTGCAGATCACGTGCTTGGCTTGTCGTCCTATTTGTTGGCTTTTGCCTCTTTTCCAAAAAAATTCTTTTCTCAAATTTGAAATATTCGTATTTCAAAATAAATATTTTATTTTATTTTAACTTATATTAAAAGAACTTTACTATATTGATAAAAAATATATATATTCCCCACAATTATTAAGTTCTATTGAATTTAAGTTTACAAGATTATATTCGAATAAACCTTTATTTATTTATATATATTTATATAAATTCAAAGTAAAGTTAATAGGTAAAAAACACACATCATGATTCATGATCATCAAAATATAAAAATATAGATGATAATAAAAGCACATCTTTGACATCATCATGAATCTTTTTTTGCAGTTGTTCACTTGCTTCCAACTATATATTCTAACAAATCTTTCTACAATAATTTTGTGTATAATATTATATATTTATATATGTATATATATATGTTATGTGTGTGTATTCTAGGTTGGGGAGGGGGAGGTGGAGTGACTGGCAGGACAAGTGGGGGTATAGGTAAGGTAAAAAGCTAGTCTTCTTTCTCTCATTGTTTTTTTCTTTCTTATATTTTCTTTAAAATTCAAGAGGATAATATCAAAATAGTAATTATGGATTTAGTCCTTTTAGTATGGAGTTTTACTAAAATAGTCCTTAAAACTTTTTTATTACATAAATTACTTGGTAATATGTACCTTTTTTGGCTTTGGGTCCATTTACTAAACAGTCTTTCGATTGGAGATGCTAACTCGATCCTTCAATAAAGTAGTATAGCACGTGAGGGTATTTTAGTCAATCCAATTTTCCCTATCCATGCAAATAACCAAATTGGGTCTAAATATGAGTTTTTATGTAGTTTCGATTATGCTTACGGAGAGGTTGACGACAATTTTCATTCAGAACATGCTTTAAGAACCGATTGATCGCAGATGAAGAATCATTGAGGAATTGATATCATATAGGGATGGACAAGTGTTCGAAGGGTGGGGGGAGAGTTGGTATCTATATAATCTGGTTATATATGTTTTGGAAGGGAAAATATGAAATGACGAAAATACCCTCACACACCATGCAAAAATGGTTTGAGTTAACATCTTCGATTGACGACCATTTGGTCATTGGACCAAAACCAATAAAAAGAGAAGTTTAAGAGCTATTTTAGTAAATACCCACATACCATAAGGACTTATAATCTAATAAAAATATATTTACTAATATTTAAAAAAGGATAAAAAGGGAATAATGTAGAGTGCTAAAATGCGCAGGCGGTGGAGAGAGAGTGAAAGAGAATTGTCTTTGTCCTGTGAACTCTGTGGCACTCCCTTGTTTTGGGGCTATATTCCATTGTCGGGCAACGTGAACAACTTGTACCCATACTGCCACCATAATCCTAAATAATATTCTAAAATATTTATTAAAACATTAGTACTCAGTCTAGTGGTCGGTAACATTCTTGAAAGATACAGTAGATGATATATCTGTCTATTCAGGATTTCGGGTTCGATTCACAGGGTGAGCATGTGGCGATACCCTGATCATGGGTCGACTTTCGGGTCGATCCATGGTAGCTGATGGTTAGTCGGGTACCCGAATGGATCCTGGATACTTCGTCGGCTTCCTGTTGAAACGTGTGCGTAAGTTAACTATCGTTCAAAAAATATGTTCTAAAATATTTATCAAAATATAAGTAGTTTAATGGTCGGTAATGTCATTGAAAAAGGCAGTGGAGATATCCTAACCATGGGTCGAGTTTCGGGTCGGTCCATGATCTTTGAGGATTAGTCGGGTGCCCAAATGGATGTTGGATACCTCGTCGACTTCGTGTCGTGACGTATGCATGAGTTAACTGTCGTTCAAAAAATATGTTCTAAAATGTTTATAGAATAAAAATTCAAAAAAAATAATAAAGTTGTGTATTGTCGAATGTCGATGGTGTATTTTACTGGAAGATTAAACAAGAATGTTACTGTTAAGATAATCAAGAGCGGTTAAATCATATGTATAATCATATGAAAATTTATATTAACAGTTAAAACAGTTATGCACACGACTATATATGCATATTCATATCATTGGGCAAAGTCGTGCGAATCATTTTATATTTTATATTGGTTTAAAATCATATATAATTTAACTATCTTCTTATTCTCTTATACATGTATGATGTATCGTTTTTGTTTTAACTTAACTCTTAGTTAAAAATCATTAATCACATGTATGATATAATATTAGACAACTAATCTAAATTTTTTTTTATAAACAGAACCAATAGATTGGACCGTACGTATTATGACAATTAAATTGGCTGTATTATTTATTTCAAAAAACACAGTAACAAGTTTGAAAATTGTCATATAATCCAACTAACATTTTTTGTATTTTACTTTGTTGTAACTTGTTCGATAAATGGACAAAAATCTAACTGTGTTTGAATTTTCAAACTTTGACATATGTTGTAATATTCCAAATTATAAGATAATAAAATATTATTGGTATAGATTTTAAGCAATTAAAATACTTGTTGTTTTAGATTAACTTGTGTTCATTTGTCTATTTTTAAATTAATCATGGAAATAGTTTTTGTTTTTTAGCAGCAAGAAAGGCAGAGAAGCAAAGAAGCTAATAAGATAATTTACTTTGTTAGCATAAAATTATTCAAATTTGATGAAAAACTACTTTATTATTAATAAGTTAGATAAAATATAAGATACAGTAAAAACAATATAAACAGAATGAATATTTTGGATAAATTTTTTGTTTCAGTAAACTCTTCAATTTATAAACATTTTATTATCAAATATGTTTTTTTTTATTAATTAAATGACAAAATTACTTTTCAAGTTAGATTTTATAAAAAATTAAGTTTAACATAAAAATCATAAAAAGTGATTATCTATGGTTAAATAGGAAGTAAATGCATGTTAGAATAAGATGTGTCGAGATTCACTAAATGAATTCATTTACAAAGTACAAGTCAAGAAAGGACATAAGATTAACAGTTATCAACACTTTAGATTTACCTCTCTTGCTAAACTCAATTTCCCGTATGGTCATTCGGCTTTACCTTTTAATAACAAATTAAGTAATAAATTTATCAATGTCATACTTAACAAAAGAGCTAAAAAATAAAATTTATCACATTAAGTTATATAGTAGCTTATAAGCTAGTTTATGAATAAATTATATTTAACAAAAACTAATTTATGAGTATGTAAAATAATCAAAAAAGACATCTTAAGGTATAATAACTAATAAGAATATTTTTGGAATTAAAAAAAACTACAAAAAACTCATAAAATGCTACTAATAGCTTATAAGAGCATCCACAATGAAGGTTCTTCATGGGGTTTTTACAGGAACCTCCACTGTGAGATAGAGGTTTTTGTCTAGTCACAGGCTCTTATTGAAACCCGGGTGCTTGAACAAAAACCTATAATAGTTTTCTTTTCTGTTATATAATTGTTTACATAAATAAAAATTATATAAACAAGAAAATAGAAGAGAGATTTTTGTAAGAACCTCTATTGTAGAGTTTTACGAATGTTCTTGATTTGTTAAGATGGCAATAACGTGATAATAAAAAATATGGTAAGTGGGGTTCTTGGTTTGTAGATAGTCTTATTTTTGTCAATCACCATTTAACTAAAAAGTAAATTTATTAAATTAAAATGGACATTTATTTAGAAATTGCTATCTTTATTGCTATCTGTTGCAGGTCTAGTAGTGAAGAAGAAGAAACTAGATAGTGAGATAACCTGCAAACTTGCAGGCTAATCTCAATCAACCAACATCATTTCCATCAAAATTAACTTCCATTTTAGGGAAATCTTTTTTCTAGTTTTCCAGCTACAAATCAAGGTACAATTCAAGCTCAAATCTATAAATTAAATGTTCTACCAAAGTCGATTTTAAATTCTACATCGATTGGTTAAGTTTAATTAAGGCAAAATGTGATAAATGACCATCGATTTTGATTGTTTTTGTGGCAATTTGCATTTGGGGGTTTCTTAAAATTTATCATCAAAAGGTTGTTTTCTGCCAAAATTGATGCTAGATATTGATGATTTGATATAAATTGCTCATTAATTTTGAGTTTTTTGTGTTTAATTTTTACTGTTTGAATTTATTGGGTGTGAAACGGGTCGGGTTTTGATATCCGGGTGAAGAAGAAAGACCCGTGGTGCTTTCTGTTTTTTCAGGCTGTGTTTGGCAAACATATGCTAGTCCATCCAAACATGTACCAGGAAACTAGCTTTTTGAAATGCTACTTTGAGTAGCTTATGAGGAGCTTATTGTAGCTTTTTCCAATTATACCCTTATTAATATTAATTATTAAATTCAAATATACCTTTTTTGGTCATTTTACATACTCACAAGTTAGTTTTTACCAAACATAATTTGTTCATACGCTAGCTTATCAGTTACTAGCAAGCTTATCAATCAACAGCTAGCTTATCAGCTATCCGCTAGCTTATCAGCTACCAGCTAGCTTATAAGCTACGCTTGCCAAACATAGCCTTAATCAAGTTTTATATATTTACAAACTTGGCCCCTAAACGTTTCATTATTTTTCAAAGAAAAAAAAAAAGTTTTCTTTTCATTAGAAAAACTTGTATTAATTTGTCTATCTTAAATTGCTATAGTTGTAAATTTGAATCAATGATTTAAAATAAATTTATTTTTCATTGGTTAAAATAAATAACATAAAAATAGCTTGAAAAGGGATCAATCAATCTATAATATTTGTTTAGCATGACACAATATTGTCTACTTTTTTTCCACTGATTCACAATTTTGTTTTTGGAGATTTAGTGAGGACTTCTAAGAGATTAAGCTATTTCGGTATTGCTTCCATCTAAGCACGTTTAACTGCAGAGTTCCCATGAACCTGCCATGTTTGTAGCCCAAAACTCATTGTGTCTTGTAAGGTAAAGGTTTTTACTTATGAACCTAACATCTTTCTGTCCACATCGATATAGGATTTGTAAGGTGTTACATAATCCTAATCGAAGATCAACATTAATGTTATGCAAGATGCATCAGATAAATTCCCGTGAGAATCATACCAATAGTTGAGATCTGTCTTCCTATGCTTCTTATCTCAACTCTATCTTTCACATCATCCTTCATCATGTATTTAAATGTTTATGACATTCTATATTATTTTATTAACAAAGCAAATTATATGCTTAAAATGTATCTTCCTAAATTACGGCAATTTTGTTAAACATACACAAATCGATCGTTAATTATATCCAAAAATAATAAATCAATTTTATTGGTAAAATGCATTAACACAATTTTTATCTTTCCCCATAAAAAATCTCTATATTAGGTATGTCTATGTCTTTTAGGTGTCTATAGATAACAAGAGAAGGATTCCATTGGTACACTATAGATGACAAAAACTTGATTTTATAGAATCTTTTGAAAATGCTCATACAAACCAATGATTTATTGGAACTTCCAAAGCTATTAATAACTTTGTAATTGGTTTTATTGTAGTAACATGAATAAAATAATCATCCAAAAAGTTGTTATTAGGCTTAAAATGCAATTCTATTGGTCAAATGTCTAATATTTCTAATTGTAAAATATACTATAAAAAAAACCCTCTAGTATAATATATTATATGATAAAAAATCCCAAATAAATAAAATTCAGAAACATATAAAAAGAAATTAGATTTTGAAAGTATTGATTAAGGAGTAGTTTAATATGTTCAAACCTTGAACTCTAAACCCAAAGGTATTTTTGTCGCATGGGGAAACCACAATATTCTCTAAATTATTTATAATTATTTATAATTAATTTTTTAATTTTTATATTATTTAAGTACAACAACTACGATATATTGAAAGTGATTGTAGGTTTTTTCTAACAAGTTTTTTTAGTCAATATTTTTATAAGTTGGTCAAAGTTTCAACCTAGTTTTATAACTATCAATTTTATTTGTTAGGTTGTAAATCATTGTTATATTAGTTCATAATTCTTCCTTCATTTAATAATTTAAATATTTAGGTGTTTATCAAAACATTTTAATAAATTATAGAGTAAACTACATTTTCCGTCTTTATGGTTTTATGAAATTTGCTATTTCCGTCTATATATTTTTTGAATAATCGTTTTGTTTACGTGGTTAGAAATTCATTGTTATTATTTTGTTTCCCTAATTTGATTTATTGATATTTCGGTCTTAGATTTACTATTTTTGTCCATCATACTTGATTGTGATGAATTGTTCGAGGATCGAAAACAACAACGAATTCCAAATCAATTACACTTTTAGTCTATCTAGCTAATTTTTGTTTTGAGAAAAAGAAAGAGGCAAGCTACAAATTAGTCTTGGTGGTTTGTTACAAAATTAAAGTCACACGTTTTGTTCTAGCAGCTTCGAAATTATAAGATGACCATGGTGATTTAAAAGAATATCCGAATTTGATCCTCCCTAACAGTATTTAAAAAATAGGTCCAAGGTTATTATTATCTACTTTACGTTAAAAAATATGATTGTGATTGAATATATATAATATTTATGATGGATGATTTGAAAAAAGATATAAATCACAATTAAATTTATAGGCAATTACACTTCTAGTTCCAGTAGTTTGCCTAAAATCTGATATTTTTTCTTGATGGTCAATAAAAACTGATTTTATCTTCATAACGATTGCTAACTAATGGTATTAGCTCTAATAAACCTGAATGCTATGAAACTAAAAGTTAACGATAACCAATATATATAGTTCGTTCAAGAGAATAAATTTAAATTTATAGAAATTATAAGGTCCAACAATGTACTTCAATCTTCCATTTTTAATTGTGATGACACAAAGAGGGTTGAAGTGGTTCACCAAATCCAAACAACCTTTCATCTCAATATCTCATCCTTCATATTTGAACATGTAATTAGGTTTAGGATGTGTGATGTTTCTTGATTGAAAGATATATGGTTGATTTGATTTTATCATGCAAAATGAGTTATCATATGATTTTTATAAAATAATGGATCTAATTTTTTTAATATTAATATAAAAGTTTTGTAACAATTATTTAGGGGCATTTGCTTGATAACATGGTTTTAAGGGAAATAAGATTTGTAGAAGAATTTGGAAATTGGAATAAACATATTGTTTGGTTGTGGAAAACTGTTTTCATTTTCCTAGAAAGCGTTTTTAAAAAAATGAAGTTGAGTTTTCGTTTTTAGTTTTCAATGAAAATTTTAAAAAATTTATAATTTGAAAAACCACTAAAATGAGTTATCTAATTTATATACGTTAGAAAACAAAAAAACAAAAAAAAATAAAAAACTTTTTTTATGGAAAACTTTTGAAAATTAAATAAACTTAATACATTTATAAAAATTTCATTTTTCGTAAAAAAATTTCTTGGAAAACTGAAGATAGTTTCCACAACCAAAGGCTGAAAGGCATCCTTAGACTTTTGAAATGATATGGCATTTGTATGTTTTACTTATAAAATTTTAAATGAAAAATTAAATTATTTTTCTTATAAATAGTTACAAAATAATTGAGTTACCTTTTTATTTTTTAACATATTTCAAAATATGATTACATAAAACTTTACAAAATCCGGTGAATGCATCTCCAAATATATGTATTTCTAACTTCTAAGTATATTCCAACAATAAAAAGACTCTGAAATTAAATCTATATATAATAAAAGAGTAACTGGTTTGACACGTGTCGCGCTTTGGTGAGCCGAATTGCCACGTGTCGCGTTCTGGTGAGCCGGTTTCGGTTATCAAAACAATAAATAAAATAATGTAAAAAATAAATATCACTTTCAAAAATCCTCTCAATAATTAAAGAATAACTGGTTTGACACGTGTCGCGCTTTGGTGAGCCGAATTGCCACGTGTCGCGTTTTGGTAAGCCGGTTTCGGTTATCAAAACAATAAATAAAATAATGTAAAAGATAAATATCACTTTCAAAAATCCTCTCCATAATTAAATCAAACGGTTTAAAAAATCCTCTACATAATTAAATCAAACCTTTTAATCTAAACTATAGATAAATATGAAAACAATAAATAAAATAATGTAAAAGATAAATGTCACTTTCAAAAATACATAATTAAATGAAGCGGTTTAAAAAATTCTCTACATATATTTGTGTAATATTTAATATAATCAATACACGTATTATTATTTTTCATTGGTGATATAAAAGAATTAAAAAATTTTCTCTCTATTTTCAAAGTACAATTTTCTAAGAGTTTTCCAAAGTTGAAAAATCTTACTTTTTCTATTTTCTTAATTCTTAAGAAAATTTCATATAACTTGTTGGAACAAAAAAATATACCCAAACTCTTTAAAAATTTTCATTTTTTAATCTAAACTATAGATAAATATGAAAACAATAAATAAAATAATGTAAAAGATAAATACCACTTTCAAAAATTCTCTACATAATTAAATCAAACAGTTTTAATCCAAAAATACACACCTTAATCTCAATCTCAATCTCTCAATCTCAATCTATAAATACCCCTTTCAATCTCTCAATCTCAATCAATTACTGCAACTCTCTTAATTAAGCCACTACCAATTACACATACACACAAAGGTAATTAATCAAACGCTCTTTAATTTTTATTTTTTTCTACACATGATGATATGATTATGATGATTCTATTCATGTTTATAGTCCAAGTTGGAGTTGTTGATTTCTCGTATGTGACTTTGTATTTATGGTCATTGATTACACTTTTTGTGTTATTTTGTATTACAAACGCTCTTCAATTTTTATTTTTTCCTACACATGATGATATGATTATGATGATTCTATTCATGTTTATAGTCCAATTTGGAGTTGTTGATTTCTCGTATGTGACTTTGTATTTATGCTCATTGATTACATTTTTGTGTTATTTTGTATTACAAAAATGGTTCTAATTTTTTATTTTTTTTAATCTTTTGAATTTTTACATATTACAGAACAATGGATGAAATAACTAATTCAAAATTAAAAATTATTAAACTTTATCAAAATTTAAAATTACTAAACTTTATCCTATTAAATATTAAACTTCAACCTATTAATTCAACTATTTTATTTCAAAACTATTAATTTAAAAATATTAAACTATTCTATCTCTATTAAGTCAAATTTAAATTATTTTATCTCTATTAATTCAAACATTAAATTAACAAAACCATATAAACCTATTTTATCTTTATCTATCTCAAATTAAAAGTTCAAAAAAATTATAAGTCCAGTTATAAATTAAATTATAGTAAATTAAATTATAGTAAATAATTTAGATTAAATAAATCATACTTGTAATATTGTTTTTCTCGTATGATTTTTTTAATTAAATTACCCCGTGTATCACACGGGATAAAACCTAGTATTTATGATATAAAAGTAACATTTTATTAATTATACTTAATATTTGTATAATATAGTTAATAGTGTAATTTCAATAGAAGATTTGTTGAAGTTAACTGATATTTTGAAAATATTTTTACTTTTGATTTTTCAATAATTTTTTTTCAAAAATGTTTTTTTCCAATTCATTAATATTTTTGTGTAAATAAGTGTAAAAGATATATCTTCAGTTATAGGGATCAATTTCTAGTTGCAAAGCTTCATATAATTCTACAAGAAGTAAACCTCTTACAGCCCATTAAGCCATTAACGAACTGTCCCCTTAAGACAATCTTTTTTTTTTAGAAGGTTCAACTGGGTTTGCCCAGACTACATCCTTGGTAATTTTTACAGAGAGCTAAAGCATGCTCCCCCGGGATTAATACTCAGTGGCCCCTGGTTGCTCACCCCGGATTCAACACCAAGCCTTAACCAGTAGGCTGCCCCATTGGGGTTCCCATAAGACAATCTTGTATTTGAAATTTAAGCAGTCCACAATCATTCCCTTTTCTTTGGTTTTCTACAATGTCATTCGAATGAACAATACAATACAGAAATACAAAGGACAACAATTCTTCTGAATGCGGGCAGACACGAAGGTTGGCTGAATTTAAGCAGCAGCAGTAATGCACTCGATCGCTTGTTTGCATATTCCGGTCATGGTTGCCTCCGGCCCGTACACCTACAAAAGAATTTATAAGCAAACATAAATTTAAGACGGAAAACATTAGTTAAAATCATCAAAATTAAATTTTAGAACATGCATCTTGAGTATCGACGAACTAAATACATGTTCTGAAGTAATATTTCAATGATCATTTAACACATCCTTAAATTCATCAAAATGCAACGAAGTTTACTATAGATTTTTTTGGAATGTAGCAATTTTCCGACTTAATGTGACAAAGTTTCATAATTTCTTGATTTTTACCCGTTACAACCTGGTATCTATTGATCTTGTAACACTTGATCACTTTGTCTTAAACTTTTTATAAACGGGTACGGGGTATCCATGTCAAAATTTGTTAAGATCAGCATATTACCGATCAAATGGGTATAAAATAGAAAGGGCGGACCTAGAATTTTTTTCAAAGGGTGGCACCATTTCAATATAAAAAACATATACAGAGATATTTTTCACAAGATCAATATTGTCTTGTGGTTGATTCATTGCTTTTCAAATGCAAGGTCTCAAGTTCGAGTTTTGTTAATGCAATTTTTTTATAAATACAATAAATCCGAAATTAAAAACTAAAATCTATGAAAAACGACTCTAAAAAGACTTGAACGCAAGACCTCACATTTGAAAGGCAAGGAACTAAAACTCTACCAAGGAAAACTTGTGTCTTTGTTGCAATTCTAAATTACACGTGATAGCACACAACAAATTGATACGATGGCACCTTTCACTACCCTGTATTTCATTACACTACGATAGAGGAACGAAATAGTGGCACATGCCACCGTATGCATTACTGTAGGTCCGCCCATGTTATTTTATACATAAATAAGAACTAAATCAAACTCCAGTTTTTGAAAGTAAATTCACAAATTTTATCAAGATAGACCCCTCTTGATTTAGGATGTTAATGATGAGAAATAAAAGCATAATGATAAAATTTTATACCTCAATCGGGATGCCTATTTCATCTCCAAGCGCACGCATCCTTGCAAGTCCTTTTTGGTAATTTGGACCTCCTCTCCTTACATAGATGTGCATGTTCGCGGCTTTCAACTTGGACTCCTGTAAGGAGTATCAAATCCGTCATTTTTTTGTTGTTTTCTTTCGGCATTTGAACGAAAAGCTAAGTTTTGATAATGATTCAATGCAAACGAGCAAAGAAATTAACCTTCTCCTTCATGGCACGAATGATGCCGTTGAATGTGGCTGCAACGTCAGTGAAGTTGGCAATTCCACCTCCTACGACAAGGGCTCTCTTTTGACCATCTGGATCAGCGGTTGCGCACTGTGCATAATATTTTAAAAAAGTTGTTATCTATAAGTCTATATCATAAAGATGAATAAAAACCAAAACCCTATTTTCAGTTTTGTTATGTTCTAGAAAAAAGAATGGGATACACTGGGTTCGTTTAGTTAGGCTATCTGTTCTATGAAATGGAAATGAAACAAGAAGGTCCCAAATCATCATAATTACAATCCTACCCTCCTTTCTATATGCATTTTCTGTCTTTGTATGAACTCCCTCGGTCAAATTATAAGTCTCCATGTTTCTATTATAGTTTATCTCAACATAAGTGTCCATTTTCGAAAGTAAGTGTCTGATTCTGATTTTACCCTTAAATTATGAGATGGAGAAACCCATTAATTTCTCTATTATTAAGAGTAAAATTGTCATTCAGATAATTAGAAAGTGTAATACTTACACATTCCTGAAACTAGGTGTCTTTTTCATTGTAGACATTTACTAAAATGTGTAATATTTACACGCTCAAAATTTAGTTACCTAAAAAGTGGCTTTTTTTACATCTTAATAGTACATTAACAGGCATCCTCTGAATGAATCGCTAAGAGGTGAATCTTGTTAGGCAAAAAAAAAGTATGTCTCTTAAAGGATTCTAAAACCCTTTGAATGATTTTTATATCATAAGAGCCTCTTAATCATTCTGATCACTTAATCATCCTGCACCAAAAAGCACTTACATCAATGACAACTCGAGCATACTGCAAAACCTCCTCTTCGTTAGGTGCACCGCTGTATTCTGCATAGTTTCCAAGCTCAGAAGCAAAACCAAGATCTCCAACCTGGTTTACACGATGAATTCAAAAGTCAAGGAGCTTCCATAATCTGATATATTTGCGTAAAATCAAACAACAAGGACGGGAAACATACCGTATCGGCATATATGACACTGGCACCTCCACCGGCAACCATGGTCCAAATTCGTCCCTTTGGATTAAGAACCGTAAACTTCAAAGATGCACTAGTCTGTAACATTTCAATATCAATCAGTTAGTTTCATCTGTCAACGATGCTGTAAGAGTAAAACAGACCTCGTTAATTTAGGTTGCAAGCCACATAACCACATGGATTTGCTACGATGCCCCCCCCCTCCTTGTTTGGGGCTCACCATGGTCAATGAGGTTTGCCATGCTCTCCGATGGTACAACATCGAGTCTGAAACCATTTGTGGGTTCCGTAACCCAAAGGAGCATGCTGACCCATAACCTCTCAATCAACTTAAAACCAGGGTGGAAGTTATTGGTAGCCTACATCTTTGAGATTTGGAGCTCACAAATCTACTTTTCTATCCATATGGGATGAGTTGTTACACAGAGAAAACAAATTTAGAAGTGGGAAGCTTGGAAATCGCATTCATAAGGTTCAAACATTACATGTCTTAACCACAAGGGTTGTGGCGTAGTGGCTGAGGCCCTGGGATGTGGTGGAATATCCCATCTGTCCAGGGTTCAATTCCAGGCATCCACAAGGCCAAAGAGTTTATCAGCTAAGGTCTTATAGCTATAATTTGTCGAGATTAGTTTGGGCATAGCCCTAACACCCTTCCAAAAAAATACGCGTCTTTTGTTTGATTATCCACAACAACCACGAGACAACTTAAATTTTAGATTTACAAGATTTGAACCAAAACAGCTTGAAGATGGTATTGATTGGAACAGTGCAACAAATATCAAGTATCCAAGACACAATATGGTAATATTTACCTTTTCATCTAGTCCATGAATAAAGCTTTCGGTGGCACTCATTACTCTTCCGAAAGGCAATGGGAACTCAATGTTGCCCCACCTGGAAAATTAGAAGCATTGTAAGATGAGACTAGAAGGCTGCTATTTGTTGATTCTATGGAAACTAGAAGAGAATATAATCGTACTTCTTGAAGTTTTTAAAGGCAGCAGTGTCATCAAGCTCTCCTCTCATATCAAGAGGATAAGGCTTTCCATCAACCAGGGTGAAAGGGTTCATTTCTAGGAAAGTGAAGTCAAGATCTGAATACACAAAAATGAAAGATCATTGGTCGGTTTTGACTGAAATTTATAAGATTCTTACATAGGTAAGTAATAAGACCAGAGATCTAAATATATATATGTAACTTTACCAATAAATAGGGCATATATGTTTGTGATGAACTCCTCAATTACGGGTTTGATCTGCATGATTGTTGAAATAAGTATTAGAGATTCAAAATGAAGAAACAATCATGGGTGTAAACATAATTGTGTTTTAGCTTGCTGTATAACACCGTGATGATGCATCATCCATTCATGGGTAATGAGAGATTAACGATAAGTTCAAGAGATGAAGACCGTTATGTTATTAGATTGAATCTTTCCCATGCCTATCTGCAAAGGGAGTGTTTCCTTCACTCAAACCTATGACCTCCACATGCAAATGAATGGCCTTAAATTGGACTTCTTTGTTCATGGAGAGGACATTTTTTGGAATAGAGACTAATAAACTCACCTCCAATGGAAGGGTCGCAACAAGTGGAGCGCATATCTCTTGATTCAAAGACACCCCAGTTGGTAAAAATATTGTCTTGACCTGTAAACCAAAAAAATACGAATGAAAATTTGAAAATGATATAAAATACTGAATGAAAATAATAAATGTATAGTACACCCATGTACCTTGTCCCATTCTCTTCAATGTCAATTCCTCCACATTCTGAAAAACTAATGCTACACCCTAATCGCTCGGAAACAATGTTGATATAAAATTCATCGTTATGTGGAACAAATGGTTCAACGATGAATGTGGTTATGGGTCCTTTGCATCCTCCCATCTCAACCTGTAAGTCGATACAACTTTTTAGCAAGCAAGATCAAAAAGTTCGAAGATGTAAAACAAGCAAAAATTTAGCAAGCACAATCATAAGCGAGCACAAGGCGAAGAAGATTGTTGCAAGCGACGAACTGTCTCACCATAATAGCCGTACTTTATAGTATTACTCTTGCACGAGATAAATGTAGTTGCTCTTTCTTTATGAACATATAACAAAGTGGGATTGCTCTCATTGTTAACACACACAAATTATACTGCTTTGAATTAAGTATCAACATTTGACCATAAAATTTAAACCTCATACTTTTTAGATTCAGAAATGATTTGTATGCAACTCTCCACTCCAGTCGTTGCTTTTCTTCTGTTACTTCGAAAGTAGCTGTGCATGTCTATACACGGACAGATATAGATATAACCAAGTTCATCATAGTTATTATGTTTTCCTCTAAAAGTAAGATCAAGTTTGAAAGTAGTCCATTTGACTCTAAGTAAACCAAACTTGTACTCTGTATATAAAAGAATGGAGTACAACATATACCAATAGAATACACGAATTGTAATACAAAGGACCATAGCAGCAGTATTTACCTCTTTGCCAAGACGTGCTTTTACGAATTCAGAAACTTGGGCCAAATCGAGATTCAGAGCAACTAAGCCACTCTTCCCACGCTTCCCAAACAACATATCTGGTTTTACAACCAATTTGGATGAGGAGAGCCAAGGTTCCTTCTCTATTAGCTCATTCAAGTCTGTAGATTCTGTAACCTAAAGTTCCAAAAAATATGTCAATCAACAATCATACCACAAAATCTCATTAGTCATATTAATATAACAAGCACTCCACAATCAACAATCATCAAGAGTTCAAAACACCAAGCATCATAAACAACCACCAATTATGAGACTAGAACTTGTAGTCTCAAGGTAGGCCTCTTGATGAGGTTGGGCCATATGGCCAAAACCCAAAAGACCCATAGGCCTTCACCAAACAATGGGAGGCCCCAAACAGTAATTAGCTTTAGATTGTGGAAATGTTAGTAATGTCAAAAAAGACCACTATGTTTCGAAGACCTTTTTCCCGGAACAACCCTGTTATGCTTCCTTGAGTTGTACCACAGAGTCACTTAATAGTAACTAGTAAGATCATACAGCATTTGAAGGCTACTTTGAGATCAGTCCATTAAAATTTAAATAATCAACATAAATTCTGCAAAATCTACACCATTACACCATAAAAAAGTAATAACATCTTACCTATGACTGTTAGCGAATAATTTACTTTATGGCTTTATAATCTTCATTTTCTTCTGGCTAGTGATTTTGACAGTTAGGCTGTGTTTGGCAAACTAGCTGATAAGCTAGCTTATGAATAAATTATGTTTGGCAAAAACTAGCTTATGAGTATGTAAAATGATCAGAAAGGGTATCATGGGGTGATAATAATTAATATTAATAAAGGTATAGCTAAAAAAACTACAAAAAGCTCCTGAAACGCTACTCCAACAAGCGTTTTCAATAAGCTGGCTTATGGTCCATCCAAACATGTACTAGCTTATAAGCTAGCTTATCAACTAGCTTATTTTTCCCAAACACAGCCTTAATAAACTAATGCCTAGAGATCAAACCAAATAGTTCCTCCATTCAAGTTACATTTTCACACAATCACATGATTCATATCTAATAATAGTTGTTGGCCAAAATTATAGGTCCACAAGAAACCAAGGTTGTTAAATTAAGCCTATATACCAAAAAGTGTGCTCTACCTACCAACAAATGTTTATAAAATTATACTTCATCATTTTTACTTGTGTTAGCCTCAACATTGTTAAACACGGACTACATCTGGTAGCCTGAACAAGAGTAAAACTACAGATCGGTTTAGAAACACTTCCTACTGCAGTATATACATATATACATAGAGAGAGGTTCAAATGAGAAGTGCTTAAAAAATACGAAGTAGAGAAGTGATCTCAACCGTTGATACGGTTGAGATCATAGTTGACTAGTCAAAGCCACCATTATTAATTGATTCATGGGGACGCGATTCACGGAGGATTTATGCAATTCACGGAGGGTGGCCACGATTCAAGGAGTGTGACCGGTCAAGAACGCCTTTCTTGACCGGATGAATGGTGGAGATCACTTCTCTACTTCGTATTTTTTTAGCACTACTCATTTGAACTTAACAATATATATATATATATATATAGGGGTGGGTTCAAATGTGAACCACTTTTTGGTTGTGAACGTGAGGACAACCGAGAGCGCGACACCTAGCGGATGACTAGGCGCCACGTCAGATCCACGGCGGATGACTAGGCGCGATTCATGGGAGGGCATTGAATTAAAGGGGGGACCACACTCAAAGTCTCCACGTGTCGCGCTCTCGGTTGTCCTCACGTTCACAACCAAAAAGTGGTTCACATTTGAACTTTCCTCTATATAATATATATATATATTGTGTGTGTGTGTGTGTGTGTGTGTGTGTGTGTGTGTGTGTGTGTGTGTGTGTGAGATTCAACAGTGGTGCATAGTAGCCAAATAGTTTTGAGACTGAAACTACAATCAATTTCACATTCCGAATTCAAATGCATCTCTCACTTTACAGATTCACAAAGCGAAATCCTCATTTCCTAAGAACATATAACCTAAAAACCGAATCGAACCGTTATAAAAACTTAAACACACAAATAAAACCCTACGGATCTAACACAAAAAAACTTAAACCTCCATACCTGAGCAGATCTAATAGCCAATTCGGAACCAGAAATCCTCTTATAATGCTCCTTCACCAACCTCTTTGAATCATACTCTCTGATCTTCTTCCTTGCCATTATCGCTACTTCAAATCGCTGTTGGAAACGACAAAAAACAGCACAGATCTCAGCTCAGATCACCGATTTTGTTCAAATTTTTGATGAAATCAGTGCACATATAAGGATTGAATCAACTCAGTTCATCAATTTTGTTCAAATTTTTGATGAAATCAATGCACATATAAGGATTGAATGAACTCAGTTCATCAATTTTGTTCAAATTTTCTTCAATTGTTGATGAAATCAATGCAGATATAAGGATTGAATCAACTCATTTCATCAATTTTGTTCAAATTTTCTTCAATGTTGATGAAATCAATGCAGATATAAGGATTGAATCAACTCAGTTCATCAATTTTGTTGAAATTTTGTTCAATTTTTGATGAAATCAATGGAGATATGAAGATTGAATCATGTAAAACTTGTGAGATTTTGGAGACTTACTACTGGTGTGAGATCGCTGAAGGTAGGTGGTTGGGAGAGATTTAGATGCGGAGATATTCACAATGTTTTCATTGGGGAAAAGATTGGTTATTTATAGTTGAGATTTTTTCAATATATTTTTTTAAGCCAAAATGTAATAATAATAAATAATTTTGTTTGTATTTAAATTTTATCAACGGTGTAGGATAAGATCATGTGAGAATTGTCATATTTTGCGAAAAATACTTTTAAAATCGTTGATTACTTTTAATAGAAATTTGTCTCATGGATTGCAACTTAAAAGAGAATTGATTGATACAGTTCGATGTATTTCATCAGTATGTTCGTCTATTTTCATCCAGTTGTTGATAATCAGTGTTTATCACCATATTTGATACTTCTCACTAGACCCCGGACTTGATTGTGTATGTTTGTTTGTATTTGCATATGTGACCAGTGAAACTGCTTCTACTTTATCCACTACCGCTCACAGCAACTCTCGACTGCCTAATCTTGGCCCACTACGTACAATTAATGTCAATCGTCTGCTTTGGACTGCCTTGAGAAATTCATGGGAAAGAAGGTTGGATTAACGCCGAAAAAAGTGTTCAGGTCAAATGAATTATCGTGTGAGAATTTGAGTTTAACGTAAGAAACATGTGAAACGGATTGATCTATTAATGACTTTTACTTAATGCCCTACCATGAAATTCGTTTTGTAAGGGAATCGACTGATACATCTCAGTGTATCTTATCCTAATGAGCATTTACTTCTCATCCAATGGTTGATAACCACTTCTCTTGGTACATCTTGTAATTACTAATAATATAGATGTAGAATTATCATGTTATATGAGATCATCTTCAACAATTATATTATAACTTTGATGAATAAAGTATAAACATTATATTTACATGGTAAGATTGGTTGTGAATTTTTTTCTAGTTTTTAAGAAAATTTCTAAAGAAAATGAAATTTGATAACGTGTTTAGTTCATTCGTTTTCAAATAAATTAAAAAACTCTGAATATCATGGTTGTGAATTTTTTTTCTAGTTTCTCAAGAAAATTCTCAAAGGAAAATGAAAATTAGAAAATGTGTTTAGTTCATCGTTTTAAAAATTCCAAGAAAATGATTTTTTTTGTTTTCTAACTTCTATATATTAGAAATGTGATTTTAGTAGTTTTCCAAAATTTCTAAATGCATTATAATTTTCTAAAATGGAAAATGAAGCTCTACCATTTCAACCAAACGAATTTTCTAAAATATTTATAGAAACTGTAAATGAAAACACAACTTACTTTTCTAAGAACATTTTCTATAAAAACAGTTTTTCACAACAAACAACCTACAAATCCTCAAATCTCAACGGTTAATATTATTATGATATTCCATCCAATGCTTTATCATATACTATAATATAATAATCTAATATCATTGGTGCGATAGAATAAAATAATAACTTATGCTTAAGCATCATTGTTTAAGAGGATTCTTAGGAGTTTTATATGTATCTTATTGCCTTACAGTGGTACGGATGTCGCATGTGAGTGAGCCAATGGGTCCAAAATAGAACAAGGAGCATGAATAATGTGGCGAGAAAGTGATAGGAATACCGGATAGCGACACCATTCTTTAAACTTAAGGGCGTTTGGTAGTCGAGTCGTGGAATGTGAAAGAATTGGATGGTCAATTCTGTTGACCAAATTCCCAAAGATTGTTTGGTTTCCAATGGAATGGTTCGTCGCCTCGACACACATCGACACTACCACCACGATCGCCACGCCTTCAACACAATAAATTGTATTTTTGTATTTTAATTCATTCATTCCTTAGCAAACCAAACAGACATATTTCAATCATTTGACAGATTCATCAATTCTGTCAACCAAACACTTGGTCAAGTTGATAACATTTCATTCCAATCATTCAGATTCCAATTACTTTGACATATTCATCCTTTAAAAATCATTTTGTGAACCAAACGCCCCTGTATGTTGGAATAATATGGAAAAGAAGACTTGTATTATCTTTCCTACACTTGAAATACAACCATTAACCATACCAACCACATTCATAATAATGGTGGAACCTCTAGATAGAGACATTTTAGAGGATGGTATATATATATTATATATTTAACATTAAAATCAAAGAAAACATAGATCATTTTAATAAGCAAACGTAACATAATAAAACAATCGATGGTATCAATGATAGTGTAACTCAAAATCTTATAATTTTTTAACAATATATTTAAAAAAATTATCATTTCTTTTCATCTAAGCATCGTTGGTGGCTTTCAATTGATTGTTGGTCCAAAAATTGGAATATATTGAAATTTGTAGAATGGTTAGGTAGATATATTAACAAAATGCATTTATGTTGAAATTTCCAGAAATGGGTCCATTTTATTTTCAACCATAATATTATTATGACAACTATAAAACTAAATTAAATTATTTGAGTATTAGGGCAAGATATCAAGATTTGTTGTCAACTACTATTTAATGGGCAATCTTGATCAAGTTTAACATTATGTTCTTCTCTTAATTTGTGGATAGATTAATTTATCTTGTCAATAGGAAATGAAATTAAATAAAATAAATGTTCATATTTATGAATATGAGATAAAGGAAGATAATATGTATTTTTTATGCTCTTTAAATGTATAATTTTTTAAATGAAAAATTATAATTTATACTTTTAAAGGTTTTTTGTTTTATTTTTTCAATTTCTTTCCAAATTTGGAATAAACAGGGGCGGACCTATATATAGTTATGGGGGTCTCGTGTACGTGCTCACTCAATTAGTGTAAGTAGAAAAATGAGTTGTTAAAAAGAGTAAATAGAGAACCTACATGTGAGGATATTACACATAAATCCTATAAATTAAAAAGAGCAAAGACTCGTGTTGAATACAAAAAATATTTAATTCATAGTTTCTTATGAATGAAAAAATGTTTTTCTTATATGGTGATAAGATTTGGTGATGAGTAACGAGTGGTCTGAATTTGTAAATTTTCAAACAATATATACTCTTTTTGTAGAAAAAAATCGGATTCAAAAAGATTTATCCGGAAATTTGTATTATTTTTATAAAATCTACTAGAATTACCCTTAAATAAAGTTTTTATAATAATAATGAGATAAATGGATTTTTATAAAAAGATAAAATATAAATATTCATGGATTTTATTGGGGAAGTCAAATAGGAGTTGCGATTAAAGACTTTTTAATATTCAAGGATCTTGTGATTCGCAGCCTTTTATTTCAATATTGGATTGTTTTGTTAAATTAAAAAATACGAATTGTCTATTTCATATTCAACTATTTTATTGTATAATATTTTTTATTTTTAAAATAAATTGTTGATAGATATTTTAGACCGGGTAAACATTATATACAACTTCACAAGTTATTTCCTACATTTATGTTGTGTTTTCAAGTTTTGTAAAGAATAAAAGAATTATTTTATTTGTGTTATCGAGATTGAAAAAAAAAGGGAAGAAAAAAATTACATGTTCTTGAGTAGGAGAGAAAATAAAGGAAAACTACCACTTTTACGAATCTATTCTCATTTATTTTGCAGTGAAATGTAATTAATTTTTCTAAATTCTTTTCTATCATCTCATTTCTTTTCTTTCCCTTTTCCTCCGACGCTTGGAAAGAAATTGTCTTATTTCCTTCTCTTTCATTTATTTTCTCTCATTAAAAAAACTGGAGAACATAATATTTTTTTTTCTTTTTCTCCTACTCTCCTATTTCCCTTCTTTTCCTCCCTAAAAAACTCGAGAACACAACGTTGTTATGGTAAGAGCATCGGTAATTGGCTCGTTGTTCTGTCATAATATACCACCAGGTAACCTTCTTGATTGTCATCATGCTCAATCAATAAGGTCAATGATATTTGTAAACATCAAAACATGTCTAGCACGGTGGTAAGGTAATATATGGGGAGTCAATGGATGGTATTCGTGATTACCCAAGTTCGAACCCCTTGGAGAGCATGTGGCGATATCTAGATCATGGGCTGCCACATAGTGATACCCTTAATTGGTTGAGTTGTGGTCGACGGGGATTTGTCGGGTGCCCTTGGGTCCCGAATACCTTGGGAACGTGTGTATGTTAGCTTCCCGTTCAAAAAAATATATTTGTGAACAATTATCACAATAAATGTTTATTAAATGGCTCATAAGAGTATCTCCAAAAACTTCTCAAAAATGGAGATTTTGAGAATTTTTTTGCTCTAACAGTTTCCCTAAAACCTCCTCAAACCCGTTTATTTTGTTTTGTATCAGGTCGGTGTGGAGGTTTTGTTATAAAAGATATCTAAAAATGATAAACGAGTTAGTAGGTAAACCCATATGCCAACTTGAATACAACTCGTATAATAAACGGGTTGGGCAGGTCACTCAAACCCGTTTTTTTAGTATCGGGTTCGTGTCATGAGACCCTTATAGTTAAACGGGTTACACGATTTGCATACGGATTAGGGTTAATCAATGCAACATAATTAATCATATGGGTCGTGTCGGAGCTGAGCTTTCTTGACCTGCTGATCTGAACACGACACGATTATATTTTTGTTTTGCTTTTTGTTGAAGTAGTCGAATGGTTAATTTAGATACTATATTTTTTCTACCAAACAAACAAATCAATCAATACCACCTTCAAGATGTTGAATATTAGTTCGCCACCTTTTGCTATCATAATTAACAAGGCCGAGTGAAATAAACGTTTTTTACATGCTTCACATGCCATTTTCGATCCACGTTTTAAGCATGAAGAGACTCCACGAAAATTTAATCAAAATAATATCTTCGGAAATCACAAAATAAGCTATTCGGAATGCGAAAACAAGAACATTTTTATCAACTATGGTAAAATATAATATTTTGAATATCTACGTTGTGTTTTTGAATATGGAGAGAATATTCGAGAAAAAAAAGGAGGGTGAAAATAGCTTTTTTATTTGTATCCTTCAAAGGGAAATCAAAAGATAGGCAAAATAAAAATCATGTTCGTTAAAAAAAAAAAAAAAGTCATTTTTACTAATATACTCTTTAAAAATATATCATTTTGTTGAGCAATGTCCTACATCGGACACAAAGTGAACTTGTAATGTGCTTATAAGGGTCCTGGGCTACTCCACTCATAGCCAATTGGTTTTGAGTTGGAACCCCACAAACTCACATGGTATCAGAGCCAAGATCTACCATTCTAAGGACTGACACGCCGGCCCTCTCTTGGCCCTCTCGTGGCCCTTCTTTGCCCTCTCTTGGCCCTCTCGTGGCCCTTCTTTGCCCTCCATCTAGCTTCGTTGGAAGGGCGTGTTAGAGTCCCGGCTAGACTTGGACCAAATCTTCACTATATATGTTGGAACCCCCTCCTCTCCTCAAGGGCTCTTTTGGAGATTAATCTAGGGGTTCCACATATTCTTTACGATTTTTTTATGTCCTAAAAGAGTTTTCAGTACACGAGTCTTTTTAAATTACTTTCCTCCCCTTCCTTTCCCTTGTAAATTAGGTTTTCAAAACACAACGCTTAGATTTTTTTCTCCAACAACTATGTTATGATGCATGCTAAAATAGATACAAGAAGAGAGGGAAAAAGTAGGAAATCTTCAACAAGCATATTAAAATGAGTTTTTGAAGTTCTCTTTTTGCAGGTTAAGTTCCGGTTAGAAGTTGAGTTAAATATGAGATTAACCAATGAATGCACATTTGAATGAGAGACACTAGATAAATCCTCGTATCAAGGGCGATTCATAGGCGGGCCCGAAATTAAAAGTGATCAAGGGATAAGATCCACTTATCACGTTAACTTAACTTATCACTCGATTCTTCACCTCTTAAACGAAAAACTTGTGAGACTAAGATTCCATTAAATTATTAGTCGAGGTGTATTTGAGCCGACTCCGAACACTCACACCCAACAATCATATTAACGTCAATATTGGACATTCAATTAACATGGTTGCTTGGCAACTGCTGAATGGTTTGGTGTAGGATGATTAAGAGACTCTTATGACATGGTGCAAAATGAAATATGATTGTTTGATAATTGTTCAGAATGAAATTAGGATACTAAAATGGTTAAGGGAGGTCCAAGTACAAAATCATTCACATGATTTTAGAACCCTTAAGAAACAAACACATTTTTCTTAAACATAATTCACCTCTTAACGATTCAAATGTTACTTCTTAATAGAACTATTAAAAGGTAAACAAACAACTATAAAGATAGAAATGTAGAGATGGAAGGGGAGAGAAAAAGTGAATGGTTGTTATTTCTTTTAGTATGATAATAGTTGAGTTAGTGCTAACAGACAGATTCTTACCTCATGATCCAATATTTTCTGAAAATCTTGACAAAAGTAATTGCTTCCATTTAACTATGAGTGCAAAGATGCCAAATGCAGGGAGGTGAATTAATCCCACTCCAAAATACCTGCAAAAAGTCATTGATGATTGATTCCATCACTTAAAAGTTAAAACCACCCAAAAAAACAGATAAAAATCACCTATGCTAAATTCCCCTGTTCCATTCAAGTCCACCAATCAGATAAATACACGTCATTAGATAGAGAATATGAAGTTCATTGAAATATAAGAAAATATGATTTGTCATCATTAGCTCAATGGCCTGCTCAAATGTTCCTTTTGCAAAATGACACTCTTGAGTGTATATTAGAGCATCTCCAAAAGCATTGCTAAAATAGAAAAAATTAGTTCTTGTTTGCTAAATTGCTCCAACAGCTTTGCTATCCCAATTGCTAACATAGAAAAATATAGATAAATCCTAAGTATAGAGAATTCTCTAAAATCTCATGGTCGTTACCTTTTTTTATAAGGTTATGCTCTTAATTTGAAGCTCATCTAAAAGGGGTCATTTTGGTATACGTGTTGGGGGTGAAGGATCTTGTGAAAAGTTGATTTAACAGTAAGAAGTGGATTTGAACCCTTGATCTCTTTTAATCTCATGCCCGCCCTCCCATGAATTACGCTTTAGAAAGGAATTGATCCACTACATCTTATCTCTGTGCATCTCATCCTACTGTGCCTCTCATGCTCTCCCATGAATTGCGTTTTAGAAGGAATTGATTAGGTGCATCGCGGTGTATCTTATCTCAATGCATCTCATCCTAATGTGCATCCATTTCTCATCCAACAGTTAACATCAACTTCTCACCGAAACCCAAACCATGTGCGTAATGCGTTGGTTTTTGGTAAGAATAGTAGTTAAAAAATGACAAGGATAAGAAGGGAACTCCAGTACTCCACCCTTTGATCAATCCTAATCGAAGATCAAACTGAAAATTCCCTTCTAAGCTACTTCATGACGTAATCTGAACCGTTAGATCAACTATAATTAAAAGTGATCCAAGGGTCCAAATCCCTTCTCACACTTCTCATCTTAACTCCTATTCTCACACGATCCTTCATATTAAGTATATAACATTAAATGAGATTTTAACTAAAATCCATGACCTCTTATTAAATATACCCATTTTAAAGTCGTTTATCCAAGGGGCCCACGCCCATGGGACTCGGGTGTGGTTCTTGAAACTACGTTCAAACTTAACACCAACGTCATATAAAGTTTACATCGAGATTCATACCAGATGGGAGCATATGGAGATGATAAGTCAAGGAAGGGATATGGCCACCTGCAAAAACAAGAATCACTTCCATATTAACTACATGATATAACAACACACACACACACACACACATATAGGGAGGTTCGAGGGAAAACCTCTATGCACTTGTGCATACGGGTAATTTGTAAAAAAAATTACGTATGTGCAAGTGCATACATAAATATCAAAACTAAAAAAAAGGAACCAAAAGAAACCTACGTATGGGTAATTTGTAACATGTACACATCCATATAGATCATAAAAAAAACAAAAAAACCCATTTTTTTGGTTCATTTTTCTTGTTTTTTCTATATTTATGTATCATGTATGCACTTGTACATACGTAATTTTGTTTTTCACAAATTACCCTGTTTGCACAAGTGCATAAAGTTTTCCGGTAATTTGAGGTTTTCCCTTAAACCTGACCCTATATATAGCCATGAATAAGAGAAGATAGTTTGTGAGGATCAAAAATCACACACACAAACACACAGTAATAGCTGCAGGAAACAAAAGATCGAACATGCCAAATTTACATGGCTATATATAAAATTGAAAACATAATGATCACTGAATTTGCGGTTTACCACATCGATACACAAGCATGGAGAATCCAATGGAAGATGACGAATGTACATGTCCATAGAGCAAAGTATGCTAAACGGAAGAAGGGAAACCGCTGATAAAAAAGAAGAAAGATTGTGTGAGAATAGGAGTTAAGGTCAGAAGTATTAAAAGGATTTGGACCCTTGATCACATATAATTACTGTTGATCTAAAGTTCAGATTAAGTCCCAAAATAACCCATAAATTAGCTTAGAAAGGTATTTACAACTGATCTTCAATTTGAATTGATCCAAGGGTCGAGATCCCTTCTTAAGATAACTACTATTCTTACCGGAAACCAACTAATATGATCTATACCTTATATACAAGCACAAAGGCCGTTGGTAGTTTTACGGTTTTATCCCTTCGTTGTTTTAATGATAAAGTTTTAATTCCCCTTTAGTTCCGATTACTAGCTTCTATAATTTTATCGTTTTTACGTTGTCTTCATAGAAATTCATTTGGTTCTTTGACATAATACTATATGTGATGTGGCAGCGTACAACTTAAACTATTTAGCTCATTAATTCTAAAGAAAATGAATTTATACTAATCTTCAAATGTTAATTTGCATAAATTGTATTTATTGAGTTGCATTTTTCTCGGTTCATACTTTATTTATTAAGTTTACTTCTTGCAGAGTTTATTTAATTAGTTTCAAATTAAATACATAAAAACTACCAAGTGCAAGATAGATAGATAGATAAATAGAGACTTCATATAATGGTCCATGAAAGGATTGCAACTTACTAGACGATTTAGAATTACTTCGATGAGGAGGAAAACGGCATTGACCGAATGCAAGCAAACACGTAACTGTAACAAACAAGGATGAGATAACCCTCCAAATAATATAGAAACAAATAGATATACAAAATCAATGCATAGCTGATAGCTCCAACATGAAGCTTTAGAGCATCCACAATGAAGTATTTTGAAGACTTTCTGCGAGAGTTATTTTACCACAGATTGTGACAAGCGCCTTATAAAAAAAATTGCTTGCAACAGCCCAACCTCTCGGTAAGCTTTGTGGGTTCCGCTTTTTTTTTTGTTTCACTTATTTGCCTGGCCACCTAATTTGTCGTCCACTTTTGGGAATAATAAAAGAGAAATTGACTCGAATAGCCATTACACACTTCAGCAATCACATTGGTCTCCTAGCCATTTCTCTCCTGTGTACTCAAATGTCACTATATCTGCAATATCTAGTTCTGTAATTTGCAGGCCTAGCTAAAAGACACACAAAAAATACGATCGGTCAATTTTCCTTAATTTGTGTTAATAAATTGCTGATATGGGTCAGTAACTTTTTGAAGGAAAATCTACCTGATACTTTGTGTGTTTTTTAGCCAGGTCCGCAAATTACATATTGCGAATGCAGTGACATTTGGGTAAACCTGGAAGAGAAATGGCAGAAGACCAATTAAGGTGTGTAGAATGGCTATTTGAGTCAATTTCCCGAAATAAAAAAGTTTTAGACTATGTTTGGTACACGGGATGGATTGGACAAAACTCATTGTCCCACGTTTGGCACGACATAGTACTAACTCATTGTTCCATGTTTGGTTCCACATGGGACATGGACAATGACACCAAAATAGGTGGAACAAGATGGGACAAAGGACAGAAACCAAAGATTACTAATCTACCTTGTTTGATATACCTAGTAGATATTTGTTCTAATGGTCACACGCCATCGCCACGCACTACGATTGTGGATGCTCTTAGATTTAAAAAAATGAATGAATAAGAACTTACAAAAGTTAACTTGTACGTTGAAGGAGTAAGAAATGGATAGATTATGAGCCAAAATACAGTATCAGTGAGCCCAACCGAACCTGCACATATCTGTTTAACCGCGAAAGAGATAGAGATAGTGAGAAGGAATTTATCAAACACTGCAACTAGAATATAAACAAACAGAAAAAGAAAAGCATTTTATTCGGAAAACATGCCTGAAAGACTATTTGAAAGAAATAGCCCCACATGCCAGCAGTCTTTCGAACATTGATTTCTCCATGGTTACTTGGTTTCGTGGATACGTGCTGAGGAGCCAAACTATGTTCTATTAAGGGAGCTGTGACGGTGCCTTGTTCTGTATCTAACCCCACATGATTGATGTTAGCATCACCAACTTCATTCGAATATTGGCAACACCCGTAAATGGAGAGGGAAGACGCGAGCTATAAATAATATTTATACATGAAATTTGTTATTCAATGGAAGCCGAGTAGACACACACACACAAAACAAAAAAAAACAGAATTTAGCAAACTGATAAATTTTGCTCTATTTGTGTAAGATAACCCCTATAATGAAACTCTATTATTCCTCAAAAAATTATAAAAGGAGGAAGTTATAAAACAAATGAATATGATTATAAACTTGATTCCTGTCAACCTTGTAGTCTTTCCTAGAAATACAAATAAAAATGTGCATATTACAACATCAAAGTATATAAACCTCATGGCAACATTGCATACCCCAAAATAGAAAGTGACCAAAGCAAACGTCCACCTATTCATCATCAAAAGAAAACAAGATGTTAATAAAGTACAGGATCATTTTGCCACACACATCATTACTCATCAAGATTCATGGAAAGGCAATGATAAAATCAACCCGGTTTCGAATCCTGCCATCTACACAAGCTGCTAAATGGGAGAAGACACTTGAACTAAAATACTGGCTTGTAACATCTTAGGGGGCGTGTGGTTCGCAGAATGGAATTTGATGGAATTCGAATCCATCGAAGGAATTTGACTTTGAAGGAACTGGATTGGAATTTGACCACGCATTTGTGTTGGTAGGAATTCAATTCCTTCACTCAAGCCAAGGAATGATGAATTCCTTACATTGTGGAATTCAATGGAATTCTAAGGATTCCATCAAGTTCATTCCGCAAACTAAACATCACTAAGGAATCTGTCATTCCAATTCCATCAAACTCCTTTAAATTCCGCAAACCAAACAACCCCTTATAGTTAGTTAGCAGCATGGTAGTGTTGGCCAATTTCAGCATCTTCCAATATGAGAACATCATATCTACATATTAACGTTAATAATAAATATATCATGGATGATCTTTAGACACGACAATATTCAAACTCAACATCCTACGAGCACTTCACACTAAGGGACTGTCTTAACAGCTTATGAGCTTCATGGGACTTGCAACTTATTCGGTCAACTATACATGACTGTTTGGTAGTGGCTTAATATATAGAAAGTAGCCTATTCAGTTAATTTCAGGGAGGGGAGGGGGCTTTTATGCAGAAAGCCAAGTTTATCTTTTCCAAACAAAAACCATCCCAATCTATGCAGGCAGCTTTCTCCATACAGGACCTAATGAAAAACCAACCAAACAACCCCTAAGCTATTGTTTAAATAAACAATGAAGTATAAGAGATCAAACAAATAAACTTACTGAGTGTAAAAGAGAAGCCCTCTAGTTCCCGAAAAAGCCAAATTAGTGACGAGCAATGCCAATAGTACACTGAAAGCAATCAATCTGTAAGCAAGTAGCCAACCAGGATGCATTGCTCTCAAGGAAGTCCTCCAAGTTTCGTCCTCATATAAAATCCCAATGGGTTCAACGTCTGCCTCATCATCATCTCGTTGGCGGCTTCTCTTCTTATTGACCACTTCATATTTGACTATTAATAGCCCAGCTGCTATCATAATAATGAGGACCCATAATGCACAAAGGAAGAACCTCCAATTCAACCAGTAACTCAGGTCTGTTGTATCAGCCATTGATGGTCGATACAATTTGAGGCCCCTGTTCACAAAGTTTTATGATTATATATTTTAGCTCCATGGGCCAGGTAACAAGTTACATATGAAACATCTATAAAATTTGTTTCCCGTTGTTACATTAATGTGAAATTCATGTATATAATATTTTTCATGACATGATATGATTATCAAACCAGCCCATAGTATATTCAGCATGCCTAGATTTTAAATGATACAAAGCTCTATCATAAATTGAGTGAGGAAAATACTTCAATCCACGATAATTTCAAATATAAACCAACTCCCACAGGTTTTTATAATCTCCGCCTATTAACAGAGATATGGTTCGAAGGCTAAGAACTGCATGACCATTTTACAGCCTATCAAGTAGAAATTATCCATAAATTTACAAAAAAGGATAAGTACATCGAGTTGGTACTCCCTTCTCAAGGAAAAAAGAGGCCACAATTTGGTTTTCTATGGGGGTGCTGCTATATGCACCCCTGTTTATGTCAGATCCAAGACATATCGTACATTGAAAATGTAAAAAGTAAGTTCCACCGTTGATGTGTGTAAACAGAAAATTAGTAAATAGGGGTGCCTTTAGCCTTTAGCAATATATAAGGTTGTGTTTAGCCTACCCCTTAGTAGTTAGCAATATTAGGGGTATTTCATTTACAAACTATGTAATTCTAACAAGCTATACAAATCATTATATTAGAAAATAATAGAGATGTCTATGAACAATTATCATGGTTCATTAATTAATTTGAGATATGTATGGAAGTTGATAATATTTATTCATTATGGTCATGACTTTAATTAGGAAACAAAATGGAATCACATATTTATTAGACTAGATAAACAACTATGATTGATTTGTAAACTCCGTTAGAATTACGTGGTTTGTAAATAAATCGTCCCATAGCAAGCAATATATAGGTGTGCATTTCCCTTTCTATGGACATACATAATACTTCTCAAATGAACTTTTTGCTGAATTTTAGCACCTAAACTGTTTACTGTTAGTGCTAGTTGCTAGGACCGTTACCTTAATTACATAATTCGAGTGATCTTCATTATATTCTCTATTTTCCTTCTAAATGTTTTTCCATTTTGAGTTCAAAAGTGCTTTTTACCAAAAGTCCTTATTGACTTATAGTGGTGGGGAAAAGGAATTTTTAGAATGGTGTTTGGATTAGCTTATTGAGATTGTGTGAGATGGTGAATGAAATTAGTCAATAAGTCAGGTTTTTGTTACCTATGAAAACTCCATTTTGCTTCCTTCTCCAAATGGAGTTTCAAAAGGACTTTTGTATTTGCCAGGCTTTTTAACTTATTGACTCCTTAAAGAAGTCAATAAGTTAAAAAGAAGTTTCAAAATGGAATCCCAAACACCCTCCAAGTAAAAAAGTTGTCACAAAATAAATGTAATAAGGTTTAGTGTAATAATGGTAGAGTAAAGCACAATTAATAGCAAATGAGAGAGTAAAGCACAATTAATAGCAAATTAGGAACCAAAACCATATCAATTGTGTATCTAAAAGTCAAAATTGACCTCCATGGTTGACGCCTGAATCATTGCATCTCAATTGACCACCAACTAAGAAATTACATCATATAGCACAAATTCGCCAGAAAACCGCCATTAACGTCGGATTACAGTTCGACAAAATGAAATTGAAAACGAACTTCAAATTGCAACAATCATATCATTATGAAACAGAACTTGCAGATTTAGCGATTTAGCGATTTACGACTATACATATGTCTATATATTCAGATAATATCGGATTGCAGTTCGACAAAAGTGAAATTGAAAACGAACTTCAAATTGCAACAATTATATCATTATGAAACAGAGATTGTAGATTTATCAATTTAGTGATTTGCAACTATATATATATATATGTATGTATATATTAACGACTAAAAACATCGAGAAATCAGATGAACTTTAAGAAGATATAAATTATTCAAACAGAAATCAGAAATTGATTGCTTACTTTACTTGAATTTGTTCATGGAGAATGATCTTCCATTGTTATCGTGTGCTCATCGATCATCAGCAAGAGGAATTTTGGATTGAAGAAGAAGAAAAGCGGCAAATTGCAAAAATGGTGGTAGTTGGGTACTCCGTACTCTTCCATGTGAGAAAGGATATTGTAAGAAATTTCATTTGGGGCCCTTCAAGAAGCGATAAATACAAATTTGCCCCCTGTAAAATGTTGTATTGTGTATTTCTCTTACTTTCCTTCCATTTTCCTTGTTCTTCGTAAAAAGGAGTCGAGGACACGGCTCATGGTGTTTTATATGTGCATTACCGATATTATTTTTCATTCTGAACCAGACTTTAGCAACTAAAAGTTTATGAGTTTATCCGAGATTGGTGGATTTGAGTTTATCCTAGATTAATGGATTTGAGTTTATCCTAGATTGATGGATTGATGGTTATATGAACTCATTACAAGCTCAATGTTATAGGATACCAATAACAATAACTGTGTTTTTAAGTTAAATCCGAAGCTATTGGGTTATCGTATTGTTATTTTGGTTGTATCAAGATCAAGATCAAGAACTAGAATTGTTTGTCAGGAAGGACGTTGGGGATCCCAAATGAGGTGGATTGTGATATCTATGTGGGTTTTAAAACCTTTTTTATGAGATACGTTTTTAAAATCTCAAGTCCATATGTGAATAAGCTAAAAAGGTGAACAACATCTGCAATAATTTGCCAAGTATGTTGCAAGGACCATCAATTGACATCCTATTGTCCTAAACTTAAATTTTAAGGTTCTAAACCTTGAAACCTAAAAGCCCTCCTCTATTCATATGATGTTGATCTTATAGGCAGAGTGACCGATTGTTATGGAGGAACATACATGTTCATATACCTGATTGTGTTGTTGTTTACATGAGTCTTGCGTGAAGTTGGTTTATTGAAATGAGTTATATTGTTTAGGTTCAATGGTGTTAAAGTGCTAGTTTTTTGACTAATAAACAGTTAGATGACAGTTGGTTTGCAAATGGAAAGTTGTTGATGAAATCCGTTGAAGATGATTGAAAATGGATCTCAGTCAGTTTAACCACACGCTCAGCTTGTATAATTGAAGCGTGTCTATATGATTCATTATATTTTCATTATTATCATAATGTCGCAATGACAATTTGTTGAAAATATTCCTTTATTAGCTTTCATACTTTTTTCGTAGACATTTTTTAATGATTTGTTTTACTCATTTTTCTAAGATGTTCATTAGCCATTTTATACTTTACTAACAGTTATCGACTGTTTTTTTCGTAAATGCAATTAAGTTATAAACTAATTTATCAACCAACAACCAGGTTTGCCATTATGTCCATTACCAAATGCCCAATCCGAGTTAAGCGCTTATCGGTGACATTCAAAACATCCCTTACTTATCGGGTTGATTTTAGTCCATAAAACGTGTCACATGCAACAGTTTTTCAAGTAAACACTAACCATGGGGATGATCCTTTCCCCTCATTACCGGTAAGATATTATCCCTACTTAGCTTTACCTATACGACTATGTTTGCCATATTCATTCAATAAAATGATTTGACTTGTTAAATGTTTACTCGATTAAGCATTTGGTAAACAACCTTTATCATACTGTTGTGTAGAATAAAATAAAGAACTTTGTTTTTTTTTTTATCAAAATAAAAACAACATTATTTCAAGTCAACAAAAATTCGACTGCAAACTCAAATTTACTGCGAAAGATGATCACAATCAAGAGCCACCTGTCACATTGTATGAATAACACATGATTATTCAGACTAAATGTTATGCCACTATTCATGTAAACAATACAGTATCCGACTTAATAATACCAAATGTTGTACCATCCAATATGAATAAAAACATGAACATAAGTCTTAACAATCTGTATTATTCAGACCGAATACAATACATGACACGTTATCGACTATCCCCACATTTACAATTATATTGAGTTTCCATTACTCCTATTTCCAAGCCACTCTTACAAATAAAACTTATAATCCATACAAGCCCACTTATATATTATAATTCCTAAGCCCAATTTGAGTTATATAAAAAAAACAACCAATAAAATGTAACTCCATATAAGCCCACATAAAAAAGCCCATTCCAACACCCAAACCCTACCCCTATAAAAACCTCCCCTTCTCCATTTCCCAAACCCTAGCTTCCTGAAACCCTAGCCTCCATAACCGTCGACCTTCCAAGATGCAGATCTTCGTGAAAACCCTAACGGGCAAGACCATCACCTTGGAGGTGGAGTCCTCTGACACCATCGACAACGTGAAGGCCAAGATCCAGGACAAGGAAGGCATCCCGCCGGACCAACAGCGTCTCATCTTCGCCGGAAAACAGCTCGAGGACGGCAGAACCCTAGCCGACTACAACATCCAGAAGGAGTCCACTCTCCACCTGGTCCTCCGCCTCCGCGGTGGCGCCAAGAAGAGGAAGAAGAAGACGTACACCAAGCCGAAGAAGATCAAGCACAAGCACAGGAAGGTGAAGCTGAGCGTGTTGCAGTTTTACAAGGTGGATGATTCTGGAAAGGTCCAGAGGCTGAGAAAAGAGTGTCCGAATGCGGAGTGTGGAGCTGGAACGTTCATGGCGAATCATTTCGATAGGCATTATTGTGGTAAGTGTGGACTTACTTATGTTTACCAGAAGGCTTAGAGTTGTTGTTTTTTTGATGAATTTAGGGTTAAATTGAAGGTTGTTTTACTTGTTATGGATTATTGTTGATGAATTTTTGAAGCTTTGTTATGAGATTTTAGTTTGATTGGAGATTTTGAATGATTTTGTTTATCAATTCATCATTAATAATGGCTTATTCACATAGATTTGTCATGAATACCTTGATTTATAATCATAGAGAAAGGCTTAGAGTTGTGTTTGGATGAATTTAGGGTTAAATTGAAGGTTGTTTTACTTGATATGGATTGTTGTTGATGGATTTTTCATAGTTATCGACTGAAGATTTTGGTATGAAATTGATTTTGAGTTGGAGATTTTGAATGTTTTTGTTTGTTAATTCATTATGAATAATCGCTTATTTCACAAATGAATATATATTGATTATATGATTTAGTTTTTACGAATTAGGTTAAAGTTGAAGTTTGTTTACTTGTTTGGTATTTTGTTTTGTTTGTTATAAATTCATTATGAATAATCGCTTATTCACATAGATAAGGTTATGGATACCTTGATTACACATCTATTTTAATTGCTATATATGTTTTTTAATATATGAACAATTGAAGGATTGAGGTTTTTTTTTGATGAATTTAGGTTGAAATTGAAGTTTGTTTTATCTTGTTATGGATTATTGTTGATGATTTTTGAAGGTTTGGTTATGAGATTATTATCTTTGAATTGGAAGTTCTGAATGATTTTGTTTATCAATTCATCATGAATAATCGTTATTCACATAGATTTGGTCTGATTTGCATTGATTATATCATTATAGAAACCATTAATTTAATCACTATTTATGATTTCGTTAGTTATCGATTGAAGATTTGGCTATGAATGGTTTTTGAGTTGGAGATTTTGAATGTTTTTGTTTGTTAATTCATTATGAATAATCGCTTATTCACAAATGAATATATTGATTATATGATCCAGTTTATTGTCGAATTGGGTTGAAATTAAAGAGGAAAAGTGATTTGTTTTACTTGTTATGGATTTCGTAGTTTTTGATTGAACATTTGGCTATGAAATTGATTTTGAATGTTTTTGTTTGTTAATTCATTATGAATAATGGCTTATTCACATAGATATGGGTATGAATATTTTGATTACGCATCTATTTTAATCACTATATATGTTTTTTGATTGATGAACATTTGAAGGTTTGGTTTTTTTTGTTGAATTTAGGTTGAAATTGAAGTTTGTTTAACTTGTTATGGATTATTGTTGATGAATTTTTGAAGGTTTGGTTATGAGATTATTATCTTTGAATTGGAAGTTTTGAATGATTTTGTTTATCAATTCATCATGAATAATGGCTTATTCACATAGATTTTGTCATGAATACCTTGATTGTATCATAGAGAAGGCTTAGAGTTGTTTTTTGATGAATTTGTGTTTTATTAGGTTGAAATTGAAGGTTGTTTTACTTGTTATGGATTATTGTTGATGAATTTTGAAGGTTTGGTTATGAGATTTGAGTTTGAATTGGAAGTTTTGAATGATTTTGTTTATCAATTCATCATGAATAATGGCTTATTCACATAGATTTTGTCATGAATACCTTGATTGTATCATAGAGAAGGCTTAGAGTTGTTGTTTTTTGATGAATTTGAGTTTTATTAGGTTAAAATTGAAGTTTGTTTTACTTGTTATGGATTGTTGTTGATGGATTTTCGTAGTTGTCGTTGACGATTTGGCTATGAAATTGATTTTGAATGTTTTTGTTTAACAATTCATCATGAATACCTTGATTACATCATTAGTAAGCATCTATTTTAATCACTATTTGTGTTTTTTTCATTTTTGATTGATGAATATGATCTAGTTTTAGTTTTTTTTTGTTGAATTAGGTTAGAATTGAAGTTTGTTTTACTTGTTATGGATTTTTCGTAGTTATTGATTGAAGATTTGGCTATGGAATTGATTTTGAATTGGAGATTTTGAATGTTTTGTTTGTTAGTTCATTATGAACAATCACTTATTCACAAATGAATATATTGATTATATGAACCAGTTTTTGTTGAATTAGGTTAAAATTGAAGTTTGTTTACTTGTTATGGATTATAATTGATGAATTTCGTAGTTGTTGATTGAAGATTTGGCTATGGAATTGATTTTGAATTGGAGATTTTGAATGTTTTTGTTTGTTAATTCATTATGAATAATCGCTTATTCACAAATGAATATATTGATTATATGATCCAGTTTAATCGAATTAGATTAAAGTTGAAGTTTGTTTACTTGTTTTGGATGTTGTTGTTTGTTAATTCATTATGAATAATCGCTTATTTACATAGATATGGTTATGGATACCTTGATTACACATCTATTTTAATTGCTATATATGTTTTTTAATATATGAACAATTGAAGGATTGAGGTTTTTTTTGATGAATTTAGGTTGAAATTGAAGTTTTTTTACTTGCTATGGATATCCTTATGATTCTTGAGGCTTTGTTATGAGTTATCTTGATTGGAAATTTTGAATGTTTTTGTTTCTCATTTCATAATGAATAATGTTTATTCACATACATTTGGTTATGAATACCTTTATTATATCATAGAAAAGACACCTATTTTTTTACATACATTGATGTAATTTTTTGTAGTTATCCTTTGAAGATTTTCTATAGATTGATTTTGAATTGGAAGTTTTGAATGTTTTTTTATGATTCAAATGAATTATCGATTATTCACATAGAATGGTTATGAATACATTGATTATATCATTATTAAACACCTATTTATTTTGATACATATTTTATGATTTTGTATGTTATTGTTGTAACTATTTTTATTTGAGATGTTTTTGAATGGAGATTTTGGATGTTTTTGTTTATTAATTCATCATGAATTATGCTTATTCACAAAGATATGGTTATGGAGTACTTTGATATAAAAATAGTTTCTTCTAAGGCATCCTAAGTTTAATACAACTATTTGAAGTTTTCTTTTTTCTCATTTTTGGAGAGAGAAATATATTTTAATGAATTAATTATATTGATTTATTTTATGTTTATTGATTTAAACTTATTTCAGTTTTACAAATCTGTGTTTTTTCTTTAGAATATGAGAGGTTGTTTTGAATTGGAAAATTTTAGAGATTTTTGGTTTTTTTCTATTTGAAGATTATCGCTTATTTACAAGGAGATGTCTGATAACCTTGATTATTCATACATAAACATCTATTTTAATCACTATGATGTTTTTTGATCCATGAACATGATCTAGTTTATTAAATGTATTGCTCTTTTGTATTTGTTTTGTGCATTTCATTGCAATTCAATTACTGATGAATTTATATGCAAAACTTTATCATTTAGATTTTGGTGATGCTATTAGTTTGGTAGTCTTTTTGATAGATGTTGAAAAGATGTCATGCTTATGAAAAGGGGTCATCTATTTTGAGTCAAAAGGTTCATTGCTTCATCCCTTAAACTTCCCCATATTGAACCTGCAATTCAGCATTGATTGTGCGTTTGATTCTAGTGAAGGGTCATTGTTTTTATAGTTTTCCAGTTTGTTCTATTGTATATTGAGTAAGGGGCTGTTGGTTGGTTTTCTATTAAGTTTTATGAATAAAGTTGTTAAGTGTCGTGTGGATTAATTTGTTTGTATAGAATGTAAAAGGTTGTTTGAGAGTTTTCATGGTGGATATGTTTTTTTAAATTGAACTGTTGGAAAATTGTTTTCGAAAAGTCTTTTATTGATGAGATGTTTTTTAAATTGGTAAAGACTGTTTTGACAAAATTGGCTATAGCTTCTTTTAAAAGGTTATTGAATGAGCCACTTTTATATGTAAGCCACTACCAAAAATGATGTATAGCTGATCGAATAAGCCATGAGTCCCATTAAGCTTAACAAAACATGCCCCGAAAGTTGCTTTGCCTCCTTGCCAATTGAGCTACATTGAGTGCAAAAGAGTCGGTTATTGATGATATGATTGATCTCATTTGGTTTGAATTTTTTTAGACATTTTATCATTGGTCGAGTAATAGTTTGCGATTTGGTGTTATCTTTTAATGTTTTTGTGTCTTTTGAGATGATTAGTGAAAGGTTTAGAGGCTTAGTTAACTTAAATGATCATCAAGGTACTTTGCTTTTTCATCGAATGTGAAGCTTTTGCCTATATTTTCTCATCCATTGCGAAGCCTATAAGCGGTATTTAGTTTCTTTCATTTTTATATATTGAGCTTGGGTTTGTTTAGGTTGGTAATGAGGTCTTTGATACCAATGCCATCACTTTAGGAAGTTTGTTTGGGTTTGTTTAGGTTGGTAATGAGGTCCTTGATACCAATGCCATCACTCTAGGAGTTTTTTTACCAAACACTTAGATGGTAATCACTTACCATAAAATTTAACACTGTTACTTATTACATAAGATTTTAGTTTATTAAGACGGCTGTGTATGCAATAGTTATTGGTAATTGTTAATCCTCGTTCTAAGAGTCAAAGCTCTTGGTCACTACTAAGACCCTTAGTTGTCGTTTGTTTTTAAGAGGTTGAAGCTCAAAGTCTAATTTCTCATCTAAGAAATAAGAGGTGATGATGCACCTCTTAAAATTTCAAAGGACGATAAGAGGTTTACACACTTTTCTTAAAGTAAAACAATCTTAAGTTTGCAAATCTTATAATTTTTAAACTTAGACGTTTTTGAAGGTATTTTTAAAAAACAAATAGCCCCTTGTTGTGCCTTTTGTGGACTTATACCATATTCATCTTGTATGGTAATGTCACTTGGTAAACACTTATCGGGTTTTCATTTTTCGTTAGAGCTTGGTTTGGTTCAATTTGGTGATCATGTATTTCATATCAATACCATCGATTAGTGAGATCGGTGTTTGTTCCCTCAGTCTCATTGTTTTGAGTTGTAGGAAATGATGGGATTTAACTGCATTTGAGAAGGCCTTTTTTGGTTTCAATTTCATTCCACTTTCCCATGTTTGGTTTGAAAGATTAGATTTGAAATCTACGAACATTCGTATTGAAAATCCTATTTGGTGATTGATTTCTTGTGTATTTGTGTTTAATAATGCATGAAAATATTGTTTTGTAATAAACAATTGATAAGAAGAATATTTTAATTATTTATAATGTTTTGTAAATTTTAAAATTGTTTTTCTGTTACGATTACCGAGTTATTAGTAAGATTTAACAATCAAAATGGATGTTGGTTAGCAACTTTTATCCTAAAAGCGTTTATCAAGTAAGAGTGTTCTTTGTCACTTACCTGTTAAGTGCTTAATGGGATAACAAGCATAAGAGTATGAGCAACTTTATTGTTTACCGTGTAGGAATATTTTTTATACTTTAATTATTATACCATCAAGCTAAGATGTTTATATAAGCCATGATCTTTATGTATTGTGCCAATCTGGCCATCATAAACCAATTAATCTAAAATTGTCAAAATAATAATTCATCCTAGCTATGCCTCTTTCAAATCCGTGGCTCTCTTTTCTTTTGTTTTACATAGAATAAGTTTTTATCAAAATGGGAATGATCTCTTCGTTCCTTCCACATTGTAATAGGAAACTGGCTTTAGATTACTTTGAGTGCCCGTATGGTTTGATCTTATATTCTTGACAATATGGATTCTTGGAAAATTAGGGTTGTTTACCAAATATGTATAGGATAAGAGCTGTTTGTTAGCAGCTTAATGAGCTTAATTGGACTCATAGCTTATTCGGTGAGTTATGACTGTTGGTAGTGGCTTAATGATATGGAAAATGGTTTTTTTGAAAGCATTTAGAGGGAGCTTTATGTAGAAAGGTAAGTTTTTTTCCCAAACCTTCTTCTAATTAAAGAGCACTTTCACTCCATCTACGAAAAAAACATCCCAAACAAAAATTCCAATTTATAATGACAAATCTAAGGCATACAAAACTTAATAAAATCCAACCAAACAGCCCCTAGTGTTCCTCACAATAGAAATTATCTTCACTTACCTTATTCTTGGCCAATGTAGGTTTTCGTTATGTTCCTTTTTGGGTAAGGATTTTGGAGTTTTTTCAATAATTTTCATACTCGTTAACAAGGGAAGTGGTTGTTTGTTTACCTTAACAGTTCCATTAAAGAACGTCTTTGAATCGTTAAGAGCTAAATCTTGTTTGACAAAAAAAATGATTGTCTCTTAATGGTTTTAAAAACCTTCTAAATAATTTTGTACCATGGGTGCCCTTAAACCATTCAGCACGTTGATTTCATCATTATAATCTAGCCACTTAATTATCCAGCACAAATCATTATGTTTTAAAACATGTTAAAATATTTGTTTTTTAATAATCAGTTAAATAAAAGGTAATTTAATTATTTTCATAATTTTTGTTAATGTTTTAATAGTTTTTATAATAAAGAATCAAATCTATTCTAAACCTTTCAATTCAAACACACATTTCAAATCTTTTCACATCTAAATACCCATATAAAATTCAATCTATTTCATTTATTCCTATAAATTAAACAAATGTTCAGTCTATATTGTTGGGCTAGATGGATAATTGTGACCAAATCCCATCCTTGTGTTTAATTCAAGCTTTTTGAGTAATTACAATCTATAAATCTTTTGAATCCACAACCACCTAATTTGGTCATTCATTGAAGTGGAGGAAGAATTTCAATGGGCATTTCATTGGAATCCACTCCAAAAGACAAAGAGAACCTTCATTCTTTACCCTAGTTTTTCATGCTTTTACCTCTCTTGTTTGGGTCAAATTTCCAACAAATTTAATATTAACTTTTCTAAAGTCAATTCCTGCATCCCAATTTCATCAATTTTATTTTACAAACCAAGTACGTCCTAAAAAAATTTGTAATTTTGGTGTATTTGGTTTGTAAGATTTCGAATGAAATTGAATCCCGTTATTTTAGATGTTCTATGAATCCGTTTTAAGTTACATTATATTTAAAAATAATAATATTTAAGCTACCTTTTATACATATATTTTTAACATATTTACAAGCAAATCTTTTGATATCTCATTAAATACCAACAATGCTTACCAGATTTCTAAATTTAATGTTTGTGTGCTCTCAATTATACATGTATTTTAATTCTGGGTTTCCTTTAAATCAATTGTTGGATTGAAATAAAATTCAATTCGAAATCTAATTAAGGCTTACAAAACAAACTTTTACAAGTATTTTTCACGACATATTCGTCTATTAGAAAAATGTCATTTTTTCTTAATAGAAGATTAATCATGTGGAATATTCCATCAACTAATCTACTTAAATTTTGAAAACCATCAACGATGAGGTTGATATAAGATTTGCTTGGAAAACAATATTAAACCTAAAATACATAAAATCCTTCGATTTTAGATAGATTCAAATCTATCCCCATACATGATACTCCACTTTCTCTTGACCTTTATTTTGGATTTTGATAGATATTATTTTGCTTTTACAAAAAATGTGAAAAAAAAAACACTTATGGGTTAATGTTTACTGATAGAGCATGACAAGATCGATAACCTTATATGGTAAAAAGCATAACAATATCGATAATCTTACTTGGTAAGTGAGTGAAAAGACCATTAGGGGTCATATACCAAAATGCTTACCCGATAAGTACTAATTGTTAAGAGTATGACTTTCACTAACATTATCGGGTAAGATTTTTGGCCATCAAAATGTCATGAATTCATAAGCCTTATCGGTAAGATTTAAGAGGGTGAGTAATCACCCTCACTTACCAGATAAGATTCTCATTCTTTGCATTGTCTTACTGGATAAAATTATCGACCCTTATCATGCTAATCAAGTAAGGTGCTTAGCTTAGTAATTGTTATATTATTTCGATACAGTAATTTTAAATAACATGCCCTTATGTTGTCGTAACATTTTGTGTCAGTGTAAAAAGATGTTTACCAAAGATCTATTTATATATCCAACAATTATATATTATAAGTTAAGTGAATGCGATGAATTTTACCGATAAACGTCTGTAAACAACCACAACCTTTATTTCCAAACAACAATAAGTGCAATTTAGTTATTTTGCTGTAATTAAATATCTAAAATATTTATATTATACTATTATTTGCTCAAATATTATTGCAATTATCACTAACAGACAATAAACAAAAGAAAATATTAAAAAAAGAATATTTTATTACTTAATTTAAAACCAATAAAAGACATTGTTATTGTAAACCTACCAATTTTCCCCCACATAACCACATTTATTTAGGTGGGTTGAATGGGACTTGTTATTAGAAAGAAGCAAAGGCAAAGGTGGGAATATTGATTTGGACAAATGTTAATTGGTAGGAAACCTCACAACATAATTTAAGTATATTATTATGTGGGGTGGGTGTACATTACACACCAATTAATGGCCCACTTCCATCATTTATGGTATACCTTCTAATTCATCTCAATTTTTCTTACAACTTTAATAATGTCATTCATTTCAATAAAATAGGCTAGGCCATCTCATGGTCCATTTTGGTTCTTAAATCATAACTTTTATATACATACACACACGTATATACATATACATATATATTCATTTAGAAACCAAAAAAAGAGTAAAAACCGTAGAAACTCATGGTTTCATAGTTTAAATCAACGAAAACTTTTCGTAGAGTTGTTTAATATGATGCAAATGTTTCATATGATTCATTTTTTGATGTTCTTTTTTGTAAAAATAACAAGGTTTCATATGATTAAAGAAAATACATAGAACAGTTTCATAAGCATAGAAAAATGAATGAAACATTTTCATTTTTATATAAAAAAACACCAAAATATGAAACAATTTCATCAAAAAATAAATTATATGAAACATTTGTATCATAATAAACAACTTTACGAAGAGTTTTCGTTGATTTAAACCAAAAAACCATCGGTTTGTAAATTTTTACTCTTTTTTTGGTTTCTAAATGAACTTCCATCTATTATATATATATATATACACACACACACACGTATAGAGATGAGTTTAAATGAAAACTAATTTTCGATTGTGAAGCAGGAAACAAATAAGAGCGCAACAGGTGTCTTACACCTTCACTTGTTATTCATCATGAATGATGTATCATTCATGATAAATAGAATGAATCAATTTAACATAAATCATGAACATTGTACCATTCATCATGAATAGTTCATGAATGTCCACCTTCGGTTTTCACACTGAAGCATCTTCGTTATGTGGACACCAGAGACACATGTCATGCTCTTTTTTGTCCCCCGGTTTACAACTGAAGATCGATTTGCAATTGAACTCTCTCTCTCTCTCTCTCTCTCTCTCCACACACACACACACACATGTGGATTCATACAAGAACGCTACCTATTTAAGAAAACAAAAAAATTTGTCGATGTACAAATTCATATATGATTCACACGATTTTGCTTGTGATTTTAGGTCATGTGTTTAGTTTTTTTCTGTCAATGTAAAATCACATGATTTTGTACACAAGCGGAATTTTTTATTTTTTTAAAAGTGTTAAATAATGCCGTGAGATCCATTTGTAATAACACATGTTGACCCATACATGGTTATTTATATTGTGATTACTTAATTGAAATCAACGTCTTTACTATTTCAAACATCAAACACAAACATATTGATTTATCCCGTTAATATTAATCTAACAGATGAGTGTTTTGCATCTCAAAGTTTAAACCATACATAATAATTCATAGTTTCATACCATGGATACTAGTTAAAACAATGGATATCGTTGCATCTCACGGTTCTTACAAATAACCAGATTCTGAAACGATTACCGTTCAATGTATATAATATATAGGATTAGTTAGTGGATTTGAACAACTAATTGTGATTAAGTCCTTTAAACGTGGAGGAGTAGTGTGAAACTCCTTCATTACGCTTCATATGTCACTATTATTTATAACGTGCGGCCATAGTGATGGTGGTCATCCCACGCTTTTTTTGCTCCTTTGACAAAAATTATCACTAATACTTTAATTAATACATAGTACACACAAATATTTTTTAATTAATTCTTTTAATTGTTGTATTGCTAAAACTTTAAAAAGAATCTTATTAACTATTTTACATTAATTCATTAACTATTTTTTGGGTTTAATTTAACATAAAAAATATTACCTATTATTTGTCTTAATTATATTTTAAGATATTCATTTTATAAAATCTTATATATATATATACATATATATATATATATATTTGAATGGCAAATAAAGGAAACCAAAGTAAAGAACTTCGACAAGGTCATCAGTCATCACCCCTGCCTAGGATACCCAAAAACATAAAAAACGCTAGCGAGGATCTATCTATATTTTTACCGTGTCTTGATGTTATATTCGTATAAGAAGTTGAATTTAACGTGACAAGCATGAGAAGTGAATATGAACTGTTGATCACTTTTAATATCATGTCCTCCCATGAATTGCGTTTTAGAAGATAATTGATTTGGTACATCTCTTCTTAATGTATATCAACTTATCATGCAACGACTGATAACAACTTCTTATGAATCTCACATTAACCTTAATTTCTCACCGGATCCCAACTTTGTATTTGACTATCTATATTTTGATTACTCATACTGTCTAAGAGTATGACAAGTCATGCGTCCTGATCAAGCTATGACGTGTTATGTGTCCTTTGTTGATATTTACTCCGATATGTATTTGGTTCTTTTAAATTGGACATGATGTTTCATGTAAATGTCCAACAATACTAAATGGGTGTTTCTTGTTGCAAACATGATTGTTACAATGATCGAGAGTTAAAATAAGTTATTCAACTGCAAAAAAACGATCAATGTCAGTAACGGATAAGTTCTTACTGTCTTTTTACTTTCGACTTACACCGTCAAAAACTCAAAATTTAATCAAGATCGTATTTATCAAATACTACAAAAAATTCAATTTATGATTATAAGATCTCATATTGGTGGAGAGAGAGACAAAAGTCGTTTTATAAAGGACTTAACATCTTTTCTATTAGACGATTTTTGTGAGTTCAAATATATGGACAAAATGGATAATATTTGCTACACTTAGTCTGACATTTTAGATTAAAAAGGTAATACAGCTTATAAACCAATTAACTTAGTTATAGATCAAACCTTGTTGCTGTTAGATAGATCCTATTGCTTTTATTCAACGGTGCAAATACATCCCTCTCTGTGTGTATAAACTCTGGCTAAAATAGGAATTCATTTAAATAATGAACCTGTTAGGGTTCTAGTGGAAAATGGAGTTATCATGAAAATGATAAGAAGACATCCACCATTTGATACACATTATGATGTGATGCATCAAATTCATTCTCTATCAAATGCAATTTATGGGGTTGAGTTTGAGATTAAAAGTGATCAATAGTACACACATATATGTATATACAATGAGGAAAGTTTAAATGAAAACTCATTTTTCATTGTAAACGTAAGGATAACTAAAATTATACCACGTGACAATACTCTATTGATTTATATATCTTATATGTATATATGTGTGTGGGGGAATTGGGGTTTCCAATAATGAAAGTTTTAAATATATATATATATATAGAGAGAGGAAAGTTCAAATGTGAACCACTTTTTGGTTGTGAACGTGAGGAAAACCAAGAGCGCGACACGTGGCGGATGACTAGGCGCCACGTCGTCTTTGAGTGTGGTCCCCCTCTTTAATTCAATGCCCTCCCCATGAATCGCGCCTAGTCATCCGCCGTGGACTTGACGTGGCGCCTAGTCATCCGCCACGTGTCGCACTCTCGGTTGTCCTCACGTTCACAACCAAAAAGTGGTTCACATTTGAACCCACCCCTAGATATATATATATATATATATATATATATATATATATATATATATAGTGGTCAAAGCAATGGGTAGTAGTAGTAGGAACGTATCAAAAACTTTAAGTTGACAACTCTTGTTCCTTCCTTCCTCGAGCCAATTTCAATTCAATGCGTGGTGGATGGGTGGACCCATGACCGTCAGGATTAGCACAACCATTCCCTTCCCTATAAAACAAGAATCAACCTATCCACCACTCCTAACTTTTTATTTTTCTTACCTTTCCTATTTCTTCTTCTAATCAAACCTAAAATACACCTTCAAATATAATAAACTTTATTCTAACTTCTATTTGATGTAACAATATATTTTTATTTTATACTAATTTTATTAGAAACGACATAAACTATAACTTTAGCGTTCACAACGAATCATGTCTAGCTCACTTGGTCTTTTTAAGGGTGGTAACATTTTAGGGGATTGTGGATGAGATCTCAGTCTACATGGGTTCGATCCCAAGAGAAGTCAATTTGAGGGCATGAGGAGTATCCAGTTTTTGGGTTGGTCCAGTCATAGATTGGCCACCCCCAACCCAGTTAAAGACTGTGGTTGGGCTTTAGAGATAACAACAGATATTGTTGGAGAGGTGTATGTGTTTGTGGTAGTCGTCCGTTAGTTTGATGCTGCTATGCCTTCCATAAAAAGATAACGTTTACATTCACACATCAATAATTAGAAGATCAAATGAATAATGGTTAAGATAAGTGTTAAATATAAAGAATTGAATTTTGTGACATAGATAAAGGGGAAAGGATAACAATGCTTATCATGCCTTATAAGAACTAAAACCGATTTATCATATTATGATATATTTTACCTTTTTATTATTCAATTTACCTTCAAACCTTTGTCTTTCTCCATTTAGTTATTCTTTCACAGCTACAAAAATATGAAATATCTAAATCAAATTAAGACAAATGATCGTGCCAGAAAATAAAAAAACTTTAGGAAACGTATGGTTCATAGAATGAAATCTGATGGAATTTAACTACGTATTTGGTTGATAGGAATCCAACTTCTTCACTGAAGTTAATGAATGCTGAATTCCTTAAGTTATGGAATTCAAAGGATTCCATCAAGTTAATTCTGCATGCATCAGTAAGGAGTTTGGTCAAATGAAATTTTTATTTCAATTCCATCAAATTTCATGAACCAAACAGCAATATAACATACATAAGAAACGATATGGACCGATGATCACTTCTAGTCTCATAACAATCAATGAATTGCCATTCTCACATAATTGATCCGATTGATCTCATTAGCGTTGATCTTCACGATAACTTTTCATCATCATCGAAACCCAACACATAAAACTAATCGGTCATATAAAACAATCCAATCCATTTGCTCAACAAACTTATAGCTCAACAACATAACCATTTAAAAACACAAGGGCCTAAAGTGTCAATAACAATAGTTGAGGGGGCTAATCCATGAAACTTGCAAAAAAAAAAAAGGAAACAAAGAAACGTGAAAAGACGAGTCTGGGCAGGGAGAGGAGGATGATGGGCTCTCTAGTCTTTTTTGCCAATTTACCCGCCAAAAAAACAAAAGTAGTGTGGGTCCCACTACTTGCCTGCCTGCCCGACCTGCCCGACTGCCTTGGCTTCTATGCAACGTTTTGGTTGTATCTTCGGGTAACGTGAAGTGACCGAAGGGGCTGCCCGGGCCTTCCTTCATTGACAAATGCTATGCAGCCATCAGTCGTAGTAGTACCTCTCAAAAGATTAGGTTCAACCGGCCTTTTATGATTTGGTAACGTTTGTTTGTACTTTTGGTACACCTTCATTATTGTCCTCTTTTTTTACTAATAATCTTATTAAATAAATTTAATTTATTTTTAATTTAATATATAAAGATGTGTAGATATCAACATTACCCATTATTTTATTTTAATAATGATAAACTTGAATATTTTGTGGAACAAATCAATGTTGATGATTTCAAACCGGTGTTTATCAAAAGAATAGATAGATTATGACTAAAAGGTTATCAAGAAAAATAAAGACTTCTTTTTTAATCATGGGGTTTTGAATTAGATTACGGCTATGTTTGGCAAGCGTAGCTTATAAGCTAGCTGATAGCTGATAAGCTAGCGGATAGCTGATAAGCTAGCTGTTGATTGATAAGCTTGCTAGTAGCTGATAAGCTAGCTGTTGAATAAATTATGTTTGGCAAAAAACTAGCTTATGAGTATGTAAAATGACCAAAAAGGGTATATTTGAATTTAATAATTAATATTAATAAGGGTATAATTGGAAAAAGCTACAATAAGCTCCTCATAAGCTACTCAAAGTAGCGTTTCAAAAAGCTAGCTTATAAGCTAGCTAATAAGCTAGCTTCCTGGTACATGTTTGGATGGACTAGCTTATAAGCTAGCTTATGCTTGCCAAACAAAGCCTACGTGTGGCACCTTAGGCAAATCCTATATTGTCGTATGTATGAGAGGTGTTGGGTTCATAAGTAACATTGGTCTCTCAATATATCGCGTTTTGGGGCCTCAAGCATGACAGGTTCTTGGAACTTTGCAGTTAAGCGTGTTTGGATGGAAGTAACACTAGAGTGGATGACCCATGGAAAGTCTACCTCAGGTTGCCAGAAACAAAGTCATGATGAGCCAATTGGACAAAACAGATAATATTATGTTGTGGTAGGCGAGGTGTTACATTACGTACAATGATTAACTCACAATTGAATAAGCAATTGAAAATATTGTTTTAAGCTAATTTATGGGTTATTTTAGTATTTAATTTAGAATACCCTTCTAAGACTTCATGCATCCATGACTCTATGTTGATTTAGCTATAGATTCCCACCAATAGTTCATATCCTCTAATAAAAACTTAAAGCATCTCACGTTCTCCTTCACCTATCTCTTATCATTGCCTCCCCCTCAACTGTCACACTATATATCTCCCTTATTGTGGTCGTCATTTGTCTCATATGAACAAGATCAACCAGCACAAGATGCTCATCTTACCTTATTGTCATATAACACCTCCGAAAACTCTCGACTTTAGCCATCATGTCGTTGAATTACGAACCTTAGATACTTGAAACTTTCTTTGGGAGTACGATTTGCATCTAAATGTTGACTGCTACCCTCTTATCTACATTTCCAATTGAAAATTTATACCGTACATGTTTGCTCCTTAAAACGGGTAATATGATGAAAAAGAATGTGTTTTAATACATTAAAATATGCTAGAATATTTGATAATTGGACTACAACAAGACCACTCACACGTTTTAATGTACATTAGTGTCCCTTACAAGTGTTAATGTTAGGTTTCTAATTAATGTAACGTGACATTTGATATCTTTTAGGTCACATAACACCCAAAACAACCTCTCAAAGAAGGAACGACCTTTAGCCTTTTCTCTTAAATGAAAATGTTGGCCTCCCATTTTCAACACTTAATAAAACCAAACCAAAACATGTTGGTTCCGCTTCAAAACTCTAATAACTTCATATTGATTTAGTTCACAAATACTAATAATAATAATTCAAGATGGTTCAAATCCAAACGTTGCTATACCCCTTGTGGCCAAGTTTTTTCAACTGCAATGACTCTAAGGCATCCATGCTCGCTCAAAGAGTAGCTGATCCGCCTAAACTGACATAAAAGTTTACGATTAAAATAGATGGTTTAACCGGTGACTTTATTTTACGATTTTTAATAAAAAGTAAATCAAATCAAATAAATGACATTTCTAAATTCATATATTGTAAATCAAAAATCAAAATGAATTTAATAATTTCCCATTTTATAGAAATTGAGAATCTTCAAAGTTGGAATAATAAAAAGGGGGTCCTTATCGGTTATACCTCCAAGAAATAAATATAAATAAAATCAAAAGGGCAATTAAAACATATCACGTCCAATATAAAAAAGTCAAAGAGAGAGATGAATCGAGGAGCGTGATTCCAGAAATTTGCTGGGTCGCGTGTTCTGTGGATCCCACCCATCTACGTATTTTACCTTATTTATTTATCTATTTTTATTCACCTTAAATTAGATCAAGAGTAAATTACAATTTTAGCCCTTGTGGTTTGTTAAATATTTCAATTTTCGTCCTTAGTAATTGTCTTTTTCCTAGCTTTTTTATGCCACCATGTCACAGGAGATCTAGTTTACGACTATAAAAAAATAGACATTGCTCTATGAGATTTAAGCGAAGGCTATAATTGTAGTTTAGACCGATTTCTTTTTGGAAGGGTATCCTAGGCTATGTCTAGACTAATCCTGGTCATTTATAAGTGTAAGACGTCAACCTTTGATAACTTGGTGGCCATAATTGTTGCGTACACCTAATTTCGAACCCTAGACAGATGAGATATTCAATTACATCCCTCAATGACTCAACCAATACGCCACGACTCTTGTGGTTAGTTCAGACTAACTTCCTAGCATAGAAATACGAAATGGATTCCAATGCCCATTTGTCTAGCTTAGACTAACAACACCGATTCCTAATGTTATAACAAAAACTGCCCTTAACGCGAATTCCAAAACCAGCAAGAGGTTCCCCACTATTCTTTGATTCGTCTTAGGAGGTAGAGTGCCGACTCTTATATAATCGGTGCCTTACTCTTATGGAAAAACAAAGCACATAAACAAAGAGGAAAACGTTAAAGACCCTGACTCGACAAGTCCTCAAGTTTTCAGTTGAGATTCTTTTAGTGGAGAAGTGTGCTTCTTTCACTTTCCCAACGTTCACATTTTGTTGCTATTTTCGTCCCTAGAGGCTAATTTATATACTTATAAGTAACAGGGGACCAAAGTAGTAAAACACTGTAAACCACAAGGACCAAAACAACAATAAACTATAATCATAAGAACGAAAGTAGCTATGATTTACCAATACCAACCATAGGGACGAAAACTGTAGTTTCTAAACCATACGAACGAAAACCAAAACTTTCAACAAACCATAAGGGCAAAACCGTAATTTACTCTTAAAATCAAATTAAAAATTAAAAAAATAAAAAAATAAAAAAATTAAATAAAACTGTTTTTATTTCCCAACCTCCATCCATCATCTTCTCCCTGTTTGCGTAACCACCACCGCACCGTTCAATTATTTCTTCCCCCCCATCACCACTTCTTCCTTCTTCAATTCAATCAGTTACTTTCTCTCTCTATATCTCCATCACTTTCTCTCTCTAAAACTCTCCATATCTCCATAGATTATTTGAGGTATGTTTTCAATATGTTTATACTTTATCTTCAAATTCATCTCTGAAAATTTCGATTTGTTGTTGTTATTGTTGCTTTTATTGTTGTTTTTTTAGTTTGTTTGTAAATTGAAGTGATTCGAGTAACGATTTTGCTCGTTTTTGTTGTGATTTTGCAGGATCTAGCGAGGTTTTTGGAAATCTGAGGTAATTTTTGAGTGTTTATTTAAGTTTTTTTTTGTTGATTGAATGATTTGATTAGGTTTTATTAGAGATGTTGATTTTTTGATTTTTTTTTATGCTTGATATGTGTTTTAGCGTTATATATATGACGGATAACTGTTGCATTTTATGCGATGGTGTTATTTTTGTTGATTTGGTGATTGATTAGTTCTGTTTTGAATATTTTGATGCTTGATATGTTTTTTAGCGTTATAATATATATTATATATTTTGAGAAGCTGTCATGCAGAAGCATATCAATTTAGAAAGTGGGAGCAATCTCAGCCATCATCTTTGGTTACGGTGGATGTGATCACAGAGATTGACGCATTCAGAGAGGGTAGGATTATTAAAGGGGGGGGAGCGTCAAAGCTCTATATTGACGTGAGTGGCTGAGATTGCTTCTCATGTTTTCTTAAAAAGTTATGTTTCTCATTTGAACCTTTCTCTATATATTATAGATGATGTGTGATTTACGGTTCTCTGATTTGTTTTTTCTGGATTTTGAGTTATGGTCAAATATGGAGATTAGGTATTTAGGTTTTTGATTTTTCTTTCAGTAGTATGCGATCGTGATTTTTTTGTAGTTCGTGTTCATTTTTACAACATTGCACAAAAAATTGGTGATTGGTAAGCTGTTGTCATCGGAACCGAGAAGGAGAGTTTGATTATTTGTGTGTTTGATGAGTTGGTTGGATCTGGTCACATAATAATATAGTTTAGTTGCTCCTGTGTGTATTGCTATTTGATGGAAGTGTTTAAACTTGGCATTATATAATCACATGGTCTAGTTTCCCTGAGGATGTGAATATGCAGTGCATTTTACTATAATAAACGTTTTGGTTCGTTAATCGAATCATTTTCTTTATGAAATTTGAAAACCAATGTCACTACGTTAAGCATTAACATTGCGTATTAATTTGTGATATGTGGCTTCATAGTTATATATAAACCCTTTCCAGACTTTCAACATTGCCTAATATCTACTGTTTTGTTGAGTAAGGGGGTGTTTGGTAAAGCAGATAAGCTATTCTTAAGTGTTTGGATAGAATTGCTTATGACCGGTTGAAAACGCGATTAGACAGTTTTAAAGTGAAAGTGGACCTGCTTTTTGAAAACGTAGAGAAGTTTCTTGAAAAAAAGGAGTTAAGCACTCCCAACCCCACCCTAGTTTCCTCTTTGTATATTATTATGTTTTATCTTTTTAATGTATTCATAGATACTGGTTTCATCTTGTCTTTCCAAGTTTACATATGTTTCTTTCATTTCTGGTTTGGCATCTTTTTTAATACTCACATATCTGGATGGGATCTGATGTTGCTTCCACTTGGTGCATAAACTGCCCCATTCAGTAAAGGCACTGGCTTTAGCATCGGCAACTAGTGGCATTTCAAATCTCATTGATTCCCTGCATTATTGTATTGTAGGCTGATTTGGCAAAAGATGTTCGGAGGAGGTAACACCAACTCATTAGTCCCTGTCTTCCTTGATGAGAACCTCTTTCAATATCCTTCAAACCAACTGCAGCTATTTGGAAATGGTGAGTTTCTATCATGCTTGTACTACGATTCTAGTGCGTGGTTTTTTGATTTGTTCATATGGGTCCAAATTTACGAAGTTCAGTATATGCTTCATGTGAGAAGTTACCAGTTAAATCCTTGTTTAGTGGATTGATGTAAATTTACTATGCTAGATTGAAAGTTGCTGGTTCCCTTATTTGTGCAGAGTTTGTAGTACAATGTTGTGGTTTTGTTAAATTACTGAACTTACTTGGATATTTCCTTCAAGTTGATTAAGAGGCTCTTATGATATAGTGTAAAATGAAATATGGTTGTTTGGTAATTGTTGAGGATGAAATCAGGGCGTTTAATGGTTAAAGGAGGTCCAGGATACAAAAGCATTCAGAGGGTTTTAGAACCATTAAGAGGCAATTTTCTTTTTTGCCAAACAGGATTTACCTCTTAACGATTCAGAGGCTGCCTCTTAATGGAACTGTTAAGAGGTAAACAAACAGCCCCTTAGCCGCGGCTATTTTGTTATGCATAGCCATATAAGATTTCATGCCTAACCTTTTATGAGTAATACAATTGGTTGATTCTTCTTTCTTGATTCAGTATCATGAACCTGTAACCTCAAATGTAGTCTGTGTTGCACATTGGTGATTTTGTACATGAAATTAGATTTCAAAGAAGATGTTATCATTGTAATGTATGGTTTCACATATAAATCTCTTGCTGCAAGGTAGTGGTGTAAGATTATTTTAAAGATATAAACTGGAGCGAGTTCGGTTTGAGTATAGTGCTAGGATAACATAATATTGAGGAATGTTGATCACAAGGAGCTTTACTTTTATTTATTTAAAGAGAAACCTTCAATTATTCTCCTGGTCACATCATGAGCACTATGAATTCTTGGCTTGACAGCTGCACATGTAATGATTCTACTTTTGTTGAATGGACTATTCTATAGGGGTCTTCCCCATAACTTTTAGTCACTTCAAGCTATAATGCTGTTTGTTTTCTCATTCAAACGATGTTGCTACTGCGTTATTATTACATAGCTCTAAAATGATATTATCGCTACATGATGGTTGCCTACTTGCCTAGGATTCTTTTTTGGTGGAATAATTGTTTGTTCTTTAAAATTCAGTCTTTTTATGTTATAATCATGTTAATAATCATTATTTATTGTGTTCACAGTACCAGCCACCCGTAATGTTGATCCAGTAAATTATTCTGGTAGAGAGCTTAATAGCCCTGTTTTTCGCTCCAATAAGCGACCGAGAGAAGCTGAGGCTAATTTAATGCAAAAGAAGCTTCAGATATCATTGAACCAGAACTTTTATAATGAAGAATCTGATCGCCCATCGACCATTCCAAACGTCCATCCTGTATCTACTGGTTTAAAATTATCATACGATGATGAGGAACGCAACTCTTCGATTACTTCAGCCAGTGGAAGCATGACAGCAGCACCATCGATAATTTCTTCTTTTGGTGATAGTCTCACAAACGAACTTGATCGACATAATGAAGAACTCGAAAGATTCATCATGATTCAGGTATTGATTTGATTTCTCCCCTTCAAATAATCTATTACATAATGTTGTGAATTTTATATATTTATTTATTTTGTGACAATCTCATACTTGCTGGTTCATCCATGTTGAATACACAAGCACAAAGCAGTACTCCCTTCTTTCCAAAATAAATGTCCACAATGAAAAAGGCATATGGTTTTAGAAATGTTTAATTATTACACTTTTTAATAAACTAAATGACAATTTACTCTTGATAATAGAGAGAGTAATTGATTTCTCCATCTCATAATTGAGGGTAAAATTGGAAAGTGGGCACTTGTTAAAGTAGACACTTGCTTTTTGACAAACTAAACTAAGAATGTGGGCACTTATTTTATGATTGATGAGACTTCTATGATGCACGGAAACTCCGTTTAACATGCCGTCCCCGTTTCGGAAACGTTTTGGAAACGGAAACGCGATGGAAACGCCTGGAAACGTTTCTCATGTTCCGGAAACGTTTCTTGATAAGTTTCGGGGGAGTTTCCGGGAAGTTTCGGGGGAGTTTCGGGCTTTTTTCAAAAAAATTGAAGAATAATGGGCTTGGGCTAACTTCCATTTCAACAGAATACTTATACCCAAACAATCGATTCTCCTCAGTACGCATTCAATTGTCATTCAAATCAATTCAATCGATTCATTCATCAATGCGTATTCTCATCAATCATCATTCAATCGATTCATTCATCTCATTCAAATAATCAATTCTCATTCCGATCTCTCACTAGATGAACCGGATTTTGAGAATGATTTGATTATTGATAGTTAATTACCTTTGAAAGATTTTGAATGTTTGGATATATATCTATTTTGGTTGGATTTTCATTAATATATATATTTTTTATATATTTATATTTGACGTTTCTTTGCCGTTTCCGTTTCTTGAATTTTTGAGATTTGCCATTTCCCGTTTCCGTTACGTTTCCGTTTCCCGTATCCGTTTCCGTTTCCGTGCAACTTAGTGAGACTTTGGATTTCTTATGGTTGTATATGGACAGATGTGGTGGCAACCATAATCTATATCACATCTTTTAATTTTCATAATGATTTAGTTCTAGATAGTGGCAAAAGAAGTTCATACGCACCTTCTGGGCTAAAAGATGTTATTTTATCGGACCCCAATGTCTTTTCGCCTTTTGAACAGCTACCAACACATTTATTGGACTTTTTAACCTAATCCCTGATCTGTAAAAGGATGGATCTTAATTTCCTGATTTTCTCAAAACCCAAGCCTTCTTATTGATTTTGTGCAAACTTTCTCATCAGTAATAATGTACATCTGTATAGGTCAAGACCTGTTTGTCAGCAGCTTAATTAGCTTAATGGGGTGCACAGCTCATTTGTTCACCTGTACTTGACTGTTTGGTAGTGGCTTAAAGCTTTATGCAGAAAGCCAATTAAAAACACTCTCAATCTATGAAAACACCCTCCCAAACAAAAACCTTCCCTATCTATACAGACAAATTAATTCACAGAGACAACTTTATTCATTGAGGACTTAATACAAAACACATATTGATTTTAATAGAAACATATATTATAACAAGTGATCTTTACCGTTGATCACTTTTAATCCCATGACCTCATGATTGCGCTTTAGAAGAGAATTGATCCGGATAACCACTTCTCACGGTTCTCACGTTAACCTCAAGTTCTCATCAGAACCCAACACTTATAACAAATGTGTAATAATAATTACTTATTTCCATAGCTTACCTATACTACTGCTTTAACAGGGAGAAAATATGTTGAAAGGGGTGAAGGAGATAAGACAAAGACACATGGCTTCATTCCTAGCTTCCATCGGCAAAGGAATTGAGAAGAAGATACGCGAAAAAGACCTCGAGATTGAAACCATAAACCACAAAAACAAAGAACTCGTGGAGAGAATAAAACAGGTCGCAAACGAAGCCCAGAATTGGCACTACCGAGCAAAATACAATGAATCGATGGTGAACATGTTGAGAACGAATCTCCAGCAGGCACTGGCCCAAGGAAACGAGCAGCAGCAGCAAGTGAAAGAAGGGTTTGGTGATACAGACGGTGACTATGATGCTGTATCGTCTATAGACCCTAATAATTACCTTAATGCCCCTGGTACTAATACTAATTACCTTAATACCCCCGGTAAGTGCCGTGATGGTGGTGGTGGTACGATGGTGTGCAAGGCGTGCAAGGCAAAGGAGGTGTCGATTCTGGTGATGCCTTGTCGGCATTTGAGTCTGTGTATAGATTGCGAACGGAGTGTGAGTGTTTGTCCAGTTTGCCAGATTGTGAAAACTGTTGGTGTTGAAGTGTACATGTCTTAAAAAAAATATCAACACCATGGGTACCCTAAAAGGTTTATTAACTTGTGAAATGAAGGAATTTACTCTATACATTTTGCATGATTTGTTTGTTTTTTCCCCTTAACATCAAACTGAGTTTTCGGGTTGTTTGGCTTGGTGTCATCACAACTATGGGTTGGTGTTTTAAATCCGGGGTAAATACCTGTTTCAGAAATCGTATACTGAATTCTTACTCGGTTAAGCGTTTACTGGTATATGTGACAGTCATAACAAAGATCTAGAGTCTTACCCAGCAAGCGATGGAAATGACTCTTACTTAGTAAACGCTTACAATCCTTTCCGATGGTCGAAAATGTCATACAAAAAGGCAAGGGTAATGTCCTTGCTGGTAAGCGATTACCTGATAATAAAGCATTTGGTAAACGACTTGTTACGTTATCAAATGAAAATGGTAAAGGCCAGAACGAGCGACGACAAGGATCGAATGAGCTTTATCTGGTAAGCACTTGTTGCATGCCATACTGTTTTGATGGACCCTTAAAGTGATTTAAAGAGTGTCGACCCTTAATATTTGGAAAAGGTTATACTCCTACCATTCCAGAATAAGTGTCCATAACTATTTATTTATGTTTTTTTTTACAAAATATGTTTCAACTTTAATAGTAAATAACTAAATTCTAAATTTACCTTGAGTTGATGCACATATATATAATGGATAAATTAAATAAGTGAAAATGTGTAATTTGGTTAATAAAAAAAGTGTAATAAATATGTATGTTTAATAATGTGAATCATTTTAATTACAAACACTTATTTTAGGAGAATGAAAAAAAAACCCCTGTAGATTAGAGATATTTTATCCGTTGGATTGATTACTTTTTAAGTAGAAGCAAGCAAAATATAATCAAAATTGTAGACAAGTAAAAAGATTAACAAGTTATTATATTCTATTTAATTTAGCATCACTTTCGTTTTCTTATTTGAATTGTCTCAGTCTCCTCTAAATAGACGGATAGTTGTTTATATAGTTGTATCATTGAATGCTAGAGCCTAGATGGGACAATGGTAGTTAAATCTGAATCTTGAATGCAACCAACACCTCCTTTGAAAAATTCCGCCATTGATACCTATATCAAATAGAGTTGGGCGATTAGGTAGTTATGACTAGATGAGACATTGGGTGTATTTGATTTGACTAGATTAATTTGAAATAGTGAGTGTATCTTATGTGATTAGATAGACATAAAATATTAGTTGTGCTTGATATGAATAGAGAAATACGAAATAATGAGTGTGTTACGGAACTACCATGAAACGACTTATTAGTCGATCTATTGATCACTATGGAATAGGATATACATCACATACAGTCGGTTGTCCGCCACTTTTCTTTCCCATGTTGGGTATGGCCTTATGGATGACATGACTAAACGAACACGACATACATGATCTTGAGAGTTGAGACAAATGTGGATCATCATCCAAGATACAATGAACATTGAAAGAAATTGAAACCAAATCTTGAGGATAGATTGGGTGATTGATTGACCCATCTTTTTATTACATGCACAATCTTGACTTTTCTTTTACCACTTGAGTTGTGACTATTTGTACTATATATAGATGTTAAAATCAGGTAAAATCATACATTTCAAATATAAGGTGCATTTAACAATATATAGGGCGTGTAATTAGCATCTCCTTTTAGAAATTTGATATTTTCCCCGGACAATGCTATTAACATCTCTATTAATGTCATAATCAGGTCAATTCCTACATTAGAATTATAAAAATCAAGTTTTGATGTTGCTGTATTTGATCAGATAAAACAACCACCTTCTATAACTTTTAAGTGCCTAACAAACAATCATATAGTATACGATTCCGGTTAAGCTACTAAGGCTAGACGCACCGGGGGCTTGGGTTGGCAGCGGGCTTAGCCGCCGAGCCCGACGGGTTGAAATGGTTTGGGTGCGCAACAAGGTAAACCGGCGGGTTGGGAGAGCCGTTGTCAAACGGCTCTCTCCGAACATATATATATTTTTATTTTTTTTTCTTTTTCATTTAATACCTTCTATATATATATATACCCTCCATACACAACATATACACATACCCAACCAAATTTCTTCATCCTCCAAATTACACAAATTCAATCATCCTCCAAATTACACAAATTTCTTCATCCTCCAACCAAATATCTTACACAAAACAACCATGAATCCAAACACGTCGGTACGAGGAAGAGGTTCACGTGGTGCCGGTGGTTCGCGAGGTGGTTCACGAGGAAGAGGTTCGAGAGGTGGCGGTGGTTCGGGAGGTGCCGGTGGGTCGGGATTCGGCGGTGGGTCGGCAGTCGTCGATTACGCGAACCACGAACCGTATATACCGCAATTTGACGCTCAACAACAACCGCCGTTTATACCGCATTTTGATACACAAAACGCCGGTTACGGAACCGGTTATGCGCCAAATTTCTTTCCTTACCCTCCAAATTACTTTCCCACCCAATTTTCTAATACGGCCTTTCCCACCCACTACGGGACATCCGGTGTCAATACGGATTATAACCGCGGAAATACGGGTTACCCCGATTTCGTACCCCGTGAAACGGCCTCGGGTTCCGATTCAAGCGAAACACATTCGTATGTTCCGGAAACCCAACGGTTGCCAACCGAAGGTTCCGCTTCACCCGAGGCCAAACCCGAGGCCGAACCCGAGCTTTTCCCCGAAAAAACCGAAACAAACCTTCCCCACCCGCGCAACTGCAAAAAAATGGACACCCGAGGAGGAAGTAGCGTTATGCCAGGCGTGGATTAACGAGTCCGAGAACCCCGCATCCGGTAACGCGCAAAGATCTAGTATATTTTTTCGTTAATTTGTTAAGTTATTCGTTTATTTTTTCGTTAATTTATTCATTAATTTTTTCGTTAATTTATTTGTAGTTCAATTTTGGAAATCAATCGAGCGGTCGTTTTACGCCCGACTTCAAGTCGCCCCGTACAGAACCCACCACCAACTGACTGCAAAATGGAAGGCGATGAACAAAAAAATCATGGCCTTCAACGGAATATACAACCAAATAATGAACAATAGGCCTAGCGGAGAAAGCGACGTCAACCTTCTAAAAAAGGTTCGTTCCCAATACCAAATGACGGAGGGCGGTGCTTTCCCCTTCGAAAACTGTTGGGAGATAGTCCGTCACAGCCCTAAATGGGCTGCAGTTCCGTTAATGTCCGGTGGGTCTTCGTCTCGCTCAACAAAACGTACTCGCACGTCCGGGTCTTCTGATGCTACTTTGGTTAAGATTCCGACGAGGTCGAGGTTCCGCCACCTAAACGACCCGTAGGTCAGGGCAAGGCGAAAAAGGCCCTTAGAGGGGCCAATCTTCCACCCCCACGACCGAACTGTATGAGTCGTGGGACCGCAATTTGGCGGAAAAAATGGAGTACAAGATGAAAAAACTTGAACTCGATAGGCAAATAGCGGAGCTCGAAGAAAAAAAACTCCAAGTCCAACTATATGCGCAATACGAGCAAGACTGGGAGTTCTACAAAACCCCGCATGACCACCTTTCGGGTTTGGAGTTGGAAGCCGTGTTGCAAAAAAGGCTGTACTAAGAGTGAGACACGACTTCAAGTTTTAGTTTATTTATTTTCATATTTTTTTAGTTTATTTTTTTCGTAATTTTTTTAGTTTACTTAATTTTAGTTTAGTTAATTCTGTAACTTTTATTAATATTAGAATTTTTAACTTATTTTTAACAATATTATTTATTTAATTATATTATTTAATTAAATAAAATAAATTGAAAAGTGAGAGGGTTTGGAGGGTTGGGTGTGTGTTGTAGAGGGTTATGGGAGGGTAAAGAGAGGGTTGACCAAAAGCTGATGTGGCAGCTGATGTGGCATTCAAAAAGTGAGTGGGTTGATTGGGTTCAGTGGGTTGGGTGCGTGTATCCTAACAAACACACCTTTTAAAGCTAAGCTCATAACAAGTTAAGAATGGCAAAATTAATCCCTACACTATTAGAAATACCAATATATAGCTAACAAAAACTTGATTCACAATTGCATCCCAACACCAATTCAGTAATTTCACCAATTTGCAAAAACCAAAACTCTCCAGAAAAATCTAGAAACTTCAACAACAACAACTCTTTTGCGCGGGAAATCCTTCAAATTCGGTTGAAAATTTCCACTAGCTATTCCATATTTGCATCATTTCTTACATACAAATCGGTAGTTTTTGAATTCAAACTTCAAAAGGAACCTCGAATTCCATTGATAGATAGCTCTCAGTTTTCCTTCTTCGAATCAAGCTGTTTGCAGGTGTTCATGGACGTTTCGTCTGCTAGAAATCTCATTCGACATGTAAGTTTTTTTCACTTGATCTCCATTTTCATAATGATCACTTGTTTAATTACAGTTTTCCGTTTACGATTTATGTTTCTGAAACGATTTTGTTTTTTAGTTGATCTCGTCGGCGATTCAACGATGCCGGATTTCAGGCGAACTTTGTCGATTAACCGTCGGTCTGAAATCGTCTCCGATCGCAAATCCTCCTGTTGTTCGTATCTCAAGTACTATACTAGTTGCTATCTCTGTGTTTATATTAGTTTTGATTTAGCTTAAGCTCAAAAAACATGATAGATTGCAGATAATATGATCGAATTTGAATTATTTTTAGATCGATTATCGTGTTCTAATGTCAGATGCACTAGTTTGTGTTTCTTCTCATCAAATTCTGTAGTTCGTATCTCAAGTTCTATGCTATCTCTGTGAAGCTCAAAAACATGATATAATACGCATAATATGATCGAATTTGCATTTATTTGATTGATTATCAGGTTCGATGTCAGATTCACGAGTTTGTGTTTTCTCTCATCAAATTCTGTTTACGAGTTTAACTCTTTTTGTTTTTGGAACGATAACTAGTTTAATTGATTCATATTCAAAACTAGCTTAATGCATCTGTCATAATTTGCTTCGGTGATGCCGTGATGGTGTTTATTCGGAACATACCGTTCGTTTTTTTAGTTTGTAATGGAGATCAGTTATCAGTATGTTGCATGTTTAAGGTTATTTTGTGATTAAAATGTATTTAGATCTATATCTGTTGTAAATGAGTGAAACTATCAAGGCTTTCAACACAATGCTAAACCTCAGTTTTGTTTACCTTTCAATTTTGAGATTAGTTGCAAGGAAATGAAGTTTAGAATGGCTATTTCTGTTTTTTGTTATATTTGTGCTTTATGTTTTTGACGATAAAACTGTGAAATCTGAGGTAGTCTTAGAAGTTTGTTTGGTTTTGTGATATGACTAGTTGCTGACACGGGAGTTGGAAGCTGCTTGGAAGAGTTTCAGGAAGTGAAGAATCTAAGTGAGTCATCAATTAATGATATACAGGGTAAGAACTTGAATTGGTAGTACATACGATTTTGAGATATCAAAGATTTTGGTTGATTAGTAGCAAAACTTGACATGCCTATATGAATTGGAAGGATAACTTGTTGATGACTTAATATTGTTATGAAGAATTACCATGCATCTGATTTTTATGTGTGAAAGTAAGTAAGCAAGTGAGTGGTTGTGGTTCTATTCATTTAGATCTACAAGCTATTTGAATCCGAATAAATGATACTTTTTAGAAAATCCACATGAAACTCGAGGTATAAAATAATCGACTGATGAGCAGGTTTTCAATGCTATGCAGATGGAAGAATATCAATTTCGACTACCGGTAAGTATTTTCTTGTGATTACATATATTGACATATTAGAAGACTTGGGACTTTCTCAGTCCTTGTTAGGTTTACTTGTCTTTATACAACTATGATATGCAATATAAATGAATATGCAATGAGTTTTCAATTACTATATCAATAGCAATAGGCAATTCCCCTAAATTGAGTAATTTCAAAGCATTTTTACTGCTGGAAGACATGGTGAATGATCAATTGAGTATTGGTCATACTTGGACTGTGGTAGAATCAGAACCTGCTCACTTTGTATCAGATAGAACAAACGAAAGGAAATTTCAACATCACATGGTATGTGATGTCTGTGGGACCGTAACTGGGGACAAACTGAATAAATTAATGAGGCAACCTATACAGTAACTAAATAAATTCACAATTGCAAATGTACAGTTTGTTTTGTCACTTTATTGTATTTACTAAATCATTTATGTGTTATTATTGAACTTCACAGGCATTTGTGATAATGAAATATTTCACTACAATATGGATCTTAAACAAAAGGATTGCACGAAAAGGACTAGCAAATATACCCCCAAGCTCCAAGAATGGTGCAACATTCAGGCATGCTATTAGCCACAATTATTTTATATGATCTCAAAGTCGTCAACATTTATATCTTGATTTCTTTCTTTCAGTGGGACTGAAGTATCGTTCTCATCATTTCATAGTGTCGATAATTTACTGACAGATATTACTTGCTTTTTCCGGAAGGTTAGGTGTTTCATATTTACAAGATGACCCAAAAACCTGGTTTTTTGTATGTTCTCTATAAGTCAGTGTTTCTGGCTGTTGAATGACATAATATTGTTTTTCTGTTTTGTTTGTATGATTGGTTCTGCAGATTCTCATTATGAAGGTTCCTGTAAGTATCAGCTCAAACTCATTGTTCTGAATGCTTCTACTCTTTATTGCATTATTATATTGGGTAGGGTTGGTGGTATCAGTGAGAAGTGGGTTATCGACAGTTGGATGAGAAATGGATAAAATTAGGATGAGATGCACCATATCAATTCCTTTTAAGCCACAATTCATGGAGGGTATTTGATTAAAAATGGTCAACGGTTTAAACGTACTTCTCACACTTTTTCACCAAAAGTAGCACTTCTCACATGATCCCATGCCTCTGTGGGTTATGATTTTATCTTAATGTTAATGTAGAAATTTAGTCAACTCCTGAAGAGCCATTACTTATTCCTGTATGGTCTGGTTAATGTGCTGAATTGATATTGGATTCAAATGGCTTGCTATGAGCCTATGACTAAATAGCTGGATTTAAATGGCTTCCCATGCCTCTGTGGGTTTATGATATCTTAATGTTAATGTAGAAATTTAGTCAACTCCTGAAGAGCCATTACTTATTCCTGTATGGTCTGGTTAATGTACTGAATGTGTATTGGATTCAAATGGCTTGCTATGACTTAAATAGCTGTTCAAATGCTTCCCATCTGTGGGTTATGATTTTATCTTATGTTAATGTAGAAATTTAGTCAACTCCTGAAGAGCCATTACTTATTCCTGTATGTCTAGTTAATGTACTGAATTGATATTGGATTCAAATGGCTTGCTATGACTAAATAGCTGGATTCGTTTACTTCTTCATGTCTTATCATTTATATTGTTTTCTATTATCTCTAGTGATGGTTGGAATTGATCTTTGTTTGTTATCACTAACCGAGTGTTCGTCGTTTTTGTCAATCAGAAAGTTGGAATTGAACTCATTGTTGAAAAGGGCGATTTTCCTGAGAATCAATCTGTAAATGTGATAGTTGCAAATGAATGCATTGATTTACCTTCAGAAGCAAACGATGTGTCTCTCGAGTCAGGCCTTTTGGATTATGTTCTCAAGCATGGGAATCAAAAAGATGGTGTATGCCACTCTTGTTTTCCAATTCGGTAAGATCTCCATGAAAAAGATCTACTTAAGTTACCTATGTTATTTAGAAAACCTTATTGTTTTAAAACTATATGTCTTTTTCATTCATTTTATCATTACATTAGGAGGTGCAATGGCAGCTTCCGCAGCACTCAATATTTTCTGCAAGCGTATATAATTTCTCTGTATATGTAGATGTCAATATGCATGCCGTCATTAAAATCAACTAATAGTGAATTTTCACCATATGTGTATGGTTGAGGTCTTAGATATATTGCATTTTTTATTCTTTTAGGGAACAACTGAAAACAGGAAGAGGGGTGTCTGCAGCAAAAGTAACAGGAATACTGAATCAACGGTAGAAGCTGTGGTTGTAATTAGCGAATTATCCGAGCTGAGAACCCGTCTTGTTTGAGGGTGTGTGGTGGTAAAACAGAGGTGAGATCTTATGGAATTCGACTCCCAAAGGTTAATTAGGGTGGAACTTTTGTGATATCGTTTAGGGACTGTTTGGTTGGTTTTCCATCAAGTCCTGTATGGATAAAGCTGTCTGTGTGGAAATCCGTTGGTATGGACCAGAAATATTTTTGTTGGGGAGATTTTTTTTTCATAGATGGAAGAAACGTGTTTTTTGGGGTTGGTTTTCTGCATAAGGTCCCCCTCCTCCTCTCCCCCCAAAGCCTTATTGAATAAGCCACTTCTTATACCATTAAGCCACTACCAAACAGTCATGTATAAGTATTACTGATAGAATAAGTTGGAGTCTCATTAAGCTCATTAATCTGCTAACAAACAGCCAAACAGGCCCTTAGTCATATCTGTGTCCCGTGGGATTGGACAGGACAGGGCAGTATGACTAGACGAGAGTGAGGTAGGCAAGCGACAAGGTTGTGGATGATTCTAGGGTGTTAAATTTGACATGGGTAGTTTAGTAATATATTATGGTGGGACAAAAAAGGGAATTTTTGTCTTTATTCAGTCCCATCCCTCATGCCAAATGCACATTGTATCATCTAAAATCTTGTAACAAAAGATTTCCTTTAAGTAAGCCTTCCTTATTTATTTTTATTCTATTTGTTTCCTATTTCTTTTTGAAGTTTTTAAAAAGTGACTACATGCATTTCAGGTTTTATACTTCAATGACTTCTCACCTGCTTCGATCTCTCAATCGTTACTAAATGGATTGAAAAGCGTCGATTGGAGAAGTTATGGGCTAAGCCTAAAGTGCATCTCAGATGAAGATGGTTGTGCATTTGTTGAATGGGAGAACTTGCCACCAGGTTTTCATATTGACATTGCCATCCATTGTCACCATAAGAAATATCCATCACTTGGTAGGTATCTTTCCATGTAATATACTCTCAGGAAATTTACAAAAATAACCAAAGCCGATAAGTGGTTTCACTTTTTGGCTAATTTCTGACCCAGATTCACTTTTTAGCCAATGCTTAAGCAGATGACTTACACGTATGTGTAAGGACCGGTTTCGCCAAAGAAGTGGAATCCTTACTCAAAAGTGAAATTCTTACACAGAAAGTGGAATAAAAACCAATCCTTATGCATACGTATAAGCCTTGCCTAAGGATTGGCTAAAAAGTGAATTTGGGTCAGAAATTGGCTAAAAAGTGAATTTGGGTCAGAAATTGGCTAAAAAGTGAAACCACCTATGAGGCTTGGCTATTTTTGTAAATTTCCCTCTTGCTTGTAATATTCAATGTTTTGTTGATGATTGATATGCTTGTATAGTTTCTTACTGGCTGTTTGTTTTTAAAAACATACCTCTTAAAACCTCTTAAGTCTGAAAGTCAAGAGGTTTGCGGACTTTAAGACTGTTTGATTTATTTTTAAGAAAAGGTCGAAAAGCCTCTTATCATCCTCCGATATTCTAAGAGGTGCACCATCCACCTCTAATTTTTTAGATGTGGAGATCAGACTTCAGACCTCTTAAAAAACAAACGACACCTTAGTGTAATTTTTTGTATCATTTCGTATGTTATTAAGTTGTATTTTCTTAACCTATATACCAAGCTCATTCTGCCTCCAGCAAAGGAAAGGACCGTTGATCGAGGCCTTGTTAAGAAAGCTGTGAAGCTTGCATTGAATGACCTAAAGGAAAATAACGCTGGAGTTCTTCTCAGTGCACATGCAGTTAAGGTACAGTCTGACCCTCGTTCTCAGTACGCATGTCCTGTCTCAGTCTAATGTCGTGTTAAATGTGTATGACAAATTTTTGATCGGTAATGCACCCTAATTATTTTAATAGTTGACAAATGGTCGATGCCTTATTTCTTTAAACTATGTATCAAGTCAAATGTTCTAATTTTCATGGGACAGAGACAAATCTGTATGATGAAATAAAGGCATTGACATATAAGTAAGGGGTTGTTTGCTTTTAGAAAAATACATCTTAAAACCTCTTAAGTCTGAAAATTAAGAGGTTTGCAGACGCAAGACTGTTTGTTTTATTTTTTAAAAGGTTTGAAAATTTTAAGAGGTGCACCATTCACCTCTTATTTTTTTAGATGTGAAATTAGACTTCAGACCTTAATGGTGCGTTTGGTTGTGGAAAATTTTCCAAGAAAAGTGAAAATTTAGAAAATGAGTTTGGCTCCTTTAGTTTTCAAAAATTTTCCAAAAAAATGAAATTTTTTTGTGTTTCAACTTCTATGTAAATTATAAACCTGATATTAATAGTTTTCCAAAATTTTCTAAACGTTTTTTCTAATTTTATAAAATGGAAAATGAAAACTCCACCATTTCAACCAAATGCATTTTCTAAAATTTTCATAGAAAACCGAAATGGAAAATTCAACTATGTTTTCTGAAAACATTTTCTAGGAAATGAACTCAATTTTCCACAACCAAAGTATTTTTTTTACTGCTGAAAATGTGTTAGTTTCCTTAGATTCGCAGTTATGCTCCAGACCTAGCGAAAACTATTGCGGGCCTGATCTCGACTTCAAACGACGTGAAATTTAAAGAAGAATGTGCTTCTCTTCTTGGGTTACATTCCCATGATGCAGAGTCTATTGTAGGTAGCATTGAACAGAAGCTTATCTCAGTTATAGACCTCAATGACAGAGAGCCTCAGGCTAAGAGAATGAAAGAAGTTGGTGCACCTCTTCTTTTTAATGATGATTGCTTCCAAGAAACTGAATTTGGAGATGAAGAATATGAAGATGATGAGGTAAGTTTTTCTGCTTTGGATCTATAGAATAGATTTCCTTTTATTAATTCTTGTGAGATATGAAGCATGCCTTATTTTACTACAAGTTTCATGCATAAAAATATTTGGTGGATTAAGCATTAGATGGCTTATAAAAGGATGTCTAACAAATTCTCTAATTTCTTGAAAATGGAGAAGCAAAAGTTTAGGGTGGCAGGTGTGTTTGGTTGTGAATATTTTTTTTCAATTTTTAAGAAAATTTTGCAAGGAAAATAAAATTTAGAAAATGCATTTTGATTTATTCGGTCTTCAAAAGTTTTTCAATGAAATAATTTTTTTCTATTTTCTTATTTCTATGTAAATTAGTAAATTCTATGTAAATTAGTAAAGTGATTTTATTAGTTTTCCAAAATTTTCTAAATGGGTTTTTTAATTTTCTAAAATGTAAAATGAAAGCTCTACCGTTTCAATTTACATATGCCAAAAAACACTAGTTAGACAAAGCAGGAGTTTCAAATATAGAGGGATACCTTTCAACTTAGCAATATGATCAACGCCAAAGGATAAATTTTTCAACTTTTGTTGAAACATTTTGATTAATTAAAAGGTAAAAATTAAAATGGTTAAAAGGTAACAAAATTTGGTCTAATTTATTTTTTAATGTAACAAGTACTTTTTTCAACCAGTAACAAAGTCTTAATATTTCTTATTAGTTTCATAAGTACTCGTTTAATATGATTTATTTTTAATTCAGTTTTAACATATTCATTTATTGGGTAAAATGAATAAAGTTTAACAAAATTTGGAAGTTCGTTACTTTAGATGAAATAAAACCAGATTTTGTTATATTGATTGAAAAAAGTTTTATCTTAATAAATAAAAATTGAACCAAATTTTATTGTAATCTCACCTTTGATAAAATATAATCTTGAAATGAAAAGTGAGCAGTGGTACAACTCTGTTTTACCTTTAACAATTTAACATAGATACGACCGACTGTTTTGACACACCTTCTCTTATGGTTTACTAGTAAAATATAATCTTTTATCCATAAACTTTTCAATTTCATAAACATCTTTTAGATATTATTTCATCTTGAAGAGTTCAAATGAATACTCAAAATTTAGTTATAAACGTGAAAACAATCAAGAGAGATACGTGACATATTCGGTCTGAATAATAGTGAATAATGCTATATTATTCAATCTGAATGTATTCATAATGCATAATACTTGGTCTCCATAAACTTATATTTTATTCAGATCAAATAAAAGCCTAAAAAAACAGTTATATTATTAAAACTGAATAATACTCGGTCTGAATAATAGTAAACTTATATTATTATAACTGATAATGAGAACGCACCTGGTTCATTCATCATTTTGAATTTAACAACAATCATGGAATTTATCACAAGACAGTGCTGCAATTATTCATTACTAGTGTAGAAGTAGAATATTAGGTAGAAGTAGAACTAATGTCTTTCTTAAAAAGCATATAAACAACCAACATATTAATAAATCTGTCTTGCAACATTAGGTTACATGAATCAAAACCTACAAACAAGAAGAAGAAGAAGAAGAAGACACATCATACCTTTTAAAAATACTTGCAACCCAACCAAACGTTGTATCATACATGATGTCCTATATTATCAAATGCAAAAAACCCTTTTTTTTAACCAACAAAGTTTTTAATACCCACTTGCACCTCAGACGATGAAGAACGAGAACAGGAAAGTGGCTACACCAAATAAAGCAAAACTTGCCTCCAGAATCCACCCTCAAAATACAAATTCAATTGTCACCTTATGCCTGTTAAATTAAAAAAACACCGGAATTGTTATAAATAAAATCAATGCCTACAAATTCTTACAGAAAAGAGTGATTATCGTTTAGTGGTTATGAAGCCTCATACTTGGCTTTTTTACTATAAGTGAAAGGTTATAAAAAGTTCTTGCAAATTGTGCCAATTTGAAGTTTTGGCACTTCTGTCAAAAATGAAGTAAAGTTGGATGCTTTTCGCAAGAAATATTGGTTCAAAGATTCATTACTCCTTTAGAAAGTTGCTTTAAAAACTAAAGAATTATTTGCGTTTAGAAGATCAAAGGTCCAAACTCTACCAGAGATGAGGAATGTGTGTGTGTGTGTACATATATATTATATACTTGAAAAAGAAAAGAAAAGAAAAAGGTGAGTTTAGAGTAGTTGCCTTGTTTGCAATGTTGTTGGAAAGCCAGTCCAACCCCTCATAAAGTCCTTCCCCGGAGGTGGCACAGGTGCTCTGGATGTACCTGAAAGACAAACCCATGAGTTTACTTACAATGGTTCAACAGCATCTTTTTATTTTCAAGAAAGAGAAATATATTTATTTACCAGTGGCGCTGTCGGAGGGAGTGGAGGCCGAGCTTATCAGTGATTTCAGCAGCATTCATTGCATTTGGCAGATCTTGTTTGTTGGCAAATACAAGAAGTACTGCATCTCTTAGCTCATCCTACATAAAAGCAAGCACCACCATATAAGCATGTCGGCAGTACATAGTTGGTTCATGCAAAATTAGTAACACAAGAAATGGGATAAATAGCTGTGGAATAGTGGTGGAAGCATGATTTTTTGGTAGAGACTAGAAAGTGGTCAATTTTATCTTCATATATGATACACTCATAGTAGGACAAATATATATCATTTTGCAAAAATGAGCCGGTCTCACCACTTGTAAATGATGTCCTCAAATTATAAACACCATTCTTCCTATTAAAAACATTAAAAAAAAGTAATTTTTTTATACATAAATGAAACAAAAAATTATGGCATAATTAAAAAAAGTAATTTTGTTGGAGAGAGTTTTTTTTTTTGGACAAGGTTCATCTAGGGCTTTGCCTAAACTACATCCTTGGCAATTTATAACAGAAACTGAAAATTCGGCCGTCTGAGACTAAGCCTGGCCACAAGATGCGCACGAGGGGATTCGAACCTGGGGTGAATGGGATACCATCCACATTCCCCACAGGCCTTACCGCTACGCCACAAGCCTTGTGTTAAAAGTAATTTTGTTGGAGAGAGTTTGTTCATAGATGAAAGAAACGTGTTTTATAATTGGAAGTGACAGGTGTAGAAAATAAAGCTCCCCCTTAAAAGCTTACTGAATAAACCACTTCCTATACCAGCCTCTACCGAACAGTCATATAAATGACAGAATAAGCTGTGAGTGTCATTAAGCTCATTAAGCTGCTAACAAACAGACCCTAAGTCTAAAGTAATTGCAGAAATTCGCTTTGAAACCAGAAAAGTAAAGAGAATGAAAATTTATTTACCTCATTCAACATCCTGTGCAACTCATCTCTTGCCTCAACAACTCTGTCCCTGTCATTGCTATCAACAACAAAGATAAGACCCTGGGTGTTCTGGAAGTAGTGCCTCCATAGTGGACGAATCTGAACACAAAATACATTCACAACAAACGCTAAATCAATCCATACTTACTTCATTATCATTAGTGGCAATAAGTGTGTGTGTGTGAATGAGTACATAGGGGTATATATATACATCCATCACGGTTTAAGTGACCTTTGTTTTTTGGAATGGAGTAAGATATATATATATAGTGAAGAGAGAAAAAAGCAAACATCATGTAAAACAACGAAAAGAAAATTCTTACCTTGTCCTGACCCCCCACATCCCAAACTGTGAAGCTAATGTTTTTGTACTCAACAGTCTCCACATTAAAACCTGCACAGAAAAACCATAATTAGTTGTTGAAACAAACCTCAGTATATGCTATGGTCAAGCACAACCAATACACCAGTTACCAATGTTATTTGCAAAGCACAAAATCAGGCATCAGCTGGTCTAGGTACTCATGTAACCAGTCCATATCAAGCCGAAAACCACAGCTTGGTTCATAACCAGCTGTTCCGACATTATATGTGTGTGCGTGTGTGTGTGTGTAGAGATGTATGAGTGCATGTGCAATGTATATACGCACATAAATAACGCAAAGTTTTGGAAAAAGACATCCTAACCGACCCCAACTTTGGGCCTTAATCGGTCCTAGGCTAAAAACATAACTGGGGCATAACCATATGAGCATAACCGGCCATTAACAATGCCTTTTTGGTCCCAGACCAGGTCCCGGCCAGCCACGTGCCTCAGTCTTCAACATGCATCTCTAAAAAAAACTACTGCCTTTACTGGCATTTTGTAGTTGTAGTTCAGCAGATCTAACGTACAATTCTAGGTAACAGCATAGCGAATGTATGACTCATAAACTTACAGCTGTTCACATGATATGTCATCCCACCTGCCTTAGGACATTCTACTGATTACTGATAACAAATTAAAAAACATACATATACCAAAAAAACGTACCGATGGTAGGAATGGTAGTCACAATCTCGCCGAGCTTGAGCTTGTACAAAATGGTTGTCTTACCAGCTGCATCGAGACCCACCATCAATATGCGCATCTCTTTCTTGGCAAAGAGCCGGCTGAAGAGTTTGGTGAATGTAAGCCCCATCCTTTTTCTGATGAGGATCCCTATACAAAAAGTTTACTTTTAGTTAAAAAGTTTTTATCGTACAAAATATATATAAAAAGTCCCAAGTACAATAACAGGTCTCTTAATGTAATTTACACCTAATAGGCAGCTAACAGGTCTCTTAATGTAATTTACACCTAATAGGCGGCCATGGGTGGCAAACTGCCAATGTAGGCAATATCATCATGGCTCAACAACAAGCATTTAGAACCGAACAAAAAAATTACTGAAAACGTGAACCCCTTCCACAGATTATTACATAAAAGATCATCTAGATATCACCAATAATTCCAAATAACTGAAAAATGTAAAGTGAGTTTATAGTTTCAAACCACATATACTCATTATCAGTGACTGTAATTTTACACAATAGAATTTGGAAAAAGAACATCAACTTCAATTAATCCATGTAGAATCAATGTCCTTACAATGTGCTACTCTACCAGTAGCAATCTAATGATCTAATCAAAGAGCTCATTGTAAGAAATGAAACCAACATTTCTATAAAATGAAAACAAGCCTAGTAGATCTAGGAAATTTCATTTTGATTACAAAGTTAGCCAAATTACCGAAAGAATCAAATCAACCACCAGTGGAAGCTGAAAACATCTAGATCTAATTTTTGACCAAAAATAAAGGAAGATACAACTATTTGTAAGCCTAAAATTATCGTTATTTGTAAAACAAAAAAATCTGAATTTGGTAAAAACAGTGATACTTCAGAGCGGAACTAACTTTTAAATCATCATCCATAGCTGAAAAAACAGATCTAGGTTTCAACAGAACTCCAAACCAAACTAATAACAATGAAGCAATTAGATCCATCTATGAAGCCTACAATTTCAAGATCAGGAATAGCAGTAGAATTTTCACGCCAGAATAATGTTTAATCAAATCAGCAGCTCAGCCCAAAAGTAGTTAATCTATGTAAACAAATAGCATAACAATTCGCTGTTCCATGATTAAAAAATCAAATCAAATGCATTGAAGGATGCTTTTGGTTTTAGTTCAATCAACTCAAAATAACGTGAATCCTTAGACACCTAGTACAGGATAGCTTATTTAATTGCGACACTAGCTTTAAAATTTAAAGGTAATAAACGCCATTCAACAGTTAAAAACAATAGATATAAGTTTTAAACAAAAAAAAATCAAAAGAAAAATCCTCAGATGCTATATAACACAACCAATCTAACGATTAGAATCCATCACCACGCATAAATCCAGAAAACTATCGAACCACAAGCAAAACTACGATCTAGATTCATACTTGGGAACAACTTTAAGAAAAACAAAGATAAAAAATTGACATTAGATTCATCAAACGTCGATCCTAAAACATTCAAATCCGATAACAATCCTTCAGCTAGCAATCAGAAACAAATCAAAATGCGTAAATAAACCTAACCAAACGAGATCACCATTTAAAGACAAAAATCGTTTAAAAAACCGTAGAATTTCATCAAGTTCATACAAAAAACTTCTTAAATTAGCAACAAAACAAAAATCAACCTACAAAACATTCAGATCGATAACGAAATATTCAAGCTAGCAATCGGAAACAAATCAAAAGCATAAACGAACCCTAGCTCGCTAAAGGAGATCACAGTTGAACACAAAAATCGTTAAAATCAAGTTCATACGATAAACTCCTTCAATTAGCAACAAAACAGAAATCAGAAACAAACTATACAATCGATTAGCATATAAAATGATCAATCGATGCGCTACATAAACTTCGAATTGAACGTATAAACGATAAGATCTGAGATGAAAATGAAAAAATGAAGATTCATAAATCAATCGTTTATACATAGAATTTCAAGCAAAAAAACACAAGTTCATCGAAAAAACTCTTCAATCTAGCAACAAAACAGAAATCATAAACAAAATATTGAATCGATTAGCATATAAGATGATCAATCGACCTGCAGGTAACATAAACTTTGAATTCAACGTATAAACATAAGATCTGAGATAGAGAAATGAGAAAAATGAAGATTCATATAATCAAATCGTTTATACATACAATTTCAAGCAAAAAAACACAAATTCATACAAAAAACTCCTTCAATCAGCAACAAAACAGAAATCAGAAACAAACTATTCAATCGATTAGCATATAAAATGATCAATCGACCTGCGTAACATAAACTTCGAATTGAACGTATAAACCGATAAGATCTGAGATAGAGAAATGAGAAAAATGAAGATTCATATAGATCATAATTCGTTTATACATAGAAATTCAAGCAAAAAAAAACACAAGTTTAACGATAAACTCTCAATCTAGGCTACAAAACAGAAATCAGAAACAAAATATTGAATCGATAGCATATAAGATGATCAATCGACCTGTGGTAGCATAAACTTTGAATTCAACGTATAAACGATGAGATCTGAGATAGAAATGAAGATTGAGATTGAGATTTAGATTTGGATTTAGAGTTTTTTACCTGAGAAAGAAGAGGAGAAGGAAGCTTTTTGGAGAAGGAAGGATGGATGGATCTAAAAGCGTGGGAGGAAGGAAGGAAGAGAGAGATAGAGAGGTTCGTAAAATAAGGGGGCGTGAAGCGTCAACTGACCATCAACAATTTCTTTCCTTTAAATACCCAAAAAAACCTACCTTGCCATTTCCCACATACCTAAATTACATCTGTGTATAAATATCTATGCGGAAACATGCTCAATGTGAAACTTGGAAATAATTTCAGCACCATTATCGGTTACAGTGGACACGATCACGGAGGATTGACGCGATTCATGGGAGGGGGAGATTATTAAAGGGGGACCTGTCAAAACTGTCTTTTTTACGTCAGTGGCTGAGATTCGTTCTCATATTCACAACCAAAATTGAGTTCACATTTGAATTTCCTCTAAGGATCTATTGTTAAACATAGGTCGGGATTTGGTGAGAAACCAATTTCATGAGAAATGGTTATCAACCTTGAGAAACCAGAAGAAATAAATGTGTATTAGAGTGAGATGTATATTGTATTGAGGTACATCAGATCAATTCTTTTCTAAAATAAATCTGGAAGGCATTATACTGGAAAAAATCAAGGATTAAATTAGTTCTCATGCTTCTCACTATTGATTCAACTTCTCTCTCGATCTTTGCCTGAAAAAAGCATTGAAAATTAGTTATAGTTTATTTATTTACAAAATAATTCAATATTTGTGTTAGACCAAATGAAATTTACATACTCATTTGACATAAATATTTGTATAGAAATGAGCAAAATATCAAAATTGTTTTTTTATTTTACTTGTTTAGAATATGCATAAAAATAATGTTTATTTATATATTATCATTCATAAACGGATCAACCTTGGGATGTGGTTGCTCTTGACGATGGGTGCAAACGCTTCTGGCAAGCTAACATTTGGGTTTTGTGTTACATGGTTTGAAAGCACTTGTAATGACGTTGTTTTCGATATCAGAAAAGTCGCTCACGAGTCATGACAGATATAGATTTGCTAAGATGTTACAAACATCTCCAGGATTCATCATATCCGATGAAGCTTACCCCACTAGCCTAATTGTGCAAGGATCAGCCATGATACCATTTGTAACAACCAAACCGACAACCTGTTATTGCGAACCAATTAAGTCATGACCCATTACAGCCAGGAAACTCGTCAACTAGTTTGCCCATCTATACTCTACACTGAATCCAAACACCCACAATTACCAAAACCGAAAAACCAACCGATCCCAAACCATCAAATCATCGATACCAATCGACCCATTCCATAGGTTAAAAAGCGGTACCACAATACTAATGGAATCCAAACCATCTTTAACAAGAGCAATAAAGATATACAGGAGAACAATCTGACAGCAGCATACAAAGATGACCAAAAGATGGATAAAAAGTTTTCATTCAATAAAAACATTTTTGGAGTGAAGTTGCATATGATATCAACAACTTAAAGCAATGGCCTCCAAAAGTGCAACCATAAACTGCTTTTGTGTTTCTTCACTGATTCTTGAAAATGGAGGGACATGTACAAATAGGGATTTGTGGCCTTTATCTTCTGCGAAACGGAGGGAATGATAGTATACGTAGTTGCACACGAAACGCCCTGCGTCATCCGAGATCGTTGCATCACAGCCCTTGGTTTTTTTGACAAACTCCAGGATCGTATCGATGGCGCAAACGGTCTTTCAACAACAACAAACAAAGAGAAACACGTTAGCGTTCACCAACAACGATAATCAAACAGGAATGTGTATACTGATATCGAATGAACCCAATATATCCCACCTGAAAGTGGGTCCGCGACCGCGGTGTAAATGAGCCGAGCCGATCCCGAGCCCATAAGCTCGAGCTTGGCTCGTTTGGAGCCTTATGCAAGCTCTCGGATCGTTTGTCAGACGAGCACTCGACCCTAACGTATGCTAAATATTTTAATTAGCCTCGTAAACCCCATAATTGAGTTTTAACCCCAACTAATGAGTTAATCAAAGTCACTTTTATTAAACGACTCTAAATGAAGCTCGAGCTTGTTCGGGCTCGTTTAACTCGAGCATGAATCGAGCTTTTAACAAAGTCGATCCCGAGTAGCTCACGACTCGTTTTACACCCCTAACAGAACCTTATATTAAACTAGGGACTAAGGTAAACAGCCCCTAAAGAAGGAGAAACATATAACAGTCGTTTTTACTAAGTTTGTGCAATAAGCACCTGAATGGTGTTTCAAGATATGCAATTGTGTCTGCATGTCTTGAAGCACCAATTGTGTGACCAACCACAACACCAACAAAAACACCAAAATTGTCGGGCCCATTAACACCAGTATATTATTGAACTTCAGCCACATGGCATATATGTTGTTTGAACACTAACACAACATATAATCCGTTTCTCTCCCATCTCCGACATTTTGTCTTCTTTTTGTCTGCCAGTTGGAGCTTCAGAACAGGCAAAATGATGTTTTTGCAGTACAATTGGAGATGCCTTAATGACCATGCTAGAGAGGACCATTGGTAGTTTCCACTTCAAGTTAATAGAACTTTTTAGAAAGCTTTAATTTGCACACAGGGTTATTTTTAGAAAGCAAATTACTCCCTGTCCGAGTAAAGGTGTCTACATTTCTATTTTAGTTCTAGACCCAAAATTAAAGTTTTATAGTAATGGAAAGGACTGTAATGCCCCAAAAGCCAAACAACTGATGAGGTTTGCCCAACCAGATGATACAAGGATCGGCCCTGATACCATCTATAACACCCGAAAGCCCAAAATAACTGTTGGCCCAATAACTTCAAATCCAACTTAAAACGATGGTGAAAGTTAGTTAGCCCACAGCTCATAAGGAGCTCACATATCCCATTTTCTATCAATCTGGGACGAGTTTTTACAAGCGATATCTAATGGTACATGTATGATGAATTTGTAGACTAAATGTAAGCTAAATGCCAGAAACAGAACAATAATTACCTCTCTTGTCCGAGTTAGTCCTCCATCCTCGGGACAATCGGCAGCCGCTGTTGAAGATAAGAATTTTTAGCATAATAGATAATCAACATTTAGTATTAAGCAAAGTTTAGTGATAACGGAGGAGAACCTTCGGTTGCCAACCAAGCTCATCTGGACATGAGAAAGTGGCCTCATTTACTGCTTGTCGTTCGATGGCAAATTTTGATGCCCCGCCGTTTAATCCCATATGAAGCTGCAAAATACAAATATGTAAAGCAACCAAAAGAATACACAAGTAGCAAATTGAAAAAGAGCCGTCTCGGATGAAAGGTGTTGCACAGTAGTAGTAGAGATGTTTCATCACATTGTGTCGTTTGTTTTTTAAGAGGTCTGAAGTCTAAAGTCTGGTTTTACATCTAAAAAAACAAGAGGTGGATCTAAAATTTTACATCTAAAATATAGGACCCTAAGAGGTTTTCAGACCTTCACTTAAAAATAAAGCAAACAGTCTCAAGTCTACAAACCTCTTAACTTTCAGACTTAAGAGGTTTTAAGAGGTATATTTTAAAAATCAAACAGCCCCTAAGAATGATTTCAAGTTCAAAGTCTACTGCTAGATGAATAATACCAAAAAATATGAAAACCCTTTTTCTGTTCTTAGAAGTGAATCACTTCTGCAAGTGCAAAGAAGTAAAAAAAATGTTTGTCAAGCTACTAAATAAGTCTACACCATGAGAAACCTGCATACCTCCTTCATTCCTAAGAGTATAAGGCTTTGCTTCCTAGGGCAAATAGACTCATTTTCGCATTCAAATTTGCGATATAATTTTTCAAATTTTCTAAGGAAAAAATGACAGCTAGCACAACAATCAGTGTCACTTACTACAAAAGAAGAATGGTGGTGTCAAATTTATATCAAGATCATGTCATATTGAGAGGATGTTTAGTTAGAAGTATTAAGTAATAAAGGGATCGAAAATAAAAGAAATTGTTTGGTTTTATATGATATAATGGATTCGTCTATTTCCCCCACAAGCCCAAATTTTCATTCCAGTTCAAATTAGGGGATGAAAATCCATCCCCATTTTCATTTCCTGCCATTTTCATTTTTATTCCAATTTTCATTTCCTAAAAACCAAACAACCCTCAGTATGAAAGTAATTGGCTTGATCTCACAAGTCAAAGTGAATATCTTTTTGGTGGAGTAAATAGAGTGTAACTTGAATATTAATCTACCTTCTCTTTAGTGGCCAATGTTAATGTTTAGCAACTAAACAAGATTTCTTTCAATCAAATCCAATTGTATAAAAGGTCCTCAACTTAAAAACGATTTAAGAGCATCCAATGGAGGTTCTTCGTGAGGTTCTTCATGGGGTTTTTACAAGAACCTCCACTGTGAGATAGAGGTTCTTGTCCAGTCACAGGTTCTTATTGGAACCCGGTGCTTGAACAAGAACCCAAGTTCTTGTAATAGTTTCCTTTTTCTGTTATATAATAGTTTACATAAATAAAAATTATATTATAAATAAGTAGAGGGAAGTGAGGTTTTTGTAAGAACCTCCATTATAGAGTTTTAAGGAGATTCCTGTTTGTTGAAATGATGATGACGTGGTAGGAAAAAAGATGGTAAGTGAGGTTCTTGGAGGTTCCACCACTGTGGATGCTCTAATTGGCCTAATCATATTGAATTTTCTATTTAGAAGTTTAAGACTGTGTTCGGCAAACTAGCTGATAAGCTAGCCGGTAGCTGATAGCTGATAAGCTAGCTGGTAGCTTATAGCTGACAAGCTAGTTTTTGCCAACATAATTTATTCATAAGCTAGCTAGTTTGCCAAACACACGCTTAGAAGTTTAAGGAAAAGGGTAGTGAGATGGAAATAATCTCACCCAAACAACTTCTTCCGAACCGGACTTGTTCTCGCTTGAAACACTCGATTCCAAGACCTTGTAAAGTGTGGCCAATGCGCCATCTCCCGCGGTCTCAAGAACCGTACAGCTACCTAACGAAACACCCGGGGCAAACCCGTCTTTTCAACATAACTTCTCAAATCAGAAACTAATGCCTCAGTAGGATTGGTAGCAAACACATTGAACTTCTTGAAGCCAGTGACATGAATAACCACACTCTTTGGTGCTTCTGATCCCATTTCCTACTCACAATCACAGCTTAAATCTCAATCCCAAAATCCTGACCAATTAAGCTCAAAATTAAGCATTAGATTATATAATACATCACAATCACAAAAACATGATTAAAAACAACTTAACTAGCCCTAAAATGGAAAAAAAAGAAATGATTCATTTCAAAAAGTTCATTTAATTCACATAACTTAAATTAATCAAAAAAGTAATCAATAATCATGCAAATTGCAAAAGCTAACAATAATTAATCATCATCTGCCAACTCCATTATTAATGAACAATTTCATTAAAACCTCTTATATCATCATCAATCCGATTGAAATACCTAAAATTTAAAACCTAAATCGAACTGATTATATCTTTCAATCGACTCTTAATCTAACAAATTTCACAATTTCTCAAAAACACAATTTCAATCCATAAACACGAAATCAGAAGCTACAAAACCTCGTAATTCGACCTAAATTCAGAGAATTCGTGAAGAGAAAAACGATCAAACGAAATCACTGATTTCAGTACCGATTTTAAGCCAAATTACATCTTATTTTGTATATAATCGACAAAATTGAATCGAATTTTGCAATTGAAACGAAAATTGTACATCTATGATTCATAATTAAGAGAGAATTACCTCAAAATCGCTGGCAATTTCACAAATTTTCTCTCCGATGGCCGACTATAAAGAGAGAAAGAGAGATAGAGAGAACACTTTGGTGGACTTTGAAGTCCTTTTTATAGCTAAACATGGAAGAGACCTCCTTTAATAAGCTCTTATGTTGTCATTTTGTATTTTTTTTTTTTTTAATTAATGTTGTTGGGTAATAAATTACCCCCTTATACTTTTTCATTTTCATAGTTGAAATTCAAACTTGGTACTGCGTTTGGTACGTTGGACAGAACAAGACAGGATATAACAGAACTCGTTGTCTGACGTTTGGCATGATATTAAGACAAAATAAAAAATCATTGTCTCGCGTTTAGTGCAACATGAGACAAGGACAAGAACTGGCATAATGTGGGACATCATGGAACAAAAAGTGTTTTTTTTTTCTTGGTCGACCAATTTTGGTGGAAGAACATGGGACAAGGATGTGGCAGAAACTAAAATGTTGGTAATGGGAGTTTGATGTACAGCCTTGTGGTACTTGTGGTACAACCGCTAGTCAAGGTCGTTGTTGCCATCAGTCGCCCGACGACCACATCCATCTCATCTTCCACTGCAACAATGTCCTCTACCGGTGTCGATCGCCACATTGCTACTGTCTACCGTCTTCACATTCTCTACAACTACCGAACACCGCCATCCATCGTCACCACCTCTACCATAACCACCAACATCAGTTATATCGAAATTTTAATTCAAATTTGGTACTATTTTATATGTATGTATTCATATTTTATGAAAAAAGTGTAAAAATGTTTACAAATTAAGTTGTTACTTTATTTGTGTTAATTGTGGCTTTCGTGGTTCGCGGCTCGTTGACTCGTGAGACTCGCGGGCTCGGGTGCTTAGCCTTGCTTCGTTCGTACGGTTCGATGGCTCGCAGGTTATCTAGCTAGGTGGATCGTTTGGTTCGATGGGTCGTTTAGGTAGAGTGGCATTGTTCTTTTTTGGTAGGGTTCGAGGAGTTTCGTTAGGTTCGATGGTTGTGGGTTCGGTGTATTGTAATGGTTTGTTTTGTGCTGTTCGAGGTTGCGTCTTGTGACCTTAGAAAGCTTGTTGTGTTTTTCGTTGGTTTTCGTTTTAATAAAATTATTGCCGTTAAAAAAAAATTGTAATTATTATATGATACATTAAATCATCAAATAATTTTAGGAGATAACTTGTAGGCATACCAAAAACTGCACAAACACTTGTTTAGTTTAGTCTTGTCTTGTATGGTCCTATCTCTTGTCTTGTTCAGTTCTGCCATCTCATGTCCAAGCAGGCAAGCATGCATACTAAACTTCTTGAATTTCTCTACTTCAAATTGATAAACTATGTTTTTTTGTCCCTGTGATTTGTTAAAAATTGTAAATTTCATCTATATGCTTTTGACATTGCCATTGAGATTAACTAGGATGTCGGTTCACCATCAAGCATGACTAAAACAATAGTGAATTGTGAACCACAAATACATTATAAACCACAAGGACAAAAAACCGTAAATTTGAAAACACATGAACGAAAGAAACAATTTTCTAGAAACTAGAAGACAAACATAGCTTACTATAAAATTATTAGCCAAGTTTCAACACCAAGAAAACAACACTCAATAGGTTATTTTTTATTTGTTTTTTCAACAACTTTGCAAATAATCTATTACACAACGTATAACAAAGGATGTTCAAACCTATAGTTATGTATCGATTGTCATACATGATACGTGTGTGTGGAGGTTAAAAAAAATTAAAAAAATTAAAAAAATTAAAAATTAAGGAACACCCTGGTAACATTTCTAGACGGTATGCACGTCTGCATGTATAAATTACGTGTATGCACAAATGCATACCGTCAAGATAAAGGGCTATTAAGGTGTTTCTCAGCTTTTCATTTATTTGAGGTTTTCCCATAGAATCTAACCCTTTATATGTAATTTGATAATAATGTGTATCCCTACAGAAGGTGATTGTCTTGAAAATATGACGTAAATCTTGACAAGAAAGGACAAACGATGTCTTATCAAAATCTGGCCTACGAAGCATTTCCAGTTGGGTTGACTTTATACTTACAAGGATAATATGTTCGGTTGGTTGAAGACCATGTATGTTGCATCGGGCTCCATGTTCAAAACCTCATGGGACAACATCCTCTGCTAGACAAGTCTTCTTTAACCTCAAATAGCTAATTGATCGATTGTTGGCTTACATCTTAGTATTAATATTGTTTTTTTTAAATCAACAAATATGACTTAAAATTTTGATAAGATCAATTACATTTGAGTTAAAACTTTGTAATCAAAGCCTAAACTTTATCTAAAATAATCAATAATCATAACAATTTTAGCATTTAGGTGGTTGGATTTGTTTCCGTCATTGCAAGATCGGATCGTAAGATCGGGATCGGGATCGTAAGATCCTAGTACAATTCAACATAAATTTTTATAGGACCCTACTTCAAATTTCAAAAACATGCATCCCTATTTCAACATCCAAATTTCAAAATAACATAGTCTTTAACTCTTAACAGTGCTCAAATTAACATAGTCTTAAGTCTTAACAATACTCAAAATAAAAATACTTAAAATAACATAGTCTTAAGTCTTAACAATACTCAAAATGACATAGTCAAAAACTCAAAATAACTTCCAATTTTAAAATCTTTACTAAAGATAAGGGGGGTGATTTATAATTTTTTGAAATAATACCCAACCATAGGATCGACAAGGTGGCCGATCTTACGATCCCACCTGCGATCTTAAGATCCCACCTGCGATCCCACCTGTGATAGATCCCACCTGCGATCCAGCAAGGTTTCCCAACGTAGGATCGTAAGATCGTGCGATCCTACGATCAAGATCGGGATCTTAACAACCTTGGATTATTGCCCCCATTTCCACCACTAAAAAGGATAGGACATTAAGCAATAAAAAGGTTAGGATGACAACTCATGTTTCATTTACATGATTCATGAACCTAACATGACTTTGTAAATGTGTGATAAAGGAACAAACATTTATGTTTTATTATATATTTGAATAAAAAAGTATCATTACACAATTATATGCTTCTAAATGTATATTATTTAAGTTGCTTAATATTAAATATCCATGATAATTGTTGTGTATAAAAGTATTATTTTATAACACTTATTCAATGGTTCTTTTCCCATGATGATAAAATACATTTATTTTAAGACTTTTCATACTTAGTATTTATAAATTTTAATCCAATTAATCCATGGTGCCACTATAAGTTTCCTTATCTAATTATTTCAGGTCTTCTATTAATATACATGATATTCTTTTTATTTACGATTTTATATAAAATAGGTATTTTTTTACGAGAACAATTGCTATATCTTTTGAAAATAAAAATTAGAATCGTATATTCTCATCCCTTTTAGAAACTAATTTTTATTTAAACGAACCATATTAAACTCATTTGGTTGGATAAACATTATCATAATCATATATCTTAAGTTTATTGGCATATTAGCATTTTTTTAATAATTCAATTGACTTTTTAATACAAATTTAACAAGACAACAATAATAATGTCATTATAATATTATACCATATGGAGCATGTTCCCTAGTAAAGAATCTCAAGAGGAGACATATTCGATTTGTTTTGATTATTATTATTTATTATTTTTATGTTATTAGTCTCGTTTTATTCTTTTATTTTCTTTTACAAAGTTGAGATCTATAAAAATTACAAAAAGTGAGTAATACTACAAAAGATTGTTTATATTATACACACTATTAGAGATCGTGGATATTAAGGTGTATAACAAACTGATCAAATTGTCAACCTGTTCAACTCAACTCGATCTAACATGAAATTATGTTGATTTATAAAATATACAAATAGACGAGAGTTGGACCGATTATGAGTTAGACCCATTTTAAACCAAACCAACCCGACAAAATTATTATTTACGAAAAAAATTATAATATTAAATGTTTACTATCTACTTCATTGAAATATAATTAGTTCAACTTATTACGTTAAGTAGTCCAAGACTTGAACTTATTTGCAAAAGTGTTTAGTACCAATATTTCAACTGGTTTTTCCATTAGATAGAATAAACATGTTTTTTAATTGGAAGAAGCGGGTTTGAACAAAAACTCAAGTCTTTTGCATAAAGCTCTTAAAACCTTATTGAATAAGTTAGTATCTATATTGTTAAGCCACCATCAAACACACATATATAATTAACCAAATAAATTTTAAATCTCATTAAACTGATTAATATGCTAACAAACATACTACAACTTTCATAGAAATATGGCCAATGAACAACCATTTTGTACACAAAAAGGTTTGGTAATCTTCACCAAGAGTTTTATATACATTTTTTTGTCATTTTTACATTATAGAAAAAAACAAATGTGATCCAACAAAAAGCAATATGAACATCTTTTTAATTTGATTTTGTAATTATAGCATGTTAGACACCAAGATAAATGACAATATAAATTTCTTGTGTGTGTTACATGCCTCAATACACGAGTTGATATTGACATGGGGAAAAATGCACACGTGATTCATGTGTATAAAATGCAGGAAGAATTACAAAATCATGGAGAAAAAAAAGAAGAAGCAAATATTAAATAAATAATAAACATGAATACTAAAATGTTATATATTTTAAAGTTGATCCGACTTTATGAATAAATTGAATAATTTAGATATTTAAAAGAATATTAAAATCTTATATATTCTTTACTTTGAAGATTTTAAAATGAATTACATCATTAAAATATTTTGATTTCAATACATTTGATTGGTAGAAAAGTATTAAAGGTTTTTCTCTCTTCTCATATTTAATTTAAAGAATTTAATTTTTTTTATCTCTTTTAAAGAATTAATTAAATAATTTGTAGAAATAGAAATAACACTAAAATGCCAACGAGCTTGTAACCCAACGACATTTGTAGTGGTGTTAAGGTGTCCCCTTCTCGTGTGGTTGTGGGTTCGAGTCCCTTCGTGGACTATGTGTTCGAGTCCTGTCATAGACAGTAGATTTTAGAATTAGATTAGTTGGGTGTGTGTAGTCTATCATTCCGGAAAAAAAACCACTAAAATCTTCATTTTTCTATTTAAAATATTTGTGGAAAATGCTCTAACCTATCGACCTTTTTTTAATCATATTCTTATTTTTATTAAGCTAGAAACTTTCCAGAAAGTAAAATGTAATCATTTTCATTGAAAATTGTTACAACATCACAAGAAAAGTGAGAAGAAAAGGAATTTCTCACACTCTTTCTTGCTTTATTTACTTTATTGGAGAAACTATAATAAAATTTTATCTAATTTTTTTTTATTGTAAACAATGTGTCGCCGCTTTAAAAAAATAAAAATTAAAATAAAACAATGTGTTAATTGTTAAAGATGCTTTTATATGTTATTTATAATTGGGAGATTTTACGTGTCACAAACATCTTAATTTATTGTGCTGAATGTTATTTTATTAGTTATTTTTTTACTTTTTATCTATCATTAAATTTACAATTGTATGACAGAGTTTCATAAATATTTTTTTAATTTGTTATATTGAATGTAATATTGTTTGAAAAAAAATGAGGATTCTTTTTTGCATTGATCTTTATTTTTTTAGTTTTTCTTAAACGATATCATATTGTTGTTATATATATATATATATATATATATATATATGCAGCGAGTAGGCTGAAGCTACATCATTTCAACTCACTTTCAAAGCAACTTGTCCACCCTCGCCTTCTTCATTTATCAAAAGGATATTCTCTTTCTCGTTTGTTTTATTTTTAATTTTGTTTCTTACAGTGTTTGTACGATGATGTTATGATTATATGGTCCATGGAAGACAAAAGAAAGAAACAAGTAATAATACAAACGTGCCAATTACCAAACAAAAAATAATACAAACGTACCAGTACCATAAGGTACGACTAAAAGTGTGCAAGGGATCTTCCGTCTTTCATTCTCGATTGTCTACAACGTGTGTTTGGTAGTGAGAAACAAATTAAAGAATTGTATGGTTTTATCTCGACACAAGTAGTTTAGTAATTTACAAGTAGCTTAGTTTAGCAAGTGGAACAAAGAAAATACATTTTCTTTTTCTGGCTCAAGGACCAAGATTGTTTGATTGGTTTTTCATTATGCACCGTGTAGATAAAGTTGTCATATAAAACCACAAGTGTTGTGGCGGAGTGGTTGAGGCTCAAGTAGATGTGGAATATCCGATATGTTCATTGTGTCTTACAACGATAATTTGCCCCAATTAGTCTAGGCATAGCCCACCCTTCAAAAAGAAAAGTTGTCATATAAATTAGGAATGTTTCTGTTTGGGAGGGTTTTTTCATATATGAAAGAAACGTGTTTTTTAGTTGAGAAGGTTAGATTTAAGAAAAGCTTGGTTTTTTGCAACAAAAAAAAAAAACACACACACACACACACACACACACTAAAGCCATTTTTTATACTATCACTACCAAATAGTCATATATAGTTGACTGAATAAGCGGTGACTCCCGTTAAGTTTCCCTGAACGTGGATCAACAAGCTTAATCCTACTTTAATAGTCGCACTAACGTGGACAACATATTTCTATTGTGTCATGTTCATTATGCCATACACCAAAGCACCCCAATTGTTTTGGAACCAAGCATATATCAAACCACGTATTTTGCTATTGACAACATTACAGTAATTGTTATCGGATGTTTCAGTATTACGTCTGTTTGATTTGTCTGGTCCTTGTACACTTTAAAATGTAAAATAAGTATAAACATATATAGAATGGTACCGGGTTGTAAACACTACTTTTATATTAGATAGACGATTGATACGAAGTTTTTCGCAAACCTCACATAAAACCAAACTAACCTAACATCTTCCATCATAAGATAGGATCGTGAGATGTACACAAATCTAAATTTATCCTCAAAGATGTGCGAAAATAGATGAAGAGGTTGAACCAAAAAACAATGGAAATATTTATAAATAAATAAAGAGCTTGAAAAAAAAGGGGATTGAAAAACCTATGAAAAGTGAGAAGTTGAGTTACACTAGTGGATTTGAACCATTTATCTCTTTTAATCTCATGCTCTTTCTTGAATTGCATTTTAGAAAGGAATTGATCCTATACATCTTATCCTAATATGCATTGAATGATAACCACTTCTCACATTAACCTCAACTTCTTACCGGAACTCACATGCATGGGATAGTGTGAGAAGTCCCATTTCAGGGGAAATTGGTCATACTAGCCATATCCCACCCCTACATTGATCTCTTAGCCATTTTGTTCTCATTTTTACAAAAATAACCAACGGGTCCGCTAAAAATGGAACCCAACAAAAAGACAAAAAACCAAGTTTTAGAGAACCAGAGTCCGTTTAATGGACCTGAGTCCTATTTTAGCGGACCCCTTTTTAACGGACCCATTAGTTATTTTTGAAAAATGAGAAGAAATGGTTACAAGATCAACATGAGGGTGGGATATGGCTAATATGGCCAATTTCCCCATTTTTTCTATAAGAAGTGTGAAAAGTACTTTTAAATCATTGAAATTTAATTTAATTTAATTTAAATTATTTAAATCATTGATCACTTTTACCAAACGAGTGTTAGCCTAGTGGTAAGGCTTGGGCACTACATAGTGGTGAACCCGAGTTCAAGCCCTGGGGGACGCATTCTGGAGGTACGGGGGCTTCGACCCCGGGCTGCATGCTTTAGCAGTCGGGCTTCGGCCCAAAATTGCCGAGGATTAGTCTGGGCCCAATGTGGTCTAGGATACCTCTTCCAAAAAAAAAAAAAATCATTGATCACTTTTAACCAAATACCCTCCTACGAATTGCATCTCATCTTCATGTTCGTCCATTTCTCATCCAACGATTAATAACCACTTGTTACGCTTCTCGCCAAATTTGACACTTTTCACCGAAACCCAACCCCTCGACCCACATATGTCTTTAAATTAATCAAAAAACTTAGACCCACAGAAAGAAAGAAAAAATGAACTCATTTACCATATATTATTTAAATCACATAATCAACTACATTTCATATAATAACATACACACACACATACATTACACTACAAAAACACAGTAAAAAAACAACACAAGTAGCATATGCAGATATCAAGATTGTAACATATAAACTAATTTCAGAGCCATGAAACTACTTACCGATTAACGATTTTCGATCATCTCAAAATCACAATCTTCCTTCACATCGATCTACGCCCTTTTCTTCTCCGCAACGCCCATCTTTCCTTGATATCAACCGTGTCATCGAGCCCACATTCGTCAGCCGATCCCAGCCGTAAATCCGACGCTGACGTGGCGACATGATCGGTGGCCGAAACGCCCTTGATTCGAGCGGCCTCTTCGAGTAGATCGTTTATGAGCATCTCGGTGGTCCGAGTTGTGATTCCCCTAAGGTACCATGAGATGGGCGGGGGAGGAACAATGGCGGGTTCGATTAGTTGTTTTAGGGTTACTGTTGATGCAATTCTACCTTTGCCTTGAGTGTGTGACATATATTCCGATAAAGTTTTTGGCTTGAAGGGATGGCAGAGGTTTTCATCAAGTAGTATGGGTTCTACTCTCCAACTACCTTCAAATCTTTTCATGAATCCTGGTTTAACTTGCTTGAAATTCATCTGGAAATCACGAAGAACAAAGAGAAGTAAAGAAAAGGAGATGATAACATGTATGAAAATATGAGGTGGAGGATGTGTGAGACGTTGATGTTAACGTGAGAAGTGGATCCGAACCGTTGATCACCTTTAATCAAATGCCCTACCATGAATTGCGGCTTAGAAGGGGATTAATCTGGTGCATCTCATCCTGATGTGCATCCGTTTCTCATCCAACAGTTGATAACACTTCTAACGCTTCACAGGTTAACCTCGACTTCTCACTGGAACCAAACCCTATGATATGATGGGTTGGGTTCCAGTGAGAAGTTGAGGTTAACATGTGAAGTGGTATCAACCGTTGGAATATTATAGTGTTGAACTTATATATAAATTAATATGATTTCACATTATTCATCATCATTACGAAATTTACATCTAAATAATAAAATTAGCTTTCATTGAAGCAAATAAGGTTAATCAATAATAACATAGTTAAATTTTATTAAATTATAATAGAAAGTCACCTTATTATAGTAAATTAAGTTATATTATAATCCAAAGGGATCGATTGAGGGAAAAGATCTATTTTCCTTAATCCATTAAGAACAATAAGAGGCAAATAAGGGGTTGGTTTACCTCATACTAGATAAGAGGACGATAAGACACAAGTAGCTCTGAAATTTTGGAAAAAACAAACAATCTAAACGGCCCTCTTACCGAATCAGACATGATAGGCTGATAAGGGATTTTTTTCAAAAAAGAAACAAGGCCTTAATCTACTTCTAGGGGAGATCTATGATTAATGAACTTTTTCAAGAAAATAAAAATTGCTACTTACCGAGTAATCTTCTCTGTTCTGATCTACCATTACGTGAACCGCGATGGTTCCTGACCACCACAGAAACCTCCATATAGCAGCTTGCTCCAATTCAACAACCTGCCTTGAACCTTCATCGAGCAAAACCTTTCTGGATAGTACTTCCTGAATCAAACATCAACATCATTCAGCATAAAGGACCATCAATATCATCTGGTTTAAGCAAGAAACAAGTGCATCCTAGTGAAAAGAATCCTCCTTTTTTGTCATTTATTTCTTCAAATGTAAATAAAAAGCGAACATATAAGTGTTTTGGCGCTCACCTACCTGAATATTCTTGAAGACCCTCTTATTGTTTGGGTCAGTGACAATATTATATATTGCATCTGGGGCAAACCCACATTCACTTTCACATTTAGTTGGCAAAAAGACCCTTTGGGTACACTGACCTGCAAATGTTCATATACAAGTCAGTAGATAGTCTTCACAAACTTTGTGCATTGGTACGTAGTTATATAACCAATTCGCTTTGAATCAAGCAACAGAAAAAAGTCTATATAGTATGATTGCTTGCTTGAACAATTAATGAACTCCAAAGTGCATCATTAATCAGAATTTGGAACATCTAATTGGAATATCAAGAGCAACTGTACTAATATATGTTGGTATTTATGCAGTATCTGAGCTTAAGCAATGCCTCAGCAGCCAAAAGCAAGCCTGCAACATTTTTTTATATATCTCACAAGCTTTTTAGGCAACATATAGACAAGGCCAGTGGCAAGTTTAAGTGGTAACTAGGCATCTCTAGCATTTGCCAAAGGGGCTTGCCACCGTTATGTTTTGATGTCCAAGTAGTTTTTGTCATTTTGAATGTCATTGGCAAAAAAAAAAAGAACAGCAATTCATACAACAATGTGTAATTCGTATTTTGTACTGAGGGGTAAGACAGCCCTTTCTGTCGTTCACGATGTTGATTCAAGAAAGAAAAAGAAACATAAATACGTTTTTATCTTGACAAACAAATTTATTCGGGCAAACAGTTTACCCTATGCAGGGCTTAATGGGAAAAAAAAAGTGAGCAACCCCCACTTCTACATTTCTACTTCAAACCTATGAACGACAAGGTGACTAGCATGTTTTGGCTGGCTAAAGCAGACAGCTGGGAAAGTAGAGTATTGCCACGTCTCCCGATCTACACTACTCTTGCAGGCTTTTTGGTTCATTTTACATTAAAGTGTACAGATTGAGGAGGTTTTTCCATAGATGGAAAAAAAAACGTGTTTTTTAATTGGAAGGGCAGGTTTAGAAGAAACTTGGCTTTCTACATATAGCTCCACGTAGAACCTTACTGAATAAGCTACTTTCTATATCATTAAGCCACTACCAAACAGTCATCTATAGCAGGCAAGATAAGTTGTGAGTCCCATTAAGCTCATTAAGCTGTTAACAAACAGACCCTTACCTCAATGCCCGGGGGTTGATTATCATCCCATACAGGATTCTTTCTCCAAGCCTGCAGTTGCTTTTCTAGACTGAATTTTGAATCCCTCAGTTTGAACATCTCCCTGTTTGCTCCTGCTTCTTCCGTTGGCCTCTTGAACCTTGACTGCATCAAATCGAACAAAAAAATCTCACCAAAACGTGTATAACATGATTAAGAGATTACAGGCTTCAGAAGATTCAACAAACCTTCAGATGCTTCTGAAGTTTTCCTGGAAACTGCGATAAGAAGCCACGAATTGCTGGAAGATTAATGCGTGGACGTTCTTTTATCTCGTGCATTTGGAGATTCTTCCTTCTACTACTCGATTCTTTTTCACTCATCGAACTTAAATCAGTTGTGAACATCTAGTTCTCAATAGAATCCACCTGCTATCCTGAAGATAATTTGTCAATGGATCAATCAGAAACGAGTTACATGGCCAACGCCTGATCAATCATTGCTCCAATTCTAGGTTTACAACCGCAATTGAAGCTCAATCACTTCAAATTTCTAAACTGATTTCACCTCAATTCCAAACCAAAACCATCGGAACCCGACCTCACAAGCACAACGTCTATCTATGAACAAAACATGGGATACAAAACACGAAATTCATACAAATTTTGCTATTTCAAACGATTAACTACACATGAAGCTAAAGTTAGGTTTCTAAGGCAACTAAAACTCTGCAAAAAAAAACATTCAAACAAATGCATTTCACTTACTGGTGAATGAAATCTCTATCTATGAACCAAAAACCGGATACAAAACACGAAATGCATTCAAATTTTGCTATTTCAAACGATTAACTACACATGAAGCTAAAATTAGGTTTCTAAGGCAACTAACCTCTGCAAAAAACAATCAAAACAAAGCCATTTCACTTACTGGCGAATGAAATCTCTATCTATGAACCAAATATCGGATACAAAACACGGAATTCATTCAAATTCTGCTATTTCAAACGATTAACTACACATTAAGCTAAAATTAGGTTTCTAATGCAACTAATTCTGCAAAAAACAATCAAAACAAAAACATTTCACTTACTGGTGAATGAAATCTCTATCTATGAACCAAATATCAATGACAGTAAACGAAATTCATCCAAATTTGCTATTTCAAACGATTGACTACACACGAAGCTAAAATTAGGGTTCTAACGCAACTAATTCTGCAAAAAACACAATCAAAACAAAGGCATTACACTTACTGTTTGAATGAAATCAAATCCGTTGAACGTTCAATCGACTTCAAACTGAACGATTCAAGCAGTTTGGGAAATTGAAGCTCAATCACTACAATTTTTTAAACTGATTTCACCTCAATTCCAAATCAAAACCATACAAAACACGAAATCCATCCAAATTTTGCAATTTCAAACGATTAACTACACATTTAAGCCAAAATTAGGGTTCTAATGCAAACTAATTCTGCAAAAAAAAAAACAATCAAAACAAAGGCATTTCTTTCACTTACTGATTGAATGAAATCATATCCGTTGAACTTTCAATCGACTTCAAATTGAATGAATTCAAGCAGTTTTTGAGAGCATGAAGCTCAATTACTACAATTTTCTACAAATACCAGATACAAAACACGAAATTCATTCAAATTCTGCTATTTCAAACGATTAACTACACATTTGAGCCAAAATTAGGGTTCTAAAGCAACTAATTCTGCAAAAAGACAATCAAAACAAAGGCATTTCACTTACTGTTTGAATGAAATCAAATCCGTTGAGCTTTCAATCGACTTCAAATCGAATGAATTCAAGCAGTTTAGAAGCATGAAGCTCAATTACTACAATTTTCTACAAATATCAGATAAAAAACACGAAATTCATTCAAATTCTGCTATTTCAAACGATTAACTATACAAGAAGCTAAAATTAGGGTTCTAATGCAACTAATTCTGCAAAAAAACAATCAAAACAAAGGCATTTCACTTACTGTTTGAATGAAATCAAATCCGTTTAGCTTTCAATCGACTTCAAATCGAATCAATTCAGTTTAGGAGCATGAAGCTCAATTACTACAATTTTCTACAAATTCATTCAAATTCTGCTATTTTAAACGATTAACTACACATTTAAGCAAAAATTAGGGTTCTAAAGCAACTAATTCTGCAAAAAAAAAAACAATCAAAACAAAGGCATTTCACTTACTGGCGAATGAAATCAAATCCGTTGAACTTTCAATCGACTTCAAATTGAATAAATTCAAGCAATTTTGGGAGGATGAAGATGTTATCCGCATCCCAAATTGGATTTGAGACCTAATTTCTTCCCCCTTTCTGTTAAGAGTTGCAAAGCTCCAAAAAACTCAAAAAAGGCACCTTACCAAACCAGTAAGCTGGCAGCCAATGGGAAACTGCCACGTGTACAACGGTTTCCACGTGTAGGAAATCTCCACCGTTGGATTAAGATGAACTACCTTCCGAAAGTGAAATTAGTCAAAGATTTGAAGTTTCCCGAAAAGCAGTCAAAAAAATACTTTTAAAATTGGCTAAATGACATCAATACCCTTGCGAACGAGGATAAGTATCGAAAGCGGGTATTCGTCTTTAAAATTTGAGTTGTTTTAAAACTGTTGATTTTGGAAATGAATTCGATGTAATTGATTTTGGTTTCGGTTCCTATAATATAGAAGCATTCGGATATTGATCGGTCTTGGTTTGACATGGTTTATGCGTTATTGGTTACTGGAAGAGCACTTTGGTGGTAGGGGTAGGGGCCGGAGTGGTATTGATATCACTTTCAACACAAGCCTCAGAAGCTGCTACAATATTGAAGTTTCAAACCTGGCGGTCTCCCGCGGCAGGGGACAGTTCCAGTTTCGATTTCGGTTCTTGCTTTTTTCGGAACCGTTAACCATTGGGTGCAAGTCAGAACCGAACCCGCTATTTAAAAAAATATTTTATTTATTTATAAAATAATTGTTAGTATCAACTAATTCTAATTGCTTGAAATGTTTTGGAAGCATCATTTGTAGTATTTATTTATTTTTTGAAGCAGTGTTTGTAGTATTTATTTGTTTTTGAGAGGATCGTGTATAGTATTTGTTAGTTTTAGTTTCTATCGATTGGTTTTCACTTTTTTGGTATTTATTTAGTTACACTAAGACTTTGTAATACATTAATGTTTAATTTTTCATATGAATGGCAAAAGTTTAAAAAAAAAAGATTAGAGAGTGGAAACCCGGTAACGGAATCGAAAGCGGTTCTGGTTCCTTTATTCTAAAAATTGTCAAAACCGATTCCGAGAATTTTAATCGGGTATCCACCTTTACTCACTCCCTAGTGTGAGTAAATATATGTCATCGAAATTATATCAAAACATCCATAAACTTTGAAATTATAGGAGTTTAATTTTGATAAGACTCGTAAATTATACCACAACTCTTGTATGCTTTGATATCATCGAATAAACCTTTACAACAAACATTTAATTGATAATTAATTTCTTGTCAAATCAACAAAAAAACATAAAAATAAAATAAAAAATAAAGATACATAAAATAGAATTAATCGTGAGGTAAGATTGAGATATTACGTAACCTATATCAACTTATAAAAAAACGAATAATGTACAAAATTATCTATTATATTTTTTATAATTGAAATGGTCATCTAATAGATGCATTTTTTACACTCCCATATATACTAATAAAGACACACAATATTTACTTATAATTCAAACCTTTGAAAATAAAAATTAATTATCTTTCACAACCTCACTTCATAATCAACGGTAAGATCCTCATCGATGATGATATCTTAAATATTTATATTTTTAATATATTTTTATTGTTGCACAAACTTTGAAGAAATGCATCTACATGCTCGTCAGTAACGTTGTGCTCGAGTGCGAGGTTTGAAGTTTATCTCAGGACCTCGATCAGCACCAAACTTCACTTGATCACCTTGAAATTCGCCTGTTTGAAGGTAGTTTGGCCGTCCCATGGTTGGTTCGTGGAACGAGTTAGGTCTCCCCATGGCTGGTTCGTGGAACGAGTTAGGTCTCCCCATGGCTGGTTCGTGGAACGAGTTAGGTCTCCCCATGGCAGGTTCAGCAAATGAGTTAGCCCGAATCTTGTTTGGTCCATCAGAAGAAGAGTCAGTTCGACTAACAGTTGGTTCTTGAAACGAGTTAGGTCGCGCCATTGGTTCACCAAAAGGTTCAGGTCGAGCCATGCTTGGGTCACCGGTGGTTGCAGCCACTTTAGCACTAGCCAACCTCTTACTGTGCCCGGATTCAATGTCCCCCTCCTTGCTCGGAAAACCATTGGCGCGCTTTGTATCTTTATCTTTTGGTGGATGGCTCTGATCCTTATAAGGTCTAGCCACATCCTGTCTTTTATTACAGAGCCGTCCAAGAAAACAAGCTAGAGCAGAGACAATTACAATCACTGCCAAGACGATGAAAACCGTCCCATACGACCCATTCGACGAGTTGTTTGAAGGTGGAGCTGTGTCGGAAACTGGGTACACGATAGGCATTTGTTGTTGAGGTATTTGTTGTTGAGGCATTTGTTGTTGTGACATTTTTTCAGATCGATTTTCAAGTAAAACGAAGAAAAGATGTCAAAGAGTGAGCAAGAAAGAGGTTGGTTTAGTGGTTTTTAAGTTGAAATGGATGTGTAGATTTGTATGGAAAAAGGTGTTACTTGTGAGGAGGGGTGTAAGAGGGTTTTTGAATCCAAAAGGAGTGACTTTGCCTTTACTGAAGAGTTGGATAATAAATATTCTCTTATGTTTTTGTTTTGATTTATTTTGTTATGATAATTAATCAAACTTATATATATGATATTAGTTAATTGTTTTGAATAGTAGAGATAAAAAACGGTTGCTTATTACAAATGAACTGAATTTGTTCTACTTTAAAGTTTATTAAAGTAACATGATTATCATATTTAATATTATCTTTGGTAGTTTGGTGTTTTATACAACCAAAATTTATTTTGCATGCCATAATATAACGATACAAAAGATCGTCTCAATATAAACTTAAATTGTTTAAATTTACACTAAATTTTAATAAATAGTTGATGTGTATAATAGGGACATAGTTAACTTTGGGCTTAAATCCGTTCTCAACGTTTTATACAACTATAAATGTCTTGCTCTTTATATATTTGTTTTGTAATGTATAAATGCTTATATTTAAAATAACCACTTGTGTAATTAGGATCATTTTAGATATAAATAATGGCTTCGCTTCGTAGATCTCGAGTCAACATCCAGGCCTGGCCCAAATTGCGCAATGGTGGGTTGGTGGCCACTTCACGATATTATGCTAATTCCAATTTTGAGTTATCACATACTTGTTTCATAATTTTCATTAGAATAGCAAGATTTTGTTTCAAGTATGAAATCTACTGAAAAATTAAAAAATAATGGAACTTTTGTATTGTGAATCAATGCAATGTGGAATAGCTCAACTTGCAATCAAAATTGGGTCTTTAGGGATTATATTCAAATATGACCGGTCCAAGTCATATAAGGCTGTCAGGCCCTAATATTAGTCGAGGTGTACATAAGTTGACCCTGACACCTATGGTTAAAAAATTAGATCATAAAAGGAAAAGGATAAACAAATGAAATAGATAACATGATGACTATCTCTAATTTCTTTTTAGTTACATATCTTAATAAAATAATTATCAACTATATATTTAATTTTGTATGATCATGGATATAAAATTTAATAGAAGATGGGTGTTAATTATCTTGATAGATATTGGACATTTATGTAACATATATAACATGTTTTGTGAAAATGTGTCCCAAAAAATGTAAATTTTAATGATATTTTTTTGTTTTGTTTTGTAACAAAAGTTAAAAGAATATTTGGGTGATATATTGAAGCAATGATGGAATTATTCTTTGCTTTTGACGAGGGGAAAGGAAGAATTTTTTGGGTAAGGTAAGATACTTCCACTTATCTAATGTAGAACTATATTTTAAATATTGTTGTAAACACTTTTTCATGTTAAAAATAAGTTAAATCATGTATTAAAAAGGGGTTGCTATATGCATCAATTTACTAAAGGTGTGAATGCATTCGGAATTGATATAAATGCATTGAAAAATATTAAAAAAATGGTATTTGATGTTAATGTGTGTGTAAAGCAATTCACTTTTTAGGATGTATATAGCAAATTACATGGTGCATTTAGCCTTCCCGTATTAAAAAAATAAAATATTTATTTGAAGGAATTTTGAGTGATAGCTTTTAAGGTAAATGACATCAATATCCGAAAATTATTTGAGTTTGTCTGAATTAAATAGCAGTATATTCTTCTTATTATTTTGAGTATTGTTTTATGAGTAAATTCTCACCAATCAAATTGTTTAGAATAAGGTCTAACATTGTGGTTTTGTAACAAATATGTAATGATTTTTTTTAAATATATCGTTTTTGTATTTTTAATTCTTTTTTACAAGCATTTTTTATTTTGTCATTTTATTTATTATTCATTATTATATTCAATGCAGTTGTAGACGTTGCAATGGAAGGCAAACCAAAAAACATCAACTTATAAGATGTAAATCGGATACTACTTAAAGGTAGAGATTAATTTTAACAACCTCAATAATTGATTCAGATATATGTTTCGACTACCTATACAGTTATGTCTTTAGGGTGAATATATAAAGTGTAATTGAGAGGATATTGTATATCAATGGATAGTAGGCAACAAACATATTATTCTGAACATGAACGTCACTTTACACGATGGTATTAAATGTCCTGTATTTATAGTATATGACAAACGTTTTGTTATCCACATCAGTGTCATGGAAATGATATAATAAGAGTTATATGATATTTTAGATAACAATTTTGATATCTTCCCAATTCCAAAACCTTATTTGCTTTCCTGATATGACGTCTTTTGGTTCTATTTATCTTTAAAAATTACGTAATTATACACAATTCAAATACCGGTAGAAAAAATTCCATTGATTGTTTAAGATTCACTCGTCAAAAACCTTTTCCAACTACAATTAACCAACACTTGAGCTTCTAAGAGTTTCCATTTGAATGTTGTGACTAAACTATACAAAACCTTTTAAAAATATATCTTTTTAATATTGATTAAAATAGTTGAATCAGTCGAATTTAGTAATAAAAATTAACAAATTAAAAAAACTGGTACTTTTTATAAGATGGTTTATATCATATCATGTTGACTCATTAATAATTTTTCTTAATTATTTTCTAAATTTTGTGAATTATGAATTTATTAAATATAATATAAACATTTTAAATAGTTCTTTCTTTTTCAGATTATTTTTTTGAGTTATTTCTAAATAAATTGGTGAAAATTATCACTTGTAATAGAGAACAAATAACATGTTTCATTAACGTCATTAATTATTTTTAATAAAATGACACCATTTTCATTACATATAAACCCCTATAAATACCAACATCAAGCAACATTTTCACTCATAAAAATAACAAATTGCACAAGAAGAATGTACCATTTTTTCATCTATCTACATATATTCAGCCTTGTTTTTCAAATATCAGGTAATTATTTGCACTATTTATTTATACAATGTAACCCAAGATGCTTTGGTTGTGTGTGAGAATGATTCGTTTATCGTCTTCATAGTTTGTAATTCTTAAATATTTTTGTCCTGATGTTAACTTTCACCTGTTAAATATGAGATGCAAAAATATCAATAAATTATAAGTGGCAGAGAGATAAACATAAAAAAATCAGGTTATAAATAAGAAATCAACAATGGATAATAATTGTAGGGATGATAATCATAGTTTAAAAAAATTATAACCACGAAAATAACAATTTTTAATAAACAACAACGAATAAAACCAATTTTTTCTTTAAATATTTTTGTTTTCCTTTTAAAAAAGTTTAATGTATGTAAAAACTTACAACTTGTAGTTGCATAAATGTTACAAATAACTACAACGTCAATAGAATTTCTAATCGTGTGGCCACCGTTGTTAAATTTATATGCGAACATGGTACACTACGATGTATTATTTATATCATATACAATCAATTATAATTGGTATGCTAAATTTTATATCATTTACTAATTGCCTATATATAGTATCAAATAAATCGGAAGTATCCTTTTTTTGGTTGCTATATGTCGATACATTATTGTGCAAATATCATAATAGTTGAACTTAAAAATTATTTAAATTAACACTTTTATCAACTGGATCTAGTTGCATTAGAACTGTCAAGAAGTCATATAAGTGTTGACGCGTGTTATAATACTCTCTTAAGTGACTATCATAATCTCCCCAAAATCATAAAGCTCATTTATATAGTATGAGTCCATTACAATGTAAGTCCAAGCCCATAAAACAAAATATATATCAAAAGATATTACAATGAAGCCCAAACTGACTTTATAAAATTATCGCCACGTGGCATATTTAATTTGAAAATTATGTGTTTTTCAAACAGAATAACACTGCAACACTTAGGACATTTTGGCTCTAAAAAACTTTAATTGATAAATAATTAAAAGAGTAAATTATCTTTTTTTTTCCTTTTTATGGTTTATTGAAAATTAATAGTTCCCATTATGATTTAAACTTTACAGTTTTCATCCTTGTGATTTGCAATTCATTTCTATTTTAGTCCCTTGGTTTGCTTTATGTTGCTTCTTACAGTCGCAGTACCCATCGGAATCTGCTACGGCCGTGTCGCCAACAACCTCCCACCGCCGTCCGCTGCCGTGAACCTCATCACCACCAACGGTATCTCAAGCATTCGATTATTCAACCCCGACGCCGAGTCACTCCAACCGTTTTCCGGCACGGGAATCCAACTCACAATCGGAGTCCCCAATGAAGAACTTCCGTCAATCACCACCGCCGCCGCCGCTCAATCCTGGCTCCAATCCAACATCTTGCTCCACGTCTCTGCCGATCAAATCCGGTACCTAGTCGTAGGAAACGAAGTATTCCTCGAAGATCCATTCTACACACCATACATCATTCCCGCCATCCTTAACCTCCATCAAGCTCTACAATCTCTCAACCTATCGGAAAAAATTAAGATATCGTCAGCACAAGCAGCTTCGATTCTATCAAACTCGTATCCTCCATCGTCTTCATCGTTCGCGCCAGATATCTACCGGATCTAACCAAACTCATGCAGTTCCTCCGCGAGAGCTCGTCGCCACTAATGGTGAACGTTTATCCTTACTTCAGTTATATAAACAATCGGCAATTCGTTCGTTGGATTCCGCTTTGTTTAGGCCTGGAACCGTGTTAACGGATCGTGGTTTGGTCTACGATAACTTGTTTGATCAAACGGTTGATGCGTTCATTTACGCGATGGAGAGGGAAGGATACGGTGATGTTGCGGTGGTGGTGACGGAGACGGGGTGGCCGACGGCGGGCGGCGAGGCGGCGACCGGTGAGAATGCGTTGGTTTACAATGGGAATGTTGTGAGAAGGGGTTTGAATAATGTTGGGACCCCTAAAAGGCCTGGGATTGGTGTTGAGGTTTTTTTGTTTGATTTGTATGATGAAAATGAGAAAAATGGGAATGAGTTTGAGAAATATTTTGGGATTTTTGGGGTTAATGGTGTTAAATCATATGATCTTAATTTTCATTAACAAAAATACCAAATTGAATATTTGAGTAAAGAGTAAATTGCAATTTTGGTTCTTGGTTCTTGTTTTTACAAAGAAATTATCATAAGAAAACCTTCATAGTATGCAAAAATATTTGATTTTGAAGTCGTCTATTAACGAAAGTTATGTTTCACCTATTAAGTTTTCGAGATGGGTTGCATATGAGATGATAACCACAAACACTGAAATAGTTTTCTTTTTTAATTTATCATCATATTTCATGGATAAATGACCAACTTACCATTTTATGCAAAAACACATGGAAGACTTAAGATGGTTTTAACTTATAGTGAGAGGATCAAACCATACATTTTACATATCATGTGGATTTTCTTTTGCAGTAAAATTTGTAAGGACCAAACCAAAGGAAAACAACAAACCATAAGACCATAATTGAAATTTACGTTTGAGTACATTTTGTGCGGTGTTAATAATTGGAAGTAAATTGCAATCTTGGTCCTTGTGGTTATTGTTTTCTTACTTTTGGTCCCTATAAATTTTTATTGTAAGAAAAAAAGTGTAGTATGCAAAGCTCGATTGTCCCTATCCACTAACATCGTTAAAAGAATCCGTTAAGATAAGGGTATCTACTCATGTTTTTCTTCTTTACTTGTAATTAAAAGCTAAACAACTATTATATATACAATGTACATAATATATTGCTTTCCTAATCCTCATAATTAATGTACAAATCAGAGAAAAAATTAGAATAAAGGAATAGCCTATATTGCAATGAAACTCGTGTTTGTACTATTTTTTTGTCTTATTTTTATTTTTCCAACCGGATTTTATTTTTGCGTAAGGTTTTAACGAGACAACAAAATTGTGCATTACCACTCATTTGACTCAACACAAAAGCGAGAGCGTTGGTAGATAATGTGTCATCATCTAAATGATATGATGATATAGTTCTAGATATATATATATATATATATATGAGTTAGATTAGAACTGAAATTTCTCGTATTTATCTACCCGTATCTATCCTTATATAAAAGCTTGTTGATTATTGAGAATGATACCTCTCATCTCTCTATTCCTTGTTGTTTTATTTCGTTTTTTCCTTTAACAACCTGTAATTTATTATATTTCCTGTAACTGTTAGAGATGTGAATGGTTTATTAATAAAGAACAAAATAAATAAAAAATAAATTAGGAAAATATAACAAATTATAAACCATAACGATAAAGCTTGTTATTTTAAAACATATAGACAAAGTAGCATTTTTCATTAAACCACAAGGGGAAAAACATAATTAATTTATATAAAAATATTCATTTAATTTCAATGGTTATATGGGCTTGACTATATTATGGCTTTCAAAGATATGTGGCCCAATATTAGAGTTGAGACTTGAGACCTTTAAAGTTCATAATCGAGTGGTGTCTAATTCTTAACAAGCTTAATAAGCCTCTTAACTTGTTCGATCAATTATACTAAACGACCATGTTTAGTAACTTAAGGGTTGTTTGGCAGTTGTTGAAAGATTTGGTACTGAATGATTAGTGGTCAGAATGATTACAGACTCTTAGAATGTAGTGCAAAATGAAATATGATTGTTTGTTAATTGTTGAAAATGAAATGGAGTCCATGATGCAAAATCATTCAATGGTTTTGGAACCATTAAAGCATATCTTTTTCACCAAACAGATTACTTCTTAGTGATTCAGAGCCTGCCTCTAATGGAACTGTTAAGAGGTAAACAAACAACCCCTTAATGATATAAAAATTGGCCTAATCGATTAACTTTAGAAGAGCTCTATGTGAAAACAAAGTCTCTTTTTTTATTTCTTTCAAATTATTTCTCCCAGTTAAAAAAACACTTATTTCATCTTTGAACCCTTTAAACAAAAATCTTATCAGTCTATACAGACACATTAATTTATATAAAGAGTTTTATCCAATAATGATCTTAACGAAATAACCAAACAAACAACCCTGGGATATGGTTTAAATAGAATCCAGTTTGAACGATATTGAGTTCCATAAGACTATGTTTATTATATACCAAACCAACCAAATTGTAATTAAAAAACTAATTTCTCTTTCTTCTATCTACCCAATCTTAATTCCAATCTAATTTAAGTTTTCCATACTTATTCACAATCCAAACCAAACTTAAAAATTATATTATAAAATTAATAATTAAAAATTTTAAAACGTATATACACACACATATATATAATTATAAATATATAATATAGAATATATAATAAATTCAAGTTTTAGTTAAAAATATAAAAATATATTAACATTAAATTATATAATTAGTATATTAATATATATATAATATATATTAATAATATCATAAATCAACTTTTATTAATTAATTAAGCCAAACTTGGTTTGCCATAGCAAACGGTTTGCAATAAGATTGGTTTGGTTAAATTTCTTTTTTCTTTTTCTTTAATTAAATGTTTTTTGTCTTATTACTAATAAGATTGGTTTGGTTTGTTGTTAAAGACAGTCTAAGTTGTTAAGATATTTTTCTCTATAACCAAACTATCTATTTTCTTTTCAAATTTGAAACTATTTTTTATAGTCACATGTTTAAAGAACAAATTGCAGTAATTGTCTAAATCTGATAAGCCCTGAAGTTAACATGGGGAGTATAGACAAATCTCAGCATAACTCAAAATAACTCAAACATTTTTCAGTATTTTTAGTTAAAACAAATTCAAGCATCTAACTATTTTATAATATTTTTAAAATCAAATATGTTTAAACAATATGATTTTCAGTTTTGATGTAATTTTACCTAATGCACACTGTACTTAGAAATCTAATTCAAACCTTTAACTAAAACTTAAAATCATTTTTGTCTACTTGCAACCATCATAAAACATGACGATTTTATGTAATTAAAACTTTATATTTTTAACCGTGATCTAATATTTTTTTAAAACATCATTTTCTTTAATTTCACAAAAAATTGAGAAGGCTACCAAAATACCTGACGAAACTATGATTTGCTGTATTCAGGTTTCTTATTTTTTCTTAAACCTGTCACTAATAATTAAGATATTATATCATCACCTAATGTCACAAATTGATTATTATAAACATCATTTTAACTCATAACTACAGAAAAAGACATAATACCCATACCAACTACCAAGTGTTTTTTGTGTGATTTCGACACCATATTTTACATAATGGAAAAACCCTAAAACAAACCAATGCTCTAAATCCAATCAAACCATCGAAACATTTTTTAATTTGTTAGGTTTGATGATCTAACCAATCTATCGTGGTCTTTTACCTACTTTTTTTAAAATATATTATTTAATACAAACTTGTGTCGTCTTTTCTAATGAATTTCGATAAAACCTGCTTAATTTTATATTATTATATTTATAAAAGAATAAGGCAATAAACGTGCTTTTCATATGGTCAATAAACTAAGGAGACAAAAGGGCCATATATTGAACAAGTCCCTCGAGATTGACTTTCAAGAGCTTAGAATACTATGAGAATTATAATTTACTCAATATGGTTTTTAATTTATTAAAAAGGATCACAAGAATCCACTTTTATAAACGTGCATACCAGTATAAAAAAACAAAATGTCAATAATGTTGTATAAAAGGTTTATGTAAAACCCCTTTGGTAATTGATATTATATGTTTAATTATATGAGTAAATACTATAAATAAACTAAATATTATCAAAGCATTAGTTGTATAGCGTCGGTACATTATTGGGAAGACGGTAGATGGTGTCCCAATCCACCCAAGTTCGATTCATGGGGTGAGCATGTGGCAATACCCTAAACATGGGTCTGCTTTAGGGTCGGTCGATGATCGCTAAGGATTAGTCGGATACATGTTTGGATCCCGGATACCTCATAGACTTTGTATCAGAATGTGTGCATGAGTTGTATGCCGTTAAAAAAAAAACTTAATATTTGGTTTGCAGTTAGTCTTTTCCTTCTTATTGGCGTTTTGATTTGGTAATCAATTTGGACACCAAAATCACCAAAAATGGTGGGATCATTGAATACTAAAAAAAATTAAGCTCCAACTCAACACTAAAAAACACACACTAAAAACATCTTTTATACTATAATAACTATAAACATCTTAATATATTAAATTTTAACCATATATAATATATATATATATATTTAATTACTAACATTGAATATTATAATAGTTTATAACTTTATATTTTTAAAGGCCTACTTTATTGGTTTTCAAATTTTAGAGGGATATCTTTCTGGCCTCTATTTTTGGTGTTTGTTCGTCATTTTTGTGTTTTTAGTGGTGGATCAAAGATGGTCTTAATTGAAAAACCTTTATACTCTTATACTTTTTCCATTTTATAGATAGTTTTTTTAAAATAAAATATTAACTTAAAATCCTAGTATTTTCATTTTGAAAAGGATTGAATAAATAGTCGATAGGGGAATCCTTCGAATTCATTTTCGCTATAATTTTTTTCCTCTTTGAACCTCGCCCTTAATTTTAAGGTTATGCCATCCTAAGGTGCTGCTAAATTGATGGATCTTATCAACGTCCATGAATGATAAATCATAGATCGAACCATCGAACCGAAAAAATTTGGTATTATTATATAGCTTTGTATCGGTTAAGTTCACGACTTAAGATAAACGACTCGAACCGTTGACATCCGTCGCAGAGTAAATCACCGCTCGGGGGGGACTTTGTCCAAGCATAGGAAACATCCTAGAAATATCAAATGTATGTACCTAGAATGCAAAGGTTGACTTTGATGTAGATAAAGAGTAATCAAGTGTAGAGAATTATTTAAATGACTAATTGTGTAAGTTTGCCTAATACTTCATGGACTTTTTTTGTAAATTCATTAGAATTTTCTTTTTAATAGATAAATATAAATATAAAAATAGTCAATTCAAACGGGCCCAACCGCCATTGAAACATTCGCTTTGCACCATTTGTGGGCAAATTCTATACGATAATATGATTAATATCTCAAAAATTGTTTCAAAATATATCCTCTAAAGAAAAAACTATTTAAATGGGGGAAATTTATATCCAGCTTAAAAATATTGAATTTGAAGTTAAGAAAATTGACCAAAATAGTTAGATCCATCTTTTGTTCAAACTTTATTCGTTTTTTTTTTCTTTCCAATGAGTTCTTTAGTTTCTTTACGACTTTTGTTTTCATTTTGAATTTTAGGTGTTTTACTTTTCTTGCAAATTTCCCTTAATGTCTAAAATTTCCATTTTTTAAAAATAAAATTAAAATAACAAGATTTGGTAACACTTTATAATTAATGAATATAATTATTTATTTAATACAATGTATAGCCATTTAGTTTTTTTGTTTTTTGAATTTTTTTTACTATCTTTCCTTTTTAAGTATTTAATAATTGAAATGAGTTGTCTATATTAGACTTTACGGTTATCACAAACAATCGAGTTCTCTTTTGTATGAGACCTTAAGGTTTGAGTTTAATAGAAAACCTAGAAAAATGAAAAACTAAGAAATACGCTGGTAAAGGTCTAGATTGTTTAATGGGAGTATTTACAAAATAACTTTGGTGGTTTATCTCCAAAATTATCTTGATGTAAAAAGTCTATACTTATGGGCTCCTTGGCAGTTACAGAATGATTTGTACACGATGATCAAGCGATCAGAATGATTAAAAGACCTGTACGATAAAGTGCAAAACCAAATAATTGTTTGGTGGTTATTTATGATTAAATTATAACGCCGAATGATTAATTAGGAGACCCAAGATATAAAAGTATTCAAAGATTTTATAGCCATTAATAATCAAACTTTTTTTTGGTCAAACAAGATTCCCCTTTTAATGATTTAGATATTGCTTCGTAGTAAGAGGTAAACAAACAACTCCTTAACAAGTTATAAAATAAAAACCAAAGCTATTCGAAGACATTACAAATGAAAAAAATAAATAGCAAATAAGGTGAGGTATTACTTGGTATTGGGAATTGCCTATTTAAAACAATCTGTGTCTATTTGCCAATTGTTGGTCGGAAAAGTTAAATGATTTTGATTTATTAAAAAAATTCTTATTTGTTGGTTGGTTCCATTATAAGCCTTTTATCCTTTTATCCAAACACCCAAAACTCCTCGGTTTAATGATTGACTCCATTATAAGCATTTTATCCTTTTATCCAAACACCCAAAACTAAGATAAAAAAAAAAAAAAAAAACTAATAAGCAATCCCAAGCACCCCATACTAAGATAGTTTATTTAATTTACTATCATATTCCAAAGATAATATATTTCTTTGGGTAAGGCAGACAAAAAAAAAATTAAAGAAATGTCTTCCAATGTTGTGGTGGATTGGTTTTTGCTTGGGGGTTCATAGCGTCCTAACCGAGTTCGAATCTTCCCATGTGCATGCTTGGAGTCTGAAGACATTTAAGTATGGTCATGTTTCAAAATTGTCGAGATTAAAAATAATACAAATAAAAAATAAATAAAATTTAATGATCGTTAATAAAAAAATTATTAAAAAGACAGAAAACAAACATAAAATTTTTAAACAGTAACTATTTTATAAGAACAAAAAAAAAAAAACCAAATTTGCAATTTTCTTTGAAAAGATCTCAAAAGTCCAAAAGGTTACAATTTAGTTTGACTATTGGGCCCAACGACCTTCAATCCAACGACACCCAAACCCACCCTTATATTAGCCGTCACCATCCATCTATCCAAACATTCATTCATACCTATCCAAACTATTCCCTCATTTCATTACTCAAAATCACCAAAAAAATATCAAAATCACTTCACCAACAACAAAACCTCCATTGATTTCAAACACACCAAATCTCAATCTCAATCCACCATAGCCATGGAGATGCATAAACTCATCAATTCATCTCCTAATTCTTCCAATTTTAACGATCAACATCCAGATCCTAACGATTACGTCAATCAATCGGAAGTTCATAAGGTTAGTTTCGCTTTCAATCATCTCAAAATCGATGAAAACGAGCCAAATAAGCAACAATCGATGGCTAAATCGGATGAAAGTGGCGATGAAAAACGAGAAAATGATGATTTTGTCGATCAATCGGCAGCTCATGAGGTTAGTTTCGCTTTCAATCGTCTCAAAATCGATGAAAACGAGCAACAATCGACACCTGAATCGGATGAAAAAGGAGAAAATGATGATGATGATGATGAGGTTAGTTTCGCTTTCAATCGTCTCAAAATCGATGAAAACGAGCCAAATAAGCAACAATCGAAACCTGAATCGGATGAAACTGATGAAGATCAGTCTCATAAGCAACAATTGACGCCGGAATCGCCGGAAAATGATGATGAAAATGGAGAAAACGACGATGATTATGAAGAAGAAGAAGAAGATGAAGAAGAAGAAGAAGGTGAGTTTACGTTTATGTGTATAGGCGATGATAACAACGATTCACCGACTTCTTCTGAGGTTTTTGAAAACGGCCAGATCCGTCGTCACCGTCAGGCGTTTCCGTTGTTCGATCAGAGCCTGTTGTTATCCGGCGGCGGAGATAGCGACGGAGAACGACGGCGGTTGCCGATTCACGTTCCGGTGGATAAGGTTTTCATCGAATCGCCTCGCCGCGGATCTCCGTCGTCTACCGGATACAAATCCACCGCCGGAGGAGCATCGTCGTCGGCGACGCTCTGCGCTCTGCCGACGGAATCGGAAACCGGCGGTGGTGCGCCGGAGATGAACATGAAGAGCAACTCCACCGGATTCTCGAAGCTATGGAGGTTTAGAGACAAAATGAATCGGAGCAATAGCGACGGCCGTGACGCTTTCGTGTTTCTAGAACCTTCTAGAACAACAACAACAAGATCATCATCAAAAACGACGTCGTCGTCGTCGTCTGTATCAATCGGAAAATCGAACGGTGGCGATGAGTTTGACTCGCCGGAAAAAGTCAACTCCGTTAAGAAAGGAGGAGTTAAGGGGAAAAAGTTAACGGCGTCTGCACACGAGGTGTACTTGAAGCAGAAGAGAGGAGAAGGGCAGACGGAGGACGAACGGCGGAGACGGCGGTCGTACCTGCCGTACCGGCCGGGATTAATGGGGTTTTTCACGAATGTGAACGGTGGGTTAAGTAAAAATGTGCACCCCTTTTAAGAAGGTTGGTGGTAAAAAGTTTAACTTACCATATATGTAATGTAATATATATTGATTGATATTATTATTGTTATTGTTATGAAAGATTTATTTTAGTTTAATTTTAAATTGATGTGTGTTTAAAAGGCAACATCAAAATTTTAGAGTGAAGTAATCAAAGGGGGTAATTGATTCATATTCCCATAACGCACCTCCACTTTGCACAATACACCCACACCGTTACGCCGTTATAACGGCGATATAATAACGGCGTTTTGGTGCGTTATAACGGCGTTTTGGTGCGTTATAACGGCGTTTTGGTGCGTTATAACGACGTTTTAGTGCGTTATAACGGCGTTTTGGTATAACGGCCCTTATAACGGCCTTTTGGGGATATGGTTGCAAAGTGGGGTGGGGCTTTGGGTATACCGGTAAAGCTCCCCTCAAAGTGGTGATTGTAGATTATGTAACGATTTTCTTATTTTAGTTTTTAAGGATGAAATTGACTACTTTTTTTTATATTCCTTTTTATGTTTTATGTATAAATTAACTTAAGTTTGATTAGGGGTGATAATTCTAGACAAATCACATATGTTACGAAGATAAATATGTTTGGGTTTGAGGTTTTTAATCTATCAATTTTTTTAACATTTTTTGTAATACCAAATTTAGAACATTTGAGTTTTACTCTTTCTATTTTAATTCAATGCATAAAATTAGTAATCGAATTTTTATTTTGGTAGTATTTAAAGTTTTGAAGTTGGTGATATTTGACCCGCAATCCCCTTATGACCCGCCAACATGTGGGAGGAAGGTTCAAATGAGAAGTAAATACTTTGTGAGAAGTGTTTAATCATGTATGATATACAAGTTTAATCATATATGATTATACACATGTTACATTGACAATACATAAACGCTTAATCATATATGATTAAACACATCCAAATGGCGTGTAATCATATATGATATTACGACTTCTCGCCTTTTTGCAAAATGTTTACCTTCTCGCATGAACCTCCGTCCAACCCGTGAACCCGTATAGTTAAACGGGTTATGCGGGTCATGTTCGAGTTGAAAGGGTCACGGATTAGAGTTGAAGATTTTAACGGGTCATATATAAGTTGAGCCTCTTTGACCCGCCAACTCAAAACAAGACAAGATTGCCATCCACATCGTTTGACGATGAAAAGGTACAATTAGCGTTATCTAGATTTTAACATACAAGGGTAGATGTAAATTCTTTGTTTTTTCAGGCAGTTAAACTACCCTATGATTGATACTTGATAGGCTACAAAAGGAATATAATTCCATCATGTTTAGTTAAACAATAAGGAACAAAACAAACATGGGAAACAATTGAATTATTTATTTTCCACTTCCACACCAAATATTAAACACTTTATCTCCAATCCCATGGATTCGGTAGGTACAGAGACCATTTCAAACATTTTTTTAAATGGATATCTTGAGGATTTCCCCTAAGACCTTTTCAAAATAAAGCAAGTAGAAGAGATAATAAAATTCTCTAAAGCTATTGGTTAGAAAAGATAGACTTTTTTTATTTATTTTCAATAACCATTGAAATTAAATATTTACGCAAAATAAATGATATTTTATGAATTATATTGGATATTTAAATAACATTATTAACATTGTAATTTATAAGATTAAAAAAAGGTCTTATGGTTTAAATTTTGATTCTTTATTTTTAGAAAAAATATGTTTGAGATTCTCTAATAAGATTTTGAAGTAAGGTGTTGTTCGGTTCATTTTCTGTTAAGACCTGTCTGAATATAGTTGTCTGTCTGGATATAGTTGTATGTGTGTTAACAGATAAATAGTTGTTCGGTTATTGTGCTGAATAAATGGTTTGAAAATTAAAATTTACTATTTTACCCTCTATATATTTATATAGAATAAAACCACTAATTAATAAATTTAAATCAAACATCCAAAATTTTAATAAAACATTTAAACATAAAAGATTTTAATAAACACCCGAATATGGCTGTGCTAATAAGCCATACCCATCATACAGCCGATTAAGCTGCAAACGAGCAACCCCTAAATTACAAATATGCTCCACTTAAATTTTGATTCTTTATTTTTAGAAAATATGTTTGGGATTCCTCCATTGGGCTACTCACCACCACCATTGAGTTTAGTGCCCCATGACTTTCAGGCTTAAAATTGGGCCAAACTGATGTAGGATGTCTTTGACCATGTTTGGCCCATTGCAAGCTTTTTATGCGTATAAAGTCATGTTTGGCCCATTACAAACTGGCTAGGCTAATATTTGCTTATGACAATATCCGTTATGAGAATATATGAAACCCAAGTTGATGAGATATTCCACCACATCCCCTAGGTTTTTTTGGCAGTACGCCACCATCCTTGAGATTCCCAAAGTGAGAAATAGAGGCTTAGGTTACTCTTCAAAAGAGCCCGTAAACAAAAGATGCCATCATATATTGATCATAAATGGTCCCAAGAAAAGAACCCAGCTTATTTAGTATTTTGTACATGTATCCAAGAGGCAAACCGCTACAATCTTCCTACTCTATACTAAAGTTCGGTATTGTATTAACACAAATGACGTAAATCACATATTTCTAGTCTTAGATTAGGGTTAAGATATATATTTGAGCAATCTTCATAAATAGAAGCTCCATCAAGAGGTTCTTGATGGGTATGAAATCCCCTCTCTTGACACTCCCTCAAAATATTCATCCCATCGGGGTCGGATAACCGGAAAAAACCGTAACTCCTGATATGCAATTACTTCAATGAGTGAATTTTTGTATATTGAACAAATTTCTAATCCATTTCAACACCATAAAAGTTCAATAAGTCAAACTAAAAGCCTATCATAATCATGCTATCTCCTTTCTCAAATGCTCCATTTCTAGTTTCTACACATCTTTTTGGGTAACTGTAGATATTCAGGCCATCTTTCATGCAGTTAGGGGTGTAATCAAGTCGAGCTTTTAACGAGCTACATGAGCTCATTTTCTCGAGCTCGAGTCGATAGCGAACACAATAGAACCTGTTTAACTAAACGGGCCAAGCTTTATACACTAAAGTTCGTCTCGGTTCGTTCGAGAACTAAATTTAATTTAAGAAGTCAAACCGAGAAGAACCAAGCCATTCGAGCATACCATTTTTCGAGCAAAACATGCTCATATATTTATTAGTTACACAGCAAAAATATAAAAATTATCGAGCTCAAAGCGATTCATGAGTCAATCGATCGCGAGTTTAAACCCATAAACGAGCATCGAGCTCGATAACTCAAAACTACTTGAGCTCGAGCTCGAGCCCTACATTGAAAAAGTTAATCCAGCTCGAGTCGAGCTTGAGTCTAGTATTAATTTTTCGAGCTCGACTCAGTTCGGCTAGTTTTCACCCCTACGCGCACTAACTAATCCCTGGAGTCATTGCAAGTGAACCTCCATGGCCATAAGGGCTTTGGCAGTGCCAGGACTTAAACCGATCCAAGATGAGACATCCGGACCCTTAGCTAGTGCACTACAACCCAAGCGGTTAGTATGCTCTAATTTCTTATTTGGTCCTAGTGCTTTTCTATCTACCATTTACGTGCCTAAAAATACTAGAAAGAAAGAAAAAGTGCATAACGGGTACCAAAAGAGTTGGCAGAATATGTGCATACCTTGATGCATCTGTCGGAGCCATGACAATGGCAACAGCCTCCGGTAACATCACCTGGAAATCGTAAATAAAATCGATGAAATTCTGAGCTTCATGTACTCAAGTGACTAAAAGCACATTAGCTAGCAAGATAAACTTGAAAGAAAATTAACTTGTATCTACAAAATGATAGTAATTGTAAGAATGTTGTATTAACAAAATGAAAGACGTTAAGGAAGTAATCTCGTTGGATGAAACTATTTATATATACTTGTAGTGATGAATATCAAGAACATCCTTCGGGTCCGTTTGGTTTGATTGAATGTTTTTGAAGAATTTGAAAACTTTGGTGTGTTTGATTTGTAGGATTTGGATGGAACTGAATTCCGTTCTTTATATATAATTTATAAAAATAAATAAATTATCTTTTATTAATGATTATTGCAAAACTACTACTTTTTACATATTAAAAACATTATTACAAACAAATCCTATGAAATCCCATGAAATACCAAATACCCCCATGGGATTTTTTAAATCTCATGTTTGTGGGATTTCAATTCTGAACTTTCCTTTAAACCAAATCCAGGAGTGGAATGGAATTCAATTCCAAATCCCACCAAATCCCGCAAACCAAAAGGACCCGAAGGGAATCGTATAGTTGGCTCTAAATAACAAACCGACTTTAGTTGGTAATTTTCTTTGTATTATATGCATATGTTCTCTAAACAAGCACTTCTCACGCTTCTGACCAAATTTGGAAGTTCTCGCCGGAACCTCCCCCTATATAATGACCAAATATATTTGTAAATTAATACATCAATTATACCTGATAAGAATATTGGGTATGCAGATCCACCGATGACATAAAACAACTTTGTGAAGGATGTGTCTGAAGATCAAAGAAAAACATAGCATATAATTAGAAGCATAAAACAAAATGTATTGGCTCTTGTATTAACCAGAAGATCGTTGAAGAAATGAGTAATTTTAAGTTTTTACCAACGAACAAGAGACCGATTCAAATGCATAATGTTAACAACAGAAATACACCATTATATCCTTTGAATCACCAAATTTAAGTTTTTAAATACCTTATATGTTCAACTAAAATAAAGCTTGTGAAACACCATTAAAGCCCAAAATACAGTTTAACAAAAAAGAAACTAGAAGATACAGAAAGACATACATGGATCCATCCAACAGGGATGAGAGATTGTTCATTTTGAATGGCAAATATCTCCTCTTCATTAACCGCCTGACACTAATAATGAGCAGAACAATGTAAATTCTCGAATACTGAACATTAAGAGGTGCTAAAGTCTGAAGTCTTAGCTCACTTCTGATTGATAAGAGGTGGTGCTGAAGGCTGGAATTTGAATCAATAAGACTATTTGTTTTTGTAAACTGATAAATGTCAGAATTAGTGTAAATTGTGTATTTTACCCATTAGAAAACTATAGTGTTGAATCTATATATAAATTTATACAATTTCACATACTTATTCATCATCATTATGAAACTTAAACCTAAAATTAAAAAATTCAACTTTCAGTTAAGCGAATAAAGTTGATGATAACGATATATTTAAACTATACAAGTTTAAATTAGAAAGACCTAATTATAGTAATTTGAGTTTTATTATAATCCAAGTACATCAGAGAAAAGATCTATCACGGTTAGTCCATTGAGAGCAAGAGGCAAATAAGTGGTTGGTTTACCTCTTATCAAATAAGAGGATGATAAGACATAAGCGGCTCTGAGAATTTGGAATAAACAAACAGTCTGAACGACCCTACCTCTTATCGAATCAGACATAAGAGGTTGACAAGAGCCTTTTTTTAATAAAAAAGAAAAGAAAAGAAACAAACATAAAGAAAAGAAATGAACAATCGACTTACAGAGCTAGAAGTTGCATCTTGTTTTGGTATTATAAGAGTTGTTATGTAATAAGTCCCTCCTTTCTGTAAATAAAATGTACACAAGTTATTTAATTCCATAGGCAACCTTTTTAAATCTATTTAGACAACCTCTATATTAATGTAAATGAAACCACCATACAGGGAAACTAACAAGTATCATGATACTTGTTATAGTGCCCGAAGAAACCCATTCCACAGTATGACGCGGGAAAATAAATACATGTTTGGCATAATCATGTTTTAGCAACGATTTAACTATGTAATAACCTAGTTAGGATTATAAGATAACAGGATTAAGTAACATTCAACAGCGAAGATAACTATGATTGTTCTATAGCAACCACAGAGAAGTTCTATAAGAAAAGCTCATAAGCTTTTTGCATCATTTCAAGAATTTGGTGCAATATATAGTAAGATCACAATGACCAACACTAACGGTGAAGAGCATATATCTTACAAGAAAGGCGCCAAGCACGCCACAGGTCTCCAAATCCTTGCTTGTGTTGTCTTTGGCAACGTCAAGAAAGCCATTTAGCAATTGCGGCGACTGTAAAAATTAAACTTCGTTAAGATATCAATGACTTTGTTGGTTTTCACAAGCAATGCATAGTAGACTGAAAGTGTAAATTTGGAAATGGCCACAGCTTATTTGCATTACAATTAGGGACTGTTTTTTTTGGATAAGGTTCATCTAGGCTTTGCCTAGATTACATCCTTGGCAATTTGGAAATTAAATTACGGCCGTCTGAGATTAAGCCTAGCCACAGAATACTAGCACCTAGACACGAACCCGGGGTAAATTGGATATTTCACACCCCCCTAGGCCTTATACAATTAGGGACTGTTTCTTAGCAGTTTAATGAGCTTAATGGTACTCACAGCTTATTTTGTCCGTTATACATGGTTGTTTGGTAGTGGCTTATTCAATAAGCCTCTAGGTGGGAGCTTTATGCAGAAAGTCAAGTTTTTCCAAACCTACCCCTCTAAATTAAAAAACACGCTCCTTCTATCTATGAAAAAAAAGCACCATAAACAAAAACTTCCCCAATCTATACAGATAAATTAACCCACACAGGACTTAATAGAAAACCAACCAAACTTCAATCAAACAACAAAAGGGTTCTAAAGCCTTACTATATGGACATCTTTGAGGACATTGGATGCTGTTGATTCATCAACAACAGATTTTGGATGTTTATTCTCTGAACTTGGACTTGTGATTCGTGAAACCTCTGCCGCATGTGGTGCCTTGTGTACGCAGGAGATTATAGGAGAAGGGTAAGAGTGAGTAACTCTGCATATATTAGGTTGAATAAAACCTATTTTGTTCATTAGGATGTTGCCTGCCAATGCCAAGTGGGACTAATCTTAGATGAATTAGCCGATACTAGTTCGCTGCAGTATACCTGGGATAACCTTGAGCGCAACCGGTTTATATCTTAACTCTTAAGTACTGGCATTCCTGCAAACAAGCATACATATGAGTTTATGTCAAGAGTAGTTTGAGATGAAATTGTTTGTGAAAAATCCACTAAACTTGTATGACAGGAGAAAACAACGATTGACATGGATGAAAATGCTTGTGAAGTACTTCAAAGACAAGAGGTTTGCCTAAAAGCTTTTGGCAAAAAGCAGTCATTTGCAGTATCCATAATTCCACATATTGAACAGAAGTCCTTCACATTCTGTTCAAAATACAACCCCTCATGGAACTTTGAGTGAAGGCGAGAAAACTATTTCTTACTTCAAATTTTTTGGATGTATTGCTTATGCTCACATTTCAGATGCAACAAGAAAGAAATTGGATGCCGAAGGGCAAAATGCATTTTTTTAACGTTACTGATGAGTCGAAGGCATACAAACGAAACAAATTGTTATTGACCGACATGATAATTTTATGAAGAAGCTAAGGTTGAGAAGACGGTACTAGTATGCTTATATATTAAAGATCAGGCAGTGCTTAATGATGCATCAGGTATCGGATCAATTGCATATCTTTTGTCATTGGAGTGACAAAATTTATAATGTTCAAGAAAACTTAGATAGGCTTGGAATGAAGAATTGCAATCCTCTTACTGCATATGCTAAATGAACAGATACTTTTACAAGAAATGAGAAAATGCAGGGCTGATAGCAGGCCTTACAATAGAAGAGGTTCAAATGATGAAAAACCGATTTCTGGAAATGGGTCCAGGTTAGGTTCAGGAGCATTTCATGGTCATAAAATTTACAAGAAACGAGGAAATGCAGATTTAGTAGGCTTACTGATAGCAGCCTCACAATACAAGAACTTCAGATGATGGAAAGCCCACATCTGGTAATGAGTTCATGTTACGGACAGAAGCTGGAGCTTATTTTTTGGAAGGGTATTCAAGGCTTTGCCCCGACTAATCCCGGCAAGGTTCACCGACAGCTAAAGCATGTTGCCCTGAGTGAATCCCCAGTGGCCACAATCTGCAAGCGCCTGGATTCGAAGTTGGGGTAGAACTTAGAAGGGTTAACAAGCGACTTCCCCCACAAGCCTTAACCAGTACGCCACAAATGATGGAAAAGTGAAAACCCCACTTCTGGCAATGAGTTCAAGTTAAGTTCAAGCCCCATTGGTGAAAGCATTTTTTATTTTACTTTTTTGATAAACTTGTGAAAGCAATTTTGCAGTTAAGCTTTCAAATAATCTTATCTTACAAAATTATAAAAATTGTAGATCTTAAAAAGGAAGAGACTACAAACATCTTTTTTTTTCTTTGGCAGCTGCAAAGAACAAGTTACTGATACTTTTATCAAACCCCCAAATTGTCAACATTCATGATGCTGAGAAATTTGCTGGGTAGCGTATTTGTACTTCGAGGGAGGGATTGCATGGTTATAAAACCTTAAGCTGAATTTGCAGACTTATCAGCTTAGAGGTTTGCTAGAATGTGGTTTTTAATTAGCCATTCTCAAATCCTAGTCTCTATAGCTTTAAAGGCCATTGGACTTCAAGTAACCTTATTCTTTACTAGGTTTACTTGTAATATTGGTCTTCTGTAGTGAGTTATAGTTATCAGGATAGTTTTCCCCAAAGGTGCAGGGTGGGTAGCACATCTCTCGTACCTTAGGCTGTGTTTGGCAAACTAGCTGCTAAGCTAGCTGAGAGCCGATAAGCTAGCTTATCAATAAATTATTGTTTGGTAAAAACTAGCTTATAAGTATGTAAAATGACCAAAAAGGGTATCTTGGGTATAATAATTAATATTAATTAGGGTATAATTGGGAAAAGCTACAAAAAACTCCTGAAACGCTACTCCAACTAGCGTTTCAATAAGCAAGCTTATGGTCCATCCAAACATGTACTAACTTTTTTTTTTTTTGGAAGGTATAGCCTATATTCATGAACTTGGGTACAGTTTCTTTCATCAGATATTGAATTTTTGTTCCAATTGTAATATCTATCTCTCTTCCATTCTATCATTCTACTACTCGAATTGACACATGATCCCAATTCCCATGGATCACAGATAGGAACCAAAACCAGATTGAGCAACTATGGCTTAGGTTCTGTTTGGCAAAAATAAGCTACCTGATAAGCTAGTACATGTTTGGATGGACCATAAGCTAGCTTATTGAAACGCTAATTGTTGGAGTAGCGTTTCATGATCTTTTTGTAGCCGTTTCCAATTATACACTTATTAATATTAACTATTACACCCCAAGATACCCCTTTTGGTTATTTTATATACTCATAAGCTAGTTTTTGCCAAACATAGGCATTGTTTGGTAAAAATAAGCTAGCTTAAAAGTCAGGTGCATGTTTGGATGGACCATAAGCTAGCTTTCTAAAAACTACTCTCACTAGAGTTTTGGTGACTTGTGGGATTTATGAGACTTTTTTTTTCCAAATATACCCTTCTACTTTTTACATTACCAATTTTTAAACATGTCTTTTTGTGAGTCCTAGATTCAGTTCATCTTCATGCTAATCATTTTATAGCCATAAGCTACCTTATTAGCTAAATTTTCCCAAACACATCTTATTCATCAACTAGCTTATTAGTCATCAGCTACCTTATAAGTCACCAACTACCTTATAAATCACCCAGCTACCTTCTAAGTCACGAGCTAGCATTTTTTTTTTTTTTTGGAAGGGTGTCCGGGTCAAAGCCCAACTAATCCCCGGCAATTTTGGGGGCTAAACATGGCCCACTTAAATGTCCCTAGACATGCACACGGGAAGGCTCGAACTCGGTTAGGGCGCTATGAACCCCTGAGCGACAACCAATCATCTGCCACAACACTGGAAGACAAGTCACCAGCTAGCTTATCAGCTAGTTTGTAAAACATAGCCATAATTTATCCGTAAGCTAGCTTATTAGCTACCAACTACCTTATCAGAATATCAGTCAATAGCTAGCTTATCAACTAGTTTGCCGAACACAACCTTAACCCTTATTCTTACACAGTTACACATACACATAAGATTTCCTCCATCTAACATCAAACCAATTACCAAAATGAACAGGAAAACCCTATCAAATTCTCATACACCAGAAACTTCAACTCTACACTGAGCAAAAAATTCAACTCTATACACACCAGAAACTTCTTTCTTCTTATATGATAAACATAAACCCTAATTTTTCGATTAAAATACGAATTTCTAATCATCTAACGATCAGCAAAGATGAAATTGATCATGGAGATTTGTGCTTACTGAGCTGAGGGATTACGTTGCAGCAAAAGCAAGGAATCCTTTTGGTGATTTCGAACAAATCTCGCCTAAATTGCATCCATCTTTATATCACAACTTGCTATTTTGAATGCATTCTTTCTTTCTTCAATCATCGATTTAACTATTTTTCGATCTGTGCGACTTTTTGGGGGTATAAACAGTCGAAAAGAAGGATGGATGGATTCCCACCCGCCAAATTCCTCCATGATTATGGAGTGTGAAATTACGAAATTGCCCTTCGGTGGTTTGTGATTTTGAAAAGGGGTTGAGGGTTAAAAATGGTATTTAAGCGGCTTCTGTTGTGATTACGAAATTGTCCTTGGCTGGATTCGTAGTTTTCAAAGGAAATGAAGGTCAAAACTGTCTTTTAGGGTGTGTTTGGCATATTAGTTAGATAGCTAATAGCTGATAAGACTATCATATGAATATATTATGTTTGGCAAAAACTAACATATGAGTTTGTAATGACCAAAAAGGGGTATTATGGGGTATAATAACTAATGTTGATAAGGGTATAACTGGAAAAAAAACTACAAAATGCTTCTAAAACGCTAATCTAACTAGTGTTTCAATAAGCTAATTTATGGTACATGTTTCGATAAGCTTATATTTGTCAAACACAATCTTAATCATTTCCTCTTGCTAATGAGAATTAAATTTCACATGTTAACTCCCTCATGTATAAAATGATCATCGTATCTTCGAAATGTTAGATTAATTAAAAAGTTGTTTAATGTCGTTGTCATCTTATATTTTAAAATAATGACTATTTTATCCTCATATACAAGGAACATAAGAGAGTTAATGGATAAATTTTAAGCTTCATTAGTGAGAGGGACAAAAACCTGCATACTATAGGGTTTTCTTGTAATAGAAAATTTGTAAAATTCTAAACCAAGAAAAAAATAAACCATAGACAAAAATAAATAACTTTTTTTTGTTTTAATGTTATTAAGCTCAAAACTTTAATCTCATTATATTCAATGTTTGTGTGAGTTCCAAATTATATGCGACCTTTTTACAGTAATCGAACGAATTCCACATATCCTTATAATATGTTTTTACATCAATTTTGAAAATCATACAAATATCAAAATCAAATTTACAACTTATATTTAGAGAAACTTATACATTCTTTTAGATAATCTAAACATATATAAGCTTTTTCTAAATACAAAATTTCATCCAGATCATGACTTATAGAACATACATTAACACAATAAATTGCTTTCCAATGGAGACTACGGTATCAAGGCTTCTTCCTTTGCCTTATGACATGTAAATATTGCATCAATGATATACATTATGACCTTCTAATATATGTAACACAACTTTCATCTCTAAACCCATGAAAAATGGGGTTTTTTAGATAACAAAACTTGAATTCAAAATGTTGTTAAAGATTCATGATTTTATGGCCATTATTTTTGCCTAAATAAACGTATGGATCAAATGTGTAACATAGAGATTCTCACATCTCAAGAAGATAACACATTTAGAAGCCTAGGTGAATTCCCCTATCACTTTCTTTATCCAAATTGTCTTCATTCCTAAAATTTGTCTCACTAGGGTTCAAAATTTTACACCTATTTTCGAGAATTAAATCTATTGAACACATAAAATGTACAACTTTTAGTACATATAATACAACATATTATAGCATTCTTGATAAGGGTTTCATCGATTGTTGCCGATAAAATAAGTATTATCTTGTATTTTAACAAGATTCGATGCAATTGCTTTCTCTTTTGTTTTCCCCCAATTTAAACCCCATATCCCCATGAAGCACTTCTCTTGGAGAAAAGGCATGTTTGCTTCGTTCGAAGAAACAACTCCTTTCTAAGGTACGTCCCTTTAACTTTTTGGAAACTCTACAAACTGAAGCATCATCGTGGATTTCACGATTGTATATTATTTGAGTTTTTTTGAAGAGAACGAATCGGAAGACACGTTATAAATATGAAACTTTGCTTGTTAGTTTCTTCATCAGCTTGATGTACAAATATTAATGCATCGTGTATGACTGTATGTACTGTTTTAACATGCTTTAACTATTTAAGTCGAAATAGACAACTTTAAATATGAAAATAGTAAGTTCAATGGGACTGTGTCGATAGAATTTTATGGTATTTGTTAATGTGGGTATGTGTGTGCGTGTTATACCCATAAACCTAACCAAAATATTGACAATATGTTCTTTACTAAGTTTTAGCGTTTTATAACAGGTTTATATAAGTGTTAAGGATAAAAGATGGCTGGAAAATTTAAGAATTGCATTACACTATGTTGCACTGGAAAACCCTCGGTAAGAATTCTTACATTCCAACGTTCTATTTCAGTTCACGATATGTGCATATATATCTACATTTACTTAATCATGCACATAGTCTAAAATCACTATAAATACGGTGTATGCTAAATGGTGCATGTTTATGACGAATGGATAATAATTTATGAATGTTATTTATTGATCATGGTAATAATACATTTCTTGTATCGTTTATGATAAATGTATCCATATATTCCTAGCGTTCACACCTACCTTGTCAAATTCGACTCTGAAGTTAAAAGTCAAACAAATATCAAATGACACTGAAAGGCTTCAAATTGATGAATACTAAAAACAAACAAAAAAAATCTTACCAATTAAATCACCCAAAAAATTAAATTCACATATAACATGCAGAAGTCCAAAAAAATTGAACCCCAACGGATTTGTGTCGACACAGGGGAATATAGTGAAAATTCCGTCGTGTGGCAGTTCGATTAGTAAGTTATCAAAAGCTTTGTGATCATGAAGGTCCATCAACTATGACTATGAGTTTGGGCCATTCATAATCATTTGAAAGATTAATGGTTATTCATAAACTGACTAGAAAAAACACTGCTACCCAATAAAATTTTATAACATTGTTAAATTAGAAGAAGAATTTAAACATCTTGCTAAAAGACTATAAGTTTCTATATCATATATGAATACTTTTATTTAAATGTGTTTAATCATATACGATTAAATATGTATATTTTGTCAAATGCAACATGTGTTGACCATATTGATTATCATATACGATATTAAGATTTATCATCATCTTGTAAAATGTTTAGTTTCTTGGTATATTCCTCTAAATAATGTCATTAATATGCATATGTTAACCCACTTTAACTAGAAAAACAAATGTTTTTAATACATTTTTAAAGCCACGACATAACAAAGTGGCCAAACAAACTTTAAATAAATTAAGATCAAAATCCACTATAACATGGGTCACATAAAAATTATATAATTTATAACTTTACAAAAATTATATAATAATCTAATTTTAGAATTCTGTTTTCTGTGTAGTCCTTTAGGAGGTCAGAGAAGGTGTTACACAATGCTAAATCGGGGGGGGGGGGGGGGGGGGGGGGGGGGGGGGGGTAGTCAACAACTGAATTGGTCAAAACTTGAAAGTCCAACTTTAGTAAAATAACTTTTTTAATATATTTATTAAAAAAAATTAAAGAAGTTTATGCCACAAATGTTTATTACTTGTTAATGAGTAAAAAAATATATTTATTGAATTCATAATAAAAAGATAACATATTTATGGGCAACTCAAAATAAACGACACAAGGTTAAGACTTTGTTTGGTAAGCTAACTCATAAGTTGGCTGGTAACCGATAATCTAGTCGTTGATTGATAAGTTAGCTGGTAGTTGATAAGCTAACGTTTCAATAAGAAACTCATGGTCCATCCAAACATGTACTAGCTTATCAGTTAGCTTATTTTTGCCAAACACAACCTAAATGTGGTGAGAATGATTAAGAGGATCTTATGATATGGTACAAAATAAAATATGATTGTTTGATAATTGTTGTTCTCCCAATCCCATTGTCACATCAGTTTTTTCATAAACTCACAATAACCCCTATGGAGTCTGGAACCCTCTCTGTTTAGTATCTGAACTCTTCCAACTCTTTCACTTTTTAATTATTTAATTAAAACACACCACCCCCCCCCCCCCCCAACACACACACAACACATCGGTTATGAGCGGTGTGGCCACACCGATATGCTCAGAGCTAGCCCGCTAATCCCGTCGGTGGCGTATCGAAACCTGCTCCAGCCGTTGGCTTCCAACCCGTCGAGCCAGCTGCTTGGTACGCATAGCTTTAACATTCCAAAGTCTATCTTTTAATAGAAATATTAAAAGGTAAACAAATAGCAATAATTATTTTAAATAAAAATATTCAAACTCTCAATTATTTTTAGTTTTGTTTAATAAAAAAATTAATATATAAAAGTCAATAGTTATTCGAAGGAACTTTCTATATGTGGCCTGTAACAATTATGATGGCTTTTAAATGGCTAGAATGGACAGCCATAAGGATAAGAGTCGCACATGTATTTATTTATTATAAATTTATGAGTGAAGTTCATTTTTGGTCCCTGAACTTTGTAAACTCTAACATTTTTCGTCCCTGAACTAACGAAAGGTGCATATCATCCCTGAACTATGCATTTTTGCTTCGGTTTTGGTCCTTCTCACTAACGACTGTTAACTATTTCCGTTAAACTCAATTAAATGAGGGGTAATATGGTCATTTTACCTTGTTTCTTTATTTTATTGTTTCTATAAAAGTTATCAAACTATAAGGACCTGTTTTGTAAATATAGATTACACACATATATTTATACATCTATAACACACACATACACACCGTAACACACACACACACACACACACACCTCTTTTGATTTTCCGGTGAACTCCACAAACACCCACCCCTCTCGATTTTCCGGTCAAATCCACCCACACCACCCCTCTCGATTTTCCGGTGAACTCCACCCACACCCACCCCTCTCGATTTTCCGGTCAACTCCACCCACACCCACCCCTCTCGATTTTTCGGCAAACTCCACCCCAACCCCCCTTCACTTACACTAACCAATCCCCCACCCCTTCATTGTGAACTTCCGGTGAACTCCACCCCCACCCAAGCCATCTCCGGCAAACTGCAAGTCACCTCCGTTCGATACCTACTCCGACGACCAACGTCCACACCGGAAAGGTTTCTGTAGTTTGCCATCGGTACGCTCACACAAACAGACCCCCGTCCCCCACCCACAACACCCATCGGAGTTCTTTTCTCGCCGCCGATGTGGCTCCTCCTTTCTCCTCCTGACCGCCGCTAAATCGTGCGAGCTCGATTCTTGCTCGGCCTCAAATCTAGTCCATCATCCTTTTTTCTCTCTCTACAATTTGTTGATGGGTGTTTGAATTGCAGATTGGTTAAAATGGGTATTTGGAAATGGCTCACCATAGATGGTGAAACGAGGGTAGGAGAAGAGGGGGTGATATTAGAGGTGGGTGGAGTTCGTCGGATGGCGGTGATGGTGGTTACGATGACGACCGGGAAGTGTAGCAATCACCGAAAAAATGGGACCGGAGTAGTGGTGATGATGGAGGTTAGGAGTGGTGGTGACGGAACAATGGTGAGGGGGAGAGGATGTGCCGGAGATGGTGACCGGAGCACGTCACCTCGTCGGAGACGGTAACCGGAACATCAACTCGCCGGAGACGGTCACCGTGGGAAACGAAATGGGGAAGGGGGGGGGAGAAAGAAGACGATAAGTCCTTGTATGTGTGGTGTGTGTTGTTTGTTTGTATGTGTTTATTATATATATATATATATATAAATATATATATATATATATATATAATTACAAAACAGGTCCCTCTATTTTGATGAATTTTATGGAAACAAGAAAACAAAGAAAACCAATAAAATGACTATATTACCCTTCATTTAACAGAAGAAGTTAACGGTCGTTAGTGAGAGGGACCAAAACCAAAACGAAAATGCATAGTTCAGGGATGATATGCACCTTTCGTTAGTTCAGGGACGAAAAATGTTAGAGTTTACAAAGTTCAGGGACCAAAAATGAACTTCACTCTAAATTTATTGTTTCTGTGACATATAACATCAGAAAAAATAGTTTTTATATTATAAAGACTTTACCTTATATGAATTTTAAAAATTAATTTAAATGGGAGGTGACGTATGAAATAGGTTTTTAGTATTTGGTAATCAATAATTTTGGGAAAGATGTCTAAAAATTAATGAATTGTCTCAATTTGAATATGATTGTATCTTCCACATTTCAACTCTACTTTTGGTATTAAATCTCAATTATCAAATTCTATATATATACATTTATCAAATGTAATCATACTATGGCTATGTTTGGCAAGCGTAGCTTATAAGCTAGCGGATAGCTGATAAGCTAGCTGTTGATTGATAAGCTTGCTAGTAGCTGATAAGCTAGCTGTTGAACAAATTATGTTTGGCAAAAACTAGCTTATGAGTATGTAAAATGACCAAAAAGGGTATATTTGAATTTAATAATTAATATTAATAAGGGTATAATTGGAAAAAGCTACAATAAGCTCCTCATAAGCTACTCAAAGTAGCGTTTCAAAAAGCTAGCTTATAAGCTAGCTGATAAGCTAGCTTCCTGGTACATGTTTGGATGGACTAGCTTATAAGCTAGCTTATAAGCTAGCTTATGCTTGCCAAACAAAGCCTATATAGTATCATTATATTACAATTTACACCCTCAAAATTTACAATTCACACCCTCATACTTATTTAATATTTGATTTATACCTTTTACTTTTTTATAATTCATTTTATATTTTTATTATATTAACATATATAATTGTATATTGATTAAAATATATTAAAAAATACATTTTAATTTTAACAAGTTACACCATTATAATTATATATTCGATACCTTCAAAATAAGTCAAATATTGAATATTTTTTTATTTAATTATGATTTTATATCATATATTAGAAACTATAACGTTTATCAAATTTTAGTTATTGTTCCTAAGCAACGGTAATTTGTTTATTTTTTATAGTATATGGAGTTTTAAATATTACATCTAAATTTTATTTTATTTTTAATAATATTATATTTTAATACTATATATCTGCCACGTCTTATCCTTTTTTGAGTCGGTTTCAACATTTTTTTGTCTAACATATATCTAGACACAATTTATACTATCAATTTAATTATCTCACACAAACTCATTTCTCCTTAAACCTCTTATTAATTCAATTTATTTTGTATCTTTTTTTGCTCCTTTAGTACATATAACATAACTCAAATACATCAATTATACATTTTCCACCATCATTAAAGAAACAAATATCTCTAAGAAACAATCTCAACTTTAAACTTATTTTAAATTTAAAAGATATAAAACAACCTCTAACAAAAGATGAAATACAATTTTCATGACACTTATAATTTGATTGGTATTGTTAATTTCATTGGTATTGTTATTTTCTAATTGAATGTTCATTTATTTATGACAATTTTCATATTCTTTTATCTTATGTTGTTTCATTTATTGGTGCCCATTGCATAATTGATAAAATTTCAAGTCTATCCCAAATGTGTTCGATGTTATGTTATATGTTCTACAAAATAAGTCAAAAGATGTAATATAGATATGTTTCATAATAGAAAAGGTGATTTTTTGGTTTAGACTACTACAAATTCAAAAATAATCATTCTAATTTTAATCGGTATAGTTAACCAGCTACATTGACCATAACAAAAGGTACATTAACCCGATTTAAATTATATATTTTTTAACGAGATTTTCATATATAGGTCAATAATGAATAGCCGCTTGCACCATAATTGTTCTATCAATTTATGTTACAGTTTAACAATTTTTGTCATAATATTTTTATAATCTCTCCTCCCCGCAACGCGGGCCAAAAAACCTCGTATAACACAATAAACGCAATTAAATAGTTTATATATAATTGTGCGTTTGGTTGTTATAATTTTCCTGTTTTTTAAAAAAATAAAAGAAAATTTGTTTTCTATGTTTTATGTAAATTAAAAAACCGATTTTAGAGATTTTGAAAAAAAAAAAAAAGTAAACGTGTTTTTAAATTTTATAAAATAGAAAATAAAAACTTATAATTTCAATTAAATGCGTTTTTAAATTTTTTTATAGAAAAATAAAAACAAAATTTCACAACCGATGATTGTGGTTGAGCTCTAGTTCTAGCGTAAGCTAGGCAGGGACAACGACGGATTAGTGGGCTTCTCGTGGATGTCTAATATTGCCGAGGAGGTGTAAGTGTATGTTCGTGGAGGTCGTTCATTGGTTCGTTGTCATTATGCCTTCCAAAAAAAAACATAACCATAATAAAATATATTTATGATAATTTAAATATAAATGTAATTTATAAACATGTAAAATCAATTAAAGTTTAACAATTTAAAATATAAATATAGATCTCAATATCGATGGCCCAAAATTATAGTCGAAAATGATAAAAACGGAAATAAGTTGAGGTAAATAAGAGAGTTACACCGAAATTGGTATGCTGGTGTTTATTATACTGAAATTGGTGTACGAGCTGGATCTTATTCGAATTTAATGGTTCGTATAAAGTTTGGTGTTCCTATTGAAGAATTCAATGTTCTCGGCAAACCGATTTTCCAATTGATACAACTTCATATTCAAATACTATCTTTTATCCGTAGTTTACAATTGGTTATATGATTTTGATGATTAACTACCCATGTTAACTTTTAAAAAGTGCACATAAGCAAAACAAACCAAAACAACACACTATCGTAAAGTCACCCTTTCGTGATGTGTTGGCAGAAAACAAAAAAAAGTCGTTTTCAGTATGTAGGAAAATCGTGAAAGGTTGTTCCTCCTTTGTCTAAAGTATACCTTGCTAAAAAAAACTTTTTTTCATTTTAAAATTTATCCAACTCTAACTATTCTGAGTGCCTAAATTTTGATTTTTTTTGTAAATCAATGATGTATATGGATATAATAAACGATCAAAATACTCTTCATTTAACCTGACTTGACGGAAAAGGTCAACAACATCGATACCAAGAGATCAAAACCGTCGGAAACTGACCAACGTTAGAAAGAAATCCGCTAAAGTGAAGCTAAGGGACAAAAACCGTTAAGAACAACCAATGTTACGGACCATAAATGAACTTGATTTTAGATAAAAATACCCTTATCTTAAAAACATAATGGAGTGAATAAACAAACAATATAAATGTATATAAACTAATTATATCATGTCTTTTAGTGGGTTAGAAAGAGCAAACATATGGATGATATGAACCCGAGAAACATCATAATAATCTAATTTTCAAAAACCGTTAGAAACATCATAAAAGCAAACATATGGATAGAGCAAACATATGGATAGAGCCATCGGTACCAAGAGACCAAAACCGCGGAAAGTGGCGAACGTTACAAACAAATCCATTGACGTGAAGCTAAGGGACAAGAACCGTTAAAGGCAACAAACGTTACAAACCAAAAGTGGAACTTAATTTCAAACCCGCTAAAGTAAAGTTGAGAGATGAAAACCGTTAAAAGCAACAAACGTCACCAACCAAAGGTGGACCTAATTTTAAATAAAAATACCTTATCTCTTAATTCTTATAAACATAATGGAGAATGAATAACAAATAAAATACAAATGTATATAACTAATTATATCACATGTCTTTTAGTGGGTTTAGAAAGTGCAAAACAAATGGATTAGATAGAGCCATGGGAAAAAGATTGAAGTGGTCATAAACCGGAAAAGGAATCAAAAGGGTGCGAGCCGGCCAAGGTTGGCGTGCGCCCAATCGAGCCCATAAGGACCCACACCACCAATTAGCGACCCATCAAAACGTTCTTTTATTCCCTCCCTATAAAACCGCGTTGAATCTTGTTTGTTTTTTTAATATCCATTATCCACCGGCTTAAAACACCATCATAATAATACATACCCCTTTTTGTTTTTAAAACAAGTATATGATTGTTTTTAATAAGATTTTATTAAGTTGTATTGTTTTGCTCGGATTACCTCGTGAAAGCGATGGTAGACGACTGAGGTTTATCAAAGCATTAGTAGCTTAGTGGATGACATCCTGTCTACTCGAGTTCGATTTATGGGGTGAGCATGTGGCGATACCCTGACCATGGGTAGGCTTTTGGGTCGGCTTATGGGCGTCGAGGATTAGTCGAGGCCCGTATGGATCCTGGATACCTCGTCGACTTCGTGTCGGGACGTGAGCGTGAATTATTTGCCGTTAAAAAAGGAATGAAGTCTTAATTGGTAAGTAAGTGAGACAAATGTTACTAGAATAGGACTTACGGGTCAGGTTCATGAGAAAACATCGAAAGCTTAAGAACGCAAAAAACAACTTAATTGACCTATATCCACCTATTTTTGTGTAACAGAAAGATTAAATTTTGTCTCGGTCAGTTTCTTAATGTCAAAGCTTAATGTCGTATCAAACAGGAAATACTAGGCCTTTCAATCTTATTTCACTAGGGTAGGTTAAATCACTCAACCACTAGTTTTTTTTTTCTCGCTTAGAGGATATCAAACAAAGATTTATTTAGTGTTTACTAAAGGTCTACAGGAGTAAGCACTTATCAATATAACTTACATTATTGATTGAGCATGGTGATGACAGAGAAACTTATCTGGTAAGAGACAAGACAACGAGCTTATCAATCAACAGTCCTTTTTGGTAATTTTACATACTCATAATCCCTTTTTGAAACGCTGCTTATAAGCTAATCCATCCAAACACGTACCATAATTCCATAAACTAACTTATATCTTTTTGAAACATTGCTTTGAGTCAGGGGACGGATTTATAGTTGCATTTGGGGGTCAATTGACCCCATAATATATACACAGAAATGGTTGTATATATAATCTATTCTATATTTTATAAACATTTTTAACTTTTTAGACATGACCTCCAATTTCAGCTTAATTCTAATTAAAACCTTTAGGTCTATAAAAAGTTAAAGCTCAAGTAAATCAAACTCTATACCCTATGCATCAAATGTGCAAAGATATAAAGAAAGAAGATTGTTAATTGTTAGCATATTATAAACTACTAGATTAAAGCATTGATAGAACTAGTATTGGTTCTATCCAATGTTCTAAAAGGCGCGCCATGGCGCCAAGGCGCCACCTTGCCGCCACGTTAACCCCCTATGGCGTCAAGCTCGTTGAGGCGCGCCATGGCACGCCTTGACACGCCATGACTTTAAAAATGTGTAATTTTGATTTTTTGAATTTGTGTATCTCGAACTTCGATTAAAGTTTTTCCATTCGTATCAGTTATAATATGCTTGTTAATATATATTAGAATTTAGAAATTCTTCTATTTTACCATTTTATACATGCACATAAACACATACACACATATATACATATATATTATATACAAATTTGCCGCCTTAAACCACGCCTTAAAAACGTCATGGCCTCGCCTTTACTCGTAAGGCTTGAGGCGTGCCCTCGCCGCCACGCCACGCCTCGCGCCCTTTAGAACCTTGGTTCTATCTAGTGATGAATAATCTCTTAATTCTTAAGTTAATTACAAGTAATTATTGCATAAGTATAATTTTCTTAAACTTTTTGAATTTTATAAACTAACCAATAAACATGTTTACATTAAGGAGAATCATTAAGGTTAAACGTTAAGAAAACAAAAAGATGCTCCAAAATAAATTGTTATATTAACTTACTAGGAAAAAGAATACCAACATTTGGTACCATTGCGGCAATGATGATTCTTGTAATTATGTTATTTAAACTCTGACCCCCGTAATCAAAATTTCTAGATCCGCCACTGTTTTGAGTAGCTTTTTGGGAGCTCTTTGTAATTTTTTTTTCCAATTATACCCTTATTAATATTAATTATTAAATTCAAAAGATACTATTTTTGGTCATTTTAGATACGCATAAGCTATTTTTTGCCAAACATAATTTGTACACAAGCTAGCTTATCAACTAATAGCTAACTTATCAACCAATAGCTAGTTTATCACCTAGTTTGTCAAACATAGCCTAAGTCTTAGGAAGACTTAATCCACTGTGCATGCTTTTAGGCCATCCGCGGCCGGCCACGGTACACGATCGGTATCGGTGCGGTACCCCCAGCAACACCGCCGAGGGTGACCGGCACGGTAGCCAGTACGGCACCCCCCTACCGGTTGAGAAACCCTACCCACCCACCCCACCTTCTCTCATTTCTCTCTATCTCTCTCTTTTTCTCTCTCTTCTTTTCTTTTTCTTTTATTTTTTAATTAATTATTTAGATTGATATGAGATTGGTATGAGTATGAATGAATTGATAAGAATTGGTATGAGTGTCGATGAATTGATAAGAATTGGTAAGATGTTAATAAAGTTGATGTGACGCTGAGGCAGTACCATTGGTTATCAACCATCACCACTAAGGATGGCCTTAGTAAACAACACTTTTCATTACATGATTTGATCTGATTCTGACATAAATACCGGTACACAGGTACCGATACCTGACACCTCCCACCATAAAGGTGGGACTAAAGAAAGAATTATTTCTCATATGAAAAGTCATATAAAATGCATCGAAAGTCTAACCACGGTTAGTTCGTTATGTTATAAATAGAGCCGTACTCTTTATCCTTTAGTCCTCACACAAACGTGGCTGGCCCGGTACCTCCCTCTCTCATCCTCCTTCATCACCACCTGATTTTTAACAAACACCTGTCACACCTCTAATCCGCCATTAACAAGGTTGTTATTATCATATATGCAAGCTCCACAATCAACATCAAAATTTATCGATTCACGATACTAATTTTGCATTTCATCATTCATCGATCGAGTTATATTGATCTAGTTTGCATTTGTTTCATCTTAATCGAGCTTAATTTCCGATCGAGTTACGATCTAACGATAAACATGTAGTTATGGAACTTATGAATCGGATCTGATCACTTGATGTGGAATTCGAAGTGTTTTTACATGTTAATTTGATAGAATTTGGTTTTTGTTTGATGAATTTGGTGAAAATTAATCCTCAGGTTGTGGAAGATATGGCTACTAATGGATATACATGTGACGACGCCATTGAAGGACTGAAGAAGCTTCTAAGGTAATTAACTGTAGTTTTTTAGTATATTTTAGTCCTTAGAAGTTCGAATTCCTAATGATCATCAATGGAAGTTGTTTCTAACTTGTGAATGAATCAACGAATGGATTTGGATCCGAATTGTTCTGATTCTGAACTTTAGAAATGTTAATTTCAATCAAATTAATGCTTCGATTTTATCAATGAAACGGTTATACATTTGACGACGCCATTAAAGGACTTAAGAAGCTTCTAAGGTAACTGTATTTTTTTAGAAGTTAGAATTCTTAACGATGATCATCAATGGAAGTTGATTCTAACTTGTGAATTTGGATCCGAATTGTTCTGTTTATGAACTTTAAAATTGTTAAATTCAATCAAATTAATGCTTCGATTTCATCAATCAAACGGTTGACTACTACTAATGGTTATACATTTGACGACGCCATTAAAGGACTGTAGAAGCTTCTAAGCTAACTATATTTTTTTAATTTTTTGCTAGAAGTTAGAATTCATGATGATCACCGATAGACAGTTGTTTTATGGATCCGAATTATCCTGTTTTTGAACTTTTCGAATTGTTTAATTCAATCAAATTAAAATTAATGCTTCGATTTCATCAATCAAAATCCAAAACGGTTGACTATTTACAGCTGCCGTCATCTGACCGTCATCGTGCTGGTCCAAATCCATAGTTATTGCATTCACCGTCGGTTATGTTATACTAACGCCGTTATATTTGACGGTTTTTTTCACAGTGAGAAAAGCGAACTTGGATCAATCGCCGCCGCGAAAATCAAACAACTCACGGCGGAGTTGGAGGCGGCGACAAATTCCGACGAGTTTAATCCGGTAGAGAGGATTAAGAGCGGATTCTCTCGGTTTAAGAAAGAGAAATACGAGTACGTTTATTGTGTAACTTTTAGGGTACCAAAATCATTACTACTCATTTCTGCACATAATCTGCATTCTATATTTTAATTGCAACACTATTATTGATTCCATTTTGTTTGCATTCGGCCTTAAAAAATTCATTAGTTTATCATAAAAACAAAAAAACTCCAAGAGAGAAGGATATTATATAAGAATTATTGATGGTATGAATCATCATCTGTGAAAACTAATGATTCTAGATATTTTGCAATTGAATTTTTCAAGTTTTAAATTGTTAGGTTTGAATTTTGATGTCAAAAACATAGGGCACCATTATTTCTCCTTTATCATGCTTCTATTTTGTCTTCATGTTTGACTTTTAAGGAAATTAAAGTGGGAGATTCAAATCTTAAGAAATTCTTTTTTCTTTTAATGGTTGTTTGAGTAAATAACATTAAAATTGTTGTACTGGACCAAAATAGTGAAATTATGGTACAATAGTATAAATTATATTTAATGTTGCATGACTAATTTGTTTTTTCTCTTGTATATGTTAATTTGTATTTTTGGATAAGTTTTAATGCGGATTGTTAATTTTAATAATTTTCTAGATGTAATTTATTGTATTATTGAAGTCAAAGTTGTATAAGTAGATGTTTGTTTTACCTCTTGTTAGTCCAATTAAGAGATTGACTCTCTTTGAATCACTAAGAGGTAAATTTTGTTTGGCAAAAAAAAGGTCTACTTAATTGTTGTAAAATCATTTGAGTGATTTTGTATCATCCGTCTCCCTTAATCATTTAGCGCCCTGATTTCATTCTCGACAATTATCAAACAATCATATTTCATTTTGCATCGTATCATAAGAGCATCTTAATCATTCTGATCACTTAATCATCTTGCATTATATCATAAAAGCATCTTATCATTTGACCACTTAATCATCCTGCACCAAATGATTCAGCAACTGTCAAATAATTCTTTTTATATATCGTATGATATTTTATATAGGATGTACTAGTTTTTTATTCCTTAAATTATTTCTCATTTAGTCTTTTTCATCACTAAAAGGGATTTGTGCCAAATATATATTTATATCCTCATGTGTCACTTGATACTCAACTCTTTCATGTCCCTTTTTGCAGAGCAAATCCCACTTTGTACGGTGAGCTTGCCAAAGGCCAAAGCCCCAAGGTTGGTCTCCCCTCTTTTCTCCCCTTCATGTGTGTGGTCTCTACTTCAAATTCTATTGCCACCAGTGGTGGAACTACATGGAGGCATACAATAGAACAAAGCCACAAATCACGGCTTCATGGTTCCATCATAACAGATAAAAAATACGTTTTCACGTATGTCACTATATTGTTGTGTTGGACGTTCTTATATTTTTAAAACTTAACTAATAAGTAATGACAAAGATATTTAATGTTGTTGCCTTTGTACAAAAGGCCTGCTCATGTCATGTCTTTTCTCCCCTCAAATTTCTTACTTTTCAACTTGTGTTTAAGGAATTTTATAAACTTTTATGTCGTTGAAAAATTAAAAGGACGGAGTCCGAAACGTTTTTTTTTTTTTTTTTTTTTTTTGTGCAAGGACAAAAAACAACCAATAGTACCGTAAGGTCCTGCTCATATTTGTATAAGTTTTAAAATGATGGATGTGTTACTTATGTATGCATATTTTATTTCATTCTTAACCTTAGCATAAATTAAAAAGGATCAATCTGTTCATGTATCTTTTCTTTTTACCTATGTGAATGAAACACGCCGAATAGAAAATAACGATCATAAACTAAAACGAAATTGATATGCAAAAATTATTATATTCATGTTTTGAAACCGTGTGCTTGTTTAAACTTTGATGCAGTTCTTGGTGTTTGCTTGTTCGGATTCTCGAGTTTGTCCATCACACATCCTCGACTTCCAACCAGGCGAAGCCTTTGTGGTTAGAAACATCGCTAACATGGTTCCTCCTTATGATACGGTGATCTTTCAAACTCTATCATCAATTGATGTTCTTTTAGCAAATCAAGAAATTTATAAAATTGCTAATTATTAATTGGCTCATACTTATAGGAAGTCAAACCCATAAGCATCTTCAAGCATATAATTGCTAACATGTTAATATGTAATCTAGCACATGGTAAGGGTATGCGTGCCTTATTTCCTAATTAATTGGAACACTAATCCATAAATCATATTATTAAATCAATAAAATACTTGGTCAAAATGCAAGTGAGAAACCCAAATAAAAAAACATAAAATGCTCGTTACCTCTCACCATCCTTTTTTGGCGTTTCGTTTCCTCAATAATTATTTTAAAATATTTGATATATAATTAAATGATGTTTGATATCTATATATGTAAAATCAAATATCGTTATTTTGACATGAACTAAAATATACATAATATATAATTTTCTTGATCTAAAAATTACAAAAAAATATGACCGTTGTTTTATCTAACTTTTCTTTTCCAAAAAGATTTAATAAAAATTGTGAAATAAAACAATTGATTTTAATCTGATTTAAAATTAAAAATGATTACTTCAAATAAAATAGTTGATATATGTAATAGTTTGGTTCAATAATTGTTGGATTGCTTATTGCTTAGTTGACTTATCAAAAAATTATCTATGCAGGTAAAACATTCCGGAGTGGGGGCTGCGGTTGAATATGCAGTGGTGCACTTAAAGGTGATTTTGAACCCCCACTGAATTTTACAAATCTCCATGTTCCATTACTATTATTAGAGTCAACTTTATATCATTTAGAGTAAAGTTCAATTTAGGTCCTTAACATTAGGAGTTTTAACAATAATGTTCCTAAACTTCAAAATTTTAGATTTGATCTTTCACGTTTGTCAATTCCCAATTGTTTTGGTCCTTTCTCTAATAGTTGTTAGTTTTTTCACTTAAATCCAGCAAAATAACAGGTATCTTAGTCATCTTCACAATTTTCTTATATTAAGATAAAAGAACGTATTAGATTTTCAGTTTCAAATGTAAATCAAAAGGGGAAAAGAACACTTTTTTTTATTATTATTTTTTATGTCTTCTCGTATTAAATTAAAAATATAATTTTTAAATTTTTTTTAAATAGGGAAAAATGACTAAAATACCCTTATTTTAACTTGATCTAATAGAAAAGGTTAACGGCCGTTAGATAGAGGGATCGAACTATTGAGAACTAACTAGCGTAAGGGACTAACTCTCAGCTTTTGAAGTTTTTGGACTACGCCTGTTGAAAATTGAAAACATTAGGGACTAAAACCGAACTTCATCTTTTGAAAAGTAAAAGCTATTATCTCCTTCTGTTATCAACATGAATACATGATAGTTACTTGTATTGAAATTAAGAAAACTAGTCTATTTTTAAGGCTAAAAAAGTCAAAGAAATGAACATTAAATATGATAGGGAGATGTGCCTTATGGACCCTAGCTTTATTCCAATTAGTGGTAGTTGGGTTTTTTGCTTTTAGTAAAGGAGGTTCCCATGGTGGTAGAATGGGGTGGTGTAGAGTGGAGACAATTGGCCAACTCCCACTTTCACAAACCTCCTTTTACTCCCATATTTAAGAATATGCCCATCATAATTCATAGATGCTCTTGAGTCAAATAGAAATCATGGGTTGAAGGGTATCCAAATTATTGAGTTTGTCTGGTTGTCTAAAAATCTGGAGATCAAGGCATATCTGAATGTGATAAAGCTACTTTTTAATCAAAGATAAGATACTATTAGCATATTTATAGAGTGGTTTATAAGAATATTGTTTCTGTACGTTTTTTGGTACGTTGTTATAAACCAAACAAATTAAGACTTCTATAAAAATATATTATGATAGTGACGGGTGAAATTCTGCCTAGTGGGAGTTCATGAGGACACTTTTAAGGTAGATTTCAAGCTTGCAAAGTTCTCCAATGTGGTGAATAAAATTGTTGATGGTTCATGAAAATTCTCACCATTGTAGGTTTATAAGAACCCTCTAAAGATATATTATAACAAATTTCCATAGTTTCTTCAAAATTAGAAGCCAAAGTCATTATGGAGGACATTAGATTCACGGCCTTTGATTGGATTAGATGTAGAACCAAGTTTGATGAACTCCTCTCGTAGGAGGATTGATGTTGTAATCCTTTGAATGCCGTCATGTCGTGTATTGTTCTAGCTTCTCGCTAGTTTTCTATAAAATTTCTTTCTTGCCATCCCCAAAAAAAAAGCCAAAGTCAAATCTTTAACAGTTTTTTTTTTTAATTATAGAGATTTTTAATATTGATTATGTCATTAAAGTATTTTGTTAATATTAAAAAGTAATTCTATATTCTTTCATTTAACTTTGTTGGTAGGTTGAGAACGTTTTCTTCAAAAGACAAAAGAAAATCTTTTTCTCACTCATACTCTTTAATTTGGAGGATTTTTTCAATTTGTAGAAAATTTTCTTCCACCTACTTTCTTCATTCTAGACAAAATTTTGAAAACATTGTTGTTGTCATAAAAAAAAGCCTAAAGACTTCATAATGAATTTCTTTTAACATTTTAGAAAACTTGATAAAGATGTCCAGAAGATATTATACAGTTTAAGATAACCATTCATTATCATGTTGGTTTTATGAGTTTTCTAACAAAAAGCATAAAGTTTTCTTTTTTTTTTCCTTCAAACTTAACACTTCTCAACTTTTCCTTTTTACTTATTTTATGAAGAAAAAAAAACAAAAAGAAAATGCTTAAACACTTCCCTTAAACGGTTCTGTTACAATAATTGAACCAGGCTCCACTTGGTTACCTGTCCTTTTCTTTTTCCTTCTAACCTAACAACTTTGTTTTCTATATGTTAAAATTAATTATTCTGTCATGGACCACTTACTTAAAGTCGTTGGTCATCCCAGCACTTGGGAGTAATATTCATTTTCTGTAACTAATAATTACATTTTCTGTTGAGAAAAAAATCATTCCCTTACCTTTCTGTACGTACCTATGGTTTAATTGTTCTTAAAAATGTACTTTCAGGTGGAGCATATCGTAGTCATCGGACACAGCTGCTGTGGTGGAATTAAGGGACTCATGTCTTTCCCTGACGAGGGACCCACTTCCACGTAAGTTGATATTTTTAACAGATTCTCTAAAATAAGGGTTTGAAAATCCAAACCGTTCGGTTTTTTTGATTTTTTAGTTTTTTGAGGGGTTTTTTTCCCTTGTTTTATATTTTCAATAATTTCCAACTTTATTAATTTCTTTTACTGAATAATCAAATATTATATATATATAATAATACTTAAATAATATAATTATATATATAATATAAAAATTATATAACATAAAGCGTTTCGATTCAGTTTTTAAGGAAACTAAGTATGTGCAGTTCAGTTTTTTCAGTCGGGATGTAAACCAAACTGAACGTTTGGATTTTGTTTTCAGTTCAGTTTTTGCTCACTCTCACAATCTAAAGAGAGATTTAAAGATTTTGGTTTTTGTTTTTGTTTCAGAGACTCTTTACAATGTTTTTGCATGTGGAATTCTCCAAATTTGGATGACTACAGTAAAATTTGATATGAAAGAGAAATATTCTTCTTTTTATATATTGTCACCAATTAAAAGAACTTTAAACTAAAATTTTAAAGACAGAATAATATTTAAAAAGAGTATCAAATGTTTAATGACATGATCAATATTGTAATCTTCATAAAAGTCAAGCTATTGAGTTGAAGATAAATTAACTTAAGGATTTCAAATTATTTTTAAGATGTTATAAGCAAATGCAATCATGCAAAGACTCCGATATCTTTTATTTTTAAAATAAGTTATTAGATACAATTTATATTTTTTTTGATTCTATATTATCCACAATAATACAACAAAGTTGCATGTGATTTGTTTGTTTTTCTAAAAGAAAAGAAAGTACTAACAACTTAATTTGTTTGCATACTACTATATGGGCATGCAGCCACTTCATAGAGCAATGGGTCAAAATCGGTTTGGCCGCAAAGAGCAGGGTGAAAGCAGATTGCGCTGATGATGTGGATTTTACAGATCAATGTACCAACTGTGAGAAGGTATGCATGTTTGATGTTTGCACCTACCTAACTTTTCATCATTTTTAAGCTATACAAAAAATATAAAATAAAGAAATAAAATAATGATGTGGCGATCATTTAGGCTATGTTTGGCAAGCGTAGCTTATAAGCTAGCTGGTAGCTGATAAGCTAGCGGATAGCTGATAAGCTAGCTGTTGATTGATAAGCTTGCTAGTAGCTGATAAGCTAGCTGTTGAACAAATTATGTTTGGCAAAAACTAGCTTATGAGTATGTAAAATGACCAAAAAGGGTATATTTGAATTTAATAATTAATATTAATAAGGGTATAATTGGAAAAAGCTACAATAAGCTCCTCATAAGCTACTCAAAGTAGCATTTCAAAAAGCTAGCTTATCAGCTAGCTTCCTGGTACATGTTTAGATGGACTAGCTAAGCTAGCTTATCAGCTAGCTTATAAGCTAGCTTATGCTTGCCAAACACATCCTAAAACAAATATCATAAAATTAATAGTTTTTTAGTTTTATTTAATCATTATCTCGTATTGTTCTGTCTATTTTGATGGTAACCAAAAAAGCTTTTTATTTGTGTCATTCAATCCCACCTAATATATCTCATCCACCAAATACAGTTTGACAACACTAATGGACTTGTTGTAAATGTTGTTGGAATTCACATCAACTAGGTTTAAACTTATTTTGCAAATACATCTATTCTCACAAGAGTTTTTTTAAAGTAATTTGATGGGGTTTTATATCACTTTTATGGCATTAGTCTATCAAAGTCAAGATTTTCAACCTCAAAGGGAATCAATGTTATGGGGCCATTTGGGCCCATCTGCCTCACTAGAAGGGACCCGTGAAAATCTCACGTCTGAATGGACCGGTGGTGTTTTTAAAACTCTAAGAAGAGTAGTATTTGATGATTTATAAGACTTTTTTGTTTATTTTTATTCTAAATATATCCTTGCTACTTTTTACGCTACCAGTTTTTAAAAATGCTTTTTTTGTTATTTTACAGTCATAACCTATCTTAGGTCACTACTACCCAATGGTTTCAACTGCCACATCAGCTTTCCACTATTTTACCCAAAACTACCCAATTCATCTACTGTCGACCCACTATCATTTAATTCAAATTAAATAAAATAATAAGAGAGAGAAAGAAGAGAGAGAAAGAAGAGAGAGAGAGAGAGAGAGAGAGAGGGGGGGGGATGGGGGGTAGAGGTGGGGTGGGTGGGAGTCATCGGCTTCACCAAACCGATGGGGAGCTACCCGCTCACACCCACGGTGGTGTTCACCAAGGTACCCATTGGGTACCAACTACCTGGGTAGTACCCATTGAAGCCACAACGGATGGCCTTATCAGGTAGTTTTTGCCAAACACATCTAATTCATCAGCCAGTTAATTCAGTCATAAGTTGCCTTATCAGTTATCAATCATCAGTTGGCTTATCAGTCATAGGTTACCTTATCAATCATCAGCTAGCTTATCTGTCATAGGTTACCTTATCAATCGTTGGCTAGCTTATCAGTCTAAAAGTGATCAAATAAAAGTCTTTTTTATACTTCCCACCAAAAATAGCACTTCTTGTATGATCCCTTGCCTTCCATGTATATCTGTGTGTGTATGTTATTTGATAACTTTAGTAATTAACCAATTTCATGTGTTGTGCAACAAATGTAGGAGGCTGTGAATGTATCTTTGGGGAACCTTTTGTCATATCCTTTTGTTAAAGAAGCTGTGGTGAACAAACAACTTTCACTCAAGGGAGGACACTATGATTTTGTGAAGGGAGCCTTTGACCTTTGGAATCTTGATTTTACCATTTCACCCTCTCTCCTTAAATGAGTTTTTCAATTTCATTTTGCACCACATAACCCCCTACTTCACATGTTTTCAATAACCTATATATATTTGCATAATTAAGAGCCTTTATCAAAGCCTTTCAATCAAGTATTTTCTTGCATCAAATTGTAAAGTTTTTTTATGCTTCCATATGTGTATTTTGAGTTTGGTTGTATCTGTCTTCCGCTCGAATAATGTTGTTTTATATGTAACATGTATACGTATCCGACTATTTATATCAATATACATGCATTTTATTAGTGGATGTTTTGTACAATAATTCTATGCTTTTTTATTCTAAAATATATATATTTCTATTAAAAGTTGTAAATTTAAAAAATAATCAATGGTAGTTGAAATCATCGTCTGTAAATAATATAATGGGTTGTTTGGCATTTTCTGTATGGTTGTTTGTAATGCTGAGAATGAAATCAGGACGCTCAATGGTTTATGGGAGGCATAGGATATGAAACCATCAGAGGGTTTTAGAATAATTAAAAGTTTTTTTTTGTCAAACTTGATTTTACCTCGTCGTAATTTAGAGAGACTGTCTCTTAATAAATATGTTAAAAAGTAAATAAATACCATATTTGTAGAATGTAGTTAAGAGTTTTTGGATTTGTTTGTCTTGGGCCAAATCAAACCTAAAACTAATGGGCCTACTTCTCTTTGGTTCAATGATATGAGAATACGACTATGCCTATAACTTTACTTTGAATCGATACATTGGCCCAAATGCTCTATAAACCAAAATACATATGGGTGTTTTGGATTGCTTATGATCCATTTTTTAATAAGTTACAAAAATTTTGCTTCTTAAAAAAAAGTTTATAGCTTTCTACGAAAGTAATAAGCATTTTATTCAAACATTTCAAAACAACGTATTGTTTTCCAAGAAAACTAATAAATCATAAGCACTTTCAAATAAATACTCTTAAACACTCCCAACCTTTTCTTTTCTTTTGTATGTATTCCATTAGAATCTCTAAAAAAGAAAATAAATAAAATGGACTTTGATGTAATTTGTCTTGCTCCAAAATTTGTTATATTTTCCCCATTTTCAAGTTAAAATAGGGGGATACTTGTATTTTTAGAGATGGTTATAATTACAATTTTAACCATATTTGTTGGATCTTTACAATCTAATAGTTTGATGATTCGACGGTTATTTTTATTTTGGCGTTCTCTCCTGGTCTCATCTTATATTGTATACATGTATGTATATTGGTCTTCAACATAAAAACGGTAAAAAGATTGAGAATGTGGGATAACTTATTGATAAACCCGAAAACAACTATCTGAATATACTATGTAAACTCATGTTTATTCACCCCTTTTCTTTTACCATATGATATGTTATTAAAGAGGTGTATGTGGTTGCTTATTAAAACTACTTATTAACTTATCGCTGGTTGGGACAACAAATAAGTAATTTTGGGTGTTTGGATTGGGAAAAAAAAGTTATAACCAGCTGAAACAAGAAATACGAAGTTTTTAATAAGTTATACCATTCTGATTTTCTCAAACAACAGATAAGCACTTTTGAAAAAAAAGCATAAACAATTTTAGAAATGCAATCTCAAACTTACTCTATTTCTACCGTCTTAATATCCTTGTCTTTCATAGTAGTTGAACCATTATGTATTGAGCATATATGCATACACACTATGTATATGTGGGAAGAAAAACAACGATAGCATTATCGTAATTTATTATATCACTATAAAAAGCAACTTGAAACAGTCATCATTGATGATTAAATCACAACCACAATGATACAACATCACTATTTATAAAATACTGTTTGAAGATAGCATTGATGCTTCCAAAAGAAGATCGCCGTCATTGGCCAAGCAAATATTGTTGAAAAGCTTTGCATCGGTGTGTTTTGCCGTAGTTGCCATGAACAATTTAAGATGAAACACATCAAGGAACATAGGCATTGAATCACTAAATTCTATAATTAATGAAGCAGTAAATTCGAAACATAAAATCAATAAATGAAAAGCAAAGATATAACGAAAAAGATATTGATATTGTAAACATTGTTTAATATTCATCCAAGTACGAACATTAACTTGTGAAAAAAAATTTAACTCTCATGTCCAATTCACTTCCAAGATGCTCAATAATTACCTATCTAAATCATGTAGACGAATACCAGATTACCCACGAATAGTGGATGACAATGACATTCACCTCTAAGTTGCTCAATAATTACCTATCTAAAGCATTAGTAGTCCAATGGTTGGTAACATCTTTAGGAGGGACAGTTGATGACATTCATGTTTACCCCAAGTTCGATTCATGGGGTGAGCATGTGACGATACTTTGATCATGGGTCGACTTTGGACCGGTCCACGGTCACCAAAGATCAGTCGGGTGTCCATATGAATCTCAGATACCTTGTCGAATTTGTGTCAGGACATATGCGTGAGCTAGCTACCCTTAAAAAAATAAACAAAAAAAAGTTATTTGCAATATAATTTTGTATTTTCTATGGGTGTATAAAGTCTAAGGCTTTGTTTGGCAAGTATATGCTAGCTTATAAGCTAGTTCATCCAAACATGTACCAGGAAAAGCTAGCTTTTTAAAACGTTACTTTGAGTAGCTTATGAGGAGCTTATTGTAGTTTTTTTCCAATTATACCCCTATTAATATTAATTATTAAATTCAAATATACCCTTTTTGGTCATTTTACATACTCATAAGCTAGTTTTTGCCAAACACAATTTGTTCCAACAGCTAGCTTATCAGCTACTAGCAAGCTTATCAATCAACAGCTAGCTTATCAGCTATCCGCTAGCTTATAAACTGCGCTTGCCAAACATAGTCTAAACAAATTTGGGGATCCCAAATTTGATTTTTACCCTAACTATAAAAGGGGATCCATACTCTCTCATGATCAATATTTTCAATCCCTAGAAAGTCAGATCTTCACCCCCTTTCTCCTCGAGTTTTCCGAAAATCCATCTACTCCCAAATTAGGTCAGTCGATCTTCGTTTTTCCCCCTTTTTTCACTATAATCGATCGATTCAAATCTCAATTTTTGAGCTTCTGCTTTAATCGACTTCCAATTTGTACTTCATATAATCAGATTCGACTTTTGATTGCTATTTTCTGTTTGTTTTCTTACTATTAAGATCGTAATTTGTTGTGCTTAATGTTCTTAATTCTATGATTTTTTTGGTTCAAATCTTGTGTGATTTTAAGCAATTAAGCTGCTGGATTTGTTTTGATTTGATTTGATTTGATTTCATGCATGTATTTGTGTACGATCTTTTGGATTGATGGTTATGCTAAATCGGATCATGAAAAAAAGTCAAACTTTTTTTCTAGGTTATGGTAAATTGGATTGTGAAAAAAGTCAAACTTTATTTGTATTATGAAGATGTGATATGATGTGTAAGTTGTATTGGATATGGAAGTAGGATTAGAAATGTTATTGTTGATGATTATCATACTTGTGGTTGTTAATGTTGTTTGATGTATATATGTGTTCAATTGAAGTTTTTGATTGTAGTTTTAGTGTTCATGCATTTATCTATATGTCTAAGGGGTTGTTTGGTTTGCGGAATTCAGAGGAGTTTGATTGAATTGAATTGACAGATTCTTTTCACCAAAGTAATGTCTGGTTTGCGGAATGAACTTGTTGGAATCCTTTGAATTCCATAGTTTATGGAATTTGTCGTTCATTGGCTTAAGTGAATGAATTAAGTTCCTACCAACCAAAAGTGTGGTCAAATTCCATCCCAATTTTTTTCGAAGTCAAATTCCTTCGATGAATTCCAATTCCATCAAATTCCATTATGTGAACCAAACGCCTCTTAAGGCTGTGTTTGGCAAAAATCAGCTAGCGATAAGCTAGGTTATAAGCTAGTACATGTTTGGATGGACCATAAACTAGCTTAATATTAATTTATTATACCCCAAGATACTTTTTTTTGGTTATTTTACATATGCATAAGCTAGTTTTTGTCAAACATAATTTATTCAACAGCTAGCTTATCAGCTAGTCTGCCAAACACAGCCTAAGAGTTTGTGATTGCCTGGTTGGCTGTCTATTACAATTAGTATTGTTTTCACAATCAATGCAAGGAAATTGTTAAATTTTTGGGTTGTTGTTACGGTAGGATTTAGTGTTTGCCAAATTAGTTTGTACAATGGCTTATTGTTATTGTTGTATCTTGTTTTGATTAAGCCTTGAGAAAGTGTCATGTAGTACAAATCTGATGATTTTCTTTTTGCAATCTAGTAGGATTTCCTGAAAATGGCTGAACAAAACAAGCAGCAACCAGCTTTCGTTAAAATTGACCAACTTCGTCCTGGTGCTATCGGTCTTAACCTCACCGTAAAAGTGGTCAGCTCAAAGATGATAATGACACGAGGTCGCAATGGGACGCAAGGACGCAACATGCGTCTTGCTGAATGCTTGGTTGGTGACGAGACTGGAATTATCGTCTTTACTGCTAGAAATGATCAAGGTATGCTTTACTTGCTCGTCTTTGAACAAAAAGATAATATTTTTATGTACAGTTAAAACAAATTGTTAGTTGTTACCTTCTTTGTTATGGGCGTTACAAACGTTTTCTTACTTACGTTATGATCCCTATCCATAATTCAGTCATAAAATTATGGAAATATGGTACCATCTGCGCTCTGTGCATTATAGCAGGTGTATTGAGTTTTCAAAGCTTTTTACTTGCATGAACTTAATACAGTTCTGCTTTTACTTTATTCTGGACAAAGATACATCGTTTTGCTGTTTAACATATCAGGAATAACCTGATTGAATATGTGGAACCGCTGATTTTATTTTTATAAACGAGCAGAGAGGGGAGACGCCTATGGTATACAAGAGTGGTCCATTACTAGCCTATGTGAGATTCTAAGGGGCTGTTTGTTTTTAAAAAATCTCTTAAGAAAGGGTCTGATCTGAAATTCTCTTGCTGTCCTCTGAATTTTTTTACTTTTTAGATGTGAAATCAGACTCCTGACCTCTTAAAAAACAAACGACACCTAAGTTTGAGGGGGTGTGCTAGTGTCCCACAATTGTTAGTTTCAGCTTTGCCTAAAATGTCGAGCACTCAATGGTCATGAAAGTGAAGCATGATGGGTTTCATGTTTAATGCTTTTGCAATCCGGTTTTGTTCTCATATGGGCCGTCTTGTTTTAACATATTTGTACCACTTAATAAAGACGTATGTGTTACCAAATTGTTAAAACCACATAAATACCATGTTTGCAGAAAATTTTCCTGCAATTACTATTGTGTGTGGGTGATTATTGATAGGGAAAAATGCATAAGAACGCAACAAACTTTGATCTAGTTTCTATTTAGTGTAATGAAGATATTTTTTTTTCTCAGTCAATATAACAAAGTGTTAAATTTCCTATTCTGTATGCAATTTGACCGGTAACCTGTTGATTTGTAACATTTGATGACATGGATATCCATTTTTGAACGAGTTGTAACGAAGTGCATGAAAAACTTGGCATTCACGTCACGTGTGTTACGTTTAATAGGAAATTTCCAAACCTTGTTGCAATGATTGAGGAATTTGTGTTCTTTATTTGGGAATTTTAAATTTTTTATTGTTGGGAATAGAAGCTTCCTGAATAAGACACTTTCTATATTATTAAACAAATAACCAAACAGTCAAGTACAGCTTATCACAGTCCCATTAAGCTCATTAAGCTGCTAACAAACATGCCTTAAATTTTGTTGTGTTTTGATGCATTTTCCCGTTATCGATACTAATCTTTAGACATCAAAACTCACAAAAAATATGCAACTTTTTTTTTTCTCTCCAGTGGATGCCATGAAGGAGGGCAGCACCGTAATTTTGCGAAACGCAAAAATCGACATGTACAAAGGGTCCATGAGACTTGCGGTGGACAAATGGGGTCGTGTTGAAGTCACCGAACCCGCTTCTTTCTCTGTGAAGGAAGACAGCAATCTGTCCCTTATCGAGTTTGAGCTTATTACCGTTGAAGAGTAAGTCTTTTTTTACCGTTATGCCCTTGACTCCGAACAATCTTCAGCCAACTGGCTTGTTGTATCGGTTTATTTACGGCATACTGTAAGTGTTATTTTGGGTACTATGGGAGAGAATTAGTATTTTGAGAATAGTAAAAATACTTGCTTTTGTAAGCTAATACTTACAGCAGTTCTTTTATGGAATACCCTTTTGTTTCTTCAATGACTTTTGAGCACATATTTGCATTCTAATTGCTTTGACTTTGGGCATTGTTTGGTAAACATAAATTAGCTTATAAGCTAGCTTATGTTTTTTATGTACATGTTTGCATGGACAAAAAATAGATAAGAACATCTCCACCAGTTTAGCTATATTTTTCCTAAAATAGAGAATAGAAAATCAAAAGCTCTATACCTTTATTTTTTGATCTCAAACATTTTTGGTATTTTAAAGATTCTATCATCATTTATAGGATTAAAATGTACACTATATTTATTATCCTAATAAACCTTTTTAAAAATTTTAAACAATTAATTATGTCATTGTTGGAATACATTATAATCAATGTTTTTATCTCATCATTTAGAGATTTTGGAGAAATCTCTATATTTAGAGAAAACTTTAAAATTTTATATTTTAGCAAATTGTTTAGCAATGCTGTTAGAGCAATTTAGGAAGAAAAAACCCAATTTTTTCTATTTTAGCAATGCTGTTGGAGATGCTCTTGTAAGCTAGCTTTTTGATAAGCTACTTGGAGGTTGTTTTTTTTGGAGCCTTTTGTAGTTTTTTCCAATTATACTTTATTAATATTAATTATTATATCCCAAAATATTCTTTTGGGTCATTTTACGTAACCATAAGATAGTTTTTGTCAAACATAATTTGTTAATAAGTTAGCTAATAAGTCAACAGCTAGCTTATCCGCTATTAGCTAACTTATCAGCTATCAGCTAGCTTATCAACTATTAACTAACTTATCAGCTAGTTTGCCAAGTATAGCCTTCGTATTTACTCTATTACGGTTTTCATGTGACGAGTGTAGCTATGTTTTTACTTTGATTAAAGCGTAAAATCATCACCAAACGTGTTTTTGACATCAAATCCTCTTTAACAATGTTATGAACACTAAAATACCAAAGGTAGTGTATAGACGATATATAAAGTAACAAAAAATGTTGTGGCGGATTGGTTATTATTCGGGGGATTCACAACACCCTAACCGAGTTCGAGCCTTGATGTGCACATGCCTTTAGACATTTAAGTGGGGCCATGTTTAGTCCATAAAATTGCCGGGGATTAGTCGGGCTTTGGTACGGATACCCCTTAAAAAAAGTAACAAAAAATGATTAGTCATCTTTTTCTTTTCTTTTTTTGTAATCGTATGGTGCAACAATTTCTTTTCTCTATAGAACATTATGAGCTTTAATTATTTATTTTTTTTTTATTTTTTTTGTCGAATTTTATGTTAAATCTCATCAAAAGCTATTGAGATTGTTTTTTTCTTTCGAAGAAAAAAAAAACTATTGAGAATGTTAATATTTGTTTTATGAGGATTGTTATTAACTAGTTATGAAAACCCCGGGCTTCGCGCCGGGTTATAAACTGTGATAGATTTTATCATAGATAGTAACATATATTTATATTAAACATAAAGTTTGTACATATGTTGTCATACAAAAGGTTAGTATGACAGACTTCATGCATTGTGTTGGGCATTTAATTATATGCTTACAATAAAAAAAGATATGTGGTGCAACTTAATCTATTTACGTGACCGTTAGCATGTAGATAATCAATAAAAAGATTTAATAAATCAGTAAATAAAAAATATTGGTTGTTTAATAAAATTATTTGATTATTTTTTTATTAAAGTTATAATAGTTTATAAATTAACCAATAAAACAAAATGTCTTAATAAATAAAAAAAGTAAAAAGTAACAAAATGTGAACTATATACTCTGAGAATAAAAAGTATAAAGATAATCTACTATAAGAACCAAGTATGTAATTTAGTCAAACATCGTTTGAATGAATTAACTAGTTAATGGCCCGTGTAATACACGGACGATTTAAACATATTGTTTTAATTTTTAATAAGAATTAACATTTGCATTATAAAGTTCACAAATAATTCATCACAAACCAAACGTAATATCCAATTAACAATATAAATATGACTTAGTTAATTGATAAAAGAAACATTAATGATTTAGTTTAATCATAACCACTTAGGAAATTATGTATATAACATTTAAATTACGTTTCTTTCATTTTTTTATTCAAAGCTTTCTTTGAAATTGAGTAAGTAGAGAATTATTATTTATTAAAATAATTCTAATTAATCAATGATTTAAATGAAAAAAAAATTACTCTTACTTTATTATTAAATATTTTAGTCATCTAATAGTTGTTAAAATATCTGAAATTCTTTTTGTTGAAAGATTTGGATTTCGTGAATGATTCTAAAATGGGAGGGATTCTGAAATAAATTATATAGTGTTTTTGATTTGTAGGGTTTTAAAAAAATTATTATTTATAAATGATCTATAGAATTAGTAAGATTAAAAATATGGAATCTTTAAATTTCAAGAACATCAACAATAGCGTTTTAAATAAAATAAACTTTTATTATTTATAAATAATCTATAAAAAAATTTAGATTAAAAATAGGAATCTTTAAATTTCAAGAATATCAACGATAAAATTGTAATAAAATGTAAACAACTTAATTTATATCTATTCTTAATATTTACTAATATAAATAAATTTAAAAAATATTCAATATTATACTCATTTTGAAGGTATCGTCGAGACGATTATAAGGGTGTAATTTATAAAAAAGAAAAACAAAAAACTTAAATGGTTTTAATTCATATACATTATTTACCTTAATATGATAAGAATATAAAGTGAAATTGAAAAACTAAGGGGTAATAAGTAATTTAATCAAATAATTATAAGGATACAAAATGTATATTATAAAAGAGAAACTAATAAATTAAGGAGAAATTTTAGGTATGTAAATTTTGGAAAAAAAAATGGAAATAGATTATGACATCATCATTATTTAATTGACCAATGAAATCACTCAATTTCATTTTAATGATATCAGCAAAAACATTCTTTTAATATATATATATATAGATATATAGATTATGTAATTTAATAAAGTTAGATAGAGAAATGAAAAAGGAATAAAAAATAAAAACTATAAGGGCAAAAAAAACATTTTTTAAAAATCAAAGGCAAAATGTGTGATAAAAATCAAACCAAACGGGCCAAGTTGTACTTTTCTGAAAATCTACTGTTCATAACTTCCTAGTAATTGTTATATATATATAATGTGATTTAATTCAAATATTCAATTGAGACACAATAATTAATAATATGGATAAAATTTTAATTTAGATTATGCATCATGCAAATAGTTATACTATAAATTTTACTAAAGGCCTCTTTGATAATTGCCTTAATAGATCCTTGAGCATATTCGCTCAGCTCAACAGTCAACATAGATGTTTGATAGCGGCTTAATCAAAAACACAATAACTTAATCGCTCAAATTATATTGATTATAAAACACAAGAATGACTTCAATTGTATGTTAAAATAACAGCCAACCAGTAAAAAAAATATTTTGTCAGAGTTATACTATGTTCTTGTTGAAACGTAACAAATATAGTATTCTATATTTTATCTACAGCCATAAAATTTAAAAGAAAATTGATAAAAGCTATAAAATTAATCATTTTTTTGTTGGATCAAAATCATCGGATTATAATTATTTACAAGATAAATATTTTATAGCTTTTATCAATTTACAAGATAAATATTTATCCTATTCAAATTATAGATTACCTGGTATTAAGTAAAATTATTAATACGGTATTAAGTAAAATTATAAATACGATAACAAGCTAGACATTTTATTCAATGTATTCGATTATCTGGATCTGGTTTATAGTTTATACACATCCACATATGCTAGTTTTAGGGTTACTTTTGGTCTAGCAACCGGTGGAACTACACGTGTTCGTGTGAGTACTAGTAAAGGAAATCTGTCTTGATTTCTCGTGTTTCGTTCAATTACAAAAGATATTGAAAGGTACACCCTAAACACCCTATGAAGTGTTTTGTTAAATTGTTTTAATTGTCATTGGATCCTTCGGAATTTTAATCTTGAAAAGCTTTCAATCTTGTAATCAGAATCTTTTATTTCGCTGCATTTTCGTCTTCGGGTTACAACTATGTTAAAATTCCTAATACATAAATTTATATAAAAAATATAGGAGAGGATAAAACTATCAAACTACCTTCATAATCTAATTATTTGAAATCTTTAAAATAAAAAACCCTTACAAAACTAAGCTCTTATTTGAATTTTTTTTTATATAAAAATCCTTTAAAAAACTTAAATCTTAATCTTCCATTTTAAATAAATTATAAAGATTTCTTAAAGATTTTAAACTTAAACTTTCTACATTAAACAAATCACAATATTTGATTTTATCAAAATCACAAATAATCCATAAAATCATCAAAATCATCATATAATGCTCAAAAAATTAACTCAAAAGATGATGTCATTATTATTTTTCCAAAAAACAAAATATTTGATTATTTGATTTTTGATAAATCCCAAAACGTCGTCGTTACGAACACTTTTCCTCCGCGCCTATATCTGATGATTTTATGAAGCCAACTATATTTTCGTGATACAACAGCAAAGATATAGGATCATTTTTTTGGTTCAAATTCAACCCTAAATTCTCATAAATCCTTCAAATTGGATCACCATAAACCCTAATTCGTCGATTTGGGGAAAAATTGATGAAGGTTTTCTTCAGTTTTCTGTTTTCAATTTTGTAAATTTTGAAAATTTGGGGAAAAATCTTCTAATTCGTCGATTTTCTCGTTTAATTATGTTTTCCACATGATTTTGATGAAATTTGATCGTAATCATCGATGATATGAACTGATTTCATGTTATGTGTCATTTGATTAAGATTATGTTCAGTTCTCTGTTTTCAATTTAGTAAAATTTGAAAATTGGGGGTAAAAATTGTTCAAATTCATCGATTTTCTCGTTTTAATCCTGTTTTTTTTCACATGATTTCCAAGAAATTTGATGATTTTATCGATTATATGAAGTAATTTTATGTTATGCCCCCATTTGATTAAGATTCTATTGAATCCTCTGTTTTCAATTTGCAAAATTTGAAAATTGGGGGTGAAAATTCTTCTAATTCATCAATTTTTTTTTGTTATAATCCAAATTCACTATTTATTGATTATATGATGAATTGATATTACAGAAATCAACTTTTGATTCTGTTCATTCAATCATTCCACCCCTAAAATCCCAATTTTCTGTTTTTTTTCTCCATTGTATCAATTTAGGGTTTTGTGAATGGCAACATTGACACCAGGGGTGTTATTGAAGCTACTTGATGGGATGAATTCAGGTGTGAATCCCACAAGTGAACACAGGAGTTCACTTTTACAAGTTATAGATATTGTTCCAGCTGATCTTGATGAGAAAGATTTATGGCCAAAACATGGGTTTTACATAAAAGTTTCGGACTCATCTCACTCGATTTACGTCACTTTTACCCTTTGAACAAGATGATCTTGTTCTCACCAATAAGCTCCACCTTGGCCAATTCATCCATGTCAAAAGACTTGAGGTTGGTTCCCCTGTTCCGATAGCCGTAGGAGTCAAACCGCTTAATGGGCGCCACCCGTTTGTTGAAATGCCTGAACCAGTAATCGGGTCGATTTTGGAAGGGAGAAGAGTGATCAAAAGGGGATTACGGTTCTTGATAGCGTTTCGAATCTGAATTCGAAATCGAGCCCCAAAACCAAAAGGGGTTCGTGGGATACAGGGCAAAAGGGATTAATAAAGCCATCATCTTTGGAGGTTGATCGGTTGACGCCTGAAAGAAAGATGTCCTCAAAAAATGTGAATCGGACCCCAATATTCGGTGCTCGTAGAAGAGGTTCGTGGGGTTCATGCCAAAAAGGAGAACATGGGGTTTCACCTTCATCTATGGCTATAAAGCCGTGCCCTTTGAAGCTTGATCAAAGTACACCTGTGAAGGAAAGGTGTTCGGTGATAAGCAGCGTTAGGTCGGTTGAGAAGAGAAGCTTCAATAGAAGATCTTCGGTATCTGAATCGACTGAAACTGTTGTAGATGTAAAGAAAAGCTGTGTTACTTCTTCTATGGTGAAGATTACAAGGAGCAAGAATAGCTTATGTGACAAAATGGCAAAGACCTTAAGAAGTCCATTTAACTTATCTGTAGGTACATCTTTCCCTCCTTGCTAATGTTTTTTTTTCTTAATCAATTGCATGCTTGTAGTGTTAATCTTGACAAGTTGACATGATTACATGATAAAGTTAAATGATTTCTTCATCCAAAAAATAGTTTAGGAACTTAATATTTCAAACTAGGAAAGCTTGTTGGGTGTCTTTTTTAACTTTTCCCATGATGAAACTGAAATTTGTTTAAGCTAAATTGATCTCTGTAATTGATAGTTTATATGATTATTTGATCCTATAATATACACTCCTTAACATTTCATAACAGAAGTTGATGCCCTCATATTATCCACCAATATGTTGAAACTCAACTTGTGATCTCATTGTAAATCTAGTTTATGAAATTATGAACATTCATTGAAAACCAAAACTGAAGATTTATTTGATCTCTTATGCAAAAGTTCAATGCTTTACTTCTCTTTCCGATAATTATAGGAGAAGAAAAGTGCCACACCATCCCGAAGAGTGGCACCGTCTCCCGTTGATGGCATAGAAATGAAGGAATGCTCGATCGCAAATACGGGTTCAGAACTTGACTCTCCTTATGCTCATTCGTCTTCTGAGGCCAACTTATCATTTAATTTGCCGCGAAAGCTTAGTTTACTTGGAAAGGTAATTTCAACTTCAAGTCCTAAAGCTTTTCATTTTTTTTTTTTTCGTTCCATCGTTATAAAGATTATTGGATTTTATTCTAATTTTTATGAGAGTGATACAATAGGAAGCCATCCAACAACGAGAAAAAGCACAAAAGATTGCGCTTCAAGCGCTTAGAAATGTCTCGGCCACCGAAGCTCTTGTTTGTTCTCTGAGGTATGACTAATTGATCCAACTGTATACACTTTTTTTTATGTCGGCATGGGATCATGTGAAAAGTGTTGTTTTTGCTTAAAAATGTAGAAAGTACTTTTAAACCGTTGATCACTTTTAACCAAATACCCTCCCATGAAGTTGGGCTTAAAAGGGAATTGGTCCAGTGCAACTTATCTAGGTGCACCTCATCCTAATGTTCGTCCATTTGTCATCCAATGTTGATAACCACTTCTCACCAAATTTGGCATTTCTCACAGGAACCCAACTCTATTTATGTCTACCTTAAATATATCTCGATTTAATGTATATGAATCATGAGATGATTTCTTTCTTAGGGGTTGTTGGTTGGTTTTCTATTAAGCTTGTCTGTATGGATTAGAAGGTTTTTGGTTGGGGTTTATAAGTTACTTCTATATCATAGCCATTGTCAAATAGTCATGTTAGCTAGTGAATAAGTTGTAAGTCCCATTAAGCTCTAACAAGCAAGCCCTACTTGTAACACACCCCATTGTTAGCCTATTAGAATAACAGAAAACTAGCATCCACGTGTCACAAACCCCAAACCTTTAGCTTGCAGCATTGGCTCTAGAAGGCTGTTTGTTTGCGGCTTATTGGTGTGGAGAGCTTATTCACGCAGCCTTGTAAGGGGGTTATGGCTGAATAGTTAAGTTATAACTTGAATGGCCTAGTAGACTCAGGGTTTGGTTGGTTGGTTTCCCATTAACTCCTGTATGGATAAAGTTATTTGTATAGACAAACAAGACTTTTGTTTGGTTGGGTTTTTTCACAAATGGAAGGAGCGTGAATTTTAATTGGGATGGACGGGTTTGGAAAAAACTTGGCTTTGTGTATAATTCTCCCCCTCTAAAAGCTTACCCAATAAACCACTTTATACATTTTCAAGTGACTACCAAATAGTCATGTATAGCTTACCAAATAAGGTATGGGTCCCATTAAGCTCAGTCCTCTAGCATAACAAACAAAACAGTAATTTAGCTTAATTCATTCAGACAACTTTTTCCATACAAAGTCTAATGAAGTTTGTATTCGATTTACAGAACTTTATCTACTTTGAGCAAGTCGGTTAACCCCGAGGCTCCAGCAGACTGTTTTGATCAATTTCTCGAGTTCCATAACCAAATATCTCAAGCCATATCCGACATGGTCTTAATCAAATCAGCCACCGAAACATCTAACGAAGAAGTCGACACCACTTCCAAAACAAGAGCCAGAAGTGATCAGATGTCAACAATCTTGGCGAAACACTTGAGGTCAAGCGTTAACCACCAAAAGGGTAAAATGGGAACATGTGAAAATAAGAACAACCACCCATTGTCGTCTTGTGGCGGGCTGAACGATATGATTAAGCTAGGGAAGCAGATTGAGACAGAGGCTGGAAACTGGTTCATGGAGTTCTTGGAGGAAGTGTTGGAAAAGGGTATGAAAAATTCAAAAGTGGATGAATCACTTGTGATGAAGGTTGTTAAGTGGGTGGAAGATGAACAATGTGATTCTAGAAAGAGGCAAGTGAATCCAAAAGGAAGAGAGATTGCAAGGAAGTTGAGGATTAAGATGAAGAGTTCTTGAATATGTTGTGTTGGTTGATTGGGTCAAATTCTGTTTGATACCATTAGAGACATGGGGTTTGGTTTGCATAAAGTGGTTAAGTGGTTATTTGTTAATTTAAATGTGTTATTTGGTTATTTATGTTCATTCTTGCAAAACCCATATGTTTATTCCCATTGGTCAAATGCTGTTTAATACCATTTTAGAAACATGGGTTTAGTTGGCATAAAGTGGTTAAGTGGTTGTTTGTTAATTTAAATGTGTTATTTGGTTTAGCTATACTGGTTTTGATATAGAAAGTGGTTTTATCATTAGGCTTTTAGGAAGAGCTTTATGTAAAAAATTACGTTTTTTCAAACCTATGCTTCTCAAATAAAAAACTCGAACTGTTTGTTTTGTTTTCAAATAAATCATGTCTAGATAAGGTTCTCCACTTCTGTATAGGAACCAAAAATGTAATGTTGATTGTTGGACTTAATTTACATGCACCTTAACTAATCCAACGAGTCCTTGTAGATGCCAGTCGGAAAAATCCCTAATGAGTGGCCTTGAGAAGATTTGAACTATTTCATTTGTTTTCCAATAAGTCATGTCTCGATAAGATGCTCCACTTCTTTATATAGTTTAATCTATCTGTAAAAAAGACTGACTTTCTGCTTAAAATCTACCTCAATGACAAAAACCGGATCAAACTAGGATAAATGGGATTTGTTTGACCTCTCGATCGAAATTAACCCGCCACCAACAGATGTCCCATGCCATAATTTTAAACAAAAGACCGATTTTCTGCTTTAAATCGACCTCAATGACAAAAACGGTATCAGACTAGGATAAATGGGATATGTTTGACCTCTCGATCGGAATTAACCCGCCGTCGACAGATGTCGCATGCCATAATTTAACAGCCTTAGGAAAGAAGAATAGGCCCCTTCGTTACCGGTTTGGATAGAAAACGGACTCTTAGTTTACCCCTGGTATCGTTAGCAGTAAGTCCTGAATCACCTATTTAGATTTAGGTCCTTCTAGCCCTGGGAAGTTCCACGTAATCCTTAAATCAAGAAAGATTCTATTAACAGGTAACCGTTAAGCCAAAATAGTGGGCATTGCCCTGCAGAGAGTTCGTCCCCTGTCGTTAGCTTAAAGCTGAACACACAAACCGTAGGGACAAAAACGTAATTTACTACAAAAAAAAGCAAAGAAAAATGTAAATGCGTTTGCCGGGAGTCGAACCCGGGTCTATTGCTTGGAAGGCAATTATCCTAACCGTTGGACTACAAACGCTTTCATGTCATACCTTCTTCAATCTAACCTTCTAAACCTTCATTAACAATGGCGGACCTAGAAATTTGTCCAAAAAACCTACTAATGGATTCCAATTCTGCCACAATATTCATGGAGATTAGCTACTGTATCTGGATGAGGCGAGCAAAAATGGCGACCACCACCACCACCACCGCCACCGCAACCGCCGCCGTATTCCGGCGAACCACCGCCGCTTCTACCTCACCGCCGTTCACTCTGCGGCCGACGTTCAAACCAACGCCGCCGCTTCTTTCTCATCTATTTCACAGTCGCAATTCGATTTCAACAACTGTAACTCCTCCTCGGTGCTCTCGGTCTCCGATTTCGCAAACCCTAGGCCACCAGTGCTCATCTTCTTCAGGTGAGATTTTGAGTTTTGACTTTTTGTGTATCTATTTACACAAATTGTATTGATTTCATGTGTATATTTTACACAAATTCCTCTTCTTCAGGTGAAATTTCAACTTTTTGATGTATATATTTGTACAAATTGCAGAAGAAATTGTATTGATTTTATGTATATATTTGCACAAATTGCAGAAGAAATTGTATTGATTTTATGTATATATTTACATAAGTTCCTCTTCTTCGGGTGAAGTTTTAACATTATATGTATATATTTACGGAAATTCCTCTTCTTCAGGTGAAATATTAGCATTTTATGTATATATTTACACAAATTGCAAAACAAGTTGTATAGATTGTATGTATTATTTACATAAATTTCTCTTCTTCAGGTGAAATTTTAACTTTTTGATGTATATAGTTACACAAATTCCTCTTCTTCAGGTGAAATTTAACATTTTGTGTATGTATTTACCCAAATTGCAAAAGAAAATGTATTTATTTTATGTATATATTTACATAATTTCCTCTTCTTCAGGTGAAATTTTAACTTTTTGATGTATATATTTACACAAATTGCAAAAGAAGTTGTATTGATTTTATGTATATATTTACGCAATTTCCTCTTCTTCAGGTGAAATTTTAAGGTTTTGATGTATATATTTACACAAATTGCAAAAGAGAATTGTATTGTGTGTGTGTGTATATATATATATACATACAAATCCATCTTCTTCAGGTGAAATTTTAACGTATTATGTATATGTTTACACAAATTGCAAAAGAGATTGTATTGATTTTAGTTGTAATAGGAGCTGAAGATGGTGGAGTTGATCCAAAAGATTCAGAAAAGATTATTCTGAAAGGAATGCGATACAATGAACTTGAAGTATGTACATCTTTATCCCTTTCATAACTCCTTTTACATACTTGTTTGTTGTGGTTTATAATTTAGGTTTTTTGAATCAAAATACCACATCTGGGCATCAATGAGTGAATCAATAGGATGACAGAATGAGTGGTGGCAGAAATTTAGGTTATCAAGAATTGTTTCTGCAAAAATCTAGATTGGCATATAGCCTATGTGATTTTGCAATTGAATTTGTTAATTTGATATCTTAATCTTGTTTTGAAGTCTAAATAGTTGAATATTTAAACAGAAATGGGTGATTTCAAAAGGTTATAGACCTGCTCAAGCTTTGATGTTATGGAAGCTGCTTTATGGAAACAATTCGAACAGCATTTGGGCACATTCCTTCGATGAATTGGAAGGTTAAAACCCTACATTTAACCTTAACTTTGTGTTTCAGCTCAATTTTAAGAACTTACATGTCAGCTTAACTAACGGAAGTTGTTAATTTGAATACTGTTTTTCTAGGTTTAAACAAAGATCTTTCGATGATGTTGAGTAAATGTGCTAAATTGAAGGCAATACAAGTGAAAGATATTGTTACAGCCTCCGATGGCACTCGGAAGGTTACACATAATGTTTCTTTGCTATCTCTAAACTTGTTTGATATAATACAACTCGTTACTCGTATAGTTTCTCCATGAAGCTAAGATGTCATTCATTATTTAAATCGTTTTCTTGAATTCTTAATTTTGTGGGTCCCATGTTTATTTCTTGGGTGTGGTTGGTATGCGTACGAGACTGGATTGGAAAGAATTGGACATGCGTGAGTACAAGCAAGTAATTTACAATTTGTCGTATTTTTTGTCAACTTTACATAGTAGTTTAGTAATTTACCAATCTTGTTCTATATTTTTTGTCCAACTTTATCCCCATCATGTCTCAGTCTAATGTCGCACCAAACATGGAACAGGTTTTTGTTCAGTCATATCCCGCATACCAAAATCACATTACATTCTCCACACAAGATATAAGTGGGACCCTCAGAATGCAAAATTGTAAAATGGCATAAAGGAATATCGACAATGCTTCTTGAGGATCTTCTCATTAATTATAAAATCTCAGGAGGCTGCAGATTTTGTTTACGTTAGATGATGGATTGTTATAGAGACGGTCATTATACCTAATGGCGATAGGGGGCGGAATACGGTGTGTGTTTCTAGTCAAGTGGGATGTGCAATGAACTGCCAATTCTGCTTTACCGGCAGGCAAGTTTTTCTTTTAATGATATTTGCTAAATATAATTTCTTTATTTCTATGGGTGACCATTAAACATCGAAGCTCTCGGATTTGCATGTTTTGTATAAGATTTTGAGAAATCAATATGTTTTTTAGGATGGGTTTGAAGAGAAATCTAACTGCGGCAGAGATAGTAGAACAGGCGGTCTTCGCACGGCGCCTGTTTACGAGTGAAGTTGGTGCTATCAGAAATGTTGTTTTCATGGTATGTATGCTTTTATGCATGGATTTTATATGCTGTTTGAATAACAATGATAAAAAGAAAGAAAAAGAGAGAATCATTTTTACTGAATTGTCTCTGTTGACTTTAAATATTAAACTAAAAATTATAGTTATCATATATTATTCTATAATTTTGACACTGGTTCTTCTTTTCATTTACGTATATTCATGATGAATTTTTGTCTCGACATTCATCATGAATATTTTATCTCGCCATTCATCATGAATACTCTCAAAAAGGGTGGTTTAATGGGTTCCTAAAATATTTAAGATTCTTAAGTGAACCTCCCTCTCTATATATATGTAAGTATAAAGTTTTAAAATTAAAAGTCCTTTGCTTGACTTCGAAGTCAAATTAGAAAAAACAACTAATAGAGATCGAACGGTGTCTACTTGTAGGGGATGGGAGAACCACTTCAAAACATCGAAAACGTTATAAAAGCTGCAGATATAATGACAGATGACAAGGGCTTCATTTCAGCCCGAATAAAGTTACCGTTTCGACGAGTGGGCTGTACCCCAGATGAAACGCTTTCTTCGTGAGTCTAAATGTGCTTTAGCCGTTAGTTTGAATGCTACAACCGATGAAGTAATCTTCTTGATCTCTTCAATGGCAACGATTTTTTGATTTGTTTTCTACGTTCTTGTTTTTTATCGTCTGAAATTGTGTTGTAGGTTAGGAACTGGATCATGCCCATTAATCGTAAGTACAATTTGAGTTTGCTTCTCGAGACCCTTCGTGAAGAGCTTCGATTGAAACATAAATACACAGTCTTATTTGAGTATGTGATGCTTGCGGGAGTCAACGACAGGTTAGAAGAACAAACTTTACTTTCGCTTTTGGCATTACTTAAACTAACATGATAACAAACACACACACACACACACACGCACACACACACACAGAGAGAGAGAGAGAGAGAGAGAGAGAGAGAGAGAGTAAAAGTGAGACGGGAGAACAGTAACCAAATAAGAGAGCACAAAAATGGCCGAATCACTTGTGATTTTACACTAAAATCATGTGTAAAATCACACATGATTAACGCGAATTTGGCTGCGACATGAGTTGGCGAGTCAGGGTAAGTGGATGATAAACTTGACATCCACGCCACTGAAATATGTAAAAGAAATATGGAATCTTGAAACGGTAACATTAAATAGGAAATTTTGAAACTTTATTACATCGACAAAAAAAATCTTACACTAAAAAGAAACTAAAACAAACTTCATTGTATTTTGATGCATTTTGCCCTATATACCCAACAAGTTTTCCCAGGGTTATTTTTGTAATTTGACCCATGGTCGGGATTCTTTAATCGCGTATTTTGCAGCATTGATGATGCAAAGAGGATCATTGATCTTGTTGAAGGCATTCCTTGCAAGATCAACTTAATCACGTTCAACCCGCACAGTGGGTCCCACTTCCACCCGACAACAGACGAGAAGATGGTCGAGTTTAGAAACACATTGGCCGAGGGTGGTTGTCGTGTGTTCATGAGACCGAGTAGGGGAGATGACCAAATGGCTGCATGTGGTCAGCTCGGAAACCCGGGTGAGTTCCAAGCTCCTTTGCTCAAAGTGCCATCCAGGTTTCAACCCGTGCTCGAGCCATCCGTGTGATCATTGTGACTTGTACCTGATGCATTAAATGTAGGACGTTTGTTCGTTGTAACGAAGAACGTATATTTGTGTCCATTTGTTTTTGCTTCGAAATTTTGATGGGCTGAATAGATAAGAAATATATCGGTGGTGGATTCGGTAATAGCCTAAGGGGGTGCCCGTGTTACCATCCTATCGTTTTGATGCGGTGAGAAAAATGTAGGCGTCTTAAAGATGTATCCGAGAATTTGCTTTAATTTGATCTGTGTTCCTCCAAAATTAAAGAATTCCTGATCCCAAGAGTTAAGAATAACAAGTTTAATAGTTAATGGTTACCGGTTACCGGTGGTATCATTGATTCATATCTAGTTGTAGCCTACTGGTAGTGTGATTGCATATTGTATCTTTAACGTTAACAAAAAGTGGTTGCAATCTACTGTTTACATTCGGAGATTTACAAATTCATTCATTGTGACTCTTTTTTATTTTTTAATGTTTTTTAATAGCGTAAAAAAGAATGAAAAACTACTTTGAACGTTGCCAAAAAAAATTATATATTAGGGAAACTTATTATTTCAGTCATTTATAGCTAGGAGTTTGACCTCCTAGCCAAAATCCTGGAAGAATGCCCAAAACAGCCATCAGGTTCGCCAATTGTAGGTTGTCAATGACGAACCTGGGTATAAATTGTAAATATGAGAACTCTAGGGACCGATGTGATTTTTGACGAATCAAGGGGTTTTGGTTAGGGGTGCACACGGGTTGGGTTGATCGGGTTGAGGGCGTTTCGAGAATTCAACCCGATGTTGTCGGTTTGAAACTTTTTCAACCCAACCCAACCCAAACAAAAGTTCAACCCAACCCAACCCAACCCGTTCGGGTTGATTGAGTTGATCGGGTTGGTCGGGTTATGTTTAAATTAGATAATAAGCCTAAAAATGATGAATAATTAAAAGGTTAAAGACGATTTATGTAGTGTTTCCGGGTATTGCCGTACACAAAACTTTTTTTCTTAAATTTCATGTGTATGTGTGCGTATATACTTAACACACACACATATACATATATAAGAGTTATAAAGAAATGGAGAATAGATTTAAAGTGTGTGTGTGTGTGTATATATATACGAAGAGGCTATGCAATGGTGTAATTATCTAATGTACATATTAATATGAACTTAACAATCAAATAAATTAAAAAATATAAAGAAATATCGGGTTTATCGGTTGGTCGGGTTGGGTTGGGTTCGCATGATGCTAACTCGATATCAACCCAATACCTTCGGTTTGAAAAAAATTCAACCTGATTAGATGTCGGGTTGCTTCGGGTTGATTTATTTTGCATCGGGTTGGGTTGGGTTGATCGGGTTCATCGGGTTTGTCGGGTTTTTGAACACCCCTAGTTTTGGTAACTTCTGCAAGTATGGCGATTAGGTCTGCTAATGGTGGAGCTGGTATTTGGCGGACAAGACTATTTTGTGTAGCCATTTCCATTATCGACCTACAATTAGCGGATCTGATGACTATTTCTAATATTCTCACAAGATGTTAGCCAACAGATGAATGCTTTAATTATAAATGATTAAAATAATAAATTTCCCTATATATTATTCATATGAAGTAATCCATATTGAAGTTTTCTCTTGTTTAGGGCTTGTTTGGGAAGGCTTATTTAAAACAACTTATATCTTTTAGCAAAAGTACTTATTAACTTATGTGGTGTGGAAAAGGAGTTTTTTAAAAAGTGTTTGGATTAGCTTATTAACTTTTAAGGGTTTTTGATAAGGAGTTTTTGATAAGTTAGTATGAATTGACTTCTTAAAAATGACTTATTAGCTTTTAGGGGATGAAATAAGGAGCTTTTAAAAGTGGCTATGCAAACACTTTATTTTAACTTATTTGCTTCTCCAGGATGAAATAAGTTATAAGCACCTCCAAATAAGCCCTCCCAAACACCCTCTTAGTATTGTGTGACATGTTGAATATTTATGTTCAAAATATGTTCTTTTTGCTAATTGTGTGACATGTTGATCAATTACTATTTTTTCAAACCGATATGAGTAGAACTAAAACCCTATAATCATTTATTGTACCATTGAAACTAACATGATCAAGATCAATATGAACCAAATTCAATATCCTACAATCAGTTATTGTTTTTGCAAAACTTATATGACCAAAAAACCGGCAACCTTACAAACAATCATTTTTTTTCAAGATCGACATGAACCAAAACCAATATCCTATAAACTGTCATTGTTTTTTAAAGACGTATATAAGCCAAAAGTGACATCCTCTTTATTCGAAATGATACAAACAAAACCAATGATCCAATCGATCACTACATTCTTCAAAACTGATATAAACCAAAACCAATGATCCTATAATCAATATTCATTTATCCATACCAACATGAACCAAAACCAATTTCCTTTAATAACCTTTTGTTCCCTCTCAACACTAATACAAACCAAAACCCTATACTCAGTTACCATTTTTCAAAAGTCGATATAAAACAAAACCAACGACCCTGTAACCAGTCATTACTTCTTTTAAAACCGCTATAAAACCGAAACCAATATCCCATAATCAATTACTATTTTTTCAAAACCAATATACAAAGTTTATAAACCATATCGATGAACCAATTTGCCCATCTTAAAAGTTAAATTCCTAATCTACCCCTTTAGATGGAATTTAGGACATACATATAAAAGCCAAATTAGGGCACCAAAATTTGGGCATCTTTCAATTCCTCTATTTCTCTCCCTCCAATCTCTTCAAAAATCAATGGCGAATTCCACAAACTCGCCGGAGAAAACAACCACCGATCAACAACCGTCCGCCGGCGATAATCCGAATCCATCGAATTCGGATCTACCGGATTCAACCGCCGGACCGCCCCGTCTGCTATTCCCGCCACCACCACCGCAAACGCCGCCGTGGTAGCAGTAAACCCTAACCCTACGCTCATCAATCCACAACAACTAACACCGACCGGAATACCTCCGCCGCCGCAGATCCAAGGCTTTGTTCCACAATCGCAACCGTTGTTCCGGCCGGCGACGCCGTCGGTGCCGCTTCCGACTGCTCCTCAGTTCTCTCCGATACCGAACCCTAGCTTTCAGAATCATGTAATTCAAGGTGGTCAAGGTCAGGTCCAGGTGCAGATTCAGGTTCAGCCGCCGGGAGTGATGATGGCGCCGCCGCCGTCGCAGATGATGCCGCGCAGTACGGGCAGCAGCCGATGAGGATGTATGCACCGATGCCTAATGGTTATCAAATGGCGGTACCTCAGGGAGCTATGAATCCTCCAGGTGGGTTATCTCCTTCTGATTTGTATCAATTGAGCATGTTTTCTTATCGAATTCGATTAATCGTTGTTGATGTGTGAATTTTAATCATCTGCTGTTTGAATTTTGATACATATATGTTTGTAATTGTATGTATAGGAATTTTGTTTAATAGATATGTGGATTTAGCCCTAAAAGAGTTTGTGTGCATGTGTTATGTGTAAATAATTTGGTGGAGAGCAATTGGGAGGAGTTAGTGTTGGTTTAGGGAGTAGCGATGACAAGATGTTTTCTCGTACAGTGCGGTGATAAACGTTTGGAAGGCTCTACTTCGTTTCCGCAGTTTCCTAGAGACCATTACTCCCACAACTTTTTTGGTATGGAAACATTTTTGCCTAGCTTCCTTCATTATCCTTTAGTGGAAAAAAAATTTGCACATTTTATGGTCCAAAATGACCCCTTGAATACTAGAAAATGAAAGTCAACAACAATTTACGATTTCTGCGATGTTCATTTTTAGTAGGCTTTTTTATATGTAGTCTACTTTCCCTTTAATGGGTTCTCGAATCGTGATTTGTCGGCAGCAGAACATGCTTAGCAACTGAGTGCTTCTTGCCCTTTACATATGCCAAGGTATCACAATCCTTCCAAACTACACTATTTGGTTTACATTCTTTGCATCTGTTACTGTGTATGGTTGGTGGTTCTATAATAGTTCAAGATTATAAAACTGTGGAACACAAATTAGAGTGTCTTTGTCATCGTTTGAATCGGCGTCTGTGAGACTTTTGGAAGTCTCTTGTTACTAAATTCAATTCTTCACGATTGGTGCATGGAATATTTTGACAAGGCCCACTACTTTTCAGGATGCATGAGGTAAGCTGCTTTTTGTACATCCATCCATGATCTATGAATTTTCCGTATTTCTTGGCGTTATTTTCATTCAGGTTATCTGTTTCAGCTGGTGTGCCTAATGCTGCCATCTGTAATTGCTTGTAATATTTGGGTAAACACTGTTGATTAATTTTTTTGTTATTAAGTCTGATTTATAATTCTGTTGGAAGTGTTGAACGGAAGACTTTTTACGACTGTTTTCATTTGCTGAACCTGGTCTAACAAGTTTGCATAGTATTTTTTTCTCATTTCTGCAGGAATTCTCCGTTATGCCCCTCCTCCGTATCCATCAATGCTTCGACCTGCATATCCTCAACGACCACTTGGAGCAGTGGGAGTCATTCCAGCATTACCACGGCCTCCAATGATGCCTATGCGAGGTCCAGTGGTTCCCACCATCGTTAGGCCACCTATCAATCCAGCCATAGCTCCAACTGAAAAGCCAATAAACATGGTTTATGTTGGCAAGATAGCATCAACGGTGGACAACGATTTCATGCTCTCCCTTTTGCAAGTAGGTTTTTTGTCTCTCTTCTGCTATTGTTTGATTGGAGCAAGTTTCAATGTTCACGGGCTTACGCATGAATATGTCTATTGAAGCTCTGCGGGCCTGTTAAAAGTTGGAAGCGGGTACAAGATACTGGCGGTTTCAAGGGCTTTGGATTTTGTGAATTTGAATCCCCTGAAGGAGTTTTACGTGCTTTACGGATGCTGAATAAATTAAGTATCGATGGTCAGGAGCTGATGGTATGATTGGATCCTGTTATATTCTCCGTTACTTCGCTATATTTCTGTCTGTTGGTGTGTCATGTCAAGTAACAATATTACACGGATTTAAACATCTTCTGATGTTATGAACAGAGACGACCTAAGATATTACTCAAATACCCATTACCCCCACCATAACTATCCCAATGTCACTGCTAACATAAGATAAGGATTCTAATGCCAGTTGATAATTACAGTGATATGCACATAGTGGCAATCATTAAGACTAGTTTGGCAGTTTTATGGGAGGAGGGAAATCTATGAACCATGTTTTGAATATGCACTTTCTAGGGAGCATTGTGACCCAAATCCAACTTTTAAATCCCAGAAATTGGTATGCCTTTCTCTATCTATAGACAGAGAAATCATATGGTTCTAAATTTTCCCTATGGTGCTCCATGTATCTTCGCTTCTGCAAGGTTCTTACATTCTCTATCATTCTTCATCATGCATTCCTGTTCTATTTGATCATGAGATGTTTCCTCGTTTCAAATCTACAGCTAAATTTTAATCAAGCAACCAAAGACTATCTTAAAAGCTATGTTGAGAAGAAAAAGGACAACTTTAAGAATCTGAAAACAACGGATACTGATGGTTCGGGTAAAGGGGAAGGAACTGCATCTGAGGTTGAGAAGAACCCTTCTGTGGATGTATCAAAGGATGTTTCAGAGGTTGACAAAAAGGAAGATGATAACAATGAATCAAACAAAGAAAGTGAAGACAACACAATCAATGCTACCTTTGGCCTTGTGACTGATGAAGATAAGGAAGCTGACAGAGAAACTAGTGAAAAGATAACAGGAATGATAGAAGAGAGGATAAAGAACAAACCTCTACCACCTCCACCTTCACCCCCACAAACTGCTCCTGATGTTGCTGGAACTGCAACCTCTGAACATCCAGCAAGGTCGAGAGATGGCGATTCAGATGCGGATGTAACAAGAAATGGTAAAGTTTAGCTTCCATATATTGAATATTGTCCTTATAGTTCGTGAACGTTTGAGTCTACACTCTACAATAGAGGTGTAAACGAGCCGAGCCGAGCCAAGTAGTAGGTTAACCGAGCCGGGATCAAAAAATTAATACTAGGCCTGAGATCGATTCACTTTTTCAATGTAGGGCTCGAGCTCGATGCTCGTTTATGAGTTTGAAATCGCGATCGATTTAACTCACTTATCGGCTTGTTTTGATTTGTTTGTGTAGCTTTTGGCTTGTTGTTGCCTGGTTTAGGGTTGGCTCTTGTTTGTTTGTCACGCGGTTTGGCGTGTAGACTTGGCTTCGGCCCCCCTTTGTTTGTTTTTTTCGTTTCTTTATAAAATTGCCTGGATTTATCCCCCCCAAAAAAAAACTCACTTATCGGCTTGAGCTCGATAATTTTTATATTTTTGTTGTATGATAAATAAATAAATATATGAGCATGTTTGGCTCGAAAAAGGGTATGCTCGAATGGTTGGGCTCGGCTGGACTCAAAAGATTGAGTCAAGTTTTGAACGAGCCAAATCGAGCATTGGTGTTATAAGGCTTGGTTCATTAAGTTAAACGAGTTCCATTTGGAGTTTGAGATCAACTCGAGCTCAGGAATTATTAAGCTCGGGTAGCTTTTAAAAGCTCAACTCGTTTACATTACACATCTACTCTACAATATGCAGCGACTTACCAATCTTTTACATATGCAGTGGAAGATAGAAACGGAGAAGAAACGATCAGCAAAAGCAAACCGTCAAGTGAAAACGAGAGACCCGAAACAAGCTCGCCTGACCGAAGCAATAAAACCGATAGGAGGAGCAAAGACCGAGAGCGAGACCTGAAGCGTGAAAAGGAACGGGAGTTGGAACGAAAAGAAAGAGAGAGGGAACAAGAGCGGGCCAAGAGAGAGAGGGAACGAGAATACAAGATACGTGAAGATGAACGCCGGTACCGCGCCCGCCTGAAGGAGTGGGAATCTCGGGAAAAAGAGAAAGAGCGGGCCCGCAAACAGGAGCGGGAAAGGGAAAAGGACAGGGAACAAGATCGGAAATACGAGATATTGGATCAAGAAAACGATGACGGTTATAGCAAAAAGAGGAAATACAGAAGTAGTGGGGAGGAAAGAGAAGAACGAAAACGGAGGTTAAGGGAAAAGGAGGAAGACATGGATGATCGGATTAAAGAGGAGGAGGAGATCGCTGAGGCTAAGAGGAAAGCCGAAGAAGAAAGAGAGCTGCAAAAAGAACAACAAAAACACGCGTTGGAACTTTTATCTGGTAATTCTACTAACGGACGAGAATGCTATGGTAATTGATGGAGGGTCATTGGAGATCAAAAATAAAGCGGTTGATCAGACTATGGGTGATGAGGTGGCACACAAGAACGAGATTGGTAAGTTTGATGTAGAGTTGATATTTTGTGGGCTTGGGCCATGCCTAATTTGGTTTTTTGTCCAACGGGTCTAATATAGCAAAATCAAGTCTGTTTTTTGCAGGCTTATAAACTTGCCCTTACCTGTCTTATAAATGAGCCAGGCTTGCCCATGGGCTAACATGCTTAATTAACATTTGAAAAACAAAACTTATATAAAATCATAAGGTATGTAAATCGTTTAAATTACTGTTTTTTTGAGCATAAAATAAGATGTAAAAGATAGTACATAGCGTATGAAAAAATAGTTTCACAACATATGAAGCATGGGCATTTTCTCTCTAGTGGTCTAATAACAAAAATTTTATCCACCTAATATTCCAAGAACGTACAATATAACATAGCACATGTTATATATATTTGGATGACGGTTGGTACTCGGTAGAGGGTATCCAACCCGAAGCCACTTCTAAATACTTTAAATAAAAATCAACAAACTATTAATTATTTTTTTCATTGCCCAAGTCTGCCCATTTTTTCGAAAATAATCGTCTAAGCCTGATTTTCTAGCGGTCTGTACTGCCCATAAACAGCTGTAGTTATATTGTTCTATTTGCCTTTTTTCACGCTATTCTCTTTCGTATACATTAACCTAGTAGGGATTTACGTATGACAGATAATAGGACTATACAGAACGGGAGTGGTGATGGGCCAGCTGTGACATCTGATTCAGCATCGGAAATGAGGCAAAGCAACTCTGTCACCACGAAAAAGTTGGGATTCGGTCTCGTGGGATCGGGAAAACGAACCACGGTTCCTTCTCTTTTCCACGAAGAGGAAGACGAGGATGCACAGAAGGATAAAAAGATGCGGCCGTTGGTTCCTATCGATTACACAACGGAGGAATTGCAAGCAGTGCAAGACTCGGCCCCACTCGCACCTTCACCGTTGGCGGCGGCGGCTGAATTTGCGAAACGGATCGGAAATGCTAATTCAAAGGAAGAGAGACCCGATTCGGAAAGGGAACGGAGTAGGCGTTCCCATGATCGGTCTGGCCATCGGGATCGAGATCGTAATTTCGAGGAGGGTAACCGATCGAGAGATGAAAGTAGAAAAGAACCAGTTGGATCGGAGAAGGCAAAGACGCCGGATAACAAGAAACTTTTGGACGCAAAACAATTGATCGACACCATTCCGAAAACGAAGGACGAGTTGTTCTCGTATCCGATAAACTGGGCGACTTATGACAAGGTTGGTATATCATTCTTGCATGCATTTTTGTCAGTTATTTGCATGTATCATTGCATGGTCCAGGGAAAGCCTCAAAAGACTGAGTAACATGTGCATATTACAAATTACTTCTATGGCATAATTTGTAATATGCACACTTGCATAAAAACTAAAAAAAACATTGAAGGTTTTTTTTTTTTTTTTTTTGAGGTATTCTTTTGAACCTGACCCTATTGCATATTTCCTGGAAAAGCTAACTAAAAGCTTGCAATTATACACATTTAAGGTTCTTTGATTACTTCTAGCATTATGATTCACTAAAGCATTTGAGAATTATGAAACATGTGTTTAGATGTTTGGGGAAAGATGCTTAATTGGTAGGTAAATCGCCTGATTAAATGTGGCATCCTGAAATTGATTTGGATTTTATTCTAGTCATGGCACTATTGGGGAAAGCCAAAGCATAAATGGACTCGAAAGTTAGCAGTGGAGTAACAAATTTTATGTAAGAACTATACTAGTGTTGCAGAAGTTGCATAACTAAATTAACTTTAGCCAAAGAGAACTGCAACTGAAGATTAGTTCTAGATATAAGGCTGTGCTTAATAGTAATAACCATTTCCACTTCTCTTCAGCGTTCAAAGAGGCACGCCATGGTGTGAAATTGCGTAAGATGCATTGGAACCGTTACGAAATGCCCCATAGCCTTTTTTGTAAGGCGTGGCTCATGCCATGACGCTTTGAGGCCCACCATGGCACACGTTTTTACACAAGACGTGACCTTTTTTTCCTTTTCATCATTTGTGTTGTTACCGCTTTTAACTTTCGAATTCATAAAACATTATGGACTGATTTTAAAAAGAAGCTGTAAAATTACCTTTCTACGTTCTATTTTAGATATTAAATCAAAAACTATTTTTATAATAAATCTATACGACTTTTCTTCATATAATGAAAATACATTTTTAATATCATTATCTGATAAGAATAATATACATAAAAAAAACATGTATGTATAGAGTCGGGTTCAAACGAAAATAATATCTATTCAAAAGAACACGAGAACCAACAAAATCACATGATTTTACATTAGCTTTCGAAACAAGTCATGTGGTCAACCTTGGACGCGACTTGCTTGAATCATATATGATTTTGGACATGAATCGTATATGATTTTGATGGTTCTTGTGTTCTTTTAAATAGATATTGTTCTCGACTTCTCGTTCGATCCTCCCTTTATGTGTGTGTGTGTATATATAATGCTATATACGACATACAAGTTTTCCGCCTTGTGTCACGTAGTTCTTGGAATTTCTATGGGTGCTATTTTTGTTTGTATTTACTTGGTTGTTTTGTGACATTTTCACAGAACGGATTGCACGAAAGGATGAGACCATGGATCTCGAAGAAGATAACCGAGTTTTTGGGCGAGGAGGAAACGTCTCTGGTGGATTACATCGTGTCGAGCACTCAAGAACACGTGACGGCCGACGAGATGCTGGATCGGCTTCAATCGATACTGGACGACGAAGCCGAAATGTTTGTGCTCAAGATGTGGAGGATGCTGATTTTCGAAATCAAGAAAGTGGAAACTGGGCTTGCTGGAAGATCAAAGGCTTGATGATGGTTGTCAATGTGGTATTACTATTATAATTACTACTATTATTGTTATTATTGTATGGAGTCTTGTTATAGTAGCATTTTAGCAGCACATTTCTTTTGATAACATTTTTTTTGAAAAGTCAAATCTTTTAGATCAGTTTATCTGAATATGCAGAGTCAGGTATTACACACTAATTCCCCATGAATAATTCTATTCTAAAAATCTTTTTTGAATGTGTGTTTTTACAGAAAATGATGTGTTCGTGTTGTGTTTGTGTCGTATCTATAGGTGAGATTTGGGATTTGTTTCATTTGGCGTTTAGGAATGATAAGGGTGGTTTGCTAAACTCTTACTGGGTAAGCGTTTACTGACAAGAGTTATAATCCACACTTGCTTTATCAGTTAACATTCGTGTGCGTTTAAGACCGTAATAGTCTTCTCTCTGGTTTATCAGGTAAGATTCTTGGTTGTTACCCGGTAAGCGCTTACCCAGTAAGCGTTTGGTGAATGACTTCTGACGTACTTTGGTCACTAATGTTTGCTTAAAAACATCCATTTTTGCTTTATGTATTTACACAAGGAGAAGGTATTGTCTGAATTGTAAAGCAAAAACATCCATTTTTGCTTTATATATTTACATAAGGATAAGGTGTTGTTTGATTTGTAAGGCTGCATTGGATTTTTCTTGGAGTGTTATTTGTTTCAAGTTTCAACTACCTTTGCTTTATATGTTGCATTCCATTCCCTAAAACTTTTCCTAAGATAGAGAAAGTAGGAGAGAACGGTTTTTAGAGATTTTGACTTTTAGTTATTCATTTTAGAGAATTTATGACGAAGCTCTTATAATTCAAATCTAATGTGATGAACTCACCATTCAATTTTAGATGGATATGTGGTTGGATTACGAGATACCGAATAAGATATTCTTGAGCAGTGTTGGGAATATTGCTTGCTACGGATGATCGAGAAAGGGTTGATAAAGTTGTTTGGTTGGTTTTTCATTGTCTATAGGTAAAATTGTTTGTATGGGTTAATTTATCTATAAAAATTGGAAAAGTTTTTGTTTGTGAGGGTTTTTCATGGATAGGGGAAATTTGTTTTTCAATTGAGAGGAACATGTTTGTGCATGCTCTTTCATGGTTACTCCAAACACCCATGTGTGATTGATACATTGCAAGTAAAAGACAAGTGTTTATTGAGGGTGCGTTTGGTATGTTGGACATGATAGAACAGGCTTGTCCCATGTTTGGCATGCATCTATGTGGGACACACCAAAACTAAGTAGAACAAGAGTGGGGCAAGCCTGTCCCATCCTATCTCCTAGAACTAAGTAGAACAGAGTCAGATTTACCATTATACCTCTCAAAATACAGATTGATTTTCTCTTTCATTATAATTTTCTCATACTTAGGGGTGAACAAAACTCGACCAAATTCGAAAAATCGAAAATTCAATTAAAAAAATCTCGAATCTACTTGACCCACATAAATCGAACTAACTTGATCTTCAAAATCCAACTTTATGACGAGTTACTCAGTTCGGGTAGTCTCCGTACCCATTACCTGAACTCACCCGAAACTCGAAAACACCTTTTATTAATATTTTTTGTAACTTTTTTATGTAGATCTTTGAGATTTGAACTTATTTTTATTATTTTAAGTGTTAATTTAATTTTTAACGTTTGAAATTTGGATTTTGGAGTTTGAATTAATTTTAATCTTTAATGATTAAGCATGTAAAACGAAAGGTTAAGATTAACTTTATTGTCATTATATCTAATATAGGAGTAAATTTTTCATTAGGACTCCTAATTTTGATTTTCGAGGACAACATTTCATACCTGAAGCTTGATCGAAAATACAACTAATAATGCATATTGCTACTTTTTATCTTGCAAGTTATGGTTTTTGATTATATACTTGATTATATAGATTGGAGTTTTTTTTTTGTTAATTTTCATTTAGATTGACTATTAGTGAAAAACGCTAAAAATTTCATCAGGGGTAAAATGATCATTTAATCAGTCATGTTTTGTCATGTCTTGCCACGTTATGTCTTACCAAACTCTGAATAACTGTTCTGTCATGTCCTATTCTACCTTGTCCTGTCATGTCCTGTTTGCGTAGTAAATGCACCCTGAGGGATTGTTGTATTATTTGGCATAAATTTATAGAATATTTTAATAATATGATTAATCTATAAAACTAGTTGGTAAGCCCGGGCTTTGCACCGGGTTAATGAATAGTAGCTACCGACACTTTAACATATTTTAGTCAATATGCTACATATGACTAAAACGTATAATGAAATATAGAAAACTAAAAGATATAAAGTGAATAAATATTATAAGTTTATGGGGCTAATATGTAAGTTTAAAAGTGGGTATAGGATTCGGGTCGTTTGGAGCGTATATATCGTATATAATAAAATAAATACATGAAAAAAATATTCAATGTTAGGCTCATTTCGATCTTATCGACCATAAGATTATAATGCGTACTTCGTCAACATTAAAACGTTTTTTAACATATTTTAGATCGTACCGACGATACGGTTATAATAGTGTAATTGTTAAAATTAAAATGTATTTTTTTAATATGTTCCAACCAATAGACGATATATGAGTAAAACGTAAAATGAAATATAGAAAAGTAAGGTATAAAGTGAATAAAGATTATAAATTTAGGGGGCTAATATGTAGATTTGAAAATGGGTATAGGATTCAGGTCGGTTGGAGCGTATATAATAAAATAACTACATAAAAAAATATTCAATATTAGGCTCATTTCGATCGTAGCGACGATACGAATATAATGGCGTAACTTGTTAAAATTAAAACGTATTTTTTAACGTATTTAGAAAACTAAAAGATACAACGTGAATAAATATTATAAGTTTAGGGGACTGATATGTAAGTTTAAAGGTGGGTATAGGATTCGGGTCGGTTAGAGCGTATATATCGTATATAATAAAATAAATACATGAAAAAATATTCAATATTGGCTCATTTCGATCTTATCGACGATACGATTATAATGGCGTACTTCGTCAACATTAAAACGTGTTTTTTAACATATTTTAGATCGTACCGACGATACGATATAATGGCGTAATTTGTTAAAATTAAAACGTATTTTTTTAACATATTCCAACTAATAGACGATATATGAGTAAAACGTAAAATGAAATATAGAAAAATGAAGGTATAAAGTGAATAAAGATTATAAGTTTAGAGCACTAATATGTGAATTTGAAAATGGATATAGTATTCGGGTCAGTTAGAGCTTATATATAGTATATAATAAAATAGCTACATAAAAAAATATTCAATATTAGGCTCATTTCGATCGTATCGACGATACGAACATAATGACGTAATGTAACATACACTTTACTAACCTTGATCAATGGTCATGCTTTCTATGCTCATTGACTTGAAAATGAGTATTATGTGATAGCATGTATGTTAAAGTGCTCAAGGTAGGTTGTTATAATAGAAAAGATTTATAAGTGCTAAAAAAATGCCATTTTCGGTACGGCTTTGAGTGTTAGGTTCTAACGAAAAATGTTTATTTTAAGATCTGAATGTTTGAAATTAAGTTTAGAATCATTTGAGAAGTATTAGAAGTGTTAGAGAAATTTTAGGCAATTCCGACCAAAAAGTCAAAATGTGGAATCAACAAAGGTGTATCGTCTAAGTTTCGAATAGGTAAAAATGGTTTTTGGGAGATCTTTTCTGGAATATTTTTTATTGGAGGTTGTAGAATATCTCGTTACGAACGCGTAGGCGAAAACCTCATCGAAAACGGAGTTCCGAGCAAAAAGTTATGTCATTTTTAGTGTTTAGGGGTCAAAATGGGTACCCAACCGGGCCAACCCGACCCAACCCGAATTTAAGTGGATTATATCACGAAAATTGCCCCATTTTTTCACCCAAATCAGTTTTGGAACTCCTACACACACTATAAGGTGCGATTTTCACACACAAACACTCAATCAAACCAAATCAAAGTGGAATTACAAGGTTTTTGAAGGATTTGATCATCAATCAAAGGTATAATCCATCTTTACACTTGTTCTTGGTTTGTTTGATGTATAACTCAAGATTCATGAAATTGGGGTTTAGATTGTGTATTGCATGTGGCTAAAACATGTTTATCTCATGAAATCTAAGTTAGATTTGAAGCTATTTTAGAGAAACCATATTCAATCTTGAAAGGTTTGCAAAAAGATGAGTTTAAATTGGTTAAGGGTTTGAATTCTTAGTTCAACTATGGAAAATTGATGGTTTTATTGAGAAAATGCTTGGATTTTCAATGATTTCATGAGATATAGTTGATTTTATACTAGAAATATGAGTTTGGTAAATTTGGGAAAAGTTTGGTTAAGAGATTATGGAAATTGAAGGTTTTGTCTTATGAAAACCAAGTTTTCAGCTCTGTTTTGCAAAAATCGTATAAAATCATAGGAAAATTAGAAAAATATGAGGTCAACGGCATTGGAAAGCTTTGATTGTCTACTGTGTTTTGTATTCAGACCTCAAAAGCTAATTCCAACTTTAGGATGGGTAAAAAGCGTCATCTATTCAGAGCTGTAATGCTGATTTTTGACAGCATTCTGCTGCTGTTTTGCAAAATTCGTAGAAAATTGTAGAAAAATCTTTAAGATCTGTAAAAATAGGCCCTGGAAAGGTATGATAAAGGGCTACAATTCATCTTTGAAAGTCATTTGATGATTTTGAGTTTAAGATAGGCAAAACAGGTCTGCAAGTAGATGTTGTGTCGCAAAAGCAAAGTAGAATGCTTGAATTAAAAAGGGTTAAGTTTGTGTTATTGTTGTGCCTTGCTAATGAGGCTCAGTATATGAACTCCAGGTGATATTTAAGCATAATTGGAGGCCTTGGAAGTGTTCTCTAACCGCTGGACAAGAGTTGAGATTTGACCTTTCGGTTTGGCATTCGGTTTGGCATTCGGTTTGATTAACCGAATTTATTGAGCAACACTGTGAGTTTATGTGAACATATGTGTTACATTGTAGTTATATATGCTTATGTGCTTTATTATTCACCAATGAATCATGTTAGATCTTGGATATCCCTTTGAATTGTCATATTTCTTGTGCTTATCCTTGTTGTGTGTTTTGGGCGCCGATTGTCGATATTCCATGGAGTCCGGTGAGACAATCGGAGGGGCTGCCGTACTCACCGCCCAGTGGGAGTCTGGGGGTGAGTATAGGACTTTGGTACAATCCGGGAGAGGAAGGACGGACTCGGTACCAAGTCTTATGATTTGTGTGAAAGTTAATTGGTATTTGAATTTGCATGATTTCGAATAATGATAAGGTTAATTATGATGCTTTCTTTGTGATTCCCTCGTTCAAAGTACATTTTATAAATGCTTTCATGTGGTATAACTGAGTTGTATCCTTGTTACTATATGAACTTGCTTTCGACTTCTTCGTTTCCTAGCATGTACACTTATATAATGCATTGTAATCACATGTTTTCACATAAATTCACTAAGCTTTATAGCTTACCTTTTAGTGGTTTAACTTTTCAGGACAAGTTGACAAAGGTAAGAACAAGGTCGGTTGATCGTTAGGGATTAGCTGAAGGCTACTTTTGGTTTAGGTATATATATATATATATGTATGTTTAACTTTTGGGTTTGTACTTTCCGGGTAGACATGTTCCCGATGATCATCTTTTGTAATTATTAAGCTTTGAAATTATGTATTTTGGGTTGTACATTGTTATCCCGTGATTTGAGGTTCTAGTAACTTAATTAACTTAATAGCGATTCGGTAAGTGTTTGTTGTGTAACTGTGATGTTACACGTAATTTGTTAAAATTAAAACTTATTTTTTTAACGTTTTTTTTGCCAATCTACGATATATGACTAAAACGTAAAATGAAATATTGAGAAGTAAAAGGTATACAGCGAATAAACCTTATAAGTTTAATTTAGGGGGCTAATATGTAAACTTGAAAATGGTATAAATTTCGGATTGGTTGGAACGCATATATAGCATATAATAAAATAAATACGTCAAAAAATATTCAATATTAGGCTCATTTTGATCGTATCGGTGATACAGATTTAGTGGCATAATTTGTTAAAATCGAAACTTATTTTTTTAACGTATTTTGGCAAATACACGATATATGGCTAAAACGTAAAATGAAATATTGAAAGTTAAAGGTATAAAGTGAATAAACCTATAGGTTCAGGGGCCAAAAGTGTAAAAATGGAGTTGGGTTAGGCTGGAAGGCGCGCCGATCCTTGGCCGGGTCGTAGTCGGGTCTGGGCCGAAATCTGAGAAGGGGATGGGAGGGTCGGAGTGGGTTGCAGGTCGGAGCGGGTCGGGCGACGTTTGTGGGTCGGATTTCCTGATAAATGTATATATATACTAATAAAAAAAATCAAATTAAATACCTTTTTTTAAATTGTTGAAATTAAAAAATATATAGAAAATATGTTTTTTAACCAACAAAAATCAACCCAATTTTATCAAGTACGTCTCTAAATTTAGATCCATATATCACATCCAAGCCCACTATACGGTATATTTTGATAGCAGGTCACGATACAATAAATGATAGATTTTAAAATTTCAGTACATTAAATGGTAGTTTTTTAAGTACAGTACATACAATAGCAAAATGTGACAACTTAAATATATTTTGGGGAGCTAAACCATATAATATATTGATTGAAATAATATAAAATGATTATATATATACTATATATTTAGTATTTATTAAAACAAAATTTTAAAAAAAAATCTACATTAATTTGGTTTAAATTACAATTAACATATGATAAAAATAAAAATAAAATTGATCAACTTCATATATCCCAAGTAATTAAGAATATAATTAAAAATTAGATTAAATATTTTTTTATTAATATATTTAGCATATTTTAATTATTTATGAAAAAAATATAAATGTAACTTATATAAACATTTTAAAAGATTGGTTATATATGTTTTTTTATAACTGAACTTAGTTGATATAATTAATAATATTTAGAAATCATTAATAATTATAATTAATATTTATTGTATAATTAAATTATATCTATAAGTAGTTAATATTTATTTAAATAATAATTAATTTTATAAAGTGGTAAAAGTAGAAGAAGTAACAAAAAACTATTAAAACACTACTTCAAGTAGCGTTTTAATAAATTAGTTTATAAGCTAGCGTATGACGTACGTTCATATAAACATATACCCAAAAAATAAGCTAAATTAAATTTGTCAAACATAGCATTATATGGGTGTGCGTGTCCAATATATTATTTTTTGTTCTTAAGTGGTTTGTTTATTTAGGACTAATAAATGAATTATGTCTCATGAGAAATGTGCACAAAATAATTTGCTATTTTAAGTTCCATACATGTGAGTCTTTTTATATTTCAACTTGGATAAATTATAATTTCATGCCTTTATCATATTTGTAGATTTATGTATTTCATGTTCATCTAATGTTTAAATAAACACTATAAAAAGATAATGTAACACAGAATATTTTTTGAAGGGCTTTGGATTTTATAATATTAGTTGTATTACCAAAATTTTAAATATTAATATCCAACAAACTTCTTATAAAATTATAACTTTATGTTCTTTGTCATTCAAAAAAAAGTAAAAACTCATTAATATACATTATCTTTTTCTCTAAATTTAATATACATTATCTTTTCTATATCCTCTAGATATGGAGATTCTTCTTGCTACTTTCATTTTTTTCCTTTAATATATTTAGCATCAAATATATTAATAAAAATATTTAATACATTTAATGTTTTAACAAACCCTTTTGACATTTTTTTCTTCCTTTTCATACTTATCTTCATTCAAAATAAGTAAAAGTAATTAATATAAAATCTCTCTTTTCCCTCTTTCAAATATGGAAGAAAAAGAAAAATATATTTTTATCCTCTCACAATAGAAACATATTTAATTTTTTCATTTTAAGATTTATTTGGAGATGATCTAAGACCAGATGAAAAAAGAATATGTTTGTTGAAGGACAATTGTGTTATTTTTTTTTTGTAAAAAACCCAATTACCATCCAAACAAAATTATCGACAATTATTGTTATACATAATGACACATATTGTTTTTTGTAATGATTGTCCAGTGACTAAACGTATTTTCCACGAATAATAATATATATCAACTAATGTAAAACTGTTAATTACATTACCAAATACCGTGATAGTTGTCTACAAGATTAGTTAATATACGGCTAAATATGTTTATTGTATAACTATATATTATATAGAGTACTATATATTTACTAAATGCATAATATATAATTTATTATTGTAACACACACATATATATATGTTATATATATTATACCCACACCATCCAAAAACAAGTCGTTATAATATATACATATATATATTTATAGTATATTGTACAATATACGTTTATATAATATATTGTATAAATAATGGTATAATAATTTAATATAAAAATATAAAACAAATAATATATATATATATATAGATATAGTATGTTTGTTGATACACACACATATTATATAAATATGGGTTCTAATTTATCTACTTGGTATACTGAGGGTTTTTTCCACAAATCTCGCTAAAGTTCAACTTTACTTTTTCTTCAAATTGTCTTCATCCATTTGCCAGTCCATTACATTTTGATTCAGAATTCGTCAACTTTGTTTCAAAAGCTTGAAAAAATTAGTACTCGTTTCAATCAAACCTACACACACTTCACTCATCTCTTACAAATCCAAAACCTCCCAGTAACGTTTCAAACGACAAGCTTGTAAATCAAGCCGGAGGAGTCAATTCACGGCCATTACAAAACCTGAATCCTCATAACCTGGTCTTATTCTTCGTTGTTGTTTCAAGCTCAATACAACGATTCATTCACTTACAGTCGAATCGAATCAAGTCACCACCACCCATTTCACAGATCCACCAAATCAAACATTTTCAAATTCAAACGGTTCCAATACTAATACAGTAACATTTTCTAAAAAGTCAGACAACTTATCAACGAACACCGTCGTTTCGTCGTCCGCCATCAATACTAAAACTACCGTCCAGTATGTCTGAATAACGTAGTCGACCTTCCAGTCCACTTTAAGAATCTAATAATAAAAAAAAGATATATCTTTTATATTTTTTTTCTCTCTAAATTTACTTAAAATGGTCGGGTCGGGTTTAGGGGAATCACCCATACCCGAAACCAATACCCATGAAACAGTAGCTTTCACGATCGATCTTAACGAAACCCCACCGCCATCTCCACGAGCAAAACCTCCGATCGAAAATGGCGACGGAATCACGGCGGATCACCGGCGTGGTGCGACGGAAGGGGAGGTGGTGGCGGTGGAGTGCGGTGAGTGTGTAGAACAGTTTCATGTAGTGTGCTCGGAGAAGGCGAGAAAAGAGGAAAAAAACGAAAGGAAGTGGACGTGCGCTAAGTGTTCGATGGAATGCCGCAGAGAGAAGAAGCTTCACCGAGCTGTAGTAGCTTCCGGTAGCGGTGGTTTAGGGCTTTTGGACATGAATGCTTCACCGCCGCGTGAGGTTGACGGTGATGAGGTTGGGGTTTCTGTGAGTTCGGAGCTTGCGGTGGCTGGAAGTGTATCGAAGTAAGATGTTTAACCGTTTTTCGTCGAGTAATTACATGTATCTAACTATCTGCCATGATCGTTTAGTTTGTGCTTTGAATTCTTCACTAGGACGATGCTTATGCGTAGTTTTTGTAGTTCGTGTGTTTCGAGTGTGTTTCGTAACAATGTATGCTTGTTTTGATTGAATAGATGCGTATATCGACTGTGATTGTTTAGTTTGTGCTCTGAGTTCTCCACTAGGACGATGCTTATGCGTAGTTTTTGTAGTTCGTGTGTTTCGAGTGTGTTTCGTAACAATGTATGCTTGTTTTGATTGAATAGATGCGTATATCGACTGTGATTGTTTAGTTTGTGCTCTGAGTTCTTCACTAGGACGATGCTTATGCGTGATTTTTTATAGTTTGTGTGTTTCGAGTGTGTTTCGTAACAATGTATGCTTGTTAAGTTGTTTTGATTGAATAGACGCGTATATCTAACCGTGATCGTTTAGTTTGTGGTTTAAATTGTTGACTAGGACAATGCTTATGCGTAAGTTTTCTACTTTGTGTGTTTTTTCAACAATGTATGCTTGTTTTGTGAGGGTTTCATGGCTGTTATGGTGTGTGTTGATGATCTGTAGCTTGTTAAAGATGTTAGGATGGAAATATTGTGATGAAATGATGAACCGAGAAACGGAAGGGTGAAATTTTGTGCTATTTTCATGAATTTGCGTATGTAAACATGTATTTGGTTATTGGTCATAGATGTTTGTTATGTAAATTTAGGAGAATTTGGTAAGGAAAAAAATTGATTAGTTAGATAAATGTTAAATTAGTAAATTACCTAAGTATTCTTAACTCTTAATCTCTTGATTACATGATTATCCACTTTCGGTTTTTATTTGGACTTTTCAAGTAGTAATAATCATTTTGACGGCGCAAATCCAAACACCGTTTAGAGTTTAGATGTATACCTTTTATTAATTGTACTTTGAAGGATGTCTAGAATTGAGAATTGGGAGTACTCTCAAATTTCAGAAATTTATAAATGTGTATACTTGGACAATGAAAACTTTTTTCTCTATAAATACATATTAAGATCTAAAATTCCCTTTTGTGGTAGAATACTAGAAATGTTATGGAATTTAATATTGAATCTATACGTACTGTCTTTTGATTTTTTTTGTTGATAAATAGTGCATTGCTTGTTTACAAAATTTAATTTTCAGACCATGCGTGTTCATGCATGGGTCATCTACATGCAACATATCTTGTTTTGACCAAAAAATCGTGACTTGTGATATGCTTACATGCTGAAGATATGTATCATTAGGTTTTCTGATTCTCATTTTATGCTTATGTGTTTGATCTTGGCACATCAATTTAGTTAATGCTCCTATTTTGCTTTTTTTTGTTATACTTGTAACTTATACTTTTGTTTTCAATCTGATCATCCTGTTCGACTTTTTGGTTTTATGTCTCACTTGTATTATAGTTTGCAAGCGTTTATGGTGCTAAAAAGACTGTCATTTGGTACTGTTTTGTTATGGTTACCGCTTTGATTATCTTTCAACGTGAACTAAGAAATTTCAATGAGGAATAATGTTAAACACTAAAAAAGGCGGGAAATTAAGTTGAAAACTGTCCACCAACACAATTAGACGGAGAAGAAGTGAAGAACTTGGATACACTTATTAGGTGTAAGTTAACATAACGGAAAGAAGTCTCTCTTCACTCTTCCTATTGGATGGCTTGCCGTCACCATTTACTTGAGCATTAAGAATTTGAGATTCCATTGAGCCATAGGGTTATGTTAACACTTAACCCCCTTGCGATCTTTAGGTCTACAACTGTAGTTGAAAAAAGTGGTGATGCTCTGCGTGTTCTCCAAATGATCCACTTATTGAAACTTAGGTGTTATGTGGCCCATAAGGTAGCTCAAGGCGTGAAAGCACCTTCTGCCCTACCATGGACAAGGAGTGTTGCAACCTTTTTTAGGGTTCTGGTGCTTGTTGTATAATAACGAAGATGAATTTAGATCTATAGGTAATGCATACTAGATGTCAAATTGGTTTGTACATGCACTCGGTGATTGTGAGTCGATCACTGGATCCTGTTTCATGATAGTGCACAAATGTGTTAACTAGATCGGTCCACATCTGGCTTATCTTGTATTAAAGTGGCCACCTATTTAGTTGCATGACACAACCAATATGGAAGACCTTGTTTGCATGTATTAGAAGTACAAGGTAACAAGGTAAGTTGAGAAGCATGTAATTTGTGGTATGAACCAAATTTAGTAACCTATATGGCACCATATATGTTGGTTGGCGGAGTAAATCTAGTCATGACATGTGGCCCCCATTGTCAGATCACACTTTCAAAGCTTATAATAACCCCTTTACCATCTCTAGATGCAAGAAGAGTTAAGAAATCCAGCAACACTCTGTGTATAGTATGGATGATCCACTTATAGAATCTTTAATGATTATGCCCTATGTGGCTATGTCCAATGCAGCTTATCTAGGGTAGATGGCGCAAACCTCTCCTTTTGGATGCCTAGCACTTTTTATATGGAAGTGAAGGACTATTGCTTCTTCATTTGGTTTTGGGGCTTCGGTGATAAGACAAAGCTATATAACTATCAGAAAGAACTTTGTAAATGTTGAAGGGTTATGCATCTTGTAGTGTGGAAATTTCTTTATGCTATCTTGTTATCCTTTAGATAAGGTGATCTTTATTGGATTATCAGGTTCCCGAAGTTGGTTGTAGATCGACTACAATTGTTAGTAGTATATATATATATAACATATGCTTTCAATTGTAATTTGTATGATACCATATTCTCCTACAAACATTGAATACGCAATACATCTACTCCTTTCCTCTTTTATCTTTCAAAGTTCTATCTTATTCCCATTACAATCCTAGTAAACATCACATCGTTGTCTTGTACTTTACAGATTTATTACTAAATATATTGCTGTTAATTAAAAGTTCGAACCATTATTAATTATTATGGCTCTTCTCAAAGTTTCTTTGTTGACGGGCTATGCAGCGTCGCAAAGCTGAAAGGGCAAGTCAAAGATGCCTATAATGGTCCATAAGAAAAGTTTTTATTGCAAGGCAAACGGATGTGTTGCACAAGACACGTAGATACTTCTAGTTAATTATTCTAGGCTATCCAATTAAGTTGTTCCATCATTGTGTTTCCTATCATCACAATGCATAAGATTAAGAGGTGCAAACTAGGGCTGCAAAAGAGCCTACCCAACCTGAAGTTCGAATTACATTAAGCTTGAACTTGGTTATATAGCTCAACGTGTTTCCTTGATGCAAGCTTGAGTTTGGCTCAAGAGCTCAAATAGCTTGAAAATGTTCATCAAAGTGTTTGATAAAGCAAGCTTGATTCGAGAGATTGAATAATCTGAAAATATCTATTAGAACTATATTTGATAAATAGCTCATCAAGCTTGACAAAAATGCACAAGTGCACACATATTAATACATATGTAGGTCTTGAAAAACTTGATAAGAATTCGAGTCGAACTTGAACTCTATAAATTTTGACTCAATTGAACTCCATCGAGTCCGACCCGAATTGTTGAGGTAGATATGTGGCTGTGTGGCCACATATTACAAAATACATGTAGAAATAATGATATAAGGGAGAGCTATTGAGGAAAAACCAGGCAAAACTGTATGTGATGAGTTAGTTTGGTGCTATATATATAGGGACCTAATCAATTGAGAATTCGGTAGTTTGTGGTAACTGTGAGATTCTTTTTCAGCCTTTATTAATTATTAGATTTTTTTTTTTTTTTGGGGGGGGGGGGGTTTGTTATTAGTTTTTACTTTTTTAAGCCATTAATTAGTGAAATGAGTGGATAGCACAGGGTATTTGTACTATACTGAGGTTGTTAGGAGACCAATAATGTATCCTGGTTTATGTTTATTTATTTTATTACCAGTTTTTCAGGGGTGACATCAGGTTTTAAACCATCAACTTTCTAATACTTATATCATTATATGTGAAGTGCATCTCATTCAAGAGGAAAGCAAAAAAATTAAATACACGTCATTTTAGATTATTCTTGCACGAGAATATTCTAAATTAAATTTTCTGCCTTCCTTGGTTTGTCATAGAGCTAACGTTTCTCATATGGAAAGCCTTACCAAAACTAACTTTATGTCTTTTGGGTTCCAGTATGCAGGATTTATGTGGTAATCCCTTCGTTGGATTTACTCTAACTTCTCTGAACGGATTTTCATCTACAAATGCTTCTTCAACAGCAATGCGGATTGCACGCTTGAATCTTGATATCGCAGCGCAAAATGCCAATTTAGTGTATTTACAAGCACTTAAAGACTACATATCTGAAAGGAGAGGTGTACTAGGAGATGGTTGGTCTGTAAAATTTGAATACTCGGAGAGTATTTGCAAAACATCTCCAATTTACTGTGCCCCCGATGGAAGTAAATTCGATTCAATGCCAGAAGTTGCCCGTCATCTTGGTTTGCTATTACCTTGCAATTCCTTTGCATCTCTGCAAAATGGATCGAGTGCTACTAAAAGCATGGACAGTGCTTCACGGTCATTAAGCCCCAATATTGTTAGGGAGCATAAGAGTGTGTTGCAAAGCGGGGTCAGTAGTGGCGGAAATGCAGTTGAAGTAGACCCTATGGAGAATAGCAACCATGGGTCAGAGTCGTTTCTTGTAAGTTTTTCAATCCACTCTTCTGCTTACATTTAGGCTATGTTTGGCAAACTAGCTGTTGATTATGCTTGATAAGCTAGCTGATGAACAAGTTACGTTTGACAAAAACTAGCTTATAAGAATGTAATATGACCAAAAAGGGCATCTTGAATAAATATTACAAATATTTTATAATATAATTAAGATAGATTTCTAATAATATGATTTCAAATAACCATTACATATAATAAAAATAAAAGTAAAATGGGTCAACTTCACATATCCTAACTAATTAGTATTTCTTTTTACAGTATAATTAATAATTAGCTTAATTATTTTATTAAAATATTTAGCATATTGTATTTATCTATGAAAAAATAAGTATAACTTCTATATTATGTAAACTACATAAACATTTTTAAGATATATATATATATTATATATATTGGGAAGTATCAAATACAAACTGAGTAGTTTGTACAAACCCTGCAAACCTAATCTTAACTATTGATTTTGTTTATATTTTGTTTATCTCCTAATTTTTAGGTGGTTTTCAAATGTGGTTGAGAGAAGATTTAGGAACTGATTTAATCCACGCTATTGATCATCTACATGTATGGTCGAGATTGGTTGTGTAGTTTGTACAAACTATCCGTTTGTAACGGATACGACCCTATAAACGACCCCTATATATATATTTTTAAAACTAGTATATTAAATAATAATTAAAAAATAATTGATATAATTAATACATTTATAAATAATAAATAATAATTATTAGTATATAATCTATAACTAATAATTAATTTTAATCACTATAAGTTAATATTTGTTAATAATAGTAACTAAAATAATTAATAATTAATATTTATTTGAATTAATAATAATAATTAATATTAATCAGGGGTATGATTGGAAAAAGTCATAAAAAGCTTCTCATAAGCTACTCCAAGTAGCTTATCAATAAACTAGCTTATGTCCATCTAAACATATACGCACAAAAAAATAAGCTAGCTTATAAGCTGACCTTTATCCTGCTTTTTCCCCACCAACACGACATCCATAACTACCATCAATTTTCTTTCGATTATATTGTTCCATTTGATGAATTCATGCAGCTTTATCTTTTACATGACATCTAATGTTTGTCACAGGATGGTTTTCCACTTCAGTTTCAAGACTTCTTCGTAATGTCGCATGGGAAAATCGGCCCACGAGTTGCATTCCACACGGCTTCCCAAATCTGGCCAATAGGTTACAAATCTCTTTGGCACGATAAGTCAACCGGGTCCATATTCGTATGCAATGTTTTAGATGCCGGTGATTGTGGCCCAGTATTCAGAGTCAATAGGTACCCATGCACCAACCAATCAATCCCAATTCCTTCAACAGTGCTTTTCAGTCTAAAATCTCGGCTGTCAATGGAAAAGATACAACGGGTAGTGGCGATTCTGCTCCTAATTCGATGTTTTCCGATGAACACGGAAATACCCACAAAACATTAGCAGAACAAAATCCACTGAGCCTAGATGATGGTAGTTATTCATCTCTTGGTAAGATAGCAAGCTGTTTGACTACAGAACGAGCTGAATGCATTACTTCTAATAATGTCATTCCGGGTGACGTTATTGGTGAGTTTACGGTCGAGGGGAGATCCCCTTCGTCTGCTTGGCAAATGGCCATAGAAACTCTACTTTGTGCATGCCGCCAAGCATTTCAAGATTTCAACGCCTTAACGTTTTGCTGTAACCACAGTGTTGATAATGCTCCATATAATATCGATTCATTAGACAAATTCAGCTGTTTGGCTGGTCCTAGTAACAGAATCCCGAGCTTAATACTGACCGCAGACCAGCTCGATGCTTGTTGTACGGTGGTGCGGAGATGGCTGCAACCAGACAGATTTGGGCTCGATGCAGAGTTTGTACAAGAACTCATAGAACAGCTTCCCGGGGTTGACGTTTGTTCAGAATATAAATCTTTGGATGCAAGATGTCGAAACTCTCCCTATACTGTCGGAAGTGGATTCTTTACGGTTTTACGTAGATGTACTCCACAGCCGATTGTTTCAGATAGTCTCACGGAAAACCATAAAAGACTTGGCCCAACGGGAAATACAGTCGCCTCGAACCTTCCTCCGGGTTTAATCGGTGATATCCTCCAGGTATCAGAGCATTTACACGTAGATAAGGGGATGCGCTTGATTGAGAGAGGGGGATAGGCCCCCACTTATTTTTTTTATTCATCTACTAAGGATAAGTTTTAGAAAAAAAATTACTATTTACTTGGAGTGCCCCTGCTAAGATTTAATGGTGACCCCACGACCCTAGATCTTCAGTGTATTTAGTGGACGATTTTTGCAAACATTTAGGCTGTGTTTGGTAAGCTAGCTAATAGCTATAAGCTAGCCGGTAGTTGATAGCTGATAAGCTAGTTGTTGACTAATAAGCTAGCTTACGAATAAACTATATTTGACAAAAACTAGTTATGAGTATGTAAAATGACTAAAAAGGGTATCTTGGGGTATAATAATTAGTATTAGTAAGGGTATAATTGGAAAAAAACTACAAAAAGCTCCTAAAATGCTACTCCAACTAGCACTTCAAGAAACTAGATTAGGGTCCATTCAAACATGTACTAGCTTATAAGCTAGCTTATTTTTACCAAACACAGACTTAGTCCACCTCTAAAGGTGCCCCCACTATGGAAAATTACTGGATCCACTAATGAAGTTTCAATTCCTAAGTCTGATATTTTTATTTATTTTTTATTCATCTGTTTAGGCCTACGAGTTCTACTTGCGGTTTCATAAAGTTTTGGGGCAAGAGGCACTTCCGTCTAGAGAAAAGTTGGAATACGAGTTACTGAATCCATCATGGGTTGATGATTTGAAGTCACCTAATGGTGACAAAGTAGAAGATCTTACTTCATGTTCCACAATTGCCCCCAGTACAAAATCCTGCGATGGAGATTTAGCCGATGCAATAGCAGAATCCGAGAAAGATGGTTCTCGATCAGAAGCAGCTATCAAATGCACAGGTGTGTCACTAGCGAACTTTCATATGGCGCTCGTGAAGGTGCTAGTGGAAGATACACTTGCAAAAGTTATGACATTTGATCAGTTTGGTGGTGCAACGGAAGCCAAGTCGAGAAAAGTGAGGAAGAACAACACGGAAATCACGGTTTCTAGTAAGAAGATGGGTATTTTTCCCGTTAACGAAATTACTTGGCCGGAAATAGCGAGGAGATGCATTTTGGCTGTGTTGGCCATGGATGGTGATCTTGAAGGTTCGGATGTCACAAACCGTGAACTTAGTGAAGTGTTTCGTTGCTTGAATGGTGATGGTGGTCCGCTTTGTGGTTCGCTTGTTGGAATGGCTGCAATGGAGGCTGACGCAATGGTAAGCTTTTATCGCCATTCCGTTATATTTATGATTATGTTCTACGGTGAAGGATCGTGTGAGAAGATGAGTTTAACGTGAGAAGTGGATCTGAACCTGTGATCACTTTTAATCTCAAGCCTACCCGTGAATGGCGCTTCATACGGGAATTGATCCAGTGCATCTCATCCGAATGTGCATCCAGCGGTTGATAACCACCTCTCACGTTAACTCAACTTCTCGCCGGAACCCAACCTATATTCTAATTATGCATCTTTGCAAATTCTTATGTTTCGTCTTTTTTCATTTTCATCTCATACGTACATTAGAATCCTTGTCACGAAGTGTGGTTCATACTTATGTTAATATCGTGATAGACTCAGGGTCACGGGAAACCGCAAAAGAATGGAAAATTGAGGAACACCCTAATAACTGTTTCACCTGTCCGATATGCACATGTGCATAAAAGTACTTGAAAATGTTTCCTGGTTTCTATGCATGTGTGCATACATGACAAATGAACGGTTATTAGGGTGTTTCTTAGTTTTCCACCTTTTTTTTAATGGTTTTCTCTTGAACCCAAACCCCACCATGATACACTAATGAATACACCCTCAAGTTGGCATATTTCTCTTAGGGTGTGATTGGTCCATTGGACAAGGCAAAATAGAACACGGACCATATTCCACATTTGGCAAGAGTTTTATGTGGAACAAAGTGGTGTTCCACCCAACCATTGAACAAGGTGGAACAAACCTATATTTTACCAATATCATCTCAAAATGAAACCTAATTCTCTTCTAAAACATCAAATATGCTTCCCTCTTTAGATTTTATTCATTCTTTAAATTTTATTTATTGTATTTTATGCTATTTGGGCTCACTTTACTGTCCTCTAAATTTTATTTGTATATGGTTTCTATATTTTGGTTAGTTTATGTAATTTATTAAATTTTAATAATAATAAAATAATATAGAAAATGTATAAACAAAAAATTGGAAAGTACATCTGATATATTTTGTTACAAACAAATGTTTTTTCTATGATGTCCAAAAATTACATAAGTTTATCAAAATATATAAAAATATATGAACAACTCCATTTGGGGTAATTTGGTCATTTTATTTAGGGTTAAGTACATGGGAGTGTATCAAACTTGTCACGTTTTATCATTGTATGTATTCAACTTTAAAACTTACCGGTTAATGTATCGAACTTGCTAAAATTGTCATTGTATGTATCCAACTTTATCAAAAACCTACCATTTAATGTATCCAACTTGTCACAAAAGTGTATCCAACTTGTCATGAAATACATTAAATAGCAATTTTAGCAAGTTCGGTACATTAATCGGTAAGTTTTAAAGTTGAGTACATACAATGATAAAACATGACAAGTTCGATACACTCCCATGTACTTAACCCTTTTATTTACATGTCTTGTCCAGTTCTGTCTTACAAAACGTTGAACGACTGTTTTGTCTTGTTTAGTTCCGTCCTGCCTGTCAGGATACCACCTTAATGCCATAAACTTACGTAATTTGTCATTTTAAAATTCTCTTATGTAATTGCATATCCATTGAACGAATGTATGCCAACTCTTAAACATGGTTGAGCATGTACGTTCTCAACCGGGAATTTGTCATTTTTCTTCATTTTGTATTTATGTCATTAACTTTCATCAATTACGATCAAACTTATGTTAATTTCAGGTTCTAGCAGAGGCCTCGGATAAAATATTATCTTCCGTGAACAGCAAAATTCTCAACTTCATAATCGATAAAAACGAACTCAATATTGACGACTCTTCCCCTGAGACAAAGAGAACCAATGACAAATTTCCCGAGTGGATTAGGGTTCTCGAACCTGTAAGAAAGCTACCCACAAACGTGGGGCAAAACTAAAAAGATGCATTAGTGCATCCTTAAATAAACAACCGCCAGCTTGGGCAGCGGAGAAGTTGGTAAACTCCATAAGCAAAGACGTATACAAGGGTAACGCATCGGGACCCACAAAGGTTCGTGTTTCGAATTCACTTTTTCTTCAAAGTTTGGTTCCGTTTTCCGTAGGGATGCGATTGGGACTGGACCGGTACAGCGGTACCGGAAATTTTTGGGAGTAAAAACTGGTACTGAAAACCGAACCATATGTAGTTGTTCGGTTTCGGGATGGGAAAATCGGTACTTAGGACCACTTAGACCACTTAGGACCAAAAACTTTAAATTGTATCAAGTGTGTATCAAAAGCAATCACAAGCCAAAATACCTTCGTAATGTTTAAAATATGTTTTAAAACCAATCTCGAATATTGAATCCGTTGATTTTTTTATGTGTATGTAGGGGCCCGTTTTTTTAAGGTGATAACAAAACGGAGAAAAATATAGATACTTATGAAGAAAGTTTGGGTAGTATTGGAGATGATATACTTTGATTACGAAATGATAAACTTTATAGAGTACATTACAATTTTAGTCCCTGTGGTTTGTTATAAATTTTAATTTTCGTCCCTATGGTTTGTAATTTATTGCCATTTTGGTCCTTATGATTTACAACTTATTGAGGTTTTGATCCTTGTGGTTTAAAATTCTATACTATTTTAGTCCGTGGTACTTTAAAGGTAGGAATTTTTTCAGGGACAAATATAGCAATAAATTACAAACCATAGGGACGAAAACCACACATTTCAACAAACCATAGGGACTAAAAATGTAATTTACTCTAAACTTTATTTTGGAGATGATATCATAATCAAACAATTTAAAAAGACATTTGTTTTTTTATATTTCGGTATTTTGGGAAAATCCCGGTACCGGAATACCGAATTCCGGTTTTGAGAATTATTTGGAACCAAAAACCGGACCGAATACATGGTAATGATTCGGTTCAGGAAAACGGTCCTCGATGCATCTCTAGTTTTCCGTTAACTTTACAACTAACTGACTTCTGTATGGAATCGAAACAGAAAATCGTTGTCTCGATTCTTGATCACGTGAGGGATCAGAATCCTCTCACGAAGAAGAAAGCGAAGGAAAGCCGTGTTGTCAGGACTTTATCTGATGTGGTCATGAGACGGTGTCGGATGGTGCTACGGTCCGTTGCTGCTGAAGACAAAAACCGAGCTTTTTTCACTCTCATGGCAGAATCCCTCTTCAAGCGGAATGAAACTTGCGATGTGGGATGTCCTGCAACGGTTTCCCGACCGTTAGATTTTAGGACCGTTGATCTCCGATTGGATGCTGGCTGCTATGGTGCTTCATATGAATCGTTCATTGAAGATGTTCGTGAGGTATGACGGAAAAAAAGATCCCACCGATAAATGTTATATAACTACAGATAGGGGTGTAAGCGAGCTGAGCGTGAGCTAGCTCGATTCGAGCTCGAGTTAAACGAGCCCGACCAAGCTTGAGCTTCATTTTAAGCTCATTTAATAAACAAGCTCGAGTTCGAGCCTTTATGAGTAAGCTCGATTAGGCTTGCGAGCGTAAACAAGCGTCAATTAATATATATATATATATACACACACACACATATATAGGGTTAGGTTCAAATGTGAACTGAATTTTGGTTGTGATTGTGACCGTGAGAACCACTAAGATCGCGCCACGTGGCAATATTCACTCTGAATATCATGCATTATGTAGAGTGGATAAAGTTTAGGCGCCTTTATTCACTCAATAATGTATGATATTCACAGTGAATATTGCCACGTGGCGTGATTTTATTGGTCCTCACGTTTTGAAAGATAGGGTCACATTTGAACTTTCCTCTCTTCTCTCTCTCTCTTATATATATATGTGTGTGTTTTGTGTGTGTTAAATAATAAAAAATTAAATGCTAAAAAATATTACAGGTAAACGAGTCGAGCTCGAGCCGAGCTTTGGCTTGTTTAGGCTCGTCTGACAAACGAGCCGACCCTAGCTTGCTAAATCCTTGACGACCGAGCTTGAGCTTGATACACAAGGCTCGATACGAGCCAAGCTCGACCTCGAGCTTTATGTACTTAAACGAGCTGAGCTCAAGCTTAGTCGGGTTCGAGCTCGGCTCGTTTACGCTCCTGTCTACGGGTGGCAATTTCGACCCATATACTTAAAAATCTCGCTTTGGGTTGCACGTTTTCTGTAACGGGCCAAGCAGTTGAAATTTAAAAACTTGCGTAAATATAAAACCGACTCAGTGAGTCGAAGTTGCCCAAAAGTGTCAACCGGACCCAACGCGTATTAAAAAAAATTACACTTTGGCCTGGACCTGTTTGACCCCAACCCGTCGTCCATATTTGCAACCTACAGTTTTCATCGCTTGAGATTCTGACATGTATGCTCTTTTGGCAGGTTTGGCGAAATTTACGAATAAGATATAGGAACAATCTCAAATACATCGACATTATTGAGACATTATCTAAAAAGCTCGAAGAACTGTATGAACAAGAGGTTGGTTGATATGTCTGCCATGAGCTTTTCGTTCTTTTTCTAAACAATCATCTCGGATTTCGTCCGAATTCAGTGTTATTTTTTGGTGTTACGTGTCTCATGAAAACAGGCTAAGTGTTAGGGGTTGTTTGGTTGGTTTTCCATCATGTCTCGTATGGATAAAGTTGTCTGTGTGGATTAATTTGTCTGTATAGATTGGGGAGGTTTTTGTTTGGGAATAGATGGAATGAGTGTGTTTTTTAATTGGTAAAAAACTTAGTTTCTGCATAGAGCTCTCACTAAAAGCTTACTAAATAAGCCACTTTCTACATCATTAAGGGTCTGTTTGTTAGCAGCTTAACGAGGTTAATGGGACTCACAACTTATCCAGTCAGCTATATTCAACTTTTTGGTAGTGGCTTATTCGGTAAGCTTTTAGAAGAGAGTTTTTTTCAAACCTGCTATCCCAATTAGAAAAAGATGCTCCTTCTGTCTACGAAAAAACCTTCCAAACAAAAACCTTTTCAATATATACAAACAGATATTGACGAAACCAACCAAACAGTCACTACCATGAAGTCATGTATAGCTGACCAAATAAGCTGTGAGTCTCATTAAGCTCATTAAGCTGCCAAGAGATAGTCCCCTTACATGATCCCAAGTCTCTTAGGCTAATACCGCTCATCTTTTTCATTCTCTAGGTGCTTACACTGGTCAATAAGACCGTTGATTATGGGAACGATTCAGTTTCCGATGAAACAAAGCGAGAGCTAAACACGATGCTTAAAGACACAATCACGAGCACGCTTTCCGTCGCGCCGTGGGAGGACGGGATCTGCAAAGTATGTGGAAAAGACGAAAACGACCATGTCTTGCTTTTGTGCGATAGATGTGATGCAGAGTATCACACATACTGCTTAGATCCTCCCCTCCTAAGGGTTCCAAAAGCCAGTTGGTATTGCCCGTCTTGCATTTCGCTCATTACAAACCAAGCCGTGTCACAAGAAGAGGATTCCGATCCCTCGGTGTTGTTATTTCGTGCCCCGGATAAGAAGAGAACTTGCAAGGAATTCGCTCGAAAAGGTTTGGAGTCGGTGGCCGAGTTGGCCGATGCTATGGAGTCGATGGAGTATTGGGAGCTAGGCCTGGAGGAGGTTAGTTTTTCATGGCCAGTTGTTTACCTCTTAACAGTTCCATTAAGAGGCAACCTCTGAATCGTTAAGAGGTGAATTCTGTTTGACATAAAATGGACTGCCTCTTAATGGTTCCAAGACCCTCTGAATAATCCTGGATGTCTCTTAACCATTCAGAGTCCTGATTTCATACTCAACAATTACCAAACCAACATATTTCATTTTGCACCATATCATAAGAGCCTCTTAATCATTCTGACCACTTAATCATCCAGCACCAAACCATTCAGCAAGTGCCAAACAACCTTACTGGGATTTTGATGGAATCTGAAGGAATTGGAATGGTCTAACTCTGTTGATTAAATGATCAAATGCCATTTTTTGCGTTTGATTTACGCATGGAATGGAATTGAGCTCCATTCATTCCACCATTTGTGGATTTTTGGTTATTCCATCATGAATGAGATGGAATTCAATTCCATTCCTACCTATTTGCTAAAAGAAGCTAGTCGGGTTAGTACGAGAATGGTAACTAAATAAGAGAACAAGAAAATCGCCGGATCACATATTATTTTTCACGCGACTTTGGCCATGACCTTTCATCTACCATTTTACATATGGTTCTCTTACTTGATGTTCCCGTTTTATCCTCCCTTTATGTGTGTGTATATACATACATACATAGAGGAAAGTTCAAATGTGAACCACTTTTTGGTTGTGAACGTGAGGACAGCCGAGAGCGCGACACGTGGCGGAGACTAGTCAATAAAGGCGGCTTTGAGTGTGGTCCCCCCCCCCCTTAATTCAATACCCTCCCATGAATCGCGCTTAATCATCCGCCGTGGACCTGACGTGGCGCCTAGTCAGGCGCCACGTGTTGCGCCTCTCGGTTGTCCTCACGTTCACAACCAAAAAGTGGTTCACATTTGAACCCACCCCTACATACGTATATATATATATATATATATATAATTAGGGGTGGGTTCAAATGTGAACCACTTTTTGGTTGTGAACGTGAGGACAGCCGAGAGCGCGACACGTGGTGGATGACCAGGCACCACGTCAGGTCCACGGCGGATGACTAGGCGCGATTCATGGGAGGGCAATGAATTCATGGGACCACACTCAAAGCCGCCTGTATGACTAGTCTCCGCCACGTGTCGCGCTCTCGGTTGTCCTCACGTTCACAACCAATAAGTGGTTCACATATGAACTTTCCTCTATATAATTATATATATATATATATATATACACACACTATAATAAGCTCTGGGCCAGGTTTAGGGGAAAACCTTAAAAAATTGAAAAATGAGGAACAACTTGATAGCCCTTCATCCGGATGGTATGCATTTGTACATACAATCAATTTATAACATGGACACATGCATAAAAATCAAAAAACAGCTTAATTATTTGTATACACAAGTGCATACCGTCCAAATGAAGGGCTACCAAGGTGTAATATTAAATTTTCATTTTTTTGAGGTTTCTCCCTCAGCCTCCGTCAATAAGCTCCATCTTATAGATGATTTATTTCCAAAAAACAAGAAAAGTATTAATATATATATATATATATAGAGAGAGAGAGAGAGAGAGAGAGGAAGGTTAAAATACACCCTATTGAAAGGTTATAAATGGGAATTTAATATTCTTTTGCATTAAATTTAATATTACTATCATATAATTTTAGAAAAATATCAAGAAAAAAGTATTGAGCCATTCTTCATTATTTCATTCCAATTTCTAAGCTACATTCGATAAACCAAACAGACTCACCTTAATTCATTTGCCATATTACATTTTACTTCCTGACAACTAAACACCTGATAAAATTTCATTCCAATTTCTTTTATTATTCAATTCCTTTGACATTCCATTTCTTCGGTTAACATTCTGTGAACCAAACGCCCCTTAAGTTTCTATGCATTTCCTTCAAACAGTGAACGGATGATCATGTACATATAATCGAAAAAATAACTTGAAAATCTTTTTAGTTCTTTAAAATTCGATTTTTTTTTTCACAATTCTTGGCAGAGGGTATTCCTTCTCAAGTTCTTGTGTGACGAGGCCTTGAGTTCGACCGCTATCCGGGACCACATAATCGCACTCGATTCCGATACTCGAAGAGACTTTCTGGGCCGGGACTCGGCCGGCAGACTTTACTACATTCTCGGCAGCCCTGAAAGGATATTTACGTCCATTCCACACAGTACACGTGAAGTATGTGTATCCTCCGAGAGCCATTCATGGATTTCCTATGAATCGGATACAGAAATTGAAGCTCTCGTTGAATGGCTGAGAGATGGCGACAAAGGAGAGAAAGAACTAAAAGAAACAATCGTACAATGGCAACGAAACAAATCGAAAGACCAAAACGGTCGAGCCGGTGTGCAAGTTAATAATCGCTTGACGTCATCGATTCACGACACCAACGCAAGGGCAGTATTGGAAACGAAATTCGGTTCGATTCGGTTCCTGAAGAAGGGTAGCGATGGCAGTCGGGTTTTCAACGATGGGAAAATATACCGTTGCGATTGCTTGGAATTAGTGGGGTCTACTCGACCCCATTGTCTTTCGTGCCACTCGACATTTTCCAGTAACGAGATTCACAACGATGGAAGATGCGGGATTCGTAAGGAAGATCAAAACAGTCTCGAGATCCCGTTTGTCTTCGAGGAAATCAGGGCCAATTTCTGCACCAAAAACCCGCTTAAAGAAGTTGTCGAAAACGTAGGGATTGTCGGGTCAAACGGGAACCCGGTATGGGTCAAACACGGAGTCAGTTCAAAAGACGAGCACGCGTCAGAAAAACGACTCGCAAACGAGTCGCCATTGGAGGTTATAACTGGAAAAAACCACTCGTGTTCTTCCGGAAGTAAAAGTGCGGGACTTAATTGTCGATCATCTTTGACGCCATTAGTCGGTAGAGTTTCCGAGATCCTTCGATATCTGAAAGTCGTTTTGCTCGATATCGAAGCCGCTCTTCCAAACGAGGCCTTTAGGCCTTCGAGAAGAGACTCAGATAGATCGCGAGCTTGGCGGGCGTTTGTGAAATCGGCACAATCGATTCATGAGGTGAGTTTGTATTTTTCTTGTTTCTCTTATCATATTCATTCGAACTAATAAGCATGCATACTAAATATAGATAAAGGGAGTTTATACGAGACCATAAATATTTTGAAAACCTGAGAACCGCCTATTACATGTATTTTATGATGAATAACCGCAAATATCATGCATTATTATCATAGATATCATATATTTTCATCATGAATATCTATAACAACATTTTATAATGAATAGGGTAAATTACATATTTGGTCTCTGTGGTTTACACTTTATTGCACTATTGGTCCCTATTTTGAAATAATTATAGAAAAAGTCCCTATAGTTTACACTATATTGCACTGTTGGTCCCTATGGTTTACATTATGTTGCACTGTTGGTCCGTATTTTGCCAATAAGGTTAGGGACCAATAGTGCAATATAGTTTAAACCATAGGGACCAATGGTGCAATATAATGTAATGTAAACCACAAGGACCTTTTCCATAATTATTTTAAAATAGGGGACCAATAGTGCAATAAAGTATAAACCACAGGGACCAAATATGTAATTTACCCTAATGAATAAGACATGCTTTTCAAAATATGTATGGTTCTCATTAACATATGCACAGGCAAGTTCGACTGCAAACTTAAGTTCCATTGTGGACCAAAGGACAAAGGAGAGTGCTCACGTGTCCCAAGGCATTCACGGGATATTCATCATGAATGGTGTATAATTTACCATTCCTCATGAATGTTGTAAAACGTTCACGTTCATTATTCATATGAACTGGAACAAATAGGGGACACATATTGCGCTCGCAGTTGTTCTCCAACTCACAATGGAAAAAAGGTTTACACATGTTATAAAAAACATGTTGCCCTTGCCAGTGTAGACGAAAGTTCGGCTGCGAACTCATTTTTCATTCCAAACGTGAGGAAAGCACGACATGTGCCACATTCAGACCGAATAATATATTGTTCATCATGAACAATGCATGGCTTTGACCGGTCCCCCCCATGAATTGCGTCAATCCTCCGTGATCACGTCCACCGTAACCGCGAGATGAGTGGCTGAGATTGCTCCTCACGTTTTCTTAAATTGACATGCTTCTCGTTTGAACCTTCCCATATATATATATATATATATATAGAGAGAGAGAGAGAGAGAGAGAGGAAAGTTCAAATGTGAACCATTTTTTGGTTGTGAACGTGAGGACAATCGAGAGCGCGACACGTGGCGGCTTTGAGTGTGGTCCCCCCCTTTAATTCAATACCCTCCCATGAATCGCGCCTAGTCATCCGCCCTGGATCTGACGTGGCGTCTAGTCATCCGCCACGTGTCGCGCTCTCGGTTGTCCTTACGTTCACAACCAAAAAGTGGTTCACATATATATAGAGGAAAGTTCAAATGTGAACCACTTTTTGGTTGTGAACGTGAGGACAGCCGAGAGCGCGACACGTGGCGAAGACTAGTCAACAAAGACGGCTTTGAGTGTGGTCCCCTCCTTTAATTCAATTCCCTACCATGAATCGCGCCTAGTCATCCGCCGTGGACTTGACGTGGCGCCTAGTCATCCGCCACGTGTCGCGCTCTCTGTTGTCCTCACGTTCACAACCAAAAAGTGGTTCACATTTGAACCTTCCCCTATATATATATAGAGAGGGAGGGAGGTTCAAACGAGAAACATATCAATTAAATTTAAGAGAACATGAGAAGCAATCTCGGCCACTCATCCGGTCAACAAAGGCGGCTTTGACCGGTCCCCCCCCCCTCTTTAATAATCTCTACGACTCTACCCTCCCGTGAATCGCGTCAATCCTCTGTGATCACGTCCACCATAACCTCGAGATGAGTGGCCGAGATTGCTCCTCACGTTTTCTTTAATTGACATGCTTCTCGTTTGAACCTTCCCCTAGACAAACACACACACACACACACACATATACTAACAAGGGCCTAATCAAATGTCAACTTGGTAGTTTTTGGTAATTATGAGATCCAATTTCAGTCAATCATTTTATTATATCAAATGTTTTTGGGAATGTTTCTCTTTACTAACTTTTAATTTTTTAAGCCAATGATTAGTTAGTTAAATGAGTGAATGAAATTTCACAGTTACCACAAACTACCGAGTTGTCCTTGAATGCCCTCTATATTGACATACATACATAGTTAGAAGTTAGAACAAATACTTCACTTGATCAATTGATCTTAACATTCAAACTCCGAAGAACATAATATGTGCGCGCACGCACACACACATACACACAAATATATACAGATTTACCAAGTCTATCGAACTGATTAAAAGAATACAAATTGTTATCTTTACGTCATAAATTTGAAACCTCGATTACCTTTCAGATGGTACAAGCAACTATCGTCTTAGAGGACATGATCAAAACCGAGCACCTGAGAACCGAATGGTGGTACTGGTCCTCACCTTCAGCTGCCATTAAAACCTGCACCGTCTCATCTCTCGCTCTACGAATCTACGCTCTCGATGCCGCCATCTTTTATGACAACCCGCCTCCGCCTCCCATAGACTTTACACAACCCGTAGAGTCAAAGTCAAAGAAAGAAGCTTCTAGAATCAGCTCGAAAATGGATGATTCAGAACCCTCCAAGGCTTCAAGATCCAAAAAAAGACCAAAGAGGAAGAAACTTAGGTTCTCCGAGGTTTAAAGAGATTTTGCTTTTCGGGTTTTAGATTTGTAGACAGTAATTGTGAAAACTTAGACTGGACTCAAGCCGATGAGTGCCGGAAAGGGGTGAACCCTGAGTTGGTTGACTCGGGCCTTTTGCGGCTAGACCGACTTGATGGTTAGACTCATTGGCTGCACCCTGAGTATTGGGGAAAAAGGGGGTGCTAGATATACAAATGTTGTGTTGTAGATTTATTTGGTAGTTCTTGGTTTTCTTTTTTCTGAATCCCTTGTTTGGATAGAAGAAGCATAAAAACTTCTGAATGTTGTGCTTTTATCATTTGCTTCCAAATGGATGATGGGGATGTTTTAACCAGGTGAATCAAACAAGTTTGAACCTTGGAACATTTTTGGTTCTTGAATCTGCATAAAGGTTAGCTAAGTAGCTGGCTATCAAGTGTTTATATTTTTTTAACAGGTAAGATATGATGTTTACTATAGGTTGTTTATTGAACGTTTACCTTGGTAAGTGTTTACCATTTCAAATATCGTAGCCGGCGGTTGAACATGAAAAGGAGCAGGGGTCTTAGGGAAGGCAATGCTCAGTACTTTTATCTGATAAGGTAAATGAGAGTCACGACTCTTCCAATAAGCGTGTGCTTATCTGGTAAGTGATCGGTAAACGGCCCTTATACCTTTTGACCAACAAATGTTGCTGACCGAAACATCGAGTTGGTAAGAGAGACATACCAAGGGGCAGGGGCTGTATAAGCATGTAACACATTTAATGAGACTTACAGAATTAGAGTTTATTCAATTAGCTATATATGATTCTTTGGTAGTGACACTTAGGGGCCGTTTACTAAAACACTTATTCAGGTAAACATTTACCATGTCATGTTACCTTACCGGAAGCATATGGCAAGGATCAAGAATCTTACCCCCAATAAGAGTGAAGACAAGGATGAGAGTCTTACCCGGTAAGTGAGTGTCATTATCTGGAAACTAAGTGGTAGTGTTTACTCGGATAAGCGTTTGGTAACGAGGCCTTAATGATTTAGAAGTGGTCTATTCAATAAAAATTTTACTGTTCTTCTTTTTGGGGGAGGGCGGGGGAGAGGTATATGATATCATACCTTTGAAACGGTAGTTCGTTTCCGAACAAATTTTTGTTGAGTTAGATAAAATCAATCTTTTTTAATTAGATAAAGATAAGTCTATCTCATTTAGAGCACCGATGCACTGAACCAATCATTCAAGTACACTCGACTACAACTCATTTCTTTTGATTTTTTCGCTTACGTTCGATTCAAACATGCCAATAATCATTTTCAAGCGTTACAATTACAATTTCAAACAACCTTTTATGTCTTACTGATCTCCCTACTGATCATACGCACAACATAAAAGGTACGCACAGTCGCACACTTCTTGGTCTTGTTGGCACATTTCATGCAACACTTCGTACCAATCACTCCCAAATATAATTCACCATAAATTTATGTAACTAAATGAATATCGATGATTAAAACATAAGTCAGTTTCATTAATTCGGTTCTTTAACTTCAATGTTCAAACTTTACTTCCAAAATGCTCCAAACCCTTGTATTCTCGTCTAATCTTTCATCTCCCCCCCTCTATTGCTTTAAAGGAATCGCGCAATTGCAAATGCTTGCCAATTGCCACTCCTTTGGGTTCGGAGATATACACACTTCCTCAATCTGTTCCCGTTCATCCATTTGATTTTAACCAAAAACTAACACATTAAACTTTGGTTATGAGAAATATAATGGAAATCTCATTTCGTATATTTAAATTTGTATGCTAGTAATAATGTCTCTGAAGTTCTACTACTTTATTGTAACTAAAGATGCACAAAACCATAAGGATATGGCGTACTGGTTAAGGCTTGTGGGAGAAGTGGCTAGTTAACTCTTCTATCCCATGTTCGAATCCAAACGCTTCCAGATTGTGGCCACTGGGAATTAACTCAGGGCAGCATGCTTTAGCTGTTGATGAACCTTGCCGGGATTAGTCGGAGCAAAGCCTTGAATACCCTTCCAAAAAAAGAAAAAGACTAAAGATGCACGAAAAGCCCAAGTTCGAAGCTTGGCCCAAAAAACCTCAGAGCCAGTAAACTTGAAGCCCAAGTTGGGCTAGGTCTCATAGTCTCTATGAAAAGGTATGGTCTAAAAAAGTCCCAAAAAAAACTATTAAAATTGGTTCAAAAAAAACAAATTGGACATCCAACCTCAAAAGCCCAATTTGGTTGATTCAGTCATTTATTTTGCTTACTAGAAACTGAGTTTCAAAAAATTAACCTTAGACCACGAAAACTCCAAACCTTGTGCATTTCTAATTCTAACCCAAGATAGGAGTGTGTATGGTCCCGGTTTGGCCGATTTTAGCCTAAAATCTTGGCCAAACCGGTACCGCCGGTTTGATAAATTTTCAAACCAAACCGACCAAACCAAAATAAACCGGTTTGGTTTGGCCGGTTTACCGATTTCTCACTTTTATCAGAATTCAAAACACCACTAAAAGTGCATAAGAATAACCCAATAAGAAAGTCAAAAACCAAAAAATTAAGAGCACAACTCAAGTTTGTTGCAAAATAAAAACCAAATATAGAATTTCACAAAAGAAAATATTTAAACTCCACAACTCAAGTTCATATGCCTCTTGTATATTTACTCATATACAATATATACACACATATACCCGGTCCGGTTTGGTTTTAACGGTCGGTTTTGTTCCTAAACCACAAACCAAACCATGATAACGGTTTATAAAAAATGCAAACCACCAACCTAACTAATGATAGCTATACGCCTATACCTACAAAATTGGTTTGGTTCGGCTGGTTTATTCGGTTTCGACCCGCACACCCCTAACCCAAGATTCACAAAATCCATAAATAACGTTTGGTAAGGATTTTGGTCTAACATGGCATCCAGCTGTGTACTTGTTTTTGGCTATTTACCTAACTACCCCTACCTATTGGCTATAAAGAATAAATGAATGCAAATTGAGGATGGCAAAATTTGGACCCATTACTTCATGTATGTCACAAAATAATGAATGCAACCTTCAATTAAACAGCTGTAAACACCCAAATAACACTTAACCACCTTACAATTATCATGCTTTATTCCAAATATGTCCTCCTCATGCTCACAAAATATTATACCCACAAAAATCAATAAAGATATTATGCAATGAAACAAGATTTTTATCGAGCTGTTGCGTCTTTTAAAATAGATCAAATATCCGTAAAAGTGTCAGTTTATTTGAATTTTAATGTGTTTTTAGTTGAATTCCATTGTTTCGAGGGGTTTTTGAGTTTCTTGGTTGATTTCTAAAGATGTTTTAAAAAGTTTTTTTTGGTTAATTTCTATATATTTTTTGTTGAATCTTAGGGAATTTTTTTGATTTTTTGGTTAGCATGTGCACCTTTCATACCCAGAAAAATCTACTCACCGAAAAGGGTGCACAGAACCTTGTTCGAACAATCACTTTAAATGGTATAAAAACGAGTCTACCTGCTAGGGATCGTAAAGTATAATTCGTTTTAAATGGGTGCTCCGTATTGCATAATTCGTTCAGATCCTTCCACATATCCCGTCTCTATTCTCCTTTAACTTTTTTTATTATTGTTAGTTATCATACATTCTTATATAACTAATTTATGTTAATTATATAAAATGTCTTTATCTATATGATTTGAATAAACTTTAATCACGTTCACTACAAAAAACATAATAATTAGCCTTTATCATGTAGCTTAGTTAATAAAAATATGAAAAGACTTTGTCGAAATACATAACAGATCATGGGTCCAATTTCAAGCCTCCTCGGCTAGCTTCAACCGTTAAGTGAGTCAAAAAATGTCTCATCACATTAATGTCTTTGAGGACGATGCAGGTTCTATGCGAAACCAAAGATCGTTGGTAATCTTGAAAAAAAACATAATAACTATAAAAAAAAGTTTGATAGTACATGTAGGGATCAATACTTCTCTCGTACATTTATTACTTGTCCACGATGTGACATATTAATCATAAATCACTCTTTATATTTTCATATATATATATATAGAGGAAAGTTCAAATGTGAACCACTTTTTGGTTGTGAACGTGACTACGTGAGGACAGCGGAAAGCGCGACACGTGGCGTCTTTGAGTGTGCCCCCCTCTTTAATTCAATGTCCTCCCATGAATCGCGCCTAGTCATCCGCCGCGGACATGACGTGACGTCTAGTCATCTGCCACGTGTCGCGCTCTCGGTTGTCCTCACGTTCACAACCAAAAAGTGGTTCACATTTGAACCTGCCCCTGTATATATATATATATATATTATTAGGTTCAAATGAGAAGTGCTAAAAAAATGAGAAGTAGAGAAATGATCTCCACCACTCATCCGGTCAATAAAGGCGGCTTTGACCGGGTCCCATTCTTTAATAATCTCTACCCTCCCATGAATTGCGTCAATCCCCGGTGATCGTGTCCACCGTAACCGGTCAAAGCCACCCTTATTCACCGGATGATTGGTGGAGATCACTTCTCTACTTCGTATTTTTTTAGCACTTCTTATTTGAACCTTTCTCTATATTATATATATATATATATATATACACATATAATGAGAATATTAATCATAAATCACTTTATATTTTCATATATATAATGAGAAATTTCTCAATGTATATATATATATATATATGTTGGACTTAGGATCAGGTGAGACCAAGCTGTTACCGTGAGACCGCGTGAGACCAATACCTAACGTATGAAACTTCACAAAAAAACACCGTGAATGTACATAAAACTCGAATACGCAGACCTAAAATTCACTTTCGATGCAAAAAAATATCGAAAACAAGCTAAAAAACGAAACCTTCACAGCTCAAGTTCTGTGAAGGTTACATATATATAATGCGAACCTTCACAAAAAAAACTGCTGTGAAGGTTTCGATTTTTAACCCTTTTTTGGAATTTTTTTTCCCAATAATGTTTTTTTAGTATGTTTTAACGATGAATGTTCAATTTTTTTTACCTTCACAAATGTTTTGATGTGAAGTTTCAAGTAAAATATGTTGGTCTCACCAGAACTTAACCCAGATAAAAGTATACTATCACTATAAGTATTATTATCACGTATATTTAAAAAAAATGTAAATAAAAATATTAAATTGTTTAAGGGGTTCCAAGATTTCAAAAAATAAATCCAATATCACCATTAATTAAAACAGCCAAGCATCTTACAAAACCAACTATATAAACCAAAAACACCCCTTCCAAATTCCAATTATCAATCCATCCTCTTCAACACTTCAAAAATTAAAATGACATTTTTGCACCAAAGTTTTCTTCTTTCATGTTTCATTATCTTCATCACTTCCTCATTGCATTTGGTCTCATCTCGAGGCCCGGTTTATAAACCTCCGATCGTGGAACGGTTAACGGATCGTTTCCACCCGACACCCGTGTCCGCAAAGATGTCAACTTTCTACGGATCATCGAACATCCGTACGAAAAACAACGGATCTTATGTTGATATTATTCTAGACAAAAACTCAGGTAAAAACCGATATAATATGATTCCTGCTTATATATCAAGATTTCTTGATTTTAAGACGGTGAATAACGTAAATTTGTGTTTGTAACTCGAACCCATTTTCGGGATTCGGGTTTTAGGTGCTGGGTTGGTTTCAAAGGATAGATACCACCATGGATTCTTTAGTGCTGCAGTGAAGTTGCCAATGGGGGTTACTTCAGGAGTAGTGTTAGCATTCTATGTAAGTTTTTCTACTCTTTGCAATGATGTTAGTTGCATACGGTTTTATTAGGGTTTTACATCAGCTAGACTTGAATTAATTGTTTTTCCGTCTGTCTCTGTGTCTCTCACACACACATGTATATATGTGTGTATGTGTGTAGGAACCTTCGTTGTTTCCTTGAGGGCTCTTTTTAAAATTAGTCTAATAGGATTTTACGTATATATTTTTGTATGGTATCGGAGTCAATATATGTACGACTATAGGTACTTGATAGTCTAGGACCCCGTCTAGACTTCATTGGAGGGATGTGTTACAGAGGGAGGTTCAGGGAAACATCAAAAAAATGGAAATATAATTTTTTGGTTTATGTATGTGTGCATGTTACAAATTACTTGTATGGTAAGTGCATACTGTCTAGATGAAGATGAAGATAAAGGGGGATATCATGGCATTATTAAGTTTTCCATTATTTTTTTAGGTTTCCCCAAAATCTAGCAATATGTTAGTTCCATTTCGGCTAATATAAACTTGGATATATAGTTTATCCTTAATATGTGTGTGTGTGTGTGTGTGTGTGTTAGAGTAGCATTTAAGCCTAAATGGCTCTTCAAAGGGGTTCACATATATCCTTGCAAATGTGACTGATAGTGAAATATCTAAAATGCCCTTGTTATTAAAGAGCAGTTTAATGGTGCAACACGTATGTTATTACAAATTTTGATTGTTAGTGAAATGTCTAACATGCCCTTTATTGTTTTTGGAGCACGTAATATTCTAATGCGGTTCCACGTATATTCTTGCAAGTTTGATCGTTAGTAAAATGTCTAAAACTAATACCCTTTTGTGTTTTATTGATGATGTTTTACTTAGATGTCGAATTCAGATGTGTTTCCACACAACCATGACGAGATCGATTTCGAATTGCTTGGGCATGAGAAGAGAAAAGAATGGGTTCTTCAAACAAACATTTATGGCAATGGAAGTGTGAAAACTGGAAGAGAAGAAAAGTTTTACCTTTGGTTTGACCCTACACAAAACTTTCATCAATACACCATTCTTTGGAACAACCATCACATAGTGTAAGTTTCTTTCATCATAATGGTTACTTTAACCATCACCCAAGGTTAATTTAACCATGTTTTAGTAAGCTAAGTTTAAGTAACCATGGTTGATCGTTGGGATATCATGTGTTTAACCTTTTTGAGTCACATGATATAGACAATTTTACTTGAAGGTTAACAATATTATAGAAGAGCTTATTCGATCTAGTCATACCACGTAATTCTATATAGTTGCTACATCGTAATCTTAACCTAAAGTTTAACCATGGTTAATTAAGTTGACATCGATGGTAGGGAGTCTTAAAATAACTGATAAAATAGTTGAGTTTTTGATTAAAATACAAGCTATTGATAATCTCTTATTATATAATTTTTTCCCCAAAGGTTACTAAACCAAACTACTATTTCAAATATAAGAGCATCACCAATGCAAAATTTAAAATGGATAAAAATATAGTTTTGGAGTTTTTTCTTATATAATTAACGGTGGCTCTAACAAAATTTCATATATTCTAAAAAGAATGGGAAATACGAAAAGAAACAATTGCTTTTTTTATTGAAAAGTGCTGACAACTTGCCTTGTAAAATTAAGGAGGATAGTTATAATAATTGTTAATTGATGTTTATTTTCAAATTTTAATGGATTTATGATACAGGTTTCTAGTAGACAATATACCTGTGAGAGAGGTAATCCACAACCAAGCCTCGATTTCTGTATATCCGTCAAAGCCAATGTCGCTATACACAACCATTTGGGACGCCTCAGAATGGGCCACACACGGAGGAAAATATCCAGTTAACTACAGATATGCTCCTTTTGTTGCATCATTAGGAGAAGTCGAAATGGAAGGTTGTTTGATGCCAAAAACAAACACGTCGACCACAGGTTCGTGCTCGATGAGTTCGACTCTCTCGAGTTCAAATCCTGTAGAAGGAGACGACTTTACAAAGCTAACAAGACAACAGACAGTTGGTATGAACTGGGCTCGAACAAAACATATGTTTTATTCTTATTGTAAGGATACATCAAGATATAAAGTTGTTCCACCGGAATGCAATGCTTAGTTAGAGGCCAACTGTTTTGGCCCTTTATGTTTCTTGTTCTATATCCATATATACGATTCTTATAATAACAATTATACCCTTATTCATCATTATTCATTATACGTAACGAAAACCTTGTATCGGTGTTTATATTAAGTTCGAAGCCTGACCCAACTTGGTTCTAAAAAGCTTGGATCCAATAAGCCCAAAATCCGACTGAACTACCCTTTTAAAGGTCCGATTAAAATCTTTATAAAAATATGGATAAGAGCCCGATATTTAGTATCTAGACCAGCCCAATTAAGCCCTCTCTAAAGTCTAAACCCTAGTTCCAATTGGTATAATTTCTTTTTGTCCTTAAATAATGTGTTGTCTTATTTTCTGCTAAAATATCATTTTCCCTTTAAAGTTAGGTATTATAAGTGATACTTTAAAAAAATAATTTTTGATGATTTAACATAAATTAATTCTATTTTCACAAAGTATTTAAAATCACTTTATTCTTAAGTTATGATAAAAAGTTTGAAATTTCTATGGTGATATATATTTTATATGATAAATAAGTATAACTCAACATAATATTAATTTTACAATGATTCCTTTACGTAGTTAATCTTTATAACATGACTATACGATGTAAATAGTTACAACATTTTTTGATTGAAATAAAATTATATAAAAAAAAGAGTGGATTACACCGATGGTCCTCGTGGTTTGCTTAAATCTTGGGTTCAGTTTTTAAAACCAACTATCTACGATAATATATCTTTCCGTCGTTTGATCATCGGCGTTCACTTTAATCGACGCATTTAAGTTGAATTTTCGAGGGATAAATTGGTTTAATTTGGTTAACATGGTTAACACATTAAATGCGGTTAACAACGGAACCTTCCTATATATATATATATAGATGTATGTTAATTTACAAGAAAAACAATTTTATTGATTCAGATTTCACACACCACCTCTTAAAATTAAAAGTACAATCAAACTTCCAACTTTAAACTTTAGACTTTAACACATGAACCACAATGAAATCCACTTCTATGAAGAAAAAAAAAACATGCTTGTTATACCAATCTAAAAAAACATTCTTACCCATACACAACACTTTGAGGCCGTTAGTATCGCCCCATCGGGATCTACATGCCTTGTGACCGGGCTCAACGGGGAAGTAGGGCTTTCGGCGGGCTTTTGGAGTTGGTTTCGGCAAACCAACAAAAACCAATCCCCATATATATCTCTCTCTCTCTCTCTCTCTTACTCTTTCTTTCCCTCTATCTCTTTCTACAATCCTTCTCTCTCTCTCTCTCTTTTTATTAATATATATATAGGGTTAGGTTCAAGTGTGTGAACTTGAAGACCACTAAAATTGCCTCACGTGACAGTATTCACTCTGAATAATACATGATATTCAGAGTGAACATTGTCATGTAACGTGATTCTAGGGGTCTTGACGTTCACAGTGAAAAATGAGTTTTCATTTGAATCTCCCCCTCCCCCTTTCTCTCTCTCTCTCTCTCTCTCTATATATATATATATATATATATATATATAGAGGAAAGTTCAAATGTGAACCACTTTTTGGTTGTGAACGTGAGGACAACCGAGAGCGCGACACGTGGCGGCTTTAAGTGTGGTCCCCCTCTTTAATTCAATGCCCTCCCATGAATCGCGCCTAGTCATCCGCCGTGGACTTGACATGGCGCCTAGTCATCCGCCGTGGAGTTGACGTGGCGCCTAGTCATCTGCCACGTGTCGTGCTCTCGGTTGTCCTCACGTTCACAACCAAAAAGTGGTTCGCATTTGAACCCACCCCTATATATATATATATATATATATATATAGAAGGAGGTTCATACAAGAACAACCTCATTTGTAGGAACAAAAGAATGCATTTTGAGTCACATGATATGTGGGACCCATCATTAAATAAATCATATACATGATTTAGTGGTGGGACCCACCTGAATCATATATGATTTTTTATTATGTGAAACCCACATCACATGTGATCCAGAATTGTCACTTTGTTCTTGCAAATCGACTTTGTTCTTGTTTCAACCTTTGTCTATTGTGGTTTCAACTTTCATTTCAAGTGGTGAAAAAGAAAAAAAGGATAAAAGATGCCATCATATTATATGTGCTGTTTTTCTCCTCTACAATAATAAAATATTGCTTTTTTAAAAAAGCAAAAAAAAGATCTGACAAATTTCAGCAAACCCTAATTCCCCACTTGATTACCATATCATTTCTTCTCTTCTCCATATATATTCTTTCTTTAATCCAATCCCTCCAAAAGCAGACCCAAATCCCTGCGTCTTTCTTAAGCAGAATCTTCATCTCTTTCTTTCAGTTTTACTTAAGCCATCTTCTAGGGTTTCAATTTTCATTCACAGAGAGACGCAAATTCAGAAAGATGGCTGATGAAACCACCGTCAAAAAGCCACGAGAAGGTGACGAAAACGGCAATGGATGTATATCCTCTGTAATTCCTGGCTGGTTTTCCGAAATTAGCCCAATGTGGCCTGGTCAGTTTTTTTCACATTATCTCTCTTTTTTGTTTTTTTCAATTTGAATCTGTTTGTTTGATTGCAAATTGTTTGTTTGTTTGCAAATTGTTTATAGAGGTTCTATGTTCTTCCAAATCTGTGTATTAGACTGATTTTAGGGTTTTTTGTTTGAATAATTATAGCTTTGTTGTTTAGTTTAGGTTTTTTTTGAACAATTGTAGTTTTGTTGTTTACAGAGGCTCTCTGTTCTTCTAAATTTGTGTGTTGTGCTAATTTTAGGTTTTTTTTTGAATTTGTTATTAGTTTTATGGGGATTTTGGGGTTGTAAGCTAGATAGGTTGTTTACAGAGCTTCTCTGTTTTTTCAAATTTGTGTATTATACTATTTTTTAAAATAATTATAGTTTGTTTTTTTTGAATTTATTATTAGTTTTATGGGAATTTTGGGGTTGTAAGCTATATAGGTTGTTTACAGAGCTTCTCTGTTCTTTCAAATTTGTGTATTATACTGATTTTAGGTTTTTTTTTTGAATGATTATAGTTTTTTTTTGAATTTATTATTAGTTTTATGGGGATTTTGAAATTGTAAGCTATATAGGTTGTTTACAGAGCTTCTCTGTTCTTTCAAATTTGTGTATTGTGCTAATTTTAGTTTTTTTTTTGAATAATTATAGTTTATTTTTTGAATTTATTATTAGTTTCATGGGGATATTGGGGTTGTGAGCTACATAGGTAAATCTGGTGGGTTCTCACTATGATAAAATGATTCTTGTAGATTGTGTTTTATTTAATCAAAGTTTAGTTTAGTTTGAGTTGATTATATGGATGTTAATAATTTATAGAAAAGATACTATTTTTAATGGTATTGTTAATCATGACTCCAAACATCTCTTTTCATTTTTTCTTCAGAAAGAATGGATGTTTTTTTTTTTTTTGTCATATATGCACAAATTTGACAAAGTGAGAAATGGTTTTTTCAATTGCATACTCAAAACAAATGAACAATCCTCAATTCTTGCTTTCAATTACTTCGATTTCTTTCGAATTTATATCAAGATTTTAGGGGCTTTAATCTTTAAATTTTTAATTAGTTAATAAATTGACACCCATGATTAAATAAGAGTTCATGACTTGTTTGAGTATTTGATTTCTGATATCCAATATCATTTTTATGCAAATAATGATGTATTTGATATGTTAAGGAAATCTTAAGTATGCTGTTCATAATCCTCTTTGATATCTATTTTGTATTACTAAAAATTGGTTTTTGGGTTTTTGTTGCCATCTTGTTATCATGCATTATTGAGCTTTAATTTATTTTATTTTACGGTATTTAATTCAAGCTTAATGATTTATAATACATATGAATGGTGTGTTCTGTTTTGATGATGATTGCTTCCTAATTTTGGGTAAGAATTGCATCATAATCTTGATTTGTTTCGAAAATACCTTTATTGATTGCCTCCAATCTGTTTTGATTCATTGATATTTCACTTTACACGTTGTGGTTGTATTTTTAATTTAAATATAAAACCCGAAACTTTGTGCACCAGGTGTCTTATGAATTATGGTTATTGGGACACCATAATATCAGTAATACATATGAACAGAAAAACTAAATTGTCAATCAAGTGAGCATGTGCATAAAGTAGTGTAAACTCAATCATTCATGTTGTTTGTTACCCCCTTTTTAAAGCTTAAAAAAGTCAGATATTTTGACTTTTGTGCATGTCCAATATATGATTGTTTAACAATGATTATTTGCATGAATTACTTCAAGGTTTCTTGAATTTAGAGATTTATGGTTGGATCGCTGGAGTACCTTTGAATTTTAGTTTATACTAATGTCGAATTTTGAGTATATAAAGTGATATGATGAGTAACACTAAAAGTAATCTTAGCTTGTGAGTTGAATTTTTTCAAGATGGGACCAGATTGGTAAATTACTAAACTACCCATGTCAAACTAAAATGCTAAAACCTTCTACTATTCTTTCATCCACCTATCTTAGTCTCACCCGTCTGGTCTATGTACCAAAAGCACTTAGTTTTACTGCTTTTGTGGTATAGTTGTCATGTTGTTGCTGATAGTAATGGTTGTATATATGTATATATATTTGTTGACGTGTCTTGCATATATATGCAGGAGAAGCACACTCTTTGAAGGTTGAAAAGATACTGTTTCAGGGCAAGTCCGATTACCAGGATGTTATGGTTTTTCAGGTATTTGGCTTTCTGATACCATGAACACGAAAAAAGATTGCTGGTTAGAAATCTGACCAATTCACATAATCTGTGATCTTAAAATTGTATTATGTGTGTGTGTTATAGGGAGGTGCAGGAGAAACCCCCTCAAAAAATATAAAACTGAGGAACACCCTAATAACCGTTCATTAGTATGGTATACACATGTGCATACAAGTAGTTGAAGATGCTTCCGGTTTTTATGCACATGTGCATACTGGAAAGACTACTAACAAATTACTGTGCATACTGGAAAAACCACTTCCAAGTTACTTGTATGCACATGTGCATACCAAATGAACGAGATTACTAGGGTGTTCCTCAAATTTTCACCTTTTTGCGTTTTCCCCGTGAACTTAACCCTTTATGTACATATACTTTGTTTTTCTTTGTTTGAATGATGAATTACGTTAATTCGTCTTGTTTCAGTCAGCGACATATGGGAAAGTTCTTGTTTTGGACGGTGTAATTCAACTTACAGAACGAGATGAATGTGCATATCAAGAAATGATCACTCATCTCCCACTTTGCTCGATCCCAACCCCAAAAAGGTTTTGTGCTTCTTTTAGAACCATTCGTTAATAAGATAATCATCAAGTTTCTCATTTGTTGATTTTTTTCGCCTTGTTTCTCTATTTTCAGGTTTTGGTTATGGAGGAGGAGATGGTGGCGTCTTGCGTGAAGTAGCTCGCCATTCTTCAGTCGAGCATATTGATATATGCGAGATTGATAAGATGGTAGTCGACGTGAGTCATCATGACCTTTTGAACTCAAGTATTTTCAATGAAAAAAGTTATCTCAAAGACTCCTTCCATGATGATGGGCAAATCGGTCATTTTAGCCTTCAATTTTTGAAAAAGAAAGCATCACAGAACTTGAACTTTTGTGGTTTTGATGTGGAGGGGAGCACTATTTAGTCTAGTTTTTCAAAATATTCTAGTTTTTTTTTTTTTATCAATTTTGACCGCTAACTTGTTGATCTTGTAACATTTGCTGACGTGAATGACAAATTTATCGTTCACTTCGCTGTAACCCTTGTTGCAAACATTTTGTAATGGGATTGTACAAGTCACCAAATGTTACAAGATTAGCAGGTTAACGGTAGAAAGAGTAAATTACGGTTTTTGTCCCTATGGTTTGTTAAAACTTGCAAATTTCGTCCCAATGGTTTAGAAATTACGATTTTCGTCCCTATAGTTTAGAAATTATGGTTTTTCACCCTATGGTTTGTTAATTTATTGCTATTTTCGTTCTTTAATTTAAAACGTTTTGTGGTTAAGATTCTTTGCTATAAATTACAACCATAGGGGACAAAAATGGAAATTTCTAAACCACAGGGACTGAAATCGTAATTTACTCCGGTAAAAATGATATAGAAAATTTCGGAACTTGTTACATGGGTTGAGAATTTCGTTTTGTGGCATTTTAACACATTTTGGCCTTTCAGAAAGGCGATTAAGTTCACGCCCTCTTCATTTCGAGACCCAATTTTTTTTTATGTGAATCATTTTCGTTCTATTTTGCAGGTTTCTAAAGAATATTTTCCCGATGTAGCTGTTGGATACCAGGATCCCCGTGTCACACTTCACGTTGGTGATGGTATGCTCACCGGGAACTTCTTTTTCTTCAAACATCTTACATTTATGCATCAATTTTTATTTAATAAAGACTCAATTTTTATACGATTTATGATCTATTAGGAGTTGCGTTTCTAAAGGCTGCTCCAGCAGGAAGTTATGATGCTGTTATAGTTGATTCTTCAGATCCCATAGGTATACCACCACTGCCCTGTTTAAAACCCATTAAGCCTGTATATTATTCATCATGAACATTATTCATATTGAATAACCATCACGAAACTCATTATGCATGAAGTGTAAACATTTGGTTCTCATATTCTCAACTTATACGGTAATCGAACTTCAGGTCCTGCACAAGAGCTTTTTGAGAAGCCGTTTTTTGAGTCAGTTGCAAAAGCGCTTCGGCCAGGTGGGGTCGTTTGTACTCAGGCCGAGAGCATTTGGCTTCATATGCATATCATGAAGATATTGTTGCGAATTGCCGACAGATCTTTAAAGGGTCTGTTAACTATGCGTGGACCACGGTTCCTACGTATCCAAGGTAATCTTTTTCTCTTCTTTCTGGCTTCCAGTTTTGCTAGAAAACTACCCTTTTTGAGTATTTAAATAAAGATGATGATCATGGGACCCAAGATTGTATAGGGATGAACCAAAACTATGGGAGGAGAGTTCAAATGAGAATCATAAATACTTTAAGAACTGAAACCGACTATTTTATGTATTATTCATGATGAATAACCCTAATTAATTGAATGTTATTCATTATGGATAAAATGCATTTTTTTTATGCATTTTCATCATTATTATCAGGTATTTTTGTCATGAATATTGCGTATATTTATCATGAGTATTTATCAGAAACTGATAATCTTGAATATGATTCATCATGAATATTCATAATGAATATTATGCATTTTCAACATGAATATTTCATACATTCATCATGATATCTATCACGAAAACTGATTAAACATGTATATTATTGATCGTGCACATTCTTCACAACGAATATCATGCATTTTCATCATTACTCTCATGCATCTTTAACATTCATCATGAATATCCATCACGAAACTCATTATGAATAAAGTTATAAACATGTGGTTCTCATGTTCTCAAAATACTTGCAGTTCTCATTTAAACCCGCCTCAGATTGCGGGTCCCATCTTCATTTTCCATACTTCTTTACACCTCAACAGGGTTTTCTGAAATGAAAAAGATTGAAGCAAGATTCAATCTTTTTGATGAGTGTTATAAGTTATAACCCTTGTGAATATTTGATAATCCAATTTGAATTCAGTGGGGTTATCGGCTTCATGCTATGTTCAACCGAGGGGCCGGAAGTCGATTTCAAGAACCCGATCAATCCAATCGACGTTGTAGAAAACCAAACCAAATCTACAGTACCCTTGAAGTTCTACAACCAAGAGGTATCATCAATATCATCTTTTTCAATCATATTAAATCCATTTTCTTTAAATCATATTTCGGTTTCTAAAAGCAACTCTAAAAACCGCGAGATGGGGTTTGATCTGCAGATTCATTCAGCCGCTTTCTGCTTGCCGTCTTTTGCCAAGAAAGTGATTGAAGCCAAATCGCAAAACTGAAATATATATGAAAAACAAGAGAGTTAGTAGCGAGAAAAAGGCGGAATAGCGTGTGTAAAGTTTCCCGGCTTCCGGTTGTTGATTTGACGACGGTTTGAAGACGATCGAACCACTGCAAATCGGAATAATTTTTGAGGTATTTGTTTTGATTACTATGCTGCTGCCTGAATGGAATCAGGTGACAAATTTAGTAAGTTTTTATGTGTTTGATAGTACTCTATGAATTTGGGCATCAATAGCAGCTTTGCTTGTATTTGTGCACAATTTGTTATAATTTCCATAGATTTTATGGGAAAATTTTAATATTAATTCGTATCTTTTCGATATCTTTCTAAGGCTATGTTTCGCAAACTAGCTGATAAGCTAGCTGTTGAGTAATAAGCTAGTTAGTAGCTGATAAACTAGCTTATGAACAAATTATGTATGATAAAAACTAGCTTATGAGTATGTAAAATGACCAAAAAGGGTATCTAGGGTATAATAATCAAATATTAACAAGGGTATAATTGGAAAAAATTACAAAAAACCTCTTGAAAAGCTACCCTTTGAATGGACTAGCTTATGGAGTTATGGTACATGTTCGGATGGATTGCTTATCAGCTAACTTATTTTTGCCAAATGCATATCGAATGAATGGTCGGGTCAGGTTGGGTCAAGTCGGGCTGGGTCGATATTTAGGTCTTTCATTTATTTATTATGTTTTGGCCCGATAATCGAACCGGCGTATGGGGCCAATCCAAATTTGGTTTCGGATCTGGCCCAATTTTAATAAAGCCCATTTAATCTTTTATACAGAAAAATGTTATTAATGTTTTGTTGTAGGAATACTACTAGAATACACTTTAAATATTGTATTTATTTGAAAAAAATGTTGTCAAACATGAAAATTTTGGAAAAAGATTCTTGAAAATTCAAAATCTTGTATAGTTAAAGAAAGAACTTGTATTCTAATTAATAAAAAAAAATCGGTTCTATACGTACCCGGTTTGGGTTAGGTTGGGGCTTGACGCTTGAAACATTATAAAATTTGATTGGTAAAATCGAGTTTGATACGTGATATTTGCGACCTTAACATATAGTAGTTTAATTTACAAAATTATAAAAAAATGTACTTGCCATAAACGATAAGCATGTTTTATAATGAACTATTTTCTAGTATCATAACTGGTTGTTTAAGGGTATATGCTACTTTAGTAACAATTTATGAAATGCCATCAGTATCAATATCACTTACTTTACTGATGTTCATGAAGGACGGAAAATCTTGTCCGGTAAGAGTAAAAAGACTTACCCAGTAAATGTTTTAATATCCTATTTGATGTCCGATAATGTTACACGATAAAATAAGTAGTTTTGCGGATAAACAAATATCCGGTAAGTGTTTGATAAATTAGACCTTTTCTAGGTCATGATTTGTTACACATAAAATAATTTTAACATCAATGGTATTATATATTGTTAAAAAAATCAAATGTGGATATAATATCAAGTGAAGAATTGTGAAAAAGAAAAAAAAAAAAGATGAGAAAGGCAATAAGAGATCTGCACTATTGACCCCATCTAATCTCAAACACGTCATCATAATGTGCATCCATGGGTGGACATCTCTTCTTACCTTTTTTGCGATAACTCCACTTCTCACCAAAACCCAACCCTATGTTTTTAGCCATATATATATATATATATATATATAATATATATATATATATATCACTAGAGGGATCTTCTTTTGAATATCTTGTAAAGGTTGTAACCCATGTAAACAATTTTTTTTATGAAAATGATGAAGGTTTATCATTATGATTTGAAAATTTGAATCATCTTGCATAAAATATTCAAATCATAATAAATAAACCTTCATCATTTTTATAAATATTGGTTTACATGGTTTAGAGTATTTAAAAGATTTACAAAAGAATGCACCTCTATATCACCTTATCACTAATACCCATGGAAATAAAAATGAAACATGAACTATTCTTCATTTCTTTTTTTCTTTTAAACTATATATAATATTTATATAAGGTAAACACAACAAATAAACTCACACCGTCACACGTCCTTCTCACCTTTGGTAAGGTTTAAAAAACCTCACCTGCTAAAAGGTAAGATATCAAATACTACTAGACCAAAGGCTATACTTATTATTATTAAAGAAAATGTTTGTTCTCCATAATGGGGTAACTTAATTGAGATCTAGTCATGAATAATATAATTTATTAGCTGTGAAAATAAATAATAAGGTTAATATTATCAGGGACGGATCTAGAACTTTTTTCAGACGGTGACACCATTTAACCATAAAGAACATATATAAAGAAAATTTTCATAAAATCTCTATTAGTCTAGTGGTTGATTCATTGACTTTCAAAGGTAAAGTCTCAAGTTCAATTCTTGGTACAAGTAATTTTTTTATATAAACACTAAATATGAAATTAAAAGCAAAAATCTAAAAAAAATGTCTCTAATAGGACTTGAACCCATGACCTCATAGTTACAAGGCAAATAACTAACCAACTCAACCAAAGAAAACTTTTGTTTTCATTGTGTTTTCAAAATATATATGGTGGCACACGACAAATTGATACGGTGGCACCATAATTTTTTACACTACGACGGGAATTTGACGGTGGCCCGTGCCACCGTGTGCCCCTCTTCAAATCTGTCCATGAATATTATGAGTATTATTTTTAATAGGTAACATCAATTTATACTAAAATGTAATATTATAGTACATTTCTTTTAAGCTTTAATCTAATATATATACCTAAAGCTTAGGTGGTGTTTAATATATTTGAATAAAGCTTAAAAGGAATATACTTATAAAGTATAATATTTTGTTTTGGTATAAAATGATGTTATCTATTAAAAAAAAGTATTGTTTCCAATTAGATCTTATATTAAATCAAAATAATGTAAGAATCAAGATTACTCGTTTAAAACAACTTTAAAAAAAAAACCCACAATAACATGATGTTATCTAGTAAAAAACAATACGTAATGATCTTAGGTAAACTAATATTCATTAGTAACGTTGTTCATTTGACGACGTGATTTTAGTCGAAAATCATATTTTTTGAAAGAAAATTTGAATAATTATTAATGCCAATCTATAACAAAAATTAATGGTATCATATAGAGATTTAAATTTAAAAGAAAAAGAAAAAGGAAAAGGGAAACATAGGAATAATATAAAGTAACAAAATCTAATGAAGAATCAAAAAAGCCTGTTTTCATTTGTTTGAACTCCATGTGTAACTGGCTTTGCACCTTTCACTTTTCTAAAGTACCAAACTCCTGCCCCTATTCCAATGGCTCCTGCCACTGAAACCGCTGTTGCAGTCCCTGTCGAATAAATACGTATCTTAAAACACAATTTTAATAAGCATAATTTAAATACTTACAAATATTGTTGATAGTTTAAAACATTTTATATGAATTATTGAGAAAAAGAAAATACAACAGACAAATTCTTACCGGCAGCTACTCGAAAACTCCTCCCGTGTTGTGAGTGATCTGCAAGGCGAAAACTCGAAAGTTAGTTATTCAGTGATGGAGAAGTTGTCACTAGACCTATTGCCCATGTTTGGTGCATTATTAGACTAGGACAAGGGTAAAATCAGAAGGATGAGACAATATTAATAAAATTCAAAACTATCAATATCAAATTAAAATCCTAAAAATCATGCATACTTTTTTGCTAGTTCACTCTTGTCCTCTCCACACCGCATACCGAACACAACTAAACATCCATCTACTGATTTTTTCTTTCAATTAATCGTACCTTTACAAAAAGTCGTGACGTTTCCTTTATCACATAAGCACGAAAAATCACGCGTTTCTACATCGAATCCACACTTCCCACCGCCCTTGCTCCCGTCCTGACACTGCAGACACCGTGTCGTAACTGGAATATCAAAGTCAACCCTGATCCCGTACTCTGGGGCCGTATTATACGGCTGGTTCACCCCTAAATTCCTCCAATAAACACTAGTATAAGTGTCGCAATACTTCAACATCAATCTTAACGACTCTGTTGCTTTTGGATAATACGAGCAACACGAAGTACGACCATCGATCACGTGCTCGCACCCGGGCAAGTGCCGACACAAATAGCTCGCACTGTCGCAGGTTGAGTCACATCGGTCTGGGAACCGTTCACAGAATATCGGTTTCGGCTCCACGATCACGTCTTTTTCGCTACAGTTGAAGAAAAGATAATCGTTTTGTGGCGATAGTGAGAAGTGGACGCTCGTGTCAAGGCTGAACGGCCGGGGTTGTCGAAAACGTGAACCGTCCTCGCAGTTCCACATAGACTGATCCATGACTAGGATGTGGGGATCAGAGTAGTCGATCCGGCGAATCGGGTACCGGCCAGACGGGGTTCGGAGTTCAAGACGGTTAGGTTCGGAGCATACAAGGATGTTTCGGTAATTCGGGCTACCGCAACCATCATCAATACCAAAAGGGTAGTTGATTTGGATTTCACCACAAGAGGTCCTGCAAAGACTAGATTGAGATTTTACAAGGGTGCAAAGTGTAAATGTGAGAAAATGTAATAAAATGACAAAATAGTCCATTTGAAAGAGTTTTGGGGAGGAGAAGAAGAAAGAATGATGAGAAACAAGAGTGAAATTGAGGATTTAGCAAGAGACAATCAGGAATCTTTGAAGGGTATTTTTGTAATATCAGTTAACTTTTTCTTTTGGGCTTTTTCTTTTTCAGAGCTCTATTTTCCCTTTATTCTTTTTAGTTAAAATATATAAACAAAAATAGTAAATCTGAATTTATTTTTGAATTCTATGGTACTTTTGTCATCAAGAAGGTGCTTCCATTTCAAAGTCTACAACCCAAAAGTTGAGCATAAAACATATATAGAATCAATTAATTACTCATCACTATTAGTCTTATAATTTGTATTCCTTTTTATGAGTATTTCAAAAATGATAATAATAATCTAGTCCACCTAAACTTATTCAACTTCAGATTATTTATAAAAATTAATCCAAAAGATTATGGTATATGACAGAAATTATCAATAAAAAAATAAAAATAAATATTTTTTATTGTAAAATATGATGGAGTAGTTTACTTTAGAACAGTTGACATAGAATGAGATTAAAGGCCCAAATAATTTTTATGGGCTAGTAACAAATGGCCCAAATTTTATTATAGATTTAAATATATTATTTTTTTTAGAGGGTTGTTTCGTTGATTTTATATAAGTCCTGTATGAATAAAACAGTTTTGTGAACTATACTCATCCCTGTTATTGAACCGTACATGAGGATTTTCATATCCTATTTGTACAGATTGTAAAGATTCTTGTTTGTGAGAGTTTTTTCATTAATGAAAGAGACATGTTTTTAATTTGGAGGAAATTGTTAGGGAAAAAATTTGGTTCTCCTCTGAAATTTATCGAACAAGCCACTTTCTATATTTCATTAAGCCACTATCAAATAATCATGTATAGATGACTTGATAAACTATAAGCCCTATTAAATTCATGGAGCTCATTAAACTCTTTAACTTACTAAGAGCATTCACAATGCAGAATCTTACACGAGGTTTTTCTTGTGGTTTTTACAAGAATTCCCAATATGCGACAAATGTTCTTGTTTAATCACATGTTCTTATTGGAACCCAGATACTTAATTAAGAATCCGGGTTTTTGAAATACTTATTTTTCTTTTCTGTTATTATTTTTCTTATATCTTATTTATTTTTTCTTTTATTAAATCTATAATATACATATACATATATATATATATAATAGAAATAAACATATATATTAAATTGAAAAAATATTATTATAGAACTTTTGTTTCTTGTAAATTCTTATATAAATTTTGTGAGTAGTTTTTAATAAGTTTGATTTTTAATTATTTCAATAATTTACCATATTTCTATTAATTTTAAATATTTTTATACATGTAAATCAAAATTAAATGATGAATCGTATATTAATAATTATATAATGTTCTTATGCATGTAAATCAAAATTAAATGATGAATCCTATATTAATAATTATATACCATTTTTATGCATGTAAATCAAATATTTCAATGTTTCACTCATGAATTCCAAGAACATGTTCAAAGAAATTCCGAGAAATGCTCAAATGAAGTTAATCACCAACTCCAGTCCGACTTAGTTGAATATATTTGGTCGAATCGAGATTACGAGTAATCTATATTAATAGAAATTGTTTACTCGTACTTTTTTAAATCTTAATATTTCTATAATGTTGCACCTTTTTTAATTGTAGTATAAAATTATATTATGTGTTTTAATTGTTTTTCATAAATGTTAATAAAATATACAGATTGAAAAATTAAAATTAATATAAAAAGTGAAAAATAATAAATTATATTTGAATTTTTTAACACACGTATATATATATATTACATTTATATAATAATTTACAAATAAGAAAAGAAAACAAAGGTTTTATAACCTTCATTGTAAATTTTAAGAAGATTTTTGGTTTGTTGATGTCACAGTAATGTGGCAAAAAAAAATGACAAGTAAGTTTTTTGAAGGTTCCACTACTATGAGTCTAATAGTCTGCCCTATTTAGATTTCCTTTTGAATTCAAACTTTTTAATTAAGACACATGGTATTGGGAATAATTAAAATCGCATTTCATAAAGTTTATTCTATTCTTTTTATATCTTATTAACATTTATAAATTGTTTTATTTTATTAAAACTTGTAATTTATGATTAAGAATAAAAAAATCAAGATTATACACGGTAATAACGGTATATATTGAATATTAAATTATATATATAGTAATTATTATTACTATTATCAGATTTGTATGTGAAAAAAAACAGAGACCAATCAGTTTTCTTGAGATCCACATGATTAACTCAAAACCTTTAGATGCAACACAGAAACACCTAATCCTTATAGCAAAACACAACCTTCACATGAAAAACACAAGAAACCTTCACGAGAAGTGAACACGAAACCTTCAAACGTTTCTTATTGTCTTACATAAACTATTTGGGCACACGAAAACCAATCATATGTAGGTGTTATAGCATACCTAACTAATATAATGTTGTCAGTGACTTAAATCCTGAAATTTGACCGATGAATGTTGTGGCTATGACAGATAGTCCATTAAGGACAATCTGGTGGAGGAGTAGGGTCCTTGTTAAAGTACATAAAAAAACACTTGAAGACAACTAAAAGGGGGCCTAGAGGGTAATCGGTTTTACATCTAACACGATTGCATTAAAGATTTTTGGTTTGATAATGTAAGTGTGATTCAATCTATGTCAGGCCATGCTAATTCTTCTAATAGTACACAATTTGTTCCATTTAAATTTATATGATATCATTCAACCTTATCCTTTCAAGAATCTGATATAACGAAAACAAACAAGAAAAAGAAACACGCGTTGAAGGAGATAACGACTACACGAGTATCCTATTGACACCACGACCAACCACTCTCCTTTTGTGATTGAAAAGTGAAACATGGTTACATTCATCTTCATCCGATGAATTTAACTTTGTTGGGTATCTGAATCAAGAAATCATTATTAGAGTAACTGATACATTATATAGTTTAAGTGCATAGTATATCAATGTATCAGGATTACCTTGGAAAAGTGAATTGCTTAGAAAGTATTTTATGCACATCATAAAGACATACACATATAATTCTATCATTGTTTAATCATTAATAAATAGGATTTGGTTTTGGTGAGAAGTTGAGGTTAGTGTAAGAAATATGAGAAATGATTATCAACCATTGGATGAGAAATGAATGCATGTTAGAATGACTTGCATCGTATCAATTTCCTTCTAAAATACAATTCATGAGAGAGCGTTAATTAGATTAAAAATGATCAAATATTTAAATTCTCTTCTTACATTTTTCACGTTAAACTTAATTTCTCACACAATTATCCATCAAATGAGTATATAATAAAAAAAATTGTTTTATATATAAAATAAGGCAATGCTATTTTCATTCCTCTAACATCAAAATCAAATCAATTCATTCATGTTTTAAAATTGGAAAAAATGGATGTTAACATTAACAAAAAGAAAATAAAAAACTAATGATCCACTTAGGCTACACGCACCCATACTCTCCAACCCTCTCAACCCACTCACTTTTTGAATGCCACATCAGCTTCCACATCAGCTTTTGGTCAACCCTCTATTTACCCTCCCATAACCCTCTACAACACACACCCAACCCTCCCAACCCACTCACTTTTCAATTTATTTTATTTATTTTTTAATTAATTAATAATAAGTTTAATAATTAATTAACTAAAAATTAAAATTACATTTTTAATTAACTAAAAATTAAAATTAAACATTACATAATTAAATAAAATAAACTAAAACATTAAATAAACTAAAAATTACAAGCCATATTTGGCTTTGATCTCCTCTTTTCGTTTCATAGTATCGAAGAGCTTTTTACCCCGGAGATGGCCGTGCGAGGTGGTCAAAAACTTAATGTCTTCCTCTTGTTGGGTCGTTGGTGAAATTAGTAATTGTGATAGAAAAACTTTTCGGCGAAATGTCGAGATTGTAATCGGGTGGATATTCTGGAGGGAACCCGGTGTGCGTAACGTCGACTTTGAAAGAGGGCTTCGAAGGGGTCTCGGGTTCCGCCCGACGTTTACATTTCGCGCGCCGTGATGCGAGGTTTCGATCGTTTGGATTCATCGTTTGAAGAGTGAGAGGTTTGAAGAATTGGAAGTTGTTTGTGTGAAAAAAGAGTTGAAGAATTGAAGGTTGTTTGTGTGAAAAAAGAATTTGGGGTAAATGAGTATTTAATTATAGGAGTAAAAATTGGAAAAAAAAGTAAAAAAAAAAATAAACACAACACACACAAAAGTCCAGCGGGTTGGAGAAGCCAACCAAGCCCCAAACCGCTGGCTTCCTTCCCCCTTGCACCCAAGCCAAAGAGCCCACCGGCTCAACCCAACTCCTACCCGCTGGCTTCCTTACCCCCGGTGCGGACAGCCTTAGCAATTTACAATAGTCCATTTAACTCATCCTATAAAATAAATATCTTTATATGCTCATTTTGTGGGTTGTCCTATGTGGGTCCAATTCATTCTGATGTTGAATAATTGTTTAGCCAAAGTTTGACCAAATATCATGAGTTGATGTACAACACACAAAAAGCAAACATCAGAAGCTTCCTTACATCAATCACTTGTACAATTCTAACCATTTTATTTTTCATTTCTGTAAAATTCTCTCTTATTTTGTATCAAAATACATATCATAATCTTTTTTTTTAAATAATGAACCTATAAAAAACAAAATATAAACATTTGATAAGAAATAAAAACAAAAAAAATTAATTAATAAATATTTAATATTTGGAATTAAAGTAGAAAAACTAAGATGATAACATGATAAGAATAAGCGGGGCCCAAAGAGCATAAAGATGTCATACAGAGTTAAGGTAACATGTTTATTATCTTGTACTCGTTTATGGTGGTTGTCTTCATGCTATGAAAACACTTAAATTGTACGACCACTTAGAGAGAATAACAAAATCAAAATGTATGAAGTGAACCTGGAGGACCAGTCTAAGTGATAGGTTTACTATTGCTGAGAGGATATTTATTGAACCAAAAGAAACAACTATTAGAACTGTTGAAGGGATTTGAACAGTTGGACTTCTTAATATTAAACAAAAATAAACCTCTCAACAAATTTTATTTGGTCTGGCATATGCCTAAAAGGGATGTAGCGGTCTTATGAAAGCAAACTTTTGACGATTAATGACCTCTTATGAGTATAAATATAAATCAAAAAATTTCGTTCTTGTTTTTTTTTACTAAAAAGTACGACCGATGATAGGAAATGGTAAGGACGAGCTAAATGCTATACTTTAACTTGACATTTTTTTTATTAATAATATTAATTAAAACCTAATTTTCTATACACTACATAAAGAAACAAACTTTTTTTCTTCCATTAATATAATATATAAGAAACACTTTGTTTTGGTACTAATTGATCACGATTAATATAGGATTAGTTATTCCCTAATAGTAGGGCAAAACAAAGCCTTGTTCCTTGGTTTCTTTTTTCACTAAAAATGTTTTAAATTTACATTTATATTAAATATATTGTTAAAATATCAGAATTTATATATAAATTTTCAATATAAAGATCCTATTTTCACCCTTGATGAAAAATCTTTTCATAGGGGAAGAAAGGCTGAACTTCTGTGTTACCTTTTATTTTCTTTCCTTTTAGGTTTTTTGGATTGAAGCAAAAAACTTGTCTAAGTATTTAACCCAAGATTTTGACATCTTATGCCTTCACGTGATCTCTCTCTCTCTCTCTCTCTCTCTCTCTCACACACACACACACACACACACACACACACCTCTATAATATATATATATATATATATATTAATTATGTATTATATCAACTATGAAAATGCATGCATCTTTTGATGTTTGAATACATTTATACACACATTCATTGGAATGGAATATGAAGAAATTTAAATAATTAAATGATGCCCATATTTTTCTTTATGAGTTGAAGAGGATAAGGATTTGGCTTTTCTGAGATACATATGGAAATCATGTATATAAAGAATTAAAGATGTCATATTTTAGGTAACTTTACTATGAAGATTAAATTAATAGCATTAAACCCTTACATCGTAACATTGTGAATGTTTAGTGTTGTTTTTATGGTTTCATGGATGTTATGAAAACAAATTGGTCTCATGTGATCCAAAGTCTCACTTTAGATCTCTCTCTCTCTCTCTCTCTCCTCTCTCTATATATATATTATATATATATATGTATGTATGTATGTAGATACACATACACCTAGGGGGTTTTTCATGGAGAACATTATATTTTGGGAGAATTATGAGATTCATTCACAACAACACATTGAGCCCATACATTAAATTTAATTCACACTATGATTATTTACATAATCCAAACCAATGTGTTTTACATTTCACCTATAATTAAACCCAAACATGATGATTCATACTGTTGATACTCATTGATCTAAAGCATTAGTGTTGACTTTATGTCTTAAACATTAAACTCATATATACATGGTAATTCAAATTGTGAATACTCCTTAACATAGTGGATATGATTGGATCTCACAATTCGCTTAAATAACCGGGTTCTCAATTAATTAGTTATAGCAAAAAAAACTGAAAAGCTGAAGAACATTCTGGTAACTGTCCATCTAAATGATATGCACATGTACATACAAGTAATTGTAACATGCATATACGCATAAAAACCAAAAACAACTTCATACATACGTGTGTCTTGCTAAGCCTGGTTTCTAATAAAGTTAGTTGTTTAGAAAGAGAAAAATATGTGCATGTGTTATGGTTACTATCTTATTGCATGCATAATTATATTTTTCTATAATTTGGCACAAATTAATTAATTAAGACTTCCATGTCTTACTATATAGGTTTTAATCATTATAACAACTCCAAGAATCACAAGGGCCATAATATAATATATTTGTATATATATATATATATATATTTTATGTGTGTTGGAAGGTGGCAAGAATGACAGATACAACAGTTATGTTGGAAATTGAAGAATTCCTGAAAGATACAGAATTTTGTCTAATAAGTTGAGGATAAACCAATCACTTATGTTTATATGGGTTGTCATTTTATCACCCCAAGAAATTCACTAAATTTTATATATTTTGGAAACTAATTCTATCACACACACTTATATCTACCTAGTTCCATATATTTAAAATATTTAACACTGCTAAAAAAATAAGGGTACCATCGATAGATAGCAAAAACATTTGATAAATCATTGGAAACAGGCTTTAACAACGAATTTTTTACTGCTTTCGATTTTTTTCATTTACCGACGATTTTTCAACAATTTTTCAACAACTAATTAAGAAAAGGCCGATTAACCATAAGAAAATAGTCGGACTTTTTTGACTGTTTTTAACAGTCCATAAAGATCATTGGTAATATACAGTTTTTTTTAGTAATACGACGAATAATATATAATATAATGAAAATATATAACACCACAAAAATAAAAAATAATAATAATAACTTCAGCATGAGAAGTCAGAGAAGATTATTATGGTGGAATCATTGGAGTGTTGGAGGTGATGTGTGAGATATCATTTCTTGTCTGTATTACTACTGTACAATAGTCCTTCTATATAAAGGTTTAAATAAAATAAGAGAAAATTGATAAAAATTATTAAGATAAGATGATCTAATGAATCAGATAAAAATAAATAATTACAATAACATGTTTATATAACGAACAAGCCACTTATTTTCTAGTAAAGAATCATGATCAAAATATTACAAAAATTGTAACCAGTAAAAGCAAGCATTTTATTACATTTAATTTGATATCAGAAGTATAGAAGTTTTTTGGAAGAGGTATCCCAGACCACATTGAGTCCAGATTAATCCTCGACAATTTTGGGCCGAAGCCCCCGACTGCTAAAGCATGCAACCTGGGGTCGAAGCCCCCGTACTTCCAGAATGCGTCCCCCAGGGCTTGAACTCGGGTTCACCACTATGTAGTGCCCAAGCCTTACCACTAGGCTAACACTCCTTTGGTAAAGTATAGAAGTTGTTGTTTAAATTTCATTTAAATATATAAATCAAGGTTTTATAATTGAATGGTAGATTTTTATATTTCTATATTTTGCTTCCTAAGTTAAGAAGGCTATTTTCACCCATTGTATAATATATACTCAGTTTAATCTCATTTATTTATGATAAATTAATGAATTAGTGTGACTACTAACCTAATGATATAAAAAAGCCCATTTTTGAATTCAACACTATAATCTAAAATATTTATCTTTTTCTAACGACAAGATTATATAAAGCACGAAAGAACTAGTGAGGAGCTAAGCAACATGCGGATATCTCTTTTTTAGCTTTAATAACTATTACATAATGTGCTATTTCGATGATTATTTTCATTTAAGACTAAGATCTAGAATATTGATCAATATATATTTGTTTCAAAATGTTTATTTCACATGCATTTAGCTTACAATGCTAACCTTTTTTTTTGCTTGTTTGTGAAAATAAAATGCACATAAAGAGCTTTACATTATCTTCCAGTGCTGTGGCGGATTGGTTATTGCTCGGGGGTTCATAGCGCCCTAACCAAGTTCGAGCTTTCTCGTGCACATGCCTAGGAACATTTAAGTGGGGCCATGTTTAGCCCCCAAAATTGTCGGGGATTAGTCGGGATTTGGCCCGGACACCCTTCTAAAAAAAGAGTTTTACATTATGATGAACTAAGTGTATATAAAACAAACACATTACGCAACAAATATATGTTAATCAATGTATTAAATACCATATTTTAAATGTGCAAGGTGTTGTGGTGGAGTGGTTAGTGCTTGGAGGGTACATAGTGCCCACCCAAGTTCTAATCCCCCCGTCCACATACTGAAGGGCATTTGTCAATTCCTTTGTAAATGGTCGGTAACGTCCTGAGAAGGGTAGTGGATGGTATCCTTGTCTACTTGGGTTCGATTCGGAGGGGGAACAGGAGGCGACACCCCAGTTCATGGGTCGACCTTCGGGCCGGGCATGGGCGAGGCTATGGGCCTGTAACGGTTTCCATGGTCGAGAGGATTAGTCGGGTGCCCGAATGGATCCCGGATACCTCTTTGACTTCGGTCGAGGCGTGTGCGTGTGTTTAACTGCCGTAAAAAAGAAAACCATATTTTAAATGAAAAAAACATGTATAACAAAATCTAAAAGTAGAGTTTTCACATATCTCACATATTTTAATGTTTTTAAATAGTTAATCTCTATAAAATATATAATAATATAATATAAAAATAAATGAAAAATATTATGCAAAGTGGATGAATGGATGGGAAGGGCATGAGTCCACATCAAAATCCATAAGATGCATTCTAGAGATTAAATGGTAATCACTAGAGATTTTTGATGGTTATTTAAAATTCTTTTTCCATTAATCACAATTTTTAAAAGTTGTCAATAATCCTTTGATAAATGTATATTTTACAAATGGACTTTCGTTGTTTTTTTATAGTTGTCGTTAAAACTATATAAAACTTTATTCTTTTATTATCTTTCAGCGTTCATTGTAAAACTAATGAATATTGAATTGTTGATTTAACGGTATATTCATTGTTGAAAATGCCTTGTTTAATAGTGGAATGTTATCTAATAATACTTCCTTACAAAATACCAATTAATTGTTGTTTACATAAACCTACATTTTTGAAGAAAAAAAATTCTACACAAAATAACCATAAATTCAATCATGGAAAACCACACACCACCTTCACACTTTGCGATTTTGTTTGCCTACAAATGACAAGTGGTGTAATTGTACCATATTGAAAATTTAATTATAACAAAATAGTTGAAAAAATAAATATATTTACATAACTTCATTTTTATATGCAGTTGATGTAAAATATTTATATCTCTAATTATGTTGTTCTTGGATCATAATAGAATTTTATGATTTATGATCTAATGAATGGATATCTAAAGGGTATGGATTCACACACCCTACCCTATGCATCAATACACCCTACTCCACATCATTTAATTCAGTCAAAGCATAAAAGTTTGCATTATCATTTAATTTTTTTTCTCTCTCTCTTATATTGTTCTTATCTTTTTTTTTTATTAATAAATATTAATAATAATTTATGTATAGTAGTTATTATCTTAATCATAAATAAAAATAAAATAAAATTTATATAAATAAATTAAAAAGACAAATATCTTTTTTCTTTTGTATAAAGAACATATAATTTATTTTATAACCTTACACATTTCAGTGTGTGTATAGATATGGTTTGCACAATATAATAGAATATATTATTTAAAAACTAAAATAGTAACTGATACTTTTTATTTTATTTTTATTTGATAGAATATATCATCAATCATTCTATAATCTTAAAAATTCATAAAATATTATTATATTTTCCATTTTTAAGAATTCTATAATAATCATATTTTCCATTTCCCATAATTAGTAAGAAGTAATATTCCTATAAAAAAAATACAAAGACAAGTGTTATTAATATTAAGAAGTAAGAAACATATAAATATATATAGACAAATGTTATTCATATTACTTTTTATAGATATATTTTTCTTTTTAAAAAAAATATTACTTTATTTTAATGTTAATACATAAAAAAAATACAAATGATAATAATTTTTTTAACATAATATTCGTACAATTTTATAAAATTATTAATAAAAGGTTACATGAAATAAAAATTTTATAAAAAAGTTATATGAAAAGAAAAATAATAAAAATAAAAAATATAAGTAAAATATAAAATCACTTAATGATGATGTAATGATTACATTTATAATTAATTAATGAAGGGTATTAAAAAGCCTACACTAGAGTAGGGTGATATAGAGTGGGGTGTCTCTCTCATCACCCTATCTAAAATGTGAATTAAGTTCTTTAATTATCGTAATTATAACTCTATTATAAGTTAATAATTTTACTTATTGAATTAAAATAAAGATTACTAATTGAATTACACGGAAATAAGTGATTCTAACTATTTTACTCAATCTTTTTATTGAAAAAAAAAACTATTTAAAACATGTATAATTCACTTACTTTTAAAATTCTTTAGAATAACTTTTATATATTAATGCAAACGGTAAATTGAACTACCACCCTTCAACACCTTGTAGTTTTGTTTGCCTACAAATGCCAAAATAGTGAAAACGAAATTAAAAAAGAGTTAGTTTACATCTACATATTTGATGTTTGGGGCATTTTTTTTATATAACAAAACTATATATATATATATATATATATATATGTATATAAAGAGGTGGGTTCATCATACGAAAACGATGTCAATTTAAGAAAACGCGGAGACGATTTGCAACCACACATTTTCAATTATGATGGACGCAATCACGGAGGATTGACGCGATTCATGGAAGGTGGAGATGATTAAAGGAGGTGACCCGGTCAAAACCATGAGTGGTTGAAAATCGTCATCATGTTTTCTTAAAAAAATTATCGTTCTCGTTTGAACCTTTCTCTCTCTCTCTCTCTACACACACACATATACATATATAAAAAGAGGATCATACGAGACTGATATTTGTTTAAAAGAACATAAATACTAAAAAAATCATATATGATTTTGTATTAGATTTTGTAAAAAGCCACACGGATGCCTTTGACAGCAAATTACAAATTCTCACAATTCTTACGTGGAAAAAGGAAATAAAAGGTCTGAACCATATATGAATTTGTACATAAATGATTTATGATTTTCTTAGTTATCGTGTTCTTTTAAATAAACATCGTTCTCATTTGAACCCACTCCTACATATATATATATATATATATATGCGTGTGTGTGTGTGTGAGAGAGAGAGAGAGAGAACCTAATTAAATGAGAACTCGGTGGTTTGTAAAAATTGTTATAATATGGACTACTTATTTAGGTAGCGTTTGGTACGCAGACAGGATTGGACAGGACAGGACAGGACTGGACTGGACAGGACAAGAGAGTAGGACAGGACTGGACAGAACAAATGTCTGTTTTGTGTTTGGTACGCCTAGGACTGGACTGGACTGGACAGAACTAGACAAGTTCCCTCAAAAAATTATTTGATAATTTTATTTATTACTTAATAGTTATAATTAACACATATAAACTAAACTAGTAACTTAAAATAAAGAGTTAATTACATTTTTGGTCTTTGTGGTTTGGTGATTTTAACACTCTGAGTCCATTTTGAAAATAATTATGGATTTGGCACCTGTGGTTTACATTTTATAACACTTTGGGTCCAAGAGGTTTACACTTTATAACACTTTGGGTCCAAGAGTGTTAACTCTGTTAATTTTTTCTGTTAAATTAATTTAGCACAGGGGTATTTTGGTCTTTTTACTTATATATTTATTTCCATTTAAAATCACAGGGACCAAAGATGTAATTTACTCTTAATATATTAATAAGAGTTAAAAAAGTAAATAAAAATTAACAATCCCAAATAAAACCCTACACCATCTTCATTATCTTCCATGGCAGCTTATCATCTTCCACGGTGACCTACACCTCCGGCCACCGACCACAGACCACCCACGTCACCACCGCCTTCCTCACCCACCGGCGGCCCATGTCACCTTCGCCCACCACCACCACCAGCCGTCAGCTCACCATCGTCTTCACTACAACCACCCGTCTTCACCATAACCACCCACTTCCACCACCGCCCGCCTACGTTACCATCGGCCGCCACCGTCGTTTTCACCACTAAGTGCACACGTCCACCATCATCTTCACCACCAGAAGGGTTTGGAGGCATCATCTTCCAGATTTTGATTTATTGTTGTTGAACCAGGGATTGAAGGTGAGGAACATATTTGGGTTTGGTTTTTTGCATTTGTTAATGTTTTCATAATCGTTTTTGAATGCTTAATCTTAATCTATAATCAATTTTGGATTTCGATCCATGGTTTTGTTTGATTTTGGGATTTTTTTTGTTTGAAATATTAGAGTTTAGGGTTTTTTGCTGGATTTTGGGTTTTCTGCTTGATTTTGGGATTTTTTTTTGTTTGAAATATTAGAGATTGATTTATGCTTAACTCTGAGTTTTTTGAATCCTCATGAACTTCCAAGATGAATCTGAGATGAAATCTGAAATGGGTTTATGGATTTAATTACATTTTAATTTATGGTTTGTGGGATTATGAAAAATTATGATTTTGGTGGCAGCGGTGGGAGATGGTGGTGGTGGTGGTAGGTGGTGGCAGCGGTGGGAGATGGTGGCAACGGTGGGAGATGGTGGCAACGGTGGTGGTGGTGGCGGTGGTGGTGGTGGTGGTGGGTTGGAAAAGATGAAAAACAAAACGAGAAGGAAAAAGTTAATAAAAAATGAAAACATTATTAAAAGACCAAAATACCCTTGTTGTAAATTCATTTAACAGAAAATTTTAACGGAGTTAGATTCTTGGACCCAAAGTGTTATAAAATGTAAACCACAGGTGCCAAATCCATAATTATTTTCAAAATGGACCTAGAGTGTTAAAATCACCAAACCACAGGGACCAAAAATGTAATTAACTCTAAAATAAATTACACAATTTTCATAAACATAAACATAAACACACACACACACACACATATATACATATATGTTTTTTATGTAACTAATGTTGATGGTCATGGTAGAGGTATCGGTGGTGGCCGATGGTAATACTAGTGATGACGGTGGTGGTGGTGGTGGTGGTGGTTGTGGAGAACGTGAAGATGGTGGGCAGTGGTGGTGGTTGCGGTGGAGATGGACAGTTGTAAAGGTGGTGGTAGGTAATTGTTGACAGTTGTAAATGTGAAGGGGACGTAGAGGAGGTTGTTGTAGGGGAAGGGGAGGTGGAGGAGGTTGTTGTTGTAGTGGAAGACAAGGTGAAGGTGGCCGATAGTGGCTACCAATAGCGGCGGCGGCCACGACTAGTAGTGATAAACACGAAAACAAATACCATATTGAAGTTAAATATCAAACGAATGTTAATTAGTAATATATTAGTTTCTGTCACATTTCTGTCCCATGTTGTTCCACCTATTTTGGTGGAACAGAAAAACAGTCATTTTTGTCCCATGTTGTCCCACCTTGTCCCAGTTTATGTCCTGTCCCATGTCGCACCAAACGTGGGACAGTGAATTCCTGTTCTGTCCCATGCTGCGCCAAACATGGGACAGACAGTTTTGTCCCGTCCTGTCCTGTCCTGTCCCACGTACCAAACGCAGCCTTATTGAATTTAATCACTTTTATATATTTAATGCGATGATAACCATCAGGGGCGGAACTACAGCTTGCTCCGGGGGGTCCCGTGCACCCACTGTGATCTGTTCGCAAGAGGGAATTTTTTTTGGGTATATAAAGTGCACCCGCTTAAGTTCAGGGAGTGCTCCTACGTGTTTTAATTTCTCAGGGGTTAAAGGTGCACAACTAAACAAACTTAAAAGTTTTTCCCTCTTTTACTTACCCTCTCTCTACCTCTCTCGCGCAGGACATGAATTTTTAACAAATAAGTAAATAATTTTCTTTTATAATATTTGTTTTGTGTGGCTAATAATAGGAACAAAAACAACACAAAACAATGAACCAAATAGTAAAAAACCCTCCACCCCTCCCTCACTATGTTCGACCTTCCTCCGCCCTCTGCTTCTGCTTGATTGCTTGGTTGTTTCTTTCATTTTGTGAGTCTTTACTCTTTGTGACTCGTTTCAAGGTTTTTTCTTTTTCCAAATCTCAAGTTTGCCATTTTGCCCTAAATTTATTATTAATTGTCTAGTTGATTTTCTTAAATGTAATATTAGTCATACATGTTTATTAAATATTGATTAGTGTTCCTATTTCATATTTGCCATTTTGCCCTAAATTTGTTATTAGTTTATTTCATTTTTATCAAATGGCCTTAAATTTGATATTAGTTAGCTAATTGCCCTAAATTTGATATTAGTTGATTGACCTAAATTTGATTTTAGTTGATTGACCTAAATTTGATTTTAGTTTTTTGTTCTAAATGATTAGTTATAATATTATACAATTATGTTTACATGATTTCTTTGATATTACTATATGATTTATTTCTTTGTTTTGAGTTTTTATATTAATCTTTACCAAAAATCAAAAAATTAAAAATCTTTTGAAATTAAACAAAAAGCCGAGAAGTTCTCACGATTCAACAAAAAAATCCATCGAAATCAACCAAAATACCCGAATTTTTTCTCTCTAGAAATCAACCAAAAACGTAAAAGGTCCCGCAAAGATGGAATTAGACTAAAATAAATTCGTGAATTTTTAGTTTGTGCACCCACTGACCTAAAATCCTGCGTCTGCCACTGATAACCATCAACCAGTTTTCTAGTGATTTTTTACTTTTTCTATTCTTTTAAATCATTAATTATTAAAATGAATAATGCATTAGTTCTTATATTTTTACAAACTACCGAGTTTTTATACGAAGGAGAATAACGTTTTCCTAACCAATAATGAGAATAAAAACACAAATGAAATGAAATTGAAAAAAAAAGGAATAAAATAGTTATAATAAATATTTATATATAAATTTTAGAAACCCAAGGAATAGTGTCTTCATCTGCTTACATCACAGTCCCTTGTACATTTATTCATCAACTATATTCACCCCTTTATATTTATTATACTTGGATTTAAAAAATGATTGAAATATTATTTAGTTAATTAAGATTGAAAACATCCAAATCTTGTAACATCCTTCCTATTCACACCAACATCAACAGTAACTTTTAAAATTTCAATGTAAACTTAATTTATATAGAGTGTAAATATCAAGTTCAATTGCCTTATATATTCTTATTAATCTTGAAATTAGATCAATTCATGTATTGAAAGTATAAAAATTATATAAAGTCGTAAATTTGACACATGTAGCCTATATATACATACATATATAGGATTAAGTTTCGATGAAAGTTGAAGTTAAGATAAGAAGTGTGAGAAGTGATTAATAAATCATCGGATGAGAAATAGATTCACATTAGAATGAGATTAACTAGATCAATTAGCTTCTAGAGCGTAATTCATGGGAGAGGCTGAGATTAAAAGAGATCAAGACTTCAGATCTACTTCTCACTGTTAACTCAACTTCTTACATGATCTTTCACCTATGTGTGTGTGTGTGTGTGTGAAAGTTGTGTGTAGAGTGGGGACGTGGGAGGAGTAGGCTCCACAAGTATTATCATATGTGAGAAGGGTATTCTTTATTTGACATGTGTGATGCTAAATTAGAGACGTTGACACTCATGTGAATGGTGTTCGTTGTTCATGCGTTTTGGATGTCTTTAGGCTTTGTTTTGTTATTGGGCTTCCTTTGTTTGTTTGTTTGTTCCTTTTCTCGATGCTCCCTTGTACTCCTTTTACTAGTGCCTTGCTAGTCTGTTTCTAATAAAGTCTCTGGCCTGCTTGGCGGGATTGATTGCTTTGTCGAAGCTCCTTGCCTTGCATAGTCCTTTGCTCTTAAAAAGGTCATTTAAATATTTGTATATTTATATATAGGCAAACGATCATACTATACAAAAAAGTTGAGTTACCAGTGAGAATCATGATAAGTGGATCTTAATTCTTATTTTTTATTTTGTTAGAGAAATTCTCTTAGGAGGCTTGCACGATAGGCTATTCATCAAGTGGGTTGAGCGTGCCCCTGATAATTGTGTTGTTGTGTCTATCAATCATTTTTAAAGCAGTCATTCTTTAATATAAAAAATGTAGTTATTTCAATAATTATGCAAGAACAAAAAAATTGAAATGGATTTTTTCGTTGTCGCGATTGAAGTAATGAGTCTCACAGTACTGAGAGGCTCATTACTTCAATCAGTCCCATGTCGACATAGTAGGTAGGTAGGAATACCTAGGGGCACGAAATAACTCTTGCTAATGAAAATGATTAGTCAATCAAATAACATAAACATTATCCTGTGTTTCCAGACATGCTGAGCTCCACATATTCTTGGGATTGGCTTTGGGCCTTTCTTGCAGAGCTTATTTATGTGCATCTGCATCTAAGCACTGGGTAGACTGGCGAAGGAAGGCTGGAATGCCAACATGCGTCTATTATGAATTCACCCGACTAAACAGTACGTCCCCATGCCCTCTATGTGGCAACAGGGGGGATGATCTCTTTTAATCTCATGATAACTTTATAGATGAATTGATCTTGTGCATCTTATCTTGTTGTATCTCATTTTAACATACATTCATGTGCATCTAACGATTGATAACCATTTCGATTCTTACGTTAACCTTAACTTCTAACAGAGACTCAATCTTTATATATATATATATAGGGGAAGTATCAAATACAAACCAACTAGTTTGTACAAACTCTACAAACCTAATCTTAACCATTGATTTTCCATTAATTTCATTGATTTTGTGTATCTCCTAATTTTTAGGCAATTTTCAAATTTGGTTGAGAGAAAATTTAGGAACTTAATAAATCCACACCATTGATCATGTACATGTATGGTTGAGATTGGTTTGTATAGTTTGTACAAAGTATCCGATTTGTAACGGATACGACCCCTATATATATATATATATTTGTATGTGTGTGTATGCGCATGCGCACGTGCGTGTTTTGCATATGATACCATGCTGTTTTCGTGAGACTCGTAAGATCATATATTTACACTTGAAACTTCACAGAAAAACACTGCGAAGGTAACCTATACAGTGTTTTTTATACGAAGGTTCGGATCTTTTTACCTACACAATGTTAACTATAATTCAAGCTTTAAATGTAAAAATAGGGTCTCAAAGATCTCACGAAAACATGATGGTTTTATCCATATATGTTATGTATATGTATGTATGTGTGTGATGATGTGTATGGAAGAGAATAAGGTTTGGTCATCTTGATAAGTCATAGCTGTGGACTGAGGATCCCATAAAGATGGTTGTACATGCTGTCGGTTGATGCCATACATTCCACAATAATATTAAAATATAAATAAAATATTACTACTTTTTTTCAGAAAAAAAAAAAAAAAAAAAAAAAACCCTTTTAATATACTTGAATCTCATTCTACAAATTATAAATAGCATCTTTTAACATATTTATTGTAATGAATATAGAAGTTTTGATGATTTTTGTGAGATTTGGACTACTAGAAAGTGAAGAGAAAAAGAGGTATAGCATCCTGTATATTTATAGCAACCTAAATAATTTGTTTTCATTTTAATTTTAATTCTTATTATCATATTTATTTGAGGAAACACAAGTTTAAAAGAAAATACAATATACAATACATATATAGTGATAACTTTAAGAACTCGTTAAATTGTGACAACCTTAAGAACTAATGCATCATATGTTATTCTTATTGATTTTTTCATCTAAATTAAGATTCAAAATATCAATTAAGATATAGTTATTCACAATATACTCGATTCACAAAGTGAATATTTTGTGTTTCTTTATCAAACAAAAAGTATAGGTAAAAAGTTTCATATTATATATGAACCAAAATCTACATGAAACGAATACATTTTAAATCAAATATTACATGTTAATAATCAATATGTTAAATATTATACTTGGATGAAAAGAAAATCATGTTAAACATAGAAATTCTCATGATTTATATATTTTGAAATTCTGAAATGATAAAACCCCTGTATACTTATGTGTAATTTTTATGCTTAATTTGAATTGTATTATAAAGATGATATTCATTTCATACTTTGTTAAGTTGTTTTATCTAATATGGAACAAAAGTTCTTAACAAACCATAAATATTAACATATTAAATGATTTTTATTTTATTGTTCATAAATATTGTTTTTTTTTAATCTAAAACGAAAAATCGAGGAACACCATCATAAGCTTCCATTTGGACTATATGTACTTTGTGCATACGGGTAATTTTGTAATATGCATACGTGCATAAAAACCCAAAAAGAACTCAAATTACCCATATGCACAAGTGCACACGGTCCAGATGGAAGATTACGATTGTGTTTTTGGTTTTCTGTTTTTGTAAGGTTTTTCCTTGAACCTATATATATATATATATATATAGGTAGGTTCAAATGTGAACCACTTTTTGGTTGTGAACGTGAGGACAACGGAGAGCGCGATACGTGGCGGATGACTAGGCGCTACGTCGGTCCACGGCGGATGGCTAGGCGCGATTCATGGCCTCATGGGAGGGCATTGAATTAAAGAGCGAGGGGCACACTCAAAGCCGCATTTATTGACTAATCTCCGCCACGTGTCGCGCTCTCGGTTGTCCTTACGTTCACAACAAAAAATTGGTTCACATTTGAACTTTCCACAATATATATACACACACTAATATATACCTAAAATTTTGTGTGTTTCATCTTCAAAAGCCCTAATTCATCATGTGATCGAAGATAGATGGAGTTTATGAAGGGAGGTGTGAAAAAGTGTTTGTGGGCCTCAGGAAATCATTTTTGTTAATATGCGATATCAAAGAAACGATTCCTTTTAGAATTACTCATGCATGAATTATTCTTTTAATGGAAACAGTTCTTTCTTTATTTTTGTAAATTTATTTTGTTAAAGCAAATTAATATAACAAATTATACATATTTAATTTGTTTTTAATTATTAAATCGCTCCTGTAAACATGTAGAACCATTGAGAGAGAATGCAATAAGAAATTATGGTTGTGTTTATGTATGAGATTTTTATACACACTTCTTATAGAGATTGAGGTTAATTTAGGGAATAATCTTTAAAAATAAAAATATTTATGAACCCCTTGATATGGGTGGATTCATACAAAACGCTTATTAGTTTAAGAAAATAAGAAAGAAAGAAAAATTTGATGTAAAAAATCATGCATGATTTACGTGGATTAAGTTGCAGTCAAAGTTGTTAATGTCCAAATTATTACTATTAATGTAAAATCACAAATCACATGTAATTTTATACATCGACGAACATTTTCTTGTTTTCTTAAATAGCTAGCGTTCTCGTTTGAACATTTCTCCATGTTAATAACCTTTCATTTGTACAGAATGTGCATTTACATACAAGTAATTGAAGATGTTTCCTTGTTTCTATGCATGTATGCATATATACACACTGTATCGACGAAGAGTTATTAGGGTATTTCTCAATTATGTATGTATATGTATATATAGGGAAAGGGAAGAGTTCAAACAAGAATCCTTGCTATTTGCGAGAACGCAAGAAACTTCGCGCATGTACAAAATCATATATGATTCATGTACAAAATCACATATGATTTACGTAGAAAAATCACATATATAATTCACGTACAAAATCATAATGATTCACATATAAAATCACATGTGATTTGGTACATGGTCTACTTCCCTTTTTTTTGTTAGTGTATAATCACATGTGATTTTATACATGGACGAATAAGGTTTTCGCATTCTCATAAATAGCAAGGGTTCTCGTTTAAACCTCCACACATATATATAAACGTACGTATATATCATAGTTATAGACACAACTCAACCTTTTTCCTAGTCTTTCTCCCTTTCTCTCTCTCCATACACACACACACACACACACTGACACACACACACATAATAATATATATATATATATAGAAAAGTTCAAATGTGAACCACTTTTTGGTTGTGAACGTGAGGACAACCGAGAGCGTGACACGTGGCGACTTTGAGTGTGGTCCCCCTCTTTAATTCAATGCCCTCCCATGAATCGTGCCTAGTCACCCGCCATGGATCTGACATGGCGCCTAGTCATCCGCCACGTGTCACGCTCTCGGTTGTACTCACGTTCACAACCAAAAAGTGGTTCACATTTGAACCCACCCCTATATATATATATATATATATAGAGGGAAGTTATTTTGCAAACCATAAAAAACGTGCAAACCGTGCAAACTCATGGTTGCACACGTAAAATCAGTGAAATTGATTCATGGAGTTGTTTAATATGATGAAAATGTTTCATAAACATCAAATTTTGAGGAAATTGTTTCATATGTTGGTGTTTTTTATTCATATGAAACTTTTTTATCGTTTCTATGAAACTTTTTCATTTCTACGTAAATAAACACCTTCATATGAAACAATTTCATCACAAAATTTAGTATATGAAACATTTTCATCATATTAAACGACTCTATAAAAGATTTTTCATTGATTTACGTGTGCAACCATGAGTTTGCACGGTTTGCACGTTTTTTATGGTTTGCTAAATAACTTCCCACTATATATATATATATATATATATATATATGATAATAAAGGATTTATATAAAGGGAGAAAAGGGTGTGTTGGCTTTCCCTTCTTTTAAAGAAAAATAAAAGATAGAAGTGTTTTAGAGAGAGAAAGAGAAAAGAGAGAGATGGAAGAGCAAGTAGTAAGCCAATCAACAGTAACTCATCTCCTTCAACACACATTGAGAAGCTTTTGCATTCATGAAAATTCAGAGTGGGTTTATGCTGTTTTTTGGAGAATCTTGCCAAGAAACTACCCTCCTCCCAAGTAATTATATATCTATATAATATTTAACCATTTATTTTATATATCCACTAACCCTTTATTCAATATACCCTAGTTAGGTATTTAGTTCTATTTTCCCCCTTAATATCCCTAACCATGTTATATATGTTCTTTTCTTGATTAATTAATTATAGATGGGATACTCAGACTGGAGCATATGATAGGTCAAGAGGCAACAGAAGAAATTGGTAAATTAATTAAGTTTTTTCCATTATACACACACATATATATAGATATAAACTTGGGATGATGTGAGATCCTACTGTTTTTGTGAAACTCGTAAGATCATAATTTTACACTTAAAACTTCACAGTAAAACACTGTGAATGTAACCTTCGCTACTAAACACTGTGAATGTAACATTCACAACGTTTTTTGCTGTGAACTTTAAGGTTTGGATATTTATTACCTCTACAGTGTTTTGATGTGAATTTTCGAATGTAAAAATTTGATCCATGGGGTCTCACGGAAACAATTTGGTCTCACGTGAACCTAACTGTGTATATATAACTTTATATAGGTATAACCTCTAATTTTCCAAAATTTGCATGATTATATATGTGTTTAATTTCTTCAAATTAGTTCTTGAAATTTTAATTATATATAGGATATTAGCATGGGAGGATGGCTTCTGTAATTTTGCAGCCTCAACAACAACAGAAACAAACCATGAATATCAACAATATCAATGGCTTCAACCTGAGCTTTTCTTCAAGATGTCTCATGAAATTTACAATTATGGTGAAGGGTATTTATGGAATTTATATAATATCTTGCCTTATATACCCATTAACTATTTTATTTTTTAGGTTTGTTAATACCAGTTAACTTAATTGCTAGCTCCATCTAATCATAATTACTAAAAAAATTATAATTTTTTTCCAGATTAATTGGGAAAGTTGCAGCTGATCACAGTCATAAATGGATTTTTAAGGAGCCAACTGATCAAGAAATTAATTTCTTGTCTACTTGGAATAACTCAGCTGACTCAGTATGTAGATTTCAAGATTCCCATATAATTAAATGCTTGATTAATATTCATTATATTTTTATTTCAAAAAAAGATATTAATTATATGGTTTGTGAATTGTGATTGATATATAGTTGTTGTTAATAAAATTTTAAGATACAATTCAAATGCTTAAAATTATTTAAATTGTTTTCATGTTAACAATTTTTAATAAATACCAGGATTTGCTATTATTATATGCCACAATTATGAATGAATTAATATTAACAAAAGTTATGAATTAAGCACATGATTAAAATCTCATTGAATGTAACTTGTGATTACATAATTACCTACAAAACTCATTTAAGTAAATTTAAAATTGGTGAATTTAACTGATTTCCTATAGTTTGAATATAAGTTTAACTAGGGTTATTAAATGGATTATGAGATTATCAGTAATAATTTTTGTTCTTTATTTGCTTAATAACAGCATCCAAGAACTTGGGAGGCTCAGTTTCAGGCTGGTATAAAGGTACAAGTACAATATGCATAATGTACAATACTCATAAGTCATAAGCAGCTTGCTAATTAATTATTAATTAACTTGTGCTTATTTTCAGACTATTGCTTTGGTTGCTGTTAGAGAAGGTGTTATTCAACTGGGATCCATTCACAAGGTTGGCTCTCCTCTCTCTCTCTCTCTCTCTCTTGAATATGATTATTGTAACTTTGACTTTTGAAAGTCAAATATATATAACAAATATAAGTATATAGGTCGGTTCCAAATGGAAACTCATATTTGATTGTGAACTTGAGGATAGCTGAGAGTGCTCCACGTGTTTTATTCGGCTCATATTTAGTTTTAATAATACATAATTATTCAGATTGAATATTATGCATTATTTAAGGTGAATAATACAATATTCAGATAATGCTAATATTCAATCTGAATAATCGTGTATATTCAGACCGAATATCTCACGTGGCCTACTCTCGCCTGGCCTCACAATCGAAATGAAAAATAAGTTTTCATTTGAACTTTTCTATATATATATATATGTGGGTTGAGTTCAAATGAAAACGGTGTCTATTAAAAGAACATGTGAACCAACAAAATCATATATGACTTTATGAAAAAAGCCACTCAGACGACTTTGGCCGCATTTTAAGACGTGAGCAAAGTCGTGTGAATCGTATATGATTTTGTACATAAATCATATTTCATTTTCTTAGTTCATATGTTCTTTTAAATACTTATTGTTATCGTTCGATCGTGCCTCTCTCTCTCTCCCTATATATATATATATATATGCATTATATTATATTCATGAACCCTATATTAAATCATGTTAAAAACCCTTTGAAATTAAATGGTCAAATAAAAGGATCAAATTATTGTGAAGAGAACAAAGGAAACCCTACTCACTTTTTTAAGCAAGATTTCAGGAATCATTTTGGAAAAGGTGAAATTTTTATCATACCTTTGATACTTTAACTTTTTTTAGTTTAAATTATAGATAATGTGTTTTATGCAATATGGGTGCCAAAGTGTATATTTTTCCAGGCTTTTAAAATATCATAAAAACCTTAAAAGAAAGATAATAATAATAATATAAATCAATTCTAAAACAGTGAAAGAGAATGTAACTAATGTACTATATTTATTATTACATGCATCTGAACGGTCTATCAGATGGATGTGTCACAGTCAATAGTGCTTTAAAACAAATAAATACATTATTTACAAAGGACACTTGTTTTATGAACAATAAATAAAGTATACAAAAAGACAAAAGAATATACATCTGAAACACAAAAATAATATTGATAATTCTTATATTTTATATATATATATAGGAAAAGTTCTAATGTACACTCATTTTTTATTGTGAATCCGTATCATTATATTCGGTATGAATAACGTAGGTGCATATTCATGATGAATAATATAAACATTCGACAACTTCTTTAAATGAAATAACATAGATCTATACAAACATGTTTTTATCGTAAAAAATGTTCGATAATTGATCGAGTCAGATCAAATCTTTAAACGTTGTAGAAAAATTACCATAATACCCCTACAAGCACAACCATGGCAAAATTTGTAAGAAAGTCAATTTCCCCCTTGAATCTTTATAAATGACAATTATATATAACATAATCTTTAAATTATAGTCACTAAAATACTTGATTGCAAATGGGATCAAAAGGTGATTGAAGACTTGAGCTATGTGGTGATGCTAAGAAAGAAGTTGAGCTACATAGAGAGCATCCCAGGAGTACTACTACCACATCCGTCATCTTCACTTTACCCTTTTAAAGCAGAAGGGTACAACACACCCGAACTATGGCCGCCCTTCCACGGCGGCCATACTGGCGGTGGCAATGATTTGCGATGGCTTATAACCAACCATTGAACATAACTCCTTCCATGAGTAGCCTTGAGGCCCTCCTATCGAAACTCCCATCGGTCGTGCCAGTTTCATCTCCACCACCACAGCTCCACCGTTTTGCGAGGCGGTGCAGCCACATTTTGTGGCGGTGCGTCGGAGAAAGAGGTGGCAGAGGAGGAGGAGGATGAGACAAAAGATGTGGGAGAATGCAGCAGTTCTATGTCTTATGGCCATCAGCATCAGCATTTTCAACATCATGAGGTAAATGTAAGCAGTTGCATGACCAATAATAGGTATTAATTAGGGTGTATTTAAATTAGTAATTAGAGATTAATTATGTATGTATTAGTTTCAATTATATAATAGTGTGTCCTTTTTTTTATCTTTTTCTTGTTTCTTATTTTATATAAGATCTATATTTTTCTTTTTCTTTTTTGTTTGCCTTTTTATTTGGTTTTGAGGTATGTAATTTGATAATCTTAATAAAGAGAACTTCAATAACAAAACTATTTCAAAAGGGAGTGGTTGCCAATATTTGATTCAAACTAATGAAATGATAAAACCTTCATAACAAAAACACTATACACATCCTTTTACAATGATTCTACTATAAGATTTGATGTTTTGTTATACCCACACAACGTTTTGTTTTTGTTGTGAAAGCTCGATGCGATTTTGTGGGGTTACAGATATCAAGAAAATTTCACATAATCCATGTCATATAACTATACTTTCATGTAATAAAAACGAAATTTCTAACCGACAAAATTCAATTCGTGAAAGATCATTGAAGCAATCAACCACACTTTGATACAAAAAGTGTAACAATCATAATGGATTCAAATGAAATCTAAGATTGTGTCAAGCTTTATGTTGTTGAAAGACTAAAAATTCAAGCTTTTAACTTAATGGATATGATGGTAATAAGGGCATTTGCTAATGAAAAGCTTGAACTTCTTCCTTGAAATGTTGAAGCAAATCCGGAATGGTTTTCACCGAATGTTCTTGCTTGTCTCTCACACGAACGCTTACCTGCAAATACGTATTAAGTTACAACCGTTCTATTGTTGTTTTAAAAAAATCCATAATGTATTATAAAAATCAGACACAAGAAGTGAAAATATTAATGGCGAAGCATATTAGTAAGGATACGAAGAACATTTATTTTGGTCCACAAGATTCTTGTACTTCGTCACTAATGAGGGTATTTTGGACACTTGACTAATACTACACATTGGGTATGTTTCAAATGAGAACTGTAAATATCTCCAAAACCTCATGACGATTTTACGAGTCATTCATCATGAATAACTCTAAAATACTCAACAATAATATTCCTCGTGGTTTTCATTATTCATGATATTCATCATGTATAATACACGAATAGGTGGTTCTCAAGTTCTCAAACATTTACAGTTCATTTGAACTGCCATACTACACTTCTAACTAAGCATCAGTTGGATTTATTTGCACATGAGAGGGTACAAAATTCAACTTTGGCTCACCAAGTCTACATCTCAAAGCAAAGTTCCCTTAGCCTAAAGGCTATCAGCATAATGGTTACCGATAGAGGCCAAACTCCTTTAAGGTCCAACCGGGTCGTCCATTAGTATGCTACTATGCTAAAACTTGGTCTTTTAACAGAGACCCAACTTTAGTTGCACTTCAGGTCCAACTTTATGTGGCCCAACCATCTTATTGAAGACCTATCTAATTTCTTCCAAAATAAAAAACGGCTATTTAATCTCAAAATTTGCCAATTAAAGACAAAAACACTGTAAGATTTTTTCTATGATATGAAATTTTATATGGTTCTAATGCGGGTGTAACAGGGCCTCCAAAAAAATTGGAACGGCCCGAGGTCAAGAGTTCAAACTTCAAATCTCACAAACCGTGACAGGTGTTGGCTCTCAAATCAAATCCAACGAAGATATTATCATTTATATACTTAAAAAACGAAAGTCTATAAATTCAAATCCAACAAAGATGTGTACCTTTCCGGTGTCACTTCTTCTTCACCAACAACTAGTATGTAGTTGTACTGGGCCAACTGTGCTTCTCGTACCTAAACAACACAAAATGAAAAACATTCAAAAACAAATAAAGCCAGTAATCTCGTGAACAAATTTTAAAAAGAGCAACACATATCGAAAAAAGCATAGTCACTAATATAATGAGCGAAGTTTAGTGGGGGATTAAAGTATCAATATTAACAAAATAACCTTGGTAATGGGTGGGTGGTAAGTTTGCAACAAAATAACATTTTTATGAAATTTCCGACATACCTTTTTCTGGATTGTTCGATCAGATGTATCAATATCCACATAATAACCAGCTTCATCGATCTGGTCCCTTACCTGCCAGCAAAAAGTACAACAGAAAATATAAAACAATGATTATGAACCCGACAGAAAGCAAACGGAAACGGTTAACTTGTCATTTCTTAGGGTGCACTGGGTATCTGGACAGAACAAACAAAAATAGGACAGAACAGAACAGTTGTTCAGCATTTGATGAAATGAGACTGGACAAAACACGACTGATAAAATGACCAATTTACCCATTATGAGTTGTTTATATCTTCTCTATATTTTGATTAATTTATTAAATTATAATAAAAAGAAGTATCTTTATACAAAAATATATTTTAATCGAAAGTTTTCGTCAAGACGGTTAGAATATACAGAGTATATTAATTTACATTTTCATTTTCATTTATACTCATTAAATTATGGAATATATTGTCCTTCACTACGAAAATGCGAAACAAACTCTCACAAAAATAACTGAAATTACGTAAGGTGGGAGGGAAACAAAAATACAAAATGAACACAGTTAGTATTTTAGTTTCATAATCGACATTCTAATCATAACCTCTAAAACTTCGTAACTTTCCAATTTAAGAAAAAAAAACAAGAACAAGAAAATACCTGTTGTCCATAGTCTTGGGATTTGTCAGATACGGGGCAAACAATTGCTTGGCGGGGACTAAGCCAAAATGGCCATTTTCCCTTATAATGCTCCAAAAGTATAGCAAACATTCGCTCAACGGAACCTAAGATAGCTCTGTGTATCATAACGGGCCTCTCCCTTTTACACTCGTCTTCGGCTGAATACGATAAGTTGAATCGTTGAGGGAGTTGGAAGTCCAGCTGTAACAAGAAACATATATTACTTCAATAATCAAAGGAAATCCAGATTGATTGTAAATTTATAATGATTAGTGTTGACAATAACCTGTAAAGTTGCACATTGAAATTTTCGTTTCATCGCATCAGAAACGGATATATCGATTTTTGGACCGTAAAACGCCCCATCGGCTTCGTTGATCTACAAATATGAAGATAGGGAATTGAAGTAATCAGACAAAGTAGGATTTAAATTATAAATAATTATAAGAGTAACTAAAGTACCTTTTTATTACAAAACAAATGTTTTTAACATATTTTTAAAACATTATTACATACAAATCCTACGAAATCTCGTGAAATACCAACCACTCCTGTGGGATTTAAAATCCAGGAAATCCTTCAAAGCAAACATGGGATTGGAATGGAATTCAAGTCCAGATACGTCAAAATCCAATCCAATCCAATCCAATCCCACAAACAACCTGGACGTAAAGGTCGGTTTGGTTTGACGAAATGTTTTTGAGGGATTTGGATTTCATGAAAGGGTTTGGAATGGAACTGAATTCCGTTTTTCATAAACAATTTTGAAAAACAAATTATAAAAAATAAACTAAATTGTATTTTTATTAATTGATTATTACAACAACAAAAAAAGTGTTTTTAACTTATTTTAATCCCTTGGTTAGGGGATTTCAATGAAACTTCGCAATTTCAAATCCTCAATTCTCTTCAAACCAAACATAGGATTGGAATTCCATTCCATTCCATTCCAAATCCAAATCCCTCCAAGATCCCCCCCGCTTTATCAATATTTGACCTATAAAATACACAATTCTCAAAGTGAAAATCTTTCGTTATTAACCTGCCATGGCTTCCCAAATTCATTCAAAGCATCTTTAAGTGCAGCTTCAGCTTTATCCCATGTTTCCACATCTCCAAGATACTTCTCCGGCCTCTACAAGACATAAAAATGCAATTTCATACTTCAAATTTCCAACACAATTACACCAAAATGGATTTCACGGCATGAAATAGCAAACCTATGTCTGCACAATGATGGTATTTCCAATTTAGACCTGCCATAAACTGACACGACACACTAACACATTTGCCAAGTCTAACTTTCATCTAATTTTCATAAAGATCATAAAGATGCAACCATCCTTACACAAAGTCTACAAAAACAACAACTAAAACGATAAGTTTTAAACAGAAAAATCGGACGAGATGAACGTACTGTTGATAGCTTCAGGTCGAAGGTGAAACCAAATATATCATACGCATAATTGATGAATTCTAAAACACTCTTGACTTCATCTTTTATCTGTATATAGATCAAGAAACGCGTCAAAGAAACATCAAAAAGGCACATAGACGATGATTAGCTGCGAGTAAATAGCATCTCACCTGGGACTCTCTACAGAAAATATGAGCATCATCCTAACAAAACACAATACTGTCAGTGTATGCAATATACAAAATACTAATACATATCATAAAACTTGAGAAAAAATTGGGGAAGACATTGCTAAGAGCATGAAATCAGAGCAATATATGTATCTAATATGAATTATAGATGACCAAAAACCGGTCCTGGGCCAGGCCCATATTGTAACCGGTCCCGGGCCCACGCCAGGCCCAAACCGGTCTCAATTTTTTTCCCAAAAATCAATTATGAACGTATAAAAAACTTTGTTTGAAGATTTTCATTTTTTTGCATAATATCGCGTTGAAATACACTATAAAATCATATGCACTTCAAAAATATTTTTTTGATCTTTTTTTATTATTACGACGTTCGGAATTTAGTATTGAACACTTAAAAGAACTTTCAAAAACTTCAAAAAGAACTTGAAGAACTTAAAAAGAAAACTTGAAGTTTCTGGTTAAAACCTTGAAATACATTTTATAAAAACTTATTTTTTTTTTAAAAAAAAATTGAGCCTATGTATAACAGGTCCCAGTCTTGGTCCCGTAACCGGTCTAGAGTCGGGCCTCGAATTTAAGTAAAAAGCGTAACCATGCCCGGGCCCATATTGGCCATTTTTATAAAATGGTTTATGGTGTCGGGATCCTAAAATAAATATTTGTTACTCAAATTTAAGACATGGTACAATTTACTTTGGAAAAAAAGCTAACAAAAAACATCCAGAGAGTGCATACCTGCTGAAATCTTCGAACACGAGTCAAACCGGTCAGTGCACCACTAGCTTCATTGCGATGCAGAACGCCAAAATCAGCTAGGCGAAGTGGAAGTTCTGAACAATGGAAATGATGCAAGTCTCAATAGCATTTCTTTAACGTAATTCCGCATGTTGTTAGTTAAACAACAAATACAGTAATCACAAAATGTTTAAACATAAAAAAAAAAAAAAAAAAAAAAAAAAAAAAAAAAAACATCATGAGAGAAGGGCCAATAATTTAATCGCTTTTAACCATAACGTCAAAAAACCCAATTGAAACATAACCTCAAAACAACAAAGCTATACATAAGTAAATATACTGACCCCTGTAAGAACGAACTCTGTTATCAAATATCAAGCAATGTCCCGGACAATTCATTGGCTTAAGTCCAAACTCTTGCTTTTCTATCTGCATCAAAAGAAATATAACAGATTGAAATTCCATTGAAAAATGTATGCATGCAAAAAATACATATGAATCTGTTTGATTATTTTACAAACAGAAGTCATACAAAAAATAAAAATATTGAAACAATTATAATTGAAACCAAATTGAAACCAAATTAAAAAAGGTTTGGTCAAAAGAAACGAACAAATGAATAATTATCTTATCGATCAGACAAGTTCATACACACATGCTAAACAATGTAGGTACTCAAGGATAGAAATGGAAATAAATTGCAAACCGAAGAGAGAAAAAACCAAAATTTCAAAGTCACAGGGACGAAAAACTTAATTTACTCTAACATGAACGAACAACGTTAACGGCAGAAGACTTACATCAAATACAAACATGTTCTCCTTGTAATTGGCAGCATGCCCTGAAGTTTCCCACAGTTGCATGTTGAACATATTCGGTGTGGTAACCTGCCAAAGACAACGTTAACGTTCATCTGCGACATCGTATAACATGCATACGACACCCAAAATACATAAAAGAAAAGATGAATCACCTCCAAATAACCTCTTTTACGATACTCTGTTCGTATAAAAGTCATCAACTTATCGGTTATTCGAGTACCATGAGGAAGAAAGAAACAACTTCCCGGGCTGAAACACATATAGAAAAATGAGCAATTACATACAGTGAACAAACAAGAATTATAAATAAATATCTTATAATCGACAGTTACCTAAGAGGATGAAAAAAGAAAAGCTCCTGCTTTTTGCCCAACTCTCGATGATCGTATTTTTTGGCTTCTTCCAGCAGAGCAATGTATTCCTGCAGGGATATTTTGAGGTGTTCGTAAAATTTGCCCATGCTATACTTGATTATTTTCTTTCATTGAAATCATTTTATATCGATACACTCATTTATAAACATCCACTATGCAATAAATCAAAAACCATAAATTTAGTATGTGATCAAGTGAAATAAAATAAATTCGACGACGAAATGTATGTAATCAAGTGAAAATCCCTTCGGTATTGAACTTTCACCAAGGATTGTGTGAAAAGTTGAGTATAATGTGAGAAGGGGATCTGAACTGTAGATCAGTTTTAATCTCATGCCCTCCATAAATTGCACTTTAGAACAGGATTAATTTGGTGCATCTTAATGTGCATCCACTTCTCATCCAATGGTCGATAACCATTTCTTACGCAGTCACGCTTCTCACATTAACCTCAACTTTTTACCAGAACCCAACCCTAGACGTAGATATGCAACTCTCAAGATTCAAGCTAAGACAAAAAAAAATATGCTGAACAAAACAAAAATAACCTTCAGCCGTTTTTGGTCAGGATAAGATATCCCATACACTCTTTGTAAGCTCTCACGGTCTTTGTTTCCCCTCCAATAAGCTGCTGAAGCCTAAATTATTTTTAAAAAATACAAACGATTAACGAGTATACAAATACACAAGGTGCTCATAATATCGTCACATTATAACAGACTCACCTTCAAGCAAGCAATTGCTTTGACAAAAGCGGTATTTGGTATATGCGGTCCACGACACAAATCAACCAATGGGCCACACCTGTAAACCGTGATAGTCTTATCTTCAGGTAGGTCACTAATGATTTCAACCTGATGATGACAATATTAAATTAAAATAAAAACAATAAGATGTGTTGGAAAAATCAATCCATTGAAAATACAGAATATATTTGAATGAAAATTTCACCTTAAACTTATTATCAGAAAACATCTCAAGAGCCTGCTTTCGTGAAACTTCAATTCGCTCAAAAGGTTGCTTTTCCTGAAAAAAGCATAATAAAGAGGCATTAATTTTCCGTTGGAATTTATACAATAACTGCAAATTTCTGGAAAAGCCCATCTTGCAATAAAGTGGTCTGTTCCAATTGTGGTTTTTCATATATAAGGCTTGGCTTCATCCTGTTGCTATGATAAAAGTAGGCATGCTAGTAAAGAATACTCCCCGTTTAAGCATTTCCATGTCAATTGATGAAAAGGATATATATATATATGTGTGTGTGTGTGTGTGTGTGTGTAAATATATATATATATATATGTAGGTATATAGGGTCAGGAGAAAACCTCCAAAATACAGAAAACTAAAGAAGACTCTTGTAGCCTTCATCTGGACCGTATGCATTTGTGCACAGAAGTAATTTGTAATATGCACACGTGCATAAAGACCAAAAAACAACTTAACTTAGGGGCTGTTTGGCAGTTGCTGAATGTTTGGTGCTGGATGATTAAGTGGGTCAGAATGATTAAGAAGCTCTTATGATATGGTGCATAATGAAATATGTTGGTTTCGTAATTGTTGAGTATGAAATCAATACTCTGAATGGTTAAGAGACATCTAGGATACTTAAATCATTCAGAGCGTTTTGGAACCATTAAGAGGCAGTCCATTTTTTTTGCCAAACAAAATTCACCTCTTAACGATCCAGAGGTTGCCTCTTAATGGAACTGTTAAGAGGTAAACAACCGCCACCTTACTTCTATACACAAGTGCATACAGTCCAAATGTAGAGCTACTAGGGTGTTCCTCAGTTTTCCTTTTTCTTTTGAGGTTTTCCCTTAAAACCTCCCACTACATATATACATATCTTGTATTTTAGGGATAAAAATTGCAGAATATATTGATATAGTTCACCAATAAATAAATGAAACAACACAAAAATGTCTCATAGAATAAAGCAAAAATAAGCAAACTCATCAACTACTACAAGAATTAAATGCATGGTACCGCAACAGCTTTCTTTGCTCCAGAAACAATTTGATCAAAGTGGTCGTCATTTAATCCCAGTTCACCATAGAAACCATCATAGTAGAAACCCTGTTACAACAGCAATTCCATGAGTAACTCCATAAAGCCTATCGTTACTATCAAAAACTCCACAAAGCTATATGTCTGCCATAATCAGATTGCGACTGGCAATACGGTAAAATTTAGAATGATATCGATGAATAAATGATGCTACAATTCTTTGCATATGATTTCGGAGTGATGTAATCATCTTCTAAAAATTCTTGATCATGGCATATAATGCATCAGTTGACCATAGATACTTAAGGGGTTCACATCTGTCTAGTAAAATAATACATTTTCATACATAAAACACATAGGCCAATTAACAATCTTCTGAGTGTCAACAAAAACCAAACCAGACAAGCTCATATAACACACCGTGAATCTTATGCAAAAGGTAATCACCTAAATTATATATACTGAAAATACAATATAACACCAGCAGAAAATGCGAAATCGGTTTGTCTCCTAATCTGTATAACTTTTTGCAAGAAGAAACAACAAATAACCTCACTTCATCCACCAAGTTTTACATATAAAAAACCCCTACTGAAATAGAAACCGATATCCTAATACAAATATAGCGGTCAAAAGTCAAGACTGAGATTTGAAAATAGCAATTATCGTGGTTGTATAGAGGTCCCAAAATAGAGGCTCAAATAACATTTCTTATAATTATATATATATATATATGCATACATAACTTAATATAATATATATAACTAATTAAAATAAATAAAAAGGGCCCAAGTCAAAATAAAATCCAAAAACAAAGGTAAGTATTAGATTCAACAGGGGCCCAACTGAGAATATCGATATTTTCCAGACCGCTATTTTAACCAAATATCGGTAAAATAGCACTAAATTGCGCCACTTATTGTCTAAACCGCAATTTCCAGCACCATTTCACCACCACTATCTTGCTTATGACCAAATAACCATCATTGCACCGCAATTACAGCATAGCCGATATCAACAGTAGTTAAACAACCCATCTTCACCACACAATATCTAATCCAATTACAACCCTAATCAAATCTGAGTGCATATCGCCAAACAGAAAATAACCTTAAAAGTGAAACAAACAAAAAGATCCAAATGACTGTTATGAAGCTGACATCCAATTTATCTAATCAGTTGAATAAGAGCTGAAATAAATCAAATAATTACCTCTCCTCTTGTAGTGCATGGCCCAATGCACAATTTGCATCCATAAGTCATTTCTAGAGCCTGCAATTAGCACAAAACAACAAAATAAACAATCAATTTCACCATCAACTCCATACCATAAACACATTTCCCACAAAACCAGATTCATCTTTAATTCTTTACATCATTACCTGCCCAAGAATATGAGCACTCGAGTGCCAAAATGTGTCACGACCCTCATCGCTATCGAAAGTGAATATTTTCAGTTTGCAATCACCTTCCAAAGGCCTTGACATGTCCCAAAGCACACCATCCACTTCGGAAATCAAAGCATTTGACGCTAAGCTCTTCGATAACTCCTTCGCTATATCAAAGGGAGTTGTCTCCCATTTCTTCCCCTCTTTCACTGTCCCATCAGGTAACGTAACCCTAGCAAGTAAAGAAAACAAAAAAAGCATTAAGGTGGCGTGTATCTTTTAAGAGGTGCTGAAGTCTAAACTCTGATTGCACTTCTGATTTTGAAGAGGTAGTGTTAAAAGTCTGAAATTTGTATCAATGTATAATTTCTCTATTATATCCCTCAAAAATTTAACTTAAATACATCAATTGAAGTGAGAATCGATGGAAAGAAAAGAAAAAAAAAAAAAGACAAAAGAAGAATGCTTGCAAATTTGCTAAGCTCAGAAGCTTTAATCATAACTCAACACCCAATCCCCGATTTAATCTATTCAAGAATCAATATGTTATCGAAAGCCAACAGCCCAACACATAGATCTATAATCTTCATATTTTGTGTTGTTTTTCATATTTAGAGTGCATCCGGGATAAAACCCACCTTGAAATCGAATGTTGAACCAAAATAAGAGGTAATTTTCCGTTTACTTAAACACTTACCCGGTATGCACTTACAGATAAATTGAGCACTATCACCTACCATATCGGACAATATTTTGATCTCTCTTAAAACTGTATCTTATGCAACAATTTACCCGGTAAGATTCTAGTCCTTGTCATCTTCATTTTGCAAGGTAAATTAACCCGATAAGTACTTACCGGGTATGCGTCAAGTAAACCGCACCTAAGTGACTACGTTTTAACGGTCAGGATTGGAATTGTCTAACCGAATCAGATACAAGTGTTAAACAAGAGCTAAAAACCAAAACAACAACGCCTAATAAACGCTCAGTCCAATTGATTTAGCACACGCTCGCCACCTGTTCGACAAAATGCTCAACAGACAAAAAAAACAGTAAATAAACCAAATCCTAACAAACATTCAGTCCAATTGATGATTTGACACACGCTCGCCACCTGTTCAACGAAATGCTCAAGAGAGAAAAACCAGTAAATAAACCAAATCCTAACAAACATTCAGTCCAATTGATATAGCACACGCTCGCCACCTGTTTGACGAAATGCTCAAGAGAAAAAAAAACCAGTTACATAAAACAAATCCTAATAAACATTCAGTGCAATTGATGATTTAACACACGCTCGCCACCTGTTCGACGAAATGCTCAAGAGATTAAAAACCAGTAAATAATCCAAATCCTAATAAACATTCAGTCCAATTGATGATTTAACACACGCACACCACCTGTTCGACGAAATGCTCAAGAGAGAAAAAAAAAACAGTAAATAAACCAAATCCTAATAAACATTCAGTCCAACTGATTAAGCACTCGCACGCCACCTGTTCGACGAAATGCTCAATAGAGAAAACCCAGTAAACAAACCAAATCCTAACAAACATTCAGTCCAATTGATGATTTAACACACGCACACCACCTGTTCGACGAAATGCTTCACATACAAAAAAACACCAGTACTCCATAAAAATCCAACAAAACTCACTTAATAGGATCACCGGCAATGGACTGGCGATGCGCAATCTGCTGGAGTTTAAGCTCCTCAAAGAGATTGATTCGTTTATCGATGACCGATTGAAGATAAGCATCGTCTTTAACGATTGCTACGGACGGCGGCTTCTTCTGAGCGCCGGAGTTCGTGGCCTTCCCCATCGGAGGTGAAGAGGTGGTGGAGAAGAGGCGGCGGAGGAGGACGGCGGTGCTAGACGACGGCGGCGGCGGAGTACGGCGGCGGAAGTGAGATGAGAATCGCCAGAGGATTTGAGAACATAGCATTCGTTAATTTACCAAAAGGGGGTTTTAGGGTCTACTATGAGTTTTTTGCAATTGAAATTATTCCCCAAAACGACGACGTATTTTAGGAAATGATTCCGTGACGGAAAGTTAAAAAATTCCGTTAACTTTGACGGAATAGAAGCAATGGGTTGACAGATTGAACACCGGCCCAAATATTTATAAAGGCCCATATTTTGTTCGAAATTTCGTAATCCACTAGGCCCGTAAAGAAAGCTTGGTTAGGTGCACAGAAAATCCGGTTATCCGATTTTGCACAAAAACTATCCGAATCCGGTTTTATAAAAACCGAATTTTTTTCAAACCGGATCGGATTTTTTTCAAACCGGAATTTTTTCAAACCGGATTTTAACCGGATTGGATCCGATCCGGTTTGACCGGATAACCGGTTTAAACCGAACCGGTTTCAAATCAAACCGGTAATGTCTATGTGAGCTTACTGTTGTTGGGCCTGAAATCCTAAAAAATTCACGGCCCATAAAAAATCACGGCCCACACCAATTCAGATTAGATTTCAATTGAATTTTCTGAATTTTCTAGCCCAAAAAAAGACCCAATAGAGGACCGGTTCCACCGGAAACCGGTTTCAATCCGATCCGAAACCGGTTCCATCGGATATGGATTTTTTCGAAAAACCGGTTGAAATCCGAACCGGTTTCTAACAAAACCGGTTTCTGACAAATCCAAAAAAAACCGGTTTAGTATAAATCCAATCCGGATCGGATAAAAATCCGGTCATGTGCACGTCTAGTTGGTTGGTTGATTGATCGATCGATCCGTTTGCAAAAAATCCTACATTCCTCTTTGAATAAAATGAAGTGGTTTTCGTTTTAATTTTGGTTGTGGGCTCGGTTTACATGGAGCGAACTGAAGGATCGAGTTGGAACCGGTTTTATCTTGAATTCTGATTTGAACTTTTCTTAACTGGGTTTTCGGTGTAAGAATTGGTTCAGGGTATTTTCATAAGTAGGGATATGTGTTCGACTAGCCAATTCACAACCATAACTAAATGTGGTGTGTTTTAGTTCTTTGAATTGGAGACAACACTTGTATGTTTGTGTTTTTCAAACTAAAACGGAGTTAAACATGTTTTGGTTTGTAGTCTGGTTTTGAGATCAAATGGGTTCTAAATGGGAGCTAAAGTAGCATGAAACTGGTTTATATGAGTTAGATTTTGATTACGAAGGGTTCAAAATGTAATTTTTTCTAACCCATCTAAACTAGTTTCAAAAACCGATCAATCCAACTAAACCCAGCTCAAAACAATCCAGTGTTTAATCAAGTTGTAAAATCTGAAAATCGTATGTATTGGGTTGAAATTAGGTTGCAGTTATTAAACCCAACCTAACCTGATGAACCGAATATACTTTTATTTATTGAATTTAATATGATTGTTAAGTCTCTATTAATATATACATTAGACAATTATACCACCACGTACCCTCTTCATATGCATATATTTCACCTCTTCTCCATCTCAATATAAGTCATTCTTATACGTGGTCAACAATGTGAACATATGTATGCAAATTGAGAAAAAAAACTATCGATGCACTTAAGGTTTAAGAAGTATAAATAAGAAGTACCAAATGATCGATTATAAAAAAAATAAGAGTACAAAAACATGTAACACCTTAGACGACATATCTCATATCGACGTGAACAGGGAAGATGTTACGTCCATAAGTAAACATTGGCCTCCCAAGACAACTCATTTCAGAGCCACAAGCACAACAGGTTATTGAAACTCTGCGGTTAAACGTGTTCACGTGAAAGTAGTACCAGGATGGGTGACCTCCTAGGAAGTCCTCACAGGTCGGCAGAAACAAAGCTGTGAACCAGTGGAGCAAAGCGGACAATATCATGTCAAGGTAGACAGAGTGTTACAAAACATATTCAACGTTTGGAGATTATTCTAATGTGCCAAAATATCCACCCGACGAACTACTTTGATTTAAGATTTTCAAATTGTGAACAATGGTTAGATTGTTCAAATCATAAGCGGTCATTGTTAAGTGCCACTGTATTGTTCCTCCATCGTAAGGCCAAAACTTTTAGGTTCATGAAAGGTGCAACTCATAATCAACAAAAAAAACTTTTGAAATCAACCAAAAAAACTCCCTTCGAAAATTGATTAAAAAACTTAAAAATCTCTCAAAATCAAGCCAAAACACATTAAAAATCCTTCTAAAACTATCAAATTAAGCTAAAAACACATCAAATGATATCCAAACAATTTAGGTTCATGAAAAATACAATATGAATCTATCTCTGATTTAAACATCATATCAACCCACTAAGGCACTAACATTATGGTATTGATGAAACAGTGGAAGATAATGTTATTGGGCCATGTGCATTCAAGAAAAGCCCTTCTTCTGGACAGTTCTGGTGTTGGGATTTATAAATACCATGACACACTACTCACACTACTAGTAAATTACAATTTTGCCCTTGCCTTAACCACCAATAAAAGCACCATTTCAAAGGTCTCCCCTTCAACACAAGAAAACCCCAATCTGTAAATTCACCCTCCAAAGATTTCTTCAAGTCACTTGCACCACTTTAACATCATCATCTTATCACCACCATAACAACATCAACAACACATTTCCACCCATCAAGAAACTGTCAAATTATCTCCTTCAAATCAGCAGAGGTTTGTTTGTGTTTTTTTTTCTGAGATTCCGAGGTGGGTAAACCTCGACTTTTCCAAACCTTAATTCCTTTTTTTTTTCTTGATTTTTTTAATTATCAAGAACCCAAGATTTTCTTGATTTCAAGATCTGATTTTTTGTTGATTTTAGTTGAGTTTTTCTTGAATTTTTGGCTAATTGGTGATTGTTGTTGGTTGTTTTATTGAATTCGGTGAGCTGGGTTTTGGATCGAGTGATTAAAAAAATCGAATTAAAAAAAAAAAACGCTGTCTTTTTATATCTGCTAAATTGCGCCTGACAGCATCTTGTAGTTGTTCATATCTGCTAAAATGCGCATGATTTGATGAATCTTGGTGCTCGTATCTGCTAAATTGCGCCTGATTCCCCCCTGCTTGATTTTGGTCCAAAGGTGAAATTCTCAAGGAAGCATCTTGTAGGTTTTTACTATCTGCTAAAATGCGCCTGATTTCCCCTTTGCTTGTTTTGGGGTCCAAAGACGAAATTCTTAAGGAAGCATCTTGTGGGTTGTTCACATCTGACAAAAAGCGCATGAATTGATGCATCTTGTGGGGTTTTCCACATCTGCTAAAATGCGCATCATATCTGCTAAATGCGCCTGATCCAACCTCAAACCAAATTTCAAAATCTTTCATCTTCATCTCCACCCCCTTTTGTCCCCCTACTCCTCTTCCCACCATCCCAATACCAACTCAACTGTTCTTTTTGCAAGAAACATCATAATTGTGATAGCAATCATGTTCTTCATATGTGGCTTACTCCACTTACTTGTTAGATACTTAATAAAGAGAAAAGATTACTACAATCTTCTCATCTCCAAATTCCCACTTCCAATCTTCAAGATTTCAAGAAAATGGTGTTAATAGTCTTGATGGTGGTGATGCATATGAGAGACAATTACAACAACTTTTCAACCTCCATGATTCTGGTTTAGATCAAGCTTTCATTGATGCCCTCCCAGTCTTTTCATACAAAGAGTTAATGGGGTTAAAAGAGCCTTTTGATTGTGCTGTTTGCCTCTGTGAATTTACCATTCAGGACAACCTAAGACTACTCCCTTTATGCAGTCATGCATTCCACATGCATTGTATAGACACTTGGTTGCTTTCAAATTCAACTTGCCCTTTGTGTAGAGGTTCCCTTTTTACCCCTGGGTTTTCTGTTGAGAATCCAGCTTTTGAGTTTGATGTTTCAAGGCAAGAAGATGGAGAAGAAGATGGTGGTCATGAAGATGGTCAAGGGTATTTTGGTAATTTGACTCATTTCAAGCAGGGTGAGGGTAGTATTGGAAATGAAAAAAGGGTGTACCCTGTTAGGCTTGGGAAGTTTAGGGCTACAAATGTGGGAAAAAGAGATGAAAAGGAAGTGGGTGAAACAAGTAATTCTAATTTTGATGCAAGAAGGTGTTATTCAATGGGGTCTTATGAGTATGTGGTGGGAAATTCTGATTTGAAAGTGGCATTTGTTCCAAATAGGGGTAGTTTTGGAAATAAAGATGTTGGGAGATTGGATAAAGAGAAAGGGAATAGCTCAAGTGATGGGGGTATTGATGGAAAGAAAATTAGTGGGAGAAGTAAAGGTGAGAGCTTTTCTGTTTCCAAGATTTGGCTTTGGTCAAAGAAAGATCATCATCATAATCATCATCATAAACCACAAGTTTCTTCAGGTATTCATAGTGATATGTTTAATTCACATGTGAATGTTAGTTTACCCATGAGATATGCAAATAATAGTCAAAGTTGACCATTCAAAAGTTCAATGTATTCATTTTTGAAGTTTTTATTTATTTATTCATTCATGTTTCCATTAGTTGACTATGAGGTTTATGTGAATGATTCTTGTTTCTTTTTCATGATTTACTTTATTGGAGATGGCAACATGTACTTATTATCACTTTTTATCTTTTTAGTTGTTTTTCGCCTTTTTTCGGTGCGAAATGTGATAGTTGATAGCAATAGCACCCGAATGGAGCCTTTTCTTTATCAGAATAAGGGGGGTTGTTTGTTTACTTAGAGCTTAATGGTTTGTATGACTTATTCATCTGGCCATACAAGAGTGTTTCTTTACGACTTAATCATTAAGCCACCAAAATGGTTGCATAACATGGAAGTTTAGCTAGATAGACAACTTAGCTCGTAACCCATACCCGTCTCATTCAAACAAGCAAGTTTCGCTAGATAGACAATTTAACTCATACAGGGCTTAACGAAGAAAAAAAGCAAACAAAGCCCTAAATCTTGTATGGATTAAGCTGCATGTATGGACCTAGTGAAATAGTTGTTTGTTTATTGTACTCAATATAATTGTTATAATGATAAGAATGACCATATGAGAATGATCATTTTACCTCCTCACTGTCTTAAATCTAAATTATACTCGAAACTCCAAATGTTATTTGATCAACTATTTGAGATTTTACTTGTGTACCCTTTTGAATGGAAACATGATCTACGTAGATTCTATTTATAGACCCTGTTTTTATACTGTATATATCGGATTCTTTTAGTTTGGTTTATTTTAGATCTAATGTTTGTTTTGTTTGGGATTTGGGATCCATGAAAAGTGTAAAGTAAGGTCCATATGATTTGGGAGGTATTCATGATTTAACACAAGGGTTGACATTAGATTAATGCCCCCATGCCTTGTGGGTCACATAATATGGAATCAAATAATTTGTTTAGCCACTAGCTTCTATTTTGCCCCCACCTTTATTTGATCATTGATTTTGTGGAAAATGTTGGGAATAGAACATGAAAAGAAAACTTTAGTGACTTGACATATTTACCCTTGTTAGTCACAATCATTAATCTTCATTACAACTTTGATTTGTTGTTCCAATTTATTGCCAATACAATGGCAAGGGTAGCATATTGTCTTTATTGATGGGTATACTAGGAAAAAATTAGAAGTGTTTTGTTTATAATAAAGTTGCTAATTCTATTAAGTTTAACATAATATATAGTTTATATCGTATATCAGTACGACTGAACATAATTTAAGGACTTTTGTTATCATAGAAAACAATCCCTGAATAATGGCAATAGTAAGTCTTTAATCGGATTAAAGATTAATAGCAATAATGTTTTATAATCATAAAACAATTTTTGCTATAGGAATTGAAAATTACTTGACGTTAAGGGGCTTAACGATGTCAATATTAAAATGTTCTTTATACTGATTGCAATATTCACATAAAAACCAATAGGTTTTTAATCAATAGATATTTAAATTATCAATAATCTTATATTCCACCAATTTTGTAGACAATGATAGGGTTGATGATGACAAGAAGGCACATTATTAAGCAATTGAAAAAATGTTATTAAAAGAACTTTCAAAATAGAATATATTAAAAGGTTAACACACACTTGTAAAATTAAATTACTATTTTAGTCATTAAGGTTGGTGAAAATTTTATTTTCATCCTTATGACTTTGAAATTACGATTTTTGTTTCCATCTTTTATAATTTTATTATTGTTTTCATCTTTATGGTTCAAATATTATTGCCTTTTTCTCCTATGGTTTACAATTCGTTTCCATTTTGGTTTATACACAAAATCCTTGTCACCATGAAGGGTCACCTGCGGTAACCCCAAATCATTTGTGGTCGCCTGTGGAACTAGTCGATGTACGTGAATTGGACTGAAAAATCATGGTTACCCCAAAAAAGTAGTATTCAGCCATACGGTCGAAAGTAGAAGAAAATTTCAAAGCACAAAGATGAAAATCGTAACTTTTAACAAACTACAAGGACTCAAAACACAATTTACTCATTATTTTATAATGAGTAAAAAAGCAAGATCTTGAATTAGGGAATTTCATATTCAATGGGTGAAGAATACAAGATCCTTTTATTATAATGAAATTCAAGTTAAGATATTTATATATATATATATTAATAGAATAATATTTCTTGTAAAGTCTTTTTTATAAAAGAAAATTCAGAACTTTTACTTTTTACAATGTCGAAGAACATTTTTGCTCAAAAAAGAAGAATATGGTCTTTTAAGAATAAAATTTTAATTTGAACACAAAAGGCTTTGTTTGGCAAGCATAAGCTAGCTTATAAGCTAGTCCATCCAAACATGTACCAGGAAGCTAGCTTATAAGCTAGCTTTTTGGAACGCTACTTTGAGTAGCTTATGAGTAGCTTATTGTAGCTTTTTCCAATTATACCCTTATTAATATTAATTATTAAATTCAAATATACCATTTTTGGTCATTTTACATACTCATAAGCTAGTTTTTGCCAAACATAATTTATTCAACAGCTAGCTTATCAGCTATTAGCAAGCTTATCAATCAACAGCTAGCTTATCAGCTATCCGCTAGCTTATCAGCTACCAGCTAGCTTATAAGCTACGCTTGCCAAACATAGCCAAAATCTTTAATTCTCGTAAATTATTTATTATATGTTACTTTCATTATAGTTAATAATATTGCATTAAGTTAAAAATCTTCTCCACTTATCTTCTATTTATGGGTACTTTAAATACTTGAAAATGATTTATTATTAAATTAAATATCTCATATTTCATTACAGGTAAATAATCCAAAATGTATGGTATGAAGGGACATATAGGCTATATTAGCTCAAACCTATCTAATAAAAGGCCAAACAAGTTTATGTGTAAATATTTTTGCATTTTTTAAATCTGTTTAAAACTATTAAATATATAATATTTTGTATGTATATAGAATATTATTATTCTTTATGGTTTTCAAATAAATATAAACAAATACATGTGAAAGGTGTTGGAAATACCAATTCCTTAATAAAATGAAATAATATTTTTTTAGTCAACAAAAGTCTTAATCCTCATCCCCAAAAGAATCAACTTGTTTCAAAATTGATAGACATATAAAAAGAAAGAAAGCAACCCTTTTATATTAAATTGATAAAAGGACACCATAAATCAATTTAATTTAAAATAAATTATTTCTTTATAGCTATGTTTATAATTTCAAAATTAATTAATTTTTACATATGAATACAAAGAAGAAAACGTACTAAAGAGGTAGGAATAAAATCCATGGAACTTAACATAGTGGAATTGGAATACTAAGCGTAACTTTGTTAAAATAAAGAAAATGAAATTTTTATTTGTTAAATTGTTAATACTTTTGCTATTTTATTTTAATAAAACAACTTAGAGAAATCTCTAAAATATTTAAATAAGAAGAGAAAAATATTATTTTTAATCTATTCAATTAATAGCATAATTATTATTTTATAAAAGTTAATTAAAATAATAAATGTAGAGTATATTCTAATAATGTAAGTGACGATAGATTTTTTAATATAGAAAAGTTGATGGAGATGGAAAAAAGTTTTGGAGATTTTGACATTTCATTTTCAGTTTTTAAAAAACGATAGAAAAGTTGTTGAAGATGTTCTAAGGGATTGTTTGAATTGTGGAATTTGATGAAATTGGAATGACAAAAATCCTCTGACCAAATTTATGGTGACATTTGGTTTGCAAAATGAACTTGATGAAATCCTTTGAATTTCGATGACTTCCAAGAAATTCATCATTGCTTGCTTAAGTGAATGAACAAAATTCCTACCAACGAACCATGTAGTCAAATTTCATTCCAGTTCCTTCGAAAGTTAGAAATATGTAATCCAAAAGATTTCATAAAGATTTTGTGATTAAATAAGCATGAGTTGAGTTAATAGGGTTGAAAGCTTTTGAACAACCCAATCCAACATATGTGGCTTGAAACATCTCAGTTCAGCTCAATCCAAACCGTCTGCGTACAAAAATCTAGCTAAACAAACCGTGTATAAACAAAGTAAAAACACACACAAATTAAAATTACGGTTAAAATTATGAGATAGTTTATAGAGAGTTAATCAATAAATTGGTCTAATGTTACATATTAATTAAGGACTTAATAATCATATTAAATCCATAGTGTAAGGCCATCCGTAGTGGCCTTCGGGTAAGCCAACGGGTATGAGCAACCCGGCGGCTAAGCCATTGAACACCACCGTGCACCCCTTCGGGTAAGAAAGGATCGGTTTCACCAAGCCGACGCCAAACCTCCCCCACCCCCACCCCCTACCCACTTTCTCTCTCTTCTTTCTCTCTATCTCTCTCCTCTTTCTTTTTTTGTTTTTTTTTATTTAAAGTGTGTATAAGATTGGGTTGGGTATTGGGTCGACAGTGGATGAATTGGGTAGTTTTAGGTAATATAGTGGAAAACTGATGTGGCGCTGATGTGGCAGATGAAACCATTGGGTTGCAGTGGGTCGACAGTGGATGGCCTAAGAGATAAGTGGTATTCTTGTAAGTAAAGACTTACCCGGTAAGCATTTAATAAAAGGCTCATAAATAAAAGACTGAAATCCAATAACGAAATAAGCAAAAATTAATCCTCACAACTTCATACAAAATCATCTTTAGTTCATAATATACAAAACCACATTTATAGAAGAAGAAAAAAAAAGGCAGTTCTTAACTCAACATTTCATATGCCTACATATTACAACCCACATTGTGTCTATAACCCCAACTCCCAATTGAAAGAAAAAATAAAAAGGTAAACAACAAAATCAAAAAATTGTACTAAAACACTACACACCAACCTCACAAGCCACGAGGGATATTACCGATTTGCCCTTCTTCCAACACATCTTTCCCATTCAACTTGTAGCTTATTCGTATGCGCATCATGATCGATTTCTGCTCACCATCAACAACATTTGTTATTTATAAAGCAAAACGAAACCCGTATATCCCACCTAGGACCTCTACCTCAAAGAATAGAACAACTGCATACATATACACACGACACACGACACACACACACATATGTACACACACACACATATGGGGACCTTCTTTTGAGAACTTATGAAGTTGTGATGACCTTAAGAACTAGTGCATCATGTGCTATTTCATATGATTTTTCCCATCTAAGGAACTGTTTGTTTACCACTTAACAGTTCCATTAAGAGGCAACCCCAAATCGTTAAGAGATAAATCTTGTTTGGCAGAAAAAATATTTGCCTCTTAATGGTTTCTAAAACCTTTTGAATGATTTTGTATCTTTTCAATGTTTATTTAAACCTTAAGTCTTGTGCATTATTATCATTTATCCCCTAGTTATATGTTTATATGGTTAAAAAGGTAAAAACAAAAACCCATGCCAATACAAAATAATGTCTCGTAACACGCCATAACGCGTTACAACAGAAGTCAAGCCTTAGAGTGGAGCCACAAAGGTTAACGTGGCAAGCAGCCAAGCCTCAGTGCCATAACGAGTTATTCAGAACCATGGGAAAGTATGGGGAAGATAGACCAAAATTTAAAACAAAACAAGAATTATGTAAAAAAATAAAAAAATGTAACGAGAAAGGGTAGGTGTTGTCACCTTGCCATGTTGATTGTTGGTAACTCGTAATTTCTGTGTTATCGATCCATTCCCACTTGAAGGAAGAGTATTACCGCTAGCAGGCTCTAAATGTAATTGAAGGAACTGTAGACACAAAAATTTACACCATATCACTAAATGCAAGTCGAGAACCAAACCAAACGAACCCAATATGTCCCACCTGGCAGCAGTGGGTGTGTGGAGGTAAGATGTACACAGACCTGACCTCTACCCCAAAGAGTACAAAAAATGCAAGCCAAGAGGCATAAAAAAATGGCAGAGGATCGTGTGAGAAGTAGAGGTTAATGTGAGAAGTGCGGATATGAACCGTTGATCACTTTTAATCTCATGCCCTCCCATAAAATGCGCTTTAGAAGGGAATTGATCCGGTGCATCTCATCCTAATGTGCATCCACTCTTCATCCAATGGTTGATAACCACTTCTTGCGTTAACCTCAACTTCTCACCGGAACCAAACCCATAAAAAATTCACCCTCCATCACAAAATACATGTAACAATCATATTCCATTAAAAAAAATTACAACATTTCCCTTTTTTCACAAAGTTACATTCCATGATTACATCTTTACCCTTTAGCAATGGTTACAAAAAACTTGACACCATTCGTTTTCATTCACTAGATTCCTTTAATCTTTCATTATCTTTCAGATATTTGACCAATAGTACCAAATTCTGGGACGCACCGCGCACGGAGTGTTATTCTATGAATGTAGCGATTAGTCAATGCGATTAAGTTGACATGGATACCACGGTTACTAAAAAAACAGATGAAAATGCGCATTATATGATTCACCCAACAGTAACTAGGCTATGTTCATATGGTGGCCAATATGAGATGATACGTAGCTTTTTAAAAAGTTATTATTCAATTCCTGTTTAATACTACTTGCGAAAGATAGAAATAAAAACATAGCTGAGCTAAAAATTGAATAAAAGATTTAGTGTTACCTTCGGCACTGCTGCCTGGAAGATGAAATCCGTATAAACCTCAGAAGACTTGTTTGTGAAATTTGCCTCAATGTTTGTCATCTGTGGACTTTCGGGCTGCTTAGAGAAGTTGAACATTATCTTCAACGAACTGCTCTCAAATGCAACAATTGGTGGATGTGCAGGACCATTGTCTTCTGTTCATGGAAATAATCGTCAGAAGATCTCAAGGATAAAGAAGTTATTCACCCAACATGATTATATAGAGAGAGCAGAAAGTTCAAATGAAAACTCATTTTTCATTGTGAACGCGAGGACCACTAAAATCGCGCCACGTGGCAATATTCACACTAAATATCATGCATTATTCAGAGTGAATAAAAGCGCCTAAGCTTTATTCACCCTGAATAATGCATGATATTCAGAGTAAATATTGGCACGTGGCACGATTTTAGTGGTCCTCACATTCACAACCAAAATTGAGTTCACAATTGAACCTAACCCTATATATATATATATATATATATATTAGGTTTTCCCTTGAACCTGACCCTATATGTGTGTGTGTAAACAATTAACTAATACTTACTAGGTACTGTGGGGTTAGGACCGAATCCGTCTAACAAATCCATCATTGAGGAACCTCCTGTTGTAGGCGCGGCTTGTACTGAGGGTACCATGGGTGATGAAAGGCTATCTAAAGCACCAACTGAAGCTTTATTATCTTGACCTATGGAAAATATATCATGTGTAGATGAGCCGTTTTGAGCCGGAGGTGACCCGGTTGACAATAGATCCAGCAGAACGTCTGTACCACTTTTTTGTGGCTGAATTGCACCTGAAAGTGATAAAAGTAAAGATGGCACGTGAAAACACTCTGTAAGGAAACATCGTGGGATAAAGGAACAGAAGGTCAAAATATTATAATAATAATAACAAGAAAGTTAACTTTTCATCCAAATTCAGTAAAAAATGATCAAAAGCATATATTGTCAATGGGCTTAATGTTTTCAGATAATGTTCTAAAACTTCAACCAGACCGCACAATCCAACCAGTTAAACTGATGCCTGGCTACAAAATAGATAAACGGGAGATCACACTACAAAACCGTTAACGCATAGAAAACCATTGAAAATAACCAAACCATTGAACCTGACCCAATATATACACAATCTTTTTAGCAGTAAACCATTGTATCAAACAAAAAGCAGTTTCACAAGTGTTTAAAACTTAACCTGATTGCGACGAAGATGAAGAGATATCAACACCAAGAAGATCCTGAAGAAAATCTCCACCCGAAGAGTTAGGTGCAGCAGGTTCATCTGCACTTAGATCAAGCAAGTCCAGTAAAGGGGCATCGGTCTTTTTGGCAACGCCATTTGGAAGATGTAGTGCATTTCCATGTGAGGTGGAAACGGCTGCTGGCACAGAACCAGATCTCCTTCCACTGTAAGTGGCTTCATCAAGAACCGGCATCCTTTCAACTAACGCAGACCTTTAAATGCATTCGCATCATAAATACATTAGCTACAAACCACATAAGATTGACATGTTTGTATTTAAAAAAAAGAGTAAATTACGGTTTTAGTCCTTCTGGTTTGTTAAAATTTGCAGTTTTTGTCCTTGGCGTAGGATCGTGTGAGAAGTTGAGTTAATGGTGAGAAGTGGATTTGAACCATTGATCAATCTTAATCTCATGCCCTCCCATGATCAGCTACATCTCGATGCATATTATCTCGGTGCATCTTAACATAGCGTGCATCCATTTCTCATCCAACAGTAAATAACTTCTCACACTTCTCATCGGAACCCAAAATTTTCATCCTTATGGTTTAGAAATTACGGTTTTCGTTCCTATAGTTTGTAATTTATTGCTATTTTCGTCCTTATGATTTACAACTTATTGTGGTTTAGGTCCTTGTGGTTTAAAATTCTTTACTATTTTAGTTCCTTGTACTTTAAGGGTAGGAATTATTTGAGGGACCAAAATAGCAATAAATTAAAAACTATAGGGATTAAAATGGAAATTTCTAAACCACAGGGACGAAAATCGAAACTTATAACAAATAACAGGGACTAAAATTGTAATTTACTTCTAAAAAAATATAAATGTTACATCAAGTAGATGCTAAAGCAATTCCTAGAAGATAATGATTCCATACCTTAAATTTTGATGCTTTTCAATTATGGAATCAAACTCAATTGATCTCTGCTGCAGTTCAAGCAGAAGGCTTCCTTTAGATGGAGTGACAATGTCTTTTATTCTCCTAAAAATAGTAATTATGATATCAGCATATTTATAGGTTCCCTATGAAGGTTATAACAACGAAATTTGAACAGTTGTCTGCTAGAGGATCCTTTTGAAACTATCACATTAAGAAGCCACAAAACCTGGCCATAGAGGATCAAGGACAATCACATTCTAAAATGCAAAAGAAAATATGACAAAAATAAAAAATGATGGGAGAGTAAGAACAGCAAGGTGGAGTTGATACTCTGAGGGGGAGTTTGGTTCGCAGAATTGAATTTGATGGAATTGGAATCCATCGAAGGAACTTGACTTTGAAGGAATTGAAATGAAATTTGACCACACGTTTGGTTGCTAGGAATTCAATTTCTTCACTTAAGCCTTGTGGAACAAAACATCACTAAGGAATTCGATAACAGGAATTTGTCATTCCAATTCCATCAATTTCTGTTGAATTCCACGGACCAAACATCCCCTAATAGATGGGATAAATGATCAAATTAAAAGCAAATACAGAAAAACAGTAACTATTATCACTATAAGCCAACAGAAATCTCACTGTTGCAAGTTGTTTTAATGTAGAAAAAGGCTTTTTTTTAAATAAACCTTCAATTTCTGGCCCAAACCATGATGTCAGTTCATATTGAAGCTCAAATGAAGCTGAGCAATCTAAACTTATTGTTTTAATGAAACAAACTTAAACTTACTGTGATAAAGAAGGAAAACGCGAAGACAGTTTCAGCAAAGCAATCAAACACATTGCCCTGGTAGTAAGATCAGATGTATGGCGCTTGATAGCAAGTTCTATAACATCAACAGCATCAGATTCTGTTACCTGCGCGTAAGTCATAACAACTCAAGTTAAACATAGATTTAGGGGCTTTTTGTTTTTTAAAAGTTACCTCGTAAAACCTCTTAAGTCTGAATATTAAGAGGTTTGTAGACTTAAGACTGTTTGTTCTATTTTTAAGAAAAAGGTTGAAAGCTTCTTATTGTCCTCTAAAAATATAAGAGGTGCACCATCCACCTCTTATTTTTAGATATGAAATCAGACTTCAGACCTCTGAAAAAACAAACGACACCTTAGAGAGATATGATGCTGGATGTTACTCCATTAGTATTGTGACGCCAAGAACAGAATAGCTACAGAAACTTTCGCAATGCAACATTCACATCATCCTCTCAATACCCAAGCTCTAGAAAGATGATGGATAAGACATAAGAGCATCTCCAACAGGTTCTCTATAATTTATCTAAAAATAGAGAACCAAAAGTTGAAATCTCTAAATAAATTACATTTCACCCAACAGATTCTTTATTTTAGAGACTACATCATTAATTATATTATTAAAAATACATATAATTTATCATCCCAATGCACTTTATATTAATATATATAATAGTGATAGTTTAATGTTATTTGTAGGAATGAATAAGAAAATAATTTCTCCACCTCCCATCAAGTTCTAGAAAATTTTGTAAACTTGGAGGGCTTTTTCTTCGTTTTTTCTATTTTAGAGAACAAGATAGAGAATCTGTTGGATCCAAATAGAAACAAAAACCTCCATTTTCTCTATTTCAGAGGATTTGTTGGACATGCTCTAAGTAAAGCCCTATATAGGTGTAACTAGGGGTGTAAGCAAGCCGAGCTGAGCTACTCGGGATCGACTCGTTAAAAGCTCGATTCGAGCTCAAGTTAAACAAGCCTGAGCCGAGATTGAGCTTCATTTTAGGCTCATTCGATAAACGAGCTCGAGCTCGAGCCTTTATGATTAACCTCGATTAGATCGCGAGCCTAAACAAGCCTCAATTAATATAATATTAATATATATATATATATATGTGTTAAATAATAAATACTATAAATAAATAAATAAACATTATAGGTAAACGAGTCGAGCTCGAGCCGAGCTTAGGCTTGTTTACGCTCATCTAACAACGAGCTAAGCCTGTCAAATCCTTGACGAGCCAAGTTCGAGCTTCATACATAAGGCTCGAAACCATCCGAGCTCAATCTTTATGAACTTAAACGAGCGGAGCTCGAGCTTAGTTGGGCACAAGTCGGCTCGGCTCGTTTACACCCCTAGGTGTAACATGGACATATATCGAATATGATTGGAATGGATGTCGGTAAATCAATAGTCGGAACCAAACCACCCTGCTCGGTGGAATGCAAATTTTAGGTTGTGTAATAAGCATATGCTTTTTGGGGGAACTTTGGATAATTTCAAGCCAAAACAAATGAACAAAAAACAAAAAAGAAGTAGATTTACTTAATTATGAAGAAGCAAACTCACAGTTATAGGTTCCTCTATATCAAGCATTCCGATATTGTTCACCAACAAGTCACCGTATTCTCCAATGCACCATACGGCCACCCTAACGACTGCTTCCTGCTTAAAAGCAGGCAAACAATATGCATCAATACCATGTGTAAACGGGGACAGAAACGTCCATTCAAAGAAGAAAATTGACCACATAACCAAAGCTCGTCAAGAGGGAATACATCAATACATAGTACCTGGTCAACTGATGTTTGGATTGCTCTGTAGAGTGACCTTACTGTATATCCATGGAGGTTAGAAGCATTGGTTATCACAACAATTAAAGCATGCCATACTTCATCCTTTACGTAATTTCCAGCCTATTAAGCATTAGCACACGATTTTAGTATTTCATTGAGAAATGCAAAGTTAGATTGTAGGTAAACACACAATGAAGATTAAAGAGAAGTAAAAATAGGTGGAATAAACTATCTGAGGTGCAGCATTCACGGAACAAATTTACCTAAAAGCAAGAGTTTGGTTTTGAAGAAGTCTAAAGTAGAGAGAATATAATAAACTATACTTGATTGACATTGTGGAAACAAACAGACAGACATGATATAAATCATAAAACCGTCAACATCCTAACTACGAAAGAACATCGGTTGCCTCGATTTACTTTACTTGTGAGCATTTGGCATTTCAAGTGTTCAGCATCAATTTGGACGAAAAAAATTATCGATTAGAGAGCATACCTCACAAAGAACCTTGAGCATCTGATCAATGTACCAAAGTTTATCTGGGGAAAGCCTGGATGAACAGAGAATAATATTAGCATGCAAAAGATAACTTTGAAATATCGTAAAATTGACTCAAGTTTCAACAAGTCACATGTCAAAACAGAAAATGATTCCTCATCGTCATGTCCAAACTAATTTATTATGCATCACACTTGAAGATAAGTTTAGATGATGATGAGCAGCCAGGTAGATACATAATAAAATGCTTTCATGTCCAGGGTTGGGTACCAGTGAGAAGTGTTATATTTGGTGAGAAGTGTTGTCAAAGACCTTCCAGCCTAGTGGTAAGGCTTGGGCATGGCATAGTCATGAACCCGAGTTCGAGCCCTGGGAGAGGAGTGTTGGCAACATTTAAGTGAGGCCATGTTTAGCCTCCAAAATTGCCGGGGATTAGTCGGGCTTTGGCCCGGACACCCTTCTAAAAAAAGTGTGAGTAGTGGTTATTCACTGTTGGATGAGAAATGAACGCACGTTAGGATGAGATGCACTGAGACAAGTTGCATTGAGAGGCACTGAATCAATTCTCTTCTAAAGCACAATTCATGGGAGGGCATGAGATTAAAAGTGATCAGTTGTTCAGATCCACTTCTCACACAATCCTAAGCCTTCTTGTCCAATGATAATGTATAAGGTATCTATCTGAATGCCACCCAGAGATATGGTTGATGCATTAGCTTTACTATGCTACTTTTCCCTCTCTTACCCACAAGTATGCATCAGTGGCCCTTATTTATCATGCTTACTCTTGTATCCCAAGGACGTTTGGCTCATTTCTGTGCTATCTTGGCAGGAAACCTACAATACTGCCATCACTACTTCTTATTGGCAGTCAACAATTCTGATATGTCCACATATACTTCGAGTTTTCGAAATATTTATACTCCTCTAATGCTTCGTTTAATTGCGGCACGGAAGAGGAGAACCAAGGATCAGGTCAGAGAGAATTGCAAGCTAACACGTGATCCTCTGTGTGGACGTATCGTTTGTCCCCCTTTTCAAGGAGACAAGGGAAAAAGGGGAAAGCATATAAGGGGCTGCTGTTTGGTAGTTTCCGAATGGTTTGGTGCAAAATGAAATATGGTTGTTCGGTAATTGTTCAGAATGAAATTAGGTCGCTGAATGGTTAAGGGGGGCCCAAGATACAAAATCATTCAGAGGGTTTTAGAACCATTAAGAGGCGGACTTTTTGTATGCCAAACAAGATTCACCTCTTAGCGATTCAGAGGTTGCCTATCAATGGAACTATTATGAGGTAAACAAACATCCCCTATAAGTTCTGCACTTAGAAGAAATAAAGAAATGGACATTGTCTCAACCAATAAGAATTATGGAAGAGAATGGGAACAAGAAGCAGCTTATCGCCAGCATCAGGTGAAACGTAAACCATATGTGGAGAGATGAGGTTAAGAAACTGCTACTCTAATTGTGGTGTACAAACATCCTAAAAGACGGTCAGAACAGGAAACGAGTAGGGATAATTGCAAGTGATGAGCATACTACACTAATAAATATTTCCAACTATAACGCTTCTATTTGCAATTTAGCCGGAAAGGTGACTTCCATTTAAAAAAAGCGACTTCCATTTATAAGAACTAAATAGAGGTGAATGGACTTTAAATTTACCATTCACATGTCATTTAAAGAAGTGAGGGACATCAAATTAATGCTAAATTGATGATTCCAAGAAACCCAATGTAGCAGTTTAACATTTCTTGCAATAAACCAAGGATAAAATGGTGCTGTAAAAATTTTCGCAATTTTCATACCAACAAGACAAATACAGTTATACCAAAAGGTCAATGACCCAACAGTATCCGGGTTACATGTAGATCCCAACCTCCCTGGAGGTGAAGGGTTTAAGCTTCACCAAAGGCGAGGAGTGTGTTGCTTTATGTAAATATTATATAGTAAAAAAAAAGACAACACAGCTATAGAAAACAAAACCTTCTGCTTACCTTTCGACAATGGAGCAAATTCTCGCAGTAAGATCTCCCTTGAAGTCCTGGTCGCTTACTTCTAGATAATCAACTAACTCCTTGGTCAAAGGTTTTACATTGCTCTCATTCACCAGAAGATGCACAAGTTCAAGGGCTCTTTTGCGAATTGAAGCATCTGAATCCTGAATCAAAAAAGAATCACTTTCTGAGATAACTTAGTAATGTAGATAGAACTCTAGAATGATGCTACAACTTCATGACATAACTCTCAACAGAAGCACATTCAGGAAAATGTTATGTAGCTCAACAGCAGTAACTATGAACCTTTATTAAGAAGGAAAAATGAATTTATAGGAGGAAGAAGTTTTACGGACAGATGACACTAGCTATTGAACAACATGACATCAGAGCTGGAAATGATGTGAAATCTAACAAAATCAACTAACTTGGCTAAAATATACCAAAGATCAAGCTGATCCTATCATAAATACAGCTGCACTTTTGAAGTGCAGAAAGAAGCCTAAATGATAGCATAAATTTAAGTAACTAATACCAAGAATAACAAAGAACTATGGGGAATTGAAAAGGAGAAACAATGTACCCACTACTTAAGAACATATGAAGAGTTAAATAAGATCAAGGTGGAACGCCACTCCCTTGCATGCAATTGTGTAGCATTCAGATCCCATCCACTCTTATAATTGTACTCTTAACTTATAAAAATATAAGATTACCTTCACACATTCTAAGATTGTTGCACGATGTCTTTGCACGGCTTGACCATCGATTGATATTGCTTTCATCAGCATGTTCAATGCAACATATCTGCAATGTAAGGCTCAAGTTTTACATTACTGTACCAAAAAGCTAGCAGCAAGGAGTTCTCAACAATCCTAAGTAGAAATTAAAATCTGAAACATCTGAAGGCACAAACACACATCTCGCTAGTCACTATTACAATATATCCCATGGAAAGTTATCTTTGGAGCAATCATGGAAAGGCTACTATAGTGTCAAGCAACATATCATACCATCAATAGCATGAGCATACAAAGTTGACCATGGGCCTTTTTACTGAGGTAACACGAAGGATGAGTAGAACATTGGCATTGCATATTTTCAAGTGTTTCAGATCTATAATTCTCTGAATCATAATAGAGGAAGGACTCGTGTACTATATTGTGGTTTATTGACACATAATTCAACTTCAAGTGTTTCATGTTTTCTTAGGGAACTACATGTGACTTGACCAAAAAAGTTAACTATGTACATGAAACGTCTTATATAATCAAAAGAGAATATGAATGTCAATATGGCATGATACTAAATGAAACTTGGGCGTATGTCATGCTTCAACTTTATTTTGCACGAGGAACAGATTTTTGATACCATGGAAGAGGAGACGCTTCACCTGATATTGTTGTCACGGTTTGACAAGAACCGGCCCAAAATATTAATTGCAAGGACACGCAAGCCACCACTATCTTCAATGCTCATAATAGTTTCTACACATTCATATAGGATGGCATTCCCTGCATTCTTGTTTGACTCGGTTTTTGTTGCCACCTGGACAGGGCAAGCAAAAGAAGCAGTGTAAGCAGACTTCATTTCAGGTCAGCGATACACTTTTACAAGTTGGTAGTTTTATGTTATAGTTGTTAAAATAAAAAAGTTCATAAAGTCCTAATGACTAATGAATTAACAAATACTTAAATGAAACTATTACCGGACACACCTCAATGGATGTGGTACAAGCACAAGTTACTCTAATGAGAGGGGGGGGGGATATTATGAAAGCAACAGTTAAGCCAAACATGCGATAAATAATTATGAAACTTATCAGGATATAAAATACAAGATGGAAGCTGACCTGAGCAAGGACATCATTCATGTAATCACTAGCTTCAGCATCTCCATGGCCCAATATGCGTAAAAGGCGCAACAATCTTATTTGGAGAAAAGGGTCGGCAATCCCAGCAACATCGTATTCGGGAGCATATGGACTGTTCACAGCATCCTTCAGAACTTTTACCAAGCCCTCTGTGCATCTCTAGATCAAAGGAAAAAGAAAGAAAAAAGGTCTCACCTAACAGATTTGTCCAGTTTAATACCAGGTGCTGATAATTATTTTAATCTGGTCAACATATCAGAGAAACAAGGTCAATATACCTTCCTGAAATATTCAAGGGCCTCTTCACTCAGTATACACAAATCTGCGCAAAGCTGCAGCGCAGTTAAAAGAACTCCATGATGCTTTTCTTTGAGTAAGGAAGCAACAGGGTTTACGAAATTCTCTGCAAGGTCGGGGACTTTCTTTACAATCCTAATAGAGCATAATGCTGCCTGTACATCGTAAAAGCATAGGTAAGTACAACACTTTTATAGAGTAAAAACTGACATCTGATAAAAATTTTGAATTTAACACGAAGGAATACAGATGAAATGCATTACTCCAAGGAGTTGTGACGTTTTAAATTTTTAATTAGGCACAATAGATATAAATGTCGCTAACTTTCAAACTTCTTTGATTACATATTTCGAATAATGAGATTCGCCAATCGTATACTTATACTTTGAACAATCATATGGAGTACTCCATTTTCTCCCAATTTTAATCAAATTGACTAACATGAATCATTTATTTGTAACAATAGAACAAAGGAAATAACAAATCGATGAAAAGAATGTTCATATCTCAATTATTATTTATCATTTATAGTGGGTAACTTGGTTAAGTGTTGGACGTAAATGATGTAAGTGTTGACTAATCGGATTGTTTGCCTCAAGTATGCAACTAAAAGATAATGTAAGTGAAATGAGCTTGATAAATCCATTTGACAATTTACAGTTAGAAGCCGTTATTAAAAAACTAAATTAAGGGGTTAAAATGTGATTCATAAAGGTAAATTGAGATAATTGGAACCTTGGAAGAATGTAGAATAATTATTGAAGTGGAACAAAACATAAAAGATGAATGCTCACTCTTATAGAACTTTATATAGAACTTTTTTGGGATGAAGAGAGTATACTACGATAGGGTTTGTTTCAACTTTCAAGTGTAAACCTCAAAAAAATGGAAAACTGAGGAACGCCCCGGTAGCCATTCATCTGGATAGTATGCACTTGTGCATACAAGTAATTTGTAACATGCACACGTGCATAAGAACCAAAACAAACTTAATTTATTTGTATGCACCAGTGCATACCGTCATGAAGGGCTACTAGGGCATTCCTCATTTTTCCATTTTTTGAGATTTTCCCCTGAACCTCCCTCTACTAAAATATGTAATGTGAATAAGAAAATAACTATTATTGCAAGCAATATAGTCCTGAACAAAAGTTTCTGAATATGGAATCCAACTTAGACCTACTAGACTATGTTGTGCAGTCAGATCAATGTTTTCACTTACTTTCTTCCGAACATTTGGATCTCGAAATTGCAGCAGCCTTTCGACTTCAGGTGCAAGATCACGAGCCATTTCAGCAGAAGATATATTGCCCAAAGCACAAAGAGCCAGTCCCACAATATACTGGTTGGTATGGTTAAGGTCTCTGCAAAATGACAGCATGAAGTCAAGCATTCATGTTGCCAAAACACAACGTAAGAAAAAATAAGATAGGCGGCAGGTACATACTGCTTTAATGAATTGGTGACGAGCATCAAAACTTCCTGTCTTTCATCGAGAAGCAGCATAAGTCCAAGATATCCTATTCTCTTCTCTGGAAATCCAGGAGCTGCAATTAACTTGAGGCATTCCATTTGACCAAAATGCGTGGGATACCCTAGCATGTGAATGAACATGAGCTTTGCCAAATTACGATGTCTATAATCATTGTCGTTGTCGCTAACTGCTGCACGAATAGTAGCACACTCCTTTCTAACGACAGCACGTTCCTCTGCTGCAGTTTTACAGGCACGGATTGCCCGAATCATGTCCCTGCATATGAAGAATAAACCTTATCTCACAAACTAACCATTGTGACGTAGATGATATACTTTCAAGATTATAGCAGACATTTGAACCAAGCAAATATTTTATTTTGCTGGAATAAGTTTCATCTTGATGCTTTAATATAGAAAAGAGAGAGTAAACTGTGATTTTAGTCCCTATGGTTTGTTATAAATTTCGATTTTCGTCCCTGTGGTTTAGAAATTATCATTTTCATCCCTATGGTTTACAGTTTATTCCCATTTTCGTCCTTGGGAAAGTTCCCACCTTTAGGTACTAGACCAAGATAGTAAAGAGTTGTAAACCATAAGGACCAAAACAACAATAAATTTGACTTATAAGAATGAACGTCGTAATAAATTACAAATCATAGGGACGAAAACCGTAATTTCTAAACCATAGGAATGAAAATCACAATTCTTAACACGCCATAAGAACGAAAATTACAATTTACTCAAAAAGAAATAAGCATAGTAATTAGTAAATGATAACTCAAAAGGCAAAAGTCAATACAAACAGAGCAAGAAAGCAGAAGATAAAGACTAACATAATGGATTGCTTATGATTATTGTTTTTTCTTCCTTTTTGTATATTTCTCTCTTTGAGTTTTCTCATAGTAGCACCATTGTACCAGCAAAGCATGTAAAGAATGGGTCACACCAATTCCACATAGGAAGAGCTTTGTTGGTTTTAAATAATCCTTGATGAATGTTCTAATGTCAACGTTCATTGAAGTCTTGTCCTAGTATGATTGTTTCTGGTGCATAATCGCACCAAAATAATCACAATTCACAACAGAACCCCTTGTCCTCCCAAACACCATCTTTGCCTACCAACTTGTTTATGCTTGAATGCAAAACCTATAAAGTATTTAACCTCCTCATTTTGGAAACAAGATATAAGATGCTCATCCAACCTTTTTATTGGAACTGTGTCTATGACTTGGCACAAACACGTCTCCATTCTATGTTTGATATAGATTCAACTAAAATTCCTTCCATGCTATCTTCACTAACAGTTTCATCCAATACACAGCCTGCTGGTTCATATCTCATCAATAACCAATCCACCAAATACATGAGACATAAACACCATTAAAACCCAAAATCCTACTTTTTTTGGAAAGGAAAGGTCCAAAATCCTACTTTGACCACTTTGCGTTGCTAAAAGGACATAGGGCCTGCTTGTTAGCAGCTTAATAAGCTTAATGGGACTCATAGCTTATTTGGTCAGCTATACATGACTGTTTGGTAGTGGCTTAATGATATAGAAAGTTGCTTATTCAGTAAGCTTTTAGGAGGGAGCTTTATGTAGAAAGCTAAGTTCTTTCCAAACCTGTCTCTCCAAATTAAAAAAACACAATCCTTAAATCTATGAGAAAACCCTCTCAAACAAAATCTTTCCAATCTAAACAGACAGATTAATCCACAGAAACAAGTTCATTCAAACAAGACTTAATGGAAAACCAACCAAACAGCCAAATAGTTATGGCCAACATGGTCCTAAATTTGATACATTTCCAGATCACTAGCATCCCCTTGTATATCAATACAAAGCTCATAACAGATTTAGGCTGCCTGCCTCCCTTGTCGAAAGATGGATGTTTATTGAAATGCAAGCATAGAGTCTAAAGCAAATCCTTGAATGATAGATGCATTAGATTACTTTTTATAAAAGGGCATCAAGAAACGAATATGATTTGTAGTTATACTGCAGGCACACATAACAAACAAGTTCAATTCGAAATTAACGTGAGGTTACTACGTACTACTGTAAACAGCAGTGAAAATAAAACCAATGCATTGTGTTTTGTTAATTATCCCCTAGTCAATTTGTTACCCACAGTTATAGCAAGGCCTTTTTTGTGTGGCCAATGGGTTATAGGGTGGTATGATCTTAGGTAGGGGTGTAAAAGAGTCGAGTCAAGTAGTAGGTTAATCGAGCTGGGCTCAAAAAAATTAATACTAGGCTCGAGCTTGAGCTTGAGCTCAATTAACTTTTTCAATGTAGGTCCCAAGCTCGATCTCGAAGCTCGTTTATGGGTTCAAACTCGCGATCGATTAACTCGTTTATTGGCTTGATCTCGATAATCTTTATGTTTTTATTGTATAGTTAATAAACATACGATCACGTTTTGTTTGGCTCGAAAAAAGGGTACACTCAAATGGCTCGGCTCGAATCAAAAAATTGAATCGAGCTTTCGAACAAGTCGAGTTGAACATTAGTGTTATAAAGCTCAGCTCGTTGTCATTAAGTTAAACAAGTATGATTCTAGATTTGTGCTCAGTATTGACCTATTATGCATAAAAGGAGTGCCTAGTTTCCTAACAACACTTCCCACCATGCTTGACCTTTCCATTCACTATGTTCTTCAAATATTGGCATCTCCATCACTCACATCTTACCATAAACATTCATACAGTTTAACAGCATACAACAAATCCACAACACCAGTTCATCAATCAATCATCCCTATGGTAGTTCAATTAACCTAGTAAATCAAAACTATTTCATACACTATACTCCAATCAGTAAACAATCACACACTAATAACATTCAATTCAGAAACCTCAAGATCACAATCACACAAACTAGGTCAAAACTCAAATCAAACACCACCGAAGTTCAAACTTTCATCAAAATCAATCAAATCAAATCAAAATCAACTCACCTTAGCCGCGTCTCCGACGAGAAAGGATTCATGATTTGGTGCGCTTGGAATCCACGGGAGAGCTCGATCAGATCCAGATTATAGCAGAACGAAACTAAATAAACCGATCCAGATTATACAGAAGCTGGTAAAATTCAGTGGAGATCTGGTTGGAGATCAAGTTAGGATGATCTGTGGAGATGAAATTGGTGAGATCTGAGGGCTAATTGATCTGTTTTGGAGCTGATTTGGAGGTTGAAGATGAAGGTGAAGATGATAATGGTGGATTTGGTTTGGAAGCAATCAGAATTGGGGGAAATCAAAAATCTTCCAGTTTGAGGGTTTGGGAGGAAGATGGAAAGATGGAGGAGTGTTTTGTTTGTGGTTTTGGAGAGTTTTGGAAAAGTGAAGTCCTCAAGTGCAATTTTGTAATTTGTTTTTGCTTAGATGCTATTTTATTAATAAGATGGTTTGATTAAGGGCTTTTTGTTTACCTCTTAACGGTTGGTTCGGGTTCTGTTAAGGGATGTTATCTGAATCGTTAAAGGTAAATCTTGTTTCATAAGGAAACGAAAAGACTGGCTTTATAACGGTTTTAAAACCATTTGAATGACTTTGTATCTTGGGTTTGTTTTAATCATTAAGTGTCTTGATTTCATTCTCAACAATTACTAACGACCATGTTTTCATTTTGCACTGTAGCAGAGAGTGATTATCTTAATCATACAGCACCAAACGACTCAGCAACTGTCAAAAGGCCGCTAGATTTGTTAAATGAAATTCACTTTAAATGAACTAGAATGAGAGTTGATTATGTGTTTGGTTGACATAAAATGGAGAGGATCTGATAAATGGTTTGGAATCCATACGTTTGGTTGGTAGCAGCGGATCCAAATATTTTGCTTAGTGGGAGTACCTTTAAGATAGATAAAAGATGCAAAGTCGACCGATGTGTTTTTAGCCTAATTCAACCTTTTCGAAGGATTTTAAAAAAAATGGTTGATTTCGAGAGAGTTTTTTGAGGTTCTTTTTGCCGATTTCAATATATTATTTCCTGTTTTTGGTTGATTTTGAGAGTAATTTTGATTGTTTGGTTCACTTTCTTTTGGTTGTGGGGGAACATAATAGAAACTACTCGGTATTTATAGCATAAAAAAAACTTGTTTCTAAAATAGGAAAAAAGAAGAAGAAAATATTGTTTTAGTGGGGCATATGGGGCATATGCCGCATATCCCCCACTCCTTAAACACTAGATCCGCCTCTAGTTGGTAGAATGTTGCTTTCGGATTAAATGGAATAAACCATAAATGAACAAAATATCTCTTTTATAACGGTAAGGGTCGGTAACGGTTCAAAATGGTGGTGGTTGTGGAGGATTACATCAATGGTGGTTTAAAACATTTGTTAAGATCCATGGTGGTCAATGTGATGGTGTTAGGGCCCCCTTCAATAATAGGTCCAGTTATTTTTCATTCCTCAAAACAAAATTTCAAGCTAGTGTTATTGTCTTCCTTCATGCGCCTTCATTGAATGTGGCATTACTGGTGCAAGTCGCGATATAAGGTGTTGTTCGAATGCTTGGTGGTAGTTGACGATGGTTCAGATTGATGATGGTCAATAGTGGTTCGAATGGAGATCATATAGGTCTAGGAAATCAAGTAGAGTCAAATATGAGGATAATTTTGTCCTTTAAGAAAAAATGAGATGAAATATAATTAAATTTCCTCTCAATCATGGTAGAATTACTAGATCCATGCTTTGTGAAAGGTGTAAAGTTTAATTTCATTCCATATGTAAACCAAATGTCTGAATTGATTTGGTCAAGGTAATTGATGATTCCAAGCCATTTGGAATCCTGCGAGTCAAACGGTTCCATTAGTTTGTTGAAAACGTCGTTGAAGTGTTCAACAATTTTTATGTGTGTTTACCAAGTTCTTTAAATTATTTTCCCATATCATAATTCGTTAAACATCTTTAGGTCAGTTTATATTGGTATATATCTTGTCAACTAATTTTTACCGAGCATGATTAAAATACCAAACACCTTACACAACTAGTTTATTAGTCATCAACTATCGTTTCAGCTACTTTACCAAGCATACCTCGTATAATTAGAGCATCTCCAACAAATGTTTTTATGAAAGTTGTTTTTTCTTTTATTTTCTTGCCATATTACTTTCAACTCACCAAGTCAATGCGTTGATTATCAAATACTTATCATATAAGTGCTTACTGAGTTGGTTACCACCCATGCTATCCTATTCGGTAACAAAATGCTACCATTAAATTTGATTTTTTGTAAACATATTTTATCATGCAAGAGTTTTCTCCTTATTTGAGAAAACCGATCATTGACATGCCTATTGCTAGTAAGATTTCTCGTGTTTGTCATGCTCACTTGCTACGACCACCACTAAGCGCTTAAGCATTATGTAAACGACTATGTTTAGTGGATGTTCTTATATGAACCTAGACATCACGTCTAACTCGCCATACTAAGAGCTACTTGGACGCATAGTACGTTAGAACGATGTTTTAGAATTTTACCATTTTAGCTGGTTTTATGATTCAAAATTATTGCTTTTTAACACTGTTAGAAGTGTGGTTTCATTTAAGTGAATTTCGTTTATTACTTTGTCATTTTAAAACATACAGTTATTTTAATTTATAAGATAGTTAGATGACGTTTGGTTTGTTGGAATCCAAATAAATTAGAATAGTCTTTCCATTGACCAAATTTCGTTAATTAACTTTATGAATCCATATCCTATGTATGGTATAACTTATATTTATTGAGATACATTCATACAATAACAAATTCCAATTTATTTTCAACAAGATTATTATACTATTATTATAATTGTCACCATCATTGCTACCACTATTATCATCATTCTGATGGCGTTGCCACTACCGTAAAACGTCGTTATCTGTTGTTGTTGCTACTACCACCATCATTGGTGTCATAGCCACTGCAACTGGCACTAGCGTTACCGTCTTCACCGTTGCCATTGTCTTCCCATGACCATCAACTTAATCGTCATGACCATTGTCTCTCTCCCACCACCAACCAATATATTATCAATCATATCATTATATGATATTTAACTATTTATAATTGAATCAATAAAATATGAAAAAATGTCATAAGGAATTGTTCATCTATCCTTATTTTATTATGAAGTTATATTTAATGAACCACATAAACATACTCTAACATGAGAGATTTCATTCGCATTCATGCCAATCAGATACATAGTTTATTTGTTTTTTTATATATAAAAAATGGATTGAAAATTGTCTACTTGCTAGCATCTTAGGCCATCCGCAGTCGTATAAGTCGTACAGGTTGCCACCTCAGCGTCACATCAACTTTACCACTACCATATCATTCCATCCTTACCTGTACCACTCATACCGCTCTAAATAGTTAATTAAAAAAAAGTAGAGAGAGAAAGAAGAGAGAGATAGAAAGAAAGAAGAAAGAAGGGAACGGTACCCGGGTACCGCCCACCTCCCGTGCAGCTCCACCATGACGGTGGTACTGTCTGTGCAGCTGCCGTGCAGACCTGTTGCTGCAGGCCCGGCCGCGGATGGCCTTAACAAACATAATGAAAGCTACAATCTAATAAGTCGTTTATACAGAGGGAGATTCAAACGAGAAACATATCAAATCAAGAGAACGTGAGAAGCAATCTTATTAAATGCGGCTTTGACCGGTCCCCCCTTTAATAATTTATACCCTCCCATTAATCGCGTCAATCCTCTGTGATCACGTCCACCGTAACCGTGAGATGAATGACTGAGATTGTTCCTCACATTTTCTTAAATTGACATGCTTCTCGTTTAAACCTTGCCTATACATACCTGTTTCATAGTGACTTATAATATAAAAGGTTAACTTATTCAAAAGGGTTACTTCACGGGAATGTATTCAACTTGTCACAAAAAGTTATTGTATGTATTAGACTTTGATTTTTTCCATTGTATGTATCAAACTTATAAAAACCTACCATTTAATGTATTTTGTTACAAGTTGAATACACTTTCGTGACAACTTGGATACACTTTCGTGACAAGTTTTGATAAAGATGGATACATTAAATGATAGTTTTGATAGGTTTGATACATACAATGGAAAAAATAAAAGTTCAATACATACAATAACTTTTCGTGACAAGTTGGATACATTTTTGTGAACTAAGGCCATCCACAGTGGTACCACCCATACCACCTGCATAGACTGCCACCTCAGCGCCACATCAGCTTTACCACTACCTTACCATTACCATACCATTCACCCACACCCGTACCACTCATACCACCTGTATAATTAAATAATAAAGTATTGCCTTTTTATATATATATATATAGATTGTATGTATATATGTGTGTGTGTGTCTCAAATTTGTTGAACGGTGAAGGCTCACAGCTCGCGTCCCTCACCGCTCCCATACCGGTACACCACGGCGGTGTTACCGGCGGTATGGGAGCGGCACAGCCCTCCTCACCGTTGCGCTGCGGATGGCCTAAACCATATTCAAAAAGTATTTTTTAGACCAATCCTTTTCGATTCATAAACAGTTTTATACAGATGGCTTATTGCATACAGACATTTTGTATCCATACTCACTGACATATAGTTGCAGGCCTCACTTTACTCTTTTTGCTGTTTCACTTTTCTCTGAGATTTCTGCTGCAGTGAGATTTCCATGGCTTCATCCTCAAATCTCCATTTCATCATCATCGTCTTCCTTCTCGTTAACCTAACTCTAGGTATGAAAAAAACTTTCTCAAATTTCTATCTCCTGATCGCCATTATCAACTCGTTTTCCTGCAAATTCAACGATGATTTTGCTGTTTTTTTCACGAATTTCATTCAGGAATCTATCGCTATTCTCAGTTCGTTTTTCTGCAAACTCAACGATGATTTTGTTGTTTTTTTTTCACGAATTTCTTCCAGTAATCTATCTCTATTCTCAATTCGTTTTTCTGCAAACTCAACGATGATTTTGTTGTTTTTTTTTCACGAATTTGTTTCAGGAATCTATCGCTATTCTCAATTCGTTTTCTGCAAACTCAACGATGATTTTGTTGTTGTTTTTTTCACGAATTTGTTTCAGGAATTTATCGCAATTCTCAATTCGTTTTTTCTGCAAACTTAACGATGAATTTGTTGTTTTTTTCACGAATTTGTTTCAGGAATCGGCGGCGAGATCGTCTTCGAGGAAGGCTACACTGTAACTACAGTGATCGATGGCGATAAGCTTAGCATAAACCCTAACTCCGTCTTCTCTCTGTACGGATCATCGTCGTCCGATCTCATCGTTCTCGATTCAGCCAAAAGTACATTCTACACAGTCTCGTTTTCCGATTCTAAAGGTATACGGAAATGGAGTTTATCGAATTTTAGCTGGATTTTAAGACTTATAAGATTGTTTCGTTTTACTTGTTTGTTATCTAGAATGCATATTTTTAATATGTTATCTGTTAAAAACAGCGATTATAAAACTCTTTTTTCAGAGTGTTCATTCATTGTACAGAATTTGTCTTACATGTATTATATTGGAAACTTACTTGTATTATGAGCTAGATTGAGAATCAAACGAGAATGATAACTATTTAAGAGAAATTGCTGCAAAATCACAGATGATTTTACGTTAAAAGTAGAAAAAAAGGTGTATATGCAACTTTTGGTTGCGTCTTCAGGTCACGGGGTAAAGTCGCGTGAATCACATGTGATTTTGTATCGATGTTGGTGTAAAATCACATGTGATTTGACCGTTTTCTTATTTTATAAATAGACATTGTTCGTTTGAACCTGAGTCGAGCTATATATATAGGGTTAGATTCGAATGTGAACTCAATTTTGGTTGTGAACGTGAGGACCACTAAATTTGCGCCACATGACAATATTCACTCTGAATATCATGCATGATATTTAGAGTGAATATTGCCACTTGACGCTATTTTAGTGGTCCTCGCGTTCACAATGGAAAATGAGTTTTCATTTGAACTTTCCTCTCTCTCTCTCTCTCTCTCTATATATATATATATCATGTCAGACCATTTTTTTTTCGTGAGACCAGTTTAACCAAGTTTTTACGGTGTTTTTGCTGCGAAGGCTAGATCATTTTTTTACCTTCACAATGATTTGCTGTGAAGTTTCAAGTGTGAAAACTTGGTCTCACCGGTCTCACAAAAACAACTTGGTGCCACCGGTCTCACGAAAAACAACTTGGTCTCATGTGAATCTGCCTATACGGCATATCACTTATCCTACACAGGAAGAGTGATAAAATCTTATTTAGTTTATAAACTTTAAACATCTTGTTGAATTGTTTAAGAGATTAAATGAACCAAGGAGGATTTGGCATTGTGATGCCGATATTACACATATATTAAACGGTCAATAGACTACACCAGCACGTCATGCATGAGTTTCTTTGTGACTTAACCCGACAGAAAAGTCGAATTTCTGACGGTTTTTATTTTAATATTTTCTGATTTGGATTAAATTGATTGTCACTTTCATATTATCCAAATTAGTTATAGAAACAGATCTATATATATGTGTGTGTGTGTGTGTGTGAAATCTTTCCATCATTCCAATTTTCGTTTAACTTTTCTCCCTCTCTTCATAAAGTTCTGCAGAACTTTCATGGATAAACATATCTTGTTGGATATGTTTAAGTGATCAGGCAATCACGAGGTTGTATCAGCCTTTAACCCAAACAACCTTGGTTGTCTTGGTAGTGTGGGGGCTAATAATGTCCTAAGGACAGTGTTCTATCATGTCCTAATCATTGTTTTTGATGCACTTTTCTCCTTATACCATCTTAGTTTCCAATACACATTAATGATCATACAACTCGAGGGAATCAACGTTTATAAAACATGTATTTATTTAGGATAATCCAAAGCAGAAATAATTGCATTTTTATTTTGGCTTTTGGGGGGTTGGTTTGCATGTGGACTTGATAGGAAAGACGGTAGAACTCATTCGAGAAGGGGGACTTCTGTGTATTTCTTCCTGAAACTTTACATCTTTCATGTTTTTACATACATATCTATTATAAACCGGATGTGTAATATGGTTAATTTTTTTTAGTGAGCGAGATCAAGAAGCTTTCTGGTAATGGTGCTACTGGGTACATGGATGGTGATTTGGGGTCTGCCTTGTTTCATAAGCCCAAAAGCTTTGCTCTTGATAGGAAAAACAACATTTACATTGCTGACAAGACCAACCACGTGATAAGGAAAATAAGCAAATCAGGTATATCGATATTACTTACTCACAAAGGAATCGGATAGTTCTTAATTGAGATGGGTTCACAGGTTGGGCTCTAGTTGGTAAATTGTTTGTTTAACTTTTTCCATATGGAAAAGTGAGGAAAACCCACCAAACAACCCCTACTTGAGTTAATATCAGATTTTTCTACATGAATTTGGAATGAAGCTGCAAGGATCTAGTTGGTAAATTGTTTGTTTAACAATCGTTTATTCTGGAATAAATGACTTCTTAGGTGTGACCACAATTGCTGGGGGCTATGTACAAAACATAGGCAAAGTGGACGGACCTGCTCAAAATGCTTCGTTTTCAGCTGATTTTGAGCTGGCTTTCGACCCTCAGAGATGCGCATTGTTGATCTCTGATCATGGTAATAGATTGGTCCGTCAGCTTGATCTGAAGGCTGAGGATTGTGCTGGCAATTCTTCCGGATCTGGTAAGCTTTAGGAATATCAACACACACACACACACCAGAAAACTAAGTGGCTGTTTAGTTACTGCTGATTTGGTTGGCTGACTCGGTCAGCATCAACATGTTAACTTAAGGACTGAAGGTGTTGACCGGGCACCTACGCGACCATCATTGTTATTTCACTTACCGAGTCAGTTTATTTACTTTCCAGACTTGGGGCCTGTTTGTTAGCAGCTTAATGAGCTTAATGAGACTCGCAAATTATTGTGTCAGTTATACATGACTTTTTTGGTAGTGGCTTAATGGTATAGGAAGTGGCTTATTCAACAAGCTTTTAGGGAGGAGCTTTATGCAGAAAGCCAATTTTTTCCAAACCTGTCACTCCCAATTAAAAGAAACACGTTTCTTCCATCTATGAAAAAGCTCTCCCCAACACAAACCTTCCGGATCTATACAGACAAAATTAATCCACACAAACAACTTTATCTATATAGGACTTAATGGAAAACCAACCAAACATCCCCTTTTATGTGATTAGAATTTTTCTTTTAACATTTCATTATAGAAAGGTTACAATGATAATTCTTATTATCAGTAAACACTTGGTAAACTACCATTTACAGTCGGTGCTTAACTGCTTACCCGGTTAGTGCTTACGTAATTTGTGTAGGTAAACAACCCCTATGCCTCCATCATTATTGTGCTGCTGAAATGTCCTTCAACTTTTATAATAAATTGTGAAGATTCTTTCACTTAGAAATATAACATGCCCGTTATAGGACTGAGATCAACGACGGCATGGGGCATTGGAGTGGGACTTGCTTGTTTGATTGGCTTGATCATCGGGTTTGCCATTCGGCCTTATGTCCTCCCTCATGTAAGTTTCTCTACATTTTAATTTTAGTTTGTCCCAATATAAGTGTCATTTTGAAAAGTATTTGTCTACTTTCTCATTCAACTCTTAATTATGAGACGGACAAAAATTTTCTGAGGGTAAAATTGTCCTTGACAAAAAAGTTTAATAATTACACATTCCTAAAATTTTGACCTTTTCATTATGGATATTTATTTCGGGGCAGAGGAAGTTATAAACTAGTAATGTTCATAAAACTAGCTGATAATGTAAAATGATCTGCAAAGACAAATTGAAAGTTTAAAATGGGTAAATTATGTTTTTCGTCCCTGTCGTTTGTTGAAAATTTCTATTTTCGTCCCCGTGGTTTTGAAATTCCGCTTACGTCCTCATGGTTTATAATTCAGTAATATTTTCTTCCTTATGATTTAAACTTCATTGCTTTCTTTGTCCCTATGGTTTACAATTTATTCCTCTTGTAGCCCCTTATATTTAAAAATTAATTAGCCTCAATGACGAAAATAGAAATAAATTGCAAACCATAGGGACGAAAACCGAAATTTTGAAACCACAATGACGAAAAATGTAATTTACTCTATAAAGTTTTTTCTTTCAATAAGGGGCATAATTGGGAAAAGTGAAAAAAAAACCTTGGAGCCAGCTTATAGCAGACCAAAATTTTTTCTTCTTCTTTCTTTCAATAAGCTCAAAAAATAAGCCAACTTACATATCTGACAAAAGTCTGTATGTAGACAGGAAGCTTCGGGCGATCCCCAATTCCACACGACATGGAAGCATTACCTAATCCATCTGGAGACGCAAGCACGGACCTTCTACTTCGTGCTCAAAAGCGCAATTGCTAGTAATAATCTCTACAAACTCTTAATCAAGCTTCTTAGGTTATCTTTCTCTCAACTCTCTCTACTTTTCGGCCTTACCATAATTAGACCCCGGCCCCCACCCCCGTCCACACCCCCAAAATTCGTGTCTTTGTTAGATTGTGATCACGTAGTTAAGAACGAAACAATTGAAACCCAAAATTTAGTTGACGAATTAAAGGACTTGATGACTTTAGATGGTGCCCTTAGCCCTAAACCGGTTTTATTATATCAAGAAAACGCGTATAGAGTTGAAGAGAAAAGGAACGATGAGGTTCTTGAGAAGGGTGGGAAGTTGGATAAGCTCGTGAATGCTAACGTTGCGGGTTTTGTAGAAGGTAGTAAAAGAAGTTCATCGGTTGAGTCGTGGGGGGTTGGGTCTTAGCTTGTGTAAGATACGAAAGATCGGGGGTTGTTTTGAAGTTTGGTGTTTTTGTCTACTATGTACAGTAGTTTTATCGCGTTATCTTGGACTAATCAAACGCTACGATGATTTTCTATAATGCATGCATGAATGTTGATTAGATCAAATTCGATATGTTTGTTTGTTTGTTGATTTGTATCGCGAATTTGATTACATATGTTAAAAGTTAAAGGGATACAGTGAAAATCTCATCTTTCATACCCATGTTGTAGATGCAAACTGAACAAACAAAAAGTGTTGTCTTAACAAGTTATTTCTCGTAAGGGTTAAAACCGTAATTTTACATAACCTTGTCATCTCACTCTAGGATACTACCTAATTGGGATCATGTGATAGTTGACTTTTTTCGTGAGAATCACATGAATAACATTAAACCTTCACTGTAAAATATTGTAAAAGTAAACTTTACAGTGTTTTTCCTTTCACAATATTTTGTTGTGAAGGTTTGATATTTTCTTGTACCTTCGTAATATTTTGCTTTGAAGTTTTGGTTTTAATTTTTGGGTCTCATCTCATGGAAACAAATTGTTTTCATGTGAACTCAACCTGCCATATGCTGATGCAAATTCGGGTAGAACAAAATGACCAACGGCTACAATAGGAGTTGAAATTACCATTATGCCCATGCTCCAAAGGCTTTATAGCAATCCTGAGGATACGTATAGCAATAGCTACGGTTTTTTGATCCTCCAAAGAAACTTTCTATCAACCAGCGACGGTTTGACCTTTAAAGTCAAATATTTCAACTTTTGAGTTCATAATTGCCATGAGTTCTACAGAATCTTAAAGCATTTCCAACAACTTCTTTCTTCAAAACAGGGACTTAAGAGTCAAAATCTTTAGAAAAATAGGGACTTAAGAGTCAAAATCTTTAGAAATATTTATATTTTGCTCTAACATATTCGTTATTTTAGAGATTTTAATATTTATTATATTATTAAAATGTCCTATACGTTTATCATTCCGACAAACTTTTTAAAAATAATTTATATAAAATAATAATGATTCAATCTCATCGGAGGAAATGAATAAAAAAAAGGATTACTTCTTCAAAATGTATACTATTGTTGTATGTAACCACCTAAAAAAATTCCTTTTGTATATATCAAACTTTATTTTTTAGTCTATTGTGTGTATTTTTGATACAAACAATAGTATATTGGGGGATAGTTTGATACACATAATAGACTAAAAAATAAAGTTTGATATATACAAAAGGAATTTTTTTAGGTTGATACACACAATAGTATATTGGGGATAGTTGGATACATTTTGAAGAAGTAATCCCTAAAAAAAGATTTTTTTTTCTAGTTTTTTTAAGAGAACCATATTTCTTTCATTGGTTCATAAAAGTCTCAATTTCTCTATTTCAAATAAGTTGTTGGGGATGCTCTTACAACATGTTGACTACTTTGTGCGCTTAAAGTGCATTTACAAATAAACCAATGGTCGTGTTAATCTAGTCATAAATCCGTTATGAATTTCGCGTTAATCTAGTCATAAAACCGTTATAAATTTCGCGTTAATCTAGTCATAAAACCGTTATAAATTTCACATCTCGGGAGAGCTATCTTTGATCATATGAAATTGGGTAATTTTAGTGTGACATTTACAATCAAGATTTATATTAAAACTTGATATTCACATCATCACGTCAACATTATTTAGCGGTTTGAGTTCAAAATGTGTATGAATTAAAAGAGGTAAACGTTTGTTATACTAATTACAATTTCTTTTTCAGTCAAAAATGATTACACGATGCCTTTAGGAACTTATTTAGTTGCTAAATTATAACTATCGTTGCAATTCAACTTATATTGGCCAAATTACTATCAATTCGTCTAAATTTTGGTTACGATGATGATACATTTCCCTTTTTATTTTTTCCTTGCATGACATCAAAACTAACAGCTTTCTTAATGATAGGCTTTTATGAATAAAAAGTACACGTTTTAGAAGTAAATGGCATCTCTTTCTACAAAAACTTTGATTTTTACCTTGGATTTTGTCTAAATTTTGGTTACGATGATGATGCATTTCCCTTTTTATCTTTTTCTTACATGGCATCAGAACTAAGAGCAATTTTAATGATAGGGTTTTATAAATAAAAAGTACACGTTTTTAGAAGTAAATGGCATCTGTTTCTACAAAAACTTTGATTTTTACCTTGGATTTTGCATGAATTGTTATCTTATTGGTTTTCAAATGATCAAAAATATATAATGAAAACTTATTGATGAAATATATATATATATATATATATATAGAGAAAAAATCAAATACAAACCACTTTTTTTGTAAAAACTATAGGACTAATCTAGACCATCTATGTATTTTAATCAATGGTTAAGATTATTGATGACATTTTTTTGTAACTTTTTAACAAATGCTTGTCCACACTTGATCATAAGCCCACAAGGGCAATTAAGACATTTTAACATCTTTCTCATCTTCCCCCATCTTCTAAACCTAACCCCCCATCTTCTTAAAGCAACTACATACCCCAACCCCATCTTCCACATCCACCACCACCACTTGCCGCCACCACCGCACCACCGTTGCAACGCCGCCACCACCGCCGCCGCCACCACCGCCACTACCGTCCACTGCAACCACCGCCATCACCACCAGCTGCTACCGTCGCCGGCGCCACCACCAACACCATCTTCTTCTCAGATCTGAGAAACCTCCCTCGTCACGCACCACCGTCGCACCATCGCCGCCACCGCTACCACCGTCCACTTCAACCACCGCCAACACCACCACCTGCTACCCGCCGCCGGCGCCACCACCAACAGCATCTTCTTCTTTCAGATCTGAGTATTCTCCCTCTTCACCGCACCACCGTTGCACCACTGTCGCACCACCGCCACCACCGCTACCACCGTCCACTGCAACCACCGCCAACACCACCACTTGCTACCGGCGCCGGCGCCACCACCACCACCATTTCTTCTTTCAGATCTGACGTTTCACGATACTTATGACGTTACACGGTTTTTTCAGACGAGATTTTGAGACTAGATTTTGGAAAACTGAATATGAAAAGAGGTTTCTTGGATGGTGAACTGAAAATGAAAAGAGGTTCCCCAAAATGAAAAGAGGTTACGTGGTCACATTTTTCTCTTTTTTTTGGTTTTCCAAAAAATTGGTTTAACGAAGGGGAATTGCAATTTTGGGATATATGGTTTATTGTTGTTATTGTTTTTGGTCCTTGTAGGATTTTAATTGTGAAAGATTTCATGGTATATAAAAATGTATGATTTTAGTACACGTTTTATATTCATAAGGTGAATATAAATATTCAGCCGGTGAATGAATTTATGTAAATTTTATCTGTTGAATATGAATATTCATAAGGTGAATATATGATAAATATGTGATGAATATTATATGGTGAATATGAATATTCATATGATGAATATGAATATTCATATGATGAATACGATATGGTTAATATGAATATTCATATGGTGAATATATGATGAATATAAATATTCATATGGTGAATATAATAGTGAATATGAATATTTATCTGCTAAATGACTTTATATGTTTTTTTGGTGAATTTTCAAATTCATAAGATGAATATGAAATATTCATCTAGTGAATCTGAAAATTCATAAGATGAATATGAAGTATGAATTTTCATATATGAATATTCATATGATCAATATATGATGAATATTCATATGGTGAATATGATAGTGAATATTCATATAATGAATAAACTGCGATTTTTAGATCAAGGGCTTAGATTATTCCTTAAGTTTTTACAAAAAAATGAATATATATATATATATATATATTGTAAAAACCACATATTTTGTAAAAACCTCTTATTTTGTAAAAACTTGATGAATAATCTAAAATGACGATCATGCCCTTTTTAGATCAAAGACTTAGATTGGTCCTATAGTTTTTACAAAAAAAATGGTTTTTCCTTGAAGGGCCCTCTATATATATATAAAATGGTTTTTCCTTGAAGGGCCCTCTATATATATATATATATATATATATATATATATATATATAGAGGGGCCTTCAAGGAAAAACCTTTTTTTTTTGTAAAAACTATAGGACCAATCTAAGCCTTTGATCTAAAAAGGGCATGATCGTCATTTTGGATTATTCCTCAAGTTTTTACAAAAAAATAGGTTTTTACAAAATATGTGGTTTTTACAAAAAAATAGGTTTTTACAAAATATGTGGTTTTTACAAAATATATATATATATATATTATATATTCATTTTTTTGTAAAAACTTGAGGAATAATCTAAGCCCTTGATTTGAAAATCGCAGTTTATTCATTATATGAATATTCACTATCATATTCACCATATGAATATTTATCATATATTCACCATATGAATATTTAGCATATATTCACCATATGAATATTCATATTCACCATATGAATATTCATATTCACCATATGAATATTCATATTCATCATATATTTACCATATGAATATTCATATTCACCCATATCATATTCATCATATATTTACCATATGAATATTCATATTCACTATATGAATATTCATATTCCTCATATATTTACCATATCATATTCATCATATATTCACCATATCATATTTATCATATATTCACCATATGAATATTCATATTCATCTAATAAATTTTCAGATTCCCCATATAAAGATCATATAAATCCAATCACCACCAGGTGAATATTCACCTTATGAATACAAAAAAAAAAAAAAAAAAAAATTAACAAACCCTTAAAATGTCAACAAAGCCTTAAAATATCAAAAAACCCCAAATAATATGATATCAAATGGTAGCGTATCTTCAAAGCCACTTTCCAACTTTGAAATTGGAGTTTGAAATCGGAGTTTTCCGGCGAATGTAAAATGGCGACCATACTCCATCCAAAGCTCCGGCGATTCTCCATAGCCGCCGACGACTCGCCGGAAAACCTAACAACCGTCACCTTCGACGACATCTTAACACAAATCATCTTCCTTCACCGCCAGATGATGAAAAAACGTCGATTTCTGGTACGACTTTTACTTCTGAATTCGAAATTCCGGTGGTGTTTGACGACGGAGAACAGCGGCGATGATGACGAAAAGATGAAAACGTCCTCCGGCATCTCCGCAACCGAAGTCAGATCGGCGTCCTCGGGCATCTCCGCCGCCGCCGTTCAAAAACTGAAGTCAGATCGGGGTTGTTCTCCGGCATCTCCGCCATCGCCGTTCGAAAACCGAAGTCAGGTCGGGTTTGTTTTCCAATCAGATCGCGACGTGGTGGTGGTGCGACGTGGTGGTGGTCCTCCGCGTTGTCCAGTCGACGTGGTGGTGCGACGGTGGTGCGGTGGTGGCCGCAGGTGGTGGTGGTGGTGGTGCGACGTGGTTGTGGTGGTGGTGCGACGTGGTGGTGGTCCTCCGTGTTGTCCAGCCGACGTGGTGGTGCGACGGTGGTGTGGTGGCGACGACAGGTGGTGGTGGTGGTGGTGGATGTGGTGGTGGTGAAGGAAGATGAAGGATGGTTTCAAAATGGAGAAGATGGGAGGTTATGGGGAAGATGATGGCTGGAAGATAATGAAAGAGAGGATAGGTCTAGAAGGAGGGTTTCAAAATGACCAAAGTACCCTTGTGGGTTTATAATCTTGTGTGATGCATAAAAAATGAATATGGTGTTACAATAGTCCTCTTTTATTATCAGCCATTGATCAATATTAATTGATGGCCTAGATTATTCCTATAGTTTTTACAAAAAAGTGGTTTGTATTTGATTTTTCCTCTATATATATATATATATATATAACACCAAGAAAAGAAAAGGTTCTTGTAATGCCAACCACTGTCTTGCTGTTTCATCAATTATTGTTATACATCATATCTCTTTTTTTTACAAGGTTTACATATTTAGAAAAAAGAAAGAAAAAAAAATTGTTCCTTTAAATAGGTTTTACCAAAATAAACAATTTGCTCTATGGACACATTTAAGGCTATTTTGTTTTGGATAAGTTACAAAGTTAAATGAACAAATATCATAATCTGAATTAAACGTACCTATCAGATCCATGAATATAAAAGAATTGGAAGCTTATCCAGACAGCTATATATATATAACTATTTGATAGTGACAATATAATATAAAACTCAGTAAACTTTAAAGAAAGACAGATATAGAAAGTCAAATTTTTCTTAAATGTATAAAACTAGATCAAGCTCAAAGTGGGACCGGTACGGTGGGGGCGTCCTAGAAAGTGGCGTAAGCCCCTTTTTTTCTTTTTTAAGATTAAGGCATTGTTTGGCAAAAATAAGTTAGCTCATAAATGTTACAAATCATATACATGTTTGAATGGACCATAAGTTAACTTATAAGCTAGCTTTTTGAAAAGCCACTCTCACTAACCTTTTGGTGACTTATGGGATTTTTTATTTTTTTATTCCAAATATACCCTTGCTCAGTTTTATACCACTAATTTTTAAACATGTCTTTATTTGTCCTTTTACAGTCATAAGCTACCTTATCAACTAGTTTTTGCCAAACGTAACTTATTCATCAGCTACCTTATCAATCATAAGTTAACTTATCAGCTAATTTGCCAAACATAACCTAAGCTCAAAGGAGCTTTGGAGCATGCTAATATCCTAGTCTTGACTCTTGAGGGATAAACATTCCTCGTAACTTGCAGAAAACAAACTTTTTATCGACTTCATATACATAAGTTTTCACGGAGTCTTTTATGGGTTTATTTTTTGACCTTACGGCTGAAAAGCACACAAAAGTTTCAGCCGTAACGATCAAAATAAGTAGATAAAGGTAGGTGAAAGTACACAAAAGTTTGGGGTTCTCGTAAAAAATCTACATTCATGGTACGAATAAGAACACACTATACATCCAATAAACTCATGGGACATTCATCATGAATGATCACAAATGTTGTAAAAAAAAATTCATGTTCATTGTTCATGACGAATGAAACAAATGAGGACATGTGTCACATTCTTGTTTGACACTAGGTTGGCAACAAAATTTAGGTTCACAACTAAACTTCTCTCTCTATATATACATACACACATAGGAAGAATCAAACGAGAAAGCGAAAAACGGCCAAATTATGTGTCAAATCACATGTGGTATCACATTAAAGGTCAATAAAAAGTGGGCGCACACCCTTGGCCATGTCTTCATGTTGCGGGGCAAAGTCGCTCAATTACATGTGATTTTTTTTTTTTTTTTTGGAAAAGGTATCCCAGACCACATTGGGCCCAGACTAATCCTCGGCAATTTGGGCCGAAGCCCGACTGCTAAATAGCTACCGTTCTCGTTTGAACCCGACCCTCTCTCTCTCTCTCTCTCTCTCTCTCTCTCTCTCTCTCCACACACACACACACACACACACGCATATAGTCTCCTTTCTTTTGCAAACTACCTAATTAATACAAACCCCGCATAACCAATTCCAACCATCCATCTAATCTAATGAATATTTAGTTCCATAAATATCTCGATTGTTTCAAGAAACAACAATATCTTGTTTGGTGAAAAGTGAAAACTTATGTTCAGTGATCAGGATGTTATAAGGTCTAACTCCTATTGTTTTCGAGGCCATTTACCAAATTCTTATCGGGAAAGCAAACGCTTGCTGGAAGAGATATCACTTTCGTTCACCGTATTGAGTAACATTCTCTACCATGAAAACAAATTGTTGGTAACCATTTTAAACCCAGTAAACACTTATCCCAGTAAGAGTCGTTTCCCACACTTACCACGTAAGACTCGGCCTCCTCTTACCGGGTAAGCTTCTTAATCCCTGGTAAATGATAACAGTAAGCGCTTAACGGTATTCGTTTAGTAAACGGCCCCTAAAACTCAGAAAATGGATGAAAACAAAGAAGCAGAATTACCACATTATGGACTCAACTTATATAAAAAGGTTAAAACCAAAACTTCACTAGAAAACTTGGCATAAAAGACATCCAAAATGCCCGAAAACGCCAACCGAAATCCTAAACCCGAAAACACGAAAAACAAAACTGTACACGTTGTCGCTATACCTCAAAAACCCGCGTCAAAAGTGACCTGAAACCGGGCTCGATTACTACTAGGTTTGGGATCGGAAGCATTAGCGAGCCCAGCAAGCAATTTAACGACATCTACAGTATCGTCAAGATAATACCTGGCTTTGCTCGGCTTCCGTCCGACTGTACAAGCAAATATCTCGGCACTTGAAGCCGTGTTCGTGATGCTTTCGAACATGTCTTCATCCGATCGATCGTCACCGATGCACGTCACGAAATCCGGAGCTTCTCCTTTTTCAATCATCGTGGAAAGAACTTTTTCAGCTACTAATCCTTTGCTCACCCCCTGCTGAATGGTTTGCGTAATTAGCTCTCGTAACGTTTTATCATCTTCTTATTGTTAAGCCGCATAAGACAATAGGGGTGTTAAAGAAACCGGAAAACAGGAAAAACCGAAGCACGGAAAAATCGAAAATCGAAAAACTCGGTATTCACGGTTTGGTTTTGGTTTTAAATTATAGGTATCCGCAGGTAATCGAAATAAGATGCACCGGATCAATTCCCTTTTAAGTTTTAAGCTACAATTCATGGAAGGGTATTTGATTAAAAGTGATCAACGTTTTGAAAGCAATTTTCACAAAAAAATGGCACTTCTCACGTGATCCCATGCCTTAATTTATAAATAGTCAATCAACCAAATATTGGATATTTATAAACAATCCAACTTATTTTAACTTCTTGTTCTTGGACACTTTTATGTATTTGTTACCTTATTGGTTAAATTTTTTATTTTGGTATTATTTCGGGTAACCGTGAACTGAACCATGGATAACCGACTAAATTCGGCTTGGTTCATCCTGCGGCTCGATTTCGTTTCGAGTAACCAGGTATCCGTCTCATGCAGTTCGGTTCACATTTTCCTACTAACTGAGCCGAGCCAAACCGAACCATGAACAACCCTATAAAACCATCTAGGGTTGCGTTCCGGTGAGAACTTGACGTTATCGTGAGAAGCAAGGTGGTTATCAACTGTTGGATGAGAAATCGATGCACATTAGGATATAATGCACCTAATCAATTCCCTTCTAAAGCGCAATTCATGGGAAGGCATGAGATTAAAAGTGATCAAGGGTTCAGATTCACTTCACTTCTCACGTTAACCTAAACTTCTCACAGGATCCTTGGCCAAACAGTCTATTAGGACATATTTAGATATATTTAGCCCCCTATAAAGCTGATTTTGTTGTAGTGAAGGTAACAAAAGCGATGATACCTGGGGTTTGACTTCAACTATATGTCGGCCTCGCCTAACAATTGCGGGCTCATTGGCGAGCACGTTTTCTAAATGAACCACCAACTCCTTAGCTTGACACGAACCAAAGTCGGGGTCGGCGTCTTGATGGTGCCACACTAGACCAGTTTCTTTAGTCTCGATCGTGGAACCATCGGTTGCCTCTCTATAAAGTTCCATCACCGGTTCCGCAATTTCCTTCCACTCGAGCTCCATAGGCGCAACACCGGGCTGCCAATCCGAACTCCTATTCCACCTGCAACATAAGATCAAATAGCATTACCATCACACGAACAAAAAAAGAACAAGGGTGGCGAGAAAGTTCAAATGAGAACCATAAATATTTTGAGAACCTTAGTACTAACTACATAAATTATTCATAAAAAGAATAAACAGAAATATTCATGAATATGACCATATTTATCATGAATAGTTGGTTCCAGTTACTCAAAAGATTTACCGTTCTCATTTAGACCCGACCCTAAGGATGTTGGTTCAAACACGACGTTTAAATACCTTATGAAATACCCATGTTCAGCCGCTACACCTAGCCGTTCACACGGGGCAAGCCACTCGCTCAACGAACCTTTCCCTCTTCCGCTAATAACGAACACCGTGTTCTTTGGATCGTCACACAACGTATTCAAAACAGTGACGAGTTCCGGACCGGGGGTTTTCACGATAGACGAGTGAGGAACAAGGGTGCCATCATAATCCAAAAATATCGCCCGTCTGTTCGACCGTTTATAAGCTGACACGATACAGTCCCGAGACAGTTTTCTAAAACCCGGAGATAGCGAAACAACTCTAAAACCCAACCCGAAACCGATACCCCAACACCGCTTGTTATAATGATCCTTCGACGCTCTTTCTAAATCTTGCATAAAGCTCCGAGCCCAATAAGCGATATCATGAGAACTTACGTACCGATAGTGTTTTGCATGCCGCAATTGCTTCTCGGATTCTTTCATAACGATAGCGGAATTTATCGCAACCGCTACCGATTCGACATCCCACGGGTTGACCCGTATAGCACCGCTTAACGAAGGCGAACAGCCGACAAACTCGGACACAACCAGCATGCTCGTACGCGGAGTCGTTTCATCGGTCGAGTGAGGCAAGTGTTGCCGGCAAATGATGTATTTATACGGGACCAAATTCATCCCATCCCGGACCGCGTTTACGATGCAGCAATCGGCCATGGAATAATACGCAGATTTCTCGTAACGAGCAACGGGCCGATCGATGAGAACAACCGGCTGGTAATCGGGTGAACCGTAAGCCTCGTTGATCCTGTTTACGATCAGATACGTTTCTGTCTTCGCTTCTTGGACGTCTTTTCCCGCACTTCTCGGAGGGTTCACTATCTGAATCAACACCAGTTTATCATGCGGCTGAGCGGGATGATGCATCTGCAGAAGATGTTCAAAGGCGAGCAATTTAAGACTGATGCCTTTGAATATATCCATGTCATCGACCCCCACGATCAACTTTTTCCCCTTGAAACGTTCAGCGATCTCTTTAACTTTTCTCAACGTAATTGGAAGATTCAACACGGATTCAAGCCGACCCATATGGATTCCCACCGGAAGAATCTTGATGTACACCGTCCGACCAAAGTAATCAAGCCCGATATGTCCTCGTTTCGACTCGTAATCGAGACCCATCATCCGACTGCAGCACGACAAGAAGTGACGAGCGTAATCGAACGTGTGGAATCCAATAAGATCACAGTTCAGAAGTCCTTTCAGAATCTCATCTCTCACCGGCAAAGTCGTGTATATCTCCGACGACGGAAACGGGCTATGGAGGAAGAACCCGAGCTTAACTCGATTGCAACGGTTCCTCAAGAACGTCGGTAGGATCATGAGATGATAATCGTGAACCCAGATGTAATCGTCCTCCGGGTTTGCAACTTCCATAACTTTATCAGCAAATATTTTATTTGCGGATACGTACGCCTTCCAAAGAACACGATCAAATCGGTCGGCATGATCTGGGCACATCGGAAGCATGTAATGAAAGAGTGGCCATAATTGGTGTTTACAAAATCCACCATAATACTTTTTATGAAGATCATATGGAAGAAACGTGGGAACACACTTATATTCATCCAGAAGTTTTTGAGCAACTTCTTCTTGTTCACTAGCATCAACTTCAACTTTTAGCGAACCGATATATACAACCTCGCTTTCGGGCGAAAACCCATCTTTCAATTGCCATAAGATCGAATCCTCGTCGAAACTGAAGGTCAATTTTAGAGTATCGGGATCGCGTTGAATATGCAACGGTAACATATTTGCCACGATGATTTTTCTCTCTCGACAACCGGATGAAGTGGTATCTGAATCCTTGTCGCTACCACCGCAATCGATGATTCCGGGTATGGTCATCACCCGTGGAAGAGCTCTTGGAGTTTGAGGGATGTCTAAGAGCTTATCGGGGTCTAAATTCAAAATGTTTGCATAAGATTTTGAAGCCATGACTCGTAAAGGAGTATTGTTCAAATGATCCTACGGTGTTGATTGTTAACAAGTAAGGTCTCGATGAGAAATTTGGTTCAAGGATCCTGCAAAACAAATAAGAACAGATGTGCAGGCGGAGTTAATTAGTAAGAAACGATATCCAATAGTCCATACATGTTGCATTCGGTATCCAGACAGAACTGGATAGGACAAGAGATAACAGCTGTTCAGCCTTTGGTAATACAGAATTGGACAAGAAAGAACGGATAAAATGACCATTATTTATTACAACCACAAATAGAATTGAACTCAGTCTTAAAATTCACAACGACATCATCGTCAATTTTGCATTTAAAAAATACCAAGTTTTTTCATACCTGTTGCAAAACAAATAAATTTCAAAGTGTTGGGTTCTCGAAAAGGTGATCACCAGAAGTTATATCCTTCTCCAATTTGCATATTGAACTTCTGAAAAGAAAAGGGAAAAAAGGATTGTCACTAATTTTTCCCCTTCTAGCGTTTGTTTCTTTGATTAACTGATTAAATTGTATGTTCATATGAGGCATGCGCCTTGTTCATTAAGCAAATAGGTGATGCCGATAAAAGGGTCAAATTACCTGTTAAGAGTGCAAACGACGGAAAAATGAATTAGGTTCTTGAAGTCAACCAAAGGTTAGCCATGGAATTGTATCTTATCGAGTGATGTTAAATAGTTCCTTGACATGGAACTTGTAAGTAAACTATGATGCTAAAACAGGACGCAGATACTTATTGTCGCGCTTAAACGTGCATAGTTTTTGCTACAGGACCTCCAGTTTTAGGCCCATGATCAATAAAACCAAAGCTTGGTGAACGAGGAGCAAGCCGTGGGTAGTGTGCGAATATATGAACTAACAATGTAGACTGACAAGTAAGTGGCTACATCTTAAACTTTAATTACCAAAAATATTTGGTTGTATGCAAAAGGCAAGAATATTATGAGATTCAATCAGCACAAAACTGAATGAATTATTTAGAGTTCACAAACATAAATTGGTAAAAAGCATAAATTCTCAGTAGGAGGTAGTTCCATCTGTAGAAAGCTAGAGTTAGTTTTATAGTTTCTACAAGTTCATTGCTCAATGATTCCCACTTGCTTCTTGATTACAAATGCAAGCCATTCCAAAAAGAAATGCTTATACAGCATCCTTTTTGCATATTCTGAGAACAAGGAACTATTTCTTATTCTACTTTTAGATGATAATCCTACCTGTTGTGCGTTAATTTTTTTGGGTAGTGAAGAAAATATAAGCAATTAATCTGAGAAATAGATGCTAGAAGGGGTAAAAATAGTAACTAAATCGCTTATTTCCGGTTAAGATGCCTCAATGGGCTAGTTGAGGATGCTACCAAGGTTAAGAGCATAAATGCGCATGTTAATCAAAAACAAGCATATAGCAACCACTTATAACTCTTGCTAGCAGCTAGATGTAATAATGTCAATACATTTTGGATGTAATACCCTAATCTCAAATGTAAAAATATATTATATTTTCATGTTTTAAGCTTAAATTCAGTAAAGTGTTACACTAGTAGTAACCCGGCAGCAGCTACATGGCAGCAGTAGCATATTAAAAATAGAAATTTTAAATAAAGAAATAGCTAACAAGGTAGCTTACAAGTAGCTTACAAGTAAGCATGAGAAATCAAGCTTAGAGAGCAAGTAAATATCACATGGTTAAAATACAAGCATGACAAAGCAAGTAGTCTCTTATCCTAAAGAAGGAGGTGGCAAACCTTAAGGATCAAGTAATTTAGCTTTGTTTATCCTAAAGTAGGAGGTGGCAAAAATATCACATGGTTAAGCTTAAGAACCAAGTAATTTCCAACTATAAATAGAGGCAAAAGCAAGGCTTTAGAGCATACCAAATATTCTCTCACTCTCTCTTAAATACACTACTAGATTTAAAATAAGAGATCAAGGGAAAGTTAAGCATAATCAAGGTGAGTACGTTATGAGATTTACTAAGATACCTATATGCTATATAAACGTATTTTATGCATTACAAGATATTTTAGCATGTTGCTTTACATATAAAGACATATACATTGAATATATGCATGATGACATGTCATGACATAAGCATGTTTTTCTGCACAAGACATGTTTTACGCAAGGCATGAAAGTTTTTACATGTTATGTATGCCATAATATCCAACGTACGGGATATTTTACAAGATGGGACGTCTTGCAAACGGATCTTATGGGGCAGCCTTTATGGACCCTGGTTATTGAACCTCAAGACAAGTATGGCATACTTACATGTGGCAAGTGAGATCTCAAAAGAATGTTTTTACATGACAAGTGTTTTGGTTTATTATTCACATGTTGTCAAGCATCATGAAAGTTGTTTATCCACGAAACCATAACTATTCACTAAGCTTAAAGCTTACGTAATCCATGTATGTATCTCAGGTAAGGAGTAAAGAGGGATAGCATGAAGTGGTGCTTATTCTAGTCAACAACAAAGTTGGTTGTATTATAAGCTCTTTAAATTACGTTTCCGTTGATGTTTCAACTCTGATGTAATAGCTAGATGTGAAAGAAATAAAGTTCATTTTAGCTCATATGCAAGTTCTAGCTAAGTAAAGTAACGGCACCCAATTTGTTTTGGAGACCGGGGCGTTACAAATGGTATCAGAGCAACGGTTTAAGTGAATTAGGTTTTGTAAACCTAGTCTTAAACCTAGATATAAGAGTGTAAGTAATTGAACATCGGCAGATGCTAAACGCCAAAAATAAGATAAATGAGGTGCAAGTTATTATCTAAGAACTTGTCATAAGCAAATGAAAGTTTGGATGAGCTATGATCGGTGGCCTAAATAAGTAATATAAAAGAAAATATCACACTCATAGATGAGACTACAATATTGGGATGTTGAGATGACATGAGATAAATGGTATTTACAAAGTTTAGGGGCTTAAATATAATCTATATATATATTAAAAGAAGGTTTTTGCTGATGTCATCAAAATGAAATTGAGTGATTTCATTGGTCAATTAAACAAATCCTATCAAATGATGATGTCATAATCTATTTCCATTTTTTTCCAAAATTTACATACCTAAAATTTCTCATTAATTTATTAGTTTCCTTTTTATAATTTACATTTTGTATCCTTATAATTATTTGATTAAATTACTTATTACCCCTTAGTTTTTCAATTTTCACTTTACATTCTTATCATATTAAGGTAAATAATGTATATGAATTAAAACCATTTAAGTTTTTTGTTTTTCTTTTTTATAAATTACACCCTTATAATTGTCTCGACGATACCTTCGAAATGAGTATAATATTGAATATTTTTTTTAATTTATTTGTATTAGTAAATATTAAAAATAGATATAAATTAAGTTGTTTACATTTTATTACAATTCTATCGTTGATATTTTTGAAATTTAAAGATTCCTATTTTTAATCTAAACTTTTTATAGATTATTTATAAATAATAAAAGTTTATTTTATTTAAAACGCTATTGTTGATATTCTTGAAATTTAAAGATTCCATCTTTTTAATCTTACTAATTCTATAGATCATTTATAAATAATAATTTTTTTAAAAAACCCTACAAATCAAAAACACTATATAATTTATTTCAAAATCCCTCCCGTTTTAGAATCATTCACGAAATCCAAATCTTTCAACAAAAGAATTTCAGATATTTTAACAACTATTAGATGACTAAAATATTTAATAATAAAGTAAGAGTAATTTTTTTTCATTTAAATCGTTGATTAATTAGAATTATTTTAATAAATAATAATTCTTTACTTACTCAATTTCAAAGAAAGCTTTGAATAAAAAAATGAAAGAAAAGTAATTTAAATGTTATATATAATTTCCTAAATGGTTATGATTAAACTAAATAATTAATGTTTCTTTTATCAATTAACTAAGTCATATTTATATTGTTAATTGGATATTACGTTTGGTTTGTGGTGAATTATTTGTGAATTTTATAATGCAAATGTTAATTCTTATTAGAAACTAAAACAATATGTTTAAATCGTCCGTGTATTACACGGGCCATTAACTAGTCTTAGTGTATGCAAGCTTAGTGTTTAAGTTATGATATGATTAAAATTGTTTTCTCGTATTCACATGTATGCCATGGATGTCTAGAACATATTGATTCTCGCACCGATAAAGACTTTCTGGTTTTATTTGGAGACGTATTTGTCTAAGTTATAGTATCTCCTTAAGAGAGACGAGGATATATGCTAAAGTCTGAAATTCTTGACTCAAGTAATTTAGGTTTGAAAAACAAAATCTGAGTTGGTTTATTAGAAGTCACTATTTCTTCCCCTTCCACCGTTTCTCTCTCTCTCAGATTAATTGCTTAATAGCTTCTTCAAAAACCTCAAACGAAATGATTAATTTCTTCAAACAAATTAACACACAACACCACATGATTATCATCTAAAATTAGAATAATAAACAGTTCCTCATCGTGTTCGTGATTTAATCCATACTTAGTTTCCATAAATCAATTCACTAAGCAGACATGATTAATTTCTTCAAAAACCTCAAACGGAATGATTAATCACTAAAATAGTAACTAGATCGTTTATTTCCGGTTAAGATGCCTCAATGGGCTAGTTGAGGATGCTACCAAGGTTAAGAGCATAAATTCGCCAGCAGGAGGTAATTCCATCTTTAGAAAGTCTGAGATAATGCTTAAGTTTCTACAAGTTCATTATTCAATGATTCGAGTTTAGAACCCAGAGAAAGCATATGTTCACCTTGGTTCGAATTGTATAGTATGTTGTTGCATGCTAAACCTAATAAGTGCATTATTTTACTTTCTTCGCATGTTAATAAAAAACAAGCATATAGCAACCACTCATAACTCTTGCTAGCAGCTAAATGTAATAACGTCAATACATTTTTGAGATAAAAGATGACTATTATAAGCGTCCAGCCTACCCTTTTTTGAGTCATCATTAGTCATCACGAATACATAGATAGGCTTTTATGCATGATGGCAACAAGGAAAGCTATAGAAGTTGCATTGTTGCATATTCTAAGAACAAGGACCTCTTCATAAAGGAACTGTTCTCACTCTATTTGTAGATGATAATCATATCTGTTGTTCGTTAATTTTTTGGATAGTGTAAAACAATCATTCCTTTCAAGATTTTTGAAGAAAGTATAAGCAGTTAACCCGATAAACAAATGCTAGAAAGGGTAAAAATAGTGACTAAATTGTTTTTTTCCTTTATCTTCAGGAATTCAATATACGAATTTGATCAAATTCGACAACCTAACACTTTCAAATCTGTTTTGCAACAAGTCTGAAAAGTTGGTATTTGTAAAATGTAGAACAAATAATGATTTTTGTTGTGACTTTAGGTAGCGTTTGGTATGCAGACAGGACTGGACAGGACATGACAGTACTGGACAGGACATGACAGTACTGGACAGGACATGACAGTACTGGACAGTACAGTACTGGACAGGACAGTACTGGACAGGACAGTACTGGACAGGACAAGAGAGTAGGACAGGACTGGACGGGACGGAACATGATTGGACAGAACAAATGTTTGTTTTGTGTTTGTGTTCCCTAGAAAAATCAATAAATGATTTTATATATCACATAATAGTTATAATTAACACAAATAAAGTGAACTATATAATTTATAAGAAAATTACACACTTCACACACAAACACACACACACACACACACACACACACACACACACATATATATATATATATAGAGTTACCTTCTTTTGTGAACCAACTATTTTGTGTTAACTTTGTTAACCGATCTAAACCGTCCAATAATTAAATCTACGGTTGAGATGAAACTGTTGTAACCGCCTATTTTTTTTTTAAAATAAGAAAAAAAAATTAGGAAAAAACTACCCCCATGAATTAATCTTAACCGTTGATTGCATTTGATCAATGGTGTGCAACTGTGCATTAGTTAACAAAGTTAACACAAAATAGTTGGTTCACAAAAGAAGGTAACTCTATTATATATATATATATATATATAAGATTTTTATGTTGCTGTTGTTGATGGTTATGATAGAGGTGGAGGTGGTCACTGACAGTAATACTAGTAGTGACGATGGTGGTGGTGGACTGGTGGTCAGTGGTTGTGGAGAAAATGAAGATGGTGGATGTAACAGCCCTATTTTCAGCCAAGTATATGCCTATTTTTATTATAGTTATATAATTAAGCATTTCCTAAAAAGCCCTCAAATGTAAGAGTTAAATTTCACTTTTAGTATAGAAGTCAAAAGGGGTAAATAAGTACACAAGTAGGTGGATAAGCTACTTATCATCAAGTCAACAAGTAGGTGGATAAGCTACTTATGGACAAAATAAAGTCTAATGTAATAGTTAGATGTAGAAGAAATAAAGTCTACTTAGTTAACATGCAAGTTTTATCCATAGAAACTAACGGCCCCTTGGTTGTTTTGGAGACCGGGTCGTTACAGTGGATAGTGGGTGGTGGTGGTCGCAGTGGTGATAGACAGTTGTAGAGGTGGTAGACGGTGTTGGTAGGTAATCCATGGTAGTTGTAGAGGTGGTGGTGGAGGTGGTTGTAGTGAAAGAGGAGGTGGAGGTGGCCAGTGGCTACCGATGGCGGCGGCGGCCATGACTAGTGGTGGTAAACAAATACCATATTGAAGTTATATATCAAACGAGTATTAATTAGTAATATATTAGTTTCTGTCCCATTTATTTTTGTCCCATGTTGTTCTACCTATCTTAGTGGAACAACCCCTCCCCCCCTTTTGTCCCATGTTGTTCCACATTGTCCTGTTCCTATCCCTGTCCCATGCTGCACCAAATGTGGGACAGTGAGTTTTGTCCTGTCCTATCCTGTCCCACGTACCAAACGCACCCTTAAGACTTAGTTTAATTCTATTTGTGGTTGAATTTAACACGCAAATAGAATTAACTTGCAGAAATAGCTTATTAATCAATGATTTTGTCCAACTATCTCTCAACATCCTGAAATTAAATTGCAGCAAAAAAGCGTAGATTGCCTTTTATCTAATTTGATTTCAATATTCATACAAATTTCCCACTCTTCAACAACTACTTGCTATATTTATTATTTACAACTACAAATAGAATTAAACTCAGTAACTCACAAAAAAAAAAAAATCATCAATCAGTTTCCACAAACAAATTCCAAATGTTACTTTATATAATTTCTAAAGATAAAAAAGGAAAAAATGATTTAGTCACTATTTCTTCCCCTTCCACCGTTTCTCTTACTCAAATTAACCGCTTAATAGCTTCTTCAAAAACCTCAAACGAAATGATTAAGAAATTAATCATTTAATCAACGCACAACACCACATGATCATCATCTAAACTTAGAATAACAAACAGTTCCTCATCGTGTTCGTGATTTAATCCATACTTAGTTTCCATAAATCAATCCACTAAACAGACATGATTAATTTCTTCAAAAACCTCAACCGAAATGATTAATTTCTTCACACTAACCAAACAAATTAACACGGTTATCATCTAAAATCAGAACAACAAACAGTTCCTCATCGTGTTCGTGATTTAATCCATACTTAGCATCCATAAATCAATTCACTAAACGATACTAATTACTAAAATTCATACCTAAAAATCGCCGATCTCCTTATAAAACCTTTCAAAATCCTCCAATTTTCTGCAAACGTAAAGAGAAAAATCACAGTTCATCAACCGTCACACCAAGCTAAACATCATCGATCAATTGAAATTAAGAACAACTCGTATACAGATCGATCACGTAGATATAGATATATATCTATATATATATAATATATAAAAGCATCAATTTCACGTCGAACCTTACCGTGATGAAATATTAAGTAACGACCGATGTTTTTTCCGATGAAATGCCGGCACGGCGGTGACCGGTGGACCGCCGACGGCGAACGGCGGTGAACGGTGGCGAGCGGCGGAGAGAGAGAGATATTGTAGAGAGAGAAAGTGTGTGTGTGTGTGTGTGTGTGTGTGTGTGTGTGTGTGTGTGTGTGTGTGTGTGTGTGAATATAGCGTGGGGGTTAATATTGGGAGAAAGATGATGATAGAGAGAGAAAGGATAAAGTTGACATTTACTTCACCATAGTTAAGCATTTAAGAGCTCAACCATGGGTTAAGGATTGAGTTTAATGTATGTGATTTTACTAAATTGCCCTTTGCTTTATCAACATACTTCCTTTATGCCATTATCTTTGGGATAAAATAGCTGTTTTTTTTAGTAAGTTACCTTTTTAGTCCCTATAGTTTGTTGATTTTTTTGTTTTTTTATAGTTTACGTTGGGTTTTTTGTTCTTCTGTGTGATACGATTTGTTGTTGTTCTCATCTTTGTGGTTTACAGTTGTTTTATTTTTCATCCTTATACTTAGAGGAGCTTAAATAACTTTTTTGACTTATAGGGCTTGAATTTGAGATACGAGATTGATAATGATTTAAGGGATCGAACTTGAGATTGATTAATTTGCTAGTGGTTTGACACTCTGCAATTTCTATACTTGATAATATAAATGTGTGTTGCCTCGAAAATGTATGCTTCAGTGGTTGGTTTGGCTCAAGTATGAAATTTTAATTGTGTTTTCGAATGAACTAAGTCGAATATCGGTGTTATGAAACGATCTTCATTAGGTTAGACAAGTTTTAGTGTGTATTCAAGCTTAATAGTTATTAAACTCGAGCTCAAATGACTTGTTAACTCTCTAAAAATTAGCCTAACAGACAAAAAATCATACTTATATTTTTATCATTGACATAAATATTTTTTAAATGAGTTGCAGTTAGTCGATATTTCATGGTCAATAAACTCAATATTACTCCTATAAATTTTAACCAAAATATTGTATAGAATTACTTTAAACATTTTAAAATTGTGAAATTTTATTACAAAATATTTGACTATAACTTGAAACAAAATGGAATGAGATTTGATGTTATTTTATATATTTATGTAATAAATAAATTTATCTTCTGGTCATGCTTTTTTAATAAACAAAATTATTGGATAAGGTGGTCATACATGATTAATCATTAAATGATTATTAACTAATATTTATTAAATAATTAAGATGGATTTAGGTTGATTAGAGAATAAAATACACTCATAATGATATATTGACATTGACCATACCTAGAACCAATAAGATTAGACATCCACTAGTATTTAGAAAACTAGTTAAGGATAGAAATTGGTTGACAAAATATATTTTACAATTTTAAATATATTTTTTTAAATTACACTTTATTAAGTTTTTGATGAATTATTAAGTATTATTAATATAAATAACCATGAATTTGATGTAATATATAACCCTCTTGGGCATATTCAAATCAAACAGATTTATTATTGTAATTACATTTGTAACATACAATTGTATAAACAACATTTCTGAAAGACTGTAACAAGTTATACTATATAAAAACTCGGTTTGTTGTATAAATACCTGGTCACAACTTTTAAATCAAATCCTATTATAAAAATATGTTTAAATATTCAACTATTAAAAATACATGTTTATCTTTCGTTGATTAGAAAAAATTGTTCATTTTTATTAATGGTATCATTTTTGTTTGCAGTAATGAAATGAATTTGATTAAATTTTTATGTAAAGATTTGGATTTTGGAGGATTGAAAATCATTTTATGTGTTTGATTCTTATGATTATGAATGAATTTAAATTTCATTTTTTATAATTAAAAAATCATCAAAAGTTATTAAAAATCATAAAATTAATTATGTTGTCTTCTATTTAAGTGATTATTAGACACCAAAACTTTTTAACGTATTTTTAAATATTATTTTATATATAAGTCATGCGGAATCTCTTGAAATCTTGGTATTTTTGTGGGATTTCAAATTTCTATGTTTGCAACTTTCAAAAAAACTATGATTTTAAATCTGAACAGTCCTGCAAACTAAATACCAGGTTTTGATGAATTTTAAATCTAAATCCTTTTAATGTCAGTTGAATTTCTACAAACCAAAATGACTTTTGGGGTTTTTGTTTACATAACGAAATTCGATGGAATTGGAATTCATTGAAGGAATTTGACTTCAAGTGAATTGGAATGAATTTTGATTACGCATTTGGTTGGTATGAATTCAAATTTTGCACTTATGACAATGAATGATGAACTTCTTACATTGTGAAATTGTAGAATACAATCAAATTCAAGAGATTTCGTGAAGTTCGTCATGCGAACCAAACATTACCTAGAAATTTTGACAAATGAATTTGCTATTCTAATTCAATCAATTTCTCTTTAATTCCAAGACCAACCACCTCCTTAATGTCACTATTTTTCGATGTGTTTTTTTCTCTATCCCATCCAAAATGGAGGAGAGTGTTATTTTTAAGAAATATCAAAAAAGATAAAACATTATGTGTAAGTGTGTAGGTTAAAGATTAGAAAATGATATATGATGATTAGTGCAATTGTTGTTGGATAAACAGTAAAACGACGTTCAATAAAATCTTGTCAACCATGTGCTTACTTCTCTAAGTTCAATATGTGGACATTATTTGATGCTTTATATGTTAACGTATGTTGTTCAAAATAAAATATGTTAACGTATTTTTTTCTTCATAATAGTATGGAAAGTACGTAGTGTTTATTAAAAGTTTCACTATACTAAGAAATCATCAATGTTTCAGTAATGAAAAAGAAATTAAAACCAAACCTAATTGTGTTATCATTGTAACATCATCAACCTATAATGAATTTTGTTAAACATGTTAAAATTGGATTTCAGATTTATTCAAGGAATATTATTTTTTTAGTGATTAATTTACAACAAAACCATGTATTCTCCTCCTAACATGAATATACAACTAATGAAAATAAATAGATTTGATTTTATTAGAATGGTCTAAGATTTCAAAAGGGATAATTAGTAGGCTTATTAAATGCCAATAAGTGGCTACAATTTTACTACCCCACCAAATCTAATCTTGAGCATTGCAAGATAAGACTCTTTAACAACCAATAAATAAGTAAATTACATAGTTACCCTTAAATCCACTTTTACAAAATAATTATTTTAAATTGTCATACAAACATAACAACTCATGATATTCTCACTTAAAACAAGATTTCTTTTAAATTTGCTTTTAAATACTAACAACTATTGGAATGCAACATGCTCAATGAAGTTGGTTTCATAATAGTTATTTATTTATTTATTTATTTTGTCAATGTTATTCATTTAAATATCTAATTAATAATCAATTATCCATTTGGAAATAGGTGGAACCTCATCTTTTACTCTTCAAAAAAATCTATTAAAAAAAATAGTACACGTAAAAACAAAAACAATCCAATTATAGTTAATGTGTGACTCGGATCAAGAATAAGAATGATAATGAAAACTGTTATTTGGTTTGATATTAATGGAATCATTCCTGTAAATCCTTTAATTTCCATTCTTGATCAAATTGGGAGGAATGAAAAGTTTATTTCCACTTGATTTTTTTCCATGCATTGTTCCATCTATAAATGTTAAATGAAACATATTTTTACTTTCACTCTTCTTCTTCCCTTTCCATCCTAAAGTTTTTTCAAAAAACACGAGTTTTTTTAACTTTCCTCTCATTTTTCTCATTTTTCTTCTCTTTCTTTCGTTAAAAAAGTTTCGACAACACAACGTTAATATAGGTTATCTAGAAAAGATTTATTATTCTTAACATATAAATGTACATCATGTTTATATAGTTTAACATACATGATAACCTATTTGTAAAGAATTAAAGTAAAACAATAATTTATTAGTTTAATAAAAATGAAAAATAAATTGACAGCCAGATAATGGATGGATGTCTGTTTTCTACCCCCAGAAAACGTGTGAACACTAACCCATTTTTTTCTTGGGGTCGATAATTTAATGCTCCCGATAAATAAAATAAATTAACTTTAAAGTAAATCAAAATATTACATAGTTAACCCTCAATTTTTCTTCCCAAACATTTCTTTCCCCCATCTATCAATTATATCCAATTAATACCATCTATTATGTCATGAGAACTCAAAAGTCTTCCATAACTTTTTAGAGCACATCCAATAAATATGTGTTGTAAAAAATTCATAGAAAATTATAAAATTTCAAACATATCTAAAAAAATTACAACCAATTTTAACAATTATTCTATATTAGATCCTAACATTGATCATATTAATAAATTTTCTTTTTCTTCTTTATATTTTATTATAAAGCAACAAGTGTGACAATTAGATTCGATATGAACTTTGTCTTTATAGATTTGAATGAATATTGTTATACATATATGTTTCATATTTTTATTATGAATATTTCCCCTCTTACTCCTATCTATATGCCTGAGTTCGAAGATTATTACTTGTTTCGGGCTATAACAAGGATGATGGGTTTATCTAGAATTCTAGATAAATGAAACTTTATTTTCAACTAAGTTTCAAAATTTGTTTACTTGTGTACATAGACATCATTTATGTGAAATTAATATATATCCACACAGTTTTTCAAAGTTTTTTTGTAAGCATAAAATTAAATATTCTACGGTTATCTAATTACCTATTTTAAAACTATACACCAAATCAAATATAAATATATGAGTGTTGGTTGTAAGGCGTTCGTTTGTCATGTGTCACTTAACAAAATTAACGATATACTTGTATATGAAAATTTTAATGATTTTATAGTTGTTTTTAAAACATAACCGTCATGTCATGTGAGGTGCATGCCATAATGCTTACTTTAGGGGTTTGACGACACATTGCAATTTAAGATTGTTCGTCTAGTGAGTAGTGACTTTAAACATCTATACAACTAAATAACTTAAACATCTATAAAACTTAAATTAATTACACTGTTTGGTGTGACATGACTTGACCTTAGTGGGTAACAACCATTAGCGTGAGTCTCTACTTTTTATCATTGCTTTTACTGCACTTAGCATTGACGACCTTTGATATAAGCTAATAGCTAGCATAGGGCTTAATGAGTCCACAATTATTTATTATATGTTACCAAAACATGAGCCTACTAAATTTTTTTACTAAATGACAGTGTATATCAACGACGCTCCAATTTTGAATATATCAATTTGCAATGATAATATACGTCATACATGCACTAGATGCTATCATGAACCATGCTTATGTTGATGCACGTTGAACATGCCAGTTATTAAGATTTGGACAATTATTTCAGTTACATAAACATTTTAAGGGGTCGTTGGCCGTTGTTGAATAATTTGATGATTAAGTGGTCAAATATGGTGTTTGACACTTAGAAAAAATAGTTCCACATTTATCTAGATAACTAGTCAAAACTAAGTAATTATTTATAATAGGTTTGTATAAAATTTCGTACATTGAATTACAATCAATTTATAGATCTTGCTTGAAGAAATTATATTATTTAAAATTATATATATACATATATATCACACATGCATACATACATATTCTCATTGATTTTAAAAATGGAGATCGATTAAAACAGTCAAAGCAAAACACAATATCGATCTTCTAGCCACTTTATCCAAATATCAGTATATCACTACTTCCGCAATATCCATTGTGGGCCCAGTGAAAAAAAAAAAGAAAAAAAAAACGAATCTAGTCAATTTTTGTTTAAAAAACTACTAACCCAAATATAGTTTTTTCGTGAAAAAATCGACATGGTTTGCCTTTTTGTGTATTTTTAGCTAGTTCCAAAATACTGCATATCTGAATGTTATGCACGTGATAACATCTGAATAAAAGTAAGATATAAATAACTAAATGGCCAATTTAATGGTATATTTTAACCATCTCAGTCAATTTCCGTTACTGACTCGTTTATTTAGGTGTCATTTGTTTTTAAGAGGTCTGAAGTCTAATTTCACGTCTAAATAATAAGAGATGAATGACGCACCTCTTATAATTCCAGATGAGTGTAAGAGGTTCTTAAACATTATCTTAAAAACAAGACAAACAATTTTAAATCTTCAAACCTCTTATTTTCATACTTCAACGAGATATTTAAAGGTATTTTCTATAAAACAACCAAACCCCTTATAGTTTACATCTTATACAAAAAATTTAGAATGAAAACTCAAGGAGCTAATGGCATTGATGTAATTTACTCAAAAACTAGTGGCATATTTTTATTAGGAATTTCCTAAAGAGGATAATGGAACAATAGCAACCCTTTGGGGGTCAATACCATTTTCCACATCACCCACCTCATATTTCGTACGGACATTATTTAATTCCTAAAGTCCACGTGTCCCACCTATAACTAGGCCAACGAGGACCACACGAATTAGTGGGGTCCAAATTTCAACGAATAATATCATGACACGTCACTTAAGAGTCATTTCAAGTCAACTTCTTTAGGATATGGGATTACCTTTATGAAACACAAAGATCAACCCTTGGGGTTTGGGTAAGTATCAAAACACTCCCCTTTACTTCTAAGTTCAAGCTCTTGGTCTTATGTTATGTTTTTAAGGTTGTGTTTGCCAAAAATAAGTTAGCTAAGCTATGCTATTTGGGATAGATTTAAGGAGTTTTCTTTGTGAGTATTGACTTCAAAGTTTTATACCGAAAAGTATCACGATGGATAGACAGTTGGTAGTTTGTAGCATGTGTATACGTGTAACTAGTTTATATGACAAATTTAAAAACTATCTTGTAAACATATCTTTTTATAAGGTATTTATTTTTATGGGATCTTTTTTAAACGGTATAATATAAAATAGCTAATACGACGCCTTGTTTAAAAACATCTTAAAATTTGTAAAAAAAAATCTTAAAAATGTCTTATAAATTGGTGTCACACTTTTAGATAAGACGTTTCTTGGTTACTAAACCAAAAAATGTCTTATCGTTACCGTCGGCTTTGAGAACCCGAACACCACCAAGCTGAAATCGACAAGGTGGTGTTGTCAACTTGTCATTGGTTGCCGATGAACCCGAAGGGAAGCCGAACCCTTCGAGTAAGGCACAACTCATGGTCTTAGTTTGATCCAATTGGTTTTTACAGGGACTAATAGCATGCATTATAATTTCATTTGGCTAAAAACTAACAATTACACCAACCTTTAGGGGGTAAACTTAAACAAAATGAAAACAGTGATGTAAAGTGGGTAGAGAGGGGGGTCATCCTTGTCAACACAGATCACGTGATGGACATGTGAGTAACAACTGGAAGTGGGACCCACGAGGAGAGAATATATAGTCATCTTAAATATCTATCTTCCAAGTGGGATTGGAATTGGATTAAATGAAACAAGAGGCAGGGGTAAATTAGTAATTTCACATAAAAAAAAGAGAGGTGGGTCCGACTTTATCCAAAGAGCCGCATTTATCGGTGGTAGGTTCTAGAAAGAGAAAGAGAAAGAGAGAGAGGGTGGCGTGTGTGTGTGTGAAATGAATATGATATGGGTTGCGGATTGGGCTTTCATCCCTATCCATTTATCCTTTGTGGGCCCCACACACACATAAAATGTATACCATAGCCTAATATTTTCTTTTTTTCTTTCTAAACAATTATTTGAAGTTAAGGATATACGCTACCATTTATGGTGTTTTTATTAGGCCATCCTTAACGGCCATCGGGGAGGTAGTCGGTACCGTCGGTACCGACGGTGCACACCAAAAATGGTGGCCGGTAGAGCACCGGTAGTGGAGGGCGTCGGTGGTGGCTTGCCGATCTCTCTCTATCTGCATACCCCACCCCCTACCCCCATCTCTCTCTATCTCTCTCTTCATTCGCTCTCTCTCTCTTCTTTTTTTATTTTCTTTTTTCAATTAATTTAGAGGGGTATGGTATTGGTATGGTTAAGGATGGATTGGTATGGTGTTGGTAAGGTGTTGGTAAAGCTGATGTGGCGCTGATGTGGCAACAAAAATGAGGGGTATGAGGGGTACGGTTAAGGATGGCCTTAAACTGGTCCCACGATCATCATAGAAGAAGTAAATCAACACATACATCGTATTGGTAAAAATGTGATGCGATTTAAACCCAAAACCCTACATATATGGATTACAGTTATACCTTTACCGTTAGGACAGATCCAAAAGAGGACTATAATTATTTGAAGTTATGAGATAGTTAGATGAGTATTTCATATAAGTTTACATTGTTCATTTTCGTGTGCTTTGGCCGCTTGTAAATGGCTTTGGTTTTGTGGCGTTTGGTTTTGTTTTCGATGTGGGTCTTTTGAGTTTTGACTTGTATTTTGTTGTAAAACTTTGCCCTGTTGTAGGTTGTTGAATGTATTTGCCTTTCCAAAAAAAATAAAAATTACATAAATGCCATTAAGTTTTTGTTGTAAAATAGGTAAAAGTCCAAAAAAACCCAACAAACTATTCCATTTTGAATGGTTAAATCCTTAAACAATTTTTTGAATAAAAAAGCAATTAAACTTTCTCATTTTGAACGATTAAGTCACTAAACTATTATTTTGAATGAAAAAACCATTAAACTTTTTCGTTATGATTGATTAAGTCCTCGAACAATTTCTTTTTGATAAATAAACCATTAAACTTTCAAAAGTTGGCTACTTACCCTCTTTTAATAAAAATAAAAAAATTAAATGTAACCGACTATGAAGGTTTTAAATGTAAAATATAACTAGGTTAGTTTACGTTAAACAAATACAAGTAGCAAATTTTTAAAAATTCAATGATTTATTTTGTTGAAAAAAATGTTTAGGGACTTAATCATTCAAAATAAAAAGTTTAATGGTTTTTTCATCCAAAAGAATAGTTTAGTGACTTAATCATTCAAAATGAGAAGGTTTAATGATTTTTTTGTTCAAAAAAATTGTTTAAGAACTTAACCATTCAAAATGGAATAGTTCGTTGGGTTTTTTTTGGACTTTTCCCTGTAAAATAATATAATCTTACATGATTTTAGGAAAACTATCTGATCTAGCTGATTTTTTAGTTCTTGATCAAAACTTTCATAGTGTTTTCTAGTGTGTTTGTTTGTTTGTTTTTTGTATATCCAGTGTGTTTTGTTGCGGTGAAGTTTCAATGTTATTTTATAGTTATATAAGTTTTACCAAAATAGATTGATTTCATTATACCTAACTTGTACTGGATGCATATAATTAAGTTGTACATCAACATTATATAATAGATGTACGATTTATTGTAAAGTGGTGATGATGAATCAATGAGTTTTGTTTTTAAAAAAATATAAGTTGTGTTCTAACAAAATTTAATTATTGTGACTGATGTTTCTTGCTAATTTGATAATCTAGTAAAAACACGAGCAAAATAGGGAGACATGTGTATAAGATTAAATGGTCATAAAGTATCGTCTTTAAATAATCTTTTTAATTCGCACGTGAAATAGTAAAAGCAGAGCTGCAGGTACTCCATCTGTAGTTTGGTGGATGAAGTGTAGCAAAACCCCTGACATTTGGCTGCTCATCGAGAAGTTCAATTCACTAATCCTTTGAGCTCCTATCTCTCGAATTTTTGTACAACAAGGGTGATCTCTGGTTCAGATTGTTTTCTGTCTTTAGCATAGTTTGGTTTGGTATAGCGGTCCGGTCTGAGTGGTTTATTTTTTATAAACTAGTTGGCCACCAAAATGCTTGAGTTTCCTTTTTGTTCGTGTTTCTGTTTTCGTCTGTTTTTTCGCATGGCTTGTATTTGTTTTGTGTCGCGGGTACTTGAACTTGGTTTATGGTGTACGAGTTCTTTGGTCTCTTAAAAAAATGTTGTTTTTTATTCTAAAAAAAGGTATTTTGATGATTATGATAAATTATAATTATATGTAAATAATATATAAGATGAAAAATATATTTGCCCACAATCTTTTAATCAAACATAGTAATTCAACAATTATAATTAATTAATATTAAACTAATTAATTAAATCGAACTTGATTGTTATTTATAAAGAAAAAACTTAACTTAATATTTTAAAAGAAAAAAAAATCATAATTGTGTTTGTTTGACCATTTTTGAGGTGGTATTCGAATTGTGTCGTGGTCCAAACAAAGTGCTATTTTTTGAGGAATCTTCTAAAATTAAAGTAGCTTGATGGGTATATAATTCTCAAAAGTATAGAAACCTCAAATACCAACAAATAAGAATCAAATTTGAATGAATAAGAGCTATTTATAGCGATAAGCAAATAATTTACGGAAAGAATAATGGGAATCTACTAACGTTGCGTATATAAAACATATCGTATTCGAATAGAAATTGGGCACGTTATGTTAATGACTAGTCATATGAAGATTTATCGCATAATGCATTCTCGTATGATATATATGCAAATATATATATATATACATATGTTAAATAAAAACTCAAATTTTCAACCGAGAGTGTGTCACGTGTTCTATTCGGTCTGAATAATACAATGTTATTCAGACCGAATATGCCATGTGGCGGTCTACTAGTTCTTCTTACGTTAACCATGAAAAATGAGTTTCTAATTGAATTTTTCTATATCTGTGTGTGTGTGTGTAAGTAAGTAAAAATGTTACATATCGTGAGATGTAAGGGGTGAATGTTAAGATAACATTTATATGTTAATCAAAAAATAATTAAACAAAAACTCATTTTAAGATGCATATGTGAATATAGGTTACATATTATTCATATGAATTCATATGCACATCCTCAAAAAAAGAAAAAAATCATTGATTTAAATGTGAAAAATTCATTTTCTACCTTTTCTTTTTTCACAATATACGGTCTTTGTGTTAGGACCAGCCCTACATGTTTTATTTTACAACATACTCTATTTGTACAACCAATACAAAACCATCAATTAGTTTCTCTACGCTCAACATTCGATAAGATGGCAAGGTAGTTGTAGATCATCAATTATAAAATGAAAATTAAAACAAAATAATGAACTCTTTAGATCAAAGTTGTATATATTATATAAGAAGAATAGGCTCTATTTTAAATACGTTAGTTCTAATATATATATATATATATATATATATAAAATCACAACGATGTTACAGATCACCAAGAACTGAGATGATTTTTTTTTTTGGCATATGATTTTTCTCCACCAAAGTCTATATACATAATTACATTGACATCGTGAAAAAATAATACACATGAAACTTCTACTGATTCATATACTAAACACAAAATACACCTTTTAAAAAATTACAATATAAAATAAATACATAAAATTAGGGAAATTAGCCAACCTAACCATTTAAGAAAAACCTATTGGTCTCCTAACCATTTTCTTTACCACTTTGCACTCCATGGCCACCAGACTCAGCAAAATCCCGCAAAACACTTCAACAAAACTGAGCAAAACCCATATTTGCGGAAGTTGGATGAAAAGAAAAAAAAATTGGAACTTTAGCAAAAAACACACTGAGTTCCTCAAAACCCCGCAAAAATGGCACTGAGTTCCGCAAAAAAGCCCACGAGTTCCGCAAAAAGGGTTTTGACTAGGGTTTTTGACTCGTATCTTGTCTTTTGGAACTTCCGCAAAATTTTGCTGAAGTAGGGGTGTTTTTTGCGGAGTTTTGCTGAAGTAGGGGGTTTTTTTGCTGAGTTTTGCTGAAGTTCAATTTTTTTTTCTTTTTAATCAGGTTCCGCAAAAAGTAGTTTTGCTGAAGTGATTTGCGGGATTTTGCTTGACCTCATGGTCATGGAGTGCAAAATGGTAAAGAGTTTGGTTAGGAGGCCAATAGGTATTTCTCAAATGGCATAAAATTTAATGAAAAGTTATATAAAATATTTACAAGTTAATTATCATAAATTTATAATTATTTTTGTGATCCTAATTTATCCATGATACCTTATTTTATAAATTTGGGACATGGGGTAGACTTTGCAACTCATTGGATGGCCCTCTTTGATGATGGATTTATATCCTCTAGAATCCTATTTATTTGAAGCCGACACTTTTGACTTTTATTAATTTTATTCTAAAATAATAAGGTATATATTAAAGAGACATAATGTATCCTTATCTTAAAAAAGATTTGAGTATATCTACCAAAATCTTCAAAAGTATCCACGTGGCATGTATTTTTAATGTATAATATAACGACCTTTGAATACCTTATCTATTTTTTACATATAGAAAAAAACATCATGATGCATTAATTGGGAACATATATATGCCCAAAATTCAATCTGGGCCGGGTCAACTTAAATCCCAAACCGGGCCTTTAAACTTGAACCGATTGTTTTTAGTATCGACTAAAAAAATTTAGGATTAATTTACGTTTGATTATCAGTTCAATATAAATTTGGAAGAATAATTCAAACTTTTTCTGGACGGATACAATTTTAAGGCAGATCAAATGCCTAAAAAGTAATCAGATACGTTTTTAGTCGAATCCCATATATTTTGAGATACATATTTTAAGATTTTCTGGTGATTTTTTGAATGTTTTAAAATGTCTTGGTAGATTTCTGTGAACTTTTTTTTTTTTCGTGTTTCTTTTATTAATTTCAAGGGATTTTGTCTAGGTTTTGGTTGATTTTGAGGCACCATTTTTATGTTTTTTGGTTGATGTTTTTTATATTTTGCAATACCACCCAAAGCACCTGCAAAGTTTAATGGATACATTTTTCACAATTAAAAAAAAAAAAACTACATGAGAAAACAAGTTGAGTAGTTACATAGGAGTCCGCTCTAACATACATAAATCCATCCCTGATGTTTTTATAGTTATGATAATATGAAAACTATGAAATACATTTAGACTAACATATTTAAGTAGATAAAAGTTAAAAAACTTAAAATGTTGAATAATAATTATAAAAATAATCCTTAAAAAACTTAATGGCTATTTGTTTACCTCTTAACAATTACATTGAGAGCCAAACACTCTTGAATCGTTAAGCGATAAATCTTGTTTAACAGAAAAAAGTATGCTTTTGATGGTCCTAAAATTCTCGAAATGATTTAGTATATTGGACATTTTTTAACCATTTAGAGCCCTAACTTCATTACTATGAATCATCAAACAACCATATTTCATTTTGCATTATATCATAAGAGCCTCTTAATTATTCAACATCAAACCATTCGGCAAACCCCTTAGGGCGCGTTCGTTTTGCGGGAATGGAATGAAATTGGAGGGATTTGGATTTCAAATCCATTCCATTACCGTGTTCGGTAAGACATGGGATTTGACAAGGGTGGGATTTGAAATCCGGAGCTGCATTTGAAATCCCATACATGAGGGATTTTGAAATCCTTCAATGTTGGGTAGGATTTGAAATCCTATATGGCAGGATTTTAGACGGGTTTTTCATTCTTCATGCCGTCTTCGTTCTGAGATGTGTGTGAAATCAACGATGGCGAGTATGAACAGTGTAGCGCCTGAGAAGGAGGAGGAAGAAGAGGAGAGCAGCGGCGGCCATGGACGGCGGCGAGCGGCGGCGGCCATGGACGGCGGCGAGCGGCGGCGGCCATGGACGGCGGCGAGCGGCGGCGGCCATGGACGGCGGCCAGCGGTGGCGGCCATGGACGGCGGCGAGCATAACGGAAAAGCACATGAAACACCTGAGAAGAAGGAGGAGGAAGAAGAGGATAGCGGCGGTGGCCATGGACGGCGGCGGCGAGTTGCCGGCGTGCTTCTTCTTGCCGGCGGCGAGTCTCTCGACTTTGGTTTTCTTTTTAAGACCCCAAATCCCAATAACCGCTAAATGCTTCTTCATCTTCTTTTTATTAATTGCATTTTCTTTTTTTCTTTAAAAAATAATATTTGATATCCATAATTACAAAAAGAAAAAAAGAATATTGATTTTAGAAAATTATTTGAATTTTTTTAAAAATAAATGTTTATAAAAATGATAATTATCAAACCAAATCCAAATCCAAATCCCGCAAAACGAACACGTCTTTAACAAGGATTTAAAATCCAAATCCTTCCAAATCCAAATCCCTCCAAATCCAAATCCCTTCTTGAAATCCATTCCATTCCATTCCATTCCCGCAAAACGAACGCGCCCTTAGTATTATAATTTATAAAAAATTAAATCGTACTTCTTGAAAACCTTTTCGAGTCCATAACCTGTATTGGGCAGGATCAAACCACGAAATTCAACAAACCCATCCCGAACAGTTAAGCCGTAACCGATCCATATCGATTGTAAGACCATCCTCAATGGCTTTACTTGGTGCCACCATCACCAGCTGCTACATTAGCGCCACATTAACTTTCCACTATCTTATAAACACCTTATCATTTCATTCTCAATAGTTTTGACTCTCATACCCAATTTAAACAATTAATTAAAAAAGAAATAAAAGGAAAATAAGAGAGAGAATGAAGAAAGAGATATAGAGAAAGGAGATAGAGGGTGGGATGGGGTGGGGTAGTCTTCACGCACCGGCATAGGGGTGCCGTTTTTCATGCCTGACGGTCACCCTCGGCGGTGTTGCCGGGGGTGCTGACCGGTATCGTCCTACTTGACGCCTCGGCTAAGGATGGTTCAATCAGTCCGATTGGGCCAGCCCAATTCTACTTCTTTTGGTCCACAATCAATCTAATGAACAAAGGGAGCCCGACAAGGAGCCTTTTATTCTCATACCGAAAATACCCCTTCATTGCTCACCTACGAATTACGACGATTGCACTCCTTTTCTCCCCAATCTCTCTCGTCGATTAGGGTTTTAGCGTTCCTCAAATCGCATTCGAATTCATTCTATCGAATCGCACAAACTTCAAAAGCTTCATCGAGGTAGCTATGATTCACATGATCTTTGATTATCGATCTTCTACACGACGTTTGAATAATCTTCACGTTTTGTTTTGTACCTGTACTTTTGTATTTTTGTTGTGAATTGGATTATTGGAATAGCTGATAGCTTTTTATCATGATCCGATTTGATGAGACGATGCTGTTGTTATGATAGGCGAACGGCGATGTCTCGTGTTTATGTTGGGAATCTGGATCCGCGTGTTTCAGAGCGAGAGCTTGAAGATGAATTTCGCGTCTATGGTGTTTTAAGAAAGTAAATTTTTTACTTTATTTTGGCTGTATTTCGCGAGAATAAGCTAGATTATAAGCTAGTGCATGTTTGGATGAACCATAAGCGAGCTTATTGAAACGCTAGCTGGAGTAGCGTTTTAGGTTCAATTATATTATTAATATTAATTATTATACCTAAGATACCACTTTTGGTAATTTTACATACTTATAAGCTAGTTTTTGGCAAACATAATTTATTCATAAGTTAGCTTATTAGCTACACCAGCTCGGTAAACTAGCTTATTAGCTACACCAGCTCGGTAAACTAGCTTATTAATCAACAACTATGTTATCGACTACCGGCCAGCTAAGCTAGCTCTATCAGCGGCCGGCCAGCTAAGCTAGCTCTATCAGCGGCCGGCCAGCTAAGCTAGCTCTATCAGCGGCCGGCCAGCTAAGCTAGCTCTATCAGCGGCCGGCCAGCTAAGCTAGCTCTATCAGCGGCCGGCCAGCTATGCTAGCTATCAGCGCCCGGCCTGCTAAGCTAGCTTTATCAGCTACCGGCCAGCTAAGCTAGCTTATCAGCTACCGGCCAGCTAAGCTAGCTTATTAGTCAACAACTAGCTTATCAGTTATTATCAGCTATCAACTAGCTTATAAGCTAGTACATTTGGATGGACCATAAGCTAGCTTATTGAAACGCTTGTTGGAGTAGCGTTTCTGGAGCTTTTTGTAGCTTTTCCAATTATACCCTTATTAACATTAATTATTAATTATTATACCCCTAAGGTACCATTTTTGATCATTTTACATACTCATAAGCTAGATTTGGCTTATGATTTTACCAAACGTAATTTATTCATAGGCTAGCTTATCAGCTACTAGCTAGCATATTAGTCAACAACTAGCTTATCAGCTAGTTTGCCAAACACAGTCTTTATCCGTCCGTGAATTTGATCAGGATTATATTCGATTTTGTTACTTTACGTGTGTGTGTGTGTGTGTTTCATTATTCACAAGGCAGTGGAATAACTCCAAAGATGTTAGTCTTTAATTGTAAGTGAAACTATTGCAGTGTGTGGGTTGCTAGAAGGCCTCCTGGTTATGCTTTTGTCGAGTTTGACGATCGCAGGGATGCACTAGACGCTATTCGTGCATTGGATGGTATGCTCATAGTCTATGCTCAACTACCTTTTTTGTTTGTTTACGGAAAGTATATTGCTATTTTGCTTATTTTTACACCAAATGCTGTTGTGTATTGATTTCTTATATAGAACAATGGGTCTTCCAGTATAATTTATGGTTGTCTCAGTAATGATTCATTAGCTTTGTAGTATTATAATTTTTGATCATCACGATAAGGATGCTGTATAGTTTTTTACATTGATGCCATCATAAATGTATTTTGATGTACTCAGGGAAAAATGGCTGGCGTGTAGAGCTTTCCCACAATTCAAAGGGAAGTGGGGGAGGCCGTGGCGGCGGCGGCGGTGGTGGTGGTCGTGGACGCGGTGGTGGTGAGGACCTGAAGTGTTATGAATGTGGCGAGCCTGGTCATTTTGCTCGCGAGTGTCGCTTACGTGTTGGTCCACGTGGGTTAGGAAGCGGGCGCCGACGTAGCCCCAGTCCTAGAAGGCGGAGGAGCCCAAGTTATGGGAGACGGTATGTTGGAGTTGATTTTTCGTTTTATGATTCTTTGCCTATATTAGTTCTATAAATTATATTTAGAGTTTCTAATATGCTTGTTGACAGGAGTTATAGTCCACGTTACAGTCCTCGTGGGAGAAGGTCTCCTCCACCTCGTCGTAGCATATCACCTCGCAGAGGTCGTAGCTATAGCAGGTCACCTCCATATCGTCATGCTCGACGTGATTCACCATATGCTAACGGGTATGCAGCAAAACATTAGTCTGCAACTTTATTTTTATTTTTTGTGACACCGGCTAAATAAACGTTCATGCATATGTTTGTTTTTCAGAGTCTAAGCAGGGATGGAAAGAAATTGCTGAACGGTAACAGGATAGCTCTGCGTTTATATGTTTCTCGATAGGCTTTATAAACACAAAAAAAGAGTATGCTTAATTTATTATATTCACATGTGATGACATTTTCGTGTGTTGGACCTGGCATCCGATGCGGGACTGCACTTTGTGGCCGGCAAAAGCGGGTGCTCTTGTGTCGGCTTGCTGAAACCCTAGAGGTCGCTTTCATACTTAAATTCTTTTTTAATGTCTTCTATTATATCTTTACTTATAATGCTTTAGAGTTTTAGTATAAACTTATGTTATGATATTTGGGCTATTTGGTTTCTGAACATATTTTTTCTATATTTTCTTTGGTGTTTTTGAGGTTTGGTTATCGGCTGAGAACCGGCCTTGGTCCTCCTCCACTTTCTGCATTAAGACTTCTGCACCACACCCGCATCATGTCGTTGCTTCTTATGGTGCTTAATGACTGACTACTTTGAACGGCCATTTTAGTACGCATCTTCTTGATATCTGCACACCCGCATCATGTCGTTGACTACTTTGAACGGCCATTTTAGCATCGCCATCTTCTTGATATCTGCACTACACCTGCATCATATCGTTGCTTCTTGTGGTGCTTAATGACCACTTTGAACGGCCATTTTAGCACGCATCTTCTTGATGTCTGCACTACACCCGCATCGCATGTTTGAACGGCCATTTTAGCTTCTGCATCTCTGCACGTGTTGCTCCTTGTGGTTCTTATCCGAAAACGGTCCTTCAAACTGCAAAATTTGGTTATTCATAGCTTTTTAGCTTACACCTCTATGCAAGAAAGCTTCTTGGTAGTTAAGACATTTTTATAATGCTTAACTACCAATAAGCTTTCTTGTAGAGAGGTGTCACTAAAAAGCTACGAATAACGTGTCCTACTTATTGCGTCTGCTGCGTATGCGCCAAAGAGGTAAGATTGTGACAACTTAATTGCGTTTTTATACCCTTAGGGGAGTTTGGTTCGCAGAGTGAAATTTGATGGAATTGGAATCTGTCAAAGAATTTTGACTTTGAAGGAATCGGAATCCAAAGAAGAATTTTGACTTTGTAGGAATTGGAATTGAATTTGACGAAATTTGACCACACATTTGGTTGGTAAGAGTTTAATTCCTTCATCTAAGCCTATGAACGATGAATTCCTTCAATCATGGAATTCGAAGGATTCTATCAAGTTCCTTCCGCGAACCAATCAACCCCTAATTAGAGACTGTTTATTTACTCTTTTTTTCGAAAATGGAGACCCATGGTTTTGTGGAGCGAAATGCTGCTGAAATTTGGTCGTTTTTCCCCGCTTGTTGGCGGATGTAAGTAATAGTCACAGTGGTTATTGTCGATAATTATGAACTATAGCGGATACAAGGATCATTATTTCGTTGTGGATTTGCGTTGATTTTACTTGCGTACTTGGTCGATATTTACTTTCGAGGGTTGGTTTTGGTGAGAAATGTCTAATTTGATGAGAAGTGGTTGTCAACCGTTGGATGAGAAATAAAGGAGCATTAGGACTATGCAACAAGTCGATTCTCTTATAAGCCGCAATTCATGGGACGGTATTTGATTAAAGGTGAATATAAATGAGAATTGTAGTGATAGTGATGTTGTTTGGTTAACCCAATATAATTAATGAAAATTTGTTTTATGTAAGAAAAATAATTAAGTAGAAAATTGGTTTTATGTTATAATTTCGTTTAACTTAGACATTAATTTCGAAAATCTTCAAAATATCGTTTTTTTTATCTTAAACGATTTATTTTAAAGTTTTTGTGAAAATATGGTGAGAAGGTATTTTACTATATTAATTTTAGAAGAATTCTTTTTTGTTTTTTACTTTTTTAAGTTCTCTTGTATTACTCATTTTGTAGAATTTAGTTAACACAAATTGCATGGTTAACAAATGAAACAGTCTCTGATCAAATAATCGGTTTAAGAAAACTATTTTTGTTACAATCAACTAATTATCATATTGAACTTATGATTATAGAAAAGAATGGCAATTTGTGCCTTCTTTTGCTGTTAAAAAAAAGTCAATTTTCAAATTGTCAAAATATGTGTGTAAGTTCTGCTGTTTAAAACAGTGTTACTTTTTAAATTAGAAGCAAACCAAATAAGGAAGATAAAAATCTTTTGCTTTTGGCATTACAAAAGATCTAGTTAACTTGAATTAATGTGACTAGAAGAAAGTTTGATGCTATTCTTTACAACAGGGTGCGTATAAAGTCAATCGATCCAATCACGACAGATCGAAAATGATTGAATATCCAATTGTAATTGGATCAGATCAGATGGATAAATTAACATCCATTTGGATCGGTTTGGTTCTTTGATGGCAATCCAAACCGACCAAACCGATTCAATTCCCATACAATCAACAACCGATCGACACATCCAATATTCATTCAGTTATTATTTGATGTCTATCTATCCGGTTACCATCTAATAAAATATAATTTATTAATATATGAATTATGAAATTACATATTATGGATTATTATGTAAATCATTGTAAATTAAATTTAAAACATTGTATGAATCTAATTAGAGGATTAATATTGGTTGGATGAAATGATCCAATTGAGTTGGATAAGAATATCCAATAGATGGAACATAATCGGTCCAATAATCCATTGAATTGGAAAAATCTGACATCAGATGGATGATTGAATCGATTTGGTTTCCTTTATCCGTTGGATATCAACCGATGTACACACTTATTTTGCATTATACCCCTTCTTCTCAGACTAATAGTAGATTGCAATTTTCGTTCATATGGTTTGTCAATGATTACGATTTTTTCCCATAGTTTAGGAATTGCAATTTTTATTGTTATAGTTTACTCTTTATTACTGTTTTCACACTGGATTAATCCCTACTTCTTAGGTATAAGCTATCAGTACCCAACCCTCCCAACTCCACTACCACATCAACTTTTCTCCAATTCTCCCATTAACCCTCTAGAACCCTTTCTAATTAGTACCCAACCCCCCTCTCACGTACACACATAGACACACACAACACACACACAAACAAGCGGTGTGTGCAAACCGCATGTGTGTGCACGGCTTCCAACCTGCTGCCGACGTACCGAGAACCCGCTGAGCCCGCTAAGCCGATAGCTTCCAACCGCCGAACCCAAGGGCCCGATACGCACGGCCTAAGGACCCATGAAAATTATAATACAAGAACCAAAAGAAAAAAAAATTGATTTGTGAGGACAAAAACAGTAAAAACTTACAAACCATGAGTAACCTTAATTTCAAAACCACAAACACAAAAGTTATTTTTTTTAAAACAAATCATAGGGACCAAAAACGTAATTTACTCCAAGACCAATACTGACCAAGGCTATGTTGGACAAAAATAAGCCAACAACTAGCTTATAAGCTAGTACAAGTTTAAATGGACCATAAGCTAGCTTATTGAAATGTTAGGTGGAGATGGAGTAGCGTTTCAAAAGATTTTTGTAGCTTTTTCCAATTATACCTTACCAATATTAACTATTACACCTCGAGATATTTCTCTTTCGTCATTTTACATACTCATAAGCTAATTTTTTTTAATATTTAACGACAAGTTAACACATACACGCGCCAGCGGTATCGGACCTCCAATTGGACAATCCCACTAATCCGCTGCGACCAGACCCAACCTATGGCTGAACCCGACCAGCAGGAAAGTGGATCCCATAGAATAGATCCTCCCATACCAGCCCAGAACCTGGCCCAAAGAAAGAACCATATCCAAATTCTGGATATCTCAGAAATGCCGCCCGTGGGAATCGAACCCTGGTAGTATTGCTTTCACCCTACACCCTCCAAGGAATATTACCTATCCAACCGAGCTAATACCGTTTGATTATCAAACATATTTTATTTATAAGCCCGTTTATCAACCACTACGATAGTTTTATCAACCAACTACCAACCAACTTATCATTCGACAACCACTTTATCAGCTATCAGCTAACTTATCAGCTATCAGTTTGCCAAAGATCGTAAAACAAAAGAGTTTAGGGACCATTAAGCAACAATGAATCTTCATGGTAGAAGTCTTGAATCTTAAGCAAAAAACCAAAATCGAAAACCTTCCACTTTTCGAGGGCGGCTTGCGAGAGATGGCGATGGATGCGAGCAGTGGAGGTGGAGATGAGTTCGCAGTTGGATGCTTGCTTTCCATTAAAACCACTTTGGGTGATGAATTCGAAGGCCAAGTTATAACCTACGATCGCCCATCTAACATTGTCGTCCTCCAAGAAGGTCTCAAATCCAACCCACAATCTTCACGCCGTAGTATTAGGTTTCTGAAAGCTAATTACATCAAGGAGTTTTCGTTCTTGGGTCAGTCCGATGACCCTCTTGATCTCAAGAAGTGTTATCTTGATCTTAATTCGCTTCAATCGAAAGAGGAGGCTGCTGTCAGGTGGTGAAATCGAGTTGTTTTTTGAATGCACGCCAGGTGTTTGTTAAAATGTTTTGGTGGATTTTGGTGTGTTTTTTTTGCAATGGGTGTAGTTTGATCTTGTTTTTTTGGGAAGTGGAATGTTTCAAACTCAAAAGGGATACCAGTTTTCTAAGTATAAAGTTAACAATCAAAAGTGTTGCAGTGCCTGCCAGGTGTTTGTAGAAATGTTTCAGTGAAAATGGTGTTGTTCTTGTTTGATCTTGTTTTTGAGAAGTAAAATGTTTCAAACTTAAAAGGGGTACCAGAATTAACTCGTTTCACATTCAAAATCAAAAGTGTTTCAGTGCCTGCCAGGTGTTTGTAAAAATGTTTCAGTGAAATTAGTGTTGTTCTTTGCAGATGGGTATAGTTTGATCTTGTTTTTGAGATGTAGAATGTTTCAAATTCAAAAGGGGTACCAGTTTTCAAGTATAAAATTAACTCTGTTTCACATTCAAAATCAAAAGTGTTGCAGTGTCTGCCAGGTGTTTGTAAAAACGTCTTGGTGAGTTTGGCTGCAATGGGTACAGTTTGATTTTGTTTTTGAAAAGTAGAATGTTTCAAACTCAAAAGGGGTACCAGTTTCCAAGTGGAAATTAGCTCGTTTGACATTCAAAATCAAAAGTGTTGCAGTGCCTGCCATGTGTTTGTGAAATTGTCTAAATGAACATCTGAAGAAATCAAGATGGGTCTTTTTGTTGCAGTGTCTGTTATGTGTTTTGTAAATTGTTTTCTTAAGTTCTTTTGGAAAATTGAGATGGGTGTTCACTGTTCTATTTGAATTTTGAGTGCAAGTATTTGTCTTGAGATTGTGAAATAGGATCACTCTTTTGAGCCATGTGGTGTGCCAATTCTTCTGTTTGGAGGATTGAGATTTGTATATTTTGATTGAATTTTTGCAGACAAGCAGAGATAGATGTTGAGAGGATTGGAGTTGGTGTTACTGCTGAGGCTCAGAGCATTTTTGATGCTTTATCGAAAACGTATGTTTCCTTTTTTTTTTATCTCTGTGTTTGTTATCACAGATCTAGAATCTAGAAAAACATGTGTGATATAGTTTTTGGTCTTTAATGTTCTTAATATATACTGAAAAGAGCTTTTATGTTCGCTTCTCATTAATTGCTATTTGCTAATCAAGATCCAAATGTATCCTACCTGTATATGGCGAGCCAAAACTTAAGATGAGTCTAAGGGGTTGTTTGGTTTGTTTTCCATTAATTCATGTATGTGTAAAGTTGTCTGTGTGGATTAATCTGTCTGTATAGATCGAGAAGATTTTTGTTTCGGAGGGGCTTTTCATAGATGGAAGGAGTGTGTTTTGTAATTAGGAGCAGGTTTGGAATAAAACTTAGCTTTTTGCATAAAGCTCCCACCTAGAAGCTTACTCAACAAGCCACTTTTCATGTCATTAAGCCACTACCAGGCAGTCATGTATAGTTGACTGAGTAAGTTGGAAGTCCTATTAAACTCATTAAGCTGCTAAGGAATAGGACCTAAGTATTACCTTGTGCAATGATCAAGAATCTTATGACCTGTTTTATAAACCTTATAATGACTTATGAGCCTAATGATACTCGAGTTGATATTGTTTAATTTATGGTAAACATTTAGAGTGCACATGGAATAGGAAACTATATGTTTGCATCTCTTCTGTTTGAACCGTGCTCCAAAAAGAAGTATTTAGTTTGCGCCCAACCAAGAGGTTTCCCGCTAGATTAGCTCTTACGACAATGGAGTATTTAAATTTCCAAAAAACGTACGAATTATGATATAGTTTTCCCTCTAGATTAGCTCTAAATAAACGGAAAGTTATTTTTTCCTTTTCAGACGAGTTCCATCCTCTTCATGATTTCCCATCTCTTACGCTTTCGAGACTCTCATAAAGTTCTTGCTTCGAAAATTTAAAAATCCGACAGTCGAACTTATTCCATACATTATAATCGAAGTGGCGGATTTCTAAATTTTCATAGGGCCCTATCTGAATTCCTTCTAGCAAACATAAAATGGAGAACCCCCCTAGGTTTTGGGACACAAATGGCATCCTCCCTGACTCAGTCTACTGTATGAAAACTTCTTTTTGGTATACCTCAATCTTGTAATTGCTTCACCGCTTTTCGGGTGTCATTTTTGGTTGACCATTACCTATCCTAACCGTCTTCTTTGGTACAAGTTTCATGTTCTAAACATGCATTTAAAGGACCAGAGGAAAATTCAAATGTGAACTCAATTTTGGTTGTGAACATGACGACGAATCTCAGCCACTCATCCGGTCAATAAAGGCGGCTTTGATCGCCCCCCCCCCCCCCCCCCTCTCTTAATAATCTCTACTGTCCCATGAATCGCGTCAATCGGTCAATCCTCCGTGATCGCGTCCACCGTAACTGAAGATGTGTGGCTGAGATTCGTCCTCACGTTCACAACCAAAATTGAGTTCACATTTGAACTTGACCCTAAAGGACCATGTTAAAGATGTCGTAAACACCTCAACAAAATTGCCTCAACTTCTCCACTATACTAACCAAACCAAACGAGCCCAATATATATATGTAAACCTAGCAATTATTTTAGTGGTGGCACCATTTGACCATAAGAAACAAGTATATGTATATTTTTTTAACAAAATCATCATTGGTCTGTTTGTTGGTTCATTGCTTTTCATTCGTGAGATTTAAGTCTTTTATTGCATTTGTTTAGAAACATAATAAATTTGAAACTAAAAGCTAAAAACTAAGAAAAATGAGACTAAGGCTATGCTTGGCAAACTAGCTGATAAGCTAACTTATGATTGATAACGTAGCTGATGACCGAATAAGATATGTTTGGCAAAAACTAGCTGATAAGGTAGCTTATGACTGTAAAATGACAAAAAAAGGCATGTTTAAATATTGGTAATGTAAAAAGTAGAAGGGTATATTTGGAATAAAAAATAAAGAGTCTCATAAGTCACTAAATGCTACTGTTCTTAGCATTTGAAAAAGCTAGCTTATAAGCTTATAGTTCACCCAAACATGTACTAGCTTATAGGGTAGCTTATAAGCTAGCTTATTTTTGCCAAAACAATGCCTAACAGGATTCGAACTCGGGTCTAGGGTGGAAGAAAACCTTGCAAACCAACTATACCAAAACTTGTGTCTTTATTGTAGTTTCAAGTGGCACACAACAAATTGATACAATGACACTTTTCTAAAGAGTAGAACGGGTGTTTCTGTGAGTTTCTGATGGCCCACGGCTAGTGAAATATGTGTGGAAGATATAAAACAGAACCCTATAAGACCTCGTATCCCGCATTACATTTCTTTAGCTATCAAATGGAGTTCAACCATAAATTTTCTCTTTTGATTGTGGTGAGATGGAACTATTAACTTTTTTTGGAGGATTTTCCTACGGTACCCTGCTTTAATTGATGGTTTCATGATGGGTACTGTAATCAGGCTACCGGTTCGCTGGGACAAGACTGCGATAGTCGTGATGAATGAAGTTCGTGTTAGCAGTCCATATCTTGCTGAATCAGTTACCGGAGGAACCCCTGCTGCCAATGAGCGCGTGAGGAAAGTGGTAAGTTGATGAAGCCCTTCTAGATAGTTAAAATGTACAATATTAATTACACACACACACATATTATATTGAGGGAGGGTTCAGGGAAAACGCCCCAAAAATAAAAAACCGATGAACACCCCGGTAAATCATTCATTTGGACGGCATGCACCTGTGCATACAAGTAATTGAAGTCGTCTTTTGGTTTCTATGCATGCACATGTGCATACCGGACAAATTGGTTATAAATTACTTGTATGCATATGTGCATACCTGGGTGCCATTGGTCCAATGACCCTCTTGTATGCTAAAAAATTTGTTCCTAGGCTTATTTTTTGAAAATGATTCAGAAAACCAACAAAGACATTTGGCAAGAAGAATTTTTTCATCATTTTCCAACAAACATTCAAAAGATCTTAACCCCTTATTCTTAACATTTTTCGGGTTTTCTGCTTTGATCTTCAACTTAAGGTTGGAACGAAATGTCAATTCTTATCATCTTTCGGATTCTTTTATTCAGCTCGAGCTTGAAAGGAGGAGGTTGCAAACTCGTGGAGGTGGTCAATGAGAACATGGGAAAAAGAAAAAAGCGAGCTTTCACGGTACGAAATGATGATCATTTCGATATGTGCCAACTGACCAAAGTTTTAGACTTTCATAAATTGCTTATTGTGTTTCTCTTTTTCACCATACCCTTTGTTGATATAATATTCGGTCTAATATTATGTGAGACTGATTTCCGCATTGAAATTAAAATGCTTATTTCTGGTCTTGATCCTGCAATTCTAAGGCTTCATTTGTTTTTTAAGAGGTCTAAAGTATGAAGTCTAAATTCATGTCTAAAAAAATAAGAGGTGGATGGTGCACCTCCTAAAATTTAGAGGACGGTGAGAGGTATTCAGACCTTTCCTTAAAAATAAAACAAACAGTCTTAAGTCTGTGAACCTCTTAATTTTCAGACTTAAGAGGTTTTAGAGGTATTCTTTGAAAAACAAACAGCCCTTAAGTAATCTGAATGGTTTTTGAAATGCATGAATAGTTAGAAGCAGGTTGTTGAGGTTGGTAATTACAGAAAATTTTGGTGAAATTGAATAAAGAAGATTAATGTAGGGTAAATAGTGATTAAATATCTTAATGCCAATTATGCAATATGATTTGGGAAATCTTTGGAGTCCTTGAAGTTCGGTTTGCCGAAATGGAATGGAATGGATTGGATTTCATGTAGGGATTTGGATTTGGAGGGATCTGAATTTGGGAGGATTTGGAATGCTTTTGTGTGTTTGGTTTGAAGGATTTGGAATGGATTTGAGTTTCCGTCATTTATAAAAAAATTACTAAAAATATAAAATGATTATATTATTTTTTATTTAATTGATTATTAAAAAACGAGAATTGGAATATGTTTGTTTGGTTTGAAGAATATTAATTTTGGAATTGTAATGAGCTAACGGTGATTGACTAAGATACCATTTTCAATGATATTTTTATACTTTCTTGCTTAAATTATATATAAAAAAGTTTAATAATAAATTTAATAATAATATTAATTGCTATTGGTGGCTCCTGGCTAGTGGCAATGACTGGCTGCGAATTTTTTTTTTTTAACGACAATTTAACTCACACACACGTCTTGGGGGTATCCGGATCCATACGGGCATCGACTAATCCACCGCGCTCATGAGCCGACCCGAAGGCCAACCCATGGACTCGCCCCTGAACTGACCCGAAGGTTGGTCAAAAGCTGGATACCGCATAAGAGGTTTATAAGGCCTTTGGCCTTTTTTGCAACAAGCGGGGCTTGAACCTGCGCCAACCTATCTTTCAAGGCAAGCACAAGGATGTTACCTACCACCGCTGGGCTAGACATTCATTGGTGACTGGCGGCGAAATTAAATTAAGATTTTAAAAAAATATTTGGCGTTTAGTCGATTCGATTCATCATCAACCAACAAGGCTATGGAATTTGGTTAAAAAAATTGTTATTTTTATTCCATCAAATTTATTTATTTTCATCAAATGAGACAACCCAGGTTCGAATCCCCTCGTGCGCATCTTGTAACCAGGCTTAGTCTCAGACGGTCGAATTTTCAATTTCTGTTCTATATTGCCAAGGATGTAGTCTAGACAAAGCCTAGATGAACCTTATAAAAAAAAATCAGACAACCCACAAGTATCCTTTTCAAAGAAGATATTAATAGATCAATCAAATCTAATAAAGAACTCAAATTTTGACATCACAAATCTTGTCAAAACCTCGGTATATGTATTAATTACCGTCGATATCTAAAGAAAATGTTTAACAGTTTGTTTTAACTTGTTATCCAACCTGTTTGTATCGCCCTAGTTCTTTTAGGGTGCGTTTGGTAGCAGAACTGGGTGGAACAGAACAGAACAGAACAAGTCTGTCCCATGTTTGGTGTGGCTAAAGTTGGAACAGAAGAGAACTAAGTGGAACACAAGTGGAACAAGTGTGTTCCACCAAAAATGGTGGAACAAACTAGAACAAGCCATCAAATTACCAAAATACCCCTTTTTTATTTTCTAACCTAATAGGCTGAACTTAGAACGCGCCTCATCTGCTTCTCTTTCTCTATCGCCATCTCAGCTTCTTCTCCATCTCCATCAGCTTCTTCTCCATCAAGCTCCATCTCCATACGCCTCATCTATATTCCCTTCGCCTCATCTCAGAAGCTCTAATTCGAGATTCCAGGTCGCTGAAACTCGATGTGTGCAAATCAATTTGTTGTTTCTTGCTTTTTATTCGACTCTATCTGGAAATTGATTTGTTGTTTCTTGGATTTGTTTTTTCTTAAAAATCGATGGTTTGATAAAATATTGTCTGACAATTTTGTTTTAGATAAGATAATTTGGTATAAAAAAAATTAGGGATATATCTGAAATCACCACTCAACAGCAAACTTCTCTTCAATGTGCTTCTGGTAAAAAAAATGTATATGAGTGATAAAGCAATTGAGTGAAAAAGCCCATTGATAAAGGCCATGGAAGTGAAAAAAGTCATGTATATACAATCGTATATGAAAAAGCCCTAATTTGATAAAGAAATGGAGTGAAAAAGCCATGAAAATGGAAGTGCAGGTTTTTTATAATTTGATAGAGCCATTAAAAAACCATGTTATTTGGTAAGAAAAACATATGAGGGGTAAATTGGTCATTTAATCGCTCTTGTTCTGTTCTGTCCAGTTTAATTATGTGTTACCAAACGCTAAACAACTGTTCTGTCCTGTCCTGTTCTGTTCTGTTCTGTCATGTCCCGATACCAAACGCACCCTTATGTTACAAACTTATAATCCCAAAAGAGAAATATAATATAAAGTATACACCCAAACCTTCGTGGGTTGGTGCATATGGGCCAAAATGGGCTCTCATTAAACCATCAGCCCAAATATATCCATGGTGAAGCCCATAAATTGTATTATTGCATCTGGGCTTATGGATTTTAAAATGGTATTATTTCATACCACCATTGGGGATTTACATTGTGGTTAATGGGCCCAGCCGTTTAGAGGTTAAATCCTGTAAATATCATTTTATTAGTGAAAATTCGTGAAAATTGACTAAAAATAATCTTTTTACGATTTTTTTCATTAAATGTTAGAATTTATATATTGTTTCACATATATATATATATTTTTTCATAAGGTGACTATCATACATGAACTCGTTTCATAATATGAATAAAGATTTTGTATATTTTCGATATATAATATGAATAAAAGTTTTATTTTTTGCACGGATGATTTTTTCATTATGAAAAAAATATATGTGAAACAATAGTTAAAATCATAGTATTTGATAAAAAATCGTAAAAAAATATTTTTTAGTCGGTTTTCACGAATTTTCACTAATAAAATGATTTTTATTTGATTAACACTATATATATAGTTATAGGGATACTTGTGAGATATATATATATATATATACCATTTCCCAATGTATATTTAGTTATATCACGGACTCTCTACCACCAATCAATCACATTTCATAAAACAATTTCTCAAATTCTATGCAACAGCTAACACGCTTCTTTATTTTATTTATAAATATGATTTTCTTAAGATTCTATTAACTTTCAGATGACACCTTGATGTTCGAAAAGTTTCCTTTTTCCACCCTAAAACTTCTTCATTTAGAAGGAGGGCAAAAGAGACGATTGACATCAAAATATACTTCGCCTTAGTCTTAATACGATACTATCGAGAGATCACACTTCGAAACCCTCTGTTCGTGTCATAAAACTCTACTTATCAATAGGCTCAGATAATACAAAATGCTATCTAAATAGGATTTTAACTAGTACCCGAAAAATAATTGAAAAGATAACATATACATATCTGTAAAATTTGAATTTAAAGTAAAAAGAAGAAAAATTATAAAGGCAAAAATAAGTGATATAAAAAAGAGATGAGACAAGAAAAAAAATGGAAGGAAGACGCTCCCCTTCATTTTCTTGCTTTTTGGCATGCTTATATAGATAGCATCCAAAGCTACTATATGAGTTGGAAACCCTACCATTACATTTCCACCTATAAAGCCATATCTTTTTCTACTTTTATTTTTCATATTTATTTATATATTCTCTCGTATAATACCGATGATATACGTGTATGTATACACACAAATCTTGAATACACGACGACATAAAAATCATATGTTATATATATATATCTAGTTTATCTGATTAAGTGGTTCGTTTTCTGATCGATATTTAGTTGTTCAATATAATTTGTAGGATTCGAATGTACGTAGAGTTTTGCATCTTTGTTTATGGATTCTATAATGACATGCGTTCAAAAAAGCATGTTATTGTAGACCCTTGACTATATTTGTTTTCAAGATTAATACAACCGTAGGATCGTGTGGGAAGTTGAGTAAACAGTGAGAAGTGTGAAAAGTGGATCTGAACCATTGATCATTTTTAATTTCCATGGTATGCGTTCTAGAAGGGAATTGATCTGGTATATCTGGATGCATTTTATCTCGGTGCATTTTATTCTAATGTACATCCATTTCTCATCTAATGGTGAATAACCACTTGTCACATTAACCTCAACTTCTAATCGGAACCCAACCCAATAAATACATACATAAATATTATATATATAGGGGGGGGGGGGATCAAATAATAACCACAAAAATATTAAATACCACGAGAACCACTGATCACAAGTTGTTTTACATTGTGAAAAATGCATGTAAATGTAAATCATTGTTTCACGATTTGAAACAATGAATACTAAAAAACTATTCGATATTTGTTTCACAATGTGAAATTTTTTAAGGTTCGTGAAACAAAAAGTAAATTAAAAAGTTTCTTATCGTGTACCGAATACATATGCAGCAATTAAGCACATTGTGAATCAAAAATATGTTAAGCAGTTATCAGATTTAGCTTTACATAGAAAAATCAAGTGAAACAATACCTTTATATAATAATAGTTATTACAGCCATCACAATGTATAAGGTTCTCATTTGATTATATCCACATGAAAGTTTGGCTGCAAACTCATTTTTAATTACGAACGTGAGGACATCCGATAACATGACACGTGTCACATTAAGTATGAATAACGAATGTGGATTTTCATGCATTATTCACGATGAATAATACAAAATTCAAGGTGAATAATATGTTATTTAAAATGAATATGTATGACCCTTCACCTTTGTTATTCATACTGAATGTAACACGTGTCATGCTTTCGATTATCCTCACGCAATGAAAGATGAGTTTTCACTTGAATCGAATCCTATATATGCATATATTATGTATATTACATGCAAGAATGATCTTAAATTATCTTCTTTATGATCTACAAGGAAATGCATTCAACCTTAATTAGGGTCATAATTATGTGCACAAACTCCTACCATCTATCTTTCAGAACTCATGATGACTTGCATCACAAAAACATTAACCATTGTTGCATGCATGTCATCATCATATATTGACTATGGACAATTGTCCCATAACATATACAATATATGTATAATTCCATCTATAGACTATATATTATATATACACATGCATATACATACACCCCACTCACACACATCATACATACATATATATATATATATATATATTTATGTGTATATATCAAGTAGTGTATGTATTATCAAATAAAACAAGAATGAAAAGATCATGTCCAAAGTTGAATAAGAAGTACAAATAGTATTTTCTTTTTGGCTCCTTTTTCTTTTTAGTGGTTGATATATTCCCCCTTTAAGAAATTGGAGATGGGTGATAAAGACATCAAATACCCCATGGAATATTTTAGGGGTTGTGTTGTCTTAACTTCCACCATTAGATGAGTATAAAAAGTCTCACCAAGATCCATTTTAATTTAAGTCAAAAATCACATGTTATATACAGTCACATTTATGTTCGGTTTTTCTAGACTTTTCAACTATATAAATACTTTGATCGCCTATCCAATTTAACACATCGACATAATCCATTTCACTCGGTATAAAAGGGTTAGTATATGAAAAGACTGATTGTGATAGAAATACGTCATTGAAAGAGCAATAAGAAAAGCTACAATTAAATACATGTAAGCAGACGAATCTCTTCATACATCATCAACGGTTAATGATTTAGCAAAGTAAAAAGGCAGAATTACTCAAAAACAATATCATTTCAACTTTCGAGCTTTTTTACTTTAAAAAATATATGACTTTTTACATGATACCCACAAAGCAAATGTTATAAATTGCAAGGCAAAAGCTCAAAATGTTCAATGAAAAGATGAATTTATGGGGTCTATCTTTATCTTTATTCATGAACATATAAAGTGATGAAATTAAAGATTGGGTAATGGATTAAAGAGATGCATATATAGTTGCTCCCTGCCTACATAGCCAAAACCCCCACAAACATTTCATAGTGATAGGAAAAATAGAAAGTAATTTTGGCTTTTATAAGGCTATAGTGCAAATATATACATATAACACACATAGAGGGAGAATCAAATGCATACCCATCTAATGTTACACACCTTTAGAACCAATCCCATCCATTCATTTTAAATCTGTAATTAAACCTACTAATTCAAATTTAAGGGTATATAAGTAAATTGTCAAAACTCACTTATTTCGTTTTTTTTTTTAATTTTAATTTTTTTTCATGTAACTGATTCATTAATTGCTAGCATTTCCTTATTTCATGCATTTTATTTATGATAAGGATTAACATTACTATTATTTTTCCCAGCTATTGTCAAGATATTCATGAAATCAATTACATCATTTAGTCAACATCGATAATCAGGAGGATATAACTACAATAGGAAAATAAGCAGACGAGTTCTTCATGGAAGTAGAGGTTGGTGAAGGTAGCAACCATCAAAAAGATGATGTCAATGTTTATTAAAATGATAACCATGTTGATTATGTTGAAAAAAATTTTGTTGTGGATGAGAATGGCAAGTATATTTCATGGTTTACTTCGTCACTGCAGTGGTTGTTTCTTCGTATTTTGCTCGACTCCTCCATACTATATATGCAACTTAAATGCATATATTTTTCTAATGAGTAGTAGATATGCAGTAGATGTGTGCATATGTAGTAGATATGCAGTAGATATATATGCAATTGTGCAGTAGATATGTGCATATATGCAGATGGGTTATCGGATATATGTGAATCTATTAGTCATATGCAGTCTTTATTTGCAGAGAGGTATGGTTGATATGCAATTTCGGTACAAGGGTAACAGTTCATATGAATTTGTAGTGTGCAGGGGGGTTATAAATTGTTTCCGGCAGCGGTGTAGATGTTAACATCTCTGAGTACGTCAACAATTTCCGGTGAGAAAGTAGTGGTGGAAGAAGATTTTGTGATAATAGTGGTTGTTCGATTGTTTTTGTCTGGATATGAAATTAAGCAAACCGGTTGCCGTTGCGATCGGCGGTGGCGGTGGTGGACGAGAGAGATGAATATGATAGTGATGGAGGAGATTTGAAGGAAGAAATTAAGGAAATTTTAGAGAATAATAATGCAATCATCAGTGGAGATATTGGCATCGCCATTGTTATAGAGCTTGGATGAATTTGCATAAATAAGCTCCTGCAATTGTAGTGGAAGGACCAATATTTGTAATTTTTTTCAAAATTTTTACAAGATTTGTATTTCCTAATATATACTACCCATTTGACGCAATCAGAGGAAGAAGAGAGAGATACGGTGACATGATTAATTCCATTTTTAAATTGTAATACCATTTCCCTAAAATGCCCTTCTTAATCCATTCACATGTTTCAAAATTGCTAATTAATTACAATTAATTTCACTTTACACCCCTGACACATCAACCGTTGGATTAAAGTTTGGACGGATGGAATGGGTTCTAAAGGTGTGTAACATTAGGTGGGTGTGCATTTGAAGGGGCCTCTATATATATATATACACATATACATATATACACTTTGGATTCCCCATTAAAGAGGATTTAGGGTTATGAAGTAAAGAGAGAATGTCAGAGGACATGTTAGATAAATAGAATTGAGTTGGACCCTCCACTTCATTTTCCATATCACATGCCACTTGGAGTATAGTAGTATTGGATTTCTTGAAAACTACCCATGATGTCAAGAAATTAATACTTCTCATCCTAATATAAATTAATTGATGATAATTTGATTTATTTAGGTAAATGATAATGATATATAGGTTATGTGTTTAAGAAGTATGCCATCTTTCTCACACATATATTAAAGGCAAGAGAGTCTCGTCCTATAAAAATAGCTTTCTAAGGTCTAATATAGTTGGTTTCAGGAAGGTAAAGTTGTCCAAATAATCGTATATTGCATAGAGTGGGTTACAGGTCTTTAAGGGATTTCTTTTAGACACTAGACTCTTAAACCAACTACCTAATAGACCTCTATGTCTCTGATTTGTGTTTCAAGTGATTCTCGTGGGAGGGAGGAGGCAAGATTGCCGATTACAACCTCTTTTTTTGCACAAGCATGATAAAAACGTTTTAACAAATATTTTATTTATATAATCTGGGATATCTTCTACATGTCCGAAGATTCATATTCTCAGTGTCTTGAATACACAACCCTATAGACAATGCATTGAGGTCTTATATTTTACATGCACCTGTGTAATATTTGATTCTCTTAATCAATAAAACAGTTTCATCATGAATTTCTTGATCATACCAATCATATAATCATTCATTATAGATAAAAAATAAGAAGTTGACACATCGACATACAACCACACACGTTGTCTTCAAAATATCAAATCAAAAAACTCCAATTATGACCACAATCTAATTCCACAATCAAAGTTTCATAAAGACATTCGAAGTTTCAATATTGTCACGTTACGATGATTCATAATAAAATCCTCATAAATCTTAACATTCTATTTCAAAACCAGCTATTTTTTCCACTAGTCAAAATCATGTCTGAACCCAGTCACCCCTCTCTAAACCCGATCGTACATCAAGTCTTTGACCACGAAACTGACATTCCAGGTTACAAATCAGGGGTCCGTTAGTTACGATCAAAATGTCTGAGGGGAAAATTGGTAAATTAAAAACATTATTTTTTGAAATGCAAACAAATTAAAATCATGAGAATGGGATTTATACATGAAAGTGGAATTTGAAGATTTCAAAAAATTTATCATGAGGACCAAATAATGGGAAGTCATGATGGAAACATAATAAGTTTTTCATATTGACAAATTGGTACCTCATAATTTTGATGTAGTAAGCCTTCCATCAACATGGCCCCAAATTTAGGTAATCAAACAATCTATACTTGTCATCCAACTGGTTTTCTATCATTTATACATAACAAATACACTTTAAATAGATTTATAAACTATGAAAGTTGTATATTTATATTTGAACATATCTTGATCTGAATCTAAATGAACTGTAAATTTAGTTGCACTATATTATATTTAATCATACTTAATGTTTGTAATATAGCTATATGAAACAACCATAATGATATTTTAATTGGTTGGAAAAACTGATAAACAAAAATACCAGGGTATTCGCTATTTTTTTAGTAAAAGCTTGATTGCACAAATACTGGATTTTTTAGGATAAACATATTAACAATTAAATAAAATATCAAATATTTTAATTAAGTTAATAACTTGTTATCAAGATGATGATTTTGCATAATGCTTTATGAGTTATTTTCCTAATTACTTACTAAGTTCTTTGCAAACACCTTTAATTTAGTAAGATTCATCAGTCAAACATAATCTTCAAGTATAAATTATGCATCAAAATATTGTACATATAAATAATGAAGTTGAAAGATATGTAGAAGGGAATCCTAGTACCCAAATCCTAAGTACAAATTATTCAAGTAAATAATCCAGACGGATTATAATAACATAAAGAGAAAATTACAAAATCGGTCCTTGTAGTTTGTAAAAAATAACATATATTGTCTTTTCAGCTGTGAAATTCCAAAGTCTGCTAATTCGTCTGAAATTCATTCTTTTAGTGATTTTTTTATCTTTTAACCAATCAAAAAGCACAAGGACTAAAATCATAAAATTGATTATAAGTGGGTAAGTGACAAAAAAATATCGACTAAAAGACGGAAATGTCTCTCATTTAACGTAAAATTTTAATGATCGTTAGAAGAAGGGACCAAATCTATATGTTTTTGTAAGCCATAATAATCATCTTGTAGTTTTAAAATTATAATGACAAAAAGTATTTTTTTTAACAAACCACATGGACCAAATTTATAGTTTACTCTAATTTAAAAATATCCTTGTGCTAAGCTTTTGCCTTCCGATCTTGTCCCTTTATCTGTTATCTTTCTAATTAATTTATCAAAAATTAAAAATGTGTAATTTAATATTTTGTTTATTAACACAAAAATGGACTAACAATTAACTAGTTATAAATATTTATTTATAGTCTAGTTAACATCATAAATATTCTATAATAGTTGTTAATAATAGAAAATGTTATAATTTCCAGAAGAAAATGGTTGGATTTTCTTTACAACTAAAAACTATAATCACAATTGTTATATTTTTATAGCAAAGAAGTGCATAATACATTTACTTTTTGAATTAAATATATGATGTTATAATTATAAAAAACAAAATGTAATAAGAAATTACGCTGCTATTATTAAACAATTTTAAAAATACAATATTACAACAAAAAATCATGTTAGACGTAGATATCATACGTGAATAATAATATAACATCAAAACCTGACAATTTATGTGATGTATCTTAATTCAAATCAAAACGTTACTCATTAATATATAGGTTAAACTTTTTAGAGTACAACTTTCTCATAAAAATATTTAAAAATATATTGTTGTAAAAAGAAAAAATAAAGTAAGATAATGTAACAAATATATTTAGGTATGTAAATTTTGTTATTCTATGCCTTATTACTTTTATAGAATTAAAACTTTTAATACCATTTACAAATCTTTTAATTTAATGAGTTTAATTAAGATACGACAACTTTATTTGTCATCTGGATTCAAAAGAATTCATTAATGCATAAGTGTATAAATAATTGGATTGTTATTAATTAACAAAATTCCAAATGCTTAAATATATATTGTAGCTTTTAAAGTGGGGTTGGATATGGGAAAAGGATGTTTGTGGGTGTGATTAGTGAGGTGGATTAATTGATTAAATATAGCATTAAGTAGAGATATTACATCTAAACTACTTAAGACACTAAAAGTAGCCATCACCACTCCCACTATACTTGTTTATTGAAAAAAAAATCTATATTTTTGTGTTGAAAAACTTTATGTAAATTCATATTTGAGAATATAAATCTTTTGTCATATGTCTACTCATTTTTATCATTCAAACAAGTTGAATTAAACGTTTTTTTTCTTGTATAGAGCTCTCTAAAACATAATTTGAAAGACATTTATGGGTCTATAGTTTTTAGACAAAAGGTTGGATACCGGCAACCTTGATCGGTGCATAATCGTCTGTCAATTCAGTAATGTAGGGGGCCACACCTAACTCACTCAACAGTTGCGGTAATGGAAGCGTCTAGGCTTCGAACCTAGGACCATTCGATTTTGGATAAACACTACCCACATTCATTACCAACTGAGCTATACCCGTCATTGGCTAATAGTCTACAGTTTGATAAATAATGTTAGATGCAGATGTCTTTGATATACATATTCCAATATAGAAAAGTTTCAAACTCTAAGGTTCTAAAGATATGTTTACAAATCACTTAGGCTGTGGCTACTAGTAAGACTTAGGGGATGTAAAACAAATCATCTTTTCAGAGTTTTGAATCCAGACATTACTGAAGCCTTTGCTATTATGGAGGTTCACTAGCAATGATACTAGGTCATTCGTGGTCCCTAAGGGATTATTCGTTGTGCATAAGCTCTATCGAAAACTCACGACTACCTAAAAAAAGAATAAAAATATTTACTAAAAAGAAATTGACAAAAAAAGTCAATCTTCCTAATCAATTTCATATTTTAGCCACTTTTGAAATTAAATTCTCATCTTAGGTAGTGTTTAGCAATGTCTTCACATTTGCGTAAACTCAAGTTTTAGATTAAATTTTTCTTTTTTACATAAATTGGTCATATTTGCATAAAAAATTTGTGTAAATAAAATTTTGATCTTTTTCTTTTTAATTGGAATTAAATGTTACCCATATAGCATAAATCATTTATGTAACTCTTGCTAAAATGGAAAGAAAATTCCAAAAAGTACAATTAGTTGAGAAAAATTAGATAATTTCCCTATTCTATACTATAAGTCTTTAAATATATTTTTCTAAAGTACGTTAATTTGTATGCCTCCTATTTAGTACAATAGTACTATTAAATTCATGTTTGAATATTATCAAGGGTACATTATACAAATAATAAATGGTAGGCTAAATATTATGGTTGTTTAATCAATAAATTACATGATTAGAAATAAAATAATTTTAATACATTAATTAATTAAGATGTGATCAAAGTAGTGTTCAATCTTCAATGTCTAAAAAGTGATCAAAGTAGTGTTCAATCAAAGTACCTAAATCAAGGTAGATGATGACCTAAACTTATCTCTTTTTGAGCCCCTTAATTAGTGCTTTATAATTTAATTTATTTATAAGAAAATATATAAATTATTTACTATGTTTCTGATTTAAATAATCTAATAAGGCGTCTATATTTTAATAATTATATTAATTACCTTAAATTGGTTATCCTTATCATTTATGCATAACTCGCGATTAACCTTATTGAAAATTCATGGTAAAAGAACAGTAAACAGGTTAAAAATATATTAATCCTCGTGATTCCAAAAAGGAAATTTTTGGCATAAAATATGACACATGGACAGGGCAATTTATATGCTTACGGGTTAATTATTGGAAAACATTACATATTATGATAATCATTAGGATTATTTGTTTTTTCATACAATATTTTTTATGTAAAGCTTTAATTTAGTATATTGATAAACATATATTTGTTTTATAATATGTTGGCTTTTTATGTTTTCAGTTTAAAAGGTGAAATGTTTTTACGTGTAACTTTTGTTTCACAAAAAAGCTAAAACGATATCCATTGTAAAGTAAACATATGTAAATTAATATTTTAAATCTCAGCTTTAGATGAATAAATATAATATCAAATAAAACATTACACACTATTTCTTAACATTATTACATTTAATAAATTATCAAAATAAATTATCTTATAAAAAAAATAGGTTCATATTTGAACGGCCTCTAACGTTCCAATATGTCTATCATGCCACCTATAGTTCAGTTTAAGTCAAATTTAGTTAAACGCCATCATTGTTCGTCAATCAAATAAAAACAGTTAGTATGTTTATGTTTTTAACAATTTACAGTGATTAAATTTGATATTTTGAGTTGAATATTTCTACTTTGTAGTCCATTAATAAACTGTGTAATATTGACAACATCAATAAAATTAAGAACTTTTTGTAGCTTGATTGACTTTAAAATTGGCATCAAAATCTTGCACCTAAAGTGTCAAAACTTATTCCCCCAAAGTCTCAATAGTTTTCAATAAAGGTGTAAATAATTTTTGAGATATATAAATAAAGACAAGTTAAAAGTTTTTACTACGTATAGCTCATTTAACTTGTACACGATCCTCTAATAAATTAAAACTTTTTGTAGCTTGATTGACTTTAAAAATTGGCATCAAAATCTTGCACCTAAAGTGTCAAAACTTATTCTCCAAAAGTCTCAATAGTTTCCTATGTAGATAAAGGTGTAAATAATTTTGAGATATATAAATTAAGACAAGTTAAAAGTTTTTACTCTGATCACGTATAGCTTCATTTAAGTTGTACACTGATCCTCAATTTGATCGATACCTTGGAAGTTGGAACAATCTTTGGAGATTTATATATATTTTCATGATTACATTTGGGTCCGTTTGGCTAGGGTGATGACTTTACCGAAGCTCCTTGCCTGCGTGATCTTTCGTTGCCGTTCAAAAAAATGAGTTATACCAGCCAATTGTTGCGACACATAACTTATATCTCCCGTGATGGCAATCGTAAAGATACAATGAAGAAACTTCAAATTAATGGTTAATTCTAGATATTATATATCAAAGTATATAATCTGAACAAAGTGTGTATATGCAGTCTATTTATATGCACTGCAAATTGGCTTCAAGTTAAGAGCTAAAGTTAGTTCATTACGCAAATATTTTACATCAACTGTAATCGGAGTACAAATAGAATTTCAGTTCGTTGGTAAGTGCATCCCCGAGCAAATGAAATCGACAAAAGAAGAAGCAAATTACCATATATGTTATCCATCATCATCATCGAATGGGGCTCAACAGATCACAAGCTCAATAGCGTAGGTACCCCACGATGTGATCTTCTTTGATCCATGTCTTCTTGTATAGCAAATAATCTAAGATTGGGGAGGTGAGGTGGGGAGGATGTTTTATGAAATCTTATGAGGTGTCAGAGGAAAGAGGAGGTCCACATATGAGTCATGTTCAATAGAAAACCCCAATTCCAATGGGACCGTCTAAACTCAAATCATAACGATAAAAGCATACCTAAGTCCCACACTCATTGATTGCCTTTCTAAACCGTCATTTATCCTTAATAAGTTTACCTCTTATGCCAAATAAGATAACTTATGCTTCAAACTTAGAAACAAAGAATATAAAAGTATAAAAACCGGTTTACTCATAAGAATACAACCTTAGTCAAGATAATCATATGTAACATCTTAACCAACCATACCAGATATTATTCGTTTTTATCACACATGGTTGCAGTTTTGAAACGCTTCTAATAAAAGAAAGCTAATCCTTTATAAAACAACTTTTGTTTCCTTAATCTCATAATCCATCCTACCAGGGATCCCAACATCATCGTTGGCACACCGCTCTAGTTTCCAGCTATAATACAGTTCATAATGTCTCAACCAACCATACTAGATATCATACACAAGGTTGATTCAACAACCCCAATCGGCCTATAATCGATTGCCAATACCATATGAGGGCCATTAGTGAGTCAATCAGCGGTTATGGCTATGGGAGTGTCCGGGTTCGAACCGAAACCTATTTGCACAATGCACCATTACGGCTACCCTAACCATACCAGATATTGTCGACTCTATTCACACCCGATTTATGGTTACGTTATAAACCGTATCTAGACTCTTATAAAACAAACTTTGTTCTCCTCTTCAACTGATGTACGTCTTACAGTATCTTAAACCTTCTTCGAACCGAAAAAATTGATTGTGAATTTGTCATATTGTTTCACCAAGAAAGTTAACATGTTATGCATATTATTTACATTATTATAATCTTATAGATTATATCAAACCTTAAAAGTAATAAAGTGTGCTAATGAGTTACATATAATATTAGAGAACACATAGATGCATGACATTCACAAAATTCCACAAACAATAAAGAAATGCAAAACAAATGAGAAGGCTACAAATGACTTTCATATCAATCACGTGAGTGCTTGAAAGAGAAAGGCAGAGAATTAATGGAGGGAACATGATGAAATATATATAATTTTCTTGAATATTCCAAATGGCAAATACAAACACACTTAATAAAACAAAACCCCAAAAAAAAAAAGATTAAAAAATAAAATTAAAAAGGCCCCAAAGACCTTTGGTATGGGTTAGGCCAAATTCAAGCCATTAAAGAAAGGGACATTTTTACTCCCCTTTATAAAAATAAAAAAATAAAATAAAAATCATACGCACGTGTCACCATCACACGCGTGAACAACACTCCTAAAATAACGGAATTAAAGAAAAAAAAGAAAGTCCCTTGGTTTATGTAAGTTAAGAAACAACAGGGACTAAAAAGGTAAAAAAAAAAAAATATTGGAAAGATGCCCCAAAACATTTCCCGCCAAAAAAAGCACACATGCACACGTGTGAGAATACACGCTTGCAAAAATCAAGCATGTCTCTCAAACCACTCTTCAAAGTCCAAAATCAAATCTCTCTCTTTTTTCTCTTTAAAAAAAAAATTAATCTCAATCAAATAAATGGGAGTCTTTCTTCATCTTTTCACCCTTTCATCGAATATCTTCATCTTCCGAATCAACACACGACATTCCTTACGAACCGTACCAACTTCCAAACCAGATTTTCATACTCAAGATCGGTATCGATATCCTGATAGGATCCGACACTCAAGATCAGTATCGGTTTCTTGATCAGGGATCTGACATCAACATCACATCGGGTTTCTTGATCATGACGGATCTGACTAAAGATCATTATCATATTTCTTAATCAGGATTCGGGTCAAGATCAGTATCGGGTTTCTTAGATCAAGGATCTGAATTCAGATATAAATAAAACGCAATCCATCCAAACGGATTGGGTTTCTCTTTTTGTTTTTGATTATATTTGCTTTCTAGGAGGACCCACACAATACGCTCCTCCTCCACCTTTCATTATCTTGATTCATTCAACAATGAATGCCACCACCTTACTTCTCTTTTCACACACCAACGACTGACTCCCACTTTTGTAGTAAACAAATTTTCTTCACACCAAAATACTATGTACCAAATTCCCCTTTCCCTAGGGAACTAGCAAAAGGCCATATTTATGAAATTATGGCAATTTGCTCACCTACTAAAATAAATTAATAAAAAAATCACTCTTAGTTAATTAACTTTTTAAATATATATATATGGATTCCTCTTTCGAAAATATAGTGAGGAACTTGGAGCATTTCTTTTTTTTTTTCTTTCCCACATTTGCTCCATGTTTATTTATTTTATTTATTTTTTAAAGTCTCTCTTTTTTAATTAGAGCTTGATCTTTTGTCATCATCTACCCACGAGCAGTTATTTAATTTCCTCCTTTTATACGATGAGGGCGGATAGGACGAGGATGATGATCACCTGATCGAGAGTCGACGAGTCATGACTCGGCCCGAACGGTATGTCTTGAACTTGGTGTGGGAAGTTAAAGTTGACCTTTATAGGACTCACCTTGAACCAGTCTGTACACTTTGATCTTCTATTAAGCCTAAATGGATTCATCGAATTAGTTCAAGACGATGGTAAGATATCTCAATAGCATTAAATGAAAATTGGATTTTATAGTAATTTTTATCTAACAATTATATATCTTTATGCTAATAAGAAAGATAAGATAGAATATTGTAAAAATCTTAATTTAATAAAAAAAAAAAAAAACTTGATAGAAAAAAAAAATATATCATATCTTTTTTTATACGAATAAAAAGACATTTAAAATTCTTGATGTAAAAAAAAATTTATTAAAAGTTCATGGAGATATGAAGCAAAATATTCTTTTAAAAGTATTAACTTTCATAATTATTGTACAAAAACTATAGAATATATTGGAGAGCTTTTCATAAAATAAAGTACTATAAGCTAAAAACTAATAAAAAAAAAAAGTTATATTCAAATCCAACTTACTCTATTTTAAAAATTCTAACAATAATTATATTATTAAGATTTATATAAAATATTATTTTCTCATCTATTTTTTATTTTTCAAATAGAGGATTGCACATGTGTTGAAACAACAAAAATGCTAAAATCCATCTTTTCTTTATTTTACATATAACTGTTGGATGATTGTATTTAAAGCTGTTTGATAAACTGATCCAGTATTTAAAGGTTAAAAAAAAAAAGAATGGTGAGAGAAGAGGAAGAGGGTGACATACTTTGCTAAGGCCATCACACCATGATTCAGCATGCTCAGCATTGATAAGTGAAAAGTTAGAAAGATCACTAGCAGCACAAAGTATGGTAGCAGCAGCAATGCATGATGGCCAATACTCAAGTAAACTGGCTTCTGCAATAGTCAAACTTCCTTGGTCAACTTTTTATTTTTATTTTATTTTATTTTGGTATTTGAAATATAGCATGCATGAATAATATATATGTTACTATTATATTTATTAAAGAACAGTACGACAGGTTGTTGATGTCTTAATATCAAAGACCTACATGCATGCGGAGAATTAATTATTTATAATATTAATAAATTAATAAATTATTTGTTAATTAATTAATTACGTACCTTGAATATTCGATAAAATGATTTGGGTCGCCCTTGAGATAAGGAAGCCGGTGTAAGTCCCGGTTGGATCGATTTTGTGGGCGAAGAATCCGATGAAGCTAAACGGTGTAACGGATCTTAGCCTCCAATCCAAAACGCTAAGAACGAGAAACTCCATTCTTCGGATCGTTCTTGGCTCGAAAATGTACTTTGCACCTTCAACCTTATATATATGCGGAAAAAAATTAAAGGGTTTGATGTATAAAAGATCAATTTGCGGTATTTCATGATGAGATTGAGTTAACAGAGAAACTGTTATCAATTAGTACATTGCATGGATGTACATTTTAGGGATCGAGGAATTGAGTTATAGGGTTCAGATTCATTCTCACGTTAACTCAACTTCTTACATGATCATTTACGATAATGAGAAGTTGAGTTACACATGAGAAGCTGTTATTAACATTGGATGTATATTAGGGTGAGATGTACCTGATCAATTCCCTTTTGAAAGGCAATTCATCAGGTGAGTTTTAGATTAAAAATAATCAAGGGTTCAGATTCATTCTCACGTTAACTCAACTTCTTACATGATTTTTTGCGATAAGATAAGATGTTACTCGAAATAAATATTTAAGAATTACCTGAAGATCTAAAATGGAAGGAACAAGGGGTTCCTCCATTTTAGCTGCTAAAGACAAGCAAGCCACGGATAAGAGTTGTAAGGGCCACCCATTTGCCTGTTAATTAATAAATTTAATATTAATTAACAAATAGAAAATAAAATAATAATAATAATGTAGGTTTGTAACAATAATATATAGTTGGTGATTAAGTTAATATAATCAGTGTTTTGTGGTGGGACTAGAAGAGACAAGGGGGCACATCCTAATGTAACCCTTTTTAAGGGGAATAGAATAGAATAAAATTTAATATTAAATGTTATACAGGTGTGCAAATAAACAACTAATGAAATGAAGCAGTTGAGCCCCCTAAATCACTCTATAATTATTCCATGATAAAGAAATTAATCTGTACTATTAAGCTATTTGTTTATTTCTAATACATGTTTAAAAAATTTAAAAATGTTCCTAGGTAAATCATCATAAATGTAAAAAGTAGTTTAATAAATAAGATCAAGTGGGGTCTAGTAAGTTAAATTTTAAATCAAGTAATCACTAGAAAGTAAGGAAAGAGATTAATGAAAATAAAGAGACAAATCCTAGAAAGTGTTATTGCATTGTTATTTAATTAATTCTGAAACTAATGTAGAACTAAAAGATGACAAAATACATTTGGCTTAGCTTAATAAATATAGTTTTAAACTTTTTTTTTTATTTATAAAATAGGTATAATATTTTTATAAGTCCCACATAAAACCAATAATAAGTACTATTAAAAAACAAAAAGAAAAAGAAAAATGAGTATGATAAGGAAAATGAGTATGATAAGGAAAATGATAATGTTGGAAGATATTTAGTGTGTAATGTCAATATATTAAAATATACATTACATTATATTTACACAAATACTATTATTTACTTTTGTTATTATTTCTAACATCTTAGCCATTGTTTGGTAAAAATAAGTTAACTTATAAATTAACTTATAGATCAGGTACATGTTTGGATGAATCATAAGCTAACTTATAAGTTAGTTTTTTAAAAAACTACTCTCACTAACCTTTTGGTGACTTATGAAATTTTTTATTGTTTTTAGTCCAAATATACTATTGTTAAGTTTTACACTGTCAGTTAGTTTTGCCAAACGTAACTTATTCATCAACTAGCTTATCAATCACCAATTACCTTATCAGCTAGTTTGCCAAACATAGTCTTAATAACCTGAATAAAAATCGTTTATCAATTATTGTAGTATAAGAACGAACTATTTTCAAGAATAAAAGTCAACCACATTAATTACGTTTATTACGAAACTATTTGGATCTAGAAGAGATGAATGTTGACTATCTCCCAATGCTAGGTTCGTTCCTTTTGCAAGTGTTATGATTTTTAATTTCATAAATATATATTCTAAAATATTTACGATTTTAAAACTACAAAAACATCATTTTAAGGAAGTTAGAATTTAAAAATAGTTAATTATCTTATTAATTAAATAAAGTAAAATTTAGGAATTTCCTTAAAGATGTTGTAATTTTGTTCAAAGTACAAGAAACAAGAAAACAAAAAGAGGACCAAATTTTGATGGTAAGGGATGTGGCCCCAATGATTAAATAGACTAGTTCACTTCATCTTAATCTCTTTTTTGTAAATTATAGTTAAAACACGTTTTCTATGTTAAATAAATTATTTTCAAACAGAATAATATCCAAGAATCCCAACTTTTCTTTTTTAGATTGTAACATGTCAATATTTACTTTTTAGACTTTTGTTATAACCATCTTTTCGAGAAAATTCTTTTCATTATATTTACATCTAATAGAAACACAGGAATAACTAAATAGTCTTTTTAATGGAAAATGTTGTTTACACCTGCGTGGATGTTAAAATCAGGTCATTTTATGAACCGAGAATGTGAATGGTTAGTTGTGATAATTTTATACATCCGTATATGTCAAAATCAGATCACTTTATGCGTTAACCATGTAAAAAGCTGCTTGTGATGATTTTATACATATGCAGATGTCAAAATCAGATCATTTTATGCATTTTAAAATGTAAAAAACCGGTTGTGATAGTTTTACACAGGATGTCAAAATCGGATCATTTTATGCATTAAGACATAGGGGTGCAATCAGCCTTTCTTTTTAACTGAGACTAATTGCATCCGAAAAAATTATTAAATGCGCAATATCACATACTGTTTTTTACCTTTCCAATGTCATAATAACATATTTTGATATAAAGTATGGTGCAAATAGCATTGAACCAACGGAAAAACAGTTGAGGAATTTACCACCGGAAAACCACGGCAATAGATGAATCGATCCAAGTAGTTGACGGAGAGGTACGCCGTCAACGGCTGAAAACCGTAAATACGTTGAACCTGAAAAAAACCACAAAACATAAAAAAAATGTAAAAAAATTACTTCGCCACCGTCCACGGCGGCCGGCGCCGATCTTAGATTCATCACCGCGATTGGATGTGAAAAAAAAAATATCAGCGTTAAACTAAACGCGTTCGGCGGAGCGGAGCATATTAGCACACCGACGCCGTGACGCTAAAATGCGCCTAACGGTTTTCCAGGTGTAATCCGATGTGTTTTTTCAATCAATAGCATCCAGCTCAACAGACTTTTACATGATAATAACAACCGATTTCGCACTGTAACTAACTTTCTGCCAAATAATAAACGTATTTTTTTTTCATTTTTTTTGTTGATATCGAATCCGATAAATCAAAATCATTCAAATCAATCACCAAAATTCGCAGTAGAAAATTCAGAAAATGAAGATCGAAATCGAGTATTCGAATATATAGATATACATACATATATATATATATTATACGTATCATCAAAATACGCAGATTAGGTAGAAGATTCTGGAAAATGAAGATCGAATCGAGTATTCGAATATATAGATACACACATATATGTATTATATATATATCACTAAAATACGCCGATTAGTTAAGAGATTGAGGAAACGAAGATCGAAAAATCGAAATCGAGTATTCGAACATATAGATACACACACATATATATGTATATGATATACCTTTAGAATCCATGCAACAGATTCTTCTCTAGCAGAAGCATCGAGAACTTGCGATTGAAATCGCTCGACGTAATCGATTCCTGGAACGAACTTTCTCTCCTGTTCTATAAACTCGGCGATTGAATCATCGAAATCCGGACAGTATTCGAAATCGTAGGAGCATTCCGGCTGTTCGTAGTCGGATAATATGCCGGAATCCTCGCCGCAGAGTAAATCGGAGAAGCAATCGGAGTAGGAGACTGACATGACGATGACGATGACGACGACGTGTTCGATTATTCATAGTGACGTGAGCATGTTTGCGTAATAACACGATCGTTTTCCGCGTTTGGAAAAGCGCGAGGTGGTGACGTGTCGAGAATCACTGATGAAAATGATTATTTATATTATATATTGATAGTGTAGCAGTGGTGTGGTGGTGTGAAAGATAGAATATCTTCTCATAAACGCTCATCTGACTGTACTTATTATGAGACCTATACATGTTGTACAAGTCATCTTGTCTATTTCGTTTTATTTTATTTAAGAAAAGTTTAAATGTAACACTTTGGTTTTGGAAAGTGGGAGACAGCCGAGAGCCGAATACTTCGTATATAGTACAATAAAGGAGGCTTGGAGTGTGTGGACGAACTCTTCTAATTCAATGCCCTCATGAATCGCCTTCATCGCTGACTTGACGTGACCTAGTATCCGATGGCGCTATCGTTGTCCTCACGTTCACAACAAATTGTGGTTCACATTTGAACCCCCTTATATATATATATATATTGGAGAGAAAGAGGTGGGTTCATACTTGGACCATGTCAATTTAAGAAACGTGAAAGAAAATTTCAGTCATAAGTCTTTGGTTACGGTGGAGTGATCAGAGAGGATTGACGTGATTCATGGAGGGTGGAGATTATTAAAGGAGGAGACTCGGTCAAAAGTCCCTCTTTATTGATCGGATGAGTGGCTAAGATTCGTTCCCACGTTTTTTTTAAAATAGTTTATGTTTCATTGCATTGGCACATTCCTCCTTTTCATCCTCCATTCCTCATCTCCTTTTCTGCTCTTCTCGCTCTCTCTTCCTCCTTAATATATTATATATATATATATATATATAGGGAAAATCAAATGCACACCTTGCAATTGTAGAATCTTAAAATAATAAATTAGTGCATTTTATGGAAATAATGAAGATTCATTTATTATAGTGAATAATTATGAATGTTGTATCATTCAGTCGTAATATTGTATTATTCGCCTTGAATAATGCATAATATTCAGTCTGATTAATCTTGCATTATTTAAACTAAATATGTCACGTGACGCTCACCTCGTCCACATCGGTCACAACTAACTCATTCAGCTTTTGTCAACCGTCACCACCTCACATTATCCAAAACCATCGTTGTCTATTAGCCACCACCACCACCTTGCCCCACCTTCGCATGCCGCTGCAACAACCTTCATCATGTCTCTGTAATTCATAAGGACCTTATAAAACCGAATCAAACTTATTATTTCTTTTCTAAGGAATTTGATTTTCTCGAACTATTATTAGTTATGTCAGATTCTTCATCAAATTTCATAGCTACATTTGGTATTAAAAAATTGAATACCAAATATTTAGTAAGGTATGTTTCATTGTAGAAAAGTGTTTTCATTTCCTACAAAACGTTTTTCAGACAATTGCGTCGAGTTTTCATTTTTGTACCCGATGAAAGTTTTAGAAACGTGTTTGCATTGAAACAGTGGAGTTTTCCTTTTCGATTTTAGTAAATTAAAAAATCCGTTTAGAAATTTGAAAAACTATTAAATCATTTTCTAATTTACATAAAAATTATAAAATAGAAAAATTACATTTTCTTGAAAACTTTTGAATTTGCTTTCTAAATTTTGATTTTTCTTAGAAAATTTTGTTGAAAATTTGGGAAATCTTCTACAACCAAATTCACCCTAAAATATTTGATTTAGCAAAGATCATTCCCAAACATTAAGGTTGTGTTGGCAAAAAATAACCTACCTTATAAGCTAGTATATGTGTGATGGACCGTCATTTTGCTTTTTGTAGCATTTTCAGTTATACCCTTATTAATATTAATCATTATATCCGAATATATTTTTTGATCATTTTACATACTCATAAGCTATTTTTGCCAAACATACTTTATTCATAAGCTAGCGTATCAGCTATCAGCTAACTTTTTAGCTGTAGCCACTTATCAACTAGTTTACCATACACAACCTTAAAACAAGTTACAATTGAAATTTCCTAACACACTATGTTGACAAAAATGGAAGTTCAGGGTAATAATCAAGGTAGTCTGGTCATCCAAATAAGTTAAGTTCTTATTGAAAATGCTAGTTATAAGAGTTCAACATTCTTCGAAAGAGAGTTTATTCTTTTTTCCAATTATACTCATATTAATATTAATTTTAGTATAACATACCGTTTTTGGACATTTTACATACTCGTAAACTATTTTATCAAATCATAATTTATTCATAATTTAGCTTATGAGCTACCAGCTAACTTATCAGTTAGTTTAGAGCATCTTCAACAGCTTCTCCAAAATGAAGAAAAAAAGGAGAATTTGGAGATTTTGGACTAAAATGTGGTCCAACAGCTTCTCCATATCTATCCCCATTTTGGAGAAAGTAAGAGAGAGAAAGGTTTTTTCTCCAAATATGGAGATAACCCCAAAAATGATTACCATTTGAATGAACCAATAGGATACCATAAAAATAAGAAATTAGAGAAAGAAATAATATTTTAATAGAAAAGTGGAATATTTTAATATTATATTTGATATAGAAATCTTTAAAATAGAGAAGCTGTTGGAGATGGATGCAATATTTTTTAGAGATTTCAGCTTTCAATTCCCCATTTTAAGAGAAATTTTGGAGAAGCTCTTGGAGATGCTCTTACGTAAACACAACCTAAATCCAAAATATGAAATTCGACATAATTGCATTAAATTTCGCACCTTAATCTCTCTGGTATCTTTCACAATTATCGATTTTTTTCCTTGCTGGATCCAAACCAAATGTCAGTTTTGACTGGTCAATACTGTCAGTCAAGACTCAAGAAACTAAGCATTCATTATTTATTGTTTTCACCCATAATTTCATTTTGTATATAATTTTGTTATTAAAAGCTTTAAAAATAAATTTATTTTTAAAAATGTATAACACTTAAAATACCATGGGATCATCATTAACTAACGTTTGATAAAGCTTGTCGCAACAGCCGTTATATCAAGTTATGGTTTAAGATTTTTGCCTCACGTCACATTAAGTCTAAGGTTATGTGTAGCAAAACTCTTTCAGCCCTCCTAACCCCACTGTCACATCAGCGCCATATCAACATTTTCCACTGGAGCCCTCTTTATTAGTACCCAAACCCTTTCAAACAAAATACCCAATACAATAAAAAAAGAAAAAAAAAATAGAACGTGAGAGAGGGACACAACGGGTAGGCAGTGTGGAGACACCGTCTCAAGCCGCAGCCCTCCGGCAGGCGTACTGGATCCCGCCTAAGCCCGACAGCCCGCTGGGATGAAGCCCGCCCAACCCATTTTGTTGATACGCATGGCCTAAGGTACGCCACGGTGTAATGTGCGGTTTTTGTAACACAATATTCGATTTTACTTACATTTTAAATGTCTCATTTGTTAGCTTTTAATATATACCTTAATTTAAATTGTTTATTGTCATTGATTAATTGAGTAATGGTAGGATAACTATGTTTATGTTAAAAATATTATATATGATATATAGATTTGCATTTGCCGTCATAAGTAATGTCTTGAAAAACGCCATAATCATGCCATGACTTTCAAGGTTTGAGGCTTAGCCTTACCATCATGCCACGCCTTGCCTTGAGCTATTTAAAACCTTGTTAACAAACAAAAACCATGACAACTCAACTTATTATTTATTATAAAGTGGTATGAGAAAAATTATAATATAGTTATTATTTTATGAAAAATAAAATATATTAATTAATATGAAAATTGGTAAAATAGATACTTATTAGTGTAAGAATTTAAATTAGATTTTTATCTTATGTTTTGGAAAAATTAGCCGCACTAGTGTATCTCATAATTTCGTTAAAGAATATTGCTGAAATGTAACACCCAAACCCGAATAAAAAAATTTTAAATAAAAACCTTGCATAGATCATAAATAAGTAATCATCCTCAAAAATCTCAAGTCAACCATATTAATATCCCACAAATAAAAGTCAACAATAGTAATAAATGATCGGATCGGAACGCCATCAGCCGGGAACCCTCAAGCCGGAGCTTTGCCCTTATCGATACCCGAACTCGTACCTAAAAACATTAAAAACACGAGGGGTAAGCTCAACCGCTTAGTGAGTAAGTTAAACATTCAATACATTACAATTAATATGCACATACATCCACATCAAATAACAGCTTAACGGTTTCCCGTTCACCGGACCATCCCACAATCCGGCCTCTGCGGTTTCCCGCCCGTTGGGTCATCACGCAACCCGAATCATCACAAGGTATCATCAACAACGCATATACAAGTATAATCATAATATATTGCATGCAAACCCACTCACCTGAATAATCACAATCGAAATACGGACTCGAAACGTTCCCGCAACTCTGAAAAATATATAAACAGTTACACCCCATAAGAGCCCGTCCGGTATCACAAAAGTGGCCCTAACACTAACGCGACGAGATCCCACCGAAAACCGCATTCGCGATGCAAGACCGCCCTTCCCCCATGCAAACCCTACGCCTTGGTACCAATGGCGGCGGTTGCGTAGGAAAACCACCACCGCCGGCCAATTATCAACCCACACGGCAGCGGCGGCGACCGTGGATAACCACCAGCCCCCGCCGGCCGATCAACACCCACCGACGAACAGCAGCGACAGCGGCAGCCGACTGCTCGCCGGCGCCGGTCATAACGGGAGACGGGCAGCGGCGTAGTAACGCCACCACTGCCAGCCTACAATCATCGTTCACGCGGCGGCCGGCTAACGCCGGCGTCGCTTCGTCCGAAACCAGGGTTGCGGCGCGACGGCGAGAGGTTTTCCCCAAGCCGCCGGCCGTCCCTCGCACCCTACTCGCAGCAGCAGCAACCAACAGAGCTACCACCGCCGACCACCGCACCTGCGGCCACGCGGCAGTGGCCAGCGGCGGCTACCCTCCCCGGTCGTCGAGCGGAAACAGAACCGCACACCACCGTCGCCCACGGCTGCCGCCATGCGCCGGCGTTTTCCGCTGCGGAAGAACTCGACGGTGACAACGGCCACGACCGTCACCACCTCCTGCCCCCGCTCAAGACTACGGCGGCGACATGGTGGAGTACCACCGTCGCCGGCTAGAACAACACAACACCGCCGCCACCCTAATCTACGTACGAGCAAAGAAAGGTTACCTACGACGCAAGCAAGACCCGGCTCCTCTCCCGTCGGCCTCTCTCTCCCTCTCGTTTCTCAACTCCGGCTTTACTATGAGGTTTAACCTACTGCGTTAGGGTTTTTATTTTAAGTTAAACGGGCCTTCCTCCCCTCTCTTGGCTTATCACGCAAGCAACCCGATAGCCTAAACCCTAACCCTAGACTTTAATTTAACTCAATAAATTATAATTATATTAATAATAATACTAAAGATAATAATAATAACAAAATAATTAATATAAAGATAAAAAAAATAAAAACGGGGTGTGACATGAAATTTATTACTTTATGATCTATAAACTAATTTCTGTTATATATATGTGTGTATAACTGTATAAGTATTTGAAAATAATCTAAAACCTGTATAAAAACTTACAAGAAGCAAAAAGTAAACATAATTAAAATAGTATATATTAATAAATAATTTATATTTTGTATTAATTTTAACTTATATGTTTTGTAGGATTTATTAAAGGAAAATAAAATGATTAAAACAATATAAATAGAAAATAATAGAAATGGAAAAAAATGTATGTAAAAAAGTAAGTTCTTATAAAAATGTATATAAGAAAGTAAGTTCTTCTTCTAATGGAGGTACTTAAAAAACCTCAACATAAACCTTACAATAACCTTCATTGTGGATGCTCTTATAATGTTCAATCCATAAAACAAATTCTTTCTCATTTAGGATATGAACTCATCTTTTATAGAAACACGTTTAATTAAGCATATATTGTTAGTTTGTTACATATTTCATTCGAATTTGTGTATTGTTGATCCCGTTGTACCAAAAAATGAATAAGTTATTTTCAATGTATGAGATTATCATTAATGAACTTTCAATAGACAACTTATATCCTCAATTAAGTATACATGTAGTTTAGAAGGATTAAGTAGCCTCGTATACATTAATTTTATATAGACATATTTAGTTAGGTTAAACTTTTTAGCTATATGCTCTTGTTTAGTTTACTCAAACTCTAAGTATGATAAATTGAGCATGAATCATTGTTTACTCTATCTCATTTCGTATTTTTTAAATTAAAAAATTTAGTTTTGTGTTACTTAGAATTTGTATTAAATTATAAGAATAATAAGAGGTCAATGACCGAGGTTTAGTATAATCTACAAACAACACAAAGCAACTGAGATCAGGGGTTGTAGGTATGGTAGGAAAATAGTCCCATGTACACAGCCTATTCCTGACAGATAGAGACAGCGTATCACCGTCCTCAGACCTTATACATGATTATGGATGGAGCCCTGCTGCTAGGGGGTTAGGTCTTTTGAAAGGAGTACTTCTCTGAGTTAGGACCACCTTCCTTGAATATTATGAAAGTTGTGGTGTGGATGCAAAACAGAACTTATTCATTTACATTGTCGGGCAAAATGCAACAAAACTTGTCTTAGTTCCTATTTAATGTATGATTTTCGTTTCTCTGTGATCCTAAAGAAGTTTCAAATCTACATTATGATATCAACTAATCTCAAATCAAAGTGAAACTTTTTTTTCCAAAGGGTGATATTTTTTTTATGCATGCCACCATTGGTTTTAGCTGAAATCCTGGCACAAGTTTGTAATGCTGAAGTTGGCAAATGTTGTTCACTTTATACAAAACGCATGGGTTTGACTCCTACTTTTGTCAAATTTCTTGGTTTTTACCTGAAACTTTGATGGCTTTTGTACACCTCTTACGTCTTTGAAAATAGTTGATTACCAAAACTAAAACATGGATTTCTACTATCCAAGGACGATAAATCAACTAACAAAGATTTTACTTTATTCTTATATGAATAGGGGTGCGTTAGCAACACGTTTGTTAGTTAAAATGAGAATGAAGTATAATATTTTTTACATGAATTACGAAAAACCTTATTGTTACAGTTAATAGGAAGAAAAGTTATCCAACATGCAATATATTCTTCAAGTTTTCTCTAAAATAGTCCATAATCAAAATCTAAAAAACAATTACATTAATCTCCAACGGATTATTTATTTTACAGTTATGATATCAATTGTATCCTTAAGATATTCAATGCATTAAATTTTAAAGACTCTTATCGAAAGAAACCATAAATTATCATTTCTCATTTATATACTTAATTTCATAAATTTCTCAATATTTAGATAAACATTTTCTTCTCTATTGTAATTTAAAAATACAATAAAATTGTAAGAGTAAGTATATGTTGGAAAACTCCCCCTCCCAAAAAAATCTCTATTGAAAAAGCTTCAATCATCTATATTTGGAGTAGGTCGTGATGAAAATCTATTAATTTTGCAAATTTTAGGCACACGAGTCATAATATGTAGGTAAAATATCATGTGAAAAGTTATATTTAACCTGAAATTTTAACCATTTTTAATCTTAAGTCCTCCTATGACTTATGGTTCAGAAAAAATTGATCTAATGCATCTCATTAAATTTTAATCGATGCATCTTATCCTAATATGCATTCCCTTCTCATTCAACAGATGATAATCACTGCTCACGATTATCATATTAACATCAACTTTCACTAGAATTCAACCCTATGTATATATGTATCATGGTTTTGCATATCTATATGTGAGATATAAGTTGCTTATTAATATTTTCTAATGAGAATTTCAAATAATTACTTCATCATTGTCATTTAATTATATATTAAGAAATTGTCATTATCAATAAACCATATGATAATATGAAAATTTTAATTCATAAGATACATTTTGGCTACAGAACGTAGACCAACTAAAATACATATTTTAATTTGAAAATTATAATATTTATATTTCTTTGATTTAAAAAAATATTTATTTCAATTTTCAAAATTAAAATATAAAAAATTCAGGTCGACGGATTATTTAAAGATAAATAAACCATTTTGTTTTATATGCTTTGAAAATAAAATTTCGAAAAAGTGCACCAACGATTGAAGAAATTCCAAATGAAACAAAAATTCAAATGTGCCTCAAAGTTTGAAGAATTTCAAAATGAACCCACAAAGGTTGACGAAATTTGAAATGAGCTCAAGGATTGAAGGAATAAACGTTAGTGTAGCCTTCCGATTATTTTTCTGAACGGCGAAAGAAAAGGGGAACACTCAAGAAGAGAGTTTCGGCAATGCCATCACCCTCCCGAGAGCACCCCCAAATTAATTTGTATAATTCATGAAACAAAAAAAAGATCGTCAAAGCCAAACTATATTCTACAAACCAAGAGTGAATTACACTAGTGGTCCCTATGCTTTGTCCAAAACTGGGATTTCAGATTTGATATAAAAAACAAAGTGTTTACACTGGTGTTGCCTAACCTTTTAATTACATAACATTTAGGGGGTCTTGAGAATTAACACTATCGAATAGCAACAACCACCGCTATAGATACAAATTAATCTTTAAACAAATTATAGGGACCAAAAATGTAATTTACTCTAAAACTAATTGTGACTGATTCACGCCTCTTATATGTATTAAATCCTCAATCAAATTCTAATTTGCATAGTATATACAAAAAAAATATATTTATTTAAACCATCAGGACCACGAGCATAATTCAAACATGACAAGTTAAAAGTAATATGAATATATCTTTGTTTAAACCATAAAAGGTGCTTTATATGATTATATTTTAATTCTATATATTTACTAAACATTTCTTTGAACAAGATATTAATAATCCAAATAATGTTTTTGTAAATTAAGTAAATCTCATTCAACCTAAGATTTAAAATGTAAAATATACATAGATTTGATATCCAACATAATAAGTAGAAAATAAATGTTATATAAATAAAAGAAATACTTTAGAAAGTTAGGATGATGGTAGGATCACCTTCATGTGGTGCCCTTCCTACCAACAAATATAAGGGACCAAATTAAAATGACCAATCTTGAGGATAACACCATTAGCATAGTCCCACCTTTGTATGGCATTAACTTTATTTCACATGTGAATTTAGTAACAATATATAGAGTTAAAAATACAACATGGATTTATTAAAAATATTACATGTGGTGATGCCTAAATGTGGATCTATGACCAATATCATACCATATGTGATAATAAGTTACAATTTATAGATGTGAATCTTTTATCACATTTGGTAATATATAAACGTGGATTTATTAGCGCATGTGGTAATTAATATATTATCGCATATATGGGCAATAAAAAAAGAAGCATGAATGATTTTATTAAATCAAGTTATTTTTTTGCATATTGAATCTTTTTTTGAATTCAGATTTGTATCAAATAATCTTAACCTATCAACTATGTCAACCTAACCTTGAAATTGAGTTTATCTGAGTTATCCTTTAGCGAACTAGAAACATATGTATCTACTAATATCATATTTGTTGCAGATGCAACCATAACCTATCGACTGCATCAACCAAACCTTGAAATTGACTTTGTTGAAATGATTGTGTTGGTGAAACTTATAGACCGCCGAGAAAAATGATTGGCGCCTTTTGAATTGTCAGTGTTATCGGTGAAACTCATGCATCATCGATGTGTCACATCAACTTAAGTACCATTAGTATGAACATGACTATTTCCAATTTTAGGAACTTCTTGTTTTTATTCGTAATTTACTATTAAGAAATTTTCAAAATTATAAAAAATGGTATGAACATCATATTAATTACGAAGTGATCATTGTTTTGATTTAGGGCTCGATTATATGAGGTGTAAGGCTGTGATTGCTTCTTGCTTTTTTTACAGTTTGACAGCTTTTTCAGATGATCCTTTTTATATGAATGTACAAAAAAGTTAATAACTCGCCAAATTAATAAGCTTTAGATATGTTTAAATACGTATATAAATTAAACACAAACTTTGTTTCTGTTTTAAAAATCGACAATACTTGTAATAAAAATAATATTTAAAAACTTGAAATTTGATTTTCTTGTTCTAATATTTATATGGTTAATAGTACTATTATTTCTTTTCTTTTTTAATTAGATGAATTCTGATTTTAGCATGATGCAAGTATAATTAGGATGTATTTGTTAACAACTTAATGAAATTAATAAGACTTATAGTTAATTTACATGTTTGTTTGGTAGTGGCTTAATGATATGGGAAGTGACTTATTCAGTCAGCTTTTAGGGAGAGTTTTATGCAGAAAGCTTAGTTTTTCCAAACATGTGACTTCCAATTAAAAACCATGTTTCTTCTATCTATGAAGAAAACTCTCCCAACATAAATCTTTCCACTTTATACAAACATCTTAATTTACATAGAAAACTTTATTCGGACATGACTTAATGGAAAACCAACCAAACAATCCCTTAATGACATGATCCATAATGTATGGGTAAGGATCATTGCACCCCCCCTCTAGCCTATGATATGACATTGTTTCAAAATTCTAAGCAACTTTTGTCATAAATAAGTTAACTGGATTGGTAGGGATCAAGAATTTTCAAACTTCTATGTAGATTTTGACTTTGATTATAAGTATAAGGGGGTGTCACTAACAACACCCATAACGTATAAGTATAAGGGGGTGTCACTAACAACACCTATAACGTATAAGTAAATTGTTGCTGCAATAGAATAACAATAAAAATAAAAACAAATAAAATACTTTATGAGGGAAACACCATTTGACACCCATCGTTAACATATATTGCCAAGTGTATTTAAATGCATGCACCAAATAATAACTTGTGAAAAACAGATAGACAAAATGTATTTTTATATATTGATTAATGTATTTATATGTACTAGTCTTATATATATTAATACTGAGATTTAACTTTTATATATTCAATGCATGATTAAACACCACCCTATAAAATAGAAGAACAAAGACGTAGTCTTTAATTAACTTATCAAACTTAGGAATTGAATCGACTGAAAACATATTGAAATCAGTTATCGAGTCTAGTTTTCTGTATTTGTTTTCTAAAAGTAATTATTATTGGGTTCTTATTTTCTTTTGAACGGCAACAAAGTAACGCGCTAGGAAGAGCTTCGGCAATGCCATCGCCCACCTAGAACGACCCGAAGAGGGACAAAGAAAAAAAGGGGCTAGCAAGACGCTAGAACCACCAAAAGAACAGCAAAGTACAAACAAACCCACCAAAAGGAAAGAAAGAAACTCCTAGAGCTAAAAACAAGACCAGGGAGAACTACACCACTCACCCCACCTATAAGCGAAATTGCGCCGATTCGAGCTATTCTTGAGCCAGAAGAAGGAGAAAGCTTGGATTTGACTACTCACCGAAAGCTCCTTTTGCTGATTTGTGCTCGAGAAAATTTTCCCATTTCTGAATTTCCAAATCAAGAACAGGTACGTGTAGACTACCGCTAAGAAAGCCTTTAGTTTTTCCCCTTTGAAGTTCAAAGAACAGCCCCACATGAACAGTTGCGAAATATTCAAAACTTGATTACAATCAACATCCCACCAACTGCTGATGTCTAAAAGAATACGCCTAGAAACTGGACATTGGACGAAAATATGATTTTATGTTTCGTCCACGTCACCACATAAAGGACACGATAATGATAGAAAGATAACGCCTCTTTTTTGAAGATTTACTTTGGTAGCCATCCTATGATGTGCAATCCTCCAAGCATTAATAGAGACTTTTGAAGGAACCCAATTGTTCCAAATAAACTGCCAAAGATTCACCTTTTTCAAGGAAAGATCGTCAAAAGCTATCCGAAGGGAAGAGACTGAAAACTGACCTGAAGGGTTCAGCGCCCAAAATACATTCTGATCTTGCGTACATTCGGAAGTGATGATTATTTCCCCAGATGATCGAAGCTGATTATACTGTTGGGTTCTTCATTTGGTATATCCCATTTAAAACCGTCATTTTTAAAATAATTTAAAATTGAAATGAATATGTTCATTCATTTTTAATCAAACAAACTTAAATTTGTATTATGTTTATGATCTGGTTTGATAAAGAGTTGGCTCTGAAACAATCCAAAATAATTACTGTTTTGTTTTCCTGAATAACAGACAAGGACGACTTAGGTATTGGCCAGGAGTACACATGGTCCGTTATATTGTCCCGACGCAACGGAGGGGGGAAGGGGGAATTAATTAAGCATACATCTGCTTTAAATTGTTGTATATTCTTTGTAGTTAACCAGAACCTGCGGAAAGCTCCTGGTAATGTCGACTACAAGTTTGAACGATTTTGTTAAAAAAAACCTTTTTGGTAACAAAACTGAAAGAACCACGTTAGTGTTCCAAAATAACCCTCTCTCTCTCTCTATATATATATATTATAAATTTTTTAGCTTTTACGGTTAATAGTTATATATATTATATTATTTTGACATCTATTAAAATTCTATTTAAGTCTTCCTTTAACAAAAAAAAAATACATAAATTAAATAAATATAAGAAAAACATGAATTCATAATGTAACAACCAACATGATCAATTAACTCTGAAGTACGCAATGCAATTTATTTTATGACAAATGATTAAGTTTCATTAATTATAATTAAACAACATTTTATACTTAGATTTATCTATAGTACTAAATATTTATTATAATAAAAAAGACGATTAAGATGTTTTATATGAGTAACATGATTTGTATCTTAAATTTCCTCTCTCTCTCTCTATATATAATATATATATATATATATAATACTTGGAATATCTCATAAACATTAAAAAATTTATGTAACATCACTATATATGCAAGATGTATGTAGCACATCAAGTAGACAATGACATAGGCCAAATTTGAATTGTGATGGGCAGTTGGGTATGTCCCTCTTATTTGAGACCATAAAACAAAATTAATTGCTTCAACTTTCCCTCCATCAAACAAACAATGTATTTTTAGCTTAATTTTCTTGTTAATCTATTTTAGCGGTAGAGATACAGGTGTATAATATGTGTAAGGTTGCAACTTCAAGTCATGGGTCCTCCTCTTCCAACAATGAAATGCATGTGCTGATTTATCTCGCACATGATAACCATGAAATCAGTACAATGGATCGCCTTAATGAACAACGTTTACCTCTTTTCCCCCTCTATATTGATCATTTTCTTTTTCAAGATATCATGCTCTCATGATAGTTTATTCAACTACAATATTTAAAAAATTGGTAGAGTAAACTTTGATTTTCATTCCAATAGTTTATTGGTTATAACTACTTATGTTTTTGGTATTTAAAATTGCTTTTCTAGTCATTTGGTTTCCATTTCATTTTGTTTCTCGTCCATGTGACTAACGAAGTTAGAAAAGTCCGTTAACTTAGAGGGTAATATGGTCTTTTAGCTAACCTTTCCTTTTTTTTTTATCAAATATTTATATTCATTGTACAACTTATTAAAGCTTTAGAAGTTCTTACGAGAAGAAAAGGTGAGAAGAAACCAGAAGAAATTAAGGTGTGGTAGATTAATTCTACTTTTTAACTTCTATAAAAGGCTTTAAGAATGTGTATTTAAGTTATAATAGCTTTTACAATAATATAAATTTTTAATAAAAATGAAAAGGGCTTAATATACCATATTATGCTAACTTAACGAGCTTTTTTTAATTTTTCAGCTTTAGAGATGAGAAGTGAAATGAAATGGAAATCACAATGGCCAAAAACAATATTACTAGGGACAAAATAGTTATAAACGACAAACCACATAAACGAAAGTTACAGTGACTCGAATGGTTAAGTTACAAAGAGATGAATCAAAGTATGAAACAACAACAAACCAAATATACCAACTATGTGTCCGCTCATTAATAGGTTGGTATTGAGGGTGCAATGTACACATACTTTACACCTGGATTGTGAAATTTATACATGGAAAAAAACTCTAACGGATTACTTGAGACATTTGTGGTAATTTCCAAGCAGTTTTGGAATATTGTTTATTACATCTTGGTAGTTTACTAAACGACACAAATATGATATTAGCAATTGTAAAATTTGTTCTGTCCTACTATTCTTTTTCCCAAATAAACTTCGATAATTTTGAAGACACTCAAATATAGTTATGTAAACGAACTCATTTAAACTAATTTATTTTATGTAAAAAAAAAGTTAATTGACTCTATGTTAACTGTGGGTCTCATATATCTTCTTATTTCGACTTTGTATTATAGTTTATCATAGAATAATATTTAGTAGTGGATTTCAAACAAGGTATTCTAAACGTTATTTTTGTATGATCGATCCATCTTGATATTTTAGTTATAGTGATACGTAAAGTAAGTATGTGATTAAAAGTCAAATAAAGATTATGTGTTCTATTACATCTCAACAACTCCTAAAACTTTAGTTTGAATTATCCACTCCTCATAATAACATTTAGTGGATGTGTTCTTTGGTTTTCGTTTATTTGTAGTTTTCATTTTAACTTTCTATTTTTTCTTTCTCTCCATAAAATTATATATATGTGTGTGTGTATGTGTCATGTTTCTTTTCTGAATTTCATGATTCATTAAACTTTGTGAACCAATCATTTTGAATTTTCTTTTTAATTTTTATGTGAAAAAATGTTTTTAAGGGATTGCAAACAATCAAAGGTGAAAGTTGATTTAATTTTAACCATTAGTTAAATTAGTGGGTGGTTTAGATTGGTTCACAACACGACTCATGGACTTCAAAGATGTTAGCGGGTGGACTCGAACCAGGGGTAGATGAAATATTCCACATCACCCTTAGTTTTTTGTCGGTACATCACCACTCTTGTATTTGTTAAAAACAAACTTATAACCATGAGGAAATGTACTTGTTAACCCACAAATAATTACTTGTGAAAAGTTCACAATATCTTCTATACAGTACCAAACTTAAATTAAGCTTAATAATTTAGAAAACTGACTTTCCATTTATGCAAAATAGAGCGACGAATTGTCACACATCTTTAATGCTTCGACCCCTTCTGCAAAATCCTTTCAATTTCAATCGTACAAGTTCCATTTAATGTCAACCTTTCAGATATCCAAAATTAATTCACCAATTTATGGCAACCAAAAGACACTTAAACACGTTGAACTACATATATGTTTCTTTTCGGGATTATCATGTTATGAAGTTACAAAATTTTGTGTTAAAATGCCACCAAATTTTCCTTAATTTTTCTTAACCACCTGTCGGTTGGCTTGCTTACATTTTATTTATTTATCAATCGATTCTGTATTTTACCAATATAAAAAAAATAATATCGTTTTCGTAAATAATTGTTGTTGTACCATTTTTCTTCATAAATTGCACTCTCAAGTCAAGTATGATGTGACCATTATTAACAATTGACATTCATGGTGACATCTTGTACCTATTTTTCTTGTTGATTTGCAATTAAGCTTACCTTACTTTCTTTGACAAAATTTAAAGAGAGAATTGAATTGAACTCCTTGAAATGAGTATGGTTTTATATATAATATTCTAGTGTCACTCAAATTAGGTTGGATGTAAAGTTTTACTGTAGATTTCGATTCTAAAATAAATGCATTTTTTTAAAGTGGAAATAAAAGTTTATGCTTAAACCCGATAAAAATTACATTAATAGATAATAGTCATATAGTTATATACATTTGAAAACAGAGTTTTGCAAAGAAAAAAAAATATGTGAAATCTAATTAAAATGACATACTAATTTCTCAAACCACCCTTAGGGGGTGTTTTAGATTGCTTATTAGAACTCATTATTTGTTTATAATGAAGTTAACCATTAAATAAAAACATTTTTAAGAAGTCAAAAGCATTTAACCTTTTTAACCAACAATAAACAAATAAAAAGACAAGTATAAGTTGTTTTAAATAAGCCATCTCAAACACCCCCTTAATGCAACTCACACTTTCTAAAAATTTAACTTCGCATTTCTATGCTATATAACAAGGGAATCAGGAAGAAAGAATATTTAAAGTGAATTCGATAAGAGTATTATGGGACTGGAGTCTTGTACTTTTTTTTTATATATATGAATTTCAATCTATTTTTTGTTGTTGCATCAATGTTGGATAAGCTTTCAGCCTTTGATAATTTATCTTCGTTTTTTGGTAAAGGTTCATCTAAGATTTGATTAGATGACATCATTGGCAATTTGAAAATTAAATTTTGGTCGTTTGAGACCAAGCCTAGTGGCCACTGGCCACAGGATGCTAGCACATGGACTTGAACTCGAATTAGATGGGAAATTCCATGACATACCCCTTAAGTCTTTTGTCAATACGTCACCACCATCGTGGTTTTGATAATTTATCTTATTGAAACACGTGTAAAAATGATTATTTGACTAATAGTTAATGATATAATCAATAGAAAAATATATTTTATAAATACTAAACATGTACCTGTATATTTTATAATGTAACATTATACATCTTAAGTCGGGAGCTAGAACCCTAAATCCCAATTAATAGTATTAGTAGGGTTCAATAAATTTTGAATTTTAAATGTAACAAACGAGGGAGTTTACCCGCGCTTTGCTGCGGGGAGTTTTGTTAATATTGTAAAAGCCCGTTGTTGTGAACAATATTTTAAAGAAAGTTATCTATTAAGAGCGCGGCCTTCCCGCCGGGTTATAAACTGTGATAGATTTGATATAGGTAGTAACATGAATTTATATGATACATAAAGTTTGTACAAATGTTGTCATACGAAAGGTTTAATAAAATAAATGAAAAGATTAAGAAATCAAAAAATCAAAAAAATTAATTTTATGAGATTTTAATAATGCTAACTATTACCAGTAAGCCAAATGACTGTTCAGGAACAGTAGGTACCCACACTTTAATATATTTCAGCCAACATATGAAATATGACTAAACCGCAAAATGAAGTATAGAAAACTAAAAGGTATAAAGTGAACAAATATTATAAGTTTAAGGAGCTAAAATGTAATTTCTCTAAATGTCGGTAGCTACTTTTCATGAACAGTTTTTGACTTCATATAATCGTACTATATATAGTATATAATAAAATAATTTCATCAAAAAATATTCAATATTAGACTCATTTTGATCGTATCGATGATACGATTATAATGGCGTAATTTGTTAAAATTAAAGCATATTTTTTTAACATATTTGAGCTAATATACTATATGATTAAAACGTAAAATGAAATATTGAAAAGTAAAAGGTATAAAGTGAATAAATATTATAAATTTAGGAGGCTACTATGTAAATTTAAAATGGATATAGGATTTGGGTTGGTTGGAGTATATATATAGTATATAATAAAATAATTACATCAAAAAATATTCAATATTAGGCTCATTTCGATCGTATCGACAATACGATTATAATAGCGTAATTTGTTAAAATTAAAACGTATTTTTTTAACATATTTTAGTCAATATACGATATATGACTAAAACGTAAAATGGAATATTGAAAAGTAAAAGATATAAAGTGAATAAATATTATAAGTTTAGGGGGTTAATACGTAAATTTCAAAGTGGGCCGATTGAAGAGTTGGTTTGGGGCGGGTCGGTTGTGGGTTTGGGGCGGGTCGGTTGGAGGATGTGGAGTCAATATACGATATAAGACTAAAACGTAAAATGAAATATTGAAAAGTAAAAGATATAAAGTGAATAAATATTATAAGTTCAGGGGGTTAATACGTAAATTTCAAAATGGGCCGATTGAAGAGTTGGTTTGGGGCGGGTCGGTTGTGGGTTTGGGGCGGGTCGGTTGGAGGATGTGGATTTGGGGCGGGTAGCCTGCCATTTGTATAAGTTATATAATAATTTATAAAAAAATAATTTATTCCAATTTTTTCAAAGGGCATAGTGGAAAAAGATATATTTTGAATTTTATGTATAAAACCAACATACATTTAATAATACTATTACAAACCATAACCTATTCAAACTATATTACAAAATTAGGCAATGTTTATTTAAGTGTTTGGTAGGTAAGGGTAAAATGAAAAGTCTAGAATGCCCTTATTTCTATATTTGCCTTTGTGGATCAATTGCATTTGGATAATTTGGTGACCATCTTGTCATTATGGAAAATAGTTTTATGAAGGAATTATCTTTCAAAATCAATGTTTACTTGGACACTATGTTATGCATCAAAGGATTGTACATTATTATAACATAATAATTTAAAGTTTATTTGGAAATCTTATGTGATGATATATGATGACACAATGATTCTAAAGCAAATTATTGTCCATAGTGTTGTTGTTTAGCACACACATGGGATTTAATTAATATTAACTACTTGAAATTTGATTTAATTCCAAATTTCACAATCACTTCAAAAACTTGTGTTCTATTATTTTTCATATTTAATATAGTTTCTTTGTTTTTTCAAAAAATACATGGATCTTTTGTGATGAATTTGACTTAAGGCGCTGGCTACGTTGATATACAATCTTGATAAATAGTTGTTATAAGTGGTGTAATGAAAATCTCATTTTATCCACTTTCAATTTAAGTGTTGTTGAAGTCTTGAAATTCATCTTGATAACTCTAAGCTATTATAGGTTTCATAGGGATTGTCAGGATGTAAACTGACACGAATATCCATAGTTACTCAAAAAAAGTATATGGAAGTACTTATAAATATTTAGTAGTATGTTATGATAATTTAAACAAATAAACGTATTAAATTTTTGTATGATAAAATATATTAATATAAATGTTGTAGAAAAATAAAATTAATTATTGACTTTACGTACCAAGTCCAAAAAAATGAAAACAAAAATATCACCACAAAATGTTTTTAATACAAACGTTTGTTCTCCAATCTTAATCTTGTTAATTATTTACTATTTATTTATTAACTAAATGGTCATGGAATTTTCCAAACTCTATTATTTGCATTAAAAGAAATATTTTCTCAACTACTTTGTCCAAAAGAAGCATCTCAAATTAATCATATTCAACTATGAACAATATGGCATTTTATATTTAAGAAAAATACAAATACTAGTTACATTATCGAAATTAAGGTTATTGATCGAATCACATAACGAAAAGAAGGAAGTGATTAGGTCATTTTTAATAGGCATATCTGACTCAACAGATCTTATAAAATGATTAGGGATCATACAATGACAAGTATTACGAGTCATTTTGTTTGTTCGATTATTGACTAATAAAACGCATAAATTACAATCTTACCAATGATATAAAAAGTAGTAGATAAATAAGTATTATTGGACAAGAAATAGGTACAAATGATATACTTGATTATTTTCAAGGTTATTAAATTAGAAAGCTGAGAAACGTGACAATGTCAGACATGGGGAAAACACCAAGTGAACAACGTTCTAAGCATATTTCATGAGTTTTTGTATCCAAAAGGTTGGTTGTATCCTCAATATTGAGTTTGAAACAATTATATATGCGGGGGTCTAATGAAAACTCATATTTCATGCGAAGAGGACATCAGAGAGGGCGTCACGTGTTTCATTCAGACTGAATGTTCATGCATTATTCTTGATCAATAGTACAACACTCAATTTGAATAAGTGCATTATTCAGATTGCATATTGTATTATTCATCACGAATAAGACATATGATTAATCCTATATTATTCAGACTGAATAGGAATGTGGCGCGCTATTGGTTGTCCTCACGTTGTAATGAAAAAGAGATGATCAAATACAAACATTGAAAATGTTACAAATCATACAAACCAATTTCAACCGTTCGTCTAGTCTAACGAATATCCGGTTTCATAAATAAAACAAGTGAAACCAAGACCTAGGTGAAATATATTAATTTTGTTTATCTGAAAACAAAACCTTTAACGACAAGATCATTTTTTAAGGATATTTAGTTACAGCCTGTTTTTGACATATCTTATATGATTTTAAATAATTAATTAAAAGCTTAATACCCATGATTCAACTAACTAAATTTTTTTTCTATTTATATTTTTAACATCTATCCCATTGTTTTTATGAACATTCCATATACCAACTATGATATTCAAAACATAGAAACACAAAGGAATTTGTTGCTAAAGGTTAATACTAGTGACAAAGAAGATTGGCCATTGTTGTAACTCTCTTCCCATTGGAAGAATATCTAGATAATTTTATTAATTAAAGTCAATTATTTCTTTTTTTGTATGTCTAGTATCTTACATATGCATTAACCTAATTTGGTTAATTTAAGATGTAATTTGTTGGTTTTGACTTACAAATCGATTTTGTAGTGAGATGCAAAATAAAGACAACTTTGTAAATATGAATATTTTCAAAAACAAAATGGGTAGTTAGAAAATAACATATATCAACAAACATAATATTTATACTCATTTAAAAGATATTGATGAGATTATTATAACAACCTAATTTGTTAAAAAAAAACGTATTTTCTGTTATGTTATAATGAATATATAATTATATATGTTAATATCATAAAAATAAAAAATTGAAAAGTATAAAAATATTAACTAATTATAATGGTTTAAATGTAACTAAATAACCACATTTGACTCATTCTATGCACATTTATGTTAGCCAATGCCTTCTCTTATTTTGCATTTTTTAAGAAAAAATAAATGGTTATTTTTTTAAATGTATTTTTTTTTTTTTGTCATTGTTGTGGTTATCTATATAAAAACTAGTTAAATTAAGAATCCTAAATTAATTAGGGTGTAAGCCATTATAAAACAATTAAATGAAAACAACAAAAGAAGTTAAGTACCATGAAAACCAGTTCTAATTTGTTTTAACAATGAATGTGAAAATATAACACTATTAAACTTTGCATAAAATTAAATAGTGGCCCCCATAATTAATCAATCAAGTACCAATTTTTTGACATATTGGCAAATATTATTATGTAGGTAGGTCCCACCTTTCCATGTCCTGGTGTGCCAAGTGTCCACTTCTATATATCATGTTTAGAGTAAATTACAATTTTTGCCCCTGTGGTTTATTAAAAACTGCACTTTCATCCCTATGGTTTAGAAATCTGAATTTTCGTTCTTAAGGTTTGTAATTTATTATTATTTTCGTTCTCATAATTTATAATTTACGGATAATTTCATCTATATCCATCAAAACTTCTTATATTACGTATATATTCTTGTAAAGTTTGAAACTACGTATATGTTCTTATAAACCTCTAAAAGTCACGTATATGTCTTTCTCTCCAATTAATTATAATTTAAACATTTAAAAATACAAAACATGATTATGGATGAGTTTGCAAATTATTAGTGGGTATGCTACAACTCAATTTAAAGATAATGTTTTTTTATTTTTTTAATGTTTAAATTATAATTAAATTAGAGAGAATGAGATATACGTGAGTTTTAGAGATTTAAAATAACATATGCGTAGTTTTGGATTTTACAAAGATATATACATAATATCGGAAGTTTTGAAGAATGTAGATGAAATTATCCCTATAATTTATTGTTGATTCGGTTATTATAATTTACATTTCTATACTATTTTGGTACCTTGTTCTTAAAGGTAGTCCAAAGACGAAAATTGAAATAAATTGTAAACCATAAAACAAAAATTCGAAACCATAAGGATGGAAATAGAAAGTTATAACAAACCACAGGCACTAAAATCAAAATTTACTCTAATGTTTTTTATTTATTAAATTGTTTTGTTTTTCTTGTGACTTGTATCATGAACATTATATTTTTTTTTCTCCTGATTTTAAGGCGTGCTTAATTTGTATTTGTTTTTAAAATACACCAATAGTTCTTAAGTTTTTGATTCATAATACGATTTACCTTTTTTTCTATATTGACTTGTTAGAAATAGTTTAGATATCTAATCATAAATTAAAATTTCTAAAATTAAAGCAGGTATAAAATAAAAATATTTATATCTCTGTTAAAAACAATTAAATTAAAAATTAGCTTTTACTATAGAAAAATCTTGATTCTACATACAAAAATGAAGAGTATATCATTTGGGTGCTCTTAATAAAGTTTGTGTTTGCTTGGCAGGGATGATGACTTTGTCGAAACTCTTTGTCTTGCGTTCCTTCTGCCTTTCAAAAAAATATCATATAGGTTGTAACACTTGAGATTGCCAGTTAAAATTTCTTACAAGGAATAAACTAATCTTTAAGTTAAAAGGACCAAATATGCAATTTGCTCTAAAAATAAATTGTGACATTCATACTTTTTTTATATAAGTTATTATTTAAATTTTATTTGTATATAAAACTACAAACTAAATTTTTTAAGTTAAAATATATGTTAAATACAAAATATTTATATTTATTTAAAAAAATATTATCAAATCAAAATATGCCTTTTATGTTAGAAGATCCCAATTTTAGATAACAAACAAAAAATATCACGATAAATCATGTATCTTATAGGTTGGGCTTTGTGTAAACAAAATATTAAACTTACATGGATTTTTTTATAAAATTAAGATTTTATAACACATAAATAAATTTAATGGTTTTTAAAATAAATATAAGATATTGATAAATATGCACTTTAATTTAGCTTTTTAATTTATGATTGGATAAATAAATTACTTTTAATAAATATGTAAAAGAAAATATGAATCGCAATTAATTTTAAAGCGTATTACATTTTGGTCTCTATATTTTGTTGAAAACCTTATTTCTCTCTTATAATTGCTCGTCGACAATGTATGTTGGGTTCATGTGAAACATGACTAATTTGGTGAGTAGCGTGAGAAGTGTTTACCAATCGTTGGATGAGAAATGGACGAAAATTAGGATGGGATGTACCGAAATTAGATGCAGTAAGATGCATCGAATCAATTCCCTTTTAAGCCGCATTTCATAGAATGGTATTTGATTAAAAGTGATCAACGTTTTAAAAGTACTTCTCAGCAAAAATGACACTTTTTACAAGATGTTATACTCGATAATGTTAACTTCAAAGACCATGAATATTATGAAATTGAGAAGTTAGAGACAAATCCAAATTTTGTGCAAACACAAGGACATACAAATGTAATTCACATTGTTTTCCTAATTTATATGAAGTAAAGCATATATACATTGTTTCAAAAAGTTAATAAACACGTTCATTTTTGTTAATTTAGTGTCACAACAAAATGAAAATGCGAATAAAACTAGGAAACATATCATTCAACCCATAATACAACAAATAAGACAAAAAGAAATGATTCACACTTTACATTAGATGTTATTTTAACGTTTTTATTTCACGGGACACACATTTGTACCGCAAAGCAGCGAAAATAATAAACAAGACAGAAAGAATCGAACCACACGATGACATGTTATTTAACGTTTTTAATTTACAGGCCACACATTTGTAAATTGAAACATTGAACAATACTGTGCTATGTCCCACTAAGTGATGTGAAGTGAAAAGAAAGCTCACAGACACAACTCACAAGTGTTAGGAAACGGCTTAATGTCTCGTGAAACATCAGTAGATGTTATTGACTCGAGTGGAAGTGGCACGTTCAGACCAAAGATAAAAAGTTGTGAACATCCATAATGCAGCTTTTTGAAGAGTTCTTTTTTACCACTTAAGGTAAAAAGTGAAAAAACCCGGAATAAAGAATGGCCCATTTTTTGTTTGTGAGTGGATGAATTTAATAAACTTGTCCTGTTATATATACACACACTGCAAAAACACATTAGTAAGAGACTAAGAGGACGTTGGGTCATAGGATTTTCGATGGAATACGAAGAAATTGAAATAGTAAATTTGTTTAACCAAATTTCATTATTACATTTCGTTTACATCTAGAATGAAATACAATTTCACGCATTTTATCATTCACAAATTCGAGCATTTCAAAAAGAAATTGAATTCCTTCCATCTTAATCTTTTGAAAAGGACAAAATTACCACCTATATGTAGGTAGAGAAGGCCAGATGGTTCATGTGAAAACCACAAAGTTAAATGCATGGATGAAAATAGTCATTGATGGAATACTTATTTTGATTATGTTATATGAAGTAAAAAATATATATCTTCTAAAAATTGATTTTCCATAAACTTGAGCCTATGTACATATACATGGGCGTATTCAAATGGAAATTTAAATCCAATGGAGAATGTGTGGACATCCGATAATGCACCATGCGTCCTATTCAATCTGAATAATACATGATTATTCAAACTAAATATTCATGCTTTATTCATGTGAATTATACGACATTCAAACTAAACAATACAACATTCAATATTATTCAGTCTTAATCCTGTATTATTAAGACCAAATGTGACACGTGGTACGCTGTTGGTTGTCATCACCTTCTCAATTAGATTTGAGTTCGCATCGAACCTTCGTCTACATATATAGCAGGTTTTTATACACATAAAGTTAACTATTTAAACAAATACAAAAAACGTCAAATCACATATGATACCGACATTGATATAAATATAGAAATACAAGAAAAAATAAAGATATATGACATCATAATTACGTTTGCATTATAAAACCCAAAAGAAAGAGTTATGGGAATAATAAATAGTAGTACCATACTTAACTTTAGTGGGATAATATGGGAGAAATTTCAAAGGATTGGTTGAGTGTTGTTGGTTTGGCCATGTGCAATAATACCACATGAATTCTGATCTCATCTTGTTTCCTTCCCTTAAGTCTTGACAAATAGGCTAGCACAACACAACACACCATTTGGGTCCATAAGAACTGCAACCCATAGTATTATGTATATGGGTTATGACCATGGGTCCCCCATTCAGCCAGTACAAATTGACCTGCCATATTAAGCCCTTAAACCGAAACCAACCCACCCGTGTTCCTCGTCCGAATCTAAACTTGCAGAATCCGACCTTATGCCCGGGACACGAAAGAGAAAGCTGTTTATCAACACAAATTGGTAAACACTGGGTTGGCAGTTGGCACTAACCACTTACTAAGGGTTTGTTTCTAAGCAGCTTAATGAGCTTAATCGCACTCGTTGTTTATTAAGCTTGGCTATACAAGATTGTTTAGTAATGTTTTAATGATATAGAAGGTGGCTTTAAGCTTCTAGGGAGGAGATTTATGCAGAAAGCCAAAGTTTTTTTTTTTTTTTCCCGAACCTACCTTCTTAATTAAAAAATATGCTTATTCCATCATTGAAGAACCCCTCTCAAACAAAGACCGTCAAGCTATACAAACAGATTAATCCACATAGACAACTATATCCATACAGGCTTAATGGAAAACCAACCAAACAACTCCTAAGAGTCCCTTTTATCGGGTCAATATTGACCGATAAAAGGGACTCGGTAAACAACAAAATCTCTAACTAGGTATTCTGTCTTATTGTTGGTGAGTTTAGTGTTCAAACATGTTGGTGTAATTGTGATTTACAAGAGATAGAATGGGGTTTATGGTTTAAGCTATAATATGAGTTAGGAGGTGTGAAAACGTTAATGGGTAATTTCAAAAAGTGGAGTTCAAAAGGCTAAGGGGTCGTTTATCGAAGCGCTAGCCAAGTAAAGCGTTTACTGACAAGATCACCACCCTCAACTATTTATTCACAAAAATTCTTTGGCCATCTAAAATGGATTATTGGTAACACGTCTTTTACCCATTAAGCCTTAACAAAAAAAAGTTTTTCCTCTTACCAAGATATGTCCTCGCTATGCCTAACCGGATAAAATTTCTCGTTCATTGCCCTGCTCACTGGGTATTGTGACACTTGGTCAACACTTATCCAATAAATTTTTGATAGCCGAGAATGTTACCCAATAAGAAAAATGAGGACAGGTGAATCTTCCCGTAAATGGCCCTCCATAAACCTAACTTTTAAGTAAATCTGCTCTCAATTTTGCCTAAAATTTAGAGTGTGAATTTCGGTTAAGCCCACGTAAATTTCGCACTCATCCCAAGGCTGAAACAGGGACGAATACTACTTACGCACAGTGATTCTTTACGATCCAGATTTTCGATCAAAGTCTTTGCATCGATATCAACTAAACCCGCCTAAAGAAATCTTGAAAGTTACCGCTTTATGAGCCTAATCTTCATATTCCGTCTCTTCATCATCATCTTCATCAATGTTGTTAGCATCACCGTAACCCCATCGACCCTCCACGTTATCACAATCTTCTTCGGTTTCTTCGCTATCTTCTTCCTCATACGCATCTTTAACCACCGGCCACAATTGCTTCTTGATCACACTCCCGATGGCAACACTCGGAGGAGCCTTCCGTTGCACGACTTTAGCTGGTGGAAGCTTTACGTTGGGTTTCGTCGGTTTTGTTTCTGGGATTCGTAATTTCCCGTTTCGTTGCATTCCCGTCATGGTCGCTGTCGATTTCGTTGTTTTCGTGGGTGTTTTTGGGGGTTTCTTCGGGGAAATGACCGGGATGTTCTCTTCTTAGATGAAGGTTTAGCTTGTATTCGTGAATGTAGGCCTTTTCGCATCCTTCGTAAGGGCAAACGTACGGGCGGTCGGATGAGGCAGAAGCGTAGGCGGTTGTTGAGGATTTTGGTGGCTTTGGAGGTGGTTTTTCAATGGGTTGAACATGGACATACTTGAGGGGTGCTTCTATCATCATGTTGTTGGTCTGCTGAAATTTTGAAAGATTTCAAATAAGTGTGCAAAAAGCAAAATCCTTGCTTTACACGTAAAGATGTATATAGATAGACCAAATTTCAACTTCAAAAACTTATAATCAAACGAACCCAATATATCCACATAGAGGTAGGGTCAGGGGAGGGTAAGATGTCTCTCCCTCCAATAGTGGAGACTAGAGAGACTGTTTTCCTGAAGACCTCTAGATTGTAAAGCGAAAAGGGTGGTCTTACTTTATAACTATTGCCATCAAATGCGAATTTGAAATGTAATCAGGTTGACCTAAAGTCAAAACATGGTATTTTTCTTAGATTATAGGGAAGTGAAAGTAGGATTAAAATTGGGGAAGAACTAACCTTTTCATGGTGAGACATTATGTGATTCTTTAGCTTGTACTCATGAGCATATCTCTTTCCACATTCAGGGTATGGACATATATGATAATTCTCTTGAGAATGAGTCTTCATGTGTGACCTTAGGTTGAAATCCAACGAGAATGCCTGTTTATGTCGAAAAGTAACCAAAGAATATCAGAGGGGTTGGTTAATGAAAGCATTTATGTACTGTCCCAAAGCCCAAAGCAACAAGCTGACCCAATAACTTCCACTTGAGACATAAAACCATGGTGGAAGTTATTGGTAGCCCATAATTTTGAGCTTATAAGGAGCTCACAAATCCAATTCTCTATCCACATGGGACGGCAGAATCCTCCCTATACCTAAGATGTTAGAAACATCCCCCCTACTAAAGGACTCATCACGCAGTGGTTTACCCACCATCCAATGGTATAAGAATCAGCACTGATACCATTTGTAATGCCCAAAACGCACAACATCATACTGGCCCAATAACTTCCAATTCAATCTTAAAACCATGGTAAAAGTTAGCGGTGGTGGCCCATGATTTTGAGCTTTATAAGGAGCTAAAAAGAATCCAATTTTCTATCCATGTGGAATGCAGATGGTTGTAACAAATTATAGGGTCTTCCTAGTTTTAGTACCATAATAAATGAATGAATTAAATTTCGTTCCTTTATACCATTTTTCCATTCTCCATTTTGTAAATCCTGTCTTCATTTCTTCTCACACCATGTAAACAGGATCCACAAAATGGAAATGTTAAATTATTAAAACACGTAGGCCCTAAATCGATATCCGAAGGTAAAACTTGTTTCATTCCTAATATAACACTTTACTAAGAAGGGGGTGGAGCCATCACCTTACCACAACCTTCATGAGGACAAACAAAATCTCTCTCTCCCGTATGAATAAGGAAATGTCTCTTTAGCTTCGAGCTATCCAAAAATTTCTGCAACATAAGCCAATGATAAATTGATTGCACATGATGAGCCCTCGTAAAACTAGTAGAGGGTATACAATAATATGTATGTTCGTGACTAAAACTAATGACCTTAGGGTGTGTTTGGTATGCAGATGGGATTGGACAAGAGAGAGTACGGTAGGTAGGTGAAAGAATCCTGGAAGGTTTTATGGTTTAATTTGACATGGGTAGTTTAGTAATTTACCACTCTTATCCCATTTCCCCAGTCTTTGTTCCACCTAGATTATGGGTAAGTTTCTAATGGCATCAGGCATGGCATGACGATGAGGCCATGCCTCAAGCCTTAGGAGCCACGGGGATCCGTGGCATTTTTCAAGGGATGACTTATGGCGTCAAATTTATAATTCATATGTAATATTATATATAAAAAGTTAAAAACATAAGTTTTGTACTGTTATCATACTCAATGAGTCTTGTCCCACGAACTAAACACACCCGTTAAGATATGAACGTTGAAAATAACACTTTGGTAGATGAAAGAATTACCTTCCCACAATTCTCATAATGGCAAATATATTGTCGCTCTCCATGAATGTGAGAATGCTTCCTTAGAGCCCCAGCATCAATAAATGTTTTTCCCACACCCTTCATAGCTACAAAGGAAAAGAACTTCAGTTGTTGGTTCGGGTTCAGGTTCCACGGCCTCCACTTCTTTCGAAATTCTCTTTCATGGCATTTAATTGAGCCTCTGCGTGTACAAAGACAAGAAGCATGATGTTAAACCCCAAAATGAATCATATATGATGATAGCTTGGACATGCCCTATTAGATGGATATTTCTTAGGGCCCGCTTGCGCTGATGGAGGTTTTTAAGGGATCTTGATTTCGTAGAAGGATTTGGAATCATTGGTTTGTTTGGTTTACAGGATTTGGAATGGAACTGAATTACATACTGTATAGATAAATTATAAAGATAATTACAGATAATTAAATACCTTTTTATTAATTGATTAATACAAAGTGAATGTTTGTAACGTATTTTAAAACAGTATTACAAACAAATCCTATGAAATCCTGAAATACCAACTACTTCAAATGGGATTTCTAAATCCAATGTTTCAATTTCGAACTTTCTTTTAAACCAAAAGTGGGATTGAATTGGAATTCAGTTCCAAACCCCTCTAAATCCTACCAAATCCCGCAAACCAAATGGGCCTTTATTGAATTCAGGATTTAGAGACAATAACAATGCTGGTAGAACTGAAAGAAGTTTCCACTCTAATCAAGGTGACGGGTTTAATCAATTTTTAAACAGAACCATGCAATTCTTTCAATAAAACTTAATCAAAACGTTACTCAATTGGTTGACACGAATTATTTACTCTGAGAATACACAAATAATATCAAAATGAATGCTGAACTTGCAGAGATTACTAACCTGTGACCCACCTCATAACGTAGCACTTGGCACCTGTTGCCACAACATCTTGTGGTACCCTGGACAAATAATGATCGAGTTAACACCAAGGTATTACCACAGCTAAGAAAAGGTAAAACAAAAAGAAAACAACTGCAAAATCTTGAATAAAATAATATTTTGTCGATGAAAATATGAAATGAGTAAATCTTGCTTCATCAATTCATACTTCATCCCATAAGAAATGGCAACAATTTCTGTTTAGGGATGCACCATATTAGTTGCAACGTTCCTTATTTGACAAAAACAGTTGCATGGGTTTCAATAGGGGCTAAATACCTCTTGTATCAGACGCGTTTCAAAACCGCGAGTCCGAATGTGCACAAAGCGGTCAATGTATCTGGTACAGTTGCCCCGGGATGATACAAATGGTATCAGAGCCGAGAACCAACCTCACTGGTGTACCAGCGAGGACGCTCAGCTCCCAAGGGCAAGGGGGGGAGTTGTTCATTATGAGATTGTATGGTCATTCCCAAGTAGATCTTCAGATGGTGAAAAGGGGGAGTTGTTTTACGGAAAAAAAAAACAGCATTATGACACGTCGTAGAAGGCAAAATGCTAATAAAGAAGGAGTACTGCATTTTGTAACTTTGTTGGTTGACAACTTGGCTATGGCATTAAAACAAACACCTAGAGTGCATTCAACAAATCCCTAACACCCTACAACCCTTGACTTCCATTTTCCATAAATCTCACAAATCAATCAAAAAAACATCTTATTTTCTCACAATTGGCAAACTCAAAAACTAAACTATCAACTTTATACCACTGATCTCCCAAAACACAACCCCAAAATCATCATCATCATCAATAAATCAAACACCAACTTAGCAAAATCAAAAAACACAATACATAAATAACCAACAATTTTACCCCCTTCTTTCTCCTTTCGTTCAATTGTTACAAAATTACGTACAGATTTGAGATAATCGAAGGGCAAAAACAGAGGAATTTTGGTAATTTACCATTCTTTGAACCACTTGATAGCTGGAGTTTTCGACCTGATGAATGTTCTTCGTTCGAATAGGTTATGGAATGAGTGATGCTGCTCCATGAATGCAATGGAACTTGGACGGATTTAGCTCTTTCTGCTGGTTGAATTGAAGTGAAGTGAAGCGAATTTGGTTATGGAGAAATTAGGGTTTCGTTCACATTTGGGGGAATTGTTGAATTCGAAGGAGAGATAGTAGAAATGCGTCCGTGATTTTGATTGAAAATTGAGCTCGTGGTTTGAAGCTGACAATGGCAGGAAGGAGGGAGAGTGTGGTGGATTCTGAGGAGATGTAGGAAAGGAAATGGAAACAGTTTTGGATTCGGGTCGGGTTTATGATATTGGAGGGTTCGGGTGGTCCGATCCGCGAACCAGTTATTGTCGGGATTCAACTGGCTTATTGAAACATTAGTTGAAGGAGCGGTTTATAAACCTTTTGTAGTGTTTTTTTAATTATGTCTTTATTAATGTTTAGTTATTATACGTTAGGATTTCACTTGACGTAAACACAAAGGCATTGAACCAACGAGCCAGAGATCAACGACCCACGAACCAACGAGCCATGAAACAACCATCTAACGAACCAAACGAACCACCAAACCACGGACCTTGAAGCATGCTCGAACCACGAACCACCCAGCAACAAGCCTCGAACCCCGCGAAACAACACCATATACCTCGATCATTTACGCCTATAGACCTAATCAGTCGAACCGATACTCAAAACCAAAACCATGACCAAAACCCGGGCCGAAAACACCTGAAAACCCGAGATGTCGCCACCTGAAAGCTCGTACGGTGGCAACATTGTAAATGTTGTAGCATCTATCATAAAACATTGTATTTTTTCATGATGCATAGTTTATGAAAGTTCACTTTTCATTATTCATGGTGAATATTGATAGTTTGATACCCTGAGAATACGTGGCGCATTCTCTGTTGTCCCATAGTTCACAACCTAAGTTTTCTTCAGTTGAACCTTCCTCTACAGCAATGTTATCACAAAATATATTATTTTTGGATTTTGACTATATAATTTACAAAAAAAAACGAAAAAAGAGTTTTTCTAAAATATTACATTCGACCCCTAATTTATGCTCTAAATCCACGATGCCCAATATGTAATATTGCAAATTTGAATAACAACATTGGCTTGGAGTTATTCATCGTAAATAATGTATTCATAATGCCAATGACGCTTGACTCAATTAGTAATGGGTGTGAGTAGTGTTTGTCCAAAATCAAATGGTCTCGAGTTCGAGTCTAAGAATCCCTCGTAGCCACAACCGCCAAGTGAGCCTAATATGCCTCCTCACATTACGGAATTGATAGGCGATTGTGGGCCGGTATCAACCTTTTGTTCAAAATGTATCATTAATGATGAATACGTGTCATTTATCGTAAATAACGTATCAGTTAAATCATTGATCATGAACCATGTGACATCGATCGTAAAATATCGTGTCATACATCATAAAATCTTGTATCATTCATCATAAAATGCTGTATTTTTCATCAAAAACATTTCATGAACATCTACTTTCATCATTCACGATGAATATTAACCGTCTGACACCCAATAATACGTGTCACATTCTCCATTATCCTACGTTAATTCACGACCAAATATCTATTTTCAATTGAACCTCTTTCTACATTGATATTATTATCACAACATTTATTAATTTTTTATTTTACCATAAAAAATAATTTATAATTAGGGGGTTTGGCAGTTGCTGAATGGTTTGGTGCTTGATGATTAAGAGGCTGGCTCTTATGATATGGTGCAAAATGAAATATGTTGGTTTGGTAATTGTTGGGTATGAAATCAGGACTTTGAATGGTTAAGAGACATCCATAATACTTAACCATTCAAAGAGTTTTGGAAACATTAAGAGGCAGTTCATTTTTTTGCCAAACAAAGTTTACCTCTTAACAATTTAGATGTTGCCGTCTTTCAGTGTTGTGGCGGATTGGTTATCGCTCGGGGGATTCATATCACCCTAACCGAGTTCGAACCTTCCCATGCGCATTCCAGAACATTTAAGTGGTGTTATGTTTAGCCTCCAAAATTGTCAAGGATTAGTCGGACTTTGGCTCAGACACCCTTTTTAAAAAAATTTAGATGTTGTCTCTTAATGGAATTGTTAGGAGTTAAACAAACTAGAAAACCAAAATGGGCCTTGATCCTTACAGTTTTTTGGGCCAAAACGGGCCAAAAGCCCATTTACATCCAAATTTCAACTCTTCCCAATCACACTATCCATCCTTCTTCAACAAAATTGTACGGGCAGGTCGGGCAGCTGATCATCATCATCAGCATCTCATCATCGCCATCGTCACTCTTCCCGCGCCTTTCCACCACCACCACCACCACCTCCGCCACCTCCGATTTCGGTACATTTCTCTCCTCCTTATTATCATTCTTCCGATTTCAACAATCTGATCGTAATCTAGTTATCACATATACATAAACAAAAACGATATAGATTTCTCTACGTTAACTTTGAGCTTAGTTTTCTCCATGAAACAGTAATTTCAGCTATATCGTATAGTTAATTCTGTATCTGATCTGTATAATCGTGTAGATATTTGAGAAATTTTGTGTTTAAGAGAAGATCTCTGTTGTAAACCCTAGCTATGGCGAGAGGATGCTGGTAGTTTTCGTTGTTTTTTTTGTTTTAGTTCACACTCGTAGAAGTATGTGTGTGTAATTTGTATGATTTTATGGTGTTTTTTTTTTGTATAATTGTTTGTTGTTTAAGCGTTTTTTGTTTTAATTCACACACAGAGAAGTAGGTGTGTGTAATTTGTATGAGAAAACGATGTGGATTTCTGTACGTTAACTTTGAGCTTAGTTTCTCCATGAAACAGTAATTTCAGCTATACGTATAGTTATTTATGTCTCTGATCTGTGTGATCGTGTAGATATTTGAGAATTTTGTGTTTTAAGAGAAGATCTCTGTTGTAAACCCTAGCTATGACAAGAGGATATTCGTAGTTTTCGTTGTTTTTTGTTTTAATTCAATCATACATATAGTTATTCGTGCTTCTGATTTGTATGATCGTGTAGATATTTGAGAATTTTTTGTTTTGGAGAAGATATCTGTTGTAAACCCTAGCTATGGCAAAGAGGATGTTGGTAGTTTTGGTTGTTTTTTGTTTTAGTTCACTCAGACAGAATTGCATGTGTGTAATTTGTATGATTTTATGTGTTTTTTATTAAAATAAATTGTTTGTTGAATAAACGATGGATCGTTTTTGTAAACTCTAGCTAGATCGAACAAACTTCATTCGGTCTTCAAATACAAGCACAAATACGGATGTCGGTTTTTTTGTGGTGAAATGCTAACTTTGGTAAACCCTGATACAGAAAATATTCGAAAATGACGCTATCGGAAGAGGAAATCAGCCGTTTATTTAGGATCCGAAGAACTGCTATGCAAATGCTGAGAGACAGGGGTTATCTGGTTGGAGAGTTTGAGATCGCTATGGGAAAAGGTGATTTCCTGAGGAAATTCGGTGAGAACATGAAACGAGAAGATCTTATCATCAGTAAGGCCAAGGCCAATGATTCCTCTGATCAGGTGCAAAACGTTGTTTTATCGTCTTTACATGTTTATTTATCGTTTTCCATAGCTTTAGTTCGCTGTGTTTAATATAGTTCTTTCCACGTAGAAAAATTAATGGAAAACACTTAACATTCTTAGGTTGTGTTTGGCAAAAATAAGCTAGTTGATAAGCTAGTACGGATGGACTATAAGCTAGCTTATTGAAACGCTAGTTGGAGTAGCATTTGACAAGCTTTTTGTAGCTTTTTTCCAATTATACCCTTGTTAGTATTAACTATTATTTATACCCTAAGATATCTTTTTGGTCATTTTACATACTCATAAGCTACTTTTTGCCAAACACAATTTATTCATAAGCTAGCTTATCAGCTACTAGCTACCAACTAGCTTATTAGCTATTTTGCCAAACACAACCTTAGTTGTGGATGACCAGGGGTTATAGTTTTAGTTTTAGTTTTAGTTGTGAATGAACATACTTCAATTCAAATTCCGAATTACTAATTCTCTTTGCTAGATTCCTAGCGAATAACCTTATCTTCGAAATTATATTTCTTGTTGGAGCACATCGTGGTTCCTAACTTCAGACAGTTCGTCACCCATGCATTTATCACATGTGTAGTTTTTGTAAAACTTCTCTCATATTTGTGATTTTCGAATGCCAACAATGTTTATCAACTAATGACAAATTGGAAACCTTTTGGCGCTTAGGGATCCAAAAGAAATGAAATTAAAAAGATTGTAACACCTTAGGCAAATCCCATATCACCGTGGACAAGAGAGATGCTTGGTTCATAAGCTTTCAAAACAACGTGTTTTGGGACCACAAGCATGGCAGTCTCTTGGAACTCTGTAGTTAAGCTTGCTTGGGTGGGAGTAGTACCAGGATGGGTGACCTCTTGGGAAGTCCACACCAGGTTGCCAAAAAAAAGCCGTGAGCCAGCGGGGCGAAGCGAACAATATTGTGTCGTGGTAGGCGGGCTGTTACAAAGACGCCTGTAGAATAAATATCAGCCTTAAATAGATGCTCAAAATAACGATTTACTGCATGTACATTGAATTTGTACAAACGTTATGCCCCAATGTTGATTTTTAAAATGCCTTTGTAAAAAAAATTAATATCTTTTAACTATTTTATTAAATTGAATGTAAATTATCGCGTATGGATGTTCAATGCTTGGTTTCTGTTGAAGTTTATGATTGATCTATGTAGTTTTTTTTGCTGGTTTACACTAGCTGATTCAACTCATTTTATGTTGTTCTGCCAACCAGATCTATGTGTTCTTCCCTGAGGAACCAAAGGTTGGTGTTAAGACATTGAAGACTTACACTGAACGCATGAGGTCAGAAAACGTATTCCGAGCAATATTGGTTGTTCGAGAAAATCTGACACCCTTTGCCCGAACTTGCATGAGCGAGATAGCTACAAAGTTTCAATTGGAAGTTTTTCAGGTAATTTAGCGTTTTCACTATGTTTGGTTGCCATTTCTTTCTATCCCCCTTTTAGGTAAAAGATCAAATTCTCCTTACATCATACCCCTGTAGTCCATAGTCCGTAGACCTTATCTTCTAATGAGATATATTGGGTTGGTTTGGTTTACTATGCGCTGTTGACAAATGTTTTAGAAATCAACAGGTTTTCATTGATTTTGGTTTCTTCACCCCTTATTGGGATAAGCCAAATAGATGGTCATTTTAATAATCATATCTATAAAGTATTTATACCTATGTGGACACTCTCAGTTCTCCTTTTTGTGGGTCCCTTGTTCATTTCTTTTCACATCAAACTTAATGGGACCCACCCAGTGGATCTTGCTGCCATCCAATGCATATTATAAAGTGTGATCATCTACTAGCATTCAAAAGTTATAATCCTATCTTCTTAATGTTGTAGCTGCCTTGTAGATCAAAGTTCAAACCCTTAAGTCCCTAATGGGTTTATTATTTAAAATGGATTCCTGTATTTTATTTATTCACTTGGCCACCATTTGCCACTCAATGTAGAACCTGTCTCATTGGCATTGTTATTTTAATAATGGGAATTTCATCATTCATTGTTTAAACCTTTTTCTCAAGTACCCATGCCTAGTGGCCCAACATATATTCTTCATCTAAAACTACTAATTTATACAACATGAATGCATGTCAATATTAAAAACATGCATTATGTCATAACATGCAAAAAGCAAGATCAAGAAGGCGAATGATCGTGTGAGAAGTGGATTTGAACCCTTAATCACTTTTAATCTCAAGCCCACCCATGAATCACGCTTGATATGGGGATTTTGACCGGTGCATCTCATTTTAATGTGCATCCAACGGTTGATAACCACTTCTCACACTTATCGCGATTACTTAACTTCTCAATGGAACCCAACCCAGTTCAAGAAACTATAAAATATGAAATTGAACTACAAACAGTGAACAAATTATCAGGTTGATTAGTGATTTAGAGCAAAAAGCCCAATTGGGTTCTTTTATGCATCATTATGTCTTGCATCTGGTAGTTTTAATATGTGCCATGATCAAAACCGAACCGGTTTCAGCCTTCAGTAAATTACCTTTCTCAGATTTATAAGATGTTGACATTGTGTAGAACTATTTGTGCACACACGTGACACAACATTCATTGATGCATATATGGATATATTTTCATGTATAGGAAAACTATATGAATCGATTTGTTTTCTAATCGGGAACAGTGAACTGGTATTAGATGGTTTATGAAAATCTGTTAGTAATGGTTTTGAATTACAGGAGGCAGAATTGTTGGTGAATGTTAAAGATCATGTTTTAGTTCCTGAACACCAGGTGCTTACAGCTGAAGAAAAGAAGACTTTGCTGGCCAGATACACTGTCAAGGAAACACAGGTCTGCCTTTCTCATCATTTCTCAATTATTATATTATCTAATTCTAATATATAAGTAAAATTAATAATATTTTAATAAAAAGAGCTTGGCTATTAATTTAATCCAACATCTAAATAGAGGAATCACTGTAATCAAATATTGATTTATAAAAATGAGGAATAAAGAGCGATCCCGACGGATTCCGCCTTTTGGAGTTTTTAATCCATTTTTTACTCCAACCCGTTCTCTAAAATGTAGAAAGTATGAGACAAGTTAGAGCGATCTCTAACAGATTATCCATTTTGGAGTTTATATATAGTGTCATTTTTTTAATCGTTTGATAACTTTAACATTTATAAGTTTCGTGTGAAATTCTACCTTATGTTTTTGTTTCACATGATATTTTTCATTTAAGGGTAGTATTGATTAATACATATATTTTTTCAAAAACACGATCGTTTTGTATGTATATGGTTCACAATGTGAAACTTTCTTATCTATACTTTTTGCGTTACAAATACGTCAAAAATGTGGATATTATGAGCCAAGTACATGTGAAACAAATATATGTTAGTTAATGTTTTAAATCCTAGTCTTAGATGAAAAAAATCAAATGAAATAATACATGATATACTGGTTCTTAAGGTTATCACAATTTCATAGGTTCTCAAAAGAAGATTCCCCTATTTTTGTATGTTTATAAAAATGACAAACCCGTGGAGTATATATAACATATTAATTTGATTGCAACAATGTAGATAATTAGTTGAGTATTAAAAATAGTTGTTTGTGTATATTTGCAGCTACCTCGAATTCAAGTGTCTGATCCAATTGCACGATACTATGGGTTAAAGCGTGGTCAAGTTATGAAAATTATTCGACCAAGTGAGACGGCTGGGCGTTATGTGACATATCGATACGTCGTTTGAGGAAGTTGTTATTAGAACGTACTCCTAGATGTTATCCTTTTGATAACGATGATCATGCATGCATATCTACATGTGTTGTTGCCACTATTCTTATACTTTCTTTCCCATTTCAAGCGTTAACGAGGTTTTCTTCAAATGAGTATACAAGATAAAATAACGTTTTTGGGCGGTAGGGTTAGGTGTTCAAGGGATGGCTTTAAAAAGGGAAAACCGAGGAACATCCTTGTAGGTTGTAGCCTTCCATCTAGATCGTGTGAATTTATGCATAGATGTAATTTGTACTATGCATGTATGTTTAAGCAAAGGTGCATAATGCACTTGTGCATAAAAACTAAAAATTAACTTAGGTGACTGCTAACTTAATTGATTGCAATGTACAAATGCATACGACCGGGTTAGAGTCATAAAATATAAGAAAGTGATCATTGTTTTTTTTTCCTTTTTTGAGATTTTTCCTTGAATCTCCTTATGTGTACATATGAATTACTAAAGAGTGGGTCTAAAAACTTGGGTATTTTTGTAACATTGAAACAAAATGTCTACATGGAAAAATGAAAGCAATGGTATTCTTGGAGTTCGATTTGTAATCCAAATTTGACCATTTGCTCCTTGAAATTTTGAAAACATTATAAATATTAAAAATGTTTTCCTATTTTGCTTTTGCTCAAAGATATCTTTTCATTTAGCAAATGCATATTCTTCATTAAATTGTGTTTGGTTAAAGTTTGTATTCCAATCCACCCATAAAAAGAGAAACTCACTATGCTTATTTTAGATCGTCTGAAAATAAAATGATTGTTTTTTAAGGGTGTCTGGGTCAAAGCCTGATTAATCTCCGACAATTTTAGGGCTAGACATACTCCATTTAAATGTCTTTAGGCATGCACACGGGAAGACTCGAACTCAATTAGGAGACTATGAACCCCCGAACGATAACCAATCCGTTTGCACTTTCTAACCCACTAAAAGACATGATATAATTAGTTTATATACATTTGTATTTTATTTGTTATTCACTCCATTATGTTTGTAAGATTATTTTTATTTAAAATTAGGTCCACCTTTGGTCCGCGACGTTTGTTGCTTTTAACGGTTTTCGTCTCTTAACTTCAGTTTAGCGGATTTGTAATTAAGTTCACTTTTGGTTCGTAACGTTTGTTGCTTTTAACGATTCTTGTCCCTTAGCTAGCGGATTTGTTTCTAACATTTGTCGGTTTCCGACAGTTTTGGTCTCTTAGTATCGATGTTGTTGGCTTTTTTGGTTAAGTCGGGTTAAATTAAGGGTATTTTGATCATCTATTATATCCATATACCTCATTGATTTACAAAAAACAAAATCTAGGCACTAAGAACAGTTAGAGTTGGATAAATTTTAAAACGAAAAAAGTTTTTTTTAGCAAGGTATACTTTAGACAAAGGAGGAACAACCTTTCACGATTTTCCTACATACTGAAAACGACTTTTTCTTTGTTTTCTGCCAACACTTCACGAAAGGGGTGACTTTACGATAGTGTGTTTTGGTTTGTTTTGCTTATGTGCACTTTTTAAAAGTTATCATGGGTAGTTAATCATCAAAATCATATAACCAATTATAGTAAACTATGGATAAAAGATAGTATTTGAATATGAAGTTGTATCAACTGGAAAATCGGTTGCGGAGAACATCTTCATTAGGAACACCAAATTTTATACGAACCATTAAATTTGAATAAGATCCAACTCGTACACCAATTTCAGTATAATAAATAACACACGAGCATACCAATTTCAGTGTAACTCTTATTTACCCTAATTTATTTCTATTTTTATCTTTTTCCACAACATAATTTTTGCCAGAGCAATATTTTTATTTTAAATTGTTGAATTTTAATTGATTTTACATGTTTATAAATTACATTTAGGCTATGTTTGGCAAGCGTAGCTTATAAGCTAGCTGGTAGCTGATAAGCTAGCGGATAGCTAATAAGCTAGCTGTTGATTGATAAGCTTGCTAGTAGCTGATAAGCTAGCCGTTGAATAAATTATGTTTGGCAAAAACTAGCTTATGAGTATGTAAAATGACCAAAAAGGGTATATTTGAATTTAATAATTAATATTAATAAGGGTATAATTGGAAAAAGCTACAATAAGCTCCTCATAAGCTACTCAAAGTAGCGTTTCAAAAAGCTAGCTTATAAGCTAGCTGATAAGCTAGATTCCTGGTACATGTTTGGATGGACTAGCTTATAAGCTAGCTTATAAGCTAGCTTATGCTTGCCAAACAAATAGTGGTGAACCCGAGTTCGAGCTCTGGGGGACGCATTCTGGAGGTACGGGGGCTTCGGCCCAAAAATTGCCGAGGATTAGTCTGGGCCCAATGTGGTCTGGGATACCTCTTCCAAAAAAAAAGCCTTATATTTAAATTATCATAATTAAACATTTTTAAGGGACCCGTTTTGTAATCTAGATTAAACCTCAAGGACTAATTTAGTCAAACTATAAATACACACCCCACCCATAATAACGTCATTTTTTTTTTAAATTTCAAACCCTAGCTCCCGGCCGTTACTTTCTCCGGCGAATTCTCTCCATTTTCCGGCGATTTCCACCACCGTATCACCGCCGTCAGCCACCGCATATCATCTCTTTTCCGTCCTATAACCTTCTCATCGAATGTGGTTAGTCTTTTTCTGAATTTATTTTAGGGTTTGATTTACGGATTGTATATAATTCTGTGTTTTGATCGAATAGGTTTCAAATCTTGTTCTAGGGTTTTGTTTGCAGATGGATATTATTTGTTTGGTATGAAAACGGAAACGGGGAACCGGAAAACCGGCAATTCGGAAAACGGAAAGACGGTAAACGGAAACAGGAAAACGGAAATACGAAAACGGAAATACGGACAACGGATTACGGAAAGACGGAAAACGGAAAGACGGAAAGACGGAAATATGGGGAACACGGAAGGGGGAACACGGAACGTGGGACCCGGAACTTAGAACCCGGAACGTGGTACCCGGAACCCGGAATCCCGGAACCCGGACCCCGGAATCCCGGAACCCGGACCCCGGACCCCGGAATCCCGGAACCCGGACCCCGGACCCCGGAATCCCGGACCCCGGAATCCCGGACCCCGGAATCCCGGAACCCGGACCCCGGAATCCCGGAATCCCGGAACCCGGACCCCGGACCCCGGAATCCCGGAACCCGGACCCCGAAATCCCGGAACCCCGGACCCCGGTGCCCCGGACCCCGGACACAGGTACCCCGGACCCCGGAACCCGAAGACCTGGAATCCGGAACCCGTGGACGCATACCTTGAACAAATATCCAACTCACACTTCCGCATCCGCAGAGGAGTGAAAACTCGACTCTACACGCCAATGTAAGACCCTTTTTCTTTTTGTCATTCGGAATGGTATTTCTTATCCTTGTTATCGATCAATGTTTGCTATAGAACGAATGATAGTTATCTTCGGTGTTGAATGTTACTTAATCCTGTTATCGTATAATCCTAACTAGGTTATTATATAGTTAAATCGTTGCTAAAACACGATTATGCCAGCCAAACATGTATTTATGTTCCGGCCTCATACTATGGAATGGGTTTCTTCAGGCACCACAACAAAATGGAGTTTATAGGATGCCTAAACTGTTTAAATGTCCTAATACAGTGCCTTATAGGACTTAACCTTATGGACCCAAAAAATAACGTTCTATCTAAAAATGTTACAATCAATTTATAGGACACCGTTGGGCATCGTAATAAGTTCTTAGGACATTTAGAAAAAAAACTGCCTCGTTAACTATTTGTTAGGACACTGTTGAGAAGTGCCCGACAAATCCATCTTTCTATAGGACTCTTGTGTTTTATAAGACACTTATCAAACAGTATCCTATAAAATAGTTAATACGTCATATTATTAGAAAGGTCCTAAAAAACGTGTTACGACTCTCAAAAGCGTCCTTGATTCATATAGCTGAAGCTTCATACTGTGTTGCCTCTTGTTGGTTTATAATTATGATGATACTTGTTACTTTCCTTGTATGGTGGTTTTGTTTACATTAATATAGAGGTTGTCTAAATAGATTTAAAAAGGTTGCCTATGGAATTAAATAGCTTGTGTACATTTTTATTTACAGAAAGGAGGGACTTATTACATAACAACTCTTATAATACCAAAACAAGATGCAACTTCTAGCTCTGTAAGTCGAATGTTTGTTTCTTGTTCTTTACTTTTTTTTTGAAAAAAAAAACTCTTGTCAACCTCTTATGTCTGATTCGATAAGAGGTTGGGTCGTTCAGACTGTTTGCTTATGTCTTATCGTTTTCTTATTTGATAAGAGGCTATAGTTGTTAAAAGCGCGCCTCAAGTGCGCCTGAGGCGCTGAAGCCCTGAAGCCCGGCTTAAAGGGCTTTTCTTGAAGCGAAGCCCACAGTGTGCATGAAGCGCGGTGAAGCGCAATGAAGCCCTGAAGCCCATAAAAGCGCGCCTCATAAATTTTTAGGGGTTTTGACTTTTTTTCTTTAATTGTTTGACCATTTATATACTGCCGACACAACCCCAAAAAAAGACGTTTTTTTTTCTCACTTGGCTGCACATCTAAACAGAGATTGACTTCTCCTTCCATCGAAGTTCCATCTTAAAGTCTTAAACTCGATCTCCACTCTATTTCTTCACTTTGATTCTTGTTTTTCAATTCGATTTTGCACTTAGTGATGATGATGATGATGATAGTGATGAGTTTGATGAGTGATCTTTGATGATTAACTATGTTTAATGTTATTATGAATTTATGATATTTAAAACTATGTTTGATCTTTGATGTTATTTTGATATTTAAAACTATGTTTGAACTTTAATGTTTAAGATGTTATTTTATTTAAGTTATATGACTACATATATATAGGGTTAATTTCATGTATACCCTTGTTAAAATTGAAAATATCATATTTACCCAACCTTAACTAGAAATATCATGTATGCCCTTCCTAACCTATCAAAACTCAAATTAGTTTTAATAAGGATAATATATATGGATTAAAGTTAAGAGGGATATAATAGTCATTTATTTATTTTTTATTATTAAGTTTGATTTAAAATGATTAAAAATTGTTATTTGGGTAAATATGATATTTTGATAGTTTAGGAAGGGTATAAATGATATTTCTAGATTATGTTGGGTAAATATGATATTTTCAATTTTAATAAGGGTATACATGAAATTAACCCATATATAGAGGGAGGATCATACAAGAACACACACATTTGCAAGAATGAAGGAACCAAGGAAATCACATGTGATTTTGTACTAAATCACATGTGATTCCCCTTTGGCGAGTGTAGTACACGCTCCCGACAAGGCGAGTGGGTCGTGCGAGTGGGCGAGCTTTAGAAGGAAATCACATGTGATTTCCTTGGTTCCTCCATTCTTGCAAATTTGTTTGGTTCTTGTTTGAACCTCCCTCCCCATATATATATATATATATATATATATATATAACGTTATGCGCTTCGCCTTCATGAAGCCTGCGCTTCGCTTTGCGCTTCGCGCTTTAAGCCCCAGGACCCTTTGCGCTTCGGTGCGCTTTTCGCTTTTAACAACTCTTTACCAACCACTTATTTGCCTCTTGTTCTCAATGGACTAACCGTGATAGATCTTTTCTCTCAATTGATCTACTCGGATTATAATAAAACTCAATTTACTATAATTAGGTAACTTTCTAATTTAAACTTGTATAATTTAAATATATTATTATCATCAACTTTATTCGTTTAAATGAAAGCCGATTCTATAGTTTTAGCTGTAAGTTTCGTAATGATGATGAATAAGTATGTGAAATTGTAAATTTTATGCCGTTCAAAAAAAGATTGTATAAATTTTATATATAAATTCAACACTATAATATTCTAATGGGTAAAATACACAATTTACACTAATTCTGACATTTATCAGTTTACAAAAACAAATAGTCTTATTGATTCAGATTTCGGTCTCTTGTTCGTTGGTAAAAACTTAAGATTACTCATTTCTTCAACGATCTTCTGGTTAATACAAGAGCCAAAACATTTTTACAATTACTATCATTTTGTTAATTCTTTAACGTTTTTCGTTTTGTTAATACAACATTCTTACAATTGCTATCATTTTGTAGATACAAGTTAATTTTCTTTCAAGTTTATCTTGCTAGCTAATGTGCTTTTAGTCACTTGTGCATACAAAGCTCAGAATGTCGTCAATTTTTGTTACTAATTGCAGGTGATGTTACCGGAGGCCGTTGCCATTGTCATGGCTCCTACAGATGCATCAAGGTATGCACATATTCTGCCGACTCTTTTGGTACCCGTTATACGCTTTTTCTTTCTTTTTAGTTCGTTTTTGAGTCTCGTAAACATTAAATAGAAAAGCACTAGGACCAAATAAGACACGAGGGCATAGTAGGGTTGTGGTGCATTGGTTAAGGGTCACGGGGGAAATCTCATCTTCAATGGGTCGAGTCCTAGGCACTGCCAAAGCCTTGGGTAGCTTTTGGTACGCAAACTGGATGGGACGGGCAAGACTTGACTGGATTGGATGGGACTTGGGATTAGTGCATGGATGGTATAGAGAAATGTTTGATTTTAAGGTAACCTGGTCATTTTATGGTTTGTCTCATGTTGTTCCACCTTTTTAGGTAGAACAAAAAAACTCAAGGCTTGTCTCATGTTGATTTTGTCCCATGTTGTCCAACTTCATTTTTGTCCCATGTTGTCCAACTTCATTTTTGTCCATTGGCATGCCAAACATGGGACTATTTTATTTTTATCTCGTCCCACTCAGTCTGCATACCAAACGCATCCTTATGGCCATGAAGGTTCACCTGTGATGATGACTCCAGGCCATTTGTGGTCACCCATGGATCAGTGTAGCACATACCGTGGCACTTGTCACCATTTTGTTCCTCCATTGTAGTGTTAAAAATTATAGGGTCGTAAAAAGTACCAACACATCAATTTGTTATGTGTCACACTATATATATTTTTAAACTGTAGTAGGGACACAAGTTTTTCTTCGTGGAGCTGGTTGGTTTCTTGCTTTTCAAATGTGGGGTCATGTGTTCAAATCTTGTTAGAGTCATTTTTCTAGTTTTTAGCTTTTATATCAGATTTCTTATGTTTCTAAAGATTTGCAATAACAAGACTTGGAAACAAAACCTTACATGTGGAAAGCAATATATTGATTTTGTGAAAGATATTGTTATATTTGTTTCTTATAGTCAAATGGTGATGAAATGGATTAGAATTTGTTTACAGAAGTTCACTAAGTTATTACATATCAAAAATTACGATTTTTTCCGGTTATCTGACCCCGATGGGATGAATATTTTGAGGGAGTGTCAAGAGAGGGGATTTCATACCCATCAAGAACCTCTTGATGGAGCTTCTATTTATGAAGATTGCTCAAATATATATATATATATATATATATATCTAACCCTAATCTGAGACTAGAAATATGCGACTTACGTCATGTATGTTAATACGATACTGAACTTCAAGATTGTAGCGGTTCCCCTCCCTAATACATGTACAAAATACTAAATAAGTTGGTTTTTCTTGGACCCTTTCTGAAAGGGAGGTGATCCCTACACAACACCTTTTAACCATCCACAACATTTTTATGTAAATGGACGGTTTTACCCTTTTCTTTTTACTTTTTCTTCACTTTACATCAACATCAACAACACCAGACCATTAAATGATTTCACTTTGAAGTCGCCTGCCCCAACAATTCTCAACCACGCCGCCTGCCCCCAACAATCTCCGGCCATGGCCTACTCCGATTTGTTCAAAGCCGGCGCGGCAGACGTCTCCTAACAGACTCCTCTCACTATCAGATATACTCGACACCCCACAACTCCTATTATTGGAAGATATCCACAATACCCCCCCCCTCAATAATTAATTAATTACGGCACCCCCCCTCTACTTATTACTTGCCCCTCCGTTTAAACGTAGAGCGCACCATGGGCTTATCAATACCCCCCCCCTCTCAGAACTTTCACCTTGTTCTCAAGGTGATGATCGGGAAATTGCTGTACCAACGCATCAAAATTCTCTCAAGTCGACTCGAAATCGGACATTCCTTTCCACTTGACTAGGACTTCCAGCTTCCCTCTGGGTCATTTTGTCCCACAGTACGGACATCTACTAAGGCTTCAGGTTCAACTTGGAGCACCATATCCTCAGACAGCTAGGACAGTAAGTCGCCTGATGTTAGACAGTTACCCGACGCTCGTCTCAGCTGTGAAATGTGAAAGACAGGGTGAATCCGTGCTTCTGCTGGTAATTCTTTGGGACCAACATGTCTCAATGTATATTTTTTAGAGTAAATTACGGATTTGGTCTCTGTGGTTTTGACTTTTTACTACTAAGGTCCCTAAACTCGAATAATTATGGATTGGGTCCCTGTAGTTTTCAGTTTTGCATTACTAGGGTCCTCTTCTCAAATGTATATTGTCATAAATAAGTATTAGCTTCACGAGTTTGTGATTTGTATTATGTTTTTAGTTTTAATAATCTGTATCCAACTTTTTTTCTTCAATTTTTAGTAAGAATTTTTGTTGGTTTTCCAAGCTTAATGAATTGAGCCAAACACCAATTTTTTCGATATGTAGGGCTAGTTGTCGATGGTGAGCAACAATTTATACAAGATGGCTAGGAGGTCGTGTAGATGCAGTTCCCTTTGTACAAGTGCAATTGGACCCCATCGTGTGAGATGGTGATGTTGATGCGGAGAAATACAAGAGCTAACGAATACATATATGGACCAATAGGAGATAGGGAAATGAACTGAAAATAAGCTCGACTTAAAACGGTCTTAACTCTTGATCTATTAGAAATTACTTGACTTTATACGCATAAAAAGCTTGCAATGGGCCGACCATGGTCAAAGACATCCTACATCACTTTGGCCCAATTTTCAGCCTGAAGTTAATATGGGGATGAGATCGATGGTGGTGGTGGTGACTAGCCGATGGAGGAATCCCAAACATATTTTCTAAAAATAAAGAATCAAAACTTAATTGGTCCATATTTGTAATTTAATATAAAATCTATTCTATTAAAGAATCTCAAACATATTTTTCTAAAAATAAAGAATCAAAATTTAGGGAGAATTTCTTCTATGTCCTTGTAAACTTTCAAAATTACTTCTATATCCTTCCAAAATTTTAAATTACTTCTATATCCTTCTAAATCTCTAAAACTCTTATATCCAAAATATTTATTAAATTATTTAAATATCAATAATTATTATAATCTTTTTAAATTGAAACATTTAAAAAGATACGACCTTTTAATTTTAAAAAGGGTTAAGTACATGGGAGTGTATCGAACTTGTCACGTTTTATCATTGTATGTACTCAACTTTAAAACTTACCAATTAATGTATCGAACTTTCTAAAATTGCCATTGTATGTATTTTGTGACAAGTTCGATACACTTTCGTGACAAGTTGAATACATTAAAGGATAGGTTTTGATAAAGTTAGATACATACAATGGCAATTTTAGAAAGTTCAATACATTAATTGGTAAGTTTTAAAGTTGAGTACATACAATGATAAAACGTGACAAGTTCGATACACTCCCATGTACTTAACCCTTTTAAAAATTACAATGTTAATAAAGTTATTTAAATATCCAATATTATTCATAAAATATCATTTCTTATGCATAAATATTTAATTTCAATGGTTCTTGAAAATAAAAAAAAGTCTATCTTTTCTATATTTGATGTGGAAGTGGAAAATAAATAATTTAATTGTTTCCCATGTTTGTTTCGTTCCTTATGTTTTACCAAACATGATGGAATTATAGGGGAGTTTAACTACTTGAAAAAACAAAAAGAGTACATCTACCCTTACATGTTAAAATCTGAATAATGCTAATTATAGCTTTTCATCGTCAAATGATATGGATGGTAATCGTGTCCAGTGGCGGATCGAGAATTTTTGCCTAGTAGGAGCACTTTTAATGGAGATTAAAGATGTTTAAACTTTAAAGTCGACCCATGTATTTTTAGCCTAATTCTATCTTTTCGATAAATAGGCCAAAGTTAAAGAATTTGATTTTTAACCTTAAAAAAAGACAAGAATTAAAAATCTAAGTGGGAATGTATCGAACTTGTCACGTTTTATCATTGTATGTACTCAACTTTAAAATTTACTGATTAATGTACCAAACTTGCTAAAATTGTCATTGTATGTATCCAACTTTATCAAAAACCTACCATTTAATGTATCCAACTTGTCATGAAATACATACAATGACAATTTTAGCAAGTTCGGTACATTAATCGGTAAATTTTAAAGTTAAGTACATACAATGATAAAACGTGACAGGTTCAATACACTCCCATGTACTTAACCCAAAATATAAACAAGTCGTCGGGTTGACCAGCAAATAAACGGGTTGACGTATCAGAAAACTCAATCCAAATATGTTTATCTTCATAATAAGTTCATGTCATGTCGAGAATTATCATTCTTAATCAAACTCAAGTTTATTTATGCATCAAAATTAAAAAGGTGAAAAAGAACATAAAACAAAAATAGTCAATTTCATCCTTAAAAGCTAAAAGAAAAGAAAATCGTTACATAATCTACATTCTCCAATCACCTTCACTTTAGTAGTTGTCCCTAGAATTTTGATGTTGCTTTTAAACACACATCCATTTAAAATTATACTAAACTAAATCATTTATAACAGTAACAATAATAATAATAACAATCAATATATATATATATATATATATATATATATATATATATATATATATAGGGAAGTTATTTTGCAAACCATAAAAAACGTGCAAACCGTGCAAACTCATGGTTGCACACGTAAAATCAGTGAAATTGATTCATGGAGTTGTTTAATATGATGAAAATGTTTCATAAACATCAAATTTTGAGGAAATTGTTTCATATGTTGGTGTTTTTTATTCATATGAAACTTTTTTATCGTTTCTATGAAACTTTTTCATTTCTACATAAATAAACATCTTCATATGAAACAATTTCATCACAAAATTTAGTATATGAAACATTTTCATCATATTAAACGACTCTATAAAAGATTTTTCATTGATTTACGTGTGCAACCATGAGTTTGCACGGTTTGCACGTTTTTTATGGTTTGCAAAATAACTTCCCACTATATATATATATATAGAGGTGAAAGTTCAATTGCAAACCACCTTTTCATTGTGAACGTGAGGACAGCCCAGAGAGCGCCACGTGGCATTTGAAAAATTTTCGACTTTAGTGTTATTCATACTGAATAACACTATATTCAGACTGAATAAAGCGTTATTCAGTATGAATAAGGCTTAGTTGCACTCTGACTTGGACGCGGGCGGGTAATGCCGCGGGTAAAGCCGCGGGTAAAGGCTTATTCAGTATGAATAACACTAACCCGCGAGTTTATTCAGAATGAATAAGCCTTTACCCGCCATTTCAGATTGCCACGTGTCGCGCTCTGGGCTGTCCTCACGTTCACAATGAAAAGGTGGTTTGCAATTGAACCCACCCCTATATATATATATTAAACATATATGGTAAATTAAAATTTTACCACCAACCTTCTTTCTTCTTAGAAGAGGGCACATTTTTACTTAACCCACCGTTCACATTCGTGAAAAACCCCATTAATCCCGGCCGGTACGGCAGGTACGACCGCAGTTGCCGTTGTTCGTCCTCCGTCTGCCCTCCTCCTTTCTTCTGCTTCAAGTACACCTCATATGCTGACGCCGTTAACTTTTTCGTTTTCTTAGGCCATCCTTAGTGGTACTACCTTTACCGGCTGCTACCCCAGCCGCCCAGCGTCACATCAGTTTTCCACTATCTTACCAACGCCTTACCAACACCATACCATTCCATCCTTAGTGGTACCAGTTTCTTGCTATGTACAATTTAATTAATAAAAAAAAAAGGAAAAGAAGAGATAGAGACAAAGGAGAGAGAGGGTGGGGTGGGTGGGTGTCTTCGAAGCCAGCATCCTCATGTAATAATCACAAATTTCTAATGGTGTGATACGAATCAGAAAAGTCCAATGACTAGGCGTCACGTCAGGTCCACGACGGATGACTAGGCGCGATTCATGGGAGGACGTTGAATTAAAAGGGGGACCACACTCAAAGCCGCCTTTATTGACTAGTCTCCGTCACGTGTCGCGCTCTCGGTTGTCCTCACGTTCACAACTGAAAAATGGTTCACATTTGAACTTTTCTCTTCTTCTCTCTCTCTCTCTCTCTCTCCCCTCTATATATATATATATATATATATATATAGAGAGAGAGAGGAAAGTTCAAATGTGAACCACTTTTTGGTTGTGAACGTGAGGACAGCCGAAAGCATGATACGTGGTGGAGACTGGTCAACAAAGGCTGCTTTGAGTGTGGTCCTCCCCTTTAATTCAATGTCTTCCCATGAATCGCGCCTAGTCATCCGTTGTGGACCTGACGTGGTGTCTAGTCATCCGCCACGTGTCGCGCTCTTGGCTGTCCTCATGTTCACAACCAAAAAGTGGTTCACATTTACCTCATATATTTTAATATAGGAGCTGTCCCAATGGTGTGATACGAATCATAAAAGCCCAATTTAATATAGATGGCCCAATAGTCAAAAAACTAAACTCATTTGATTAATTAGGGCTAGATTCTAATTCTATCTAGCCAATTTATACCCCTTTTCAACATTCAAACTGAATCATTTCATCATTCATCATTCTTCATCCATAATTCTACACACCTATTATTACAATTACAAACATGAAGCTCAAGCAATTGGAAAGTTTACTTGGTAATCTTCAACAATTCGATAATCCAAAGGTATATAGATTCATACACATATATCTATATCTATATATACTTTACTGAAAATTGCTAAAAAGTGGAAGGTTAATTAAGCAGATTGAGCTGGAACAGTATCCAACTGGAGCTCACATTGCTTCTCGTATGCTCTACACGGTAACTTCTTCTTTCATTTCATCTCCATTTGTGATATATATTTTTTTCAGATTTTTTTGGAATTTTTGAGTTATGATACTTGTATGTTTGTGTTTGAGATTGAATTCTAGGTTTAGAATTGAGATTGAAACTGTTTTTTGTTTGTAAATGGACCGATTGTGCTTCCAATTGTGTTTAATCGGATTCTAGGTTCAGATTCATGGCTTCCGTTTCAAAAAGCCAAACATTCTCATTACTCATATAATCGATTGCGAATTCGAGTTCATAAACGAACATCAAGCCGAACTCGATAATTAACAAGGTATTTGAGCTCGAGCACGAGCACGAGCACGAGCTCTAGTTAGTTTGAAAAGGTTATCGGAGGTCGAAACTGTTGCATTTTACAGCTAAACAAACTTTTCTACAAAGCTTAGCTCGTTCATAATCCCACTCGATAAAATCAAAAAAGCATGTATAAGACATCATTGCACTACCTTACACGAAACATATGGATTAAGTCCATCAAACGCATTCGCTATAAAGCGTGGTGTGGTTGCTCATCGTTTCCGCTCGAATAACTCAAGCTCGACTTGGCTGGACTCGAAAAATTTAATCGAGTTCCCAAACGAGCCAAGTCGAACATTGGTGTTATGAGGCCGGGCTCGTTAAGTGAAGCTAGTTCTATTTTGTGTTCGAGATCTACTCGAGCTCGAGTAACTTGTTAAAAGCTCAAATCGTTTACACTCCTAGCACTAATTGTGTGCAGCAGGACTATGACCAGATACCGATTGATCCAATGTGTGTGTTGCAGGCCTTTAGCTCAATGAAGAAGAAAAAAATATATATGAAAAGTGCATGCTTCCTTGATAAGATTCCTAATTGTTTTCGTCCAACTTCTTGGAAAGAGCGCATGCTAATTTCTTTGATAGTTACTTTTTTGTCTCTCCATCTGGCTTTAGTTTCGTAAAAATAAATGCTCTTTTTTTGTTCAATCTTACTGGACTAGGCAGAGAATTCATTTGGAGATGTGAGCGACAAAGTAGTAGCCGATTTCGGATGTGGGTGTGGTACATTAGGTCTTGCTGCTACTCTCCTGGATGCAGAGTGAGATTTTTCAAAATTTCCATTGCTTCTTCTATCCGTCTTTTATGTATCTGCGATTTGACTCTAAGTTGGTGTTTAATAGCCATGTGATTGGCCTAGATGTTGATGATGAGTCCCTTGAGATTGCATCAAGTAATGCAGAGGATCTTGAGGTAATTCCTCCTTTTCTAGTTATATAGTTCTTTTTGACTTCATACGTATTTTTACTAAAATGCTTGATCGTTTGTCTGAAATCCTTTAACAAACGATCAAAGAATCATTTGGACCCAAACCATTGTCGTCATTTTTTGTAGTGATATAATGGGGTTACATGTAACACACTGGTGATGAGAAACAATTAGATACGTAAAAAAAGATGTTACAGATTAATTTAACTGATAAATTCCTCTATCGTGGTGATATATTATCAGGTTGAAATGGATCTAATTCAATGCGAAATCAAGAACTTAAGATGGCAAGGTCTCTCTCTCTCCCCCTCCCATCTTTCTTAGCATCCTTTCTAAAATCCCATTTTATTGTATGCCATGCCATACCATGCTAGGAATATCGTGATCTTATTGTCGTCTTTTGCATTTCTCATGAGTAATATATTGTCATTTTTGTGCTATATTCATTAATCACCTATAGGGCTACACCACATTTTATATTTTCCTTTGTTCCAAAACCAGTGTCCACTTTCACTAGTATTTTCCAACTCTACCCTTAGGGGGTGTCTGGGATTTGCTTATCTAAGGTGCTTATTGACTTATTTCGTTGATGTAACGCTAATAAGCAATTTTTAGCGTTTGGATGGGAAAAAAAGAAAACTACTTATACCTTCTTGGTAAAGGAGATAAGGAGTTTTTGAAAAGTTATTACATTCTAACTTATTAACTTATTTGAAACAACTTATTAGGTTTTTAGTTATTTTACATATATAAGCAATCCGAAAAACTCCCTAAAAAACAACTTATCAACTTATTACGTTTTGGTACTGTCATAAGCTAATCCAAACACTATTTGTAAAATGTTGTTTTAACACCACATAAGTTGATAAAGCACTTTTACAGAAAAACATACGTTGTTTTAAATAAGCAATACTCCCTTTATTATTAGGGGTAAACTACATATACTCCGCATTGATATGTTCGTTATCACGATTTTATTAAAAAAATAATTAACAAATGGGGTATTTTATAATATCTCTAGAACACAACAAGTTCAAAAAAATAAAGTACTATATATTGAGCACTTCTAAAAGTTCACAAACCCACAAAAAAGTGCAAGTGTTGTTGAATTTGAATCATGAATCTTTAGAAAATGTGAGAATAATTGGGATGTGATTAGATATACGTGTAACAAATAATACATAACATAAATAAAGATTGAACCTACAAAAGGATGGAATCTAACTATTTTGGCAATTTTATCTTTTGTGGAACTTTATGTTACTAATTATGGTATTTATCTTTGAAGGCCAAATTGTTGATACTGTTGTAATGAACCCTCCATTTGGAACACGAAATAAAGGAGTTGACATGGAGTTTCTTTCTGTCGCATTGAAGGTAAAACCGATGGCTTCAATTATCCGTAAACTTCTCGAGGCATGAGATTGTGTGATAAGTGCCATTTTTGGTGAGAAGTGTGAGAAATACTTTCAAACCGTTGATCACTTTTAATCAAATACCCTCCTATGAATTGCGGCTTAAAAGGGAATTGATCCAGTGTATCTCGGTGCATCTTATCACGGTGTATCTCATCCTAATGTTTGTCTATTTCTCATCCAATTGTTGAGAACCACTTCTCACCAAATTTGGCACTTCTTACTAGAACCCAACCCAACTGCTGAAATTTGTTTGTGTCCTTATTTTTAAGTGACGTAATGCATACGAATTTTTACAAACTAATCAGGTTGCTTCTCAAGCTGTGTATTCGTTGCACAAGACAACGACAAGAGAAGTAAGTCTTCCTTTTTTCCTTTTTTGCTCTTGATTTGTTATTTAAAGTTCTTACTCATTGTCACATAAAAATTACGACATTTGAACAGCCGCTTGGTGTATTACAAATTTACAAGTGTTTGACCATTAACCATAATTTTTGTTCATCGTTTGATGATGACAAAATAGGCGAATCTTGTGGCTCTAAAACAACATTGGCCATGTTTGGCAAACTAGCTAAAAAGCTTGTTGGTTGATAAGCTAGTTGTTAGCAGATATGATAGCTGTTGGCTAATAAGTAACTGTTAGATTTAGTAAAAACTCATTGATACGCAAGATGACAAGGTAAAATGACCTAAAATACATGTTTGAAAAGAGAGTTGGAAAAATACAAGGGACGTAATTGGGAAAAAATAAAAAAGTGGAGAAACGCCCCTAGAGCTTATTGAAACGGTACTTGAAGTAATGTTTCAAAAAACTAGCTTATGACTAACCAAACAGGGCTTTTCAGTGAGCTAAATAATTTGGCTAATGGGTGCCAAACATGGTCATCATCACTATGCCATTTCATTGTAGTAAATAAGGAAACATAACTACATAGACTAGACTATTTGGTTGGTTTTCCATTAAGTTCTATATGGATAAAGTTGTCTGTGTGGATTGATCTGTGTGTATAGATTGAACATTTTTTGGTTTGGTAGGATCTAGCTTGTTCTTTTTTTTATTTTGGCTTTCTGCATAAAGCTCCCCCCTAAAAGCTTACTGAATAAGCCACGTTCTATATTATTAAGCGACTACCAAAGAACTATATATAGCTGACCAAATAAGCAGAGTCTCATTAAGCTCATTAAGCTGCTAAGAAGTTCCAAAAAAAGGGTATATTAGCAAGCTTCATGGTGCATCCCAAAACGGAATTGTTCCATTTTCGTACGACAACTTGAAACAAAAATCGTTCTAGTGCTCATGATACAACTACAAACATATCGTAACTTCAAGCTTAACTCTTTTTGCAGCTTGAAATCTTCTTCATACTTTTTAATCGTCTTTTAACCTTTTTTTCCTGGTGTGGTATTTGTAGCATATCAAACGAGCAGCATTGCGAGATTACAATGCTAGCAGCGCGGAGGTTATATGCGAGGTACGTCAAATTCACTCCATCTTTATTTTATAATCTTTTTCTTGTTTGACAACCATAAACTTACCTTAATTTAATAAGACTTGTTTGATTAGCCATAAGCTAATTTTTTGAATAACTACTTCAAGTAGTGTTTCAATAAGCTGTAGGAGCTTTTTTTCTTCTTCCAATTATGCCCTTCAAGTAGCGTTTCAATATGTCATTTTATGTCATTTTACATTTTCATCTAGTTTATCAACTAGTTTTTACCAAACATGATTAGTTTAACAAGTAGCTTTTCAGCTAACAACTAGTTTATCAGTCAATACTCTTTGGTTTCCATTAAGTCTTGTAGCAATAAAGTTGTCTGTGTGGATTAATCAGTCTGTGTAAATTAGGAAGGTTTTTATTTGGGAGGGTCTTCTGATAGATGGAAGTAGTGTGTTTTTTAACTAGGAGGCATGTAAACTTATTCAATAAGCCATGCCTATATCATTAAACCACTACCAAACAGTCATGTATAGCCGACATAACAAGATGTGAGTCCTATTAAACTCATTAAGCTGCTAACAGATACACCCTTAGTTTTTTTCTTTTACCTTGTCCAACTTCATATTTTTCTTGCAAATTGCCCAGCTTCGATATGATCTGCCAAAACTATACAAATTTCACAAGAAAAAGGACGTTGATATCGCTGTGGACTTGTGGCGGTTCGTTCCAAAACCGAAACACGAATCTTCATCGTGACGATTAATCTTGCATTGACCACTCGAAATCCATTGTAAAAGTTGTTGACTTTGAAGAATTAATTTATGTAATCTTTGATGTTCTTGTTTATATTAATTAATCAAGTACAGAAAAAAAGAAATTGAAGTTTTCATCATTATAATATAGTTTGATTGGATGCTGAATGTTTTGGATTTCACATTTTTCATGTTAATTTCTTTCTGTATTTTAACAATATATCTTTTAATTGATTCTGTAACGCATTTTTAGATAAAAAAAATAAAATAAAATCTGAATTTTATGTTTTAACATAAGTGAAAGTGAGTAAATGTATGAAGTAAAATAACATTAAATTATAAATCATAGAAATGGAAACAATAGTATCATACATTATAGGGATGAAAATCATAATTTCGAAAGTGCATCGATGAAAATCATAAACGATAGCATAGATTACTACACAGAGTTGGTTTCGAGTAAAAATAGCAGTTATTGTGAGCATGTTAAGAGGAGATCCTATCCTCTAAGAGATCAATTGAAAAACATTTATAAGCTAATTAGTTGGTTATTCTAATATTTAATTTTGAACCATTAGATCAACAGTAGTTACAAGTTATCAAGAGCTCAAATTTCTTCTTATACTTCTCATCTAAACTCTTATTCTTACATGATAAGCAAAATCTATTGCATAATCCAGGTAGAATTGAACATCTCGCTAATCAAAATCATCATTAGGAGTAGTAGCTAAAGCTGTGAGAGTGCTAATCGATCTATCGGGTCAACTTTTGCATATCCCACCCGGTCAAAGATTGTTGGGAGTGTTATCTTTTCTAACAATTGGCAAAAAAAAAAATGAAAATAAAAGCTAGGAATATGCTAAGCTTTGAGATTTAATTTCTGTCTCTAGTAACCGACTAACCGTTAAAAAGTTCAGTTAAATGAAAAGCCTTTTTGTTATCTTATCCATATTTTTTAGTCTTTTATCCGATTAAAGTCTATTTGAAGATTTTGGTCCATATGGTTTCTTGATTACATAAAAGACAAAATAAAAAGACAATATTGTTTGACAGATTCTTTAAACGGTCATTAGGCTATGCGCAACGGTGAGCGGGTGAAGCCCGCTGGCTTCCATTAAGCCCGCCGGGTTGTAGAGGGTTGGGTGTGTGAAAATGAGTGTCGGCGGGTTGGAGAACCCAATTTGCAAAGTGTGAGTTGTGTGTATGTGGTGTGTGTATGTTGTGTGAGAGGGTTGGATAAGAGTTGTAGAGGGTTGCAGAGGGCTTTGGGAGGGTTAAGAGAGGGTTGGAAAAAGCTGATGTGACATTAAAAAGTGAGAGAGTTAGAAGAGTTGGCTGTTGATTGCCTTAGAAGCAGAGATCAAATCCGTCCGTCTTTAAACAGATCATAATAACCATCCGGCAATTTCAAAAGTATAGGAACAAACGTATTTTTTGAAAAACCACAAGGACCAAATTTGTAGCTTATCCGGTGTTCCTACACTATAAAATAACAAAACTAATCCTAGCCTTTGATTCTACATCGACGGTTTAAAACGTATGAGACCTTTCCATTAGCCCGTGGACGTCAACCACACCTGATCATTTCTTCTACTTGGAGCTCAAGCCTCAAAAAGGAACTAATTCGAAGTTTCAAATCTGTTTGAAAGCTTACGATTTCACGAATTTTGAAGAATTTTTGAAGAATTTTCTCGCAATATGCTCTCGATTGATTGATTCTGTGTATGAAAATGGCGGTGATGATGTTAAGGAGCGGCTTACCGGCGGCGAGAAGGTTGAGATTTTCACGTTTCTTCTCATCATCGCCGGCGAAAATCGATCCGATGCGTTCCGGTGGTGTTGCCGGTGGTTTAGCGGCGGAGGATCTGATATTGGATGAGGAATCTGCTCCGGCGACCGTTGTGAAGCTTAATATGATGCCTACGCTTCTACAGCCGCGCGTGGTGGTTTACGACGGCGTTTGTCATCTCTGTCACCGAGGTTTGCTCTCGATTCCTTTTTTTATACTCGATAAATTAGGCTTTGTAGTTTGTGATTTGTGATTTGGAGGTTGAAATTGTTTGATTTTGTTATGTTTTTGCATCGTTCGTAATCGGATTGTGATGTTCGTGAATTTGATCAAGTAATGGACAAATTTAGGGTAAAATGACGATTAGTGATCGAAATTTCAGTTCATTAAGCCTGTCTAGCTTTGTTTCTCTAATTATGCTTTTTGAAAGCTTGATTCCTTCGTATAGTCTATAAATTATGCTTTATAGTTTGTGATTTGGCTGTCGAAATTGTTTTGATCTTGTTATGTTTTTGTATCGTTCGTACTTTATGAATTTGCTCTTGTGAGTTGTGATGTTCGTGAATTTGGTCCAGTAATGGACAAATTTAGGGTAAAACGACGATTAGTGGTCAAAATTCCAGTTCAATAAGCCTGTCTAGCTTTGTTTCTCTAATTATGCTTTTTGAAAGCTTGATTCCTTCGTATAGTCTATAAATTATGGTTTATAGTTCGTGATTTGGCTGTCGAAATTGTTTGATCTTGTTTCAATCCGTAAAACCTTTGGAAAGACTAGGCTCGTGTTTTTGTATCGTCGTAATTTGTGAGTTTGCTCTTGTGAATTGTGATGTTCGTGAATTTGATGAAAAAATGCACAAATTTAGATTTCCAGTTTCAATAAGCCTGTATACTTTTGTTCCTCTAATTATGCGTTTGAAAACTGGATAGAATAACCTGCCGTTGAAATTGATTGCTAAAATGAATTTGCTCTTGTGATGTTCGTGAATTTGATCAAGTAATGCACAAATTTAGGGTAAAATGACAGATTAGTGATCGCAATTCCAGTTCAATAAGCTTGTATACATTTGTTCCTTTAATTATGCTATTGAAAATTGGATAGAATAACCTGCCGATGAAAAAAAATCTAGATTCCAACATTTTGCTGGCTTGCGATGATAAATTGACGGCTGAAAAAATGGAATGTGTAGGGTTTCATTCTGGAGTAATGATTTCTGATTTCAGCATTGTCCATCCAGTAATCACTAACTGATTGCTAAAATGAATTTGCTCTTGTGATGTTTTTTGAATTTGATCTAGTAATGCACACATTTTAGGGTAACTTGACGAATAGTGATCGCAATTCCAGTTCAATAAGTCTGTCTAGTTTTGTTCCTCTTTATGCTTCTGAAAGCTGGATAGGATTACCGGTGAGAAAAACCTGGATTTAAACATTTTCTAGCCTTGTGCTTATGCAATGCAAATTGATGGCTGAAATGGAATGTGTACGGTTTCATTCTTGGGAAATGATTTCTGATTTCAGCATTTTCCATCCAGTTTTCACTAATTGACTGCTAAAATGAGATGTGTTTTGTACCACCAGAAGCCTGAATATATGACCTTTACATGAAATAAAGCCTTTGTGAAAAGTGATTGGTAGTCTATTACTAGGAAACTAGAAGAAGAGGACACAATTCATGCTCACAAGTCACAATCTATGTTTCATAGGATCTCACATGCTTAGTTGCTTACTTCCACAAAAAAAACTTTGGATGATCTTTTAACTTGTTGCTGTAGGGGTGAAAGTTGTTATTAAAGCAGACAAGGATAGGAGAATCAAGTTCTGTTGCCTACAATCTAAGGCTGCTGAACCATATATGAGAATTTGTGGTGTAGATCGTGAGGATGTTCTTCGTCGTTTCCTGTTCATTGAAGGACCAGAGGAATACCACCAAGGGTCCACTGGTTAGAACTTTTTTTTTTGTACTGATGCTTTTGTTAATTTATATAATTATATGTGTAACTTCTTCCACCATTAAAGAGGCTGATGCAGCCACCTAAAAGACATATAAATCCTTGCATCAGAAGGCATACCTGGTTCATGGGATTGCTGTCAAAATTACAAGGGTCCATTCTGAAAATGTGGATATTTAGCGGATGGTTTTTATTTAGTAATTGGCATTTGTAAGTTGTACCTTTTACATTTTGACTTTATTTAAATTTAAAAACAAACCTTTTAGTTGCAGAAATTCCTTCAAAAGAAAAAAAACCATGCCTGGAGAACTTGAACATTTGTCTCAATTTCTGCCACTGCAATGTTTTTCTGAACCAATCTACCATGGTTAGGAGTGTTCAAGTTTTCGATGTATAATGTGTCTTTCTTCCTTTTTTGACATTTTGCATGACTACAGTGTGTTTTAAGCTAAGCCACAGATAATGATTACAATTTAGAAATGTTGTAAACTCTATTATAATTGAAGGTAGTAATCCATTTGATGATGGATCTAAGAGTTTGTTTGGGAACATAGCAACCGGAATTTTAGACTGGAATCTTGCTTTAAGAAGGAAAGTAGGCTATGAAATGAACACTGTTTTGATTTTAAAGAGAGAACACAATACCAGTGCTAGTTATACAGCTGTTCTTTCATGTCATGAAAGTTGCAGTAACTTCTTGTCTGTGGTTCTTCTTCAATGGGTTCCCAATATTCATTTACTTCTTATTTGCTAGAGGTAATTTTAGGTATTTGACTCGATTGGCTTCTTGACACTCGCAAATAAGGTACTCATAGTCAATCATGTTGCTCAAACTATATGCAAAGTTATAATAGCTATTCATTTGCTGTGGAAATGTGATTCAACAATAATAGTTTCTGGGAGCTACATCGACACTTGCAAAACATACTTTTTGGATAACTACGTATGTACATTGTGCAAGTTGCAACTGTGCTGAGACAAACAATTTCTAAGATGGTAAACCTTTAGATCTTAGCTCGTACTAAAAAATTGCAGACCCCCTCTTACCACTTAAGAAACTATTACTCGGTCGGTGCTTATTAAGACTGAACCTCTTACCCAGACAATTATCGGTAGCTAGCTTGTTGCTTTGGGCTTTTGGGTGTTACAAATGGTATCAGAGCTGATCTTTGTACCATTGGGACGGTGGGGGCAAACCTCATCGGGTATGATGAGTCCTCGAGGGGAGGTGTTTGTGACTTCTTAGGTGAATCTAGGGGTGTAAACAAGCTGAGTCGAGCCAAGCTCGACCCCGATTAAGCTCGAGCTCGGCTTGTTTTAGTTCATAAAGCTCAAGCTCAGCTTGTCAAGGATTTAGCAGGCTCAGGCTCAGGCTCAGGCTCGGCTCGTTTGTCAGACGAGAGCCTAAATATGTTCATATTATATATTAATTGAGGCTCGTTTAGGCTCACGAGCCTAATCTAGCTTAATCATAAAGGCTCGAGCTCGGCTCAGGGCTGTTTAACTCGAGCTCGAATCGAGCTCTTAATGAATGGATCCCGAGTAGCTCATGAGCAGTTCGGCTCACTTACACCCATAGGCGAATCCCACCATGGGTGTTACAGATTCTCTTTACCTTATAAACAACCCATTAATTTTTAGGTATGAACTTATAGATTCATATTCATATTTATTGTTTATAGGTATAAACATTTGGATTTGTATAATTTTGCAGCTGCACTAAAGGTGCTTTCTTACTTACCGTTACCATACTCGGCATTAAGCAGTCTGATGGTCGTGCCAACTCCCATACGAGATGCTGCTTACGACTACATCGCTAAGCACCGGTATAAATGGTTTGGCAAGGAGACAAATTGTTTGGTGTTGAAAGAGAAGGAATTACTCGAACGCTTCATCGATAGAGACGAAATGGTTAAGAAGAAATGGTCTGATGAGTAATTCTGCATCTTTTTAGCCATACATAACCGTAAAGAGATTGAATTAAAATATCATTTCAGGTCATATACCTAAATGTCTCATCTTCTTTTTTATCAGATCTCGGCAAGAAACTTAGATTTTTGAGTTGTAAATTAGTAAGGTTACAAAGGGAGTTAATGAAAGGAAAAAGAGTAGAAGTCCAAAATGAACGGAAAAAATCTAAAACTGCAGGCAACATTTACGCATTTGTTAATTGAACTTTAGCTTTAGTTGGTCGTGGTCACCAAGAAACCACCGGTTTCACTTGGTGGACCTCTACAAACATTTTCCGAAAAGGTCAAATCTTTGATGTTGGATTGTGATCGTTGTTGGCAAAACGCACATCTATTACTTGTTAAATGCATATCTAGTTACTAATTTTCATTTCGCACATATCAACAAGATTCAAGACTTATTAACATTTTCAACGTATGATTTAAGCTAATTTTGATTATGTATGTATAACAACATCTAGAGACAAATTTTGTATAAAGACATAGGTTACATATAAAATTTTATACATGGTCACCACAACTATTACATTTTGTTAAATTTTGAAATTCCAACATTTTATTAGAATTTCAATATTATATGAAGATGAACAAATTTGAAATAAATAAGTACTTCCATTTCGAAATGGTTCATAGAATATATGAAGGGTGTACTTCCATTCTTTTTGAAGGTGTTGTGTTGTTACGTCAAAAGCTTATCATTACATCGAAAAATTAGATAATAAAGACGTATTATAAATAAGTAGGGAATGACTAATAAGGAAGATAATCATTAGCAGTGTTACTTTTGTCCTTCAATAACTAACTGAAGATAATCACCAGCTCCATATTTTTGGAGCTCTATTCAAAATCACACATTTAACATGCTAAATAACGATTTTGATTTCAGTGAGGATAAGAGTTGTGATGTGAAAGGTGAGAACGAAACATTCATTTATTTTCATTTGCATTTGACTACTTCTGTTTATCATGATCGAAACTTTAACAAATTCATGCATGTAAAAGCGTAAAAGTCCATGAAAATGACTTAAAAAGTGAAAGAAAAAGGTAGAGAAATATGATTGAAGATAGTTAAAGATAGATGATGCCATTGAAGGTGGTTGAAAAAATTAAGTTTAGATTAAAAAAGTTAACCCAAGAGCTAAGAAATTTTCTCATCATAAGTGTTATTTTCACAAGATTCTTTACATAAAAAAAATTACAAGGTAATGGATTTAATTAAAATCTCAAAAACATAAAAGGTTAAACCCTTGCACAAAAGGCAAAAGTAGAAAATGGTAGTGATTTAATCATACAAGTAATAACTAAACTTTTAGTAAAACCAAAGCCTAAAGATAAACACCAAACAACTTGTTTTCATGAATAACTAACAAAATTTACAACTTCAACAAACAAAAATGAAGTCAAAATAACATAACCCATAACAAATTTACAGATAAAATAAGTTTTCCTTTTCCAAATAAATCTTGTTTTATAATAATCCTATTTAAAAAGAAAAGAAAAAAACAGCAACAAAATGTACAAATAGCAATGCATGATGAATTCAATGCTATATAGATTGTTTTTTTTTTTTCCATTAGCAGATTTCTCTTTTTTTTCATCTTCATTTCCATTCAGCAAGGCTTCCTCTTGTCAACCTTTACATGAATATTGAACCATTTCTTCTTCTTTGTCCGATGATCCCTTGAATTTGACGACGCTTTTTGATTCCCGTCTTCTTTTGATTCCTTTCGGTTTTTACTTTTACGGCTGCTACTGCTGCTACTACTGCTACTGCTACGCTTTGTTGTTGGACTCGTAGTTGTGTATGATGCGTGTATCTCGTTTCTTTCTTTAAGAAGCTCATCAATCTATCAAAAGAGTTCTTTTTTAATTGATAGCGTAAAATTAATGGCTCTAATGCAACCCAAAAATCATGAGTAGAAAGGGGATCTTTTTGGGTGTGTTTAGTATGCAGATGGGACTGGACTGGACAAGCGAAAGTATTTGGTTTGCGGAACTTGATGAATTTAAAGGACATTCCTTTGACCAAATTCTCTAGTAATCTTTGGTTCACGGAATGAAGTTGATGGAATCCTTTAAATTTCATTAAATTCCACAATTTAAGAGGTTCGTCATTCTTTGGCATAAGCGAAGGAATTGAATTCCTACCAACCAAACGTGTAGTCCAATCTCATTCCAATTCCTTCAACAATGGACTCCAATTTCATCAAATTCCATTATGTGAACCAAACACCCCCCTTAGGGCAATTTAGTTCGCTGAATTCAAAGGAAATGGATGGAATTGGAATATGACAAATTTTTTTGACCGAATTCCTTAGTGATGTTTGGTTTGCAGAATAACTTCATGGGATCCTTTGAATTCCATAATTGAAGGAATTCATCATTTCTTGACTTAATTGAAGGAATTAGTTCCTGCCAACCAAACGAGCTATCAAATTCCATTCCAATTCCTTTGACGGATTCCAATTCCATCAAATTTTATTATATCGAACCAAAATGTTGTACACATGGGACATCAAGTTCTTTTTTGGTATGTCATGTAACTTCGAGAACACGGGGACCAGTTTTCGTCACTCCATCTTTCCCAGTAAACTTACTCCCTCCATTCCCAAAATAAGTGCCCACATTTCTATTTTAATTTTTCCTAAATATAAAAATAAGTGTCTACTTTCCCATTATACCCTTAATTATGAGATGTAGAAAGTTTCTCTCCCTCATTAAGAGTAAAATAGTCATTTAGTTATTTAAAATTACAAATTTCTAAACCTTGTGCCTTTTTCAGTGTGAACACTTATTTTAGGACAAATTTAGACACATTATTGGAAAAGAGTGTACCTACCATCAAGTGTTCTAATTCCCGTGGCCAACTTTCATACAACGATAATGGGAAATAATTTTTTTAACTAAAACCGGTTGTAAAAGCCAAAATACGGGAATTTTCACGGGACGGAAGGAGTGGCGTATTTTAAAAAAAAAGTAAAAAGAGATGGGAAATATTTTCGCTTACCGCTTGCATTTCTTGCGCATATCTGCTTGTCATCTCTGTGAATTGTGCAAGAACCTGTTTTGATTAAAAAAAAAAAAATCAAATAGGATTATTAAACACAAGAAATGCCATTTATATACGGATGAAACTTACGATGATTAACCAACCTGTTTATATTCGCTTTCAAACTTAGAAAGTTCCAACCGTTTTGATAAAATCTGAGCTTCAACTGATCTGAGACTTTCCTTCTCTTCTGCAAAAGAAGCTGTGCAGATAACTTCTATTGTGTAGCTTACACTTTTAAAGAAATTGTCACCTACAAAAGACAAAAGTAACCCCGAGTGTATCAACAAACAACCCAGAAAAATGAGTATACATGCGTGTTTCGAAAGCAGCTTAATGAGACTCGCAACTTATTCGGTCAACTATACATGATTGTCTGCTGGTTTAATTCTATAGAAAGTTGCCTACTCGATAAGCTTTTAGGAAGGAGCTTTATGCAGAAAGCCAAGTTCGGAAAAAATATGTCCCTCCAATTAAAAAACACGTTCTTTTCATCTATGAAAAAACCCTCCCAAGCAAAAACCTTCTTCAAATTCATATACAGATTAAATGATTAATCCACAAATACAGTTTTCTGTGCAGGACTTACTGGAAAACCAACCAAATAGCCCAACTTCAAATGAGAACCATAAATATTTTGAGAACTTGAGAACAAATTATTTCATGAGAACAAATTGCAACAAAAGGCATGAACACAATACCTCACATATGAAAAGCAATGAACTCACCAACAAACCAATGATGATTTTGTAAAAAATATCCTATGCTTATTTCTTATAGTCAAATGGTTGAAAAAATTCTAGGTCCGTATGTATTTTTACCCGTTGGGTTTTCTCTATTTTGCCATTATTATGATATATACTAGAAATGTGACGAATAGTCGATCATTCTTATTAAACTATATGATCAGCTGAATCTTACCATAAACAGCAAATACATGCATGCCAGCTTTAATTTCGTTTATTTCACATGGCTGAAATCCATCGAGTTTCTTGAAGAACGCAGTATCTGGATCCTTCGCAGATGCCATCTGAACCCCACTCGACAAGAAATTAAAAAAATTAAGATTATGCGAAGTGATACACCACTTGAATAGTCACGATTACATAAATCTGTGGCTCAAAATTTACTCACCGAATTAGATGATCGATCTAATCGATAGACTGGGAAACCAAGAAAATACATTCCAGCAGATGTCACCTTTCCTGATTTTGCACTATCTTCCTGCAACGAGATTTTATAGATTAGGGGTGCTTGGTTGGTTTTCCATTAAGTCTTGTATGGATAAACCTTCTGTGTGGATAAATCTGTTTGTATGGATTGGGAAGGTTTTTTATTTGTGGGAATTTTTTCATAGATGGAATGAGCATGTTTTTTTATTGGGAGAGATGTTTCAGAAAAACTGAGTTTTTGCATAAAGCATTAAAGCTCCCCTCGTAGGAGCTTACTGAATAAGTTACTTTCTATATCATAAAGCCACTACCAAATAGTCATGTATAGTTGACTGAATAAGCTGCGAGCCCCATTAAGCTCATTAAGCTGCTAACAAATATCCCCTTATAAACCCCAATGGGGCAGCCTACTGGTTAAGGCTTGGTGTTGGGGAAAAACCCACCCAAGTTCGAATCCGGGGGTGAGCAACCAGGGCCACTGAGTTAATCCCAGGGGAGCATGCTTTAGCTCTCGTAAAAATTGCCAAGGACGTAGTCTGGCCAAAGTCCAGGTGAACCTTCCCAAAAAAAAAAAAAAAAAAAAAAAAAAAAAAAAAAAAAAATCCCCTTAGTATGTCCCAAATAGGCGTTCACTTCCAAAAGTAAATGTCTAGTTTCCCATTCTACCCTTAATTTATGATATGGAGAAAATCTCTCTATTGTTAAGGGTAAATTGTATTTTAGTAAGTGTAATAACTACTCCTATAAATGTGAGCCTTTTTCATTGTGGGAACTCAGTCGGTATAGAAAGAACCTGATTTTGTGAAAATACAGACTTTAAATCTTCTTACACATAATTCATTCATCATGGTTTTTGAGTTTCTACTGTTTTAACAGGTAATAATAATTATACCTGCAAGGCAAGATTCAATCCACCGTTTTCGTCGTGATCAAAATACAAAAGCTGCACAAAGTTGAAGCCTTTTAGGTAAACACGCAGGAATAAAAATAGATACATGTAATTCAGATAAGAAGAGAAAAAAATTTGGGGAATGATAGCATTAATGAATTCACCAGTTGATGAATATATTTGAGTTCCGAAACAGTCAAAAAACAATCTGGACAATCAAGAATCGTTATTGGTTTCTGCAATTTTACTTGGACTATGCCTATACAAGACAATGGGCTCTAAAAATGAAATAGAAGCATATGGTGCGACGAATGAGATACTTCCCATTTGGAATAATATAATGAAGCCTATCTGGCAAAAAAATAAACTTGATATCAATCATGAATGGCCCATAATGCGAATGGCGAATGACCCTCAGTAACTGTTGGGAACATGGAATGGAACATGCATGCATACATATAGGCCTATAGGGTAAGGTTCAGTAAAAAAAAATGAACTGAAGAACACCCCGGTAACCGTTATCTCACAATTTCTCACAAATAACCATGTTTTCAAATGATTACCACCCCATTGTGTGAGAAGAAATAAACAAGTTACAAACCTTGAACTTGCTCTTGTCTGATGATTGCACTCGGCAAACTAATCCAGCCTGTGCTTCCTTCTCTGTTATTGTAACAGAATAGAAATGAGCACATTGCTTCTCAACCTGTAACGAAAATGCTAAGATTCCTTATAAACAATCACAATGCAAATAAAACTGAAAAATAGGAAAGTATAGCCTACCTTTTTAACAACAGGTTGCCCTAAAGCAATCGGGTTAATAGTAACTGTACCATTTAGTGCCTCCTCCAACACGGTGGCAGATACAGTAGTTTTTATGGGTACTCCAAGTTTGCTGCAATAATATGTATAGTATATAAACCTCAACTTCATAGACCGATGCAGCTTGCAAGCATAAATGAATGAACAGAAGAAATAAAATATTTAGGGTGAGTTTGGTATCCAGACAAGGAGAACATAGCAACTGTTCAACGTTTGGTAAGACAGAACTGGACACGACGGAACAATAAAATGACCAATTTACCCCTAATGAATTGTTTATATCTTTTATATATTTTGATTTATTTATGTAATTTATAGTAAAATATATCATAAGAAAATTTTCGTTTAAGACGATTAAATGACACCAAAATAAAAGGTTTGTGTAGTTTCCAATTATTATTTTTTACATTATATATATATATATATATCATTTATATTTTGTAAATTACATAAAATAACCAAAAAATAGGTATTGAGAACAGTAAAACAAAAGTTTATATAGCATAAAATCCAATAAATAAAATTCAAAGAAGGATAAAATGTTAAGACGGAGGCATATGTGATCTTTTAGAAGATATGTACATTTTATTTTGAATTTATATTGGTAAAATATAGCATGCTCCCTCCGAGGATGGAACATGCCTGTTCCACTTTGTTCATGTTTGTTCCACATAAAAAGTCCTGAGCCAAACATGGAACAATTATCTCTATCCTGTTCAATCCTGTCCGATGTACCAAACTCACCCTTAAAATAACATCTTGATGTCAAAACACCTGAAAATTGCAGCAAACATGGTATTCATAGCACCTAAACTTGAAAGATCTAGCTCCAAATCTTGACCATCATTTCCAACAGCCTGCACCCATAACATTTACGTAAACACAAACCAAATGCCCACATCTGTTGATAACACCACTTGTGAAAAATGGCCAAGCACAAAAGTAAAAATTCTGATTTATTTCATAATTTGACCTCAAAACCAGCAGTGTCATATTGATGCCGTTTATCGGATCGGACAATATGTTATAGGAGAATGTTATCTCGTTAAACATATCAGTTGCTTTAGGATCATTCGCATTCTTGTCGGGATGGTACCTACGATACAGTTATCAACATAAACTCATAAGAAACATAAATTCATCAGCCTAACAATTGCCAATGTGATTCAAATTAGTTTTTGCTTCGCTATGTATGTTATATCTATATATACATATAAATTCTGCCATATGACTTCAATCACCTAAATTTTTTTATCTCTTATGATTCATTAGCATTTTTTGAGGCTGTAGTAGCAATTCTTAATTTCTAACAAATCATTAAACACAAATTTTGGTGCCAAAATGATGGTAATCTTACAGATTTTTTCTCAGTTTCCCCCAAAACAAATCAATGATTCATAATAAATTAATTTACAACACTATCATCACTCTATATACCAAATCCTACTTTACATAATTCATAAGAAATTAACAATTGCTAGCTAAACTAAACCCTAAGAGGTCAAAATTTCTAGGTTACCGAATTCATATGGCGGAATTTCTCAGTATATCTAGATATAAATTCAACCGACAGAAAAATATATATATATATATATATATATATATATATCGAATTCGAATCACGAACAGCTAAACAAAACCTAAAAACTAATTTCTACAAAAAAATTATCAAAAAACTATTTCGAATTCGAATCACGAACAGCTAAACAAAACCTAAAAAACTAATTTCTACAAAAAATTATCAAAAAAACAGAAAGCAAAAACTACTACAAATTCGAATCACGAACAGCTAAACAAAACCTAAAATAACAAAATTCTACAAAAAATTTATCAAAAAACAGTAATATAGCTTACTTCAAAGCCAATTTACGATAAGCACTTTTGATTTCCTGATCTGTTGAGTTTCGAGAAACGCCAAGAACATCGTATGGATCTCTTAACGACTGCTTTTCTGCATCGTTTTTCTCCGATTTCGACTTATTACTCGGCATTTTTCGATGAATTTTGAGCTCCACGAAGAAGAAAAACCTAAAAATTTGTGTTAAAAACACACAAATCGAAAGGTTTTGGTGATTTGAGAGCAATTGGAGGTAAATTAATCGATTTCTACGAAGAAATTTGAAGAAGAAGAAGGAGGTATGAAGAACAGTTGGAAAATTGGAAAAACCCTATGCGTTGTAGAGAATCGCAGCTCTCCCTCTTTGGAGGAGAGAAATGAAATGAGTGTGTTGTTGTTGTTTGTTGTTGATAGAAGTTTTGTCATGGAATGGAATGTTGCAAAACCACTCCCTTTAGAACTTGGATGTTACAAGTGTGGTCCTTTTTCTGTATTTTTTCCGTAGTTAACAGGTGTATTTGAGATGCAGACACGGAAAATTTGGTTGTGGTTTAAAGTTTTGTGAAATGTGAATGTGCTCGTTTGATTAATAGCTTTGTTGATTTCGTTGGGGTCTGGCAGCTTATGGCTCTTAGGCGACTGATCTCGTTGGAGAGGGATGAAACCTGTTACGGTTAGTGCGTTGAGGTGTTCTAGTCTATTTAACTTTGGAAGATGTAATGGTCGGTTGGGTTCTGTTGAGCTAAGTGGTTGGTTGTTGGCAGGGGGTTAGTTGGTTAGATAAAGAGAATGGATTTTGTTTGTATTTGTTTTTCTGCAGTCATTCGGTTGCTGTAACGTGGCATAGCGTGTTATAATTCAAGCAAAGCGTTAGAGTGGAGCCCCATAAGGGCTAACGTGGTGGCAAACTCAAACCTTGAAGTCATAACGCGTCGTAGCGAGTTATATTAGAACCATGATCTCGAGACATGGGTTCTAATATTGCCAATTGCATTTCTCGTAAGTATATATGTTATTTGAAAGAGGTAAAGTAAATTTGATACATATGGGAGTGTTTTTCCACGAACCAGTGCAGACTAGGATCATAAATTATAAATGAATGACTAACTCACTACACTTTATCAAACTTTGGTTTACTAGGGGTGTACAATATAACTTTTTCATTGTGAAGGGGGCTAAGGTGAGAATGCATTTCATCAAGTGAAAAATAGAAATAATAATAGTAATCTTACAAAACAATAGCCATTGGTATCATATAAATAGTGAGTAGGTCATCATATCATATCATTATTCAATTGAAATGTTCAATTATCAAAGAATATGCCATAATATCTATGTCTCATTGTATTTATTAAATATTTTCTATACTTAAATGTTATTACAACATTATTTTGAATAAAGGTTTAGACAATTTGTTTAAATTATTTATTTGTATTTTCATAACTACATTATTAATTTTTAAATACTTATTACTAATGATGGTTGAATGATGAGTTAATTTATTTGGTCGTAAATCTTGTCTAATTAAATTTGAGCAAATATGGTGTAATAAGAATTATTAATATAAGTCATAAATATATGTTATTTAATTATTTGCTTGAGAATTATATATTGAAAATGCAATAGTAACATTACTATTTTTATGTATCCTGTACTTATTATTTAAAGTAAATACAATAATTTATTACGTTATATCGAAATAAATAAATAAAATTAGCTTACTTGATAATACTTTTATGTCGGTATATTTTATGTTCTTTATTAATCAATATAAAACATAACGAATATTGTTTTTATCTATAATATGAATTGTCATTTTACGATAAACGAAACTTTATTTGATTTAAACGCTTGTGATGTTGAATTTTGATTGTATGTTTTTAATCAAACAAAATTTGGTCACTATAATTGCCGACACATTTTTTGATATTATTATGATAACCAAACACGACACTTAAACTATAAAGTAGACCAAAAACTGTATTTTTTTATAATTAAAATATAAATCGATTTAAATGTATATATGCAACAACTAGAATAATATTTAATTGTTGTTTTTAAACACATATATAATTGTATACTTGTATCGATACGAATCATCCTATTTGAAATTTTTTCAAGAAAAGAAATTGCAATTAATTCAAGACATAACTAATTGAAAGAATTTTTTATTTATTTCCAACAAATCTATAAAGATTGAAATTAATATTAGATGGTTATTTAACTACCGTTGTTATTAAACTACATTTATTTTGCTTAATATGTATACACTTTTTATGATTAAATAACTTAAGTTTATAGCAATTCAATATTGTCATCAAATCACATGTTAAAATATATAAATGTTATTATTTTGTAGGATTGGTTGTTATAAAGCAAGATACTTAAATTTCTATATTATCGGAATCTAACAATCAACTATACATTAATATATCATCTTACGTCAAATCAACAAAAAGTATTAGAATTTTATCAATTAATAATTGAATAAGAACTATTTATATCGAAGGTATATCCTTTTAGAATTGCTACTATAATACCGATGGGATTGAAATGAAGTATTTAGGAACTACTTTTTTGAACCAAAATATATTAGATTTTTACATGCGGAGTTTGTCATTTCTAAAACTATGATTTGATTGGACTGGATCATAGCAAATAAATATAAACATCTTCAACAAAATATTCGATAGATAGTTAAAAAATCACAAAAAGAATTACATTTTATTTCAAGAGATTCTCCATTCTAATTATTACAATGTTAATTATAATGTTGTTGATAATCATTTCTAAGAAGTTATCCAAATTCAAATAATTTTACATTCTCTCTCATAATTTTCTATTTTGAGGACATAATGAAAATTTTGTTCAAACAAAGAAATTCTTAAAATCTTCATTTTCTAATTTTAAGTATTGCTATGGTGGTTAAACACATCTCCAATAGATTGTCCTAGATGTTGGAGATTTTTAGCAAATATTTTGATTATTAAAATTCTTTAAAATTTCTATAAAATGATGAAGTATGGGAATCATATTTGAAAAACTTGCTAAAAAATGATCACCATGAAAGAGATAACTTTTTAGTTATATTTTATCAATTACAAACTTTGAAATTAACCATTTATAAAAGAAAAATAATATTTTATTATATATAGATTATTTTAATAATATAATTAAGGGTTTAATTTATGAAATGGAGTATGGAGTTGAATGCAAATTGTCTAAAATTATAAAATGAAAGTATATTTTGAATGGCTTTAATAAAAGGTATTCAATTGAAATTTGTAAAAAAATATGACAATCAACTTTGTTTCATAGTTCAGTTTCATCACCTAGTTTGAATATCACATAAAGAACTATGCAAAAAATCATTAACGATTATATGGACCAAAAAATCATTAAGGATTATATGGACCAAGTTTAATGTAAGTTTTTGTGTTTATTAGATCGATATTCAAGAATGACAACCAACTTGGTGTGTATAACCATAAATAAAACCTTTTCCAAACAATTTGGGGTATCCAAACCAGCATGAACTAATCTGTTGGATAACCATGAATGACCTCTGGTCATTGTATGTTAACCTTCATAACCACAAGTGTTTTGATAGTTCATGGATTCTATTGAACTGTATATTGAACTTGTTACAATGTTCAAGTGCTATTATCATGTTCAGATTTTGTTGACTAAATTATAATATGTGATAAAGTTGATTGTTATTGTTTACATCAACCCATAAAAGAACCGATATAAGCAACGATTCAAATTCATTTGATATGGTTTCTAGGATTTAAAAAAAATGAAATTTGTACAACATCATTAAGAATTTCACTTTTTCCTTTTTTAATAAAAAGAGAAATAATTAAAAGGAAAAGTAAATAAAAAAATAATGAAGTAATTATTACTTATATTAAGCAACATATAAAAGAGGTTGATTTGATACCTAATCAAAGATAGAGATGTTCTTCCTTAATTTCCCCCCTTTGGATTGATACTCCTTTATTGACAAAGTCAACTTACCATCAACAAAAGTCAACAAAAATACCTCTCAAATAAATATTATAAAAACATATCAACTTCACCGTAGCATATTAGTTTAAAATTTGATTCAGATGCATTTTAGCTTAACAATATCAGATATTGTTCATCTTGTTTACATCAAAACTCACGATTTTTAAAATATATCTGATAGAAAATGTGTTCAACCCTTTTATAAAGCAACCTTACGTAACATAAATATAAAATCTTCATGAAAGATAAAAGCAACAAATGACAAAATGAACCGACATTTGATTAAAAATACGTATTATAATTTTTACATATATTATAGATCAAAAATTATTATAAACGTTGATAAAAATGTCTCTTTTTTGTTGCGATCCTAAATCTTATGTCATGATTTGAATATTCCAAAAAGAAAGTTGAGTGTGCGTCTTTTTTGTATTAGATCTAATATAACATGACATAAATGGTAAATTAAATATTATTGTTGGATAATTAAATATAACTTTGACACCTAACTTATGATTAAGAATCTTATTCATAACATCGCGGGATTAACTTAATTAACAATGTTGGAGTTTATTGTGTGGGATTTTCCCTGAACGGGTGCTGGGTTCGAATCCCAGCTAATGCCTTGAACTCTTGAAGCCTTTTAAATGGAAACTGGATGGCTAGTTAGGGGTGGTTATTCTCCTTAGAGAGGTTTCAAACTCGGATCATCGAGACTTGGTGGTCGGTGCCATGATAGCACGATAATACTCCGTTACACCAACATATCGTTCAAGAAAAAAAAAAACTTGGGTATTTTAAAGATTCCCTTAAAAAATCACCGATTCAAATCTTGCAAAGCTATTGATTTTTGTATCCATATTCTAATTGGATTTCTAGTTTGCTTAAATCTATTATTTGGGCTAAGCAATAAAATGCACCATTAATGGGCCACTTGAATTGGGCCAATATCAATATTTAACAAGTTAAATAAATATAATATTGTTGGTGTTTTCAGATATTATATACTTTTCTAAGTTGATTGGAATATAATATTAGATACATGAGTTACATTTTATTTGGGTTGAGAGAATTATTGTGTATTAGTTTGATTGAATAGATGGAGATTATAAAAGTGTATTACCAAAGTTCTAATACCTTAAGGTTTATAAAATGAATGGTACTATTGTAAATAGTTATAAATACATTACAAGCCTGGAAAGTAGTTTGAATAAGACTGACTAGTAAAGTGTAGTAAATTATAACTTTTACAATGCATGTATGACTCTTTAAGCATAAAGTAAGAAACTAGCTTAATAACCTCTTGATCAACTTACACTTATTGTGAAAGTTATTGGTAGCTCATAGATATCATTCTTTACCTATATGAGACCTAACCTATTATCACAAATTCCCCGGCTTAAATTTGAGAGTCTTTGTTAATCCTACCCAACATCCTCTACGTTGATCGGTGATGAGGAATTTAACAAAAAATTTTACAAACACCACTTAGGGACTCATGTCCTCAATGAGGTCTAGCCTCATCCAAATGGCACAAGTATTAACTCCAATACTTTTTTATAGTTCCCCAAAGTCAAAGCCAGTAACTTATAAATCAATTTGAACCACTCTGAAAAGTTAATCGCATGACACGATGTAATTCTTTACTTCTATGGGACATGTTGTCACAAACTCTCAACAAAAAATCCGAGGTCATTATCGTGTTCCCCAATATCCTTATTGGATTGGTCAAATCCAACAAGTTTGCTATGACAACCAACATACTTACTAGATTTAGAAAATTGGTACATGTTTTGAGCTCAATGTCAAAAAGCATGATTGATTGAAGAGTGATCGACTAAATTTTAAATTGTGATAAAGAATTCGCATTCATATGATGCCTATTATTACTCGATGAACTACTTGGTGATGGCAAGAAAGGGTCAAGTTGTCAGCAATGGTGAGGTAATGATGTTGTTGATAGCAAAGGTATTGTAGCCCGTTGGAGATGTGATAATACTAGTATTGGCGAGGAATGGGGACGTTGGAGAACTGGTGTGCTGTTAATGTTGCCAATACAGAGAATTGTTGGTGTTGTATGTGGACGAGGAGGACTGCTGAAACATTTGTTACATTGAGCTAACTTTAAAAGTTTATGTTGTAAATATATGCTCGAGACCCCCCTCCCCCTTTAAATTTATTGCTATTGAATAATAGTAACCTTTTATGATGAGATATTAACATGTAAAATACCTCTTATTTATTATTATCATTGTAAAATGAAAATGATTTTAGAATACAACTTTTTGTAAAAATGATGATTTTTTATTATATTTTTGATCTCTTGCTAATTTTTTACATGTAGCTATTTTTTGGGGTCCAAATTGGAACAAAATTACTTTATATAATAACTAGAAAGACAGCTTTTGCATGGCCCCTACAAAAAGAATTTTGAATCTTATCACATGCCCTAATTTTTGATAAATTTGATTTGGCAAAAGTCAACATGGTGAAATAGATAAAATCAATATTATAACAATTTAATGACCCCAATTAATCTAATTTATGATATGTGACAAAGAAAACACATTCATTATGTTTCACCACATACCCCATCCAATTTTTATAAGCTTATTTTTCCATAATCACAATATCATCCTTTTTTACATATAGAATACACATAAAATAAAGAGTAAATTATGGATTTGGTCCCTGTGGTATTCATTTTTTTACTACTAAGGTCCCTAAACTCAATAAATTATGGATTAGGTCCCTATGGTATTCAAATTTGCACTACTAAGGTCCCTCCCACAAACAACCATCTACTTTCACTATTAAAGTCAAGGGTATTTTAGTCTTTTTAGTATTTTCTTTACTTAGCAATTTTTTATTAATATTTTTTTTTTACATTTTTGAATCTTCATCTTTCACACATTGAAGCTCAAGAACAATGGAACACATCACAACACCACCACCACCATAATCTCTCCTCGAATCTCATCTTCCAGACACCTAATCTCATCCTCCATATTACCCTCACACATAATCTCATCCTCCATACCCTCAATCTCTTCCCTAAATCCGGTCGTATGATTCTTGTTTCCACAAATGGGTTTCCCAAAAAACTAATTTCAACCTCACCGGCGAATCTTTAGCCCATTTCATCGACTAATTCGACCGTCGTCACGATTTCAAAGCGACCCATGAAATTCTTGTCGCCAGCAAAGGGATTTCGAGTGTCAAGATCAAAGAAGGGTGTTGGACGATGGTGGTGTTGAAATTCAAAGAGATGATGAAGATTTGTAGCCAAAAACTTTTCTCCACTTTAAGATAACCACAATTTCTTCTCCACTTTGCTTCTTCTCCATTTTTCTTTTTTCTCCACTTTTAGATAGCCACAATTTCTGGGTTTTGGATACGATATGGGTTGTTTAGGATCTCATTTTGGGTTTGTGGAATCTCATACTTTTGGTTTAATTTAGGTTTTTTATTCATGGCTTGATTTATTATGATTTTGAAAATTGATTCATGTATTGAATTAGGGTTTGTAGACCATACTTTTCTGGAAAAAAGATGTAGATTGAATGATGTTCATTATTGTTCATGTTGTGAAGATGAACATTTATGAGTTGAAGATGAAGATTTATGTGTTGAAATCTTGAAGGTGTTGTGATGTGTTCCATTGTTCTTGAGCTTCAAAAATGTAAAAAGAATATTAATAAAAGATTGTTAAAGTAAAAAAAATACTAAAAAGACTAAAATACCCTTGACTTTAATAGAGAAGGTAGATGGTTGTTTATTGGAGGGACCTTACTAGTGCAAAATTGAATACCACAGGGACCCAATCCATAATTTATTGAGTTTAGGGACCTTAGTAGTAAAAAAATGAATACCACAGGGACCAAATCCATAATTTACTCTAAAATAAAATATATTTTCTTATTATATAAAGGTTTTTAGTAAACTTAACTCCTTAGTTTTGTATAAATATAATTTAATAGGCTTTTGGAAAATCTTATCACATAAATATATATTTGAATTAGGAACTTTAATGTTCGGTTGAGAAACCTCAATACAAATATCTCCTTATGAGAAAATTAAATCAATATATTTTAAAAGGAGGTATTTATCAAACCAATCAACCCACATGCATGGAACCGTCTCAAAAAATTAGTCTTATACGTATTTAAGCAAAATAACCTCACTTTTTACTAAATGAGTTGTGCTTCAGATATTTCTAAAAAGAAGGTATTACTGGCAACACGATAAATAAAGCAAATAAAAGCCTTAAACAAGTAATTGATAAAAATTAAGAGACCAAGAGAAAAAAGCTCATCATTTCAAACAAGAATTACATATCGAGAAAAGCTAAACCTCAATCATACCAAAAAGACATGGTTATTATGCTTGTCTCATCATTTCCAAACTCCACCCCTTCCCCCCCCCCCCCCCCCCCCCCCCCCCCCCCCTCTTTAACTCCCAATTCTCAAAATTTATATTTGATTTGATTTACTCTACTTAATTTATTCACAATAAGAGATTTAAGAAGATAGTAAATAATCTAAGCTTTAAACAACAATGGCCAAATAATCTTCAAATTTTAACTTTAAAACAATGATACATATTATTGATAACTCATCACTCATGGTTTATATGAAACTAACAAACTTAATCTTCCAACTAAGTTGAAGTTGATTATATAATAAGTAAACTAGCAACAATAATTATATTTCTAATTGTCAGAGTATTTTGAAAAGGAAGGAACATCTTAGGAAATCATTTTCTCCAACCATACTTCTATTAAGAATTAGGTTGTTCGTTTGTTTTCTTCTAACATGAACTCCTTAACCTATTATGAACCTTGGGTTATCAAAGCTTTTCTGACTCGACCTAGTTTAACCACTGAAGAATCCGTCCATCTTTTGTTACAGTAAGAGCTGTTACTGGAATAACTCGAACATGTAAGGGAGGGTAAAGGCTTAGCATAGGCAGAGGATCCAATATGTAAAAGTTATCATAACTAGATTGTCTACAGACTATTTCTCAATTCACTCCTAAATACACCTATACTATTACTATCCAAATATTTTATAACTAACATTTTTGCACTCTATAACTATACAACGAAACAAATAAAAAATACTTAAAGTACAACGTGAGATTGATCTATTTTTGTGGTTTGTAAAACCTACAAGACCATAAAATAACGTTAACATCATCAAAATATTGTGAGGTACAAAACAACCAATCTTAATAGCAAAAACACTACAAATGTTTGCATTTACAATGTTTTACTGTGAATATTTAGTATTATATATTTATATGATCTCATGAATCTTATAAAAAAGTTTGGTCTCATTTGATTCTATGCATTTATTGATCAGATCGTTTTAAAACCAAAACTTTTTACTCCATTAAAGACATATACTTCACTCCATATTTTGTTGTTTTGCCTAGACTTGCAACTAAAATTTCTCAATTGAAAGGTTGTAAGTTTTAATACATTAGTTATGTAAACTTATTTCTTTATGTTTTATTAATTCACTTGTTATACATGTATGATGACATTTATTTTTTAAGAGATGCTTTAATGAAGGCGTTTTTCACCTTTTATATATAAGATATGATGTTGAAGTTTGAAATATAAATCAATAAAGTTGTTTATTTTTGTAAAATGATAAATGTATAAAGTTTTTCAATTTACCCATTAGAATATTATATTGTTTAATCTATATATGAACCTATACATTTCACAATTATAAAAAAAGTGTTAGAGATGCTCTAAATGGTAAAAAACGGATAAGAGGTAAGACAAGTCTGGAAATTTGAAAAAGATAAACGATTTGAACGGTTCTACCTCTCATCAATCAAAGATAAAACTTGATAAGACTTTTTTTGTACAAACAAGATGTATATATATCTCTCCAAAATAATAAAAATAATAATAATTTTATCATGGCATCGAAGAAAAACAAGAACAAAATCATGCTTACTCAATATGTAGGCTCTTTTACATCATCATTATGTCAAGAGAATATATTTCCCAATGAAAAATAATGGAAAAGATTGACATCTTTTCCCTTTAAGTAATGCCTAATTTGACTTTTAAATTCTATAATTTAAATTCTATAATTAGATTTATTTAATTTTTGGCTTTTTTCATCATGATTTAAAAATTTCCAAACTAATATAATAAGAATTAAGAAACAAACAAACAATGTAAAATGATGAATATAAGACCATTAATTACAAATTTCAAAATACAATTTCAACGAGTAAAATGATAGATCAATCATATAGCTGTAAATGGAGTACTAATTTTATTCATGATTCTATAGTACTAACAAATTTACATTATACACATTTTCATCAAGGTTTATTTCGAGTAGTATTGGGTTTTTAGACACTCGACGTACAAATCTCCAAAGCTAATATAACATCCACACAAATCCACGGTAACTTACTCACACTAATTATCTACGACGAAGAGTTCTTAAACCTAGTTTTTATATAGATTTAAATAGAAACTCATCTTTTATTGTGAATGTAAGGGGACAGCTGAGAGGGTCACATGACAAATTCAGTTTGAATAACCATGTATTATTCAGTATAAATAATACATGATTCAGACTGAATATGCCACGATGTGCTCTCGACTGTTCTCACGTTCGTAATGAGAGATGAGTTTGCAGCCGAGCTTTCGTCTCTCTCTCTCTCTCTATATATATATATATATATGATAGATTAATCACAAACTATGACAATAAATTAATCATCGTCACACAATTTAGAGCTAGAGATTAATCACATTCTTCAGAGCTATATATCATATTTGAATTGTTATGTGGTTTGTAAGTTTGTAATATTTATCAACTTTGTACATGATTTATCACACACACACACACACACATACTTATGTAGAGTTGGTTCAAACAAATACAATACTTATTTTAAATAACACGAGAACCAACAAAATTACTTATGATTTTGCATTAATTTTAAGAAGAAAAAAAATGTGAGCGACTTTAGACATGACTTGTAAAATCGCGTGAATTATATATGATTTTGTTAGTTTTCGTGTTCTTTTAAACATGTACCAATCTAGTTTGATCCTCCCACCACACACACACACACACACACACACATATATATATATATATAGAGAGAGAGAGAGAGGGGGAGAGACAGAGAGAGAGAGAGAGAGAGAGAGAGATGCATGATCAAACAAGAACAATAAGTATTTAAAAGAACACGCAAACTTAGAAAATCATATATGATTCACGCGACTTTGCTCATGACATTAAGTCGCAGCCAAAGTTAATTCTAATGTTTTTTTTTAAATAGATATCGTTCTCATTTTAACCCAACTCTCTCTCTCTCTCTCTCTCTATATATATATATATGTATGTCTCTGTTAAAAATACATATTATATAATAATAATATGAAAAAACAAATTAAGAAACCAGAAACACGGATGAGGATTAGGGTTTTTTTTTCAATCAACTTAACTGCTTAGGTTTGATTAATTTTTAAAATATAAAGAAACTCCACATGAATATTGGATGGTACTACAATAATCCAGAAGTGGGTATCGAAAACCCTAGCTCAAAGAAAACACACACACACACACACATATATATATATATATGCTGTATATATAACATGTATAACAAAGAGATGATCTAAACAAGTTTGACTCCATGTCTATATATATCTGCATCGTTTTTCCATGCAATATATAAAATAGATTCATAACCATGAAAAATAAACATTAATCAATATCAATATCTTTCATAAAATAGAAACTTCATACATATATACCTACCACTTTCTTTGTAATTCAACTTTCACAACATAAAACAACAACAATTAATCATCAACAACATATTTATGATCATCTTCTTTCAATATTCAACCCCTTAAACAGAGATCTTCAAATAAAAAAACAAAAACAACATGAAGAACTTACACAAGTCAACAATATATATAACAAGTTACATACATATATGATATATATAAGGATATATGGTTGTTTGATCTAAAGCAAACAATCGGACCAATATGCTTTCATTCCCCATGAGATTGAGATTCAGAAGAACAAGATGAAAATCAGTTAGAGAGAGAGAAAAAAAAAGAGTGTTTTCAAAGAAAGAGAAGAAAGAGTTGACCTTTAATTTGACCTAGCTAATTAGGGTTTCTTCTTCTTCTTCTTCAATGAACCCATATCTTTTTTCTTAATCTCTTCTTGATCTTATTCAAATGAAACAGTTATGTATATACCTTCTTTCTAACTCTCTTTAAGGATCTTTTCCTTTTGGGTTTTATGGATCTTTGAGGAGATAAGAGTAATGATGAGAGAGAGAGGTCAGCAGCAGACATGATCATTGTTGCTAGCTGCTCTTGCACCTTGATATATATATATATATATATATAGAGAGAGAGAGAGAGAGAGAGATAGAGAGAGAGAGATCTAGAGGGAGAGAGAGACTCAGATTTTCAATGAAGGAGAGAATTGAATGATGTAGAAAGGTATGATATATACTGTAGATCATGAAGAAAAGGTTTTTTTTGCTTGTTGTGTCCCTAGGCACTAGAATGGCTGCCCTCACTTGAATATAAGTTATGATGAAACCCATATGAGAAGTAATCAAAAAGAAAAACCTTTTTCTCCCATTAGAAATGGAAAGAGATTGCTTCTTTTAAGGAAAATCACATCTTGTTTTGTTGATAATGTATGTTCTAATTAATAAAACAATATGATTACAACACTATAATCGAGATCCTTGTTGATGTGTCTTAGCAATAGAGGTGTGGGTGTAATCCATATATATGTGTGAGGTCCCAGGTTAAACCTTGGGCACCATGCATCTACCAATTAATGTGTTGAATTACCTCCCCATGATAACCGTGTGACTAATCTGGTGGGGGCACCATAAGGTGGCGTCTACCCTCTTTTTTTACACTATAAACTAGTTGAAATAAGTAGGATCTCGTTTTATATATTCTTTATATGAAGGTTGTGTGTTTTCTTTACTTCCACAATGATTTGTTATAAAGCTTGTGTTATGTTGTGGTATTATGGTCATAAAAACAAATTGTTCTCACGTGAACCCAACCCTATATTATATATACACACTGTGAATCATTTACACACATTCAATAGTGAAACATCATTTCTTTTTGTAGTAACTCATCTCATATTTACCAAGAAAAATGAGAATTGGGGACTTGTAAGCTAATTTAAGTAAGGTAACCATTGAAGTAACCCATTTCAAGACATATATAAAACAAGGTTTAGGAGTTTCTTATACATACTAAGTCATGAGCTACCAATTTCATCATCGTGGTTTCATCATCATGGTTTTAAGTTAATGGAAAATAAAATGTTAAAATGTGAGCTCTTTAAGTAATTAAGTTGAGCACTACCTCATCTCATATTAACACTCGTTTGATATGTAACTTAAGTATGATATTTGTTTTAGTGTTTACCGCGTTAGTCGCGATCGTCGCCGCCAATAGCCACCATCGGCCAACTTCACATCATCTTCCACTACAACAACCTCTTCCAATAGCTTTACAACTGCCATCGAGTACCGACCACCATCGTTCATCACCATCTCCACAACCACCATTTGTGCCATAATCATCGGTCATCGACCACCACTGTCCATCGCCTTAATCATTGTTGTCACCACCACCACCACCTTAAGTTCCACACGAAACACCACCACCATTGGCCTCCTCTGCCTCCTCCGTTACCATAATAACCTCCTTCACTACCTCCACAACCACCGACCATCAATGTTCATTGTTACCACCTCTACCATCATGGACCACCTCACTTATATCCATAATCACCACCATCATCGACTACCGCTGTCCACCACCGCCATTGGCTACCACTACCACTGTCCACCATAACCACTATTTTCGGTCACAACCTACCACAACCACTACCATTGGTCATATAAAAAAATCAAATTTGGTGCTATAATATATATGTTTATGTGTGTGTATTTATGAAAGTTGTGCAAAAATGTTTAATTTGTAAGTTAGATTATTACTTTATTTATGTTAATTATAACTATTGTATGATATATAAAATCTATCAAATGATTTTGGGGGAAACTTGTTTAGCTTTGTCCTGTCTAAAGTTCTATGCGTACCAAACACCAGATAGACACTTGTTCTATCCACTATCGTCCAATCCAAGTCTAATCATGTTTGCATACCAAACACCACCTAAAAATATATAGATTTTCAATCATATTTTATTTATTTTGTCGCTTAAAAGCGCCCATATTACAAGGATTATTACATAATACAGTTGTTAGACCATCTCCAATGCGGTCACTAAATCTAACTAAACACTAAATTTGATGTAAATGTACTATTCACATCTCCAATGGGGTCACTATTTTTCACACTAAATTTAGTGTGATGAATAGTATCACACTATATTTGATGTAACACTATTTTTACACTACTTTTAACACTACTTTTCAATGTAAAAAGGATTTGGTGTAAAAAATAGTGTTACCCATTGGAGAAGATTTCCTAATAACACTAAATCTTACACTATTTTTTACACTACTTTTGACATTTGGTGTAAAAAATAGTGTCACCCATTGGAGATACTCTTACTAATTTTCTAATTTTTTTAAGATATCTTTTCAAAAACATCATAATTTTCATTAATTAAGTTTCAAAATAAAGATTATCACAAGTAATCATCATAAAACATAGTACTTAATATTTCTTCAACTCCAAGGTTAGCTATGGCCCTTTTTATTGACACAACAACCATGTAACATTTCTAAGGGCTAGTTTTTTAACCGTTTAATTAATTTATTTAATGAGACTTGCAATTATACATTTGATCTGTTATAGATGATTTTTCGTAGTGTAATGATAGAAAGTGATTTATTTGAAGTTTTTAAGGAAGTGTTTTATGTAAAAAATCAAATGTTTTTCATATTTTTCTGAACGGCAGATGACACATACACACACACTTCTAGAGAAATTCGAATCCAAACAGGCACCGACAATCCTCCGCGCCCATGAATCGGCCCTATGAACCGGCCCATGAACTGGCCCTATGGACCAACCCAAGAGCTTTGTACCGCAGAAGTCATCCCCCGTGGTTCGAACATTGGCCAACCAAGGATACCATTCAAGGAAGACACAAGTGTTTCCCATACTTGCTGCTACCAATAAAATATGGTCTTTTTCTCATCTATGAAAAATTCGTTCAAACAAAAACTTTTTCCCTATCTAGATCCACATAGACAACTTTGTTCATACAAGACTTGATGAAAAACCAACCAAACAACCTCTAATATATATCATGATACGATATATACCTGAAATAAACAATAATTTAATTTATTGGATGTGGTAGCAAAATTTATTACGATTCAAGAAGTGTTCAGTGTGGTGAATAAAATTTTTATTGTTGGTACATCGATGGTTTGGTAATGAGCCGAAACCAATTAAATACATGTCGATCTGCTAAGAAGATAAATGTGGTAACAAAGATTAAAATTATATCCATGATTGTTTTAAAAAAACATCGTAAAGTAATATATAAGACACACCAAAAAGATAATAGCGATGTATTGTAATTATCTGAAAAGACAGATTAGAAGATGTGTGGCCAATTTCTAATTCGTATTCTTTTGGAGTGTATGAAAGAAGTCTTTGTGTCACTTCTCCCTTTTTAATAATATGTTCACTGACCCGGACATATGTGAGTATTCTTTTTGAAAGGGATTATCAGAATATTACAATGTAATAACGTGTTCAACACTGTTAAATCAATTATGTTTAATTCCAAGCAAAAGAAATATGTACAAAAGCTATCTCCTCGCACTTTGTTTTATTATAATTGTTTTTTTTAAATCTTATTTATATATTTATTCATCATCATATGAGTACCTTTAAAACACACATTCAAACACCCCATGAAGAGAACCACACATGCTTCGGATTAGAAAAAAGACGCTCCCAAAGAAGATGACGTAGAATAGACATAGACGTTGTTATATACTCTACAATTTGGGTGTTCAAGTTAGTGCATAAAGGACAACTTTTTTCGTTGTCATATAGAAAAAGGAATATGTGGTTTGACACATGTGGTTGAGCTTTTAGAATATAAAACATGTAGAGTGTTTTCAATCATGCGTAGAGGTTGTTATTGAGGGAGACTGATGAATGGACGAAGGGTTTCCCGTCACAATGTATAGAGATGAGGGAACTAAAGCATAGACTAATGAATTGCATTTGTCATTCCTCTCACAATATCAAAGACCCTAAAGAGGGGGGGGGGGGGGGGGGGGTATTTGGTTTGATGGTACTCTTATGAAATATTCAGATTTTGTGGAAGGATTCTAGAATTGGAGGCTTGGAAGGATCTAGGTTTTCAAGGATTTAAAATTTTTGGTGTTTGGTTTGTAAGATTTAAAATGAAATTGAATCTCATTCTTTTTAAATAATTTATAAAACAAATTATAAATAATTATAGAAATAATTAAAATACTTTTTTTTCTTAACTGATTATTACAAAACGAACATTTTTAACATATTATAAAATATTATTATATTAAAATATTATGAAATTTCTTGAAATATCAACAACTTTCATGATATTTCAAATCTTATATATATTTGATCAATTGTTTCCTTAACTTTCAAATCCAAAAAAAAAGGAACAAAAAGAAAATTGTAAATCAAACATAAATTGGAATGGAATTTAAATTAAAATCTCTTCGAATCTAATCCATTCCTATAAATTAAAGTGGCTAAATTCTCATTTCTTTCTTCAAATTATAATTTAATCAAACTGAATTTGCAAAATTAAAATAATAATAATAATGGACCTATCGCTTACAACTACAAGGCTTACAACATGTAGACTTGGGTTGGGCTTGTGCTTCTAGTGCTAGTTACCTTGGTGTATTAAATATTAATTTCGATCATAGCTTATAAGGAATTAATAAATCTATATAATCTAAGTTGATTTCTAATAAGTTTTCCCATTTAAATTTCTGACATTCTTGTTAGTCCTACCTTCCACCTTGTTAAAAATCATCTATGTTTTTTTGAAAGGGTGTTCGGGACAAAGCCCGATTAATCCTCGGCAATTTTGGGGGCTAAACATAGCCCTACTGGAAGACTAAATGGGAAGGCTCAAACTCGGTTAGAACGCTATAAACCCCCCAAGCGATAAGCAATCCGCCACAACACTGGAAGACAAAATCCAACTATGTTAAAATGGCATATGGTACCAACTTCCACCTTGTCAAAAATCCTCTATGTTAAGGCAATCCAGAATTGGATTGCTCCTTCCAACTAGCCTCAATCATTGAGTGGACCAAAAAATACTCTCTTATAGAGGCATCCTTGGAGTGGGTTTCTTATCAAGTTGGTATGAGTTGTTGGTAATCAACTTTTTGACTAAATTTGGAATAATGTGCAAATTATTGATAACTCACAACTTAGTACCTATAAGAAAATTAACTATAGATCTTATTTTGCATGTACATGCTGGTATCGAACTATATGTATGTACAAATAAGCACATGTACATATGTGTGTATATAAACATAGTCAAATATATCAATCGTCCATGGGTTGGATGCCCATAGGATGTGCTCTGACCCAAACACATATAAAGAGATGGATCAAACAAGAATATGATTAAAGTAAAATACAGTTAAATTGCGTGTGATTTTACACGTAACTACAAAACAAGAACAATAGCAAGGTAAGTGAACGACCTACAACTCATGTTGTAGTCAAAGCTGTGTGAATGACATGTGATTTTACAACTGATTTAATGCAAAATCATTTGTAATTCGTCTGTTTCGCATCTTTTAACTGGATACCAATTTCATATGAGCCTCATTCTCTCTCTTTCTCCTTCTCTCTATATGTATATATATATATATATATGTGTGTATATGCTTACCCTTAGAAATATCAAAGAGAACCTTATAAATACACACTCCATTGTCATTGTTTTTATATCAATTAAAGCAAGTAAGATATCATTCCCTCAAGATCATAAACATTAGTATAAAATTTAGTCAACAATTATTTAATCTATATTTTAGAACCACCAAAAAAATATTACATTTCCAAAACATAATTAAAAAATCTATGAACCATAACTACACAAATAACCATTCCTATTTTGTTATATCTATTTATTAAAATAAAAAAAACATATCACCACCCTCCTATAGTCCTATTTACATAAACCAATTCCTCAATATAAATCCCCAAAAAAACACACAAATTAAAGTTAACCAAAACATAAAACCAAAACTCAAATAAAGGGTACCCATAATTTCCACATCTTTATCTCACCATCCAAACTTCCACCATATACCAAATAAGATGTACCACCATCATTATTCACAGAAGTACAACCCTCCAATGCAGCAGCCAAACATTTCACTGGACCTTTATACCCCTCAAAAACACCTAAACATGAGTAACTTTTTCCATTTATACCCCTTATCCAGGCCCTGATCGTATTATCCGCGGACCCACTAAACACCACGTCCGCCACCACCGCTATACACAAAATCGCCCTACTATGCCCCCGAAGCGCTCCTGCCACCGCCATCCGCCGCCCACCGCCGCCATCGTCAACCTTTTCCCACACAATTATCGACCGATCACAAGCACCCGAATACAAAACCGACCCATCCGCGCTCAACCCCAAAGCGTTCACCGCCGACTTATGCTTCTCCAACGTGTCCACCACCGCGTGCTTCTTCCCGCCCCCGCCCCGCCTCCACACCTTGATCCTCCGGTCGGCCGACCCCGTGTAGACGTACCCGTCATTCGAAACTACGACGGCGTTTATCGCGTCATCGTGCGCGTTCCAAACCGACTCCAAGCACCTAAAATCCGACGTCCGCCACACCTTAAAGCTCCGGTCCCACGACCCCGAGTAAACCAGCGCCCCGTCCTTCGACACGGCCAGCGCCGACACCGCGTCCACGTGGTGCACCCACGTGACCCGCCGCCGGTGCCGCCGTATCCTAACATAGTTTTCCGCAAACGCCATCTTCGCCAACCGGTCGGTCCACGTCGGCAGCGTCGCCACGTGTCCGATCGTCATTCGCTTCTCATTTAACTTCCACACCCTTATCTTATGGTCCTGGTGGCCGGTGAATATGGTGTCACCGTTGACCACCATTGACTTCACGGCGGCGCCGCCGTCACACGGCGGCGCAGCCGCCGGAGAAGGGTTTTCCGGCCAGATTCGGATTTGGGCGTCGGAGGAGGCGGAGAAGAGGCGTTTTCCGGCGAGGGAGAGTGAGGTGACGGCGGAGGAGTGGCCCTTGAGGGTGGTGACGTAGTGGTGGTTGGCGGTGGTGGACGGCGGTTGTTGATTTGGGGTTAAAGAAGGGACGGAGGGGAGGCTGGGTTGGGAAGAAAGGGAGTGGGAAGAATTTAGGTGGTGGTGGTCCGGTGGTGGTGAGTCTTGGTGGTGGTGGTGTCGGTGGAAGAATTGGAGAAGAGTGTGCATGGAAATGGGAGGAATCCCATTGGTGGTGGTGGTCAACGGTGGCGGTCAACGGTGGTGGGAAGAGATGGATGGGAATCATGTTGGGGTTTGAAGGGGGTGGGGGAGTGGGAAATATAAGGGGTTGGGTGGTGGCGTATTTTAGCGTGGAGGAGTGGCGTATGTTAGCATTGGGAGGTTAGTGGGAAAATGGATTGGTGGGGGCCATGTGGAGAGAATGGTACAGTGGGGGGTGTACTTGCTGGAACCAATAAGACCCAGAAACATAAATGGAAATTATCAATATCATATTGTGATTTTTTTGGAAGGTTAAATAAATGGGTTTAGTTTCCCAAATGTATCCAATTTGTACATTTTGCTATTGTGTATTGTATTTAAAACATCCATTTAGTACTAAGTGTCAAAACTATCGTTTAGTGTATCGTGACCTCTTATATTTTACCACCCAGTTACTCCCACTCCGTGACCACCATCTTCTTTGGGTGTTCTTCAGCGACCACCATCTTCTTTGCGTGTTCCCGGCGACCACCATCTTCGACTTTCTTTTTCACTTGTAAACCAACGACCTCCGGCCACACCCCCATCTTCGACCACTTATCGATCTTATTCTCGGTGTCTTCTCCGACGACCAGATTTCCATCTCCGATACCACCATCTTCGCTTTCTTTTTCACCGGTAAACCATTGATCTCCGACGACCACCAGACCTCACACCTAACATGACACAATATTGTCCGCTTTGCCTACTGACTCACGCTTTGTTTCTGACGACCTGGTGAGGCCCTTCCCAAATGATCACCCATCCTGGTACTACTCCCCATCCAAGCACGGTTAACCCAGAGTTCTAAGAACCTGACGTGCTTGTGGGCCTAAAAACGCGTTGTTGTCTTGAAAGACCAACGTTTACTTATGAACAGCATCTCTCTATCCACGACGATATGAGATATGTCTAACGTATAACGTGTTTCAAGAGAGAAGAAGTTCATTTGGAAAGTGTTAGTGTGTGAGAAGTGAATAGGGCGATTTTAACCTTTCCCTTGAAAAATTAACCCTTAAGATTTGAGGTGCTAATTATACAACATCATATTACACCTTTAAATTAGCATCTCAAATCTTGATCGTTAATTTTCTTTATAGTGTAAAAATTTAAGTCATAAGAAAATTGTTAATTGTAAAATTTTAAGAAATAAATTTAAAACAATTTAAATGTCGGTCCACAATTAAACTTTATATTGCACTACCTATATTCGTATTTTTCAATCAAACGCCTTACTAAGGCTTTTTAAGTTTTAGTGTTTTTTACTTTTTATAGCTGATATTTATTCGATTAAAGTTTACATAATCTACTTTATGTTTATATATTTTTGATTTCATCAATTAGATTTTTAATAATTATTTTTACATGATTTATAATAATAAAACAAAAATACTATAATTATCCTGTCGACCATAGGTTAAATAAAAAAGGTTTATGGGTTTGGATTACTTGCAAGTTGTACAACACTTTTTTGTGCTCCCATGGAAGATTGGCGACTCCTAAAAAAAGCAAACTTTTGAATATTTTTTATTCACTTTGATTTAATTTCATACTAAATATCTTCGTAGATTTATTTTATATGAATTAAATAAATTTGAAGTTGTTGAGTTAAATATATGATCTATAGTAATTCGAATTTTAACCTTATGCAACTTTTGTTTAGAAGCATTAAGTTTTGTAAATGATTTGATTAATAACGAAGGGTCATGTTAAAGAAAAAATCTTAAAAAACGTAAAACATAAGTAACCCTTTATCTGAAACGTATGCATTTGTATATAGAAGTAATTTATAATATTCATATGTGCATAATGCATAAGTGCATAAAAACAAAACAAAAACAACTTAATTTATTTCTATGCATAATTGCATACAGTCCAGATGGAGGGCTACAAGGTGTTTCCTCAGTTTTTTTTTTTTTAATTTTTTCCTTAAACCCCCCTTTGATAATCAAGTGTATAAAACAATTCTTATTTTGTAGACATTGAATGACATTTATTATATAGTTGATCTTGGTAGCTACGCCACCCACGGAAAAAACGTGAATGGGAACTAGATTACGATAAAATAATATACTGATTTTGATCTTCTTTTTTCCAAGTATTTTAGTATTGATGGGTATTTTACTTATTTTATTATTTTATGAAATAACATGTTATGAATTTTTATTTTCTAAAACTATTTGAACTATTTTTTTATCACTGGCATGTTTATATTTTTTATAATCATGTTATCACGTTAGTTTTGATCAATTATATGATAAAAGTTATGAATAACGACATTTGCTTAAAATATCTATGCTGAAAATTCTTTTTTCTTGTCTTTTGGCTTAAAATTGACTATTGATATGAACTATTTTGATTAAAACTAAAATAAATGATCTTATAAACAAATGATTAAAATATAAAATGTTGTGTGATTATTAAATAGATTTGTTCAGTTTGAACAAATTTTATGAAATTATAATAATATTGTAAAAGATAGCTGTTTAACGATTATTATTGAAATTTTATATTAATATCCAATAGTTTTTTACAACACATGATCAATGATTATATGAAATATAGTTTGAAATTGACAAATCAAATATATGATTTATACTTTAAAACAAAATATCAATTAGATGCATAAAATACATATGAACAAGAAGGAATAAATTATCTCTTTATTATTATTATAAGAGATTAATATTTAGCTATAATGGATTACAACATTCTTGTTATATATTATTATTTTCATGTTGCTTTAACCATCTTTACCCAATCTTTTTGAGATGATTTGAGAACAAACTTGAAAAGACTAGAATTCTGAATTTATTCAACTTAGGGTTGGGTTTTCTTTAGTTTGAAACTAGTATTTTTGGGGTCAATCCCATGATTACATTCTCTTTCTAACTTTTGAATATTTTAAAATTACTTTGTTCCTAATCTTGATTAATTAAGTGTTTGAAAAGTCATAATATGACAATTGATTGTTGAAAATTGACCTTCTTTTTCATTAATTAACATTATGCAATGATAATTAACATGATTCACATGTTGCTTTTCCTTTTTATTATGTTGTAATTCAACCGACAATAGTGAGTTAGAAAACAAAGCACACGTTGTAACAACTCGTCTCATATTGATATAAAATGGGATATGTGAGCTTCTTGTAAGCCTCAAGTTATGTGTTACCTTAGCGTTCACCATAACTTTAAGTTGAATTTAAAGTTATTAGTCAGTTTGTTGCTTTGGGCTTTGAAGTTTTACAATTGGTATAAGAGGCGATCCTTTTGCCATTTAGATGTGAGGCAAACCTAAACGGTACAATGAGTTCTCGAGGAGAGGGTGGGGGGGGGGGTTGTTTGTAACATCTAGCCGAATTCTATAGCGCAAATTATAAGGAGGAATATTATGGAGAGGCCAATGAAATGGGATTTGTAAGCTTGTAATAAGTTTCGAGTTATTGACCACACAATAACTCCAATGATGGTTTTAAGTTGGATTCACAATTATTGGGTCAGTCTGTTGCTTTGGGATTTATGGTGCTACACAACGCTCCTCGTTGGCCCTGTTTTCTTCCACTTTTTCAATTTTGTAAGCAATTAAGATGTAAACAAGAATGAAGCATTGTTAAACCAGTACATAATCGTCAGATTTGATTTTTAATCTAATGATATTCAAAATTGTATAAAATTGATGTTCAATATATCGATCCATACGTCAGGTCAAGCCTGACATGTTTTGTAGTCAATCTTGATATTAGGATGGATTTATAAACATGCAATCGGATGCATCACTACTTGGTATGTGAAAACATCTATGTGTTGGGGTGCTTAATAATATATATTATGAAAACATATCTTACATATGTAGAAAAATGATTTTCTTTGAGTTTCTTATAATGATTTTTAATCTATTTTAAAAGTTATTGGTTACCCAGTTGTTTTGTGATTTGGGACGATGCAACATCACTTGTCTAATAAATATTAAACAAAACCTTGGATTTTTTTTCCTTCAAACAATCAATGTACTTAATATAAACTATGTATTTACAAAATGCTTTATATATAAATTGATTGTGTATTACAGCATTACCAGATATATTTCGTGTTTTGTAAAAATGATAAAAATGAGCATTCGACATGGAACCTACCATAAAGTGGTCCAAATTTTCGAAAAATTATACGAAACAACTACATGTGATGTGAAATCTATTTATTAGTTGAAAGTCGACGACTAGACTCTAAAAACTCATAAAACTTTTTTGTTGAATGCATCGTTGTTTCAGTATTTCTTATAATTTTGGAAAAATGAGATTTTTGTGTATAGGACTTTATTATAGTTTATCTAAAAATTATTATATTAAATCTTTGGATTAAAGTAATGAAGTTGGATTGTGGAGACAAAACACTTTCTTGGAGGTAAGATTTAGTTAATTTTCTAAACACTCATATTAAACACATCACATGGTTTCTTCCAAGATTAATATACCCAACAATGTGGGTTTCCTCATTAGACCTAGTAAGAAATTTAAGCATATAGAACTTTCCATTGAAGTGTGAATTGGGCAAAGTAATTCTGGTTTGGTGGATTACCAAACATGTGTTAAAAAGACCATTTATAAAAATAAAATGAAATTTCTAAATGATTTGATAATTTTTTTAAAATAATTACTAGAATTTATATCTTTTTTCGACCATCGATAACTCAAATATTGGTTATGGATCAAAAGGCTCAACCCTTTTTGTAGCATATCATATTTGAGTGATTTTTAAATTTTATCTTATAAACTGATCAAATATTTGTTGTACTAATAAAATTGTAGTATTCAGTGAAGTATAGACTAATTAATCAATTTACTACGTTAGGTGTATTTTGTCCGTAGTTGAAGCATAAGAAACATAAGTCAACTAAGACATTAAATCACCAATAGAAAAAAAGAATTTTGCATATTAAAGTTATCGTGAAAAAAAGCTAAAAGTCACCTTGAGTCTTAGTCGTAGCATCGTAGGTAGACTTTTGATATTTATAAAAAGAAATTAAATAATGATTTTCTATATGTGTTTGCTAAATTAATTAATCAATGAATATGATAGTTTTTTATATAAACAAGATTAAACTTATTAACTTATCTGCTTTATTTGATTCAAGTTTTTTTTTTCATTTTAAATTCCTAAAAGAATTAAAAGCTTATTAGAATACCCTAAATAATTAACTTATCATCTCATTATTAGTTTTTTTCTCTCCATAAATTGTTTCTTGCATTTGAATTTATTTCTTTGGATATGAGGCTCCCATTGCAAGTTGCCATTTTGGAAACCTTCATAAATACTTTTAGGTCCACCTCTTTGAATAATAATTTTTAAATAAGTTAAAAAATTTGCATATATAATTTAAAAGTTCAACGTCGTTTTATAGAAACCACGTTTACAAGACCAATTGTGCATTTAACACACATTTCAATTCATGTTGGGTTACAACCGAACATAATGTGCTTTAAAATCAATGCTTATAAATATTGATGTATGCTAAGTAAATGTCACATATCTATAGAGTTTATATATCAATATGTGTATGATTGGTTCATATATAATCAATCACATGACTTAACTATTTTATTTGTAACAATTTTAGAAGTAGAATAACCATGTGGTTTATAAGATTATAGTATATATATATTAAATGAACAAATTTCAAAGAATGAGATATTTCCACCATTGGGGTGATCTCAATTTGAAAGCTACAAAGGTATGGAGACAATAAAGTTATTAGGGTTTAAAACATTATCCTCCAACCAACTTGCACAATATTCCTTGATTTCCTTCTATCTTTCTGCCATCATCAGAACACTTTGTTTACTTTATATATTTAGGGATTATTTCAAGAAAAAAACAGTAAGAAATAAAAATAAAAAATCCTTGTTATAATAAAATCGAGTTTATAGACATCTAAAAGAAAAATAAACGTCATATAAAGTGTTCTATAAGATTTAAGTTTATAGAACCAAACAAGAAAAACCAAATCTAAAAGTTTTATAATAAGTATGTATGACGTTTTTAGTGTTGTAACAGTTTTTTTAGAACTTTTTAAAAATAAAATGTTGTATTTTAAGAAAGTGTCATATAAACTCATCTTTTTATACAGCACTTGTATTTATGAAACATTTTTCAAATAGTGTCATATAGAATAGTTAATAGGTCATTTTATTTAAAAATTGTTGTAAGAAACTTGTTACAACGGTCAAAGGCATCCTCTAAACTCAATGTCGTTATGGTGCATTTTCATATTGGTTTATCTATAAATAATTTTTGACATAAAAATGCGAAGACAAAGGGCCGACGCTTCCAAACCATTAATTTCTTTTCAATTTGTTGATTGAATAATATGGGTTGTTATGGTTTACCAAAATTATGTACATTATTATAAGAACAGTTACACTTAAATTTGAAAATTTTATTTTGCATTAAGAGTTGGTAGATGATCTCTATTTTTGCTTTCTCTTGAACCTACCACTCTTTATACATGTTTAGATGAATATTATCATGTATCATGGAATTTGGTTCATGTACTTGTAGTAAAAAGAATTACATAAAAGCTCGTATTTTATATGATTTAGTATTGGTGGAATACAGTGGAGATGGTCCCCCATTATCTTAAGTTTTAATCAAGAAAGATAAGCCGATTTTCATTATAACACAAACATGAACGAATAGGTAGATCCATTTTTTAGCACCTCGAGCTATAAAGAACTTTCATAAAGCCCCTTTTAAACCTATAAAACTCGATGTTTGCATTCCGCCTTTGCCATTCAATATATTTATGCCAATTGGTTAGTCAACAAGACTTTATATTTTTATGTATCATGTGATCCGATTCGAATAAACATAAGTTTGTTGTTTGACGACAATACTTGAAATAAAGGGAAATTGACTCAAGTAGTTAGCTCACACATTCGAATTGACCTCCTAGTCATTTCTCTCTCAATTTACCATTATCTTACTAAATTCACATTTTTTCATGCACAGATCCTCAATTGTAGACTTAAATCCGCAATTTTCAAACCCAATTTTGTAACTTTTTTAAGAAAAATTTATCAAATTCATTTTCTAGCTAGATCTGCAATCATGGGCTCCTAGATCTTGCAAATCTAAGTAATATTTCGACCAAATAAGAGAAAAAATATACTAGAAAACCAATCATGCTTATAAAATAGCTAGTTAACTCGATCTCCTTAAAATGAATCTTAAATGGAGAAGCACTATTATCTTTATTATCACATATGGACTATCTCTCAATAAAATTGTTTTTAATATGATAAATATACAAATCTATACTGAAATCATATTTTATTTTATAAAATGAAATATATCTAGGATTTTTTTAATTATATTATAAAACTATACATTTGTCATAGTATTTGATGAGTTTTTAAATATTTTTTTTACTGTTCATATAAGTTTTTTAATATTATATTTGTCATAGTGTTGGATGAATTTTTTGAGAAAATTATTTATATAGCCATTTGATAAATATTGATTCACCTCCTAACCATTCTCCTCCACCGATTCACCAAATAACCCAAACCGTCGCCCTAGAAATAGTCTCCCCGGGCGACTTATGACTTTCCGGCCAAACCTCCACTTTCCGGGCATTTTTTCACTTCCATCGCCCAATAAATAGTCTCCCCGGGCGACGGTTCAATTTTACATAAACACCCCTTGACCCACAACTTTCCAAATACATACATAAGTGGTCCCTTGAGAGTTTTAGGGAAGAAAAGAAGGGGTGTCGGCTGAATTTAAATAAAGGAAAGTGGGTGATTTTGTTAGAATACCATGTCTTAGGGGTTTCTTGGTACTTGCTGCATCGAGAGAGGAGCAGATTAAAATCCGTCGCCCGGGGCCAAATATGAAGGTGTGTAAGGGGTGTTTGTGTAAAATTGAACCATGTGCCATCTCTCAAATATTAAATTAACTAAGAGCTTTGTAATGGGTGAAAATTTATGTTGCAAGTCTGTTTGTGTAAAATTGAACCGTCGCCCGGGGCTACTCCTTGAGGGGCGACGGAAGTGTAACTTTGGCCGGAAAAGTGGGAGTCGCCCGGGGCTACGATTTCTATGGCGACCCTTTGGGTTATTTTGCAAATCGGTGTGGGAGAATGGTTAGGAGGTGAATAGGTATTTTCTAAATGGTTATATAAATTATTGTCCCGAATTTTTTAATATCTTTTTATTGTTCATATGAGTTATTTAATATTCTTTTTACTTATTAAAAGTAAGTATATTATATTTTAATTAATTTAGTTTTGTAAATTATATTTTACCCCCTTAGATTTATAATTTTTTTCCACTTTATACCTTTTGGTTTTCTATATTTCATTTCACGTTTTAGCCATATATCGTATACCGGTTAAAACAAGTTAAAAAAGCGCGTTTCAATTTAAACAAATTACGGCGTTATAATCGTATCGTCGATACCTTCGAAATGAGCGTAATATTGAATATTTTTTTATCTAATTATCTTATTACCAATTGTGAATAGTATCATACTATTATTTTAATGCGTTTATCAGGAATGGTTTGCATTATTCAGATGGATGTTCACGACAATTTTTCAAAATTTACATTTTCACCCCTAAACTTATAGTTTATGAACAATAGATTTATATTATTTTAATTAATTTAGTTGTAGAAGTTACATTTTACCCCCTTATACTTATAATATTTATTCACTTTATACCTTTTAGTTTCTATATTTCATTTCACGTTTTAGCCAGATATCGTATACTGGCTAAAATATGTTAAAAAAAATGCCATTCGGTTTAAACAAATTACGCCATTATAAGTGTATCGTCGATACCTTCGAAATGAGCCTAATATTGAATATTTTTGTATCTAATTATCTTAAATATGTATATGATCGTAATCTTGAGATTATTGAGGGAAAAATGCAAGAAATTTGGAATTCAAAAATTTACGATTGTCCATCTTGAAATGGGTGTGAATACATTTTGCTTCCTTAGACTTATAATATTTATTTACTTTATACTTTTTAGTTTTGTATATTTCATTTCACGTTTTAGCCATATATCGTATACTGACTAAAATATGTTAAAATGTGTGTTTCAGTTTAAACAAATTACGTCGTTATAATCATATCGTCGATACCTTCGAAATGAGCATAATATTGAATATTTTTTGATCTAATTATCTTATTGTATACCATATATATTTACTCAAAAATAGTCAAAGGGCTAAAACGTCATTTAATCAAACTCATTCATCAAAATTTTATTATAATGATAAAAAAAATACGATTCTATTATTCGAATTGTAAAAGTTACGGTTTACTCCATTTGTTTAATAACACTCATTAATAATTTAATCATCTCAATCTACAACTTCAAAATTTAATTAAAAAAAGTTATATGCATAATGACCCGCAGCAAAACATGGGTATCAAAACCTTTTAGATACAAATTACATATTAATTTTGTTACTTAAGTTTCGCCATTTTCTCATCAAACAATAAAAAGTATATTAAAATATAAAAAAAATAACAAAATTCAAAATAAAAATGGAGGAAGAAATCGTGAGGCAGGTAAGAAACAACGAAAGGGGCACCTCAACAACATATGTTTACATCAATAATCCAACTGTAAACCATTTTTTTTTCCATTTTATTTCTATTTGGTATAATTATCTGTTGAAAATGATTGTTTTTTGACATGACATTAAACACACGAGAAATATATTAGCTTACTCTTTTTTGATCGACAATAGAAATTTTTAATAAATATTTAAATTTTCGTAAAAGCAGATATAAAGAAACATGTGATATAAGTTCTATTTTTATTGACAAATCAAGAATGAGTTAAGTTTAAGGCTGCGTTTGGTACGTGGGACAGGACAGGACAGGACGGGACAAAACTGTCTGTCCCACGTTTGGCGCAGCATGAGACAGAACAGGAATTCACTGTCCCACGTTTGGTGCGACATGGGACATGACAGAAACTGGGACAAGGTGGGATAACATGGGACAAAAAGGACTGTTTTTTTGTTCCACCAAAATAGGTGGAACAACATGGGACAGAAATGACAGAAATGAGACAGAAACTAATATATTACTAACTAACATTCGTTTGATATATAACTTCAATATGGTATTTGTTTTCGTGTTTACCACCACTAGTCGTGGCCGCTGCCGCCATTGGTAGCTACTATCGGCCACCTTCACCTTGTCTTCCACTACAACAACCTCCTCCACCTCCCCTTCCCCTACAACAACCTCCTCCACCTCCCTTCCCCTACAACAACCTCCTCCAGCTCCCCTTCACCTCTACAACTGTCAACAATTACCTACCACCACCTTTACAACTGTCCATCTCCACCGCAACCACCACCACTACCCACCATATTCACGTTCTCCACAACCACCACCAGCACCACCACCGTCATCACTAGTATTACCGTCGGCCACCACCGATACCTATACCATGACCATCAACATTAGTTACATGAAAAACATATATGTATATATGTGTGTGTGTGTGTGTGTGTGTGTGTGTTTATGTTTATGAAAATTGTGTAATTTATTTTAAGTTACTAGTTTAGTTTATATGTGTTAATTATAACTATTAAGTAATAAATAAAATCATCAAATAATTTTTTGAGGGAACTTGTCTAGTTCTGTCCAGTCCAGTCCAGTCCTAGGCGTATCAAACACAAAACATACATTTGTTTTATCCAATCCTGTTCCGTCCCGTCCAGTCCTGTCCTACTCTCTTGTCCTGTCCAGTCCGGTCCTGTCCAGTCCAGTCCAGTCCTGTCCAATCCTGTCTGCGTATCAAACGCTACCTAAAAGAACAGGAAACTTATGGTTTTTGTCCAGTTAGTTTTTGTATATACAGAATTTATAACAATATATTGTATATTAATAATCATGTCACTATTAGAATGTTGGTATTGTCAATAAATAGATAATACGTTGTTGATTTTGGTTAGCATTGTAAGAAGGTATGGTATTTTGTCCAAATTACCAAAGACTTAATATACAAATATCATATTTTTTTTCTTGGAAATGTTCACCTGGACTTTGGCAAGACTACATCCTTGGCAAATATCATATTATTGTGGGAGGGAGTTAATCATTTGAGAACTCCATATATTCTCATAACCATGAATTTTTTTATCTTAAGATATTGTTTTATATGAATTTTTTTTTCATTTAAAGATAACATTTAACATATTGATGAACATATATTTGTTTCACAATGTATGTACTTTTTGTTGGAACTTAGTGTAGGAAAGAGAAATTTGTACCACATAGGAGCCAAAATAACATCTAGAGCACCTAATAAACTCCAACTATAGAGCAAATAATGAATCATTTAATCGATTAGAGTTGGAGTGTCTGTTGTTGGTGGGATCTCATTTGATCCATATAGATATTTTATGGTCAAAAGATGGGCTTTGAAGTTTGGACCTTGGGTCTCTTGAGTTAACAATTCTGAGTTTGGTTTGGTCGTTCTTTGCGATGCGAGTCATCAAATGATCTTTTGGAAATTGGTATACGGGCTTCGTGACGCGAGTTGGTCTCTAATGGGATTCTGACTTTCTATTAATCTCTTCGAAGACAGGAGAACATTGGGCTCACTACGCGAAAAACTCTCTGGATCATGAATTGCATGCCTCGCGACGCGACGCCTTAAGCTCGCGATGCGAGATGGTTGAAGCTCTCTGTTTCTTCTTCTTTTCTCCATCAATAAACATTGTTTAATTCATAGATTCAAGTTTCTAACTTGAATAGATCGTTGTATCTTCAAGACAACTTTGATAAACCGGTGAAAATTTTCTCTTGTATTGTTAGTGATAAACAATTCCAAACCAGGAACTGTGTATAAAATTGAAATCAATCAAAGAAAAGAATAGAATTCTTAGTATGACAAATCCCTTAAAGATGAGCAAAAATATGGAGCATCCAAAGTGTAATCAAACATCATCCAAAGTGTAATCAAATGCTGATAAATTTTAAAATCGGTTTACTCAATTTTTTTAAGAATATAGTTTTTAACTTTTTATATTCAAATTTAATACAATAATTAATTACAGAGTTAAAAAAAGTGAGGACTAGTCACTCCCATTCAACCATAAAACTGCGTTATCGTAACTATAACTCATTTAAATTCATCTATGTATATCATCACCTCAAAGCATTATATGTTTACCCATAAATTAATTAGATGATTAGGTAAATAAAAATAATTTTATTTATTTAATAAAACTATGAATAATTAGTCTGTGGAATTTAGAAGAACAACCCAATCGAATGTTGAATGAAAATGCATTGCTACCAAAGTTTTGTTTACTTTGAATTTTCACATTTTCTTTTTGTCAAATTTAAATTAATTGAAGAATCATGTAGCTATAACAAAAGTCCATGAAGAACATTACAAAACATATTGTGTGCATGTATATTTGTATCAAGTAGCAAGTTTTTGTACCTATGTTAGCTTGATGGAGATGGTTTTAATTATAAGACACTAACGTTAAAAATGTCACAGTTAAATATAGTAGATGATAAAATATCTTTTATTTTATTGATATTTTTCAAATGTTAATGTTGGAATCCTATAGACTAAGAGCATTTATCTTGTATATATGTTGGAACATCTTCTTTCTCCTTAAATTGTTCTTTTAGAGAGTGATCTGGAGGTTCAACATATTCTTTCATGGTATTAGAGCCAATTTTGGACATTATAAGTAGCTCTCTCTCAACACCATAGTACAACTTGTGTTCATCTAGCCTTTATTTAGAAGTAGGGGTGAGCAAAAGCGGGTACCTGCTTAAAATTGTTGAAATCGGTCTTAGAATCAGAACTGACAACATCTGGAATGAAGGAACCGAAACCGAAACTGTTTACACCAGTTCTTTGTATTTGAAAACCGGTTTTGGTAACAGGTACCCGTTGTTTTTTTAATTTTATCATTCATATCATGAAAAAGTAAACATTAAACTATTACGAAGTCGCAATGTAAATGTAACAGCCCATCCGAATTCCCACATGGATATAGAGTAGAATTTGAAAGCTCTTTATAAACCTCAAATCATGGCTACCAATGACTTTCACCATGGTTTAAATTGGACTCGAAGTTATTGGGCTAGCTTGTAGTTTTGGGCTTTGTGGTGTTATAGAATGATATCAGAGTCGATCCTTTGTACCATCAGGATGGTGGGTAAAACCTCATCGGGTATGATTTGTACCAGTGGAATGGTGGGAAAACCTCCTCATCAAGTATGATGAGCCCTCGAGGAGGGATGTTTGTAACATTTTAGGCGAATCACACATCACGAGGACATCATAAGTTCAAGCCTCAAGTCATGGACTACCAATAACTTCCAACATGATTTTAAGTTGGACTCGAAGTTATTAGGCTAGCATGTAGCTTTGGGCTTTGGAGATATTACAATAAATAAACATGTACTACAAACGTAAAAACCGATAGGACAAAAACTAAAAGTTAATATAATGTTAAAAACACTGCTTCAAAAACAAATAAACATTACAAACAAATTGTTACAAAATCAAAAGACAATGTTTAATAGAAAATATATATTTTTTCTAAAGTTGCAAACTTTTTTTTTATAATATCTCATAAGAAATACAAAAGAGTTAAAAATCCGCAAAGATGGATCTTGAATGCTAGAATGTATAAATAAATAAGTTAAAGTCGACCTATAAATGGAAACAACAAACAAAAATAACATTAAATGGTCTTTTTGTCTCTTTAAAGTCTTGTAACGATCTTTCATTTATTATAATTTTGTTTTATTTTATATAAACTATGGAATAAGATTAAAATGTGATAATATTGTTTAATACATATTGGTTTGAAGAAATGTATACAATTATATGGACCAAAATGTTTGTGACGACTTGATGGGGTTCATAATTATAACTTAACCACCTCCACTTTAATTTAAAATTAGCCTTATTTTCTTTGGAAGACTATATGTTTATTATAACGTAGTTTGAAAGAAAAAAAAAACTTCTGTTTTTTGTTTAATAGTATATGTTTTGTTAATTTTAAAAATAATACAATAGTATGAAATTTAGAATCAGTAGTTCGAGTTACAATAAGAAAATTAAATAAATTCAATATTACTTTACTTTCACAAATTATTGTTGTATTTTGAAACAAAAGGGGACTTAATTGAAATTTAAATAAATAGTAATTGATTTGGGAAGAAAATGAAGTCCTCATACCAAATGAGTGTTAGCCTAGTGGTAAGACTTGGGCACTACATAGTGGTGAACCTGAGTTCGAGCCCTGGGGGACGCATTCTGGAGGTACGGGGGCTTCGACCCCGGGCTGCATGCTTTAGCAGTCAGGCTTCGGCCCAAAATTGCCGAGGATTAGTCTGGGCCAATGTGGTCTGGGATACCTCTTCCAAAAAAAAAGTCCTCATACTTAATGCATGTTAATAGTTTAACGAACGTACTGATGATAGCTTGTAGTTAAGTCGTCGTACAAAAAAACACGTTTTTCCCCTAATGTTTTTCTCAAACACGTTCTTCATCTAAGACCCTCTAAACAAAATTCTTCTTAATCTATAAAGACAAACTAATTCATATATATAACTTTACTATAATTTAATAAAAAGTTCAACCAAACAAACCCTTAATTAATGTTGTTTTTGTAAATAGAAATAAAAACATGATATTGGTATAAAATAAATTCAAAAAACTCAGACATCATGCCCATTTTCATTTATTGTATGTATAATGTTATTTCTTTTTATTAAAAAAAGTATATCGTTTGATTATTTCAATCAAAACAACTAAATAAATTTTTAAGACGTCGTTTACCAAACACATATTAGGTAATCATTTATTTACAAATATCGATACCCTCACTTTTCATATTATTCTTGACCTGTAAACTAAACTATGGGTATTTTGTAAAGCTTCTCAGCAATAAGAGCTTAACGAGTAAGGTTACCTGTACCGCCCTCGGATGAGGGGGTCGGGCTCGGGCTCGACTTCAGTGGGTAAGACACAACCCCATATGCATCGGGCTTGGCACGAGTGAGGCCCTTGAGTCTCTACACCCGATGGGTTCCTCTTCTCTTTCTTCCTCTTTTTCTATTTCTCTCTATTATATTAAATATACATATATAATAAAAAAAATTAGGTTATTTTAAGACAGTGGTACATTACTTTAGAATAAGAAATGTAAGAAAGAAAAAAAACTGATATAATACTAAAATGATATTAAAGTTGAACACGGGTTCAAATACTCATAGTGTAAGAATTGTTTACCTCAATCATTAATATTCTCAGTCTTTCTTACATTTTTTTACAAATAAACATTTTCAATCTTTATTATATTCACCAAGTAAAATAAATATTGCCCAATAAATACTTGCACAAAAAGGCCCATCATCCAATACTAAAATTCAAATCAATTTGCACAATATATTTATGGGTAGGGAATTGTCAGATTAGGCCCAATGGGCTTTCTTGTGTAGTGTTTAGAAGTCACCAAGTTGTTTTGTTATAAAGACTAGAGGTGCACATGAACCGATCAGATGTCCGATTCCAATAAAATCCGTTCTGAATTGAAGGAAAAAAAACCGGTTATGAAAAAATCGGTTTTGGATAGTTTTTGTAAAACATCGGAGAATCGAATTATTTGTGCACCTCTAATAAAGACAATAAGAGTATAAGACCAGTATATCTTCAATAAATTTTAGTAATATATGTAAAAGATTGTTTGTCAAATTATCTTCTATTAATCCTTAAAATGATGTGAAGCTAGATTGTTTTTGTCATACAAATAACAATAAATATTATTGAATTTTCCCTCTAAAAAAAATAAAGATTAACATTCATAATATTTTACTATAAAATTTCAGTATTTTTTATACTTTTATAATGTTTTGTTATAAGGTTTCAATGTCATTTTATGGTTTCATAAGTCTCGTGACTTATATAACTTTTATATGTCATTGAAATAACCAAATATAAATATTGTAACTGTTCAACGTGTTCTTTCTTTCTTTCATCATTTTTCACTCAATTTTTTTTTTTTGAAAGAGGTATCCTAGATCATATTGGGCCCAGACTAATCTTCGGCAATTTTTTGGGTACTAACAACTTAATGCTAACAAATGTTATGTTATGCATGTTATTGTGAAAGAAATTAAATTATGGATATGTATTCAAAAGTAGCGGAAAGTTGTGGGCTTGTGGCTGTCAAATATTTGAAGAATATGATATTTTTGGGTTAAAATCACAAACCAAAACATATATCTTTGCAAGCCATTCATGCCTAAAGACACCAACACCGTTGCAAAAAACAATACGTACGTCCAAGGTGTTGTGGTGGAGTGGTTAGTGCTTGGAAGGTACATAGTATTCATCTAAGTTCGAATCCCCCCCATGCACAAACTAAAGACATTCGTCAATTTCTTTGTAGCTCAACGGTCGATAACATCTTGAGGGGGGTAGTGGATAGTATCCCTGTCTACTTGGGTTCAATTCGGAGGGGAAACAGGAGGCGATACCCTAGTTCATGGGTCGACCTTCGGGCCGGGAATGGATGAGGCTATGGGCCGATAACGTTTCCATGGTCGAGAGGATTAGTCGGGTGCCTGAATGGATCTCGGATACTTCTTCGACTTCGATCGAGGTGTGTGTTTGTGTGTTTAACTGCCGTTCAAAAAAAAAAAACAATATGTACGTTTAATGCATGTTGTATCCAGTTGAATGCTGCTTTTTGTAGAAGAATATCAATAGATTAGGATATATGACGAAATATCTTTTTTATACTTTTATTAGAGCAAAAAGAAAGGATAAACTAGAACTATTTGGATTTAAAGAAATCACTAAAAAATTACAAAAGAGAGAAATAATATTTTAATTTTATTCTGACCAATAATAATTATTGGAATTATATATGTGAAGACGTGAGAAAAAAAATATTATTAAATATATTACTAATATAACTAATATTAAAATTAATAAATTATAATAAACCGACAAAGTTGAATATAAATCTTTTGGAAGCTTTGTTATAAAAATGGCTTGGGTTACAATTTTTCTAGGTCCGTAGCATGGTTCAGGCTCGGGCTCGTGGGTGGCTCATGACGGGATCATCGGTTATGCCTGTGGTGGGTTCGGCAAGCGGGTTGGGCGGAGGGTTCCCCAACCCAATGATGCCCACTCTCTTTCACTCTCTCTTTATTTATATATAGAATAATTAAAAGAATGCAGATGGTATGAAAGGCTGTGCTACAAGATTTAAAAAGCTTTTGAACGTTTGGAGGTCGAATAGTGGAAAACTGATGCGACGCTGAGGTAGCAGTGAAAGATTGTGGGTGAAAATGAGTGTGCTACGAAAGGCCTTATGAAGTTGACAAATATACAGATTGAAAATACGTGTAGAAGTAGAAGAATTAGTCGAAAGGTTTAAATTAATTGCTTATTGAAATGGCAGTTGCGTGGGAATAAACGTCCATTTGTTTCTACCAACGACCTATTCTAGATTATTGAATATTTGAAATATAAATATAAAGTTAGTTGGTAAACAAAAGTCAAAGCCTTCACAAGAAAATTGAACTTAACATGACGTAGTCATTACATCTTTCTTAAATTTTAGTTAATTAAATACCACCATATGTTCATATGGGATTTGAAATTGTGTGAAATGTTTACCAAGTGCTTATCCGCTAAGCATTTATTAGTAATAATCATCACCTTTAATTACGTTATCAAGTAATATTTTGGGCTATCAAAATAGATTGGGATAAGAATCTTTTAACAATTTATGTGCTCAACTATACTTAATGATAAAAAGGTGACTTATTCGGTAAGCTTATAAGAGAAAACTATATGCAAGATGCCAAGTTTTTTCAAGGACTTTCTATTCTAATTAAAAGTCGCATTCTTTTCATCTATGAAAAAACCTTCCATGAAAAACTCTCACTAATAAAAACTTTTCCAATACATACAAGCATGTGGATTCTAGAAGCCTACTAATAATTCAGTTTCTATAATTAAGCTACCAACAAATAGTAATGTATATCTAACTAAATAAACAATGAGTCACATTAAGCTCATTAAGCTATTAACAAAATGAAAAATAAACCAATCATCCTTAAGAGTCTTTTCATTTACCTTTCAATTTAGAAGAACCTATGATTAACTTTCGGGAAACAATTTCAATGAAATCTTTCATAATCTTATGTTATTAAAACTTCATGTAATCCTCTATCCGTAGAGTACATTGATTGTACATAAATGACTATAACAGAGTTTTCTTATTCTAATTAACAGTTAGTATAGCAGGAATGTTTTTATGCCATGCTAACAATTTAATAACTATCTTTGTAGCTTCAAAATGTTTCAGTTTATGCTCCAAGAAAGATGTATGGTCTAATGAGGCGGCAACCACTTCTTTTCGGTTCAGTTCGGTCCGAATACAAACCCTCCACAACTCGGATAATAAAACTAGGTACCTGCACCGTACATATAGTTCTCAAAATTTTCATTACCTGTGAATAGCATAAGATCCTTTTATATCCAATTTGTGCTTCCAAAACCGTGTGAACAATTTTTTTTTATTACCAAAAGGCCCTTTTGCATCTTATATTGTTTGACCAAAGAAATATTCAAATGATAAAGACACTTATCAATACTTTTTTAAATCTTCTGAGAAGAAATCCTCCCATGGCCGCCCTCAACTTCTTCCTAACATTTTCCTTCTTCAAATTCAATAATCCATAAATACACAAAACCCCCAAATTCACCAATTCCATAATCAAATTATCAAACCATGAAGATTTCACTCCAATTCCTCCTCCTTATCATCTCCATTTCCATCTCTTCCACCACCGCTTTCCCCCATTTCTTCCCCAACGTCTCCTCCATTCCGCCCGAGTTCCTCCCGAACTCCACCTCGGGAGCCTGGGACGCGTTCCACAAGCTCTCGGGATGCCGTTCGGGACAGAACGTTCAAGGTATCTCTAAGCTCAAGAACTACTTCCATTACTTCGGATACATCAACAACGACTCCGTAAACAACTACACCGATGAATTCGACGATCGCCTCGAATCCGCGGTGAAGACTTACCAGCTCAATTTCAACCTGAACGCCACCGGCGAGCTCGACGAGCCGACGGTGAACCAGATCTTAAAACCGAGATGCGGAGTTGCCGATATTATTAATGGATCGAGCACGATGAACTCCGGAAAGGCGTCGTCGATGATCGGACACACCGTCGCGCATTACTCGTTCTTCCCTGGCATGCCGCGGTGGTCCACGCGCCGCCGTGACCTCACCTACGCGTTCGATCCGAGGAACCAGCTTTCGGACGACGTCAAGCGCGTGTTCGGAAACGCCTTCACGCGGTGGTCGGAGTGGACGCCGTTGACGTTCACCGAGACGAACGATTACAACTCCGGCGACCTGAAGATCGGATTCTACGGCGGAGATCACGGCGACGGTGAAGCATTCGACGGAGTTTTAGGTAAGTGGCGAATTTATAGAACACAAAACCACTTGATTCCCTAATTAATTTAAGCCTAGCAAAAACAACAAAAACCACGTGGTTCCCACGGGCGACACTTTCCTGCGATATCCAGACTCTGGGATCCGGTCCTTTGGGGTCGGGTTCTGGTTGGTCCACAGGGCCCCTAAAACCTGCTGGCAGCTGAACCAGATCGCAGTGGATTAGTGGGATTGCCCGTAAGGAGACCTGATACCGCTGGAACGTGTGTGCGTTAACTTGCCGTTCAATTTTTTTTTAATTAAAGTTCTGGTTTTTGTTTGTTTGGTGTGTCTTCTTTAGACTTATAATTGTTGGGCCAACAAGCCCACACCAAAGTTTTTGTTTCCTTTAAGCTGCAAAATAAATTTTTTAAGGTAGTTCCTCTAAACTTAAAATCCCCCTTGTTGTTTTAGGTACGTTAGCTCACGCGTTCGCTCCGCCGAGAGGATTGTTGCATCTCGACAGCGACGAGACGTGGATCATAGACGATGTTTTCGCTTCCGGATCCCGGCGGCCATGGACCTGGAGTCCGTGGCGGTCCACGAGATCGGACATCTGCTCGGGTTAGGTCATTCGTCGGTGGAGGATGCGGTGATGTTTCCGACGATATCGGCCGGCGTACGGAAGGTGGAGCTGGCGAGAGACGACGTTGAAGGGATTCAGGTTTTGTACGGTTCGAATCCGGATAGCAATGGGACGGTCGGACCGACGTTCGGTGACCGTGAGACTAGCGGAGCTCACGGTGGGTTGTTGGGATTGGTCCACGTCATCTTTTTTGCTATTGGGTTGACGTTGATTTTGTAGACGATTGTTTTTTAATTTTTTTATTATTTTTTTAAAATTTTAGATTATTGAGGGGGGATGTACTTGTACACTTGTAGGTGTATTTAACTATTTATTTATAAAATATTTGTTTTTGTATATTCTATTTTGTTTATGATTATTGGAAGTTAAATATTATTTTATGTGTACTTTTTGTTTCTATTTTTGGCTTTATGTTTCTTGATAACATCAATCGATTTACAAGTACATGGATAAGTAGGACTCAATATATTTACATTTATGTGAATGTATCATGCATAAGTGCATAAGTAGGGGTGTAAATAGGTTGGGTTGGGTTGGGTTGGATTCGGGTTCAACCAATTTATTAATTTTGAAAATCTCAACCCAACCCATTTAATTAAATGGGTTGAGATTTTCAACCCAATCCAATCTGATGGGTTGATGGGTTGGTAGCGGGTTGACCCGTTTATGGGTTGATGGGTTGGTAGCGGGTTGAACCTGGGTTGACCCATTTAATTTAAACTTTAAATTCTTTCAAAACCCCGTTCAACAATCTGAAATTTATACCTATGATATAGATTGTGAAATCGATTTCAATAACTTACTGTTTCATGGTCGATGCTTGGTAATAGTTGCCAGTGACGAAGGCGAAGTCTACCGACTGTCCATCAAATTTTATGTTAAAATATAAAATAAAATTAAATAATATGTTAAATGGGTTACAAACAGGTTAGAAATGGGTTGAGAACAGGTTACTAGTGGGTTGACATCAGGTTGTAAATGGTTAAAATTGGGTTGTAAATGGGTTGGGTTCGGGTTGTAAACAGGTTGGAAATATCAACCCAACCCAGACCCAATAAATAATTGGGTTAGGCGGGTTGACCCAATTAACTTAAACGGGTTGAAAATCTCAACCCAACCTGCTACTATTGGGTTGGGTTCGGGTTGGGTCATTTTTTGACAGCCCTATGCATAAGAGGGTATATATAACAATATCCTATTTTTATTTTTATAATTTAAATTTAATATCTTTTTGTCTCTGTAATTCATAATTTATTTTTATTTTTGTCCTTCATATTTAAAAAGTATTAATTAGTCTTAGGAACTAAAATAAAAATAAATTACAAAGTATAGGAACGAAAACCATAAAAAATCACATGGACTATATTCATAAATTTTAACAAGCCATTAGAATGAAAAAAAATAATTATAATTTACCCAACCCTATATTTTAACAGCAGGAGTCTCTAAAAATCAACAAAAATAAGAAGAAAAAAAAACTCGAAATCAACGAAAATAACTCTAACAAATCCCCTTAAAATAATAGGTATTTATTTCAGTCTCACATAATTTTGAAAAAAAAATATATTCGAGATTGAAATGCCAAAATTTCATAAAAATAATCTCACATGACATTCCACTTATAATTTCTATTGGACTTCCTTAAACATGTTAAAAATACTTGTATTCCTAAAACACTCTTAGCTGTATTTATTTACAAAATATTGTTTTTGTATATTCTATTCTGTTCATTTTATTGGAAGTTAAATATTGTTTTATGTATACTTTTTGTTTTTATTTTTGGTTTTATGCTTCTTCTTCTAAATGATTATTGAGTATCACATGTAAACAAGAATATTTCTTCCTTTTTTTAATAAAAGTAGTGGTGGTGGTCAGACTTTTCAAAGATGAGAATTGCCAAGCCTTCTACATTCTACTAGAAAACAACCCATAGGCAATTCTCCCTTGTTTTTTATATGATCGACAAGTTGTGGTTTGAATGATGTTTTATAAGACCATTCGCAGCGTACAAACCGATCCCATTGGTTCGATCGGCTCCATCGGCAACACCGCCGTGGAGCCATCGGCTTGGATGGGTCGGTTTGTCCATGTGTCACAAACATGAAAAAAAAATGTTTATGTTTTGAACTGAGTACATAGAGGTGCATAAAACCGGTTTTTTTAACTGAACCGGTTTTTTAAAAATCGGTTTTTTTATTAATCGGTTTTTTTTTAACCGGTTTTTTAAAAAATCGGTTCGGTTTATTACCGGTTTTGGTTACATTCCTCCCCTAGAACCCAACGGTCTGAAATATTTTGAAAAGAGTTTGTCTTTTAAAAAACCGGTTTTTTAACCGGTTCGGATAAAAACCGGTTAAAACCGGTTATTGAACCGGTTAAAGCCGATCCGGTTTTTTTCTCAGCCGGTTAAAAAAAAAACCAGTTTCGGTTATTTTTTTCGGTTTTCGGTTAATCGGTTTTTTTGTGCACCTCTATGAGTACATGTGAAACAAACACATTATGAAGCAAATATATGCTAATGAATGTTTAAGTCTCGGTATCGAATGAAACAAATCATGTGAAATAGCGCATAATGCACTAGTTCTCTACTTCTCGTAATTATAACAATATATTTCACAAGGAGGCCCCATATAAAACAATATATATATATATATATAATTTATGTAGGGGGCGTATCCGTTACAAACCGATAATTTGTACAAACTATACAAACCAATCTCAACCATTCATGTACATGATCAATGGTGTGGATTAATTAAGTTCCTAAATTTTCTCTCAACTACATTTCAAAACTGCCTAAAAATTAGGAGATCAACAAAATCAAAGGAAATCAATGGAAAATCAATGGTTAAGATTAGGTTTGTAAAGTTTGTATAAGCTACTTGGTTTGTATTTGATACTTCCCCTATTTATGTATATATATATATAATATGTTTAAAAATAAATTTTATATACTCATGTACTATTTAGAACCTTGGTTACCACTACTATACGTGTGTCTAAGTGGTAGGTTAAGTGATAAGAGTGAAAAACTGACGTGACCGATGACAGTGTGGTGGGTATGATAGGAGTTAACCATACCTGACACTCTAATGGTAAACATGAAAGTATTTCTTAATAAAATTTTGAAATCAAGTTTATGTTAATGAAAAGAGACACAAAACATATCCCCTAGTTCTAAAAACTAATTCAGCCGTATCTATTTCCCCACTCGTAAGTCAATTCTAGTTTTGCTACATTTTTTTTTGAAAGGGTATCTTAGGCATTTTGCCTAGATTAATCCCTAACAATTATTGACAGTTAAGGGGCTGTTCGGTTGTGGCTTAATGGACTGTATAGCCCATATAGCTGATTCGCTCAGCTATAATTGATTCTTCGGTTAGGCCATCCACAGTGGTACCACCCATACCACCTGCATAGACTGCCACCTCAGCGTCACATCAGCTTTACCACTACCTTACCATTACCATACCATTCACCCACACCCGTACCACTCATACCACCTATATATATTTAATACTAAAATATTACTTTATATATATATATACACATTGTATGTATATATGTGTGTGTTGTTGTTATTTGATGAACGGTACCAATGTACCGCTGCCCTCCCAAACCGTTCACTCACCGGCATACCGCGGCGGTGTGTTACCGCCGGTATGCCGGTTGTGCCGTTCACAATACCGCTCCGATGCAGATGGCCTTATGGCTTAACCAAAAAACAAATAGCTGATTCGCACAACCGTGAAAATAGAGTCATATAGACTCAACCAACCCTTTTTCCCTAAGACCGACCATCCACAGCCGGGGCGTGAAGGAGGCCGACAAGGAACCGGTACCACCGGTACCGACTGGGAACACCGCCGAGGATGAGGCAGTAGCAATTGTCAAGCGTGGAAATCGGTACCCCCTGCCGGTTGAGAAACCATACCCACCCCACCTTCTCTCTCATTTTTCTCTATCTCTTTTTTTATTAATTATTTAGATTGATATGAGAGTCAAAACCATTGATGATGAATTGGTAAGGATTGATAAGGTGTTGGTAAGATAGTGGAAAGCTGATGTAGCACTGACGTAGCAGCCGGTACCATTGGCATCAAGCAAGACCACTGAGGATGGTCTAACTAACTACCCTTGTAAAAAGACAAGCCTCATTCTCATGTCTTCATGGAATGAAATACACATTCTCTCCTCCTACCTTCTTTCTCATGAAATCAATACATCTTTGACCCATATATCTTCATGAAATCAACCACAGATGATAAAGAGCAGCAATCTAATTGGCCATAGAAAATCGATTTGGTGATTCCCAGAAACCCTAATTATGAATCGATTTGGTTTCTGGATTCAGCAAGCTTCTCAATTTTGTGTTCTATCTCTTGATTTCCAGAAGCCCTAATCAAAAATTGATTTGGGTTTTGGATTTGGTATTTTATATCTCGATTTCCAGAAGCCTAATTTAAAAATTGATTTGGTTTCTAGATTTAGGAGCGATTTAGCAAGCTTTTGGATTTGGTGTTCTATATATCTCGATTTCCTTTTAACGAGCTACTCGAGCTCGAGCTCGAGCTTAATAATACTCGAGCTCGAGTCGATCTCGAATACATAATCGAGCTCGTTTAAATTAACGAGCCGAGCTTTATAACACCTTCGACTCGACTCGTTCGAAAACTCGATTAAATTTTTCGAGCCAAGCCATTCGAGCATACCTTTCTCGAGCTAAACATTTTTATGTATATTTATTAACAATAGTATAAATATATAAAAATTATAGAGTTCAAGTAGATAAACGAGTTAATCGATCGCGAGTTTGAACCCATAAACGAGCTTCGAGCTCGAGCCCAATAACTCAAAAAATATTCGAGCTCGAGCTCGAGCCCTACATTGAAAAAGTTAATCGAGCTCGAGCCCAACATTATTTTTTGAGCTCGGCTCGATTAACCCATTACTCGACTCGGCTCCTTTACACCCCTAGCCTTAATTAGGAACGATTTGGCTTCTGGATTTGGTCTTCTATCTCTCGTTTTAGTATTTGATTTGTTACCATGTTGCAGTTTTGCTTCAATTAGTGATTCGTTGAATGGTATTTTCCAAAAATAAAGATCAAGAGTAAATCGGTCATTTTTGGCATTTAGACGGTATATTCAGCACAACAACCGAACAACAACTTATATGTTAATATTAATATACATGCAACTTTATCAATACTTTATCCATACAGGTCTTATTAGAAAACGAACCGAACAACCCCTAAGTGTGTAGCCTTGAGATAATTCCTCAGTGACCACAAGTCGTTAACGCCTGGATTCAAACTCGGGATATATGAGTTATTAAGCCACATCCCTCAAAAGCTTTAACCAGTATGCCACACGCATTATGGTTAAAAAATGATAATTTCATTCATAATAAATTTTGCTATAGAAATCTCGTTGAAAGCTCTTGTTTGTCTGTATTTAATATGTTAAACTATTTGAGAACATCAATGACTATAATTTCTTTCACAAAGAAAAGCATAACCCCCAAAATCTCAATAGATAAGGGGATGTTTTTTTTTTTTTTTTTAATTACCTCTTAAAACTTCTTATATCTGAAAAATAAGAGGTTTGCATACTTAAGAATGTTTGTTTTATTTTTAAGACAAGTTCTAAAGATTTTTACCCGTTCTTTAAAATTTTAGTAGTGCACCATCCATCTCTTCTTTTTAGATGTGGATTCAAATTTCAGACTTCAAAACTCTTATAAAATGAATGACACCTTAATCATCTTGATTACAAGTGCCCCAACGAGATTTAGCGTTGCACATTTTGCATGGTAACAATGCATATTTTGAATACGTCATGGCTATAACTATCTTGCTTTTGGAATAGTGATTTAGGCGTTCAATCATATTGAGCATCCCATGGTCTCATTTTTAATTTAATTTGAAGCCCATACTCTACTAATTGATGACATTAAAACACGAAAAACACAAAGTCATTTTCCTTAGTAGATGCAACGGGAGCGGGCTCTTTAGTAATGAGTTGCTTCTAAGACATACCATGTGCTATGGTTTTCATACAAATTGGTAAGGTTTGTCCCATGCAATTTTCCCCTCTCAATGATCGATCAAATTGGGTTTTGTTTCAGATTGTTTTGTGCCATAATTATATACATAAAAAACAGCGGCTTTACCAACGAAAAAAAGGTCAGAATCTAGCCACCATGGAGCCAGACGAAATCGTATGGAGCGAGACCTCGTTGCTATCACTTAAGTGAGGTTAGCCCCTTCTTTAAATTCCAAAAATGATATGAAATTGTTGATAATATTGTGGTAGCTTGGGAACTATAGAATTTATCAAGCACTTCTTTTTCTCTCTTGAAAACATGCTTACTACATAAAGATTGCCCACCTTAAGTAAGATATGATGGATTTTTAAGTTCTATAATTCTTACCAATACAAAGGAAGATTCAAACCTTTCATTTTTTTTAAGTTCAATTACTCATAATTTACGGTAAATATACTAAAAGTCTAAAACTATGAATGACACAAATGGAAACATAAAATATCATACATTCAACAAAAAATACCAGTATCCTACTAAAAATATAAAATTTAAATTAAAATAAATTGTTCAATAAATAATCAACATAATATCTCACTTTGGACCACCACGATAGAAAATCAAAATTAACCGTGTGAACTTCTCAATCTATTCCCATATCTTAAACATCTCCTTCTTTCTTGTGTCTTTTGCTTCCTGAGTTTCATATTTTGTGCCTCTCGGTCGTCGTGCCGCATCTTGAACTCTTCAGTGTTCTCCTATAATGCTTGAACTTACAAATTGATATAGGGAGAATTAAAGAATTAATAAGGTTTTGGAACTGTCAAACAACTCTCACACTCTTACGGACTAAAACCGAACACTTTTACATACCATGAGGTTTTTCGTGTAATAAAACTTTACATGGACCAAAAAAGTGAGAAAAACATTAAATCATATGGACCAAAATTGCAGATTGTTGTTTATAAAGGGACCAATATGCCTCATGTGCAAGTTATATGAAGAGTTTTAAAGATGGAAATCTGACAAAGTTAGTTAGACTGACCCAAGCCATACACTTTTGTATACTATGAGAGTTTTCTTGTATTAAAAATTTTGTAGGGACTAAAAGTGTGAAAAACAACAAACCATAGGAACCAAATTTTCAATATACTCTAAATCAGTTTTAAGCATATGGCATGAAATATACAAATCAAAACATTTTTCTTAAGAGTAAATTAAGAGTCCCTATGGTTTGCTCAATATCTAGATAAACCTCAAGGATTTGAACCTCCAATAAAAACAAGACACATTACACTCCATCCCTTTACCCTACCCCATTCATTTGATTAAACGATTACCAAACAATCATGTATAAAGATCGTTTCCTATACCATTAAGCCACTACCAAACAATCATGTACAATTGACAAAATAAATTGTGAATCTCGTTAAGCTTATTAAAATGCTAATAAACACGTCCTAAGTATTGTATGAATAAAATTGTCGATGTAAATTGATTCGTCTACGTAGATTGAGAATGTTTTTGTTTGAAGAGTTTTTTTGCTAGGAGAGATTGGTGACTTTTGATGAAGAATATTATGTTTGGAAAAAATGGATTTCTACATAAAGCTTTCCCCTAAAAATTTAACGAATAATTTATTTTTTATATTGTTAACTCGGTATCAAAAATTATATAGTTGATTGAATAAACTGTAAGTTTAATTAACCAAGGAACATGCTATATTTATAGTTGGTTTGTTATTTAATTTTTCTTGTGAAAAATATTTTTTAAAACATGTTAATGCATTTATATTAAAATATGCTTAATTAAAATTCATAATTTACAAACGATATTAATTGATAATTGTGTATTCAAAACATACTTATATCATAGGGATAATATATTGATGTTCATTTAAGTTATAGCAATTTAAATAGGGGGTTGCTATCTCCATCCTCTTATCTCACTCACATACCTACTCATACTCCTTTCGTATGCATTCTGGATTATCAAAAAAAATTGGGATCAACCATATATCTCTGGTCAACACCCCGTTTATCCCGATAATCCAGAATGCAAGTCTCGAGTTCAACCATAAATAGTTTAAAAGGCGATCAAAACTCGTTTTAAAAACAAAGTGATATTATATAACACATATTTTTTTTATTATACATACATATAGAGACGCAACGGGTTTGGGAGTACATTATTTGTCCCCGTCCCGACCCGAGCACGGTACCCGTTTTACAGGAATCCCCAAACCCTGAATCGGACAGGTAAACCAGGTTCTTGAACAGGACATGACAAGTCAGCATGTCTAACATAACCCGTAAGGTTCCCATTTGGATTAAGATTTGTGGGACTGCAAACATGTTTAGATTATAAGGTAGCTAATAAGGTAGTACTTGTTTGGATGGACCATAAGCTAGCTTATTGAAACGCTAGTTGGAGTAGTGCTTTGGGAGCTTTTTGTAGCTTTTTCCAATAATATTCTTATAAATATTAACTATTATACCTCAAGATACCCTTTTTGATCATTTTACATACTAATAATCTAGTTTTTATCAAACATAATTTGTTTATAAGCTAGCTTATCGACTATCAATAAAGTGCATTTATTACATAGTTAATTAGATTGAAGTTAATTTTATTTTAGAGCCTATAATTTGATTAAGCAAATACCGAAATACCCCTGATGACTAGAATGATCAAATTGCGTAGGAGGTGGAATTAAGTCTACGTGAAAGATCGATGTAGTGGTTGACACGTGTCAAAGATGGAGCATAATCAGGTTTGTTGGACAACTAACTCTCCCTAATTTTACGCACCCTAAACTAATCCCCTATAAGATGTGTCTCCATATCTCCTAATTACATTACTAACTTCGAACGCGTTCAACATACGCAACCCCCATTGTCAACCACCACCTCCTCCCTCCTACCATCCTCCAATGCCGTCGCCACCTCCGAAACCCTAAACCACCACCGTCTTCTCCATCCCTCCTCTGCCACCAAGTTCGAATCCAAAACCACCACCGTCTCCTCCCTCCCTCCTCTGAATCCCTAAACCACCACCTCCTCCCTCCCCTCCTCCGGCGCCACCGCCACCCGCCACCTCCGAAACCCTAAACCACCTATTTCTCCTCCATCCCTCCTCCGCCGCCACATTCGAATCCGTAGAGCACCACCGTCTCCTCTCTCCCTCCTCCGAATCCCTAAACCGCCACCTCCTCCCTCCCTCCCTCCCTCCTCTGGCGCCGCCACCTTCGAAACCCTAAACCACCGTCTCGCCACTCCTTGTGGTTATAAATACAGCGCCCTTTTATTATCTTCCAAGATCTCAATCATGGCCAACAACAACAACGACAACAGATGTGGATATAGTCAATATGTCCAGCAGAATTGTCAAATCGGTGCATTTTCCATAATCTTTTTTCGGCAAATGAGCCTAGAAGCCGCGCTCCGTATATGTTGCTGGCAGACCTTTACAGGGAGGATTATCTACGAAAACTGTTTACTGTCTATGCCATTAATCAAAGCTGAAAGGGAGGAGGCATTCGCAACATCATGGGTGACGCTAGGCGAAGAACTCTAAATCCGTTGAGAGGGTCGGAATGGAGGATCCAACAACTGCAAAATCAAAATCAAATTCCTCCAGATCCCGATGACAATCTCTTCTAAAGGCACTTTTGAAAACTTTGTGTTTATTAACCCTAAATCTTACTCCTTTTTTTTTGAGAAAATGTTTACAAAAAAACTAATAAACATGTAATTTCCCTCTTTCCGCAGGTTCTTGATTATTTTTTTCCAATTCCCGAAAGATATTTTCAAGGTAACGTTTCTTTTAATTTTCTATTTTTACTTTTGTTTTTGTTGTCTTAATTTAGACATTTCACAAACCAGCAATTTCTCTTTCTGTTTCAGGCTCTTAAGAAAGTCGAAAAATTATTTATTGTGTGTTTTCGTGTATACCCCCTTCTCGGTTGACAAATAAGATGATTTTGGCACTTAGTCGTATCGATTTATTTTGTTTTGTTGTATATGCCCAATATGTCGAGACTTGATCTCATTTGCTTTGTTTGTTCGAATAATACAATTCATTTGTTTTGTTGTTTTGAAATTCATACTTCTTGTTATTAGTCTTTTTGTTTTTATACAAGAAGTATGAATTACATGGCAACAAAACAAATGAAGTGTATTATTCCAACAAACAAAGCAAATGAGATCAAGTCTGGACATATATAGGGCATATACAACCAAACAAAACAAATCGATACGACTAAGTGCCAAAATCATCTTATTTGTCAACCGAGAAGGCGGTATACACGAAAACATACAACAAAGAATTTGTCAACTTTCTTAAGAGTCTGAAAAAGAAAAAAAGAAAGAGAAAGAGAAATTATTGGTTTGTGAAACGTCTAAATTAAGACAACAAAAACAAAACTAAAAAATAGAAAATTAAAAGAAACGTTACCTTGAAAATAAGTTTTGGAAATTGAAAAAAAAAAAGAACCAAGAACTTGCAGAAAGAGGGAAATTACATGTTTGTTAGTTTTTTTTGTTAAACATTTTTCTCAAAAAAAAAATAGTAAGATTTAGGGTTAAAAAACAAAAAAGTTTTCAAAAGTACCTTTAGAAGAGATTGTCATCGGGATCTGAAGGAATTTGATTTTAATTTTGCAGTTGTCGGATCCTCCATTCTGACCCTCTCAACGGATTTAGAGTTCTCGCCTAGCGTCGCCCACGTTGTTGAGAAGTGCCTCCTCCCGCTCAGCTGGTGTTGTGGCATAAACAGTAAACAGTTTTCGTAGAGAATCCTCCCTGTAAAGGTCTGCCAGCAACATATACCTAGCGTGGATTCTAGGCTCATTTGCCGGAAAAAGATTACGGAAAACGCACCCGATTTGGCAATTCTGCTGGACATATTGACCATATCTGCATCTATTGTCGTTGTTGTTGTTGGCCATGGTTGAGATCTTGGAAGATAATAAAAGGGCGCTGTATTTATAACCACAAATGAGTAGCGAGACGGTGGTTTAGGGTGGGCGGCAGAGGAGGGATGGAGGAGACAGTGGTGGTTTAGGGTTTTGGAGGTGGCGGCACCGGAGGATGGAGGGAGGGAGGAGGTGGCGTTATAAGGATTCGAAGGAGGGAGGGAGGAGACGGTGGTGGTTTGCGGATTCGAACGTGGCGGAGGAGAGATGGAGGAGAAGGTGGAGGTTTAAGGTTTCGGAGGTGGCGGCGGTGCCAGAAAAGGGAGGGAGGGAGGAGGTGGCGGTTTAGGGATTCAAATGAGGGAGGGAGAAGATGGTGATGGTTTATGGATTCGAACTTGGCGGCGGAGGAGGGATGGAGGAGACGGTGGTGGTTTAGGGTTTTGGAGGTGGCGACAGTGTCCGAGGAGGGAGGGAGGGAGGAGGTGGCAGTTAACAATGGGGGTTGCGTATGTTGAACGCATTCGAAGTTAGTAATGTAATTAGGAGAAATGGAGACACATCTTACAGGGGATTAGTTTAGGGTGCGTAAAATTAGGGGGAGTCTACAACAAACTTGATTATGCTCCATCTTTGACACGTGAAAACCACTACATCGATCTTTCACGTAGACTTAATTCTACCTCCTACGCAATTTGACCATTCTAGTCATCAGAGGTATTTTCAGTATTTGCTTTAATTAAATTATAGGCTCTAAAATAAAATTAACTTCAATCTAATTAATGCACTTTATTAATAGTTGATAAGCTAGCTTATGAACAAATTATGTTTGGTAAAAAGTAGCTTATGAGTATGTAAAATGACCAAAAATGGTATCTTGGGGTATAATAGTTAATATTAATAAGAATATAATTGGAAAAAGATACAAAAAGCTCCCAAAGCGCTACTCCAACTAACGTTTCAATAAGCTAGCTTATGGTCCATCCAAACAAGTACTACCTTATCAGCTAGCTTATAATCTAATCATGTTTGCAGTCCCACAAATCTTAATCCAAATGGGAACCTTATGGGTTATGTTAGACATGGTGATTTGTCCTGTCCTGTTCAAGAACCTGGTTTACCTGACTGGCTCATGGTTTGGGAATTCCCGTAAAACGGGTACCATGCTCGGGTCCGGACGGGGACAGATAATGTACTCCCAAACTCGTTGCATCTCCATATGTATGTATAATAATTAAAAAAATATGTGTTATATAATATTACTTTTTTTTAAAACCAGTTTTTACATCCTTTTAACCTATTTATGGTCGAAATCGAGACTTGCATTTTGGATTATCGGGATAAACGGGGTGTTGACCAGAGATATATGGTTGATCCCAATTTATCCTTGATAATCCAAAATGCATATGAAGGGAGTATGTGAGTGGGATAAGAGGGTAAGAAAATAAATTATTGTAATTGTAGAGGATGAGGGGATAGCAACCCCCTATTTAAATTGCTATAACTTAAAAAATATCAATATATTATCCGTAACATATAAGTATGTTTTGAATACACATTTATCAATTAATATCATTTGTAACTTATGAACTTTAATTAAGCATATTTTAATATAAATGCTTAGTTTTCACAAGGAAAATTGAATAACAAACTAACTATAAATATAGCATGTTACTTAGTAGTTAATTAAACTTACAGTTTATTCGATCAACTATATTACTTTTGATACCGAGTTAACAATATAAATAGTAAATTATTCGTTAAATATTTAGGGGAAAGCTTTATGTAAAAATCCATTTTTTCCAAACATAATATTCTCAATCAAAAGTCACCAATCTCTCGTAACAAAAAAACTCTTAAAACAAAAACATTCTCAATCTACATAGACGAATCAATTTACATCGACAATTTTATCTATACAATACTTAGGACATGTTTATTACCATTTTAATAAGCTTAACGAGATTCACAATTTATTTTGTTAACTATACATGATTGTTTGGTACTGGCTTAATGGTATAGGAAGCGATCTTTATTACTTTATACATGATTGGTTGATAATAGTTTATTGGTTTACCCATTCTTTTACCCAATCTTTTCAATCTGCTCAACGTTATGCCTCCCAATATCCTACATTTGTCATGCCACTATTGTATTTGTTTATTTGACAATTAGATATTTCTTGAAATTTCATGTTCACAGCATCTTTAAGAGGTTCTCCTGAAAAAAATGAGAATTTTATTCTTTAAATTATCTCAACAAATTTTTCATATAGTTTTTTAAAATTAAAAAAAATCTAAATTACCTTTTATTCATTTTTACTAATAAAATTGAATAACTATTAATTTACATATTTCATTTTTAAAAAGCAGGTGGCTGGTCAATCTCAGAAAGAAGATAGGCTGGCAACCCGGAGACGTACGACCACGGTCCCGACCTTACCAGCACCGGGGGTCGGAACTTACCCGACAAGGAATTTCGCTACCTTTGGACCGTTATAGTTACGGCCGCCGTTCACCAATACGAGATATTCATCCTAGTCACTATGGGCGTATTTGCCCAATTAGAATATTTTAATAATATAAATAAATATCAAAATTTCTAAAATATAAAATATAAAATTTGTTGGAACTAAATATTAATCTTTTTAGAGATTTTGACCTTTGGGTCCTATTTTAAAAATTTTATAAAGAAGTTGTTAGAGGTGCTCTTCAATAACATTTTGAAATATGTTATTAATATTTATTTTCTAATAATTAAGTAAAAGATATGTATAATTTCTTATAAATTATCCATTTAAAGATCTAATTTTGTAACAAATTTTATGAATCAAATACAACAAAAATTTTAAATATTTCAATGAATTTCAAATCTATTAAATACATTTCCTCATACCAACAAATCTAGGGCGTGTTCCCTCAAACCAACAAACCTAACTAAGGCATGTTCGTTAGTATCTCAATAAGCTTAAGCTTAATGTGCACCTATTTCGTAGTAATGTTTAAAAAATGGCTTATTCAATAAACTTTTATAAAAAAGCTTTATGCAAAAAATAAATTTTTATCTGAACATCTATCTCTCAATTCAAAAACACATTTTTTTCATCTACGGAAGAAAAATACCTCCCCAATAAAAACCATTCATTTTTCCAATCTATACAAACAGATTAACTCGCACTACCAACTTTATTCATATAGAACTTAATAGAAAATCAACCAAACCCCAAATCCTTCTTTTTAAAGTCTTCTATATAATTATCATATTATACAAAATAAAGAACATATCTTCCTCTCTTTAGTAGAAGTAGCGGGTAGTTGGATTTTTCAAAGACTAGAATTGACAAACCTTCTAGATTCTACTAGAAAACAATTAACCGATAATCCAATATTAAATATTACAGAAAGAAACAAATACAAACACATTTTCTCTCCACCATTAGCATATTCATTAGATTTCCAACAAAACTCGAATCAACAAACCCAATATATCCCACACAGAAACCTCATATCACCAAACGTCCAAACCCAATATATAAGAACTGCTATTGTTTACGTGAAGACCTTCGGCTAATATCGTCAAGAAGACAAGAGCCACAAGAAACTAGTAATAAACCATTCACGAGACATGATTCATCGTCATAAAAAATCATTCAAACCACAACTTGAAGATCATATAAAGATGATCATATGGTTTACTATAAATTTCTATTTTCATCCCTGGACTAATTATTCCCTTTATGTAACAAGAGACCAAAACAGTAAAGAATTATAAACTACAAGGACCGAAACAATAATAAATTACAAATCACAACAACAAAAATAGCAATTAAATCATAAACCATATAAATCATAATTTTTGAACTACGAAAACAAAAATCGCAACTTTTAACAAACCATAGGAATGAAAACTGTAATTTGCCCCATAAAGAATAAGCCCAATATGTCCCAAACAAAAAACTCATCACCAAACCCCTTATATCCCACACAGATGTAAGATCAGACAAACCCAATATATCCCACACAGATATAAGATCAGACACTATTTCCATGAAGACCTTCGGTCGATATCATCAAGAACCACAAGAAACTAGTAATAAACCAATCACGAGACATAATTCATCGTCATAAAACATCATTCAAACCACAACTTAGAGGATCATAAAATAAAATAAAAAACTATACACCAAGAATTTACCGTTTAACAAAGAAATTACTGCTTACGCATATTTAAAATGACACAATACAACGTTTTTTCGGCCAGATTTTTAAACATATATGACAAACGGGTAGTTAACAGAAATTCTTAATATTTTTTTAGCTAGCAATGCATAGGCCTTTCATAAGTAGGAGGGAGAGAAGGGCAATTCTCATTCATCTTGGAGTAAGGCTCTAAGGTGTTGTATAGTGGAAGTTCCATACGATACTTACCGAGAATTTGGCAGAACGGAAGCTTATCGTCCCCATTGTTGCACCAATTCGGAAGTCGGGTCTGGTTATTCTCGAAGATTTTCAGCATATAAGCATCTCGAATCTGTAAAATAGCCGTGAACTAATGGTTAATTAATATGCGATATGAGAGACACAAGGTTTAACGCTCCATAGTTCTAAGCAACTGGTAGATCCAATAACACCTGGATCATTTTTAAAACCACGGTGGAAGTTACTGGTATCCCACAAGTTTGTAACAAACCGAGCTCAAAATTGTGGGCCACCTTAAGTTGATTTCAAGAAAGCTTAGGGTCCATTTGGTTTGCAGGAATGAATTTCGAGGGGATTTGGATTCCTTTTGTATGTTTGGTTTGTAAGATTCGGAATGATTTGAATTGCATTATTTATAAAAAAATCTTCAAAATAATTAAATTACCTTTTGTTTAACTGATTATTAGAAAACAAATGTTTTTAACAAATTTCAAAAAAATTATTATATACAAATCCAATAAAAGCCTACGAAATATCTATCCCGTAGGATTTCTGAATCCCATGTTGGATTTCATTGAAATTTCCAGATTTCAATTCGAGAGTTTCCTTTAAACAAAAGGCAGGATTGTAATGAAGTTCACTTCCATATGCCACCAAATCCTAGACATCCCATGTTTATGGGATTTCATTGAAATTTCGGGATTTCAATTTTGGACTTCCCTTTAAGCCAAAAACAGATTGGAATGGAATTTAATTCCATATCCCACCAAATCCCGATAAATCAAACAGGTCCTAATTTTCAATTTCAAAATTCAAAGTCTCTCAAGAATAACCCAACACCAAACACATCAATGGATACAGCAAGTCTGCAACTAAAAGAATGTGATAATTAAAGGTGATGATTTATACTAATTTTAAGTATAAAAAGCAACATGTTTGAGTTAGAGAGTAGGGAATTAAATTCTTACAGTGAACTCGGTCACTTGAATGGAATCTGCAACAGGGCCGAAAATTCCAGCGGCTTTATACATTTGCAGAATGAAGGCAACACAAGTTGTTGATTTGCCATCGCTATACACCCATTCATCGTTCTCAGGAATGGTGAGCAATTCATCAAATGATATGCCTCGCTTTTCGGTTTCTTCTAGAATTCCATACAAGTCCAAATCCTGAAAGAAAATAATTAGCCCCGACACACACACACACATCAAGGAAAGTCACCACAACATGCACAATGAATAAAGAGGGTTTTAGGCCCATAATTCCACCTTTAACATGAAAATTGGCACCCAAAAAAGTTGAAAAAAACCCATAAGCCTCCAAAATAATTTCAATGCTATCAATAGCTTGTAATGACTATTGATGCGTAATCTAGTAACTTTCGGTCGACATTTGTGCAAGAGGTTTTATTAAACTTAGCAGAAAACAGACCAGCAAAAATAGACTTTCCGAGCAAAATACAACTTCAAAAACAGTACAGCAGAATATGAACTAAAGAAATGGCACAATTACCTCTGTTCCAAGACGCATATTTAGAGCTTCGTTCCACATATTGGCAGCATATGCTGGCTGCATTCTAGTCCACATAGACATGACAGAAATCACCTGCAATATATTTCAGTTATTCGGTACTTCAAGAACAGACACTGCATAGTGGGAAGTAGGAATTATTGTAGCCTCCTTTTCTACAACAATCTAAAACCACATGTAGAAAGCAAGAACGTGTAAGAAAATGTTTACAATGACAGCGAGGGTGGTTTGGCTTACAATTTTTTTATCAATTATTTGTCTGAGCTTTTTCCTTATATATAGTGTTGTTATATGGTATTGAAAATTCAGAAGATACAACAATCTAGGAAAAACCCTGGATGTAACATGAATATTGTCGGATTGAGTTTTGACAAACTGCAGCTATTATTGTGTATGTGTGTGTGGTTGTTGATTGTTGATGCTAACAAGATAAGAGTTTGACAAAAAGATAAAATAAGAATGTGCACTATGATGGGCTAGAATGAAATAGAAACAAAAACTCAAAAATCGAGTAAACATACCAAGTGAGCATCAATAGGTGGCGGATAGTTATCACCAATGGTGTCAATCCAACTAAAAATCATGTTATGATAGCCATAAGGCTTGCCTGACATGCTCCGAGCATATTCCCATGCTGCGGTGTTGTTCCACTTCGCACGTATCTCCGGATGTAACGGTAACAAAGCTATTTGTGGGTTAGATTCATCCTTAAGTGCCAAATCCCACCATTCATCCCATGGAATCACCACAATAATTTCTTCACCCTACAATAAGACCAAGATCCAACAATAAAGATAAAATTTTCTTGAAAGAACTAACCTGCATTACATACTCTCTCTTTTCCATGAAAATTCAAGCAGTTGTTACTCTTCCAATAAAATTGATTTGGGGATACAAGATTTCTTTATTTCATGGGATGGAAGGAGAAAAACAAATAACTGAACTATCATGTTTGTAAGAACTTCAGATATTCAACTCCTTTACCTTTTCATTCTCGTGTCCGGATTCCCCTACCCAAAGATTGCCGAAGTCATCCTTCATACAAACAGCTGTATGACCGGCAAATGCCCCCGTAACCCACTTCTCCAATGTTTCAAAGCCACCCCATCTTCCACGAATCTTTGACACAGCTAGAAAATCACCAGAATGGACATCATCTGGATTAATAGTCGCACGCCAAGGCTGAGGACGAGTCTCAAAAGTAGCACCCATGTGATTCTTCAGAAAAGCAAGGTTGGCATTTTGGCCCCATTTTGTGTTGGAAAACAGAGGCAAAACATCAACCAAAGAGAGCAAAGTTCCCAGCATTCCGGAAGGCATCAGAAACACAGAGACTCCATGCTGCTTTACCTAAATATCAACAATGCAAGATCGTAGAGTTAATTAGTTAAATCAACCACACAAAAGTTACAAAAAAGGTCACAAATCTGCAATTAGTGTGTGCATAGCTTACATATTCCAACTCTGCCGCTTCCTCCCAAGAATCAAAAGTCAAAGTATGCTGACGTGCTGCGAAGTAGTAGTCCCAGGTAATCCTGTAGGGCGTAGCGAAAACATAGAGATCCATACATGTCCAACTGTGGGCTTCAGCGGTCTGTAGAATGAAAAATCATAAGCAAAAGCACGATTAAAAATTATACAATTAGAACTCTTATTCGGTATCATTCGTCCACCTCCCAAGCCTTACAATAACAACAAGAACTGTTCATCCCTACTAATTTCAGGCCAAAATTGCATTCAACTGACTGCTATATAAACTTATATATTTGGTAGTCAACAACCCTTCCCATCAAACTGTTTAACTCATTAAAAGCTAGAAAACAAGTATTTTACTCTAATTAAAAAATATCCATTAACTTTTGCCAAAAAGCATACGACACATTGCATTCGCTTTTTGCCAAAATCTGTCTACCAAGAACATAATGATCAATTGAATATGTTTTTTTTGGAAGGGTGTCCAGGCCATAGCCCGACTAATCCCCGGCAATGTGGGGGCTAAACATGGCCCCACTTAAATGTCCCCACGCATGCGCACGGGAAGGGTCGAACTCGGTTAGGGCACTATGAACCCCCCGAGCGATAACCAATCCACCACAGCACTAGAAGACTCCATTGAATATGTTTGTTGTTTCCTTTGAAGAGCTAGTGATAAACTTTTGGTTGTTTCCCAAACAATACATCATACATGACTCAATTAACGTGCCGAAAAAGGTGAATAATGTAAACCACAAGGTTGTGGCGTACTGGTTAAGGCCTGTGGGGGAAGTGCCTAGTTAACCCTTCTACCCCAAGTTCGAATCCATACGCTTCCAGATTGTAACCACTGGGGATTATTAACTCAGGGCAGCATGCTTTAGCTGTTGGTGAATTTTGCCGGGATTAGTCGGGGCAAAGCCTTTGATACCCTTCCAAAAAAAAGATGAATAATGTAATCATACGTTGTTTTTTTAAAGGGTATCCGAGGCTTTGCCCGACTAATCCCGGAAGGTTCACCAACAGCTAAAGCATGTTGTCCTGAGTTAATACCCAGTGGCCACAATCTGGAAGCGCCAGGAGTCGAACCTGGGGTAGAAGGGTTAACTTGTACATCACAGCCTTGTGGTTGTAATCATCCGTTGTTGGCTTGTTGCTATTTTGTTCTTGTTTGAGTTGACTAAATAAATTTCTAAGAAGTTCAATATTAGCAGACCAATTACTTAAGCTAAGAACTCCATCGTTAACTAGTTCACTATTATCACTCTCTTTAACATCAATTACTTCAATTACTCAATAAAACATCCTCAAATCATAATCATAACAAGCTAAATGCCTAAATTAACCCTAGGGAAGAAAATAATCCAAACCTTGAGATAGATAACACCACCTCCCAAACCACGATCATCACCTTCAGTGAACTCCATACGAGCTTCATTCCCATGGAAACACGCACCGTTCCACTCAATCGAACCATTACTCGGCGAAATCGTCCCGACGAACGACGGCAACAAATCCACCGCACTACCGAAACTATTCATCACCGGCCACGAAACCTGGCGCGGAAGAACAGGCAAAACATCGTTAACTCTAAACGGCAGCTTCAAAGCACTCCCAAACTCCGATTCAAGCCCTAGAATCAGTCCAATTGCACACAACACTCTCCATAACCGCCACATCGTTGATTGCTGGATCATCGAACAGAACTTGTGAGAGAAATTATGGAAGAAATTGGTGGATTAGGAAGTGTTTGTTAACGAATTTGATGAATTTGATCCATTGAAAACGTGGAGATCGATGGAGTTTAGGGGTTGAAATTTAGGGGTGAAGTCAAAGTTCGTGAAGGGTTTGTGGGGATTTCGAGGTAGTTTGATCGGTTGATTTTTGGAAGTAATGATGAGTGTTTTGTTTATCTATCTTTTCGAGCTAAAAGAGTGTTGTTTTTCAAGTTTGGTCCTTGTAGAATGGTATTCTTTACACTTCACCACCCTAGAATGTTTTTTATGTCAAATTAATCCCCAACATACCGCCTATTGGTTTCGATCGAGCTTAGGCCATCCGCAGCCAAGTCGGTTTGGAGGCTGTACAGGTGCCTTGCAGGTGGTAACACCACCGTGGTGGACCTGCAAGGTACCTGTAAGGGAGCTCAACGGTGACTCCTTGCAGGTGGTAACAAATGCCAAACACACACATAAATATATATACATACAAAATATATATATATATATATATATATTTTATTATTTAAATAATACAGGTGGTATGACTTGTACGGCTGTGGATGAAATGGTAAGGTGGTGGTAAAACTGATGTGGCGCTGAGGTGGCAGCCTGTACAGGTGGTATGGCCTATACGGTTGTGGATGGCCTTAGCAGGCTTGAGTGGGTAGCGCTATGCATGCAATCGGGCTTGGTGATCGGGTTTGAGAAACCAACTAGAGGATTGTTATTGGGTATTTGATTTTATGTACTTGTATTTCGGACTTATTTTAAGTTTGTGGGTAAAGCTAATGTAGCAAAGTAAGTTTGTTGGCGTTGTGGGCTCATGGGCTTAAGATGCGATATAACACCAGTTTAATTATTTTTTGAATTGAATACAAAATTAAATTTTTTTACCGTGTTTATTTTTTTAAAGAAAATATATTACCTTGTCACTATGAGCTCTTGATATAATATCCATCTAAGCTCTAAATATAAGTGATGATAGGAATTATTAGGAAACCGACAATAGTTTGAAGTTGTTCAAAATTAGCTTTCAAAAGTTGTAAGGAATCTAATAAGCTAGGTGATAATCGATAAGCTGGCTTATGAATAAATTATGTTTGATGAAAAATAACTTATAGATATATAAAATTACCAAAACAGATATATTGAAGTATAATAATTAATATTAATAAGGATATAATTAAAAAAAACTACAAAAAACTCGTAAACTATTAATCCTGCTAACATTTTAATAAGGTAGCTTATGGTCCATCCAAACATGTACAAGCTTATAAGCTAACATACTTTTGCCAAACATAACCTTGCTCCTCTAATTGTAAATTTAAAGATATGAAATTTTTTGGTTACATATTTTGATAACTAAAACCAGGTTATATGAATTTCTTTTGATTTCATTTGTTTTTCTAATGCGAAAATCATTTATCAATTTAATAGTTTTTAAATAAATATAATAATTTTTAGTTGAGATTAATTTAATTGAAATACTTTTATTTGTGAAAATACTTTTAATAATAAAAAATTTTAAAATGTGAGAACACACTCCTCAATGTTAGAATGAACTACACCTTTGGACCCTGTAGTTTGTTCAAAATCTGGTTTTCGTCCTTCATGGTTCATAAAAAAGTCATTTACCTCTTATAGCGGTTGCTAACTAACGGTATTAACTCCAAGAACCCGAATGCTATGAAATATAGAAGCCATCAATGTGGATAGTTTTCTTTAACCAAATCCAAATTTTAAGCAAACAAGCAACCGTTTATTCCACTCTCTTAATAATTCTATAAAACATAGAAATAAAGGGTTAATTACATGGGTGTGTATCGAACTTGTCACGTTTTTTCATTGTATGTATCCAACTTTTAAAATTGTCATTGTATGTACTAAACTTGTAAAAAATTTGCATTGTAATAACCGGTTTACCTGCTGAGTAGGTAACCGGTCACAATGCCACATAGATGCCACATAGACTGCCACATAGGTTCAAAGATTGAGTAAATTACAATTTTCGTCCCTCTAAGTTACTGATTAGGTTCAAGGACCTGTTTTGAGTAAATTACAATTTAACTTTTATCAACCACCACCACCTATACCACCACCACCACTGCCACCACCAGCACCACCACCATCCACCACACCACCACCAGCACCACCATCCACCACACCACCACCAGCACCACCCTCCACACCACCACCAGCACCAGCACCACCATCCACCACACCACCCTCCACACCACCACCAGCACCACCACCACCACCACCATCCACCACACCACCACCAGCACCACCCTCCACACCACCACCACCACCACCACCACCATCCACCACACCACCACCAGCACCACCACTACCACCACCAGCACCACCACCATCCTCCACACCACCACCAGCACCATCGCCACCCTCCACACCACCACCACCACCGTCGCTGCCTCCAAACCACCACCACCACCACCGCCCTTCAAACCACACCACCACAGCCACCATCTCCGCCACCAAAGCTTTTAGTCCCAAACCCTAAATCGATTTCAGATTTGCAGAAACCACCATAACCACCATCGATTTCAGATTTTGAACACACAAGAGAGAGAGAGAGAGAGAGAGAGAGAGATGGAAGAGACGTCGCCGGTGGTGGTTGCGATTTTGGGTGGTGGTGGTCGCGGTTTTGGCCGGAGATTTGCAGAAACCACCATCTCGATTTTAGATCTGCAGAAACCCTAAGTCGAGAGATAGAAGAGACGTCGCCGGTGGTGGTTGCGATTTTGGGTGGTGGTGGTCGCGATTTTGGCCGGAGACGTCGCCGGAGACGTCGCCGGAGACGTGAAGAAGAAAGCCGGAGACTGTGAAGAAGAAAGAGGGGGGGGTTTATAAAAGGGTAGTTTCATTTTAGCCCCTTGTTCTTTCATTTGTTTTTTAAAAAAGCCACAGGGACCAAATCTGTAATTTACTTCTTTTAAAAATAAAAAAATAAAAATCCACGTCACATATAACTTGACACATCAGCGTTTTTGTAGGTAAGGTACACACAATGCAAATTTTTTACAAGTTTAGTACATACAATGACAATTTTAAAAGTTGGATACATACAATGAAAAAACGTGACAAGTTCGATACACACCCATGTAATTAACCCTAGAAATAAATAATAACTATAACTTCTATAACTACATCAAACGAGTCTTCACACCTAGTAGCCTGTAGGTTATAAGCTAAGGTGTCGTTTGTTTTTTAAAAGATCTGAAGTTTAAAGTCCGATTTCACATTTAAAAATAAGAGGTGGATGGTGCACCTCTTAAAATTTCAGAGGATGGTAAGAGGTTTTCAAAAAATTTCTTAAAAATAAAACAAACAGTTTTAAATCTGCAAACCTCTTAATTTTCATATAAAAGATTTTGTATTTTAAAACAAACAGTCCCCAAGTCTCGATAAAGAAAGCAATTAATGTAAAAAAAGGCCATTTGTACACGTGCTAGCAATTGGTTAGCATTTTAAATTGAATAGTATATGACCTTATGACAGATATTTAACTATATAACCTTAAATGGGATTTTAATTAAATCCATGACCTTGTAATGAGTATAAACCCATTTTTCCTTATTAGACCAAGAGGTCATGAATTTAATTAAAAACACTTTTGAGGTCAGATCCCTAAATAACCCTATATATGATTTCTTTAAAAGATACATCATTGATTGGTAGTAGAACTTTCATCCACCGGATATAAAGGCGAATTATGTTGGTTGTTTTTATGGTTGCATTGTAGCATATAACCAGACAGTTTAACTTGAGAAGTAGATATGAACCGTTGATCACTTTTAATCTCATGCCCTCCCATGAATTGCGCTTTAGAAATGAATTGATCCGATGCATCTCGGTGAACCTTATTCTAGTGCAACTCATTCTAATGCGCATCAACTTTTCATGTTTCTCACGTTAACCTCAACTTCTCAGCAAAACTCAAGCCAAGAAACAAAATGGTAGCATTTTAAAGGACCCTCAAAAAAGGTACACTAGGCCGAAAAGAAATTGTGGTTGCACGGACACCCCCTCTAAATGACGGCCATACGGGTGGGTGGTATAGTCTAAAGTAAAGGAGCTTTGTGCAATTTAGCACCAAGATTGAGGGCAAATTTGGTATTTGATATGGGAATTTCAACCTAAAGATGGAGAAAAATAAGTACCTGTTGAAACAAGGACTCTTTTTATATCCCAAATAGAAAGCAATTTGAGTAGCAAGGAAGAAGCAGAACACTGTCTTCAACAGCTAGAGGCTGCCTAAATGGGTTTAGCTGAACCTGTAGCAAAATCATACCATCTTTTAGTACAAACAATATTAAATTTTCAATTTTCATGGTCATCCGAAAATGGCAATTGTTGCAATTTTTAGTGGATGGAGATGGGGATAGTATTTAAGGAAACCCGTAAAGAAAAGGAACTTACAGGAATCATGGGTGGAGTATCGGTCATGGAGCTTATACAATTAGCTGCAAGATGACAAGCTTCTTCACAGTAATCAGAGAAAATGGCAGGGATTTCTATTTCTCTTATCAGCTCCTGCAAATGAAATGTGAACTTTGAGTTGCAGCACTATCACATGCACACACATCCTAAGGGGCTGTTTGTTTTTAACAAAATACCTCTTAAAACTTCTTAAGTCTGAAAATTAAGAGGTTCGCAGACTTAAGACTATTTGTTTTATTTTTAAGAAAAGATCTAAAAACCTCTTATCATGCTCTAAAACTTTTAAGAAGTACCCCATCCACCTCTGATATTTTAGATGTGAAATCAGACTTTAAACTTTAGACCTCTTAAAAAACAAACAACGCTAACTAAATGACAATTTTACCCTTGATGATAGAGAGAGTGATGAATTTCTCCATCTCATATTCAAGGGTAGAATTGGAAAGTAGGCACTTTGAAAGTGGACGCTTGTTTTCAGACAAACTAAAATAGAAAAAGTGGATGCTTATTTTGGGACGGAGGGAATGTCAAGCATAGATCAAAGACATACGATAGTTGGTAACCAGCTTTTGTAAGCAGCGACACCAGCATTTGGAGCAATGATTAAGTCGGGTAGAAATTCCTGTTCATAGAGAAGCAGGTCCCTTATGAATATAGTTATTGGGACTTGGGAGCACCTCCAACAGCTATCTAATACAGACATTTTGGAGATTTAGATATATTTTTGCTCCAACAGCTATGCTAAAAATAGAGAAAACAAGAGAGAGAAGGTTAAAACTCTATATGGGAAGAAAAAAAATATTTTAATTCTTTTCCACCAATAAGATGTATTGAAAATAAATGTTGAGAATGGGGAAATAATATTTTACTAAATGTATTGAATATTTTAATAGTAATATGGTTAATGCTAGAATTGCTGAATAAAGTAGTTGTTGGAGTTTAATGTAATCTTTTTAGAGATTTTGACTTTGTGTACTCTACCGTTGTAAAAACTATAGCATAGCTGTTGGAGATGCTACGAGAAGGTATCGTGTAAAATGCTATTGAATATATGCATATATAACCTTGGTGAGTTCTCTGTAGCGGTCATGATAACAACCTGAATGAAGCCTTATAGTAATCGTTGAAGATTTATCAGGAGTTGTGTGTGAACTGAATTCACCTTTGCCAGATTTGCAACTGCAATCTGTCTCCACACAACGTGCATAGCTATAAAGAGTGGTCGTCTCGCCGTCCCTGTTTGCCAAAATGGAAAATGACACCAATAAGCGTGACAGCTATCTAATTCACAGGCATCTATCAACAGAAAGAGACAATGATATTATTAAAAAAAACAAACAAAAAGAATTTTTTTTTTAAAAAATCGAAGTTCACAGACACCACCTTTCACAAAGATCAGATTACCCAAAACAAAATGGAGATGTGATAATATGATTGTCAATAATCTACAGCATAATATTCTCAAGTTGATTATTAATGGAGAACAAGTTAGCATCCATCGTCTCCTATGATGCATCTACTCTTTTCCTTGTTAAAGGGGCCGCGAAATTTTAACTGCAAATCTAACTGTCTAACACTATTCACTAAGCAAGTCTATTGAAGATCAAGTAGAACTTAGTAAAAGTATAATAAAAGAAAATTCTTTAAATTGTGTGCAGCAATTTTAATCCAATTATAAAATCTTACAGAAGAGCACATGTAATAGGAATCATAATCATCTCTTATGGTACCTAATAGCACATTAAATAACCAAGATCTATCATCAACATAACTTTAAAAGCAAGTCCAAATCGGACGTAAAAGACTATAAATACTTGAACATGAAAATCAATTGAGTGAATAAGTTAAGGAGCAGAGTCTTATTTGTGGATCAAATTCACATAATAATGGTAGGTTCTCTTCCATTTGCAAGCCTACTCATTAAATCTTTTGCATTTTTCTTTTTATCCCAACAAACCAAATCTGTTAACAAAATGAGATGCTGACCTATCAGGTGGAACAGCAGGTCCAACAAAATCTATATGCACCTGAACTCCAGGAAGCAGAGCATGCAACTCCCCAAAGACAGCAAGTTGATAAAGTTCCTTCTCCGGCCCTTCAGAAAGGCAATCCATTAAGCAAAATTCATACACCGACTACTCAACGATGGAACTGGGAGCCAAACAGATTACGCATGGGAATAAGAAATGCCATCTCATCATGTTAAGTCGTGAAAAGGCAATCACAATATAATATATATATATATATACACATACGTGCATATTTATAGATAGGGTTGGGTTCCGGTGAGAAGTTGAGGTTAACATGAGAAGCGTGAGAAGTGGTTATCATCCGTTGGATGAGAAGTGGGTGCACATTAGGATGAGATGCACCGGGTCAATTATCTTCTAAAGCGCAACTCATGGGAGGGCATGAGATTAAAAGAGATCAAGGGTTCAGATCCACTTCTCACGCTTCTTTCCGTTAACTCAACTTCTCACGTAATCCTTCGCCTATATAGAATTATAGATATATATATAATATGTCAACTGCCATTTCATCATGTTCAAAGACTTGAAAAAAATGCTAAATCAGGTTATAGCGAGAAGAAAGTGATGAAAATACCTAGGTAGTGTATGCATAGTTCATCAGTCGTTGTAGGGATCAATTGTTTCTCAGTAGCAACTTGAATGGCCTGATATATGGTCAATGGCTGGAATGCAATCAAAGTAGTACTAGTTAAGGCTTAAGAGAGCTAAACATAAGAATATACCCATATGTAACTAGCAACTACATATACAACAGACATTCTGCGAAGCATCTATTTTTATAATTTATGACAAGTAAAGCACTTTCATGCTTGATATTGGTCTTTTTAAGACATCCACAAGACATATATAAACTATCCAATAATGATTTTACTAAAACACTTAAAGAAAGTACATAATGAAACCAACTAGCAAGTGAGCCAAGCATCCATTACCCAATGAAGAAGCACAGCAACTGGAGAATCTAATGGGATGCCTCTCCATTCATAATAGTCATTCCAACTATACAATTGGTTCTTTAATATTGACAAAGGCCCTGCATTGTGTATAGAAGCTTTGAGAAGATGGTGCAATTGATTTGAAGCTACATGATCTGAAAATTTTAGAATAATACCTCTACAAGGGCATAATTTACTTGAGAGCCTCCAACACTTATCAGACCTTCCAAATTCCAATTAAATGAATAAGACAATGAGATTTCATGAGTGATTCGATCATGTCAATAGCTTTGTATTAGGATAAACAAACTACAACCAAAAGCATAGGACAGCCACAGTTTACATCATTGAAAATTGTTCATCATTTGCTCCCTATCAATAAATATAATGATTTCCTTTCACTGTATGGGTATCCCAAAACAAATGTAGCATTTTCTTTTTTCTGAAAAGTTTCAATCCAGAGTCGCCTTATTTTGTTTAGACATTTAAATAACAATCGGGATCAATTAAATCATGTGCTAGCTAAATGTCAGCATTCAATTTGGGAAAGAATGAGTCTAACGATAGAGACTTCATGGAAAAGAAGGATAATAAGGAAACCTGAAATTATCCAAGAAAGTAATTGAAGCCCCACAACTACATTCACAGATCCAGAATCCTACTTGGTGGATCCCCATATTATCCAAGAACGAACACCTAGTCTCCACCTTTTCACACACCTGCAATAAGTCAATCAATTGAACCAATTAAAATACATAGTTCATATCTAAGTTGGGTAACAATTTTTACATAAATCAACAGCTACACATCTAAGTTGTGTAACCATTTTTACAACAACATATTCCTGATCATGTTTTCTTTTGGTAAGGCTGACTAGCAATGAATTATTTTCTTAATGAAAATACATAGTTCATATCAATTTTGGAGTCCAAAGGTTGCCAGTTTGGCCTCAAAATCTAACAACATAAAATGATTACCTGATAAGTAGCCTCCCGGGAAAACGTAAAGGGGAAGTCATTTAGCAGCTCCACACCACACATCTGTCGTTTTAGCCTTCCACATTCTTCTTTATGAACTGTCCAGTGTGATATCTTACACACAAATGAATAAGAACACACTTAAGCTGTGTTTGACAAAAATAAGCTAGTACATGCTTGGATGGACCATAAGCTACCTTATTGAAACGCTAATTGGAGTAGTGTATCATAAGCTTTTTGTAGCCTTTTCCAATTATACCCTTATTAATATTAATTATTATACACTAAGATACCTTTTTTGGTCATTTTACATACTAATAAGCTAGTTTTTGCCAAACATAATTTATTCATAAGCTAGCTTATCAATCAACTACTAGCTAGCTTATTAGGCTGTGTTTGGCAAAAATAAGCAACCTTATAAGTTAGTAGATGTTTGGATGGACCATAAGCTAGCTTATTGAAACACTAGTTGGAGTAGCATTTCATAAGCTTTTTGTAGCTTTTTCCAATTATATCCTTATTAATATAATATTCTTATTAATATTAATTATTACACCCCAATATACCTTGGTCATTGGCCAATCTAGCCAAAATAGGACCCCCATTTCACCTTCTAGCCTATTCTCTCCCGTTTTTACGTTTTTAGCCACCCAATCCGTGACCATGAATCCATGCTTTCACGAAGTGCCCAAAAAGCATAGAAACTCAAATTTTTCTAGGCGAGTCACGGATTCACAACTCCGTGACTCAATGAAGGCACAAATTCACGGAGTCACAATTCCGTGACTCCGTGAAAATACCTCGTGAATATGGCTTGATGTCTTGAACCAAAAAATATACGTATGTCACGGATTTGATGCTTTTCACGGATTTGTGAATCCGTGAAAAGTACACTTGTCAGAATGCTATGTTTTTCACGATTTGGATGCTTTCACGGATTGGATGCTTTTCACGGATTTGTGAATCCATGAAAATGCCACATGTCGCGAATTAATTAAACCCTAGATAAATGATGCTTTCTTGGATTGGGGTGCTTTCATGGATTCGTGAATCCATGAAAGCATCCCAAATCCATGAAAGAGGCCAAAAAGTACGTTTCACGGATTCACGAACCCGTGAAACATCCCAATTCCGTGAAAGTCTTCCAATGCTGACAAAAAGTAGGTTTCACGGATTCACAAATCCGTGAAAGGCTTCCATTCCGTGACAAAATACGTATCAGTGCGTTCATGCGTATACAAGAGGTATTTCACGGAGTCACGAAGTTGTGACTCCGTGAATCCAAGCCAAAAATTAGAGTTTCTATGCTTTTTATCCACTCCGTGAAATCATGGATTTGTGGTCACGGATTCGTTGGCTAAAATCGAAAAAACGGGAGAGAATAGGCTAGGAGGTGAAATGACGGTTCTATTTTGGCTACATTGGCCAATTTCCCTTTCACATACTCATAAGCTAGTTTTTGCCAAACATAATTGATTCATAAGTTAGTTTATCAGCTACTAGCTAGTTTTAATAGTCCACAGCTAGCTTATCAGCTACCAGCTACCAGCTAGCTTATCAGCTAGTTTGCCAAACACAGCCTTAATTACCGGCATCAAATTAAGGTAAATCACACAACACAAGCAGTCATATAACGCACATCCATAGCAGGAAGAACAAACAAAACTACTCAATCGATTATATCTATCAAATGAACGTGATCCAAATAGCTAGCTGTATTGGAAACCTGGTGCATTAAGACAACCTAATTCTACTTGAAATTAGTAACAAAACTAGTCACATGAATCAATTCAACACAATAAACAAAGCAATACATCAATCAATTTACATCAGCACCTGGAGGCGATCGAATCTAGGGTTCATACTGAAGGTTTAAGCACCTTAATAGATTATGAATCGGTGTGTGTTTGTGTGTGTGTGTTTAAGTAGAGAGAAGATTAGAAACCTGATGAGAGGCGGAGCAATAGAAAACGGCACCACAACCGCCGCACCGGCGGTTCGCCGGTCCCGAGCACCGCCGTCGACCGCCCTTCGCCGCACACTCCATTTTTTCCGGTTTACCTCTAAAAACACGTTTCACGGTGGGTAGTTTTTTTAAATATACTAGGTGTGAACCGCGCGTTGCGCGGTGATGAAACCTGTTAACGAAAATTACATAGTGAAGTTGTATACGTAGCGAAAATATAACTTTTTTTATGGTATGGATTATATGATTCAAAAGTCAATGTCATTGGGCGTGTAGATTAAGAAAAAAAATCACCGCAAAAAAATCAGATTTATATGACGTAAAAAAATTTAACTGCCTAGAAACCTCTTTTTATAAGATGCTTGCTTTTACATGATTTTTTTAAATAGTGTCATATAAACTTTCTAATGTGACATGTTGTATTATAAATGTCTAAAAAACTTATTAGAACGTCAAAAAAATCATGTCAGACTGATTGCAACGTCTTTAGATAAGACGTTTTATCTTGTGGTCTTGTTAAGTTTTATAAAGTGACTTATTGAGATGTTTACTTTTTTTCATCACATAAACCTAATTTTGTTGTAATGCTAGTTTTTTTAATTGTTTGCAAAATTGGTGTTTATTTAATCTTAACTATTTGTAATTTGAATATATTATATATATATATAATGTCATGTTAATCGTCCTTAAATTTCAATGTTTTGCTTGCATATTACATGTCCCAAATATGTGAAATTATTTTTATTTTTTCAAACTTGAGATTTTTGAACATTTTCTTTTTCTAAATTTAATAATATTTTAAATAAATAAATACTTTTTATTTAATACGTACTTTTTTTTAAGAATTATCTTGTCATTAGATGTATATAAAAATTTGATAAAAAAAATTAGAAACACATAAATGACATAATATATTTTCGATATATGACATCTTTTGTCCTTATAATTTTTTCAATAGGCTAATTAACTCTTCATAATAAATGTTAATTAACTTTGTTAAGCGTTAAGCAGAGGAACCATGGATGACATGAAAAAGAAAAATTGAGGGTCACATATGTAGATAGTTTGTTTTAGGAACCGAATTCAAAATTTGAACAAACCACATAATCCATATGTAATTTACTCTTATTATTTTTATGTTTGTGAAATACAATGGACCACATGTTTAAACTTTGACGTTAGTCCATAGATAAATAATTTATGTTGATGGTCCATAACTTTTCATTTAGATAATAACCATGGTCCTTACATTTACCCGTCTATTAATAAACTATTTATTAATATTGAAACTATTTTAATAGTGATTAGGTATATGAAACAAAATTAACAAAAACATTAAACAAATCATAAACCAATTAAAGTTTAAAGCATATATATAAATTTGGATTTTCCTATATGAACAATGTGATAAAAATAAAGAATGGACTTTACTCATGACACATCAACGATTGTAATATATTTGAAATTCCATTGACGAATAGTTGTTGCAAGTAAAACTACAAAAAAACTATAAAAAATATACATTTGATTTCATTGAAAATATATGAGAAACATAAAAAATGCCTTACTTAAATAAAGAGGCTCTAAAATCCCCAATAAAATTCATACAAAATGCATATATATGATTAATGATATATGGTGGATTACTTTTCTCGAAGTAATCGAAAGAAAAAAATAATAGAAACAAAATAGGCAAAAAAAATATTTTAAAATCTTAACAAAGAGCGATGCATACATTTTATCTCAAAGTTTATTTAAACATGATAAAGAGACACTAAAATCCCCAACAAAATTCCTACAAAATGCATATTTGATATGTGGATTAGTTTCTCGAAGTAAACAAAAGAAAAAGTATTATAAATATGATAATCATCATGAAAAAATATGGTGAATGGATGATACCATCATAGTTGTAGAGTTGTAGTATATATAGTATGGAGATGAATAGTAGGTAGGGAAAATGAAAAGATTGTGTTAATTGCAAACATAAATAACCATCAATGGTAATAGAAATTTATTAATTGATTGTATTAAAAATTGTAAGACATTGAAATTATATATGTGTATGTATTTATATTATGTAAAATGATAAAGAAAATGAAAGGTTAAACTAATTAATGATAGGTTTTTTTAATTAAAAAATTCAAAATTATGAGAAAATTCCTAGAGGTGAATGGAGGCTTCTCATTGTGCCACCTAAGCAACCTCTAGGATTTCCTTTTAAGTATATATAGATTATTCAATTGAAACCCCTATACTATGATATACATACATATTTGACCCTTGTTTTTTTATGTGAGTTCCACAAGATCCCCCAAACTAACAAAAAAGGTTTCAAAGCCGTTTTTATTTTCATTTTCATTTTCTGGTATGTGAGTTATATTTTCAAACCCTAAGAAAACGTTTTCGGAAAATGAAGTTGAGTTTTCATTTTTAGCTTTTAATGAAAATTTTAAAAAACGTGTTTGGTTAAAATTGTGGAGTTCTCATTTTCTTTTATTAAAAAATTAAAACCCCAATGGGGCAGCCTACCGGTTAAGGTTTGGTGTTGGGGAAAAACCCACCCAAGTTCGAATCTGGGGGTGAGCAACCAGGGGCCACTGAGTGTTAATCCCAGGGGAGCATGCTTTAGCTCTCGGTAAAAATTGCCAAGGATGTAGTCTGGCCAAAGTCCAGGTGAACCTTTCCAAAAAAAAAAAAAAAAAAAATTAAAAACCTGTTTAGAAAATGTTTGGAGAACTACTAAAATTAGTTTTGTAATACACATAGAAGTTAGAAGAAAATATTTAATTTTCACGTTTTCTAAATTACTAAATGAACCAAATGCGTTCTCTAAATTTCACTTTTCTTGAAAATTTGAAAAGTTTTCCACAACCAAACACACCCTGTTGCCTTTGTTCCAACTAATTACTAACAAAGTATGGTTAATTTGGCTCTCACGGGATATATCTTCACCACTTCACAAGTTGAATAGATTAATAAGGTCCATATTTTTGACGTACTAATGATTTCTTTTCTCACATAATGTAACAAAGTTTGATGTTCTTTACCGAACTTGACCAATCATATATTATTTTTAGTATCTCAAGTCATTTGTACCGGATATTGTATGTTTTGTCCACACTCAAATAGACACATATTAAACCGTAAGTTCGAGTGTGAACAAAACGGTTAACATCTTGTATGGTTACCCTGAGATGTTACGATTTTGTAACATTTGACGATGCGGGTGCTCATTTACGAAAGGCTTACAACAAAGTGGACGATGAACTTGATATTCACGTTATCAAAATAGTAGAATATCAACTACTTTATGATACTTTGTTGCACATATAAAAGGAAAAAAAACATTTGTTATAGTAAATAAAACCATTAAAAGTAAAAATAAAATGTTTAACGACACTCTTTAACAAACTCAATTTAAAGTTCAAACCAACCCTTTGATCCCAGATTGATTACAATAAAATCAAACCCAAAATTTACAAATATTTGATATATGAAACTTTTTTTATTTCAATTTTCAATAGTATTATGTCATAACATGTTTGGAAGCCCATACTTATTTTTTTTAGTCCATATACTAATGACTTTTCTAATGGGCCTAATATTATGAGACCCACTTGTAGTTCTAAGGGTAATATGGTATTTTTAGTTCAAGGGTAATATAGTATTTTTACTTACCTTCCATTTTACTACATCACGTGATTATTTGACTTATTCAATGAAAAATAACACACAATCTGAAAAACAAGTATATATTTTGGACTGGTGTCAAGGTATTCCATTTTTTTATGATTATGGGTCTAAGTCCCATCGTGTACAGTGGTGTAGATTTAGAAGTAAATTTTAGTAATAGGTTAGTTGGATGTGTGTGTGTAATCTGTCATTAAAAAAATATATATACCATTTTTAGTTTTTAATGTATAACAAAAAAGTCTTTAAAATATTAGTCAGCACATTTAAGCTTACTCGAATTTCCATGATTACCCAAGAAAAAGAACTCAAAACATATCTAGAGACCATTAATTCTTGTTCTACTATTTTCTTACCTACGTCATGTTTACAAGTCGAGTTAAATCGAACCTTGATCTATTTTAAGACAATTATAGATGTAACACAAAAGTTATTTTTGGATGGAATATATTTTTTATTAGATGGATGTTGTCAATTAGACGGACAGTTGTTAAATGATGGCCATCTAGTGATCTAGAGGGTACGGACAATGAAATAACATGTGGAAAGGTGTTAATGTTGAAAGATTGAATATTCAAAGTTAAGTAGCGGGTGTTATAAGTAAACTAGATTCTTCGAATCCCATATAGCTTATAAAGAAATTAAGGTCTCTCTTTGGTTACCGGGTTAGATTGGATTTTAAGGGATTTAGAATTGAATACACGTTTGGTTTAAAATATTTCATGGATTTAAAATCCACAAACATATGATTTTGAAATCCTATTGGGTTGGTTAGTATTTCACGAGATAAATAGGGAAGGTGATTTTATTACCAACAAAGAGCGCGTCTAGCAAGAAGCTAGAGCCAAACGAACAAGGATAATCATTTTTATTATTATTTGAATTTTTTGATAATTTGTTATAAATGATGAAATTCAATTTAATTCCAAGTTTTACCAACTAAATATTTCAAATCTAAATCCATTTAATTTTAAATCTTTCACTAAAATTTGAATCTCTCAAAACAACTTCTTTAAACCGAACACCCCTTATGTGTTGCAAGGTTAACTTCCGGTAAGAATTGTCAATTTTGGTGGGAAGCGTAAAAAGTGATTATCAACCATTGGATAGGAATTGAGCAAATATTAAGATGAGATGCACCGAAATAAGATGCATCAAAACAAAAAAATTTAAACTGTTATTCATGAAAGGGTATTTGATTAAAAGTGATCAAACGCTTCTCATAAAAAAATGACACTTCTCACATAATCATATGTCATTAATTTATTTTTGTATTTTTTTTATTTAATTAGTATTCTAGTTTAAAATCCACTATACTATCTTATATAAATTAGTTGTTAGATATGGGAAGGGAAATATGTACCAATCTCTTTATTATATTCATTTCTTACCTTCCTCTTTGCTTCCAACACCATTCCATCCTTGGATTCCATATTCCATACTTGTAATGTTGGAATTGGACTTATCTCCCTTTCCCTTTGCTTATCCAATATGAAAGTAATGTTTATGAACACAATTCCATTGGAATATGATTCTCTTCAATCACAAGATGCCATTGGTACCATGTGATGAAACCCACCATAAAAAAATTCCAAGGTTAATTTCCTTCATAAAGTATTTAAACAAAAAATTATTAATTCTCATCACAAGAGCATATGCTCTTATTTATATGATATTATAAGAGCAACTAGGCCACATGAAATTTGACCATTTTCCAATGTATAGTAAAAATAAAACTTATAAACATAAAATATGAAGTATGACATAAGAAATAATAAATAAAGAAATATATATATATATATATATATAATGTATATAAAAAACCCATGTCCAAGTTGTTTTAAATTTTTAAATAATATTAGTTAATTTAGGATGAATCACTTAAATAAAAATGGTATTTTGATTTGATTCCAACTTCTTCTAATGTAATTTTCTTGATTTTATTTTAATACCTTAGATGTAAAATTTCATATGTTTTAGTGAGAATAAACTACACACTATGATTAAGTCTTGAAGAAAAAGAGAAGCGATTAGAAAAAGCAATTGAAACCCACTTCCAAAGCTAAGCAAAAGAAGTGTTGACACATTCATTTCCCCATTACCTTTGCCTTTCAATTATTGCTATCCATCCAATCATAACCATTCAACAACACCCACAAAGAATTCAACCCACAATTCGTATTCTTAGACACTAGAATAATCGAATTCAAAACGATATAAGTCGTATATCCCATATAAGTTACGATATCATTTTGAAAGGGACGTTTACAAGCTAAACGTCAAACAAACGGTACATAAATTGTTTCAGCCAATATTTTTGGCGTGCCTTGAATTTGCCACATGAATCTTGTTCATGTATAAATGCAATATTGAGCAATATGCATTGGTATCATGTACGAACATACATTTTTTAATATAATATTTTAGCTTAAACAGTAATGTAATTCATGTACATTAATTATTTAGAAAATATACAAGCGGCAACTATTTGGCTTTGATTACCAAACTTTATTCTCAATTCAACCTCTTAGACTTATGTTTGTCTCTAATAACATACGTTTTGTGAAAATATGCTAATTATTGAGCACTCCATCAGCTACATGATAAAGATCCTAATCGACATCATAAATTTTGGTACATATTCTATTGTCGAAATCAAATTAATAAAACCAAAAGTCATGAAACTTTATTTATTTGTCTTTAATCACCTAATTTTTATTCTTCATCAAGATATTGAGATATTTTTTTCGTGTTTCCCATATAGAGATATACAATTAGCGATCATTAGGTCTGGTCCATGGAAGCTTAGTTTCGTTCTTTCAAAATCAAAAGTCGCTCATTGATGGGTCTTGAATTTTTTTTGACGTAAATTTGTATCTAATAACATACGTTATCATATATGCTTCCGTACATCAAAACCTTAACTGATTTAGTATTTCTAGAAAATAGCAAATTATTCTAAACTTCTGCAAATAATAGTTTTAATGTTCAAACTTCAAACCTATTTTCGTCAATTTTTAAAACATTTATTTGCATCCCGTACACTCTAATCTTATACAAATGCAATAATGTTCCATGTCCCTCCTATGTAGGAACAATTGTTTTTCCTGCCAAAACATTATTTTCATTTGCAAAAAATTTAACGATCAATTTCTCATTCATCAAAGCTTCATTTTAAGCATATGATATATCTAAATGAAGCTTTACATAGGAGTACACAAACCCACAAATATCTTCCCAATTTGTGTGGTGTGAACATTTTTGGTTCCAATAAATGACCAGTACATATCTCTCTCTCAAACTTAACTAGTTAGGGTAGTTGTGGTGACCAGAGAGAGTCATGACAGTTAGAGTTTTCTTATCATTCAATGTTCAAATTCAATCTATCATCATTGATGACTTCATTTTTAATCGATTGTCTATTTTCCCAACACAACCGACTGATAACATGATGGGTCGACAACAGGGTATAAACAAATCCATAGGTGGAGTAATGTAATGATAATGGTGGGATATTATAGTAGTTAACGAAAGCTTCGTTCCAATCCATCTCTTTCAAATTAGTTGGCTTAAAGAATGTATGTGTCGTTTTCAACCTTTTTCAATTGATTGTTCCAAGCACAAGATTCTTTGTCGACATACATGTTGTGGTGGCAACAAAATGGGGTCGTTGTTTGTCTATCATTCATTCCTTCAAATATCTTTTCGTTAGCTTACAAAAGGTCGTCGTTTTAGTTTTGATCGTTTCGTCGGTGGAACTCTTTACTTCTTATTTTATTCAATATAAAATAAAAATACATTATGGAATTGCAGGATAATAAAAGGTCAAAGACTTTTCTTTATTTTATACATAGTAAGCTTTAAAAATATAAGAATATGCTACCTTAATTACAAAATAAATACCCATAATAACAACATTTTTTTTAGATGTACAATTATTATATTTTTTTAGTTGATTACATTAAAGTTTGTCTTAAATAACAGAGAAAAGTATTGAACTATTTAATTTCATAATTCATACTAAAATAGAAAGTAGTTATCTACTTATTACTCCTTGTCCTAACATAAAACATCCATATTTTTACGTTTATTTGTTCAGAAATAAATGTTCATTTTCAAGATTAGATAACTAAATTTTTACATTTACCCTTAATTAATGCAGAAAAAGTTAATAGTCCTGAAGAGAGAAATCAAACAAGGGCCAACATATCATTTGGTTAACAAAAAACTGTCACAATTAAACACACCTAAAGCCATATATCATTTAAATTATGGACATGTAATTATATATCATTTTAATTATAAACATTCATTTTGAAACACAAAGAGTAAAGATAGACAATTATTAAAAGACAACTTACAGTTATAAATGTAAAATGCTATTTGCACCCCATAAATGTTAAAATCATGTCTTCTTGGATATTAGAAATGTAAAACGATGTTTGTGAGATATTGAATTATTGATATGTATGAGGAGAAAATCATTCAGTTAGGATGTGTTTCGCAAACTACCTGATAATCTAGCTAATAAACAAATTATGTTTGGCAAAAAAAACTGACTTATGAGTTATGAGTATGTAAAAAGATATTTTAAGGTAAAACATAATTGGAAAAAGGCTAAAAGAAGCTCTTGAAATGTTAGTCCAACTAACATTCAATAAGTTAACTTATGGTCCATCCAAATATATATATATACTAACTTAGTCTATCAGTACCCAACCCTCCCAACCCCACTGCCACATTAGCTTTTCTCCAACCATTCCATTAACCCTCTGAAACCCTCTCTTATTAGTATCCAACCCTCTTACTTTTTATTTAAATAAAACACGCCACACACCACACGCCACACACACAAAATCAACAGCCCGCACCGGTGTGGAGATGCCGCTCAGGCCTTCAACCCGCTGAACCCACTTGAGGCGTAGTGGTACCCGCCCAACCCACCAAAGTCGGTGGGTTGGAAGCCGCCGCCGCTACTCACAGCCTTATAAGCTTACTTATTAATAAGCTTATAAGCTAGCTTATTAGTAATCCTTAGGGGTGTAATTAGGCTTCCCCTTAAAAGATTTGGAGTTAAATAAAAATCAATACTAATACCTACCAAGTGCATAAACAAATTTATTTGGAAAAGGTATTGTATTCAACATGTTATAAAAATCTATATTTAAAAAAAAAAAAGGTAAAAGTGCAAAAAGAATTAAACAAACATTACCCAAAATAAACCGAATCCAACTAACCAATCAAAATCAAAACAACCAATTTTCTATATATCTCTTCTGTAAAACAACCTCTCAAAATCCCTCAATATCCTCTAAAACAAAACAAAACTTAAAAAAAAAAAAGAAAAAATCTTCCAACAAAAAATCAAATCAAATAATTCGAATACCCAAGAAAATTACCACCATGACCACCACCACCATTACCACCACCGCCCATCAAATCCAACGGCTGAGATTGCTCCTCTCGATGATCACGATCACGATACAGATCGTACGGCTTCCACAGATGATCCAACGGACACGGTCGCTTCTCATCATATCTCACCCACGGTTTCCCTTTCCCGCTCCAATGCAACAAACTGACCGGCCCCGAATGAAGTGACCGGCAACTGCCCTTCACATTATCCCCACCTAACCCATGCTGGTTCCACCTGTGCTCTATGGGCTCCACTTCCCCGGCAAACACCAGTAAAAACGGTGGCAACGAACCCAGCTCGTAAATCCTCTTCTTCCGCTGTAACTCCATCCACTTCTCGATTTTACCGCGGTAATTCCCTTCCCGCCATTTCCTCAAATCCATCACCATCACCCCCGTGTTGAAATAACACGGCGGGCCCCGCTTTTCACGCTTTTTCGCCTTTTTTAATAAATCCTGGTCCGACCCTGATATCTGGTCGGACCAGAGGGTATTTTCGCCCTTTTCACGCTTTTTGGCCTTTTTTAAATCCTGGTCCGACCCAGAGGTCTGGGAGAGGCCCGGGTTGGACCAGAGGGTATTTTCGTCCTTTTCACGCTTTTTTGCCTTTTTTAAATCCTTTTGGTCCGACTTGGGCCCGAAGGTGCGGGAGAGGACCGGGTCGGACCAGAAGGCGGACGTGAAGTACGTCGTGAAATTCGCGTGGCAATACTCCGGGGCGCCGATGACCCGGTTTTTTTGCAACGTGATGTTCCATAATTTTTTTATATCGTCGACCAGGACGACGTCCGAGTCGAGATAGACGACTCGGTCGACGCCGGGGTCGAGGATATCGCCGAGGTAGTTCCGGGCGTAGTTTAGCGGGTTTTCGAGGGCGACTCGGATGGAGGACGAGATGAGGTTGATTACCGAGTCTTCTCGGAAGATGTAGACCTTGAAACTGAGCGAGTTGAACGTGTTACGGACGAGTTGACTCAGTAGTCGCGGGCTCGCCGGGTCGAACTCGGCGGCGATGAAGTGGAAGAACACGTTTTCCGGGCAGGTGGCGTGGCGGAGGACGGAGTGGACGGCGGCGATCGATCCGCGGAGGTACTCGGAATCCAGCGTCATCGCCACGTGGACGGTGTCGTCACGGCGGCGGCGGAGGCAGCCGGCGCCGTTGCGGTACTCCGGCGCCTCCGAGAAGGAGAAATCGTCGGCGGAGGTGATTTCCGTCGGAAAGGAGCGGATTCCGACGGACGGCGGCGGAATTGATAGGAGGAGGAGGAGGACGGCGGCGATTGACGACGGAGATCTGCGACGGCAGACCGGAAAATGAGGCATCTCCGGTGATGCCTTTTTGGGGAAATTAGGGTTTAATTGAATGGTGAAGGAATCATATTTGTGGCAAGAAATCGATGGAGATTGGAGATGGAGAAATCGATGAGTCAAAGACTCACTGTGTGTGAGTGTGTGTTTGTGTGTGATTTGATGATATATATAGTGATATGTATGTATAGGAGTGTATAATTTTGTATATAATATAGAGTAAGCTATACAATATTGGTCCCTGTGGTTTATAGGAATATTTAAAAGTGGTACATAGACTTTAATAACAATATGTAAATGAGCGTGAAGTGTTGATCTGAACCATTTTGGGTTCCAATGAGAAGTGTGAGAAATGGTCTACATTAGGTTGATATGCATCGTATCAATTCGCTTTTAAAATGCAATTCATAGAACGACATAAGATTAAAATTAGAGGGTGCTTGCTTCATTTTCGAGAATGGGAATTGGAATGAAAATGGGAATGCTGGAGAACAAGAATAGAAATGAGCATTGCATTGATGTTGTTTGGTTAACCCAATATAATCAATGAAAAATTGTTTTACATTAAAAAATATTTTCTTCAAACTTGAAAATGCAAAAGATGTTCCATTTAACATCAAGAGACGGAACGATATATGAAAAAAAGAACAAAGTTTAAATAAAAATTTCATTCCCCCATTTTGGCCAGGAACGAAAATTAATAGATCTGCAGAAATGATTCCATTATATAATATTAGACCTAACAACAATTTTCATCATCGTTTTCATTCCTTACCCTGCAATACCCCAACCAAGCACCCCCTTAATCAATGGTTCAGATTCGCTTCTCAAGCTTCTCTCAATGTTAACACAAATCCTCATACGATCTTAGGCTTTTAAGCTCAGACCCACTCAAAAATTGCGTTTTCCTCATACGATCTTAGGCTTTTAAGCTCAGACCCACTCATAAATTGCGTTTTAAAAAAAAAAACTAATCGAGATGCATCTTATTTTAATGTTTGTCCATATCTCATCCAACGATGAATAACCACTTTTTATCTGTCTTTTAGTTCTTTAAGTAAAGAAACTAGATAAACTACAATTTTCATATTCTGAGTAAAGCAGGGAATAAAAAACATAAATATCTCCTACTCAGCGGAATATTTAACAAAATTAACGATCAATGACCATATCTAAAGCAAAATGTAAGTGGTAGAAATCACAACTTTAGCAGCCAAAGTTTAAGAGCCATTTTCAGAACCTCATGTAAACTACAGGGACCAAAACTGTAGTTTACTCCTATATATATATACATATTGTGTATGTATAGCTCGCACTGTTTCTCTGAGTGGGTTTTTCGGATGGGAAAAGTAAAACCACCGGGGAGCTGTTTGTGTTAAGCTCACGCGCTTTTGGAGGGCGCGTGGAGGTGAGAGTGTGTAAGTGGGTAGGATACGCGCTAGTTAGGTAGGTGGGTTTAAGTTATTAAAATAATTAAAAAAAAAATAGTTATTATTGGAAAAATTATAGTTGGTAGTTATAAATGATATTGCCGAAATCATGAGTTTTTATAGATAAAAATAATTTCGTTCGTATTATAAGGGTTTAATTTTTGTAATTATATTTTTCTAAAAATAAATGATGGTGATTTTTTTGGTCAATATCTTTTTCTTAGTTTTTAAGAAATAAAGAACTAAATTGCTAGATGTATTCCTAATTGATGGATAAGTATTTAATAGTCGATATAGTAGATGTATTTAATTGGGTTAATCAAAATATTATAGTAATTATTGATGACTAAAATTGTGTGTTATTCCTATAATGGTCATTTATTTTGAGACAAATGCATTGATAGCAAAAATAAATAATAATTTTTGCACTCCACTCAACCTATAGGTCCACTCTGCCACGTTAGTGCATATCAGTTTTACCCACAAATCCATAATAAGCCTACTCTACCAAGTAGCACAATCCACAAACCGAATACCCAATATATCTATATTTTAATTAAAAAAAATGAGTGTGAGAGAGGGAAAGAGAGCGGTTTCGTTGGTTCCCCGAAACCAACTCCATTTGCTCGCCAAGAAGCCTCCTCCCCCATACCCTAGCCCGAGGAGCCCGATTGAAACCGCTTGGTGAGCCCGCCATGAAGCCCGACAAGGATACCGATAGCCTTATATGAATGACGTGGAATTATTGCAAGTGAATTTTTATGACTAAAAAGGCTTAGACAACGTCTAAATTTAAACATGAGAAATAAAAATTCCAGTAAATTTCTGAGTCTTAATCAGTATATCACAACTAAAATGGTTAACAGAATTACTCTATATTATGCACATCAACAAACCTCAATTAACAAAAAAAACAGGGCACACAACAAATTTGGTCTCTTTGATTTCAAAAAACAACCTTTTTCATCCCTAAGTTTAAAACTTACAATATAACCATCATATTTTACAAAAGCGTCCAAACTCGGTCCTTTTTTGTTAAGGATTGTTATAAAATCTCGTTAAATATCAGCCACTTTTGTTCCTTTATCGAGTTTTTCGTCTTTTACCCGACCAAAACAATTTAAGTATTATGGTCTCTTAGGTTTTTTTTTTACATAAAAGATAAAGAAAATTACCAACAGACAAGAATATCCATCATTTTGGAATTTTTACTATTAGTTAGAAACAGAAACCAAATAAGAACATCTTTCTAAACCACAATGTCTATCTTACAATTGAAAAATGCAAAAATGCAAAAATAGAAAATGTTATTTTTAAGGGAACCAAAATTGTATTTACTATAAAAAACTATTTTTGGACGGTGAATAAATTTATTTTTTTATGATTATTTATTTCCAAATAATATGTGGGAAAATGGGTAATTGATTCATATGCCCATAACGCACCTCCACTTTGCACAATATACCCACACCGTTACGCCGTTATAACGGCGATATAACGCACCAAAACGCCGTTATAACGTCGTTTTGGGCCGTTATAACGGCGTTTTGGTACGTTATAACGGCGTTTTGGTATAACGGCCCTTATAATGGCTTTTTAGGGATATGGCTGCCAAGTGGGGGTGGAGCTTTAGGTATACCGGTAAAGCTCCCGGGAAAATGGTAAAATAAAATCCAGCTGTGAAACATATTATTGGCATACGTGTATAAAAGTGTAGTCCTTTTTTTCGTTAAACGAAAAAAAAACATATTTATTAAATTTGCTATTGTCAGCGGGCTGGTGCACAGTGTTACGGTGGGGGCTCTCACTGCCACATGCCACGTGCCCCACCACCCCTCTCCTGTGGTTTCCAACACTGCATCTGTGGTACCTCTCCACTTGGGGAACACCATTAAATTGTGTGTACCTGCTCCTACCATATTCTTTTCTCTTTTTCTATTTTTCGAAATTGGTTAATTATTATCATCTTAATTATGAGTTTACCAAAAATTAACAAACTAAAAATGTCAATGTTATCCGAAGATATTACGGATTCGTACCATTGTTCTTTAATGAGAATGACAAAATTGGTCCCTAGACTTTATTATTTACAAATACATATTTAGAGCTCGACTTTTAAGGCTATGTGTAGCGGGACTAGAGGGCTGGCGGGTTGGAGGCCGGCAGGTTGGGTACACGGCCGGCGGGTTCAGCGGCTTCTGGTTGGGGCGGTCTACCACACCGCTCCTTTCTCAATGGAGCCCGTTGTGTTGTGTGTTGTGTTAAATTAAAGTGAGAGGGTTGGGTACTAATCAGGGAAGATTTCAGAGGAATAATTGTGGGGTTGAGAAAAAGCTGATGTGGCATTGGGGTTGGGAGAGTTAGATACTGATAGCCTAAGAAATTTTTTTTAAAGAGCAAAGGGACTACACAAGGCAAGGAGCTTCGGCAAGGCCATCAGTCCATCACCCCCGCCAAGAGAGCCGAAAAAGTGTATTAGGCACAGTCCAGCAAGAAGTAATTTTAAGAGTAATTTTGTCTAAGCATTTTTTATATTTATTCCCTTTTCTCTTAGACCATCTCCAATGGGGTCACCAAATCTTACACTAAACACTAAATTTGGTATGAATGTTACTATTCACATCTCCAATGGGGTCACTATTTTTCACACTAAATTTAGTGTGATGAATAGTATCACACTATATTTGGTGTAACACTATTTTTTACACTATTTTTAACACTACTTTTCAATGTAAAAAGGATTTGGTGTAAAAAATAGTGTTACCCATTAGAGAAGATTTACTAGTAACACTAAATCTTACACTATTTCTTACACTACTTTTGACATTTGGTGTAAAAAATAGTGTTACCCATTGGAGATGCTCTTAGTAGATATTTCAGTAAAAAAAATGCATAACCTATTAACAAACAAAAATGTCTAAGGTAGAAGAATGCTTTGGAGGAATGCACAATCTTTCCTAGACCTAGGTTTGCATATGTTCGAAGAATTTTTCAGAGCCAAAAAGTTCGGAGAGAAGAATTCTTTACACCATCTATGTAAGCAAAGTTCGATCATTGAGTGACAAATAGAAAATTTATGGATAGTTACAATCCCCATCGCGGAATAGTGCACCTATAGGCCTTGATCTTACGTTGTTTTTCAACTGGAAGGCCAAGTGCTAACTACCGAGACTTTGGACTATCCGGGTCTGTATTTCGTGATTTATATCAAGGTTTTGATTTAGTTCATGGTTTTTTCATTGTCTTTAAGGTTTTCGATTTAGCAGGAGTTTGGTTGGGCTATTGTGGGATAAGGAATAAGAATGATATGAAAATTGTTGTTTGTCGTAATATTATATAATGAAATCATTTTTGTAGATCTATTAATTTTCATTGTTGATCAAATTGAGAAGAATGAAATTTTATTTCTACTTAGTATTTTTTTTCTCATACTTTGCTTCATTTCTTGATGTTAATGGAAACATCTTCTGTATTTTTAAGTTACATGAACATAGTTAAGAGGTGTTAAAAGATATGTTTAAATAACTAAAAAAATAATTTCTTTAATTAATTAATGTATTGTATATGTATAAAAAGCATAGCAATAAAGAAGATTGTTTGAGTAATGAATTGTGCACACATGCATAGGATCCTCTTTGAATGAATCCAAAAAAGGTTCTGAAAAAGACAGTTGTACACTTAATGCTTCAGAAAGTACAACACCTAAATGACCTTTTATTTCTTTCTTGTCAGCCTACTATCAACCCAAAAAACCTTAATCTTTATATAATTTAATGTAGACATTCAAGTTAAAATATAGAAAAAGTTTTTAAGATAAAATTTGACATAATCAAGATAAAAAAATAAGGATTTTTTTAAGAATAACCAAGATAAGAATCCTGCACCATGGTGGAGATTTATGGTGATTTTTAGGATTACACATGGGTTTAATTATCTGGTTGAAAACATTTAAACAACTAAAATCGATGTTTGTGATGTGGAAAAACACCTAACCAAACCCGACCCAAACATTAGTAAGCCAACATAAAGGTACGGGTTAGGTTGGTAAGGTTGATAGTTTGGTACATAAAAATATTCTTTTTTTTAGAAGGTTCATCTGGGTTTTTCCGAACTACATCTTTGACAATTTTTACCGAGAGCTAAGACGTATTCCCCTAAGATTAATACTTAATGGCCAGTAAAAATAATGTTGCATGTTGGTTACTTTGAGTATGTTGTTTTCTACTATTCTTTAAGTATATAATATTATTCAACTATTTTTATGTTAATATGCCTAATCAAATGAAAACTCTGTATTTTATGGTAATGTGATATCTAATGTGAGCCACTAATTTAATATAATAATTATTTTTTATTTAATTAATATATTATAGTATATCATTTAATTTAAATTTAAATAATTATTTTATTGTAGAGTTTATCAGGCCACGATTTGAATTATCGTGTATCGTGTCCTACATTTTCTCAACAAAGTAATCTCATTGGTATTGATTGATTTGATGTGGTTGATGAATCTAAAAAGCTAAAAACTAAGAAAATGATATATATTAAGATTCAAACCGACACCTAGGGCTGGCAATTTCCGACACGACCCACCAACCCGACACGACACGACACGAAAATAAAAGGGTTTGGGTTGAGGTTTTTGACACGCCAACCTGCCAACCCGCTAACCCGCCAACCCACCAAATTTCAAGGGTTGACCCGCGGGGTTGGTGGGTTGACCCGTGAACCCGTTTATATTTAAATTAATTATTATATATATATTTTTATTATATAATAAAAAATAGAAAAACTAAAAAAATCAAATCCACTCTTTATATTTGTATTTTGAACAAATTCTATCAAACTCTAAGTTTATTTGTATTTTGAACGTTAAACTTGCTTTATTTGAACTTGGAACTTGGTTGTATTTGGTTGCTTTTGAACTTGGTTGTATTTGGATGCTTTTGAACTTGATTATATTTGGTTGCTTTTGAACTTAATTGTATTGAAACTTTGTTTTTATTTGAATTGTATGAAGAATGACATTTGACCCGTCAACCGGTTTATGACCCGTCAACCGGTTTATGACCCACCAACTCGTTTATGACCCGTCAACCCGTTTATGACCCGCCAACACGCCACTGACCCGCCAACCCGCCAACCCGTGACACGACCCACGACACGACCCTTCACGGGTAAGGGTTGAAGAACTCGACACGATTAGCTAAATGGGTTGGGTCAGGGTTGAGGTTTCTGACCCTCCAACCCGCCAACCCGTGACCCGCCAACCCACCAACCCGCGAATTGCCACCCCTACCGACACCTAGAACCAGTGAAAAAACAGTGATACGCTTTCGCAAGGTGATTAAGAGGTTGTTTGTTTACCTTTTAATAGTTCCATTAAGAGGTGAACCTTTTGGCAAAAACAATATATGCCACTTAATAGCTCTAAAACCATCTGAATAATTTTGTATCTTGGGCCTCCTTTAACCGGTCAGCGAGCTAATTTCATTATGAACAATTACCAAACAACCACATTTCATTTTGCACTATATCATAAGCATCTCTTAATCATTCTAACTACTTAATCCATCATGCAGTAAACCATTCAGCAACTGCACAAACAACCCCTAAGTCTTCAAACACACTCATGATGCAGTGGTTCTAAACCTATTATCTCTATGATGTGAAAGTCAAGCTTTGAAACAAAGTTATAGCACCTAGAGCAAAGCTCAAAAACTAACAACTTTCTTAAATGGTGCATTTGGTACACAGACATATAAAATAATACTAAGGTGTTTTTGGGTTAACTTAACATGGATAATTTAGTAATTTACCAACCTTGTCTCACCTTAATGATTTCCGTTCCACCTATTTTCATGAGTTTTTGTACTATCATATCCCATTCAGGGGATGGTTGGTTAGTTTTCCATTAAGTCCTGTATGAATAAAGTTATCGGTGTCCTATATAGACTCGGAAGGTCTTTGTTGGGGGAGGTTTCTCATAGATGGAAGAAATAGGTTTTCTAATTGGGAGTATCAGGATTAGAAAAACTTGGCTTTTTTGCATAAAGCTCCCCTGAAAAGCTTATTGAATAAGCCATTTCTTATACCATTAAGCCACTACCAAACAGTCATGTATAACTAACAAAATAAGTTGCAAGTCTCACTAAGCTCATTAAGCTTATAACAAACATGCCCTCAGGATAACATTCCGGTTGTTAGGGGCACAAGGTAGTTACTTAAGAAAACAAACTTATTCAGCAATAATCGTCGGTATCTGCTTAATACATAAGGCATGTCTCAATCAAAACTCCGGTAAATCAAACAGCCATTTTAGGGAAAAACACAAAAGTATTGCAGAAATCAAAAAGAAAGGATTAGGAAACTTATGCAAGAGGGTCTCTTTCTTTGTTTTCTTGTAGCAGTTGTTCCCTCACTCTCCTGATCTCTGCTTCCTTCTCCATTCTTTCTTGCTGCAGTTGTGGGATATAAATAAGTATTTTAATACTTCACACAAATAAAAGCTATATCCTTCAGTCAATTACATGTATAAAGAAAGGACAGGCTAAATGTATATATGTTGCTAAATGCACCTTACATACTAATTTCCTCCTCACATGCATCAACTTGACTTACTTTTTACATTTTCAAATGTATGATATGATCTGATTATGATATAATAGGGGTGCATATAACAACACCCGTAAAAGAAAATCCCTCCATTCTCAAGAAAGTACTCCGGCCCTCCCAAAATAATATCCATGATGAAAAAGGCACACAAGTTTTAGAAAAGTGTAATTATTACACTTTTAATGAATTGAATAGGGTTTTGCCCTTAATAACAGAGGGAGTAATTAATTTCTCCATCTCATTATTAAGGTTAAAATGGGAAATTATGTACTTATTTTTTAAAGTAGACACTTATTTTCAGTACAAAATAAAGTAGAAACACGGACACTTATTTTTGGGCAGAAGGAGTAATAGATTTGCACTTTGAGGTTGAACTTATAGTCTCTCATAATTCTTGAAACTGATCTTTTTTTCTACTTCTAGTAATTGTCATCTATCTTAATGTATAGGTATACAGAAGTTCCTCTAAAGCTCAAAGAATTCACAATCTTGACTTCGAAAAACAGATCCAATTTGAGCTCATAGCTCAAAAAATGCATCAATATTCAAGAAATTTCCGTTGTTTTCAACTCTCTAACCAGCAAATACAGAATTAAAGGCGAGAAGACTACAAACTCAGCCAGCCTTTGGGTGCCATAACTTGCTCTAGCAAGGTGAGTAGTACTCATTATACGAATACTATTTGTAATAAATAGTCTTTGGTATAAGAAGATTTTGGTTAAAACAGATGTGTCATATCTATTTGTTGGCATGGCGAAAATAAACCAAACACGTTGGTTTAGAAATGATTAAACAGCCTTCTGTTTTGTACAACCATTTTAATCAATAATTTCACATTCATTCGGGACATATAATTCACAATTCATATACTTGAAATCATTTGCATGCCAATTTGCCTATCAAGACATGATTTTCTCAAAAGACAGAAAAAAGTGAATACATGATAAGTTCCATTTTGATATATATATATAGGGGTGGGTTCAAATGAGAACCACTTTTTGGTTGTGAACGTGAGGACAACCGAGAGCGCGACACGTGGACAATGACTAGGCGCCACGTCAAGTCCACGGCGGATGACTAGGCGCGATTCATGGGAGGGCATTGAATTAAAGAGGGGGACCACACTCAAAGCCGCCACGTGTCGCGCTCTCGGCTGTCCTCACGTTCACAACCAAAAAGTGGTTCACATTTGAACTTTCCTCTATATATATATATATATATATATATATAGAGAGAGAGAGAGAGAGAGAGAGTCGGGATCAAACGAGAACAATATCTATTTAAAAGAACACGAGAATCAACATAATCATGTATGATTTTGTACATGAATGATGAATCCTATATGATTTCTTAGTTAGCGTGTTATTTTAAATACTTAAGAACTTTAAAATTTATGAGATCCATGAGAACTTCTATCTTAAGCTTTTGTTTCACATGATTTTTCATAGTATTTGATACACCAATTCTCAGAAATCTCATGATTTAGAGATTTCTCAATAGAAGGTCTCCCTATAAGTACACTACAGTCTACACACACACACATGCATCTGCTAGAAACAAAGGAAAAGCTCCCTAACCTACTTGTTTAAACATTATACACCAAAAAAGTGGTTAATATCATCACCTATAGCTTATCCAATAGTACAAATTCATTAACATACTGTTTGCAAGTACCTAGGTTAAAAACAGGAGGCAAATTACTACACATTTTGACCTGATTTTGCTCCCATCACTCCTTGAATTGACCAGAAACTATGAACTTTTTCAACAACCTATTCAATTATCCCCAATTCCAGTTCTCAATCCAAATTCCAAACCTCAAAGCTCCAGTAAATACATTTATCAATGTTCAGCAATTAGATAAACGATTCAACTAAGCGAAAATGTATGAAAAAAGCATCAGTTTAACACAAATTTAACATCAATCTCCTAATAAGCCATAATCTAAACCCTAATTTAGCAAATCACACCAGTACATTTCAGAAGCAAACATCGAAACACGATCAGAATCAAACCGCATAGCTAGATATTTTCATATTTTGATAAATGTAGATATATATATATATATACATATATATACACATATAGATATAGATATAGGAAGATGGAGAGATTGTGAGACCTTTTCGTCCTGGTGAAGAGCAATCCAGACGTGAACTTTATCCATTGATTGCCAGAAGACGAAAGCGCCAAGAGACATCCCGAAAAACGTCGTCATGTTCACCATTTTCGATTCGATTTTGAGCTTCTTCTTCGATCAGATCGATTTATCCCCAATTTCGATCGAGGTGAAAAAACAGCGAAATTGAAACCCGATGGACGAAATATGACAACGTTTAATACAATAGGGAGGATTATGAAAAAGAAGAAGTGAAAGTTGCATTTTTTGTCCCTGTGGTTTGGTAATAGTTTCTATTTTTGTCCTTGAGGTTTGGAAACTATAATTTTCTTCTATATGGTTTGCAATACATTGCTATTTTTTTCGTCTATGAAGTCATTGCTATCGTAAAATATAAAGAACCAAAACGGTAAATAAGTTTAAGGTGATAAGAAAAGACATTTGTTGGCATACTTGGTCTGCGATAAGAAAAGAGTTGTGTTGTCATGCACAACATTAATGACAAGGAAACGATGTAATTGTCCAAGATCTGTTATGGTGCACTGGTCAGAGAATGACTTGATGACTTGACAAAGAAGTTCAGAAGTTGATATTTGAAGAACAATGTCATCAACGTAACGTAAAAAAGTGAATACACCATGTTTTTTCGTTGTTAAATATAAATAAGGAACTATCAACCATCGGGTATACTACCACGAAAACCCTGTGGGGAGGATAAAGGTAGCAAACCACTAGTATCAAGCACGGGATGCTTCCTTCAAGCCTTAGAGTCACAATCTACATACCATGATGCGGGTAACAAAATCAACAAAACTAAGCGGTTGGTGCATATAAACTATCTCAAATGGATCACCATAAAGAAATGCATTTTTCACATCTATATATATTGGCCATCCCCTATGATGTGGCAAGACTTAGAAATTGTCTTTACGATTCTAATTTTACTTTGAAAATGGTCATTGGTGGTTAACTTAGTTTACACCATCCACATCAATGAAAGCCCAAACTCATATGTAAAGTGTCACATGAGTTTTGCAATTACATTTTGTATCAATGAAATTATATACATCTTTCATTGTCTTCACTCTTACATAGATATAGATGCTCTTATTTTCTTTGTTATAATAACGAACGTTCTGGTCTTTTCATCAAAATATTTGATTATCTCTTTTAAAAGTAACATAAAATCTTAATTCACATTTATTTTACAAAGGGACATAAGCCCTGATCTTGCCGGGGATTAGTCAGGCCATAAGCTCGGACACCCTTAAAAAAAACATAAAGACTACTAGAAGAAAGAAAAAGGAATATGGTAAATTGTAACTTTGTAAATTGTCATCTTTTCTTTATAAATGTTTTCTACTTATAACAAGTCCTATAAACATGATTTAGAAAGGAAAAAGAAAAAGAAAAAACTCACAAATCTACAAGTTACTAGAGATGAGGCTAGGATCGGGATTATATGATGGTTCTTAGAGCCGTCTCTTATTCGGTATTTATATGCTCACTAAAACTAAGTAACGTCTTTCTGTACCATCAAATCTTGCATCATACCGATACCATTACCTGCATAGAGCATGAATTTGTTATGGGAGAAAAGAAGTTTTATAAAAGGATTTCGAAAAAAAATCCATGGTAAATTTGGATAAAAAAACAAAAAATTGGACAAACCCAGTCCCAGAGTGTCGAGTAACATCCCGCAGGGAGAGGGGGGGGGGGGGGATACCTGGTTCGAACCCCGTGGAGAGCATGTGGCGATATCCATGATCATGGGTCTGCCACATAGTGGTACCCTTGATTGGACTGGGTCGTGGCCAACAGGGATTAGTCGGATGCCCTTGGATCCCGGATACCACGGGAATGTGTGTGTGTGTGTGTGTGTGTTTACTTGGTGTTAAAAAGAAAAGAATAAGTGGATCTCCAACAACTTCTTCAAAATGGAGAAAATAGGGATTTTAGACCATTTTTTGCTCCAACAGATTCTTCAAAAAACTTTCTTCAAAATGGAGAAAATAGGGATTCCAGACCATTTTTTGCTTCAACAGATTCTTTCCAAAAACCTTTTCCAAATTGGAGAAAGTAAACAAAAAAAAAAAAAGAGTACAAAATTCTCCAAATTTGGAGGACTCTTGGATTACCATGAGAGAGAAATGGTGTGTTTATTATATTCCACCAATAAGAATTTTTGAAATGAAATGTTTAGCAGAGAGAAATAATATTTTATTATGTGATATTCTAATAATATAAGTAATGATGTTATTGTTATCTCTAAAATCAAGAATCTATTGGAGTTAGAATGCAATTTTTTTGATAGAGATTTTGGACTTTGGTCCTCTATTTTGGAGAATTTTTAGAGAATATGTTGGAGACGCTCTAACAATCTTAGGGGTCGTTAGTCGTTAACACCTAGCAAGATTCCCCACCCTCACATACCAAGTAAGATTCTCAGTCCTTTGCTACACTCACCTAGCAAGTAATTGACCCGTTAAGCACTTACCTGATAAGTGTTTGACAAATGGCTAAATAGGTTGGTAAGTCAAATAGACAAATACCTCATCTAATTTGCATGTCATGTGCCCATGCTTCGAAGCCTAGACTGCAGCATCTTTCGGAACTTTTGTACTTTGCGCGAATTGTCGTTTGGATGATTGGCAAGTTCATTCGGTGGCATACATCGACTGATTATCTTTCTTCGCCCCATACGCACCATAGAGTCTTCCGTATCTAAAACATACGATATCTGCCACACAAGAGCCTCGGAAATCAATACCATTTGCTTTACATAAAATTATGTTTCAACCATTACCAGTTATGGGTTGGGTTCCAGTGAGAAGTGGTTATCAACCGTTGGATGCACATTAAGACGAGATGCACAAGATCAATACTTGTATCAAGCGTGATTTATGGGTGGGCTTGAGATTAAGGCTATGTTTGGCAAACTAGCTGATAGCCTGATAAGCTAGCTTATGAACAAATAATGTTTGGCAAAAACTAGCTTATTGGTATGTAAAATGACCAAAAAGGGTACATTGGGATATAATAATTAATATTTAGAAGGGTATAATTGGAAAAGGCTACAAAAAGCTACCTCCAAGTAGCTTATCAAAAAGCTAGCTTATAAGCTACTTTTTGTCCATCCAAACATGTACACAAAAAATAAGCTACCTTATAAGCTACTTTGGGATTACCAAAAAATATGTAAAAGTGATCAACGGTTCAGATCCACTTCTCATATTAAACTCAACTTCTCATAGGATCCTTCTCCTACTAGTTAGTTGGCCTTCAAGAAGGGCAAAGCAAATAACTTTTTGCTATCTAGGGTTTGTTTGGTTCAGGCCGAGGAATGCAAATGGGAATGAAAATGACAAGGAATGCAAATGGGAACGTTCATCCCCCCGGTTTAATCAGGAATTTAAATTTAGGCTTATGGGGGAATGAATGAGCACATCATATTATAGAAAACCAAACAGTTTCTTTTATTATCATTCCCATTGATTACTGATTAATACCTCTAACCAAACACCCCCTTGATCTTTTTTGGTCAACAAGATTTACCTTAAATGTAATGCAATTTATCTTGCACTCCATCCTGTTTAAAATTCGAAGTCTCTCCATGGCCTGCATCATTGCCAAGTCTTCATCTTCACAAGCATATTTTCTTTTATTTCTGCAAAAGATAACAACTTAGACCATCTTTTTACTTCATATTTACTAATTACATTCCAGGAGTTGATATTCCTTCACAATGGTATTATCAGTTTATCACCTTCATTATGTACAAAAAAAATGACCAATTTGTTGACTCACTAGACACACACATGAAATTGCATGTTATCAATTTCTCACACGGTGCTCAAAATGAGGGGTTTTTTATATCTGATAGCGAGTGCTATTCTAAATGGAAAAAACATAGTTAAAGAGGGTTAGGGACCAATAGGTGCAATTTAGTGTAAACCACATGGACCAACAGTGCAATATAGTGTAAACCACAGGGACCAACAGTGCAATATAGTGTAAACCACAGGGACCAATAGTGCAATATAGTGTAAACCACAGGAACCAACAGTGCAATATAGTGTAAATGACAGGGACCTTTTCCATTATTATTTCAAAATAGGGACCAATAGTGCAATAAAGTGTAAAGCACAGGGACCAAATATGTAATTTACCCCCTTTTAATCCTTGACTTTTCGACAGGTTTTTTGGCACTCGTTTAGGGAAGGTCATGAAAAACCCGTCAAAAGATCATTTGACTAAACTACCCTTCTAAAGGGTAACTTATTTATGGCAACAAAATGAGACAATATGGTGCGACTCGTGTATCTAACAAGTAATTTACTCAAACTTTGGATGGAAGATACCTGCAATGATCCAATCATAGGGAACTTCACAATGATGAAATTACACCAAAATGACAGGTTTTTGCTAAGGGCTGACTTACCTTTTTAAGAAAATCCCGGGCTTTTTCTTTCCAGGAGCAACAGGAAGGTTTTGAATGCTTGGATAGGCTGCAAAACTCGGGTCTATTGAAAAGACCTGTGCTTCTGATGTCTCACATCCGGAGTCCATTAGCCGAATGGTCAATCGGGTCTGTCTATCTGTTTCCGGTATAAGTGACTGTAATAATGACACAAAACTCGTTATAACCAAAAATGTAACGAAAAATTGGAAAACAATAAGGGCATAGTCTGACAGTACCACTCACATGCTCAAATCTATAAATGTTATCATCGTTAACAATCACTCTGGCATTTGCGTTATATAGTTCGTCCACGAATCTTCCGGGTTTTCTCATATGTTCGTATGCATGGAGGTGGAGAAGCTTGTTATCAACTTCATCCGTAGCGATTGCTAGCAGCTGTGGAGGGTATTATGGGAAGAAGATTTAGAGTTGTATTGGGGAATATGACGTTATTTGGGGTAAAAAACACGAAGTGATAAACTTTTTGAACCATTGTTGCTTAGTCTTTTTACTGCAAACAAACCATTGTTCTAGTGGAAATGTGAAAAGGAACAGTGTTTCAAAGTATGAGTGATACTGGGAAAAAATTGAACTCTTAAGGGTGCATTTGGTACACTAGACCGGACTGGACCTCTTCACTGTTCCACGTTTGGTAGGACTTTTATGTGGAACAAATAGAAAAAAAATGGAGCAGGCATGTTCCAACCCCACCCCATGGAACAAGGTGGAACAGACTTATGTTTTACCAATATAACCTCTAAATAAAACTCAATTCTCTTGTAAAACATCAAATACATCTTTCTCTTATATTTTATTCATTTGTAAAATTTTAATTATTATATTTTATGCTCTATAAAATTTCACTTTGATCGTCGTAAAATATTGTTTACATAATTTATATATTTTTCATTAATTTATTTAATTTATTAAATGTTAATAATAAGAAAAAAAATAAGAAACTACTTAAAATTTTAATTTTGATGTCATTTTAATCATTTTGACGAAAAATTTCTAATGTTGTATTTTGTTTTAAGAAAATATTTATTTTATTATAAGTTTATCAATTACATAACCAATCAAAATATATAAACACCTCATTAAGGGTAAATTGATCATTTTATCCGTTATGTCATGTCCACTTCTGTCTTACTAAATGCTAAACAGTTGTTCCGTCTTGTTCTGTACAGTTCAATCTTGGATACCAAACGCATGATAATTGCAAAAACCCACCCTACTTTGGGACTTTTGTCCAAAATCACACATTATTGCAAAGTGTGGTGCTTTTTCCTTTTTCTCATTTTCACAAGAACATAAGGTTAGTTCGCAAATGATGGTTTAAAAGTTAACCACTAGAAAACAAGATGAAAAAAATGAGCACGTAACCTGTTTAGAAAGCTTGTATATCAACTTGTCTAATGTGAAGACGGAGAACGACCAAGTGCCAAGAACAGTTCGACATTCGTCTTCATATTTTGCACTATCAACAGCACCGCCAAGAAAAGTGTAGAGTAGATCCAAGAATCTGAACCACGGAAAAGGGAAATCAGCATACTTATTGAACAATGATCATTTAGCAATTTAACGGGCATAATTAAGCGGCAATAGCTAAAACACCTAGCATATGAATCATTAGGTATTGCGTCATTTGAAGCCCTCCATTTATCATTAGCTGACTTTTTCTTTGCTTCCTCCAGTCTCGAGTATAGCGTCTGTGAATTAAAAGAGAAAACGAAATAAACACCAATAGAATTGTATTAATCAGTAGTTTGTAATAGGAATGAGATTGGACTGAACCGGTTGGTACCGAAATTTTTTGGAACCAAAAAGTAATACCGAAAACCGACTGTATGTACCGGTTCGGTTTCGGTTTTGGGACAGGAAAATCGGTATTAGGACCACTTAGGACCGAAAAAAAAAATGTATCAAATGTGTATCAAAACCAATAGCAAACCAAAAAATCTTCATAAAGTTTTCCAATTGTTTCAAAACCAATCCCAAACAATCAAAAGTTCAATCATCTAATGTATGTAGGGATACCCATTTTTTGGATGCTTATGGAGAAAGTTTGGGTAGTTTAGGAGATGATATATCTCGATTAGAAAAAAGACAAGGTTAGCTTATTTAGGAGATAATATGCATCTTAACCAAAAAAAATTTAAAAATTGTTTCTTAATACTCCAGTTTGGTTTTGGGTTTTTCGGGAAAATCCTGGTACCGAACACTTGGAACCGAAAACCAGAACGAATACATGGTATCGGTTCAGTTCAGGAAAACGGTCCTCAAGGCTCATCCCTAGTTCGTAACACCATGAGTCTTACTTGATGGAGTCTGAAGAAAACATAGAAGGCATCACTTCCGTAGAAAACCCGAGGATCGTCTTCTTGATTATGTGATACTCCAGGAACATACTTTGTAAGCGGCTTCACGGTTTCTAGAAACAGTTCTGTAAATGGTAGAACGGTTTCTTCTCCTTCACTCTCGGCCTTGTTACCATGCTCGTCAGGGGAGTGATCCTCTACTTCAGCGGTTTCGCTGGCCGACCCATCGCCATTTCCGAAAGCATTCTCGCTGTCGCACGACGACCGATGCGCGCTTTCGTCACCTTCGTCGTCGGCTTCGTTTTCTAAACCGCCTTCGTGATATCTGGGCCGGTAGTTTCCTTTGCTCGCGATGATATTACCGGTGTCTCTGAATGCAGCGAAGTTATCCTCTTCGAAATCTCCGTTTGGAGATAATTCGCCCTCCTCTCTTTCCATCTTGGGTTCACCACCGGTGTCAGTATGACGTCTCTTGAGTCTGCCACCCGCAACTATTACCTCGTTCAAAGATGAATAAAGTCATTTTATGGTGTTTGGATGGGATTTGTAAAGAAACTCCTTATGACTTCTCCAAGAAGGAGATAAAGTCATTTTCGTTAACAACTTATGACTTTTCAAAACAAAATGACTTTTTTACCCTTATTTTAGGAAGAAAAAAAAAACCCATCTCTCATCTCTTCACCTTAACCCTTTTGGTCATTTTACACAAATAAGCAAATACAAACACTTTTTATAAAATCTCTTTTCCACACGACATAAGTTGATAAGCACTTTTACCAAAAAGCATAAGTTAGTTTTAGATAAGCAACCCTACAAACTAAAGGCTCATAGGCCCAGAGATATTCGGGTTACAGGTAGGGCCCAACCTCCCCTCCCTTGAGGTCAAGGAAAACCTCACAAGAGGTGAGGAGTGTGTGAGTATTTGCCGCGTATAAAATATCAGGGTTGGGTTCTTCTGGTGAGAAATTGGGGTTAACATAAGAAACATGAGAAGTGGTTTTCAAGTGTTGGATGAGAAATGAAGGCACATTAGGATGAGACACAGCGGATTAATTCCCTTCTAAAGCACAATTCATAGGAGGGCATGAGATCAAAAGAGATCAAAGGTTCAAATCCACTTCTCACACTTTTCATGTTAAACTCAACTTCTCACACAATCCTTCACCTAAAATATTATATAGTTAAAAGTCGAATGAAATACAGAAATATAAAAAGAAGGCATCATATGAACGTTAAATCACCTGAAGAATGTGTGCCACCAATCTGCGAAGTTTCATCAGTCGATTGAACATTAACTTTAATCGTTTCATGCTTAGCAGTAGTGCATGAAGTACCACCACCCTTACGTCCACCAAAAGGGTTTGTGATATGAGAACCGTTCTCTTTAACGCCATTATTATTATTATCATTCACCAAACACGCTCGTGAAGAACCCGAATGTTGACCCAAAACTTTATCATCTTTGCCATCATCACTTTGCCTAACCGTCGTACTGCCACTTTTCACGGCGGGATTGCTAGTTTTGGCAACATCTTGATTGCGGGGAGGAACGTTAAACATCGGTTCCACAAAAGTCGTCCAGATCTTCATGACCTTATCGAATTGTTCAGGGGTGCAATTTTGTGGAATGTAATACTTCATGAGCTGATATACGTCTTCATGGACGTCCAAGTCACAATAATTAAATTCTTGATGGGGCATAGCGTCGTGCTTTTTCCCAGTAGAAAAATGTTGATAAATGATTTCGTCTTTAGACTTCTCTTCACTGATTTCCTTGATTTCCGCCAACAATGCTGCAATATGAAATAGAAAGACAACTCAGAGAGATATTTGTAAATTACTTCTTATTTAGGAGTCAAATAGTTCATATACCAAGTATAAATAAATTTTTGAGTAAATTACGGATTTGGTCCCTGTGGTTTGGTGAATTTTACGGATTTCGTCGATAGGCTTCACTGATTACGGATTTAGTCCCTGTGGTATGTATTTTCTTTTGGATTTGGTCCTTCGGCCTAACGGCCATTCAATAAATCAGTGCATACAATAGGGACCAAATCAAACAGAAAATGCATACCACAGGGACCAAATCCAACAAAAATCGCATACCATAGGCACCAAATCCAACAGAGAATGCATACCATTGGGACCAAATCCGTAATTAATAAAGCCTAGGGACGAAATCCATAAAAACCACCAAACCACAGGGACCAAATCCATAACTTACTCTAAATTTTTATAAACTTATATTTCTAATTTTAGAACTAGAAAAGGTGCCTCGGGTTAGTGAAAACTGAGAACATTTTGGTTCTTTGAACTGGGCAGAATTTGGTATGGAACTTGAGAGCATCATATTTTGTAACTCCTCTTGAGATCATTTTGTAACTTCAGTCAACCCCATAACAACCAATCTTGATTCAAAGTTCACATTCAATCGGCATGCGTTTTTTTATCAGATTACAATCAATTTACAAGTGGAATTCCAAGTAAATTGCAAATCTGGAGCAATTCTGTAGTTGAGATTCTAGGACATGGAATCTCGGAATTGATCCGGTGCATCTCGGTGCGTCCCATCATAATGTGCATCCATTTCTCATCAAACGGTTGATAAGCAGTTCTCACACTTCTCACGGAAACTTAAACTTCCCACCGGAACCCAACCCTTAGGGGACGATGGGGATTAAGAGATGAAAATTTTAAGTTCCTTAGTGAAAGTTTACCTTTAGCACTCAAGCTCTTTGAGTCCTGCTGTTTGAAATAGAAGCTGCGATGATCGAGTGACTTATGATAGTTTTTAGCGTAAATTTCCGCCCAAATCTTGTTAAAATCAGAACGACACCTTGCCCACTCCTCTTGTTTCTGCTTTAAGCGAATTAATATTACTGGAAGGGCAAAAGATGCATTCTTCCTTAATACATCCATCACATCAAGCCCATTATCTCCATACAGACGTTCAATGCACCTCAAATTCAAAGCTGAGCAGCAAACAGAAAAAAATGGTGGTGAACAAGGCTGCAAAAAATGGTGGTGAAGTGGGAAGTTAAGTAGGTCCCTGATTAGTTTCTCACTTGTAAAATGATCTTCAATGCGAACCATGCTATCTGTCTTAATTGACTTATCATTAATCTTATCCAATAGTTCTTCGACACGTCTGGCTGTTACATTCACGGATTCTAATAACATGTCCAGTTCAAACCTGCCATAAAAGGTAACCATAATACCACCCATCAGTAAGCAGTACTCAATTAATACTTTGGGAGGCATATATATCTGACATAAAAGGTAACCATATACCACCTATCAGTAAGCAGTACTCAATTAATACTTTGGGAGGCATATATATCTGACATAAAAGGTAACCATATACCACCTATCAGTAAGCAGTAATCAATATTTGGGAGGCATATATATTGGGACGTTTCATTTATAAACCATATAATTCTAACAAACTGCCATATTAGGAAATAGTAGAGATATTTATGGAAAATTATTATGGTTCATTAATTAGATTAAGATATACATGGAAGCTGATAATATTCAGTCATTGTGATCATGACTTTAAATTAGGAAACAAAATGGAATCAAATATTTTTTAGACTAGATGAACGGCCATGATTGGTTTGTATAGTTTGTTAGTTACATAGTTTGTAAACGTCCCTATATATATAGGGATATATAGGTTCAAGGTAAAACCTCAAAAACGGAAAACTAAGTAACACCTAAGTAGCCCTTTCGTCTAGACCTTATGCACTTGTGCATGGAAACTTAATTTACTTCTATGCACAAGTGCATACGGTCCAGATGAAAGGGCCACGAGGGTGCTATTAAGTTTTCCATTTTTTTGAGGTTTTCCCTTGAAACTCACTGTATGTGTGTGTATCCCTTCCACGAAAGTTTTATAGGAATAAATAGGTATGGAAGCTCAATATTTATAAAGAATGGCAAAAGGCTCTACCTGTCATCTTCACATCGAAATAAGCTCTCTTCGTACTGGTTTTTACGCATGTGTTTAAAAGAGTAATCCTCACTTCCAGAAGTAACAGACACCCAGTGATCATTCAACACCTCGGCACCAATTTTTGTTCTTTGACTTACAGAAGGAATTGGATACTGTATCAAGAACATACACTGACAAATGAAAAACCGATCAAGTGGATAAGGTAAGACAACTGATTAAATATACAAGATGTAAGATTAACTACATTCTTTGGTAGAAGCCGGTAACTTGGAGTGCATCGTTCACAGTTAGAAAGGTCAAGTTCATGAATTGGTTTCGCCTGATACTCATCCTTGCTTGGAAGTAGAGATTGCTTACATCCAGATACGTTTTTACCACCGATCTCATCTCTGTCCACTCCATCCTTATCGTGATCTTGATCTCTATCCTCATCCTCTGCCTTCGAAGATCCGGGTAGTTGCGCACTCCATAAAGAACCTGGCCAAATATCTACTTATTAGGGCTTGTTTGTTTTTTGAAATTTACCTCTTAATACCTCTGAAGTCTGATTCAGTCAGACCTTTTTACATTCAGAACATTTGTTTTTTGAAGTGTTCAGACCCTCTTAAGTCTTAAATGCATCTGAAAATAGAAGTGGTAACCTAGCTTCTTAAAAGCCTCTTAATCACCACCTCTTTTTAATTAGAAGTGAAATAAGACTTCAGACTTCAAAACTCTCAAAAAACAAACAGCACCTTAGAGTTACAAACAACATGAGATGCCTTTCATCGAAGTTAAGAAGTTTGAGTTTTATGATAGTCAAAGGTCCTGCCCTCCTGCTAGAGATGGCAGACCGGGTAAATAAAATGAACAAACATCCTTATGGGAGAGACCTTCTAGGGGCTGTTTGGTTGGTTTTCCACTAAGTCCTGTATGGATAGAGTTGTCTGTGCGGATTAATTTGTTCTTTGTAGACTCGGTAGATTTTTGTTTGGGAGTGTTTTTTCATATATGGAAGGAACATGCTTTTAATTCAGAGGGATAGGTTTGGGAAAACTTGGCTTTCTGCATAAAGCTCCCCCTTGAAGCTTACTATATCATTAAGCCACTGCCAAACAGTCATGTATAGCTGACTGAATAAGCTATAAGTCACATTAAGCTTATTAAGCTGCTTACACAGCCAATCTGCATAATGCCGTTAGCATATAAAAATGTTATAAACTCAAAGGATAATAGATTCCCAGTAGGCAGATCAAAATACAGTTTTAGCAATGATTACCAGTCCTCTCACTGCGATCGATGAACCCATTGACTTCTTCCATAAGATCTGGATAAGCTCCAAGTAAATTATTCACCTAACGAAAATGAACGTTTTTTAAGATTACAAAACACATCCAAAATATGCAAATTGATCTAAGCATGACATACAGAAAAGCATCATGCAAGTACTTCTAATGACTGAAAGTGACAAAAGAGACCAGCCCGAATACAAGTTATTATCTTAATGCTGCTTTAGGCTTCCGATATACCTTTTTGTTAACAGTATATAACATTCAAATGATTTGCATGATGGACGTTTATTGTAAGTGAAGCATGTAAAACCATATGTAGCATGACAAAAACGGTAAGGCTTTATACTAAATAAATGGAAGAAAGATGATAATAGCTTAGTAAAACGTACAATAATGGAATATTAGAAACCAATTGATAATCTTTATGATGATATGAAAGTGCATATTAGTTTACCAGCGATTGCAGTTGTGGTCGAGTAATATTTTCTGTGCAGTAATGCACAATGCACTTCAAAAATGCTTGGTAATCATCTAAGTTATGTAATCTTTCCTTCACCTTCTCACGAAGACAAATCACTTCCTCACGCATGTCTGCACAATATTAACTCAAATGAGGAGAGGAAAGGAGAAAATAAAGATTTTGGCATAAGAAGCCCCATAGTCTACTATACTCTGGCATGGTGAGAACTGAGAAACTCTTATATAATTTAAAACAAGCAGACCCGTAATAAAATACAAAGATGCTCTCTATGTCATAGCATCTTGCTGAAAGCTTTCACGATTATTGACAGGTTTTCTGGCTATTGATACAAAAAGGAAAAACCAAAATCTTGTATTGGCATTTATCTGCTGTCGATTAACGACAAAAAAATGATCATGAAGTACCAGTGATTCAGTGAATATCAATTAGACAAAAATGGGAATTTTGCGATTGCAAAAGTAAGCATTAATATTCTAAGAAATTTCTTGATGAGAACATACCCTTCTCTTAGAGCCTCTTGTTAGACCATATTAGAAAATGACAACAATAGACAATAGGGCAATAACAATAATAAATAAATAAATAACCGTGAAGTTGTCTCAATGAGCGCAGCGCCTCATTTGACATTGATGGAAAGATAGTCACCAAAAGAAAGAGATCATAAATATTGATTCTTACAAGGATGTCCATTTAAAACAATTTAAGCACATTTACATTCTGTATCAAGGTAAGCAAATGCAGATTCTCATGAAAAGTGGTTTTCGGTGTTATTGTGAATTAGGTGATAATACCTTGATGAAATAGTTCGGCAACAGAGTCCTCAAGTGCATTAGCAGATTTACGTTTATGGGGAGACTGATTTGTGCCATGATGATCGATATCTCTACTATGAGAATGGTGTTCTTCTCTGTCTTCCCTTCTCACTTTTTCTTTCTCACCATGCCTCCTATGCTCCTTTTTAGGTCTAATAGATCCTTCCTCATGACTGGGATCCGGCATGTCAACACTGACGTCACGTTCAGCATAAGAAGCAATGCCTTTCTGCCAGTGAAAATAAATCAATTCACAAACAAAAGCAAGGTGTATGCTTCTTATGATCATATGATGAAATCTTTACTCAAAGAATGATGTAGGAAAGTTTTTCAGCTATGAATATATGTGATGATTAATGTGAGTAAAAGTTTAGCAAGTAACGATGAGTCAACTAGTGAATCACTTTAAAGATTGATATTAGCTCGACCATGAAATTATGTATCAGAGCTTAACCCATCAGACTGGATTGGAAACTACCTTCTCGGAATGCCGAGGTCTTATTGTGCCAATGGGCGAGCTCCTAGCTTCATGAGGAGGGTTATGGTTCCTACTGGAATGAACATAATGCTTTGATGATGCTACTGCTGAAGAATCGGGTAAAAAATTGGTGAACTCCTTGAGCAGGTCTGGCTGGTTATGAAGAAGAGCAGCAACCTGAAAGGAGATGATATATGATTGAACAAATTTAGAACCACCATCATGAATATGCAAACATAAAGTAATATTATGAGAAAGAGACAAATATACAATAGTCTTAAATAGCAAACCTCCTCGTGGACCTCGCTAATGGATTTGTTTTCCTTTCTATACAAATTTAAAATATCAAGAAAAGATTTGTACGCATGATCATCACCTTGAAATCTCATCTGCAAAAAAAAATAGCATGTTAAAATAAATTTTCTATATATGCTATATACACTATCATGTGATATTATTACTTATTACCTTAATTTTGTTTACAAATTGAATGGCTTCTTGAAACTCAACAGGCTTCTTAGCAGGTGGTTCATCGTCGTCTGAGAGGACGATTTCATATCCCTTTGGGAGGAAGGTGTTGAAACCTAGTATTAACCTTTTGTTCCCTTTGAATAGTTCCTTCACTCTTTCCACGACACCTGTGGTGTCAATTCTACAAAAACAAAAAACCGATCATATATCAATATCATAACTGATCATGACAAGTTTTCACACAATGACAGGCAAAAATATTCGAGAATGCAACAGTTTAGGCAAAAACCTTTGTGACTTAAAATCTTTCATCACATCAAGAAACTCGTTATAAATGTCCCTTCTGTCTTGATACATGTCTTTGACATCCTTGAGATAAGTAAGGGCATCACTCGTTGTCAACTTTTGCGTGCTCCCTCCACCCATACCTTGTGGTTGCCTAGAGCTTCAAAGTTCAATCCAGATAAATAAATCACAACATTCCTTCAACATTCAGACACACCTCACATATTGAACCATAAACTTAAAGAACTAGAAAACACATCTTTCAGAAAGTAAGCATTGACAAAAGATCTTACCTTTTCTCTCAACCCTACTTCAAACTTTGAAGATAACTAATAAACTAATGAACACATACACTTGAAGATGACCATAAACTTTGACCACTGAGACATTAAATTCCAAAAGAAACAACTATCAACCACAATTTTACATAATCAAACATTCTTTCACACAATGTCAATATATAATCCAAATTCAAGACTTACACAGGCTTAAGTTGAGAAGCACTTCCTGAAACATCATCATCTCTAGACCTCTTCATCCCTACCAAACAAAAAAGTTCACAAAACAACAAATTCATAATCAATCAATCAACTAAACTAAACAATTAAACACTCATAATCCTCAAATTAAACCAAAAAAACAACTATAAAACCAAAAATTACCGATCTAAAACTATCACATAAGAACAACAGTTGACCTATCGCTACAGATCACCATTAACAACTCCTCATTCTGCAAAACAAAACTTAGCATTATCAATTATCAAACCTTCAACTCGAAGAAAAGTATCAAACAAACAAAATTAATCGAAAGAAAACATAATAATAATTAACAAACTTTACTCTCTGAACGCGAAAAGATCATCTATTTTCTTCAATTCTGCTTCAAATTCGCCATTGAAGCTTCGAAAATTCTTTCGAAAATCGCAGATACGTACGTGATTTTGTGTGTATATGAGACCAGAGAAAAAACTATGTGATTGAATGCAGATACTGAATCTGTTCAATCTGTGGAGAGAGTTTAGAATTTAGAGAGAGATATAGAGATAGTTGTGTGTATGTATAGGTTTTACATATAGAAAAGCTGTATGTATATATTTATATGTATATATATATATTACTGTGTGTTGTGTGTGTGTGTACCAGAGAAGAAAAAAGGGAGAAGAGCAAAGTTGTAGAGATGGTCCTGTTGACGTCTTTTGTTATTTGTGAACCGGGTGACCGGGAACCGGCTATAGCCGGTGACTCGGTCCTACGTGTTAAGTTGATTGTTTTAGGGAAAATGAAGCAAGGGTAAAATTGTCTTTTTGAAGAGGATGTTTGGGGTTAATTTAGGGTTTGACTTAAACTAAAGGGGTAAATTTGTGACTTTAGTGAAGGTTTTAGGGTTTTGTTGGTTTATAGTTTTAATATTTAAAGGTAGTTTAAATATACCAAACTGTTTCTGTAACACCTGTAAAATAGGGATGAGCTCAGTTTTAATCTCGAACCAGACTGGATCGGAATCGGGTTGGATCGAAATTTTTGAAGTGTCTTTCATAGGACTGAATACCGAATCGTATACTCGGCTCGGTACGGTTCGGTTTACGGTGCGATTTCGGGAAATTCGGTTCTAGTACCGGTAGGACCGCTTTTTTAGACAGTTCCGGAATTTGCGAATTTCATATATTTGAACACTCCATATAATCGTCAAGCATTTTATTTGTACAATTAATTTAAGCAAATATAAATAGTGAGTTGTTTACAACTAAATAAAAATCCATTTTGTTGAAAAAATATATGGGAACGACTAAATATGAAATTTGTAGTCGTATAAAAGTCAAAAATTATTATTTGCAAATTAGGTTGATTTGATATTGTGATTTAGTTAAATAGTTTATGAGAATCCTGGTTGGGAGTAGCTCGGCTCGAGCTCATTAAGGCTCAACTCACTTCGAGCTTTTAACGATCCAAGCTCAAGTAGCTCGGCTCATTTACATCCCTAAATATAATACATTGATCAATTTTAATCTACGTCGATAAAAAAATAACACAATTAACACAAAATCATTTGTTAAAAACAAATGAACTTAACCCTTGTACTAATTATATTTCTTTTAGCAATACTAATGGTTATTTAGTTGTTGGATTCAATAAAATTTCAACATATAGAATGTTTCCTTAAAAGCCATTTTTCATTCAATCTATTACAAATACTTTATAATCTTTTTTCTTCTAAGAAATCAAACAAATGTGATTTAAATTTTAAAAGAAATGGGCAGAAAAATAATTTGAGTTGGGCTCAAAAGTACATTGGGCTTCTTTAAATCTCAGCCCATTATCATACTGGCATTAGAACTTCACCTCTTGAAATTTTCCAAGTTTCTATCATAATGTTTAAACAAATTCCAACTTATAATTTAAGAGTAATAAATCAATATTTATATCGTATCATAAATAAATAAAACAAACATTAACAGCATTATATATAAGTAAACGAATATATCGAATTCCAAACTAAGGTTGATGGTTTTTGGTAAGTCATATTATTCTTTTGGAATGAAACCCAAATAAATATCTCAATTCAAAAGAAAAATCTTAGATGTTTATAATCTTTTAAATATAATAATACATTCTATTTTCTCTAATCTAGTATCACATTAATATATTATTTTTCAATGAATGTTATAAGTTCCAACTTTTGTATATAATATCCATACAATATTTATTATTATGTTATACAATACTCAATAAACTGATAAATATGTTCAAATACAAGATAATCACCGACTCCTACTAATACAGCAAGATACCTCATAAAATTAATAACCAACAGAAAGACTCTTACCTTCTCTCGAAACTCAAAACCACACAATTTCGTTAAAAGAATCATTGCGAATGATATTACGTTGCATTATATGTAGAGAGGTGCTCAAAAAACCCGAATAATCGATCTGATCAAAAAAAAAAAAAAAAAAAAAAAAAAAAAAAAAAAAAAAACCGAAACCGATATGGATACACCACCTATGGTTTTGTTATCTGATTAATGAATAGTATTTGACTTCTTTTGGATATTAACACAGCCCAATAAATATATGGATAGCCCAATTGCCAGGCCCACCATGAAAGAGGCTATCATTATTTTACAAATTTGTATGATTGAAAAAATCTTAATCACTATCTTTAGTATAAGCAAATTTCATAAAACTATTAATGTCTTAAAAAATAGCTCATAATGTACTATCTCTTAATGCATAAAAATCTTAAAATCTTTAAAATAACTTATAATGCTTTAGGGGTTTTTGGTACAGAGATTTGAAAGCAGAGAAATGAATATGAATCTCTCGTTTGGGATAATTAACATCATTTTGGGCAGAGAACTGGAATTCTCTAAGAATTCATTGGAGTGAAAAAAATAGTGATACAAATCTCTCCATTTTAGAGAAAGTGGAAAGAAAAGGGGCGCGCTAGCTGCAATCAAACTAAAGCGCTAACGAGCAAGAATGCCTATAGATAGCGCTTTAGTAATAATATACGGACTTTTTTAGGAATTGATTCTATGATTGAATAGCAGAAGTGCTACTTAGTAAGAGAAATGGTGAGAGTTGGTGTCTGACTTATTCAATTTCCAACCCTAGCCGACTTTTCATCCGACGACCACGTGTATCGGACAACCACCTACGTTGACGGTGACCACCTCCGACAACCACATGCGTCACCGGCGACCACCTCCCACAACCACCTGCGTCACCGACGACCACCTCCAACGATCACATATGACGCCGGCGACCACCTCCCACGACCACCAGCGTTGGTGACGGCGACGATCGTCCGATGTTGCCCCCTGATGTTGCTGTCTAGCGACATTTCTCAATTTCATTTCTCTGATGAATACCAAAAACGGGATCAATTTCAATTCTCCACCCCGGTTATTTTCTCTGTACCAATCACCCCCTATGGTTTTGGAGACATAGTTCTATTCGGGAACAGTGAGTGAATGAAGATTGGATTTCAAGAACTCGATCAAGTGTTTCTTGAAATAGAGTATGTGTGTGTATAATATTATCGGGGTTGGTGATGATGATGAGATGTGTTGTAGGTGATGATGATTGATAAGGACGACATATAGATAGAAATAGAGACACGTGTTGGTCCTTGTGAAGGAAAAAAAAACGAAAAACAATTTAGTATTAAAATATGAGATTAGGTAAAAAAGACGTTGTACCCCTAAACTAACAGGGTTAGGTCGAGGGACCCTAATAGTGCAAAATTGAATCCAATCCATTGCCTATATATACAAGTTTCGATTGGGATGGCAGAATTGCTTGCAATGGTTTAAGCAATGTCAACATCATGGCTGGATCTAGTAAAATAATGATTTAGGGAGGAGTGCGTAGGATGGTGTGAGAAGTTGAATTAACGGTGAGAAGTGGATCTGAACCATTGATCTTCTATTTAATCCCATACCCTCCCATGAATCGTGCTTTAGAAGGGAATTGATCAGGTGCATCTTATTTTTGTGCAACCAATCATAATGTGCATCCATTTTCCATCAAACGGTTGATAACCACTTCTTACGCTTCTCACTGGAACCGAACCCTTAGGGGGGGATGGGGATCAAGAGATGAAAAATTAAAGAAGTTACTTACTTCAGTGATTTAGGACGTTTACCTTTAGCACTCAACCTCTTCGAGTCCTGCTGTTTGAAATAGAAGTTATACGATGATCGAGTGACTTATGATGGTTTTTAGCATAAACTTCCGCCCAAATCTTGTTAAAATCAATACGACACCTTTCCCACTCCTCTGTTTCTGCTTTAAGCGAATCAATATTACCGGTAGGGCAACATATGCATTCTTCCTTAATACATCCATCACATCAAGCCCGTTAACTCCATACAGACGTTCAATGCACCTCAAATTCAAAGCTGAACAGCAAACAGAAGAAGAAAATGGTGTTGAATAAGGCTGCAAAACAATGGATGTTATGTGGGAAGTTGAGATTAGTTTCTCACCTGTAAAATGATCCTCAATGCGAACCATGGTGTCCGTCTTAATTGACTTATCGTTAATCTTATTCAAAAGTTCTTGGACACGTCTGGCTGTTACATTCACGTATTCTAATAACATGTCCAGTTCGAACCTGCCATAAAAGGTAACCATAATACCATCCATCAGCAGGCAGTAATTGATTAATTATTAATACTTTCGGATGGATGCATATATATATATCTGACATAAAAGGTAACCATAATACCACCCATCAGTAAGCAGTAACTAATTAATATATTGGGAGGCATATATATATAATATATATATATAGAGAGAGAGAGAGAGAGAGAGAGAGAGAGGAAAGTTCAAATGTGAACCACTTTTCATTGTGAAGGTGAGGACAACCGAGAGTGCGCCATGTGACAATCTGAAAAACACGCGAGTAAGCTTTATTCATACTGTATAAAGTGAATTCAGACTGAATAAAGCTTTATGCAGTATGCATAAAGCTTGGTCGCACTCTGACGCGGGAGACTTAACTTAGTGCGCGAGTTAGCTTTATTCAGTTTGCATAATAGCTTTATACAATATGAATAAAGCTAACCCGCGGGCTTTATGCAGACTGAATAAAGCTAAGCCGCGGCAGTCAAATTGCCACGTGGCGCACTCTCAGCTGTCCTCACGTTCACAATGAAAAAGTGGTTCACATTTGAACCCACCCCTATATATATATACACACATATAGAGGAAAATTCAAATGTGAACCACTTTTTCATTGTGAACATGAGGACGAATCTCAGCCACTCATCCGGTCAATAAAGGCGGCTTTGACCGGTCCCCCCCCCCCTCTTTAATAATCTCTACCCTCCAATGAATCGCGTCAATCCTCCGTGATCGCATCCACCGTAACCGAAGATGTGTGGCTGAGATTCTTCCTCACGTTTACAACCAAAATTGAGTTCACATTTGAACCTGACGCTATATATATATATATATATATATATATATATATATATTCCTTCCATGAAGGTTTTATAGGAATAAATAGGTATGAAAGCTCAATAATGGTAGTATAAAGAATGCCGGAATGCTCTACCTGTCATCTTCACATCGAAACAAGCTCTCTTCATACGGGTTTTTACGCCTGTGTTTAAAACAGTAATCCCCACTTCCAGAAGCAACACACTCCCAATGATCATTCAACACCTCGGCACCAATTTTTGTTCTTTGACTTACCGAAGGAATTGGACACTATATCAAGAACAACATACATCGACAAATGAAAAAAATGGTCAAGTGGATAAGGTAAGACATAACTGACTAAATGTACAAGATTTAAGATTAACGTACATTCTTTGGTAGAGGCCGGTAACTTGGAGTGCATCGTTCACAGTTAGAAATGTCAGGTTCTTGAATTGGTTTCGCCCGATACTCATCCTTCCTAGGAAGTAGAGATTGCTTACATCCAGATACGTTTTTACCGCCCATGCAGATCCTCCCCATCTTGATCTCACCTCTGTCCACTCCATCGTTATCATGATTTTGATCTCTATCTGCATCCTCTGCCTTAGAAGTCAGGTTCTTGAATTGGTTCGCCTGATACTCATCCTTGCTAGGAAGTAGAGATTGCTTACATCCAGATACATTTTTACCTCCCATGGCAGATCCCTCCCCATCTTTGATCTCATATCTGTCCACTCTATCCTTATCATGATCTTGATCTCTAACATCATACTCTGCCTTAGAAAGGTCAGGTTCTTGAATTGGTTTCGCCTGATACTCATCCAGACACGTGTCAATCAGATAGGCGTAAACGAATTAAAAGTAAAAAATGCGTCCAAGTTCAAGTTTAGGCGGGAAAATACTGATTTCGGCTCACGAGAGAGCGACACGTGGCAGACCAGTTACTCTTTTATTATATATATAGATATAGATGTGATGGTTAAAATGAGTAAAAGTTTAGCAAGTAAAGATGAGTCAACTGGTGAGTCACTTTAAAAACTGATAATAGCTCAACTGTGAAATTTTGTACCAGAGCTTAACCCATCAGATTGGAATGGAAACTACCTTCTCGGAATGCGGAGGTCTTATTGTGCCAATGGGCGAGCTCCTATCTTCATGGCGAGGCTTATGGTTCCTACAGTAATAGTTTGATGTAGCTCTTGAACAAGGTAAATAACTGGTGAACTCCTTGAGTAGGTCTGGCTGGTTATGAAGAAGAGCAGCAACCTGAAAGACGATGATAATATATATTGAACAAATTTAGAACCACCATCATGAATATGCAAACATACAGTAATAGTATGAGAAAAGATAAATATACAATAATCTTAAATAGCAAACCTCCTCGTGGACCTCGCTAACGGTTTTGTCTTGCTTACTGTACAAATTCAAAATATGAACAAAAGATTTGTACACGTGATCATCACCTCGAAATCTCATCTGCAAAGAAATAGCATGTTAAAAGAGAAATTTCTAAAGAACCACTATGCACTATATATATATCGTGTTCCTTTTATGGGTTTTTTTTTCATGTTACGACACACGTGATCTCTCCCCATCTTTGATCTCATCTCTTTCCACTCCATCCTTATCATGATCTTGATCTCTATCCTCTGCCTCTGCCTTAGAAAGGTCAGGTTCTTGAATTGGTTTCACCTGATACTCATCCTTGCTTGGAAGTAGAGATTGCTTACATCCAGATAGTTTTTACCGATCTCATCTCTGTCCACTCCATCCTTATCATGATCTTTGATCTCATCTCTATCCTCATCCTCTGCCTTAGAAGATCCGGGTAATTGCCCACTCCACAAAGAACCTGGACGAATATCTACTTAGAATTACAAACAACATGAGATGCCTTTCACCTAAGTTAAGACGGTTTGAATTTTAGGATAGTCAAACGTCCTGCTAGAGATGGCAGGCTAAGGTGGAGTTTGTTTTCTAAGAGATGCTGAAATCTGAAGTCTGATTTTACTTCTGACTTTTAAGAATTGAAATTAAATAAGCAGTTTTTGTTTTTGTAAACTGACAAACGTGTAATTTTGTATAATTGTTTTTTTATTTTATCCAGCACTCAAAGAGCACGATCGACGGACGGAACGAAAAGAAAAGAAACAAATGAAGGATGTTGGCAGATTAATTTCCAAGGCTGTGGAGTTTTAAATCATATCCCACACACTAAAGCCCCGATTTAAGCGATTCAAGATGTTCTAGAAATCCAACACACAGATCTACAATCTTTGTGCTTTGTGTTTTTGCAAATTTGGGGTGCATTTAGGCTAAAACCGACATTGAAATCAAAATAATGTTGCTGGATAGAATTAAGAGGTAATTAAGTAGTTGAGCTATCACTTAATTTATCATAGGACATTAAGGGTAAAGAGGCTCTGAAAAAGGGGGAAAACGGTCTTTATTTTCTTATGCCTGACAGAATCAGACATTAAGTGGCAAATAAGAGCTGAAAACCAATAAAACAAACAAGACCTGAGTAAATAAAACGAACAAGCATCCTTATGGGAGAGACCTTCTAAATGAATTTAGAGAAAAACAGAAGAAAAAAAAACTGGCATTGAATTTTACATAAGCCATGCGTATGTTACATCTCCTTGCAATCAAAAACGACATGAGATGCCTTTCATTTCAGTAATATAGTGGAAGTTTTATGACAGACTCAAAGGTCCTGCTAGATAAGGCAGGCTGACTAAGTAAATAAAATGAAAACGCATCCTTATGGCGAAAACGTTGTAAATGACAAAACAGACATCTGCATAAAGCCGTTAGCAGACAAAAATGTTATAACGGATAATAGATTCTCAGTAGGCAGATCAAAATTAAGTTGTAGCGATGATTACCAGTCCTCTCACTCCTATCTTCATGGCGACGCTTATGGTTCCTACAGTAATAGTTTGATGTAGCTCTTGAACAAGGTAAATAATTGGTGAACTCCTTGAGTAGGTCTGGCTGGTTATGAAGAAGAGCAGCAACCTGAAAGACGATGATAATATATGATTGAACAAATTTAGAACCACCATCATGAATATGCAAACATACAGTAATAGTATGAGAAAGAGATAAATATACAATAGCCTTAAATAGCAAACCTCCTCGTGGACCTCGCTAACGGTTTTGTCTTGCTTGCTGAACAAATTCAAAATACGAACAAAAGATTTGTACACGTGATCATTACCTCGAAATCTCATCTGCAAAGAAATAGCATGTTAAAAGAAATTTTCTAAAGAACCACTATGCATTATATACACTATCACGTGACGTTATTACCTTAATTTTGTTTACAAATTGAGCGGCTTCTTCAAACTCGTCATGCTTCTTAGCAGATGGTTCTTCTCTGTCTTCCTTCTCACTTTTCTTTCTCACCATCCCTCCTATGCTTCTTTTTAGGTCTAACAGATCCTTCCTCATGACAAGGATCCGGCATGTCAACACTGACGTCACGTTCAGCACGACAAGCAACGCCTTTCTGCCAGTGAATACAAATCAATTCACAAACAAAAGCAAAAATTATGCTTCTTATGTGATGATTAATATGAGTGAAAGTTTAGCAATAAAAGACGATTCAACTAGTGAGTCACTTAAAAGACTGATATTAGCTCAACTGTGAAACTTTGTATCAGAGGTTACGTTTGGTAAAAATAAGGTAGCTTATAAGTCAGGTACATGTTTGGATGGACAAGCTAGCTTATAAGTTAGCTCATAAGCTAGCTTTTTAAAAAGCTACTCTCACTAGCGTTTTGGTGACTTACGGGATTTATTATTTTTTATTCCAAACAAACCCTTACTAGTTTTTACACTACCAATTTTTAAACACGTCCTTTTTTGTCATTTTACAGTCATAAGCTACCTTATCAACTAGTTTTTGCCAAACACAACTTATTCATCAGCTACCTTATCAATCATCAGCTAACCTTATCAGTCATAAGCTAGCTTATCAGCTAGTTTGCCAAACATAACCCATCAGATTGGATTGGAAACTACCTTCTCGGAATGCTGAGGTCTTATTGTGCCGATGGGCGGGCTCCTATCTTCATGATGAGGGTTATGGTTCCTACTGGAATGAACATAATGCTTTGATGCTACTGCTGAAATACCAGGGAAAGAATCGTTGAACTCCTTGAGCAGGTCTGGCTGGTTATGAAGAAAAGCAGCAACCTGAAAGGAGGAGATGATATGTGATTGAACAAATTTAGAACCACCATCATGAATATGCAAACACAAAGTAATAGTATAAGAAAGAGACAGATATACAAATATACTATAGTCTTAAATAGCAAACCTCCTTGTGGAGCTCGCTAGGGGATTTGTTTTCCTTTCTGCACAAACTCAAATTTCAAGAAAAGATTTGTACGCATGATCATCACCTCGAAATTTCATCTGCAAAGAAATAGCATCTTAAAAGAAATTTTCTAAAGAACCCATTATACACTATATACATTATCATGTGATGTTATTACTTATTACCTTAATTTTATATACAAACTGAATGGCTTCAAACTCGACAGAATTCTTAGCAGGTGGTTCATCGTCCTCTGAGAGGATGATTTCATATCCCTTTGGGAGGAAGATGTTGAAACCTAGTATTAACCTTCTGTTCCCTTTGAAAATTTCCTTCACTCTTTCTTTGATACCCATGTGGTCAATTCTACAAAAATATATACATATACATATAGCGATCATCACCGTCACCGATCATGACAAGTTTCCACACAATGACGGCAAAAATATTGGAGAAGGCAACAGTTTAGGCAAACCTTTGCGCCTTAAAATCTTTGATCGCATCAAGAAACTCTCGGTACTTGTCCCTTCTGTCGAGATACGTGTCTTGACATCCTTGATATACTTAAGGCAATCACTCAGTGTCAACTCATGTGTGCTTCAATCAAGAAGATGAGATAAATAAATTACAAACATTCATTCAACATTCAGACACACATCACATATTGAACCATAAACTTAAAGAACTAGAAAACACATCTTTCAGAAAGTAAGCATTGATAAAGATCTTACTCTTACCTTTTTTTATTTCAACCCTACTTCAATATTTGAAGATAAACTAATAAACCAATTAACACATAAACTTGAAGATGACCATGGTAAAAAATCAGAGAACCACAAACAACTATTAATCACAATTTTACACATATAAATTAGGGCAAATTGCCGAAAAGGTAACATAAATATCCAAAAAATCCAATCGAGGTAACGTAAAGGATTATGCATTCGGTTTTGTGAAAAATGGGGGAACTTACCTGAAACTCATATTGTTAATCTACTTGAGCCGGTTACCTTTTACACTTATGATTTTTAACCTCAAAGGTAAGTTCCCTCTTTTTTTTTTTTTTTTTTTTTTTTTATACAAAATCAAATGCATATTGGATTTTTTGGACATATATGTTACCTTTTTCGGCAATTTGCCCTGTAAATTAACATCAAAAACCACCATATGGACTCATAATCAAACATTCTTCCACACAAAATGCCAATATATAATCCAAATTCAAGACTTACACAGGCTTAAGTTGAGAAGCACTTCCTGAAACATCATCATCTCTAGACCTCTTCATCCCTACCAAAAAAACAACAGTTTACAAACAACTCATAATCCTCAAATTAGAGCCAAAAAAAACAACTAGAAAACCAAAAATTAGCGACCTAAAGCACATAAGAACAACAGAGAAAACTATGTGATTGAATGCAGATACTGAATCTATTCAATCTGTAGAGAGAGTTTAGAATTTAGAGAGAGAGATATAGAGATAGTTGTGTGTATGTATAGGTTTTACATATAGAAAAGCTGTATGTATATATTTATATGTATATATACTGTTGTGTTTACCAAGAAAAAAAATGGAAACTTAACTATCACTGTTGTTGATTAAGAATGTTGGGAAAAAACTTCTTTTACTTATTGACCTAATAGTGTGTTTGAAATGAAACTTTTTTAGCTTTTACTTCAAGGAAGTCCAATAAGTTAAAAAACATGTTTGACAAATACAAAAATCCTTTTAAAACTTTATTTACAGATGGTCTTGTTGACGTCTTTTGTTATTTGTGAACGGGGTGACCGGGAACTGGCTATAGCTGGTGATTTGGTCCTATGTGTTAACTAGATTGTTTAGGGCCAATGAAGCAAGGGTAAAATTGTCACTTAAAGACGATGTTTGGGGTTAATTTAGGGTTTGACTAAGGATATGTTTGGCAAGCTAGGTAATAGCGGTTGATTGATAAATTAGCTGTCAAATAAATTATTTTTGGCAAAAATTAGCTTATGTATATCTAAGATGATTAAAAATTGTATATTTGAAATTAATAAATAATATTAATAAGAGTATAATTGGAAAAAAACTACAAACAACTGCTCAAAATAGCATTTCAAAAAGCTTATAAACTAGCTTTTGGTACATGTTTGAATGGACTAGCTTATAAGCTAGCTTATTTTTGCCAAATATACACTAAAACTAAAGGAGTAAATTTTGACTTTAGGTTGGTGGTGGCGCCCCATCGGGCTCATCGGTTTAGGGGGGGTGGTTTGGTCGGCTTGTGGGCTGGCTACGAGGCATGGCGGGCTTTGTCAGCGGCTTCAAGTCGGTTTACTGTTTTTTCTATAATCAGTATTCGGTAATATCGGTATTGCAAATCCCTTATATTGAAAATACCAAAACCATACCGATTACAAATAAAAAACTATTCAAAATTCCCAAAACAAGTTTCACATTCATTCCAAAGTTAAAAATGATTAATTTCTATTCAACTAGTGATAATATCAATCCTAAACCTTTAAAAGGAAATATGTTTGCAGATCTTTAAGAGCTTATACGTTGTTTTTTGAATGGAAAAACTTATTGTTTAAGTTTTTTTAAGAGTTCACACGTTGTTTTTGGTTTTCCATGGATGTTTTTTGTTACTAACTTTAAATTTATTGTAATGTTTGCTTTGAATGTTGTAAATCGTAAAATCGAGACTAATAAGGTACTAGTTTCGAAATACCGATATCGATACCAAGCTGGTACCGTACACTTCTAATCGGTTCGGGATTCGGTATTAAGCTTTTCACATTTTTTATATCAGGAAATTTCGATACGGTACTAGTCCCATGCTCACCCCTAATTCACCTCTTTAAAATTTCCAAGTTTTATGTATGATATGTTTAAACAAATTCGAGTTTGTAATTTATAAGTGACAAATCTACATTAATATCGTATTATAAATCAAATACAAATCTTAACAACATTATGTATAAATAAAGAATATATCTATAATACCCATTTTCCAGTCACCAAAAATAACTTAAAAATAATAACTTCAATTGCGGAAATAACTAAAACTGAAAACTTGAGTTTACTATTTTAAACCATAACTGAAAATCCAACAACTAAAATAACCAAAGTTCTAAAACAACGTATCTAAAAGAAAACCTTAAGCAGGAGCCGTCTGGAATGAAGTTAGAGCCTTGCCCTTATCATTATCGAACCGCTACCTTAAAAAAAAGAAAATCAACATGGGTAAGCTAATGCTTAGTGAGCACATACAAACAAGCACAATTATCGCATAACACACATTCGCACATAAAATTGTCTACCATATCAAAAGATAACAGATTTACTTTGCCTTTTACCTCTTGCGAGAATGATACCGTCTCTCCAGTCCTTACGAGCGCGAAATTGTCCTCTTGTCTCGTGTGAGAACAAGACTGTCCAATCAACATATAAAACATGTCATTACATACAAACATGGATCACGTACTAACTGTACAAGTCAATGTAACTCATCTGGTAATGAGCTGAGATTTAATGAAACCCAATGTACTTATGAGCCCAAATCCATATTACTTTTGGCCCACTTTGTTTTAACTTTAAATCACATTTTTTTAGAAGGAAAATGCGATATTTGTAATTGATTTGTATGAAAATTGGAAATGATTTACGACGATAGAGACATTCTATGTCAATAATGATTGAATCCAATAACTAAACAACCATTAGTAATGCTAAAAGAAATGCAATTAGTATAATTACTTTTAACATTTAATTATTTTTGTTTAAATTTATTGAAAAAACATCAATAATAAACATATATTTATCAAATAACATAATTACATAAAATTCAATAATTTATTGATGAAAATATAATGATGAATAATGTTCTCATTGTTATTATTCTTGGCTTAAATTTAAAGAATTTCATATTGGATTTTTTTGTTCTTTTTAAAAAATAGACTTAAGATCATGTTAGATCAAACTGTTTACGTGATAATTATAAGGACAAACTTTTACCTTTACAATGTTTTTAGCCTAGTTGTATAGGTAATATCCCTGAGATAGAGAGGGGGGGGGGGGGGGGGGGGGGGGTTAGTGGATAGTATCCTAGACTATCCATGTTTGAAATCCCAAGACAACAAGTGGAGTTATCCAGGTTCTAGACCGCCTTTGGGCCGATTTAAAACCAACGTGGATTAATCGGATGTACGAATGAATCCCAGATGCAATGCGAACGTATGCGTAAGTTTATCCACCAATTTTTTTTTGCTTTGATGTAAAATTTCAACCTTAAAAAATATTTAAGGGAATCCTTGGTAAAACAAAAAACTAACAAAAAAACCCTATAATCTCCACCAAAGTCACAAATTTACCCCTTTAGTTTTAGTCAAACCCTAAACTAACCTCAAGTATCTTATTTAAAAAGACAATTTTACCCCTTGCTTCATTGGCCTTGGCCCTAACAATTTCAAAATACGTCAACAGGACCATTTATAAACCCTTGCTCTTCTCCCTTTTTTCTTCTCTGGTACACACACTACAAAATTGTGTATATATAATATAGATTATATATACACATATACATACAACCTTTTTACATGTAAAACCTAGTTGTTCGTGAACTATTTAAGATCGACTCGTTTAAAGCTCGAGCCCTCATTTTGAGCTCGTTTATCGAGCTCGAGCTCTGTTTATTTTATTAAGTTCGTTTATCGAGCTCGAGCCCTGTTTATTAACTTTTTTCGTTGCTCCCCCTTGAGCATCTCCAATGAGTAACACTATTTTTTACACCAAATGTCAAAAATAGTGTAAAAAATAGTGTAAGATTTAGTGTTACTAGTAAATCCTCTCCAATGGGTAACACTATTTTTTACACCAAATCCTTTTACATTGAAAAGTAGTGTTAAAAATAGTGTAGAAAATAGTGTTACACCAATATAGTGTGATACTATTCATCACACTAAATTTAGTGTGAAAAATAGTGAGCCCATTGGAGATGTGAATAGTAACATTTACACCAAATTTAGGGGGCGTTTGGTTCATTTCAGGGAATGGGAATGAAAATGAAAATAGGAATGCAGGAGAATGGGAATAGGAATAGGAATGAGCATTGCATTGATGTTGTTTGGTTAACCCAATATAATCAATGAAAAATTGTTTTATATTAAAAAAATATGTTTTTCCAACTTAAATATACAAAGAATATTTCATTTAACATCCATAGATGGAATAATGCATGAAAAAAGAACCAAGTAGAAATAAAAATTTCATTCCCTCCAATTTGGTCAGGAATGGAAATTAATGGATTTGCAGGAATGATTCCATTATATTGTATCAAACCAAACAGCAGTTTTCATTCCCATTCCCATTCCTGACCCCTCAATACCCCCAACCAAACGCCCCCTTAGTGTTTAGTGTAAGATTTGGTGACCCCATTGGAGATGGTCTTACTCTCCGATGGTCACCCTTCGTTCAGGTACCAAATTCTTGTAATACAGCTGTACATATTTTTGTATGTAGAAACACATTGCAATTATCTGTTAACATTTGCAACAAAACTTTTACATTTCATTTGGAGTTATATTTCTTGTTTTATACCTATTGTTGAATCATATTTTTAGCTTGAATGTTTGATATATTTACCGAAAGTTTTGTATAAACGAGAGCCCCAAAATGAATAAACGAGCTCGAGCTTCAGCATGTAAACGAGCCGAGCTTGAGCTCGTTTAGGCTTGTCTGATAAACAAGCCGAGCCGAGCCCGAGCATGTTAAATTCTTGACGATCCGAGAGCTCGAGCTCGAGCCTTATGAAACTAAACGAGCCGAGCTCGAGTTTAGTCGGGCTCGAGCTTGGCTCTTTTATGTCAGATATGTGACCCTTGCTCTTCTGATCTAGGGGTGTAATCGAGCCGAGTCGAGCCGAGTATCACCAAGCTCGAACTCGAACTCGGCACTACAACTCGAGCTCGACCGAGCTTAAAATTTCAAGCTCGAGCTTTTCTATATGTAAAACCTATACATACACACACAACACACAATTATATATATATATACATACAACTTTTCTACATGTAAAACCTATACATACACACAACTATCTCTCTCTCTGAATTCTGAATTCTTTCTACAGATTGAATAGATTCAGGTATCTGCATTCAATCACATAGTTTTTCTGTTGTTCTTATGTGCTAGTTTTAGATTGGTAATTTTTGGTTTTGTAGTTGTTTTTTTTGCTCTAATTTGAGGATTATGAGTTGTTTGTAAACTGTTCTTTTGGTAGGGATGAAGAGGTCTAGAGATGATGATGTTTCAGGGAGTGCTTCTCAACATAAGCCTGCGTAAGTCTCGAATTTGGATTATATATTGACAATGTGTGGAAGAATGCTTGATTATGAGTCCATATAGTGGTTTTTGATGTTAATTTATATGTGTATAATTGTGATTAATAGTTGTTGTTTTTTTTTATACACTTTCGTGACAAGTTAGATACATTAAATGGTAGGTTTTTGATAAAGTTGGATACATACAATGACAATTTTAGCAGGTTTGGTACATTAATCTGTAATTTTTATAGTTGAGTACATACAACGTGACAAGTTCGATACACTCCCATGTACTTAACCCAATAAAAAAAAGGTAAGAATAAGATCTTTATCAATGCTTGCTTTCTGAAAGATGTGTTTTCTAGTTCTTTAAGTTTATGGTTCAATATGTGAGGTGTGTCTGAATGTTGAATGAATGTTTGTGATTTATTTATCTAATCTTCTTGATTGAAGCACACATGAGTTGACACTGAGTGATTGCCTTAAGTATATCAAGGATGTCGAAGACACGTATCTCGACAGAAGGGACAAGTACCGAGAGTTTCTTGATGCGATCAAAGATTTTAAGGCGCAAAGGTTTGCCTAAACTGTTGCCTTCTCCAATATTTTTGCCGTCATTGTGTGGAAACTTGTCATGATCGGTGACGGTGATGATCGCTATATGTATATGTATATATTTTTGTAGAATTGACCACATGGGTATCAAAGAAAGAGTGAAGGAAATTTTCAAAGGGAACAGAAGGTTAATACTAGGTTTCAACACCTTCCTCCCAAAGGGATATGAAATCATCCTCTCAGAGGACGATGAACCACCTGCTAAGAATTCTGTCGAGTTTGAAGCCATTCAGTTTGTATATAAAATTAAGGTAATAAGTAATAACATCACATGATAATGTATATAGTGTATAATGGGTTCTTTACAAAATTTCTTTTAACATGCTATTTCTTTGCAGATGAAATTTCGAGGTGATGATCATGGGTACGAATCTTTTCTTGAAATTTTGAGTTTGTGCAGAAAGGAAAACAAACCCCCTAGCGAGGTCCACAAGGAGGTTTGCTATTTAAGACTATAGTATATTTGTATATTTGTCTCTTTCTTATACTATTACTTTGTGTTTGCATATTCATGATGGTGGTTCTAAATTTGTTCAATCATATATTATCTCCTCCTTTCAGGTTGCTGCTTTTCTTCATAACCAGCCAGACCTGCTCAAGGAGTTCAACGATTCTTTCCCTGGTATTTCAGCAGTAGCATCAAAGCATTATGTTCATTCCAGTAGGAACCATAACCCTCATCATGAAGATAGGAGCCCGCCCATCGGCACAATAAGACCTCAGCATTCCGAGAAGGTAGTTTCCAATCCAATCTGATGGGTTAGGCATCGTTGGTAAAAATAAGGTAGCTTATAAGTCACCTTATAAGTCAGGTACATGTTTGGATGGACCATAATAAGCTAGCTTTCTGAAAAGCTACTTTCACTAGCTTTTTGGTGACTTATGGGATTTATTATTATTTTTATTCCAAATATACCCTTGCTACTTTTTACGCTACCAATGTATAAACATCATTTTTTTTGCTGTCATTTTACAGTCATAAGCTACCTTATCAGCTAGTTTTTGCCAAACACAACTTATTCATCAGCTAGCTTATCAGTCATCAGCTAGCTTACAAAGTTTCACAGTTGAGCTAATATCAGTCTTTTAAGTGACTCATTAGTTGAATCATCTTTTCTAGCTGAAAAACTTTCCTACTTCATTTTTTGAGTAAAGATTTCGTCATATGATCATAAGAAGCATGTATCTTGCTTTTGTTTGTGAATTGATTTATATTCACTGGCAGAAAGGCATTGCTTGTCGTGCTGAACGTGACGTCAGTGTCGACATGCCAGATCCTTGTCATGAGGAAGGACCTAACGACGATGAAGCATCTGCTAAGAAGTCTGTTGAGTCTGAAGAAGCCACTCAATTTGTAAAAAAAATTAAGGTAATAACATCACATGATAGTGTATAACATCTCTTTTGAAAATTTCTTTTAACATGCTTTTTTTTGTAGTTGCAGATGAAATTTCGAGGTGATGATCACGGGTACGAATCTTTTCGTGATATTTTGATTTTGTGCAGAAAGGAAAACAAATCCATTAGCGAGGTCCACAAGGAGGTTTGCTATTTAAGACTATAGTATATTTGTATATTTGTCTCTTTCTTATACTATTACTTTATGTTTGCATATTCATGATGGTGGTTCTAAATTTGTTCAATCATATATTATCATCTCCTTTCAGGTTGCTGCTCTTCTTCATAACCAGCCAGACCTGCTCAAGGAGTTCACCGATTTTTTACCGGATTCTTCAGCAGTAGCATCAAAGCAATATGATTCCAGTAGGAACCATAACCCTCCCAATGAAGATAGGAGCTCGCCCATTAGCACGATAAGACCTCAGCATTCCGAGAAGGTAGTTTCCATTCCAATCTGATAGGTTAAGCTCTGCTACAATATTTCACAGTTGAGCTATTGTCAGTTTTTAAAGTGTCTCACCAGTTGACTCATCTTTACTTGCTAAACTTTTACTCATTTTAACCATCACATCTATATCTATATATATAATAAATGAGTAACTGGTCTGCCACGTGTCGCTCTCTCGTGAGCCAAAATCAGTATTTTCCCGCCTAAACTTGAACCTGGACGTATTTTTTTACTTTCAGCGCGTTTACGCCTATCTGATGGACACGTGTCATTTTATCTTTTACTTACATTTCTATCTATCTATTTATTTTGAATATTAAAAAATATAAAATACTAGATATTATATAGTTAGAATTTAATCATATTTTTATTTATTTTTTTACAAAATGCACATAGCATGTTCGTTCCATGGGAGGGCTAAAAAAAGCTCAGAAGGGAAAATTTTTAGAAAAGTAACATCGTACTTTTGATAATCATTTATATTTGTAATATAAGTTTTCTGACATGATACAATTTTTTTAAACTACCCCGTGTATTACACAGGTTCAAACCTAGTATAGTCATAATTGAAAAACTTTACTACATTTTTTTGGAGTAAATATCTCATCATAAGAAGCATAATTCTTGCTTTTGTTTGTGAATTGATTTGTATTCACTGGCAGAAAGGCGTTGCTTGTTGTGCTGAACGTGACGTCAGTGTTGACATGCCGGATCCTTGTCATGAGGAAGGATCTATTAGACCTAAAAAGAAGCATAGGAGGCATGTTGAGAAAGAAAATGTGAGAAGGGAAGACAGAGAAGAACACCATTCTCATAGTATAGATATCGATCATCATGGCACAAATCACTCTCCCCATAAACGTAAATCTGCTAATGCACTTGAGGACTCTGTTGCCGAACTATTTCATCAAGGTATTATCACCTAATTCATAATAACACTGAAAACCACTTAATAAGAACCTGCATTTGCTTTCCTTGATACAAAATGTAAAATGGCCTTATATTGTTTTAAATGGACATCCTTGTAAGAACCAATGCTTTTTTGGATGATAAGGTTCATCTAGGCTTCGCCTAGACTACATACATCCTTGGCAATTTGGAACTGAAAATTTCCACCGTCTGAGACTAAGCCTGGCCACAAGATGCGCACGAAGGGATTTGAACCAATGTTTATGATCTCTTTTCTTTGGTGACCATCTTTCCATCGATTTTCAAATGAGGCACTGCGCTCATTGAGACAACTTCATAGGTATATTAATACTATTGCCCTATGGTCAGGTTCAAATGTGAACTCATCTTTCATTGTGAACGTGAGGACCACTAGTATCGTGTCACATGGCAATATTCAGTCTGAATATTTATGCTTTATTCAGACTGAATAAATAAACATTTATTCAGATTGAATAAAGCTTAGGCGCCGATTCAAATTGCCACGTGGGGCGATTTTAGTGGTCCTCACGTTCACAATGAAAATTGAGTTCACATTTGAACTTTCCTCTATTGCCCTATTGTCTATTGTTGCCATTTTCTAATATGGTCTAAGAAGTGGGCTCTAAGAGAAGAAGGGTATGTTCTCATCAAGAAATTTCTTGGAATATTAATGCTAAAGTTTTGCAATTGCAAAAGGCCCATTCTTGTCTGATTGATATTCATTGGTATTTCATGACCATTTTGTCATTAATTCAACAGTAGATAAATGTCAATACAAGATTTTGGTTTTTTCTTTCCTACCCTCATTTGAGTTAATATTGTATCAGGATGTAAGCAATCTCAACTTCCAAGCAAGGATGAGTATCAGGCGAAACCAATTCAAGAACCCGACCTTTCTAACTGTGAACGATGCACTCCAAGTTACCGGCCTCTACCAAAGAATGTAAGTTAATCTTGCATCTTTTACAGTTAGTCAGTTATGTCTTACCTTATCCACTTGACCATTTTTTTCATTTGTCAATGTATGTTGTTCTTGATACAGTATCCAATTCCTTTGGTAAGTCAAAGAACAAAAATTGGTGCCGAGGTGTTGAATGATCATTGGGAGTGTGTTGCTTCTGGAAGTGGGGATTACTATTTCAAACACAGGCGTAAAAACCCGTATGAAGAGAGCTTATTTCGATGTGAAGATGACAGGTAGAGCATTCCGGCATTCTTTATACTACCATTATTGAGCTTTCATACCTATTTATTCCTATAAAACCTTCATGGAAGGAATATATATATATATAATAACTTTCATACCAGTATTAGGTTCAAATGAGAAGTGCTAAAAAATGAGAAGTAGAGAAGTGATCTCTATCACTCATCCGGTCAATAAAGGCGGCTTTGACCGGGTCCCCTCCTTTAATAATCTCTACCTTCCCATGAATCGCGTCAATCCCCCGTGATCGCGTCCACCGTAACCGGTCAAAGCCACATTTATTGACCGGATGAGTGGTGGAGATCACTTCTCTACTTCTCATTTTTTTAGCACTTCTCATTTGAACCTTTCTATATATATATGCCTCCCAAAATATTAATTAGTTACTGCTTACTGATGGGTGGTATTATGGTTACCTTTTATGTCAGATATATATATATGCATCCATCCGAAAGTATTAATAATTAATCAATTACTGCCTGCTGATGGATGGTATTATGGTTACCTTTTATGGCAGGTTCGAACTGGACATGTTATTAGAATACGTGAATGTAACAGCCAGACGTGTCCAAGAACTTTTGAATAAGATTAACGATAAGTCAATTAAGACGGACACCATGGTTCGCACTGAGGATCATTTTACAGGTGAGAAACTAATCTCAACTTCCCACATAACATCCATTTTTTGCAGCCTTATTCAACACCATTTTCTTCTTCTGTTTGCTGTTCAGCTTTAAATTTGAGGTGCATTGAACGTCTGTATGGAGTTAACGGGCTTGATGCGATTGATGTATTAAGGAAGAATGCATCTGTTGCCCTTCCGGTAATATTGATTCGCTTAAAGCAGAAACAAGAGGAGTGGGAAAGGTGTCGTATTGATTTTAACAAGATTTGGGTGGAAGTTTATGCTAAAAGCCATCATAAGTCACTCGATCATCGTATAACTTCTATTTCAAACAGCAGGACTCGAAGAGGTTGAGTGCTAAATGTAAATGTACTAAATCACTGAAGTAAGTAACTTCTTTAATTTATCATCTCTTGATCCCCATCCTCTCCCTAAGGGTTGGGTTCCGGTGAGAAGCGTGAGAGCTCGTTATCAACCGTTTGATGAAAAATGGATGCACATTATTATTGGACGCACCAACATAAGATGCACCAGATCAATTCCTTTCTAAAGCGCAATTCATGGGAGAGCATGAGATTATTAAAAAGAGATCAATGGTTCAGATCCACTTCTCATCGTTAATTCAACTTCCCACACCATCCTACGCCTCCTCCCTAAATCATTATTTTACTGGATTAGCTGGTTGTTGAAATTGATTGTTTTTTTTTTTTTTTGAACAAGTTGACGCACACACACGTTCCAGTGGTATCGGCCTCCTTACAGGCAATCCCACTAATTCGCTACGACCCAGCTCAACCTATGGTTGAACCCGACCAACAGGTTTTAGGGCCCCTATGGACTAAACGAATCGGTCCGGAACCTAGCCTCGGAGAACCAGATCCAGAGTCTGGATATTGCAGGATAGAGTCGCCCGTGGGAATCGAACCCTGGTAGTGTGGCTTCACCCCAGAACCCCAAGGGGGTTAGCTCAAGGATGTTACCTATCCAACTGAGCTAACCCCCTTTCATTGTTGAAATTGATTGTAATCCAGCCATGATGTTGAAATTGCTTAAACCATTGCAAGCAATTCTGCCATCCCAGTAGAAACTTATATCTAGGCAATGGATTCACATTATTAATCATACAAGTTGTCTTCTTAATCTCTTGAAGATAAAAAAAATATTTTTGTGAGTTGCCATTATTGCTGCCTAAAAGCCAAATCTTTACTTGAAGTCTATTTCATTCCAATTCATTCCTGCAAAACGAAAGCATATGTGAAAAATCTTAAGGGAGGTTTTTGTTTATTGAAAAACCTCTTGAAAACCTTCCAAAAATCACATTGTGGATGCTCTTTCAAATGTACAGGTTTTTCATCAAGCTTTTTGCACGAGTTTTTTCTTATCTGTTATTACCTCCACTATGTAAAAAACCTCATTCAAGCTTTTTCATAGTTTTTTAAACTTTTTAGGGTCCTACCATACTAAAAGTACGAAAAATAAATTTAATATTTGTATCAAAACATGAAAAAAAAAATTAAGTTTAAAAGTAATAAAAAAAATTATAAATTATATAATTAATTTAATATTTTTATTAATGTATAATACAATTTAAATATGGAAACTTCGCATATATTAAGAAACAAAACTGATTAATAAATAAAAATGATAAAATACAAACTTTTATAAAATTTTAACTGATTAAATACAAACGAGCAATGAAAAAGCAGGTCGTGACGCAAAACTTCGCCAAAAACCTCAAACAAATAACCTCACTACCATGTGAAAAACTTCCAAATGAGATTTTTACTTTTTGAAAACCTTAGAAAAAGCTCCTAAAAATCACATTGTGGATGCTCTTAGGAGCCCTCATCCGAACCCGCACCACAATCATTGTCCATATTCAAATATAAAATATTTTAACGTACTCTAATTCAAATTCGTAGTTTACAGCTAATCACATGTCGACCCTTTGAATAACACTTGCAGTTGTCGATGCTCAAGTCCCCCGAGGGTCTTGTAATTGTCATTATAAAAGATACTCGAACAAACCAGATACTGAGATCTTAATGTTGTTTCTAGCAACACATTTTATAATGATAGACATTGAAAATTTTGTTTTAGTTACCTAAAAACGAAAATATATTTTGATGAACTGATAAATTACACAAAGAATGCTCACCATATTTCAAATCAACTAATAATGTAATATACTATTTTCGCTTGTTAGAAAACGAGCTACGAGCCATTTACTTCCAGATAATACATATTGCTGATAAGATAGATGCAGATACACGCGTCGAGAGGTAGGGGGTTACAAGATAGGTCTAGATTTCTTCTTAGGATGTCATTATCTATCATTTTATTGCTCTTAATAGTTTTCTACTTTTGTTGGGTTTTAGGGCTTTTACTTTATATAAAACAACAAAAATCAATGACTATGACGCTATACATGAAATTATAGTAAGCTTTTCTAATAATTTGCCTTCTTATTTCTATTTGTTTTTCTATTCAATTAATTATATTTATATGGTTGTTAATTATATCTTTCAAAATCTGTTAATAAATTATGTTGCAAAACAAACATTATAAGCTAAAATGCAAAATAGAGAAGATTAATTTTGCATATAGCCATACTGTAACGCCTCCAGAACCCACAACACAACATTGTTCGTTTTGTTCCAAGATTTAATCAGCGTGTAGCGTACAGTTTCGTTTCCGGCATGGAACAAGTTTCATCCAAAAGGCATCATGCTAAGATAGATACCCACACCGTTATTAGGCATGTTTCGTTCACCTGTCCAACCGATGTGGAATTGATGTTAACATACACACATCATATCATTTAATATTGCATATATGCTTGTGACTAACTAATTTTAGACACATTTTTAACTTCGATATCAAAACGTTATTCTTATATTTATTCGTTGTCAAATTATTAAACTGTGTTTATCTAAGTGAGCACACATTTTATAACAATACATTTTGTTACCACACAACATGCGATGCAACACACTATTTTATATTAAACGAACACTTAAGTATCAAAAAATGAAACTTACAGTAACACCCTTAAATATCAAAATTGTATGTACTTTATATGTAATTGTCAACTCATGTGTTTTTTTTTTCTTCTATATTTTAAAGTCCTAATTTACCCTTAATAAGCATCATATATGCAAGGTACCAAACTACCAAAACAAGCAAAGCTGCCCACTTCATATGGACAAGAGAATGTTTTCCATGTACATGGAATAAATAAGGTTATTATCCAAGAACACATGAATAATAAATAAATAAATAAATGAACAACAATAGAATTTCCAAAATTAAATAGATCACCATCATATAAAAAAAAAGTACTACCACTTTAAAACTCATGTGTACTTCATAAGATACATTTGTTCTCAATTCAAGGTTTATAGTATTAAAATATTTTTAATAGTAATGTTAAAGTAGATCATCTAAAAATTATGGGTTTTTTTTTCTTCAACAACCAAAGTATATGTTAAAATAGATTAAAGGTATAAATTTAGAAAAAACAAAGAAATATTTAAAACTCAATATTGATGAAGGAAGTATATTATTCTAATTGTATCATCAATAAAATAAATATGTTATAATTTTTTAAGTGTTATTGAGATGATTAAATTATTGAAAATTTTAATAATATAATTAATCTTAGAATTGTTAAAATATAGTGGCAAGGGGTAGACCTATGCACATTCAAGTGGGCTCCTTTGCGACCTCTCAAACTTATTTTCACATGTAGGTTTTTTTTATGAAATATGCATATGCTAAACTTTGAAGAGAGCTATGAGTATGAGATATTACAAAATATAAGAAATATCCATCAAAAAACCAAATAAAAGGTACCGAAAATGGCTAGAAATCAACATAAAAAAAATCGAAATAGACCAAAGACTTAGAAGTCTTTAAAAATCAACCAAATACCCTTTAAAAGAAAATCCTTAGAGCCAATGGAATTCGGCTAAAGCCATACAACACGACTTTATGGACTTTTGATCCACCTTAAAGATGCACCTGCAAAAATCTTAGATCCACCAAACAAATCCTGAAAATAGTTGATGGACTTTATGCATCTTTTTATATATTTAGATTATAAATACTTTACTTTAAAGGAAGAAAAAACATATCATAATTGATGAAACGCTATAAATACTCCATCAATATATTGTATCAACTTTCATGTGATAATTTTGATCTATTCATTTAAAATAGATTAATTTATAATTTATTATTAATAAATCAAATAAATTGAACAAAACTAATAAAAACAAGATTCAATATTAATTTATAATTATTTCTATAGAAATAATAAGGACCATTTTTTGTTTGTAGTTTCCTTTGAACTAGAATAAATGAGTACCCATCATTACATTGGACTTGAACAAACAAGATACAATATGCATGTGAAGGTGTTCCCCCATGGGGGAAGGACCTCATGACACAACATGTATATTTAAAGACCAAAATTAATTACATTTTTTTCAATTTTGAGTTTTTTTAATGAATTCAATTTCATTTTCTCAAAGAATATGAAATTAACCAATTATGATTTGTGTCAATTATTCATAAGAGAAATATATTGGATCGAAATGTATTTTATAATTATATATTTTGTTACAAAACTATTAAGTCAGTTACAGTTATAAAACATACAATGCATTTATTGTTTTCATTTTTTTTTTGCTTTTATCAGACGAGTCGAATTATAATTTGTAATACCAAATTTTGGTTTTTGCTTCATGTTGAGTTTCAACTTAATTAACTTATAGTTCAAACATTGGTTTATTTGGTTCTAAAGCCTAAGTGGCTAAATCCAATCCATCCAAGCAAAAGACCATTTGGTCGATATTGCGTTAAGTCGTGTAAGAATAAAGTTGTAAGTTTATTTGTCTATATAGATTGTGAAGGTTTTTGTTTGGATAGAGCTTTTCATAAATGAAAAGGTCATATATGGGAAAAAAAAGTCAAAAACTTTGTGTTTTTTGCATTAAGCCCCCATTTATAAACTTACTGAATAAGTCATCTTTCATATCATTGAACCGCTACCAAACAATCATGTATTGTTGACAAAATAAAGTGTGAATCTTAGAGGGCGTTTGGTTCGTAAAATATTTTTGAATGAGATGGAATCTGACAAAAGATATTGATTTTGAATAAACTAGAATGAAATGTTATAAGACTTGCCACATATTTGGTTGACAAACATTAGAATGAAATTTGCTAAAGGAATTAGAATGTTCTTATTTAGTTCACATAATGTAACTTTGGAATTGATATGAAATTTAGTAGATGACCAAAATACTCTTCAAATTGGTGGTGGTCAGGTGGTTCAGAACCTTGGTTTGGATTAGTGGGGTCTCATTGGTGGTCAACGGCGTTTTAGAACGTTGTGGTTGGTGGTGGCGGTTCAAAATGGTTGTGGTTATACCCAGTGATGGTCGGTGTTAGTTTAAAACAAAGATGATTGACAATTGGTGGTGGTTCATGGTTCAGAACGTTGGTGGTCGACGGTGGTACAAAACAATGGTGGTCGACGGTTACAGAATATCGGTGGAAGACGATGGTTTATGATGGTTCATATAGGCCTGGATAAATCAAGTACAAAAGATGACAATAGTTGTCTTTTTAAGAAAATATGATGAAATGGAATTGAATTCTATTTCAACTGTGACATAATGACCAAACCCAACCCATGGATGATAACCTTATAAATTGTCCACTTTTTATGAGAGTTCACTTTCGAGAGACATGGGCTCTTATAAATGTTTTTGTGACACTTGTTTCCCACCATGTGGTTGCTACAAATATCTTTGATAGTGTTTATACTCATACTCTTTTCTTTAGTTTTTTTTTTCGTTACTTAGCTGTTAAAATCACCAAACTCGCTAAAATGTTTTATTCATCTCTAATTGAAATTGGCGTATTATCGATTTAGTACCCAAACTCTGAATTCCGATCCATGTGGATACGATATCGATATATTTACCACTTTATTACTTACAGCGATCATTCATCAAAGTGTCAATGTATACTTGTCAGCCACTTTGGGAATACCATCACCACCTTGTGGACCTAAGATTTCCAGATGAAGGCCTATGAGATATAACTGTATAAGATGTTCTTCAATTTTTTTGTATTTTAAGATTTCTTTTAAACTTGACCTTATATATAACATAATATCAAATTAGAGTAAATTACATATTTGGTCCCTGTGGTTTACAGATCATTACACTGTTGGTCCCTATTTCAAACTAATTATGGATTTGGTCCCTATGGTTTACATTTTCATACGTATTTGGTCCCTTTGCCCTAACATCATTAATTAATTCTAGAGTAAATTACATATTTGGTCCCTGTGGTTTGGTGGTTTTAACACTCTGGGTCCCTAAATTGAAATAATTATGGGTTGGGTCCCTGTGGTATGCGTTTTATAACGCTCTGGGTCCCTCTGTTAGACGCCGTCCAATTCCCTTCCGTTAGACCCATCATGTGCCGTGCACATGATGAGCATTTTGGTCATTTCATTTTCAGGGACTAAAACTGTAATTTATGTATTATTATATATAAATTAAGATTAATAGATATCATTTTGATATTAGAATTTTTCATTCTTTGCAGGACCTCGCCGCCCAAACCAGTTTCTTCAATCTCCGGCGACTTCGTATCACCACCGACGACTCACCTGCACATGAGGAGGGATGTGTGTTTACTTGGACTGATGAACACCCCCTCCCTCCACGTTGTCTGTTTCGACACCCCGTCTCCCTAAATCGTGCAAAGAAAAACCTTAATCTTTCCAAAATCCAAGATCCGGTGACAAAACCAACGACATTCAATTCACACACCAAAATCTAATCAGATTTAATACCATAGTTACACACACATCTCAATAAAAAAAAACTCAGATCCCCACCCCAATTTCACAATAATAAATCCCAAATCCCCTAAATTAATCACTGAAATCTACATCTGTGTTCATGGTTTTTAAGATTGATAAGTTGATACTGAAATGATTTGGTGGCGATGACTGACGGATGTGTTCGAAAGGGAAAACGTCGACGTTTGAAGCTGGAGACGGAAAGGGGAAACGAGATCGTGGTGGCGTAGGTGAAGAATCCGATGGCATATAGGGGTGGGGAAGACGAGGGCATGCAGTAGGGGTGGAGATGTGGAGATGGTCGTCGATGATGGCGAGTCGCCGGTGGGATGGTCGCAGATCTACGGTCACCGGAGATGGCTACTGGTGTTCATCGAAGGGTTATGAAGGAGGTGATTACGGTGGTGTTCGTTGTATCCATGAACGGTGGAGGAAGTGGCCGGTTGGTAGTGAAGACATGGTGGCGGTAGCCGGCTGATGGTGTGAACAACAATGGTGGCGGTGGTGGTGGCCGTGGCGGTGGTGGTGGCGGTGATGAAGGTGTGCTAAAGGTGGATGTGGGCGGCGGGGGGGAATGCCTGATAATGAAATCAATGAAAATTGAAAAATAGGGTTTGGTGTGGATGAAAATTTTGGTGGGCCACTAATAAGGTTTTCTTTAAATAATTGTTTTTTCATCTTTATTAATATATATATATATATAGTAAATTACAATTTTGGTCCCTGTGATTTAATTAAAAATTAAAAAAAAAACATGAAATGACCAAAATGCCCATCATGTGCCGTGCACATGATGGGACTAACGGCGCAAAGATGAACGGTGTTTGTCAGAGGGACCCAGAGCGTTATAAAACGCATACCACAGGGACCCAACCCATAATTATTTCAATTTAGGGACCCAGAGTGTTAAAACCACCAAACCACAGGGACCAAATATGTAATTTACTCTTAATTCTATTAAAAGGTTTACTTCAAGGGCATTTTAGTCTTTTTCTATATTTTCTTATTTAATATTAACCCCCACCACCCCCATATGACCCCCATCCCCACCCCACCCTTCTTCTTCTTCATCTTAAAAAAAACCCCATCTTTTTTTACAAACCTGCAACATTTTTTTAAGCTTCTCCAAGAAAGATATCTCACACACACAACACACATATATATACACCTATATATTACACCTATATATATGTACACCTAGAAATGTTGCTTCTCCATACTTGATTTCTTCCATGGCTGCCTTCAAGCTCAACGCCCTTTATAAAAGGAGTGGGTCGTCAGCATGGGTCTGATTATAACCCATAGCATCACTCATTTAGCAGCTACTGGCCCACTTGCTTTCATTTTTTCCCTCTAGTTAACATAACATAATTCATAGTTTTGCATTTATAACGAATTCATTTGTAACTTATTTTCGAGATTAATTCTATATATATACCCAAAAAAGACATCACACACACACATACACACACACACACATATATATATATATATACACATTACACACACATAGAAAGACATCATACACACACATATAGCTAGAAAGACATCACACACACATATATACACCTAGGTGTATATATATATATATTTGTGTGTGTGTGTGTGTGTGTGAGAGAGAGAGAGAGAGAGAGATGTTTTTATTGGGTAAAGAAAGAAGCTTAACAAAATGTTGTAGGTTTGTAAAAAAAGAAGATGGATTTTCTTTGAGATGAAGAAGAAGATGGAGGTGGTGGGGCCTAGTGGGGTTAATATTAAATAAGAAAATATAGAAAAAGACTAAAATAACCCTAAAGTAAACATACTTAATAGAATTAGTTAATTGTATTAGGGCAGAGGGACCAAATACGTGTGAAAATGTAAATTACGGGGACCAAATCCATAATTACTTTGAACTAGGGACCAACAGTGCAATTATTTGTAAACCACAGGGACCAAATATGTAATTTACTCATCAAATTATTTTGTTAAATAAGGAATGTTTATCAACCTTTTGTTTTTATGAATATTACATATACCATTTTGTCACGTATATGAATATTACATATACCATTTTGTATAATGAATTTAATATTTTCTCAATATTTAAAAAAAACTATCAAAAAATTTATTAATTGTTATATTTTCTTTTTCTAATTACATGTGAAGTTAAATTTAAATTAAACTTTATAAAAATCAAAACTGTTGGTATTTATTGGGAATAATAAACAACCATTTTTAATCATTGGACTATTGATTATTCAATTATTCACCTAATGAGAGGATGTGCCAGATAAATATACTGATAATATTCTACTATTTTTATAGATTAATGATTGAATATTTTATAGACTGAATATATAGTTGAATTTTATAAGTTAACACATATAATATATTTCTTGCGAATCTTGAGAAGAAAAAAAAAACAATTTTGGATAATATTTTTTAAAGGGTGTTGTTAATTGGACCCCCTTTGACTCTTCTCCCTCTTACATAAATGTAGACCTCCTTGTACTGGGTCCCACCTGCATACTCACATTTATAATTCCCCTTTTTAAATAACCCATTGACTTAGCAAGGGGGTCCATTTATAATTCCCCTTTTTAAAATATCAAAAGATTTAAAATCATCTACAATACTATTTATTTGTTTAATAATAATAATAACAATACGAAATGTTTTTGTTGATAAAATGCTTGTTTGTGAGTTACTTGGTCTAATAAAAATTTGCAAATACATATAAACTTAACCATTCTAGTGTATGGTGCATTAGTTAAAGTGCGAGAGGATATAACAAAAAATAAGATTTATATGGATGTGGATTCTAGCATCATTGAAATTCTTGTGGAGGTGGAGTTCTAATTCCGACACCTTCACACCATTCATGGGCGCTCGAATGATTAGTTAGTGCCCGTAAGTTGATCTAGATATTGATGGTTATCTCGCAAAAAAATACACATAAACTTATATGACTGAAAACAAAAACATTTAATCTTACTGATCATATAAAAAAAGATAAAGAACACAACTAGTCAACATAGTAACAAAGCTACAAACATATTCGTACATTTTAATCACATCAAATTCGTAAAAACACAAGTTTTTCAAAGTCTCATGTAACACACTTCTAAGGTAAAACGAAAATAAAACCTAGCAAATGACCAGCTTTTGGATGGTTTTTGGTAAGTTACCGAAGTCAAGAAAATAAGCTATGCAAAAATGTACCATGACAAACCAACTATTTAAATATTTAATATACATTCTGTAGGTTAAAATTTCTCACTTAGCTTTCATATAGCATGTGGTGGTTTATTATTTTTATGAATGGTCTCATTATCTTTTTTTCTGTTTAATAGTCATAATTTGAGCGCTATAAAACAATATTAATATAACTGATTGATTTGATTTTGATGTAATATTTTTGCTGTTTTAGTTTGCAATTTAAGTTATACCTTGATTGGATTACACTACTATTGTTCGTTTTCTCACAAAAAAAATCCACATATAGGAATTATATTCAAAAAATAGAATATGTTTTTATAATCTACCTCACCCATGTTCTCCTTTATTATCTTGGAAAAAAATAAAAATAAAAAAATAACAATAACATGGCAATAAAGAGGGGATCTTGGAACCTTGTCAAATGGAAAACAACATAACAATGTTAATGTAGCCAAAAGGTTGCCTAATAATCCAAGAAATGTCACATGAGTTTTAACCCATTTATCATCTCTCACAATCATCTTCAAATTATGCATCCATTCCTCCCACTTGTCACATGAATAAAAAACTTCAAATTTTTCATCATATGCAATTGAATTTATGGTATTTCATTCATCAAAATTATTTATTGAAAAATATATAAATATATATTATTTACGATAAGGGTATTATTTGCTATTTTGAAAAGGGACCACTCGTAACGTGAGACATGATAGCTTTGGTAAGACATGTGAAATACATTGTGAACCATTGGACTAGTCTTTTATTATCTTGTCAACCATTTAAGTAAAAATATCAAACTTTCACATCAAAAACACTGAATCATCACAATAAAACATCAAACATTCGCATTTTTTTAAACATTTACATATGTTATAAATATGTAACCAATATACACAAGAAAAGAACACCAAGCTTCATAAGAATCACACATTAAACTTCCACGATATATCTTTATTTTAAGGGTGTCCGTGCCAAACCCGACTAATCCTCAAAAAAATTTGGGGGCTAAACATGGCTCAACTTAAATGTTCTCCAGGCATGCGCATGAGAAGGTTCGAACTCGGTTAGGGGGCTATGAATCCCCAAGCGATAACCAATCCGCCACATCTTATAGTCTTATGAAAAATGAACAATGTTAAATAAAACTTAATGTTAAAAACTAAGCTTATATAAATATCAATTGATAGCGTTTAGTTTATAGTTGAAAAGCTAGATGCTTGGAAGACATTCTCCTCCAATATATTCTCATCATTTGAAAGGATTAAAAACATTTAAAATGAAATATGCAATATGTGAGCATATTTTAAAAGAAATTGTTATTCTATTGGTGTTATTGGTAATATTCTCAATAGAATAGAGTAATACTACTTTGTATATTTTTTTTAATCCTCTTGAGTGTTCAATTTTTTGTACTACTTAAAACATTTAGCAAGATCATTACTTTAATTGATTAGCAAAAGTCAAAACCCAAAAATATTATGATTAATTATTAAAATAACGGGTCTTCGGCTAAATTTTGGTCAGAACCAATTGTTAACTCAGATACAATTTTGTCTGATCGTTTCCCTCGTTTGTATGCGTTAGAGTCAAATATAGAGGCGTCTTTTAAAGACAGGTGGGTTCGATCTAACGGGAGTTGGCACAGTTGTTGGGGTTGGAGAACCACGCCTAGAGGTAGATCGTTGGACGATCTCCTTCGGTTAGAGGAACTTCTTGCTTCCTCAAGCTTTAAATCAGCAGGGACAGATTATTGGTCTTGGAACTGGAGCAACCATGGTTTGTTTTCAGTTAAAATGATGAGTATCATCATTCAAAAAACTCTTTCTTCCGGATCTGATTTAGGAAATCCTTGGTCTTCGTTGCTGTCGGGAAAGCTGAACATTTTCATTTGAGATTGTATAGCAACTCCCTCCCGTTAAAGGCCAATTTAGTCAATCAAGGAATACATGTGAATCTTCTACTTGTTTTTTCTGAAATAGTCACGAGGAAACCGTAGACCATTGTTTCTTTGGTTGCCACATAATTCAAAGGATTTGGCGGAAGCTTTGGGCATGGTGGAGCTTATCGGGACCTCACAGCTCGTTTGCCTCCTATAAAGATAACTCTTACTTCTCTGCAGACTCAAGCTCTCGAAAATTGGTTTTTGAGGCTGTTTGTGCTGTGCTTTTATGGCGCATTTGGCATTGGAGAAACAAGTTATGCCACACAAAGCAAGAGGAGTTTCAAAGATTAAAGGACGAGGATGTTTTCCCGAGCGTACAACGCCTCTCTGCTTTATGGATCGGTAATAGGAAGCCTGGTTTAAAGTTGAGTTTGGAAAGGTGGACTCAGGCTCCGTACGACGTCCACTAGCGTCTCTCCTTTTGTTGTTGCTTTTTGGGTTTTTAGGTGGGTTTTCTCTGCTGTTGGGCTGTTTTGTTCTTCTGGTTGTTTTGTTTGGCTTGTTTCGAGTCCGTTTGTACTTTTTCCTAGCGCCTTGCTAGTCTTTTTAATAAATCTTTCTTTGGTCGCTTGGTGGGGGTGATGGCTTTGCCGAAGCTCCTTGCCCCGTGACCTTCTTTGCCGTTAAAAAAAAATCATTCTTGTAGGACAAACTAATCACAAAATAACCGAAAAAAGAATTCAAATTTACCACAAAATAACCACAAATTTTTTGCTTTTACAAGATTAACTTTAGACTAAAGTAGCTAATTATATGAATACCGTCTATTTTTATTTAGAAGAATGTTCAAAAAATGGAATTCGTATAATATTTTAAGTCTTTTTAATATTAATCTTAATTCCTTAAAATATCTAATTTAATGTGGGCTGTTAATTTTAATAATCCATGACAATAATTTGGTTAACACTAATTAACAAGTTAATGGATTATTATATTTTAATATCATAATCCAAATTCTTCCAAATGAGGAATTTGTGGAAGACAATGTAAATTTATTTCAAGGTTAACTTTTAATTACCTATTTTTAAACAAATTTTAAGGATGTATTATAGATGTTAAACAAGAGCAATCAAGTTGACCAAATGGCAGCATCACATGCATCACATTTTTCACATTACAAATTATTACATATTCCCCCCTACAAAATTGGATCCAGTGGCTATTATTAGGTGCCACCTTTCTACCTTTGTGTAATCCCTTTTTCTTCCTTAAATTGATTGATTCCCACTTCTAATACATTTTTTCATAATAATTTGATATTTACAAATTATGATATATGAATTTTTTACCGTAAAATTCTAAAATCATAACACTGACACAAAAGTATATGTCGCTTTAAGGCACGTTTTGAAAAATGCCGCGATATCAATGTAAGAGGTCCTGGTGCACATGGCGAACTCTGTTTCGCAAAAGTTTTCTTTTTATAAGTTATAAAAGTGCAAAGTGTCTTAAATATTTGGCACACAAATTTATAGCCAATTTAAGGCGTTGAGATGGTTTAGGGTCTTGTATTAAGATTTGAGTTTGTAATATGAAAGCAGTAGGTTCTAGTTCTTTTGGTTATAACCCCTATTTTTTAAAACTGTTTTTGTTATAAATATTTTTAAAAACAAAACTATCTTTTCAAAATATTTTAAAACTACGAGAAACAATCAATATTTTCAATAAAACTTACTTAAAAGTAAAAAAGTTCTCTTGAAATGTAACAAGAAAAACCTAAAAGTTCTTCCAAATCAACAAATAAGACCAAAAAGTCCATCGAAATCAATGAAAATACTTAAATTTTTCCAAAAATCAACATAAGAAATTGAAAAAATTATCACAAAATCAACCAAAAACTTAAAAAGTCATCCAACGGCGATATTCAACTAAAAGCACATCAACAGTAAATTGTAATTATAGATAGCCTAACTTGTTTTATCATTTCGGTGAGATCGTATTTTTTTACCAAAAAATTATTAAGTTTTTCATTTGTGCACCCAATACCTAACCGCCACTACCGTAATCCATAAAATACAAGATATGACATTGATGTCATATTATGCTTCACGTTATTTAAAACCTTATTAAGGTGTCATTTATATTTATGGTCGGTTTTTCTGTCTTTGGTTTAAGCACGATGTCGCATCCAAATTTAAGATACAAGAGAATAAAATAAAAATTGAAAGCGATGTATTTTGTGAAATTGAATTCTCATCCCTTTGGAAAATAACATGCTTCCAACTTATTTCGTTCATTAATTTCACATCTTCCATCTTAAATACCAAATTATTTATTATTTTCTATCTTATAATAACGAAAATATAAAATTTGTTAAAAAAACCAATGGTACATAAAGTAAATTTTATCAGTAGTATTATATTCCGATTTGTATATTATAATCTTTAAGCAAAGTTAATAACGGCTAACTCCCTTTTATGAGATTTGCACAACGGAACACAAACAAGTGTGTTGAAATGACCTTTTTACCCCCTTTGTTGTATTATGTTCGGGATGGGTAGTGTCGTGGCCAATTGGCATTTTCGTCTTCTTGCTATAATAATAGGTAAAAAGGTAAAATTTAAATTTAAAATTTTCATAATAAATTGAGTTAATTACATATTTGGTCCCTGTGGTTTACACGAAATTACGATGGAGGTCCCTGAACCCTAATTTTCATGCCTACGGTCCCTGTGGTTTGTATTTCGTTACGATCGTGGTCCCTTGCCCTAACGTCTGTTAAAAAACTCCGTTAGGGCAGGGGTATTTTGGTCTTTTCATAATTTTGTTTTGTAAACTATTAACATTTTTCTATCTTCTTCATCTTCAACACAACACCACCACCACCTTCAACCCACCAAGACCACCACCTTCAACCCACCACCACCATCACCAACTAACCACCACCACCACCACCACCTTCAACCCAATTCACCAACCACCACCACCACCACCATCACCAACTAACCACCACCACCACCACCTTCAACCCAATTCACCAACCACCACCACCAGCACTACCTACACCAACCACCACCACCACCACTACCTACACCCACCACCACCACCATCTTCAACCCAATTCACCAACAACCACAACCACCTACACCCACCATCAACAACCACAACCACCTACACCCACCATCAACAACCACAACCATGTACACCCACCACCACCTATAACCAACACCACCACCAATAAAAAATCCGGCCACCTCAACCCACCACCCCCAAACACCAACAACCACCTACAACCGCCAACACCAACATCAATACCCACCACCCCCAAATCGACGAAGAAGAAGAAGAAGAAGAGAGCTTGGCCTCGGTTTCTAGTAACCAGAAGAAGAAGAAGAAAAAGAGAGCTTGGCGTCGGAGACCAGATCTGGACAACCATCGGTGGTATCGGCGGTTTCCAGTTTCCACCCAACGTCGGAGACCAGATCTGGTCGTTCCAGATCTGGAAGAAGAAAAAGAGGGCTTGGGGCTGTACAGATCTGAAACATGGAAGGGCGGCGACGTGGTGGTGGGTTTGCAGGCGAAGTGCGGCAGCGGTGGGGGTCGGTTTCTGCAGCAGGCACGGCGCGAAGGGCGGCGGCGGTGGAGGTCCGTTTCTGGAGCAGGCGACGGCGAGCAGGCGAAGGGCGGCGGCGGTGGAGGTCCGTTTCTGCAGCGATAGTGGTGGGTTAGCAGGCGACGGGCGGCGCCGGTGGAGGTCGCCGGCGGTGGAGGTCGCCGGCGGTGGAGGTCGCCGGCGGTGGAGATGGCCGACGTCTACGGTGGTGGCTGCTGGTTGGGGGTGGTTTTAGCCTTTTAGGGTTAGGGTGGTTTTAGGGTTAGGGAAGAGGGGAAGAGGGGAAGAGGGGAGGGGAAGGGAAGGGTTAGTTTTATAGTAAGGGTATTTTCGTCAATTACCTTTTTTTTAACAGCTAACTTTGACAGAAGTTAGGGCAAGGGATCACCATCGTAACGAAATACAAACCACAGGGACCGTAGGCATGAAAATTAGGGTTCAGGGACCTCCATCATAATTTCGTGTAAACCACAGGGACCAAATATGTAATTAACTCTAATAAATTTAAGAACAAATTACAATTTTAGTCCCTATAGTTTGGTAATATTTTGATTCTTGTACATAAAATTTGTAAATTATTGTTACTCTCATTTTTATGATCTATAATTTATTATTTGTTTTGGTCATTGTGGTTTACAATTCTTTACTATTTTGGTCCTTTATAATATGATATAAAAATTCCTTCCTAGGGATGATAATAACAACAAAATACAAATCATAAGGATGAAAAGACGATTACTAAACTATAGGAATAAAAATCCAAACTTTTTAACAAATCATAGGGAATAAGATCCTAACTTACTCTAAATTAAATTAAGAGAAATGATTTTTTTAAATTATTTAAAAATATCATTAACATTTTCTAACCATTTTCTTCCCCAAACCTTCAAAATAGCCAACTTTTTCGCTAAAATTAATTTCAGTCATTGGCGAAGAAGGGTTGAAAACGTAAAAATCCAAATATGTAAGTTGTTCAAGGACTAAAAATGTAACTTTCAAAACATCTCTGCTATTAGTGGAAAGTTGTTTTTTGCGAAGAAACCCGTCGATTTTGAAGGTTTTGAGAAGAAAATGAAACTAACTTATTGAAACGCTGATTGAAGTAACTCTTCAAAAGTTTTTTTTGTAGCTTTTGCATGCTCGTAAGCTAATATCTATCAAACAAAATTTATTTATAAGCTAACTCAACAACTTCTAGTTAGTTTATAGTCAACAACTAGCTTATCAATTAGTGTACGAAACTTAGTATTGTTTTATAAGAAAAAACTAGCTTATAAGTCAGGTACATGTTTGGATGAGCCATAAGTTAACTTTTTGAAAAATTACTTTGACATTGTTTGGTAAAAATAAGTTAATTTAGAAGTTAGCTTATAAGTCACATTATAAATCAAGTACATGTTTGGATGAATCATAATCTACCTTATAAGTTAACTTATAAACTAGCTTTTTGAAAATCTACTCTCACTAACTTTTTGGTGACTTATGAGACTTTTTATTTTTTACTCCAAATATACCCTTGCTAAGTTTTATACCACTAATTTTCAAACATGTCTTTTTTTTGTTCTTTTACAATCATAAGCTACCTTATCAGCTAGTTTTTGTCAAACGTAACTTATTCATCAGCTACCTTATCAATCATAAGTTAACTTATCAGCTATTTTGCCAAACTTAGCCTTTAAGTAGTTTTTTCGTGACTTATTGTAATTATGAGATTTTTTATTTTTATTTATTCAAAATATACTCTTCTACTTTATTCATTAGTCATTGCTATTTTTTAAACATATTTTTTTATTTATCATTTTACAGCCATAAATACTTTATCAGTTAGTTTTTGTCAAATGCATCCTATTCAACAGTTATTTTATCAGTTATTAGTTAGTTTACCAAAAACAACATTACCCTTTTTTAACGTCATATTAATGCAATAGAGTATCATCCTGCCACAATGACACCAAGTCATAATCACCCGAATTCGAAACCTTTTAAAAATTAAATATTTTGTTTCATAAATTCCAAAAAAAAAAATCAATACATATATCCATTCTGATATGTTCCTCCCCCACGTTCTCCCTCCATTTATAAGCAAAACCATTTCGTCTACTTCCAGTAACCGCTTTGACCCGATCCGATCCCACTCACCACCACCAACCACCACCACCCACCGCCTCCAACCACCGTCCACGGCGGCGCTCCACCACTTCCACCACCAAATTTCCGACTGAGATTAGAGAAAATGTCTCTCTCCAAACGCGTCTCCTTACCTCCACAACCACCACCGGAACAACAAGATCTCAAGCACCGCGTGATCACCTGCCTCAACAAGCTCTCCGACCGCGACACCCTCGCCGCCGCCGCGGCGGAGCTGGAATCCATCGCCCTCGGCCTCAGCCACGACTCCTTCGCTCCTTTCCTTACCTACCTCTCCGCCACCTCCTCCTCCGACCGCTCTCCGGTCCGCCGCCAGTGCGTCCGCATCCTCGGCGTCCTCTCCGTCACTCACGGCGACGCTCTCTCTCCTCACACCTACAAAATGCTCTCCGCCGTCGTCCGCCGCCTCCGCGACCCTGACTCCGCCGTGCGCTCCGCCTGCGTCGGAGCGGTTTCCTCCATCGCCTCCGAGATCACCAAACCGTCGTTCTCCAGCCTCTCGAAGCCGTTAGTCGAAGCCGTGTTGACGGAGCAGGATCAGAACTCGCAGATCGGATCGGCGCTGTGTCTCTCGGCGGCGATTGAGGCGTCGCCGGATCCGGAACCGGCGCAGCTGCAGAAGCTGTTGCCTAGGGTTTTGAAGTTGATTAAGTCGGATAGCTTCAAGGCTAAGCCGGCGTTGTTGTCGGTTATCGGAAGCATTGCCGGAGCCGGTGGAGCGGCGTTTAACCGGAATTCGTTGAATTCGTTGATTCCGTGTTTGGTTGAGTTTCTGAGCAGTGAGGATTGGGCGGCGAGGAAGGCGGCGGTTGAGGCGTTGGGGAGGTTGGCGGTGGCGGAGAAGCTTCAATTGACGGCATTCAGGTCTTCGTGTATTGCGTCTCTAGAGAATAAGAGATTTGATAAGGTATATATATATATATGTATATGTATATGTATATGTGTGTATGTATATATGGTATGTGTAATTACTTTTGGCAATCACAGTGGAGAGACCAAAAATTGCAACCTAATGTTAACCTGTTACTGTGTCAATTTGGAATTCTTACAAACATTGGAAAACCTAATGTTAACCATTGGTTTGGTTTATCTCCTAATTTTTAGGGGGTTATGAAATCTGGTTGAGAGAAAATTTAGGAGCCGAATCAATCCACACCGTCTACATGTATGGTTGAGATTGATTTGTCCAGTTTTGGTAGATTCGTATACGCGTTCATATATGAATATGTGTAATTCATATACGTGTTCATATACGAATTTGTGTAATTCATATTGGTCCATATATGAATTACACATATTCGTATATGAACTTATATGAATTACACGAATTCATATATGAACGTTTATGAATTACACAGTATTTGTTAAATTTACGGAAATGCCCTTCCGTGTGCCACAGCCCGTGCCAGAATTTTTCCGGTGCTTCGCGGTCAAAACCGCAATTTTTGATCAGATGAACGGCTAAGATCGCTTCTCTAGTTCTCCAATTTTTAGCACTTTTTATTTGAACCAAACACTATATATATGTGTGTGTATGTGTGTGTAATTACTTTGGGCATAATCACTGTTGAGAGACCATAATTAGTGAATTACTGCTTTTCTTCCTAGCTGGATGATGATTTGGTTGGGGGTTGAACAGCAAATTTACCTTGTGGCTTATAGCTTGAATTTGATTTTGCATTTAACAGGTGAAGGTGGTTCGTGAATCGATGAACCAGACACTAGAGTTGTGGAAGGAGATTCCAGGGCATCTAGAGGAGGTCCCTGTTTCACCTCAATTGAATGAAATTTCATCCTCTAAAGGTAACCATATTTGGGAACGAACCTGATGACTAATAAGCTAGCTTATAAATAATTATGTTTGGCAAAAACTAGCTTATGAGTATGTAAAATGACCAAAAGGGGTATCTGGGGTTTCAATAAACTAGCTTATTTTTGCCAAACACAGCCTTTGTAAAACCTTGATGGAATATTCATTATTCGTTGCTTACCTATTTGTTATATGTTTATATTATGTTCATTTTGTTCGGTCATGATATACTTATGGTGGTTGCTTATCTGCTAAATGTTTTAGGTGAGCTAAACCAAAAATTAATAGATAATTCACATTTCACAATTTGAGTTGAAGAGAGCCGATAATGTCTAAATGCCACGTTTGGCAAATTGAACCCATCAGATATCAACGAACAATAATTAAAGTTGGAACATGGAGCATTTTGTTTTGTTTCAGTTTGTTTTATTATTTTGTAATTTGGGGGTTTTTTAGACTCTTTCTATATGTTGTGGAGGACAATGGTGACACTTTCTTGATGATTAAATGGATAACATGCTGCATCCCATGCTTGATGATTGTCTGGACACTTTCTTGTTAGCATGCCATTCATTCCTTTTATTTACAATGTTTCTTGTGCAACATCTTTTCTAGTTGGACCTATTAGTTAAAAAATCAACACCCTAATTAGTTCCAGCTATAGTACTTGCTGATTGCTTCAGTTAATATAGTTGGTAAGTTTTTCTTAAAATCATCAAGTTTGCATCTAGAAGGTAGTGAGAACTTGAAATCTAAGTAAAAAAATGTGATTCCTTTTTGGGAACTGAGGAGTAGCATTTAAGTTCAAGTATTACATTATTTACATCCCCTCATTTCCTTTCAATAGCTGACAGGCTATTTTTGATTTCTCATGGATCCAGGTAATGGCATTGCAAGATCCCCAGCTATTCGCCCAAACGGTCCTCCTGCTACTGCTTTGGAGACTTCATCAAAGGAAAAAATCCCAAGTAGTATGCAGTCTCCAATTCAACAGTCATCTTCGGTAACAAGTAGAAGTTCTTCAAAGAACAGCTACAGGAAACAGAGCGCTTCAATTGCCAGAAAAGTGAATTTTGACAAAGAAACTGATTCTAAAGCTAATGTTCATGCACCCAAGCCTACAACTGTAGAGGTAGATCGAGAAGAAAGTTTCGTGATGGAAAAAACGAGGGATCCTGAGACAGTGGATACCGACACAAGCGTCATCTTAGAAATGGAAAAAAGAGTCACGGAACAGGTATTATCTAATAAAACAAGAGACGGCAATTTGAGGAAACTCGATGGTTCAAGATTTGGTTCTCGTGTGGTTCCATATATAGACGACGATTGTGAGTTAGACATGGAGATGAACGGCAACACATTTGAATACGTTTATGGGAACCAGAAGGAGGTCGAGGATTTATCTCTGATCCAACAACAACTTGTTCAGATTGAAAACCAACAATCAAATCTCTTAAACCTTTTACAGGTTCTTTGACATGATACCCTTTTCTATTTTGTTTTATTACTTTTTCTTTTTTCTCATCATTTACAATTCTTCGTGTTATTGATTTCAGAAATTCATGGGAAGTTCTCGTAGTGGGATGAATTCTTTGGAGACACGAGTAAACGGCCTAGAGAAGGCATTGGATGAGATCTCATATGATTTGGCAATATCAACTGGGAGAGTTTCGAGCAACGAATCTTGTTGCATGGGTACTGAATTTCTGAGTCCAAAATATTGGTGGAGGACAGAAGACCAATTTTCTAGTCCACGGTCGCCTTTCCGTGGGAGTCACCAATCACTCTCTGATAGATGTTTACCGAATAAAGACTTCAATCACAACATAACTAACCTGGGAAGTCCGTCACCGAACAGGATTGGTTCAGGTGGAGTTGGAAATCCAGGGAGAAGTCTAGAATCATTATCGAGTGCTCGAAAGAAGAAAGCTCTCCAGGGTCAATATCGTAACCTTGACAGGTTTGATGGGGGCAATTTGGCCAATTGCATGCAGTAGCGAATCTAAATACAGGTATTTTTCAAGTTTCAAGTTTCAACTATCTCTAGCATTTATTACTATACTAGTTCCTATTTTTTCTCCATATCTGCCTTTGTCCTGTGACTTATAGTTAATGAACACTATTTAGATTATTTATGTTCTAAACAATTCTAAACTTTTTAGGAGAGAATATCATGTATGTTCCCTCCCAAATGTGGGAAGGAAGGGTGGGAAAGAAAATCTGAAAGGACTCTATAATTTTTTACGACAAAAATACATTCATAAGGAAAAATGTGAAAAACAAATATAAAGGGTATATTTGTAAAAATGACCATGTATACCGTATTGACAACTAAGGGGATGTTTGGTTGGTTTTTATTAAGTCGTGTATGGATATAGTTGCCTGTTTGGATTAAATCTGATTCAAAAGGTTTTAGTTTGGCTTTCTGCATAAAGCTCCCCGCTAGAAGCTTACTGAATAAGCCACTTTGTATATCATGAGGCCATTGCCAAACAGTCATGTATAGCTGACTGAATAAGCTATAAGTCCCATTAAGCTCATTAAGCCGCTAACAAACAGGCCCTCATGAGTCCCGTTAAGCTAATCAAGTTGCTAAAACAAGCAGTCCCTCATGAGTCCAATCAAGCTTGTAACAGTTAATAGGCCCTAAGTTGCATAATGCAAACCATAATTAACTGACGTTAAATTTCAACGTCTTAACTCTCTTCTCCTGTCATCTCAGGTCTATCTAAGCCGATAGAAGTTCATTTCGTCATTTACCACGAGTCATCAGCACTTGAAAGAACAAACCCAACATCATTTCTCGAAGCTTTTGTTAATTTTAAAGGATGCATCTTCTGCTACACTTTATGATGCCAAATACTGTCGAAAGTTGTTCCTTTTCACATACGTTATACGTTAGGCTCCATCTCGCATGGTCATTTGAGATAGATTATGTACAGAGAATCCCCCCTCCCCCTTTTTTCTTTTTCATGATATACACCGCTTTTGGCTATTGTGTACATGATTCAGGTGTTCACAAAGTTAAAACTTTACCCCGATTTGTGAACGGAATACGTGTTATCTTTGCTTGTATTCTCTGCATTAAAAAGTGTACATTTTAGTGCTCAAACCATGTGGGTTTACTACCAAAATTATGGTCTATATTCATTCCATTCTACACACATATAGAGCATTCCCTTGGTTATTTTGAATGATCTGAGTGCGTTTGGTACGCAGACAAGACATGCGTTTGGTACGCAGACAAGACATGACAGAACAAGATAGGACATGACAAGACAAGACAAGACAGAACAATTGTTCAGTGTTTGATAAGACATGACATGACAGGATTGGACAGAACATAACTGATCAAATGACCATTTTACCCCTAGAGAGATTTTTAACGTTTTTTTACCTAATAGTCAATCTAAATGAAAATTAACAAAAAACAGAACAACTTCAATCTATATATCAACAAGTATATAATCAAGTATATAATCAAAAACCATAACTTGCAAGATAAACAGTAGCAGTATACATTATTATTTGTATTTTCAATCGAGTTTCAAGTATGAAATATTGTTCTCGAAAATCAAAATTAGGTGTGAAGTGTTTCGGACCATGTCGGATTCGGATTTAACCGGGTTTAGGTTCAGATTTTAACAATATATGTTTTTCTTTTCTTTTTTCATTAAATTAGTATAAAATAGAAATAGTGTGCAACGAAAATTTAAAGATGATAATATATATTTTAAGTAAGAAAATTTGAATAAAAAAACATCTAATGAAAATTTTACTCCTATATTAGATAAAATGACTATAAATTTAATCTAAACCTTTCATTTTATATGTTTAGTCATTAAAGATTAAAATTAATTCAAACTCCAAAGTCCAAATTTCAAACGTTAAAAAATAAATTAAACAATTAAACTAATAAAAATAAGTTCAAATATCAAATATCTACATGAAAAAATTACAAAAAATATTAATAAAATGTTTTATTCGGGTTTCGGGTGGGTTTGGATAATGGGTACGGAGACCCTACCCGAACCGGGTAACTCGTCAAAAAGTTGGATTTCGAAGATCAAGTTAGTTCGAGTTATGTGGGTCGGGTAGATTCGAGATTTTTCGAATCGTATTTTTGGTTTTTTTGGATTTGTCTAGTTTTGTTCACCCTAAGTATGATGGTAAATATGACTCTGTTCTACTTAGTTCCAGTGGGTAGGATGGAACAGGCTTGTCCCACTCTTGTGCTACTTAGTTTTGATGTGTCCCACATAGATGTCTGCCGAACATGGGACAAACCTGTTCTATCATGTTCTGTCTTATCCTGTCCTACGTACCAAACGCACCCTAAAAGCACAAAGAATCCCAAGTACGAAGCCTGGCCCATCTTGGCTTGGGATAGTGAGTTCGAAGGTGGGTTCGGACCAGGCCTCGAAGCTCGACCAAGCTGAAATTTAGGGGCAGGTGTGGCCCGAAAAAGCCCGGCCTAAAAAAGCTTGATCGATCCCTGGGCCTCGATAACTTGTAATTCTCTAGTTGGAAGTTAGAATCTAGAACCATCATAAATGTGTTATTTTATAAGTGCAAATCACCAAGTAAACTATGTCAAAAGTTTTAAGTTGCATGAAAACAGAAACCAAAGTTAAGTAGAAGAACTTGACAACCCCGCTCATAGACACAAGGTAGACCGACTACTAGACATTATTGAAGTTATTGGTGGCCAAAATTAGTCCAGACTGGGACCGAATCGGTCCCGGTCCCCAAATAGTGTTTTTCTTAACCGGTCATGCTGGTCAGGGCCTCGACCAAAAAACAAAGGACCAATTAAGCTTTATAAGGCGCGATTTTGTGAACCGGGCCCAGGGCTGATCCAAATCGGTGGCCAGCCACTCATCCGGTCAACAAATGCCACTTTACTTTACCCCCCCCCCCCCCCAAAAAAAAAAAAAAAAAAAAAAAAAAATCTCTACCACCCATGAATCGCGTCAATCTTCCGTGATCACATCCACCGTAACCGCGAGATGAGTGATAACGATTTCTTACTGGGAGGTTCAAAGAAGACAAGGGGCAGTTTGGTTAGTTTTTCATTAAGTCATGTATGGATAAAGGTGGTTACTTTGGTTATTTTGTATGTATAGATTAAGAAAGTTTTTGTTTGGAAGGTTTTTATTTTTGTTTTATAATCATAGACACAAGAAGGCGTTCTTTGTTGACGTTGAAGATATCCGTTTCTTTAAGCTAGTTAAGGTGGTATCATACTATCATGTAGCTAAAGGGTCACTGCTTCAATGATCCCTTTTGGTGTTAAGCCAATGCGGCGGTGTTATACGTGTAGCTAAAGGGTGATTATGATTTTTATGGTAGATTTGTCAAAAAAATGAAGTAACCAACTTGACATATCTCAATATGAGAAGATGGCAGGAAAATTGTGCCATTCCGAAGACGTATGTGTAAAAAGTACACTATGCACTCAAACTCCCTTATCTCTATCAAATCGTGAGCTAACCAATAAGCATGAAGAAATAACATGAGAAAGCTAACCATGCATCACGCATTCACTTTTGACACTAACTGTCAGGTCGGTAAGGATAATGCATAAATTTTTCAAAATTTTTGCTAAACGACAGTCGAGTGTCAATTTCTTTTCCAATTAGTGACTAACTTAGTTTGAAAAACTTTGTAGTATCTTTCTTTTCGTTGCTTGAGGGCAAGCAACCATTCAAGTTTAGGGATGTGATAGGGTAAATATTTTACCCTAGTAACTAACACAATGCACGCACTTTTTCCCGTCTTTTTACATTTCTTTCGTCAAAACCACGCTAAATATTGTTACATGCATTATAGAGTTTACACGTTTGCATTTATATATGTTTTTCATATTTTACCACGTAAACTTACGAAAGATTTTTTTTACAGGGAACATTGTCATGGGCCACTTTTGTAGATTTTTGCTGGGACGAATCGTTGGACTCGTGAAGAAAGACAGCCGCATTTTGGGCCAATCGTGGGCTGCCCGGCTGTTGGGCCGAAGCCCAATTGGATTTTTTTTTGATGAACTCTTTCAATCCTTGGCCCATGGCCCATGAACAATCTCTCTATATATATGTATGTGTGTGTATGTAAGCTAGCTAGACATGCTCTAATGTTCCATCTCCCCTCATAAAACAATTGGTAGAAATAGTTAGGAAGATCCCATCTCCATCTTTGGGGTTTCGGTTACGTTAGCTTTTAAGTTCGGGTATCCTCTCGGTGAGGCTGAACTAATCATTTGGAGACACTTGGTTTTTGTGGCTTTCGGATATTATTGGGTTCTCGTTGTGTATCCAAAAGTATTACCAAGTGTTTGATGTACGTCTTGTGGTTTAATCTAACGCTCTATTTCAGTTATCTTGCGTGTTAAATTCTTAGAGAGTTGTTTGTTCATATATAATTATATATATATATATATATATATATATATATATATATATAGAGGGAGGTTCAAATGTAAACTCTATATTTCGTGTAAACTATGTAAACCCATCGTGGCCCTTGATCAAAAAAATCAAAGAAGGATATGGATTCATAGAAAATATGGAAATGTGAAATATATGGTAAGTCAATGATTATGGAAATATGAAAATGTGAAATATGGAAACGTTTTTGAAAATCAATGGTGTAGATTGGTTTACATAGTTTACACGAAATATAGAGTTTACATTTGAACCTCCCTCTATATATATATATATATATATATACCGTCGCCATATACATATACATATATATATATATCCATATATTCATTTCATATACCTATATATATAAATGTCAATTACTCAGTTAACAATTTTACTTGCTTTCCTTAGTTTAATTATATTCTAATTACGCGCTCATAGTGTTAACTGGTCACTTTCTCCAGTATACCTTTATAAATTGTTTTACTTTTCACTGGTCAATTCCAGTAGCTGCACGCCTGCACCTTATCAACTGTTTTAATTATTGCATTTTATAATTATTCCTGTGGTACTAACGCTTTCTTGTCCAATCAATTATTCGTCTAAAAATAGTCGTAAAACACACCCAAGCATGATAATAATTTCATAGCTTGGGGTGTAAGGTTTAAGATGAAATATTAATTTGATAAAGAAAAAAGTCTTTTATATAACTTCAATTTTTGCCACTTCAAGTTTAAAAGCCTCGTTAAAGATTGCCCTTGGATTTTTACCTGCTAACCAGATGTACGAAAATGCGGTATCTTTTCAGAAGTTACTAAAATCTTATTTTAGGGGTATATGAGTGGGTGACAACACTCGTTGCTATTACCTCACGTCTTTAGCATTTCATTAAAGAGTATATCTAAAAGTTAACTAGTAATAATCCAAGGACATGAAAATGTGTTAGTCTCTTAAGGGACTACAATTGACACTATTTTTGACATTGGTATCAGATCTAGTATCCCATTAAAGATTATAGCTAATTGTCTAACGATGAGTCAGATGCATGAAAATGTGTTAATCTTTCAGAGGTTACTTAAGTGTTGATTTTTAATATATTTTAACATTTCATTAAGGATTGCATCTAAACTCATCGGTAAATAATTGGTCTATATGAAAATGTGGTAACTTTCCAGAAGTTACTTGGATATCATTTCTGCGTAATTGAGATTATTAAATTACTCCCTATCCAATTTACCTAGTTTTATTCCAACTAGAAGACTTTACACCCCTTGCGCCTTTTTATAGTTGTTTTCTTAAGTAGCTTATAATCAACCAACCAATCAAATATTTTTCATCCAAACCCCCATTTGAAGTTAACTTTCACAAAAACTGAATTTCGAAAGATTGTTTTCACCGCCTGTGGGAACGATATCTGGTACTTGTACCATTTTATTACTTGTTTTTAGAAAAACGACAGTAATTGGAGGTTTATACTTGGACCAAAGGTTACTTGTTCTATTTCTTCTGCACACCTATTTTTGGCACCGTCTATTCACTTAAATATTAAAATAAAATTAAAAAGAGTGGGGTCCCGAAAACAAGCAAACATGGGTTCAAACGAGAACACCATCAATTTAAGAGAATACGAGAATGATTTTTGTGTATAAAATCAAATATGATTAACAAAGGAAAAATTCAGGTACAAAAAACATGTACAAAATCATATATGATTCATATAGTAAATCACATATGATTCGTGAAATAAATCATACATAATTAACAACATGCGCGACTTGCTCGCGACTTTAAGTCGCGTACAAGTCGCCCGCGTTTTTTCGTTCAGTACTTAATCATATATGATTTTGTACACAAAAATCATTCTCGTATTCTCTTAAAAAGATGTCATTCTCGTTTGAACCTCTTTCTATATATATATATATATATATATAATACTAAGTAACAATACCGTGTTTGCGTGGTGAATAAAAATATATATTTTTTATGAAAATATATGTATGGGATAAATTCATATATTTATAACAAATATGTGTGAAACAAGCACATTTTGAAGAAAACATATATTAATCAGTACACTAAATCTTTATTGGAGTATATGTAGTGGATAAATCAACCCATTTAACGTCAGTATTTTCTAAATATTATAATGCTATCGCGCAACGTGAGTTGATTGGGTAAACTATTGTGGATTGACGAAGAAAATGATAAAAACAGCTCGACAATGGTTGTTAAATTGTTTGTTTGGGGATTTTGAAGGAAAAGAATAGCAACAATGATAAAGAAAACGAAAAAAAGAAGGAAGAATAGATGGTTTAGTTTAATATATTATAGTATTTAAATAAGTGCTTATCACAAGTTGGAAAAGCAAATAAGCAAAAAAAAAGTATTTGGATCGATATACTATAGTATTTAAATAAGTGATTATACCAGGTTGGTAAGAAAATGAGTTTTAAAAAAACATGTTTGAATTAGTTTTTGTGGTGGTAAGATTCTAATAAATAAGCAACTATGGTGTCACTTGTCGAGTTGTCGTCCTTTGGTAAGCCCGGATAAAATATTTTCCCACGTAAACGTTTATATATAAACGTAGTTTGCACTTTCAATTCGTTTATTATTATTATTATTATTATTATTATTATTATTAGAGTGAATTGCAATTTTGGTCCCTGTGGTTTAACGATACCAGCATGTTTGGTCCCTACAAAATTTTTATTGCAGAAAAAACGTTGTGGTATGCAATTTTTGGTGGTTTTGGTCCCTCAAGACTAACACCGTTAGGTGTGTCTGTTAAGTCCTCCCATGTGCCTTGCACATGAGGGAATTTCAGTCTTTTTTACAAAAAACAAAGTACAAGGACCAAACTTGTAATTCCCAAATTCATCCCCACTTCTTCTTCTTCTTTTTACCATCACCATCGTCATCCCCTTTACCCCCCACCTGCAAACTAAACCCATATTCTTCTCCTTTTTTTTACCACCATCATAACCCTTCTGATGTATTCCCCTCCCATCCGACGACGATCCCTCCGACGTATTCCCCCACCCCTCCGTCGATAACACCTCCGACGACCCCGACGTATTCACGAAATTGATCCAAGGTGAATGGTTTATAGGTGGATTCAAGATCCCTAGATCTGCTCAAAAACTGATCTAGAGTTTGCTTTTTTCGAGTCTTCTCCCTTGCCATCGTTCATTTAGGCTTTGCAAATCTGCAAGTATATGAGTTCAAAGCATATTTCGGCGTAATCCCAGCCGGCGACGACCCCTCCGACAAGGATCAGATATGGTTTTTCTTCGATCACGATCTGGGTTTTCTTCGATCACGATCTGGGTTTTCTTCGATCTCAGATATGGGTTTTCTCTAACAAGGATCAAATTCCGACGACGACCCCTCCGCCGGTGACGACCTCTCGGGTTTGGGTTTCTGCTTCTAATTTCAAAAGACATGGATCAAATCTGCTTCTTCTCTACCCCTCTATGTCTTTTATTACTGGTTTGCTTTTAGATTTTCAGGTTTCATTAGGATTTTGATTTCTTGATTGGAATTCATATTAATTTGTATGGGGATATGAATGTTTGAGTTTAGAGATACAATTTAGGGTTTTGATTTTTTATTATGATTTGGGTTTGATCTTGAATGTAATTTTCTGGGATTTGTATAAAGTTTTGAAGTTTTATATTTAGTATGAATTTTTGAAGGTTTCTTGGGTTTGCATGAAGGTTTCTGGTTTGAACGAGTGGTTTACGGTGGTTTGTGGTGGTTTGGGCTGGTTTGGAATCTGGATTTGGGAAAATCAAATCTGGAGATGATTTCAGTTTTTGCAGGTTTCAAAGTGGATGATGATTGTGATGGTAGGTGGAACCGTTTAGAATTACAAGTTTGGTCCTTGTACTTTGTTTCTTGTAAAAAAGACTGAAATTCCCTCATGTGCAAGGCACATGGGAGGGACTTAGCTCTAAAAGTGTAACACCCTAATTTCAGGGCAAACAAAAACTTTTTTTTTTAATTTCACAAAAGATGGTATACAATGTACGCCAAGGCGTGAGCTCTTCCCAAAAACAGGGGTATAATAGTAGTGTCTAATCACATTGTTTGTAATTTAAATACATAATGCGGCAACCATCTAGTCTGAATCCTATCTAGGAAAGAGACTACAAAAGGGGTTGCCAATCTATCAATGCTGTGCGGTCTAAAGGGACCGGTCTCTTCACACTTTCCCCAAAGCTCACTCTGATCTCCGACACCTACTTAGGAACGACGTCCCTTGTACCTGAGAGACACATCGACACCAAGCAAGTGTTAGGCTAAAGGAGCCTAGTGAGTTGTATCAATTAAACATCATACATATAAAAGCAATGTTAAGACACGTAAGATGTACGAAAGCGCATTAACAACAAAATGCATCACATTAAACCGGTTTATCTTTTATCTTTTATCTTTGAAGACCGTGGGAGCGACCCACCTTCACCAAGCAAGTTACACATCAGAGTCGAGACACCCCGTTGCCGTCCTCCTACGAAGACTCGAATAGGCAACCTCCGAGGCCAGGCACATTCGCGGCCACACGAATGGCGAGGGACATAGGTGCACACCTTTTGACTAGTGCCACCCAAGACTGAATCGAACTCGTGTAAACTTGAAGTGCACACCTTTTGACTAGTGCCACTTTAAATCATTCTCATTTCAAAAACGACATAGTGTGCACCTTTTGACTAGTGCCACATTGTCTAGTTTATGTTTTGTAAAACATGGGTACTCACCTTTTGACTAGTGACATCCCGGTCCACTTCTTGACTAGTGACCAATAACATCCCGCCTTTTGACTGGCGGTGCTCCATAACATTTTAGTTATACAATTTACGCAATATCGAAAGTCTCAATACTTTCATTCATTTCATATCAATTTACATGCTCGGAAATTCAATTCCTTTACATCCATCCCAGGCATACTTAGTAACACGTATTTTTCATAAATACGATCATCACACATTCACATGGATATACTCATACATTCGTAGCATACAATGATCTATTCCATGTATATGATATTTCAAGTTAAGCCATACATACGAGAATCATCATTTATTCATTTCATGGCAATCTCAACCTAGAAATTCATGCATTTTATTCAACATCATATTTTTTCCACAAATATCAAGCAAGACTCGAAGTATCAAACAAGATGACGTGCTCTCAGTTTTAACAAAACGGTTTTAGCAACTCACCTCGGGCTTGTAAAGTCGAAAGCCCCAATTTTCACCAAAACCCTAGCTTAAAGCTCGGGTGAACACCTAAACTGATAAGGAGTTAAAACCTTGAATTAGTTCTAGATCTACGACGTATAAGACTAGATCTATGCTTTAAAACCATATGGAGAACTCACCTTGAGGGTTTACACCAAAACCCCCAAATCCAAGATTTAGGTCAAAATGTGTGAACAACCTAACATCAAACAAATCGAACCTTAGGTTAGTTTCATAACTCCCATTATGTAGATTAACAAACCTCAAGTGGTTTAGATAAGCTTACCTAGCCAAATCTTGAGTAGAAAACCCTAGATCTTGAAGAGTTCAAAACTAGCAACCATGGAGGTGGAAGGTGAGGTGAAGAAGATGAAGATGATGAAGATCAAACTCCCAAATCTTGCTATTTAACTATCAATCCATTAGTGGGATCTTGAAGAACTTTGAGAGAGGAGAACATAGCAAAAAGAATCAGCTCAAAAGGAGGAGAAATGAGAAAGTTATGAGTGAAAGAAGAAAGAAGGGTTTTTAACCCGAAAATCCCCTTGCTGCAGCACACCTAGCGATCGCTAGGTGTGCATGCTAGCGGTCGCTAGCATGGTCGCTAGCAAAGTCAGCAGGTTGCCAAATTGTGCCTAGCGATCGCTAGGCTGATAGCTAGCGATCGCTAGCATCTGTGCGATTTCAGTGCGATTTTGTTTCGGCCATAACTTCTTCGTTATAGCTCCGTTTTCGATTCCGAAAGAACCGTTGGACTCGTAATTGAATTCTCTACCATTCTAAACCATAAAATATAGGGTTTGACCCAAAGTTCTATTTTCCAAATTTCTATCAAAGAGTCGATTTTACAACCGAAAATTGCGGGTGTTACAAAAAGTGTTTTTAATTAAAAGTGCTTATTGACTTGTGATGGTAAAGAAAATGAGTTTTTAAAAAAGATGTTTAAATTAGCTTTTGTGGTGGTAAGATTCTAATAAATAAGCAACTAGTGTGTCACTTGTGGTCCTCTGGTAAGCCCGAATAAAATGTTTTCCCACGTAAACGTTTATATGGACTTAGTTTGCACTTTCAATTCATTTATTATTATTGTTATTATTTATTTAATATTCTATTAATTTATTTTAAACATAAAAAAATATAACCACAAAAGGAAATTATGTCTACTACAAAAGGAAATTATGATAATAGCTGATTGATTTTTTTTTAATTTTTTTGTATATTTTATCTTAAGATTTAAGGGGTTTTTTATTAGGGAATAATAATTGGTTGATTTTCTCATTCAGTTTTGCGTAGAATTTAAATTGCGAATTAACTCTATAATCTTTGACACGTGTCAAAATCGGAGAGATTAACCACCTCCTAATTTTACGGAACGTAAACGAATCCCTTAGGCCATCTGCTATCCGTGTCGTGGGAGGGCCGGTACCGAACCGGTACCCCTGACAACACCGCCGAGGGTATCCGGCACGGTGGTGGACTACCGATGGTGATGAAGGGGTAACGGCTATATAGCCGTTGTCAAACGGCTCAAAAGTTTATTTTATTTTATTTTATTTTTCTCTTTTACCAAACTCTCTCTCTCTCTCTCTCTCTCTATATATATATATATCTCAATAACATATCTACCAAAATCCATCTCAATCTCAATCTCAAACTCAAACTCAAACTCAATCTCAATCTCTCTCAATCTCTCTATTGCACATGGATCATCAAGGTACCCCGAGCAACACCAACCGTTCGCAATCTCGGCTCTCGAATATCCAACTTCCGAACACCTCCGGGGTATATATTCCCCCAATGCCTAGCCCAACCGGCGGATTCTCCCCACCCCTCTACGCAAATATGGGTTTCGCAAACTTTGTGCCAAACCCCCAACAAGACTCGTTTTTGCACTTGCTCATGCAACCGATGCAACAAGGCGCGTATATGCACCGTATGCATCCAGCCATGCAACCGGCCACCCAAGAACCGTCCACCCAAGAATCACCGTCGCAATTTAACCGTAATGCCTACCGATTGTGTGACGAAAATTCCTCATCGGATGAAGCCGGCGTGGTACCTGAAACCCAACCGATACCGCCACCACAATCACAACCCAAAAGTAAGAAGGGTAAGAAGCCGGCTAAAGATAAGTCGGCGAAAGGTAAGAAGCCGGCCAAAGATAAGCCGGCGGGTAAACAACCGTGTGTGAAGTGGACAGTACCCGAGGAGGAAGCATTGTCGAAGGCATGGGCGGAGACCTCAGAAGATCCTTGTACAGGTAACTATCAAAAGAAAGGTAGGAATAAACCCTTTACATGCAATAATTGTATGATATTATTAATGTTCTTTTAATTTTCGTTTTGTAGCGTCGTTTTGGAAGAGGGTGAAAGACGCATTCGACCGAAACATGAAATAGCATGAGGACGTCCGCTCCGTTGACGCAGTTAGTAGCAAGGTAAAAATGCTACTAAGTACCGTTGCACTATTCGCGTGCGTTTACAACAACACCTCAACCAATCGGAAAAGCGGATGGGGTGACGATGGCGTGTTGAAAACAGCGCAAACCCGATACCGAAACACGTATGCAAAGAGTTTTACCCACTTTCACGCTTGGGAAATTCTCAAAAATTCCCCAAAATTCATCGCGGTCGACTTCATGACTCCCTCGGACATCCACGCTCCAAGACCGAAGAGGTCGAAAACGTCCGAAACCGACTCTCCCGAAAACGTCGACAATGATGATGATACCGAGGCATCCGAGCGGCCACGACCTCTCGGTCGAAATGCGGCTAGACGCGCGGGGTCGTCATCTACGGCGGGTGCATCGTCCGATAACGTGACGACGTTGTTGGAACAACTAAATGCGTATAACGCCTCCAACTCTACGTATCTCGACACGATGGCACGGAATGCGGATGTTCGGTACGAACGACAAAGGAGTGCGGACTTCCAAGTTTACATGACACCGCATGACCATCTTATGGGAGTGGCTTTGGAAGTGATGTTGCAAGAGAAGGAGCGGATGCGCAAGATACATGGATGGCCTCCTATGTGGTAGCTAGGTTTTTTTAATTTTTTAACGTTGTCGTATTTTTTTTCCGTAATTTTTAATTTAAATATTAGACCTTAATTAATTTTAATATATTGATTTTTAATTTATTGTTAATTGTTAATTTTTTAATTTATTATTAATTGTTAATTTAAAAAAAAATTGAGGATGAATTGGTATGGAATTGGTAAGGTATTGGAAAGCTGACGTGGCGCTGAGGTGGCAGCTGGTACTATTGGTACCATGTGGTACCATAGTGGATGGCCTTATAACCCTAATTAGATTCCCATCCGACCGCATCGCAACCCCTTTTTTCAACCATCCTCTCCTCCCTTCATCCCACCGCCACCGCATCGCCATCGCCACCGCCACCTCCGGCGCCACCGCCAACATCCTCCCTCCGGTGGTCGCCACTTCTCGTGGTAGTGTCGTTTCTTCCAACCACAGACTTTCTCATCCTCTCTCCCCGCCGCTCCCCGCCGCTCGCCCACCGCTCGCCACTGTTCCCCGTCGGCGGTACACCGATCACCTACATTTCATCGTCAGTCGGTTGTTGCTTAAGGTAAATTGATGTTTTCATGTATCTACGTGATTATATATCCGGTAGTTCTTAATTTGAATTGATGATGTTTAGTTTCGTGATCCATGATCTATATCTACCGTTAATGAACTCTAATTTAGAAATTGCAGATTTCTCTTTACGTTTGCAGATTGACGATTTTAGGTAAGAATTTAGTAATCATAATTTCAATTGTTGATGTTTAGTTTCGTGATCTATGATCTATATCTACCGTTAATAAACTCTAATTTCGAAAATTGCAGATTTCTCTTTACGTTTGCAGATCGGCGATTTTAGGTAAGAATTTAGTAATCATAATTTCAATTGTTGATGTTAAGTTTCGTGATCTATGATCTATATCTACCGTTAATGAACTCTAATTTCGAAAATTGCAGATTTCTCTTTATGTTTGCAGATCGGCGATTTTAGGTAAGAATTTAGTAATCATAATTTCAATTGTTGATGTTTAGTTTCGTGATCTATGATCTATATCTACCGTTAATGAACTCTAATTTCAAAAATTACAGATTTCTCTTTACGTTTGCAGATCGGCGATTTTAGGTAAGAATTTAGTAATCATAATTTCAATTGTTGATGTTTAGTTTCGTGATCTATGATCTATATCTACCGTTAATGAACTCTAATTTCAAAAATTGCAGATTTCTCTTTACGTTTGCAGATCGGCGATTTCAGGTAAGAATTTAGTAATCATAATTTCAATTGTTGATGTTTAGTTTCGTGATCTATGATCTATATCTACCGTTAATGAACTCTAATTTCGAAAATTGAAGATTTCTCTTTACATTTGCAGATCGGCGATTTTAGGTAAGAAGTTAGTAATCATAATTTCAATTGTTGATGTTTAGTTTCGTGATCTATGATCTATATCTACCGTTAATGAACTCTAATTTCGAAAATTGCAGATTTCTCTTTACGTTTGCAAATCGGCGATTTTAGGTAAGAATTTAGTAATCATAATTTCAATTGTTGATGTTTAGTTTCATGATCTATGATCTATATCTACCGTTAATGAACTCTAATTTCGAAAATTGCAGATTTCTCTTTACGTTTCCAGATCGGCGATTTTAGGTAAGAATTTAGTAATCATAATTTCAATTGTTGATGTTTAGTTTCGTGATCTATCTACGTGATCTATGATCTATATATATTGTTAATGAACTCTAATTTCGAAAATTGCATGCATTGATGCGCTTTTATGGAAACTAAGGGCCTGTTTGTTTTTGTTTTTGGATATTCAGAGCTGAATTAGGACATATATCTGACCGATTTAGACTTTATAAATTTCAGATTGTTTTTTTTTGTTTTAGATTTAAGAAGCTCTAGGGGCTGAAATACATCTAAGCAATTAAGACATGCCCTAGCCTCTAAATTGTTTAGATCTCCCTAGACTCTATCAATTGCTTTCATCTCCATCCATTTCTGTTAGAACTTCAAAGCATCTTCTTCGATTTCTATCATGCATCTAAGCATCTCCATCGATTTCTGTCAAAGCTTTAAGCATCTACTTCGATTTCTATCACGCCTTTAAGCATCTCAATCTCTCTTTTGTTTTCTTTCTCTACAAACGATATTGGGTTGGAAGTGGGTTTTTTAAATTTGGTTTTGGAATTGATCTCAAAATTGCAAACAAAAACAAACACGCATGGACATCAATTGAAATAGGTTTTCAGTTTTGGTTTTGGAAGTGGGTTTTTAAATTTTGTTTTGGAATCAGTCTTAAAATTGCAAGCAAAAAGCAGCAATTGAACTGGGTTTTTAATCTGGTTTTTGAATCATAAAGTTGCAAGCGAAAAACAAACACTCAAGCAGCAATTGAAACTATCTTTACTCAAAATATGCAAGTGTGTTTTGTTTATAAATTGGTCTTAAAATTGCAAATTATATTTAGATATTGTTATGGGTTAATTAATTTATAAAATCAACAAGCTATATTTAGGTGTTGTTATATGTTAATTTAAGTTGTATGTGTTAATTTTGTGAGTTTTTTAATTCCATTAGAGGAGCTTGTACCAACACAGGTTATAAACTCTTTTAAATATCCTTTTTGTGCCTATGGTTATTTATTAATTTTAGACAATTATACATATTCAGATGCTTTGGCAATTTACCGAAACAAACAATCTAATTGATTCCGATTTAGAAGTGAAATTCAGCACCTCTTAAAAATAGTTCATTGTTAAATCTTCAAAAAAGAAATAGTCCCTTGTTGCCATTTATTCCAACCATGGCAGAAAACCGTTGTGGTTATGGGCAATATAAGGATAAGATATGTCAGATTGATTGTCCATTTCATACGTTATTCCCGCCTGAGGAGCCAAGAAGTAAAGCTAGGTATACACTATTAGCAGAGATATATAGTGAAGCCTACCTGCGACGGCTTTACACGGTTTTGCGACCAATCTAGCTACTCGAGCTCAAGCACTTGAGAATATTATGGGCGACGCAAGGCGTCGGACATTCAACACTCTAAGAGGATCCGAGGCTAGGATCCAAGAACTGCTAAACCATAATCCAAATCACGGACCTCCTCCTGCAGATCCGGCAGATCACAATATCTTGTAATGGTAATTCTTGTTTCTTAAGCTTAGATCGATCTATGTTTAACAAAAAACTAATGTCTCTAATTTCCACCCAAATTCAATTCTGCATCTTTAATTGTTATTTTTTTTTGTGCCTAGATTTAACAAACAAACAAGTAATGTTCCTTGAAACGCAGGTTCGTGTTCTTATGCTCAATTCTGGAGGCGCTTTTGAAGATATCAGTTAGAAATTGTTTGTATGTCTTTTGATGTACATGTTTTCGCTTTGGATTTGTCTTTGGATTGTTTTCAGACGTGATGTCAACAGGTGAATGTTGTTTTTTTTTCTTCATGAAATATCAAATAGCATGCATTCTATGTTAGTTTACAGTCAACCGTACACCTTGAGAGAAAAATCGTGTAATTTGATTGCAAATTCGTCTTTTGTTGGCGTAAATTCGAACCCTTATAGCAAACCCTAGTCAAATTAACTTGCAGGACGTGGATGAGGCTGCAATTTGATTTCAATTTTGTGCAAACCGTATCAACCCTTTTATGAGGCCACCTAAGCAACCCCAAAGTTTTCCTTTTAAATATACATAGATATAGATTACTAGGGGTAGGTTCAAATGTGCACCAATTTTTGGTTGTGAACGTGAGGACAACCGAGATCGTGACACGTAGCGGATGACTAGGCGCCACGTCATGTCCACGGCAGATGACAAGGCGCGATTCATGGGAGGGCATTGAATTAAAGGGGGGGACCACACTCAAAGCCGCCACGTGTCGCGCTCTCGATTGGCCTCATGTTCACAACCAAAAAATGGTTCACATTTAAACTTTCCTCTAGATTTACTATATCCTTACATGTATCAGGAAAAAAACATTCTTCTCCATATATAAAACAAAAGGTGTGTTGCCTCGGTGGTAAGGCAATTCTCACTTTGTAACCTTATTCAGGTGTTCGAATCAAAGCATCATCTTTTATTTTTTTATTCTATTATTATATTTACAATTTTGGTCCCTATGGTAGTACGGTTTTCTTAAAAATTTTATATTTTACCCCCTTAAACTAATATGTTTATTTAGTTTATGTCTTTTTAGTTTTCTATATTTCATTTTACATTTCAGTCATATTAACACATATAGTTACACATTGAATAAAATATGTTAAAAAAATACGTTTTTAATTTTAACAAATTACATCATTATAATCGTATCGTTGATACCTTCAAAATAAGCCTAATAATGAATATTCTTTGATCGAATTATTTTATTATATACTGTATATACTACGATTATATATGTATTTTTAACGTAACATATAATCGTATATTAAATAAAACACGCTAAAACAACTTTCAATACACGCACATACATCATAACCTGCAGCAACGCGCGACATTCACCAAAAAAGTATTTGATTAAGTTACAAATGGTCATTATAGTAGACTGGTTTTATATTTTGTATTCTCAAATTAAATAATTCACATTTTTTTACTTCTTACTTTATTTATTTTATCAATGTATTTTGTTTTATTGATTAATCACATATTATTGTAACTTTAATAAAAATAATAATCAAATAATTTCATTACAATATTGATAACTACATAATATTTTTTTCTTTCAAAAAGCTCTAGATTCAAATTGCTTAAAATTAATATTTTTATTTATTCTATCTTACTAACAACCGTAAATAACAACAATTAGGGCATCACTTTTTTGAATGTACATAAATTATTGAACATTTAAATAGTTGTATGAGTTCATGCTACTCTTAGTTTGTTTGTTTTTTTTTGTAAGGCAATAAACTCACACACGCACCTAGAGGTGCACATGACCGGATTTTTATCCGATCCGGATCGGATTTATACTAAACCGGTTTTTTTCGGATCTGTCAGAAACCGGTTTTGTTAGAAACCGGTTCGGATTTCAACCGGTTTTTTGAAAAAATCCATATCCGATGGAACCCGGGTTTTGGATCGGATTGAAACCGGTTTCCGGTGGAACCGGTCCACTATTGGGTCTTTTTTTGGGCTAGAAAATTCAGAAAATTCAATTGAAATCTAATCTGAATTGGTGTGGGCCGTGATTTTTTATGGGCCGTGAATTTTTTTAGGATTTCAGGCCCAACAGAGTAAGCTCACATAGACATTACCGGTTTGATTTGAAACCGGTTCGGTTTAAACCGGTTATCCGGTCAAACCGGATCGGATCCAATCCGGTTAAAATCCGGTTTGAAAAAAATCCGGTTTGAAAAAAATCCAATCCGGTTTGAAAAAAAAATCGGTTTTTATAAAACCGGATTCGGATAGTTTTTGCGCAAAATCGGATAACCGGATTTTCTGTGCACCTCGACGCACCCGCGGTATCCGGGCATCCAATTGGGCAGCACCGACTAATCCGCAGCGACTCGGCCCAGTCCCATAGACTGGACCCGCCCATGCACGACTAAGCCCTACCTATGATCGAGCTCACATGTCCATAGACTGGCATGCTCGTTACCTGGACCCGAAGGCCGGCCCAAAGTCTGGGTATCGCAGAAGTGCTACTCCCATGGTTAGAACTGAGACCAATTAATGGATACCATCCACTAGCCCCAAGCCTTTGCCACTTGAGCTACACCTCTTTGATTACTCTTAGTTTGTTTTGACGTAAATTACATAAGTAATCTTATATAACAATCTTTTATATGATTTTACTAAACCAAAAGTTTAGGATTAGTATACCCGTCGCAACTCACGGGCTATCCCACTCGTTTATTTTATGAAAAATGGTTATATACAGATTTTGGATCATTTTACATTAATTATTAAATCCAAACTAAGAATCTACCGCGCGCGATGTTGCGCGAAGGATCTTAAAGCTGGAAATGAAAGCTCGATGCAGAGACTATTAAGTGCGAATAATGTTATACTCTTCTAAACGTTAAGATGACATCAAGATTCAGTATTGCTAGGTATTAGTCCTAATAGGACAAACTGTATATACACGATCGAAAAACAACATCCGTTACAATATTAATAAATAGATACACCAATACCGATGATGCTACATTTCATCAAATCAGTTAATTGCAAGCCAAAACTAAAAATATATAAACCACGTGCTCCTTATACAAAGGCGGTAAGGGAGCACAATGGAAGATTAGGAAAAAATATGCAAAATCAAGCTCCAAGAAGAGAAAATATTCTCTAGAATAACAAAATAGCAATACAAGTATGAAGTAAAAAAGATAACTAACTAACATAACAGAAGAAAAAAAGCCATACCACTTGACTACACCCTTTAGGCTGCTTGCACCGGGAGGTGGGTTCCCAGCGGGTAGGAGGTTGGGAGAGCCGGCGGGTTCTTTGGGTTGGGTGCGCAACAAGGTAAACCGGCGGGTTGGGAGGGGCTGCGGCTTCTCCAAGCTGCTTTATTTGTGTGTGTTGTGTGTGTGTGTTGTGTGTGAGAGGGTTGGGTGTGTGTTGTAGAGGGTTATGGGAGGGTAAAGAGAGGGTTGACTAAAAGCTGATATGGCAGCTGATGTGGCATTAAAAAAGTGAGTGGGTTCAGTGGGTTCAGTGGGTTGGGTGCGTGTAGCCTTATCGCCACCAATCTGGAAAATTATCAACAAAATTTTAAACATGAAGCAAGATTATTGAAATGCATAATAAGTGCTGACTGCTGAAAATACAAAATAACATATTGAGGTTCTAAATTTCCTATAAAGACACGAGCGAAGGATCATGTGAGAAGTGGATCTGAAGTCTTGACCTCTTTTAATCTCATTCCCTCCCATGAAGTGTGCTTAGGAAGGGAATTGATCCGGTGCATCTCATCCTAACGTGCATCCATGTACATCCTAATAAACACTTGCACCCATTGCAAATGAGGCATCTTACATGTTATGTTGAAATTACATCCCAAAATAATTTTGTTTCAACAAATTAATCAGTGATTTTCTATATGGACAATTTGGTTACTGGGATTTGCTTATAATCATTGAAATTATTTTTTTCAACACCAACATTACTTGCCATCTCAATTAGTTGTATAGTTTTGAATAAGGTTTCATGAATCCCACAAACAACATAATAATCTCAACTCTTAATATTGATATTGTACAAAGGTTAGTTTATAAGCATCAATGGCAGCTAACAAATTGTAAGTTTTGACTATCAAAAACATATTCACCATTGACGATTGAGATACTCCAACTCCAACTATCGAATTCGAATTTGTCTTCTCCAAGTCTCTCCAATTATTTGTTTTATTATTTAGACAATAGATTAGGTATTAGGTTGGTTTTGCTGCTTATTGAGTAGATTGCAGAAAGAAAATTACAATGTTGTTGTAGTTATATATATATATCTATATATATATATGTATATATAATATCTTTGTGTTGTTTTTGATCAGATACACATAGATCCATGGAAAATACTAATATTCCAGACGATGTTGTTAGCAACATACTTTCCCGACTTTCTGCAAAACCTTTAATGCGATTCAGATGTGCATCTAAGCATTGGAATAGTCTTATTACAGATCCTGGCTTTATCAACTCCAGGTCACGCCGAATGATCCTAATGCCTTCTGGCCTAACCGGTCTTTACGCTTACGATCCCAAGCATCGGGATATCGTCAAGCTTACCTATCCTTTCGAACACCAAATATATAAATGTAAAATTATTGGAACATTATCGAATGGGGTAGTCATTTTGGTTCTTGAAAAGCATTACTTTGGTCCACGTACATGCATTCTCTACAATCCCTTAACTCGTGCCACCAAGAAACTTTTCGATCTACCTCGTCCATGTTGTGACGCGGATGCAGAAGAATGCGCATATGGATTTGGTCAGGGAAACATTATTATCATTAATCATGAGTGTTACAATCCCTCCAGAAACGAACATAATAAATGCAACATCTTTAGTCTTAAAACGGGTGCATGGACCGTGCCAAAAACCACCTTTACGGTTGGTGGTGAGTCTGGTTTCTTCGTGGATAATGTGGGCCTGTTTCTAAATGGATTTCTGCATTGGATTGAGTACGTGTGCATTGAGCACATGTTCAGCATTCTGGTTTTTGATGTTACGGAGATGGTACTTACACGGATGGATGGACCACGTGTATTGGTCGATGGTTATAACCAAAAATCTTCTGTTTTAGGTATGCTACACGGAAGACTTTGCCTGAGTAACATGTGGAGTAACGGATTCGACGTATGGGTCAAGGAACACAGTGAATGGTCCAAACAGTATTCGTTTGCGTTACCTTTTTATCAGAATGGATGCCCCAACTATCTAGATCTTTGTATCTTGGAAGAAGGAAGAATTTTGGTGAAAGATGGGGTTTCAAACCAAATCATTATGTGCCACCTTTTCGAAGACTACTACGACATTTTCAAATGTGCTAGTGAAATCCGAGTCATAAGTAGATATGGCATCGATGGAAGTGGTCACGATTTTGGAAAACCAGTTGAGTACGTTGAGAGTTTAGTTTCTCCTTCAGATATCTATCATGTTTGATAAAGATACTTATTATTTTTTATTTGTTAGTAGGTATCTGCTTTTTGATATTTGGATATTGACACATTTTATTATTATCTTTGTGTTTTTATTATGTTTTACTTTTTAGTATGTAATGACTTCAACTTTTTAAGTTTTTCAAATTACTTTCCCATATGTAAAATGTTTTAATCAAGTCTTTAAATGGTCCTTATCCAAAAAAAAGTCTTTAAATGGTTGTATATCTTTATATTAATGTTTAATTTTTATTTTGATTCTCAATACACGTCATTATTTTAGAAATATTTTGAAGTTGTAGTTAAGGATGGAAAAATATTTGATATTGATGGTTATTAGGGTGTTCCTTGATCTTTTTTTGTTTCTTTTTACGGTTTTCGTAGAATTCGATGCTACAAACATATATTTAACAAAATAAAAATGCTAATCGCATGGTCGGCTTAACTGTTAATCCAAAGTATGTAGTATGTCGATGCTTTTGATGTTCATCTTGTATAAATTGAGATAGTTAGGTGTATTTTGGTCTAAACTGTTAATCATCATGCAATATCCAAAGTATTGGTTGGATCTGAATACTATCAATCGCTCTATCAATATTAAAATTGTAGATTTGAGCATGTTAGAATTTTGAAAATCTTCTAGATCCCTGTTCAAACGGTGTGTCGGTCTTTGGCCTAGTCCCAATGGTGTGTCGGTCTTGGGCCTGATGGGGTCTATTTGGCCATCTATAAGACACCAGTTTTTTGGTCCGAAGTCAAGGCATGTGTATAACTTATTACGAACCTTTGTTAAGAAAACAATTCTCTTTGCTTGGTTCTTCGACATCTTTTATAAGATCTTAAGCAAGATCATATTTACTTCGTTAAATACCAATGCAAGAAAAAGAAATTTGATACAAGAATTAGGAAAACCACCTCTTAAGAATGACCAAATAAGACTTCATTTAGAAATCTACATGTTACAAAATACGAAAGTATTGTTTGACCTACCTATTTTCCCACCGATACATGTCGGTTTTATCTACACGTTAAAAAACGAATGATTTTGCATTCACTTTTTCATAATTCGTCAACAATTATTTGCTCTTACAAATGTCAATCATTTTTCTTTCCATTTTTATAACAACACTAAATAGTGCGGAAACCACAAAAGTAGTGGTGTACTGGTAAAGATCTAGGGGGATGTGGTAGTTTATCTCATCTATGTCGGGTTCGAGTCCAAACACTAGCATCATGTGGGTTAGGCTTAGTAAGAGACAACTGTAACTTAATTTCCAAATTGTCAATGATGTAGTCTAGGTAAATAGAAAATACTAGATGAAACTTTTAACAAAAAAACTAGTGTCATGAAAAGCAAAATGCGACCAACTCATGAAGTCAATTCATAGCTCTAACACAGGGACGGATCTAAAACTTTTTTCAGACGGTGGCACCATTTAACCATAAAGAACATATATAAAGAAAATTTTCATAAAATCTCTATTGGTCTAGTGGTTGGTTCATTGACTTTCAAAGGTAAAGTCTCAGGTTCAATTCTTGTTACAAGCAATTTTTTTATATAAACACTAAATATGAAATTAAAAGCAAAAATCTAAAAAAAATGTCTCTAATAGGACTTGAACCCATCACCCATGACCTCATGGTTACAAAGCAAGTAACTAACCAACTCAACCAAAGAGAACTTTCGTTTTCATTGTATTTTCAAAATATATATGGTGGCACACGACAAATTGATACGGTGGCACCATAATTTTTTACACTACGACGGAGGAATTTGACGGTGGCCCGTGCCACCGTGTGCCCCTCTTCAAATCCGTCCATGCTCTAACAGTATCTTTAACAACAATGCTAAAATATTAAAAATACTTTATTTTAAAGAAAATATAGCATAGTAGAGTATCAATATATGGATTCCCAAGAACAATTTGTAGGCTGTTTCAAAGTGAAGGAAAAGAGGTAGAAAACAGAAAAACCATTCTAAACTTATTAGGAGAGAGTATCATTTATGTTCCCTCCCAAATGTGGGAAGGGAAGGTTGGGAAAGAAAATCTGAAAGGACTCTAAAAAAATTTTACGACAAAAATACATTCATAAGGAAAAATGTGAAAAACAAATATAAAGGCTATATTTGTAAAAATGACCATGTAGCCAACAGTGTTGTGACGGATTGGTTATCGCTTGGGGGTTTATAGTGTCATAACCGAGTTCGAGTCTTCTCGTGCGCATGCCTGGGGACATTTAAGTGGGGCTATGTTTAACCCCCAAAATTGCCGGGGATTAGTCGGGCTTTGGCCCGGACACCCTTCAAAAAACAATGACTGTATATCGTATTGACAACTATATATATATATTATATATATATAGAGGAACAATCAAATACACACCAATGAATTCATACACACTTACACACCAATCATAGCCCTTGAAAATCAATAGAATTTTTGTATTTTCAAATTCCTTCCAAATTATGCAACTAATTAAAAGCTAATTTCTAAACTTAACATTTTAAACCCTAATATTATGCACCATTAGATTTGATTTTCAAGGGCTATGATTGGTGTGTAAGTATGTATGAATTCATTGGTGTGTATTTGATTTTCCCTCTATATATATATATATATATATCTAAGGGTGGGTTCAAATGTGAACCACTTTTTGGTTGTGAACGTGATGACAACCGAGAGCGCGACACGTGACGGATAACTATGCGCGATTCATGGAAAGGCATTGAATTAAAGGGGGGCCACACTCAAAGCCGCCTTTATTGACTAGTCTCCGCCACTTGTCGCACTCTCGGCTGTCCTCACGTTCACAACCAAAAAGTGGTTCACATTTGAACTTTCCTCTATATATCTATATCTATATATAAGTATGTATGTATATTTGTAGTTGTCTGAAGGTGTAAAAGCCTAATGACATAAACATATATAAAATTTGATTAGAAAACAATCCTACGGATAATATATTGATGTTCTTTTCAACTTCTAAGTTATAGCAAGGTAAATTGATGTTCTCCACACTTTTAAGTTCAAAGAACATCAATATATTACTCGAAAAGCAAAAACCCCACTTTGAGGTCTTTCACATAATGTAGAGGTTTTTCAGGTGAAGTTTTTCGTTAGTTTTTGCGTCATAGGATGTAACTGCACGATCTGTTGTTTCAGAAGTTTTTCGTATTTAATTTGTTTTAACTTTATAAAATTTTATAAAAGTCTCGTATTAATTAGTAATATTTTTTATATAAAGTTTTCATATTTAATTTTTATTTAAGTCGTTAATTTTTCTATAATAAGTTTTATATAAAATATATTCTTATTAAAATATTTAAAAGATTATGTATAATAAATACATGATTAATGCAGAAGTATTTTCTGGGTATAAATAAATATGTATTTATATTAATTTTGTTGTATTTATTTTTATAAATAAAAAACATAAATGATATAAAGTTAAAATGATGAGATCCTAAATTTTTTTTAAAAAACTTGGATAAGATTTTTTACATAATGAAAATATTTAAAGGTTTTTAAGGTGTTAAGGTGTTAATAATACGTAAAAAAAAACTTATGAAAGAACAGGGTAAAAACCCCATACATTATGGATGCTCTAGTAGGTAGAATTAAGTCTACGTGAAAGATTGATGAAGGGAGTGGTTGAACTAATTCTCCCTAATTTTAGGCACCCTAAGTAATCACTATAAGATATGTTTCCATATCTCCCAATTATATTAGCCGGAGAATAACTTCGAACGATCCCTCCCTCCCTCCTCGCCACCCACCGTCTTGCCACTCCTTGTGGTTGATATCTTCAACGATGGATGCTGCTAACAACAACAATAGATGCGGGTATGGTCAATATGCGGATCAAAATTTTGTGAGAATCGGGTGCGTTTTTTATAATCTTTTCCGTCAAATGAGCCTATTAGGTATATGTTGGGAGTAGACATTTATAGGAAGGACTATCTACGAAGACTGTTTATTGTCTATGCAAATAGTCAAGCTCAAAGGGAGGAGGCACTTCGCCACATCATGGGCGACGTTAGACGAAGAACAGTGTATCCGTTGGGAGGGTCCGCTCAGGGTATCCGACAACCCCAAAATCAATGGGGGATTCCTCTAGGTGCCAGTGACGATTTCTTCTAATATTTCACTCAAAAAAGATATGTTTGATAACATACCTTTTTGAGTGAAAGATTAGAAGAAATCGTCACCGACACTTGGATGAATCCCCCATTGATTTTGCAGTTGTTGGATTCTCGCCTCGGACCCTCCCAACGGATTTAGGGTTCTTCACCTAGCTGTCGGCGATGATGTGGCGAACTGTGTCATCCCTTAGCACTTGATTAGCGGCGTAGATGGTAAGCAACCTTTGTAGATAGTCGATCTTCCTTATAAATGTCAGCCACCCACATGTACCTAGCACGACTTCGAGGTTCATTTGGTAGGAAAAAATTATAAAAAACGCAACCAATTTCACAATTCTGATTGACGCACCGTACCCGCATCAGTTATTGTTGTTAGCGGCAGCCATGGTTGAGATCTTTGGAGAAAATAAAAGGGCGATGTATAGAGGAAAGTTCAAATGTGAATTCATCTTTTATTGTGAACGTGGGGACCAACAAAATTGTACCACGTGGTAATTTGAATCGGCGCCTAAGCTTTATTGAATAAAGCTTTATTCATTCAGTTTGAATACAAGCTTTATAATACAAGTTTTATTCAGTGTGAATAAAACATTCTATCTATGGTCTCAAACTCTTTATTTATGTCATCTGAGGTCTATCTAAGCCGATAGAAGTTCATTTCGTCATTTACCACGAGTTATTGTGTAAATGATTCGGGTGTTCACGAAGTTAAAACTTTACCCCGATTTGTGAATGGAATACGTGTTATACGTGTTTCTCGTATCTCCGCTTGTACTCTCTGCATTAAAAAGTGTACAGTTTAGTACTCAAACCATGTGGGTTTACTACCCAAAATTATGGTCTATATTCCATTCTACACACATATAGAGCATTCCCTTGGTTATTTTGAATGATCAACCGATTTAATCATCAAAGCACAAAGAAGCCCAAGTACGAAGCCTGCGCATGGTGAGTTCGAAGGTGGGTTCGAACTAGACCTCGAAGCTCGACCAAGCTGAAATTTGGGGGCAGGCCTGGCCCGAAAAAGCCCAGCATGAAAAAGCTCAACCGAGCCCTTTACAAACCCAAAGTCTGGGCCTTTATTATAGAAAACGGGCTTGAAAGGCTCGAACCGGGCCCTGAAAACTTATGTAGCAAAGTTAAGTAGATGAAGCCTGGCACAGCTCAGCCCAGCCCATAGACACAAGGTAGACCACTAGACTTTAGAGGTGGCCAAAATTAGTCTAGACTGGGCCCAAATCGGTCCCGGTCCCAAATAGTGTTTTTCTTAACCGGTCCTGTCTAGGCCCGGCCTCGACCAAAAAACGAAAGACCAGTTAAGCTTTATAAGGTGCAGTTATGAGAACTGGTCCCGGTCGCCTTCTTTTTATATACTTTTTTTGAACTTGGTTTTTAATTTATAAAAAAAAACTATTTGAAGAATTTGGCCAGCCAAATACATTAACAAATACATTTTTATTATAATACATTTAGAAGATACATTTTGATCTTCAATCAAATAAACTTAAAGAATACATTTAAAATATACCAAATAGAGGAAAGTTCAAATGTGAACCACTTTTTGGCTGTGAACGTGAGGATGGCCGAGAGCGCGACACGTGGCGGAGACTAGTCAATAAAGGGGGCTTTGAGTGTGGTCTCCCCCTTTAATTCAATGCCCTCCCATGAATCGCGTCTAGTCATCTGCCGTGGACCTGACGTGGCACTTGATCATCCGCCACGTGTTGGTTGTCCTCACGTTCACAACCAAAAAGTGGTTCACATTTGAACCCAACCCATACCAAATATATATATATATATATATAACCAGTTTAGGACCGAGGGTCCTAAGTTGATCCTGTTCGTGCGTCGGTCTTGGACCTGACCGGGCCTATTTGGCCATCTCCCTGACCGGGCCTATTCGGTCTCAGAACTTAGACATGCGTATGATTTATTACGATCTATGTTAAGAAAGCGATTGTCTCTTTGCTTGGTTCTTGGAGATTTTTTTAACAAGATGATATTTAGTTTGCTAAATACCAATGGAAGAAAAAGAAATTTAATACAAGAATAAGAAAAAACACCTCTTAAGAACGACCGAAGATGACTTCATTTGACGAATTATGAAAAATAAAATGCAAAATCATTCATTTTTAAGCATATATATATTTTCGTAGGACCAATACTTTTGTATTTTGTAACGAAAAAGAAATTTAATACAAGAATAAGAAAAAACACCTCTTAAGAACGACCGAAGATGACTTCATTTAGAAATCTACACGTTACAAAATACAAAAGTATTGGTCCTACGAAAATATATATATATGCTTAAAAATGAATGATTTTGCATTTTATTTTTCATAATTCGTCAAACAGTTATTTGTTCTTATAAATGTCAAACATATTTCTTTCCATTGTTATAACAGTGTGAGTTCATGTGAGAAGTGTTATTTTTTAGTGGAAAATATGAAAAGTATTTTTAAATTGATTACTTCTAATCAAATAATCCTTCCTTGAATTGTTGCTTAAAAGAGAATTGATCTGGTGCGTCTCGGTGTATCGTAATTATTACCTCCGTGCATCCCATCATAATGTTCGTTTATTCTCATTCAAACGTTGATAACCGTTTCTCACGCTTCTAATAGTAAAGAAAACAAAATGCAACTGACTCATGAAGTTAGTTTATTGCTCTAATAGCATCTCTAACAATAATGCTAAAATAGAAAATTTAATAATTTATTTTAAAGAAAATGCAGCATAGCATCTGAAGATGCTCGGAATATCGAAATTTCAGTATTAAAGATATATAAATAATATTCATATTTTTCCACCAATGTATTGAATTTAATGTTTTGGAGGAAGAAATAATATGTTATTAAATTAATTGAATATTTTAATGACATAATTAATGTTAGAATCTTTAAAATAGAGTAAATTGTTGAAAACTTGTAATTTTTCTAATTTTTAATAACTATTATATAAAATATGCAACATAACCGTTAAAGATGCTCTTACGATACTCGATTATGGATATCTGTTAAAATTATTGACATTTTTCATATATAAAGTTTTGTTAGAAAAGCGAAAATTTATTTGTTCTTTATTAGTCATCATGGTTTGACTTTTGATATCGAACGTACTTTTGTACACATATATCGTTTATTCTAGGATAAACTTCAAATTTGGTTTACGTGGTTTGTAAAAAATAACACTTTTCATCTATGTAGCTTTGAAATTACAAGATGACCTTTGTGGTTTCAAAAAAGTTTAAATATTGCTTCTTCTTTTAACGACTGTTGATGCTAAAAATCGCACCTACGGACGAGTTAAGGTTCGATTATGATGCTTATCCGGCGAGAGAAAGGAAACTTCAATAAATCGTGCACAAAACATATAAGGAAAAAGACACGAGATTTTGGTGACGCGGAAAACCCCATCGAGGGTAAAAACCGCGGCCGACTAAGAAATAGTCGACGTTGAACTATATATCACCAATAAGGGGTGATATCCTTCGTAGTACAATAGCATATCTTACATTACAATGAAGGTATAAACACAAGACGTGCGAAAGTAACTTATGTCGTAAGTACAAATATCGCATGTAAATACCGAAGTATAAAAGAAATTCGAAAGTAGATTCGGTTGTATCGGTTGTCGGGGGTCTTCCATCTAAGCTAGAGTGTCCTTTATATAGTGCAAAGGTTGTAGGTTGTAACCGCTTGACATTTAATGCTCTTGATGACAATAATTGTAACGGTCGTAACGGTAGTTATGCATTAATTGTGCTTTTAATCACGGTCGTCGGTTACATCTCTTTAATCCTGCATTAAACAGACATTAAAACGGCAGTTACAGGTTAGATAATCGCGATATTACGAAATCTTAAGACGGTCGTACGACATCTTAAGACGGTCGTACGACATCACCGTAAGACGAACGACTAAATCGTAAGATGATTGTTTCTGCTGTATTCGCTCTTAAGAACCTTGTCTAAATACAAGACTCGTCCTGTAATATTTGATCTTATAAGTTTGTCGGTCGGGCGTTTAGAATTTCACCATAACAATTAGCCCCCCAGATTTGAATTTCAAAGCTAGTTTGAATTTCAGATCTTCTTTCAAAGTCTCGACGATGCATGTAAATGCCAATTCCCTGTAGAAGCAAAAACACAGTGAAAAATGTTAGGAAAAACGCACGTAATTATTGAATTTTTTTCTCAAGGCGGGGTCCCACGGATGGCGCCAAATTGTTGATGCTAAAAATCGCACCTACGGACGAGTTAAGGTTCGATTATGATGCTTATCCGGCGAGAGAAAGGAAACTTCAATAAATCGTGCACAAAACATATAAGGAAAAAGACACGAGATTTTGGTGACGCGGAAAACCCCATCGAGGGTAAAAACCGCGGCCGACTAAGAAATAGTCGACGTTGAACTATATATCACCAATAAGGGGTGATATCCTTCGTAGTACAATAGCATATCTTACATTACAATGAAGGTATAAACACAAGACGTGCGAAAGTAACTTATGTCGTAAGTACAAATATCGCATGTAAATACCGAAGTATAAAAGAAATTCGAAAGTAGATTCGGTTGTATCGGTTGTCGGGGGTCTTCCATCTAAGCTAGAGTGTCCTTTATATAGTGCAAAGGTTGTAGGTTGTAACCGCTTGACATTTAATGCTCTTGATGACAATAATTGTAACGGTCGTAACGGTAGTTATGCATTAATTGTGCTTTTAATCACGGTCGTCGGTTACATCTCTTTAATCCTGCATTAAACAGACATTAAAACGGCAGTTACAGGTTAGATAATCGCGATATTACGAAATCTTAAAACGGTCGTACGACATCTTAAGACGGTCGTACGACATCACCGTAAGACGAACGACTAAATCGTAAGATGATTGTTTCTGCTGTATTCGCTCTTAAGAACCTTGTCTAAATACAAGACTCGTCCTGTAATATTTGATCTTATAAGTTTGTCGGTCGGGCGTTTAGAATTTCACCATAACAACGACTGTTCAAGTTTTTCAGTTAACTTATAGCATTTTCGCTCTATTTCTTTTTATCTTTTACTCTATCAAAGTTGATATTTTTGATTTTGGTCCTTGTGATTTTTTATTAGATAAAAGGATAAAAAAAAATATGATAAAGGATGAAAGTATCTCTCATTTAGTAGAATTTTTTAAATGATGGTTAACAGAAGGAACCAAACTCTAACTTTTCTATAAATGATCATATTATAATTTTGAAACAACAAGAATAAAAGTGTTGTTTTTGACTAACTATTGAAAAGATTGGTTATTAAAAGAATACCTTACCTAATGAAAATAAGTGAATTCATAGGCCTAAACAGGAAGGAAGTTAGGAAGTGCACATAAAGAAGTAAGTGCAAGTGAGAAACATGTGCTTTTATTCTTTTTTAATTAATGGGTGTGTATTTATATAGCAAATTATTTATTTAATCAACTTAAAACTTCAATGACATTTTTGGACTTTAAAGTCATTTATTTTTTTAAAGTAACCTCTTAAAACAAACTTATAAATTTCGAAAATTAAAAGGTTTGTAAACTTTAAATCATTTGTTTTATTTCTAAGAAAACGTCTGAAAATCTTCTATTCTCCCCTTAAATTTTAAGGGGTACACTATCCACCTCTTATTCTTTAGACGTAAATTTAAACTTCAAACCTTTTAAAAAACAAACGACACTTGAATTTATCTTACCTTAAACTGAACAAAAATCTAAATCATTTGTTAGACCAATTTTTTTTTAGAGTTTTGGGCAAGAAAATAGTTTATTTTAAATAAAAACCCAAAAATTTCTACTAATATTATTGATTCATAAAGTTATAAATTATTTTCATAATAATGTGACCAAGATATATAATTAACAAGTTAATTTAGGTAACTTGATGTAATTAATATGGTTATAATAATCAAACATGTGGCAGAAAAAAAAACCCATAGAAATTTATGAACCATTTTATCTTTCTTTTTTTGTACCATAACATTTCAACTTTTAATCTTTTTTATAAAGCAAGTTAGGTGCAATAAAAGATGTGTATACCTTTATTGTGACTTTTTGATGTGTGATATGGTAAAGTGTGGGATAGATTTGGGAAAAAAGAATCTTCTTTCTTATACTTAATGTGGTTGATCTTCTATTTTTCGTTTTCTTTTGGGTGTATAAAATGAAATAAAAGTACAAGAAAAACATAATTGTGTTGAAAAAAACAAAAATTAAACTTAAGTTTTTATTTTCAAATCCCTAAAACAAAAACAAAACATTTCCTGGGAAATAGGTAAAAATGGATGATATTTTATGTAGTATTATAAGTCAGCGGTATTTAGGAAAATAGTTTCTTTACTTTGTAGGTTATTAGAAAAACATATGTTGGATGTATTGAATACATTTGGTTTTGTTTGTCATGTGTATCTTAGTCAATGTTTTAAAAATCGATTTTTTAGTTGAACCGGTGTGATGATTGGTTTACGGTTCGACCGGTTCAACCGGTTCCAAGTTTTTATGTTTTTCCCATTTTCTTACATTTATATATTTATAAAACCGATAATTTGATATCTACAAATAAAAAAAATAAAAATATATATTACAATAAGTTTTACATTAATAAAAAAATATTAAAATAATAATAATAACAAGTTTTACACATAATATTTTTTTTAAACGGTTCAACTAGTTTTTTACCGGTTCGATCCATCGGTTCAACCACTAAACCGGTCGGTTAAATCCAGTTCTTAAAACAACATAAAACCGGTCACAATTGAACCGGTCCTTTCACCGGTTCCCGGTTCAACCGGTTCGACTGGGCCGGTTCAACCAGTTTTTCAAACACTGATCTTAGTCCATGTTTTGCAACTACAAACTATCCTCAGTTTAATAAACCATAAACTAGTTTTTTGAAAAACTATTTTAAATAAATTATTGGACTATTTTCCCTTATCTTTTTTTTTTACTTACAATTATGCGTTGTATTTAGATAAGTGTCCCTTATATCCTTTAGGTCATTTTATATTATATGAAGTTTATCAACATTTTTTTAAATGTTACTAGTTTATCAACTATCTATTTAAACAACAATTAGTTTGCCAACCATAGTCTTAAAATCAAAATCATTTTACAACAATATGCTCACTATGATGACCTTGGTTTTGTATACATAAAAAGACAAGACAAGATGCATTATAATCTGTTTCAATTGGCAACCATTTATTTTAATCACGTGAGTTAAAAAGAATATCAAATAATAATCCAGGAAAATGACATTGACATATACGACGGCATAACAAGAATACAATTAAGCTTACGGAACAATATAGAATCCAACAAAAGGTCATGTCATAAATAGTAAGAAACCATCGTTATAAAACATCCAATACGATTATGGCATTCAAGATTTCTGCATTTAGACTAATTAATAGCTTAATACAAAGAATCATAATTATAAAGATTTGTAATGGGGACAAGAATCATAAGAACCATTCATTGAACCATCAAAATCATGGTCTAAAACCAAAGAATGGAAAAAATTGATATGGCCAAAAAGGGTGGAAGATGTATAGTTTAAGATGGAGTTTTGGATGGTGGGGTTAATGTGCCCCTTATCCTCACATATCACACCCACCCACCCATTTATAATTAAAATAAAAAAAAGATCATATAAAAATAAAGTTACAAGACCTAAAATATCTAGATTTTAAAAATAAAAAGGATGGATCAATTTAATTTTATTTTCAATAATCTAAATAGGCCAAATGAAAATGAACACAAAATCATATATATACAAGGAGAGAAACCTAAAAAAAACTTTAAATATCATGAGAATAATCAAAATAAAGACTAATAAGAAGTTCATATAAGAATCTTTGACAAAATCGATTTAGAGATCCATATGTTTATAATCATATGAGTAATCTAAACCATCTATATTTGAAGATAAAAGGATGGATCAATTTAAATTATTATTTTTTAGTAAGCTACATAGGTTATGCTAAAAGTAAACAATATATATATATATATATATATATATGGATTTTCTTTTGTGAACAATAACTTTGGTGTGTACCTGTGAACCTAAGATAAAATTGAAATAATCAATGAAATTGGTTCATTAAATTGTTTAATATGATGAAATTATATTATATGATTCATTTTTTGTTGAAATTGTTACACATTTACGTAAAATCAAAAGGTTTCATACACTTTTTATTTTTTATGCAATTGTTTCATATATATGATTCGGTTCATTTCTTAACCGTGCAATTGATGTTAACCATGTTAACCGACAACCATTTGTAATTTCTTAACCGTGCAACGGTATCGTGGGGACCGCTGAGATCGTGTCACGTAACATATTCACTCTGAATAATCATGTATTATTTAGAGTGGGACCGCTGTGTTATTCACTCTAAATAACACATGATTATTCAGAGTGAATATGCTATGTGACATGCTCTCGGTTTGTCATTCGCAATGTAAAACGAGTTTTCATTTGAACCTGACCATGTATGTGTGTATGCGAACGTTATTTTACGACATAATAAAAAGTTATAACTTATAACTCCGTATAAGCTTCATTTAAATCACTCATTTAGATTCTTATCAATTCTCTAAATGAATGTAATAGATTTCATCAAATTTTTGCAGCAAATGTCGATGCACATAAGAGTTTATGCAATGTGTCAAATGAAGACTGTTTTTTCATGAAATAGTATGCATTCCATATTAGTGTATACTTTTAATATTAATTACAAATGCATCACATGTAACATTATAGCATAAAACCAATAATCATTAATACAATCCATTAATCAATCATATGAATGGTGATATCCAAATTAAAAGGCTAAATAATATAAGACTGTAAAAAGTAAATGTTAATAAAAGGTTCATGGTCTAAATCGCTAAAAAAATCAATTTAAGGATCATATATAAAGCCCATATAAATAATCTGTAATATTAATTATATATGCATCTTTAAATGATATATTTTTTTCTTTTCACATTTCACATATGAACATTATATTCGTAACCTTTTGTGATTTAGCTTTTCTATTTATACTGACCACCATTACTTGATTTTTATTTGATATATTAGTTGATTATAGAATTTAGAAAAATAAACATACACAAATAATCGGTATGTTTGTCTCAACTAATTATTTTAAAGATGAAATTTTGCGACATAGTTTTGTGATTTTGTGGTTAATTGGAGTTCGTATCGATTTCTTCATGTGGAACTAACATTAATGAGTTATGCAATTGAATAGTTTAAGTAAAGTAAGTGTTTAACACTTTATCCTTGACATCTCTATGCTATGTCATATATATGTATTTATCAGACTTTTGTTGTGTTTGGCAAACTAGCTGATAAGTTAGCTGGTATTCGATAAACTATCTGTTGGCTAATAAGGTAGCTTATGAATAAATTATGTTTGGCAAAAACTAGCTTATGAATATGTAAAATGACCAAAAAGGGTATCTTGAGGTCTAATAATTAATATTAATAAAGGTATAATTGGGAAAAAAAAACTACAAAAGCTCATGTAACGCTACTCCAACTAGTGTTTCAATAAACTAGTTTATGATCCATCCAAACATGTATTGACTTATAAGCTAGCTTATTTTTGCCTAATACAACATTTAAAAATAAGAATCCGAACATATAAGTGGTCCGGTGGTTTTATTTGTGGTCCAAGTATGGTTCAAGTTTTGGTTCGGTTGGTTTGGTGCTTGTGGGTTTGGTTCAAGTGTGGTTCGATGATCGTGGTTCTGGTTCAAATATCATGAGTCTGGTTGCTTGGACCTAGTATTAGGTGATAACTGTAACTGTTTTAGAAACTTGTAAGTTTAATTAGTTGATATTAAATAAAATTATTGCTTTTTATATAAGAGTACAATCTGAAAAGAAAAAAAAAACATCGAACTACTAGCCTACGAAAAGAAAAAAAGCTTTAAACTTGACATTATTAATTGACCACATATAATAAAATGATTTGTTTTGATCAATTAGACTTGGCTATTTTTGTTGCCACTTGTTTCATTTATATATTTTTATTTAATATAAAAAGAATCAATATTTACTCAAAAATGGAACATAATATTGGAATATTCTAAGTTGATGGTGTAGAGGTGCACATACCATCTTTCATGATCTTTCTTTATGATAATGATTTTTTTTAAATTTAAAATTCTGATTTTTGTTTAGATAAGGACATTATAGAAGAAAACAAGATTGCACACATTTATATCAATTAAATTCATCATTTATTTGATTTTAAAATTCAATAAATGAAGACAAATAATTGTTACCTTATCATCCATTTGTTATCAACTAGCATTAATTATATACATGTACACATAAATGCATACATATACAAAATGCAACCGACTCATAAGTCAATTTATAGTTCTAACTTCTAAAATTTAAACAAGAATACTTAATTTATAAAAATACAATAAAAAATACGAGTCATATAATTAATTAATTTAAAAAATACCAAAAATAAAAAATGAAAGATAATCCTTGAAATCAAAATAAATACTATGTTTAAATTGGATAAATTCTTAAAGATCTCTTGTTTTAGATCTATTTATTTTTAGATTTAATAAATTCATATTTGTTATAATTTAAAGAATTTTATCAACTTCATTATGCAAACTAAACATCTCTAATGAATTTAAACAAATTAATTTGTCATTCGAATTTCATCAAATTCTTTTGAATTCTGCGAAGTAAATAACCCTTTATTCTTTGTTAATGTAAGTGATCGTAATCCAGTACCACACTACACAAGATCGTTCAAAACATAAAATACTACTAATCCTTAACAAGAAAACAATTATAGATCAAGCTCTTACCTAAATATGACGAGTAACTCTTGAAACCATTATGTTTTTTTTTCTTTTTACGTATAACATGTAGCAAGATCAAATAATTGACTCCATTGAGTATAACATATATTTTTATAGTAGCAAGATCAAATAATTGACTCCATTGAGTTTACCACTATCAAAGTTGTTCTCTCTCTGATATTCTCATACGGGATTCAAGTAAACAAAATACGAGAATGAGTTCAGATTTTGTTAAACTTCATTCAAGTAAACAAAGTTGCTCTCTCTTTATTCTCTAGTCTCTTTCACACATGTTAATTTGAGTATGTTTTGCATCCTTCAATTGAATCCAAAGATTTCACTTAATAACGCTCTAACTCTTTGATCTATCTAAAATTGGAGGGTTACACTTTATGGCCAATTTCTATTGAGAAGACTAATGGAACCCCACAAGCCCATCTTTGAGACTTAGAACAATCTTGTAAATCAAGTTGGTTTTTTTATTATTATAATAGGTCAATTAACATGTACTGTAGTTTCATTTGACACTTTATTTTCACCTGTTTCAATAGACTCAACACATGCCTTTACGAATATCATCTAAAAGGTGTTTTTTTTTTTTAAAATATCTCAGAGGATATCAGGGATTTCTTTTATACAATGTGTTATGAAATGAACCTTGACCATTATTCCTATTGTTAGTATCAATTTTCTCATTAAATCCTTCAAAGGTTGTGATAGTGCTTTCCAACTTGCTACAATCCCATGCTCTAAAGCAAAAGCTAGGCATTAATGATCTTGTCATCAACCTCAAACTAAGGGTATATATCAAAAAGTATACTTAAACTGCTTATTATGTTATAACAACAGATAAATATAATAATAATATAACATATAGTGATTAAACGTTTTATTCCATCGTATTGAATATATTCAAATATTTGTGATATTTTACCTTTTTAATTTAATTTTCAATAGTGGATGATGGAAAAATAACCTTGGATTTGTTCACTTCATGTTGTTTTTCAATTCCACTAGTATTCACAAGCCAATAATGCAAAACTTTTACGTCATTTAGAATTAATATATTGTTTTTAGTGTTTATGCATTTAAAAAGACGCATATATCCAAGTATTATTTATATTATTAGTTGTATAATTGTATAACTTGTAACACATAAATGTGTCATTTGTTTTCATATGTTTGTCAAAAGATGCTACTTAGGCTAGAATCTAACTAACACTTAATATTATAGGGGCATTCATAATTCACCATTAAAAACACTACAAAGACTAAAATAAACGTGTTTTGTACTTCAATCCATTATTATAATACCAAAAATGAAAAACTAGAGGTAGCTAATGTTGGGCTTTAAATTTGGAGGTAAAAATGTTGGCTCTGTTTACAAATGTTAATATTATGATGAATATATATATATATATATATTAAATATACAGGAAAGTTCAAATGTGAACCACTTTTTGGTTGTGAACGTGAGGACAACCGAGAGCGCGACACGTGGCGACTTTGAGTGTGGTCCCCCTCTTTAATTCAATGCCCTCCCATGAATCGCGCCTAGTCATCCGCCGTGAGTCTGACGTGGCGTCTAGTCATCCGCCACGTGTCACGCTCTCGGTTGTCCTCACGTTCACAACCAAAAAGTGGTTCACATTTGAACTCACTCTTATAGAGGAAAGTTCAAATGTGAACCACTTTTTGGTTGTGAACGTGAGGACAACCGAGAGCGAGACATGTGGCAGCTTTGAGTGTGGTCCCCCTCTTTAATTCAATGCCCTCCCATGAATCGCGCCTAGTCATCCGCCGTGGACTTGACGTGGCGCCTAGTCATCCGCCATGTGTCGCACTCTCGGTTGTCCTCACGTTCACAACCAAAAAGTGGTTCACATTTGAACCCACCCCCCACCCCTATATATATATATATATAAATGACAGCCGGAAGAGATTTATTAAATATTAGTAAGATGCTAGCAAAAAGTACAGAGAGCAACAAAACTTAAGCATTACAAAGAAGCAAGGACATGGAACACCAGTTCTGTCAAGAAAACTTCCTATTACCTCTAGCAATTAGCCAAGAAAAAGAAAATCCTTATATTAGAATAAACATCTGATGAAGCGAGCTCCTGTTTTTGTCATGAACGATTTCATTTCCCGTCCGCCAAACTTGCTAGAAGAAAATATAAATAATACTTGAGAAGATTTGCAATTACGATGAATATATATGGTGTAATATATATCAATAGTTTAATATGATAAACAATATTTGTATTAGGTTCATAATCTAGTTATTTTATGTTTTAAAATTATAAAATATATTTAATTAATCTAATTTTTAATAAACATTGGAATTTTGTAAAAAACAAGAAATATGAATAATGTTGTTATGATTTTAGTCGATGAAACAAAAATGTTAATAACGTTATTGCCCATAATGGTATATTAGGCCGAGAGTACCACTACTTGGATAGGAGGGTAGGTTCAATGTCCAAGTCAGTGGACATGAAGGTTGATGCTATGGGGTAAGCGGGCAAGCCGTTGCGAGTAAAGGGATGGAAGCCCGATCAACCCGCCTCTTTCTATCTCTTAAAATAATAATAAAAATATCAGAGGGTATGAAATGTTAGTGGTACTCCCCTTCAGGTTCAGGAGGGTAGGAAAGAAAAAATCTAATGTAACGCTGAGATACATAAGAGTACGATGATATAAAATGTTAGTGGTACTCATGGTCTTAGATATACAAATAAAGAACTATATGTAATATGTTAAATCAAATATTATACTTCTATTATTAAGAGAAAAACGTTTAGGTTCCCATGGAAAGCTGAGTTAACGTGAAAAATAGTTATCAATCGTTGGATGCACATTAAAATAATATATATATATATATATACACACCAAGATAAGATACATTGAAATGCACCCAATCAAACACAATTTTACGAATGAAATTGAGATTGAGGCTGTGTTTGGCAAGCATAAGCTAGCTGATAAGCTAGTCCATCGAAACATGTATCAGGAAGCTAGCTTATAAGCTAGCTTTTTGAAATGCTACTTTGAATAGCTTATGAGGAGCTTATTGTAGCTTTTTCCAATTATACTCTTATTAATATTAATTATTAAATTTAAAGATATTCTTTTTGGTCATTTTACATACTCATAAGCTAGTTTTTATCAAACATAATTTGTTCATAAGCTAGCTTATCAGCTACTAGCAAGCTTATCAATCAACAGTTAGCTTATCAGCTACCAGGTCAACTTCTTATACCAACATTTTCCTAAATAAATATTTATTTAGCTTTTTAACGACAAATGGAAAAGAAATAAAATTATGATGAATAAATAAGAAGAGAAATTAAAATTAGAGAGAAATACGAAAAAGTAGATCAATCAAATGAACGGTGATGATTAGAGAGGTATACAGTAGACTAATGGTCATGCGTAACATCTAAGCCAACCCCCTGAGAGAGAAGTCATGCTATTATAACAACTACTTACCTATCAATCTCACAAATTTGTTTAATCCAATTCACACACACACACACAAAAACACACACACACTTTCTCTCTCTACATCTAGAGAGAGAAAATGGCGATTGCGCCTGGAAAGTGCTCGGAGGCTGCTTCCGGTGCCGGCGGAGCAGCAACCGGCGGTGCAACCTTCTCATCTGCTATGAACAACAACGACGGAGGAATCGCCGGAAAAGGTATCATGCTGTTTGGAGTTAGATTGATGGAAGGCGGTGGTGGTGGAGGAGGAGGTTCGTCGTTTAGGAAGAGTGTTAGCATGAATAATTTAGCTCAGTTCGACGAACAACCTCATGATTCTAACGTCGATGCCGCTGGATATGCCTCCGATGACGTCGTTCATCCGTCGGCTCGCAGCCGCGAGCGTAAGAGAGGTAAACTCTTCAATCTCAACCGATCGATTCGTACAGTAGTTGATAATATTCGTATAAAATGATCTTCTCGTGTGATTTAGGTTTTGTGAATTTGTTCATTTTGATTGATTTTGAGTTCAATACGAGTACGTACCTGTGAATTGTGATTTAGTTTTCGTCGTTCGTCAATTTATTCATTTTGATTGATTTCGAGTTGAATAGGAATACTGATTTAGTTTTCGTCATTCGTGAATTTACTTATTTTGATTGATTTTGAGTTTAATAGGAGTAATCTGTGATTCAGTTTTCGTCATTCTGTCAATTTGTTCATTTTGATCGATTTTGAGTTGAATAGGAGTAATCTGTGATTTCGTTTTCGTCAGTCGTCAATTTATTTTGATTGATTTTGAGTTGAAATAGGAGTAATCTGTGATTTAGTTTTCTTCATTCGTCAATTTGTGTATTTTGATTGATTTTGAGTTGAATCGGAGCACCTGTGATTTAGTTTTCGTCATTCGTCATTCATCAATTTGTTTATTTTGATTGATTTTGAGTTGAATAGCCGAATAGGAGTAATTTTATTTTATTATTATTATCTTTTAGAACGGAGTAATTAATCTGTGATTTAGTTTTCGGTCATTTGTGAATTTGTTCATTTTGATTGAATTTGAGATGAATTGAATAGGAGTACCGTGGACGGAGGAGGAGCACCGGCTATTTTTGGTGGGATTACAGAAGGTAGGGAAAGGAGACTGGAGAGGAATTTCTAGAAACTTCGTGAAGACACGAACGCCGACTCAGGTGGCTAGCCACGCTCAGAAGTACTTTCTCCGCCGGACCAACCACAATAGGCGACGCCGGAGATCCAGCCTGTTTGACATTACCACCGATACGGTACCATTTAGCATTTACTTCATTTATCTATTTGTTTCCTTTAATTTCAATTATTTATCGTTCTTCATTTAGGTCTATAATCTAAAATTAAATTTTAATTAAATCTATGAATAGACATATATATTGGAAAAATGGTTTTATATACATGAAAGTGTCATAATTTGTTAAAATCGTATTATTTGAAAGTATCTTTTAAGGTTATGTTTGAGAAGTTAGGTGATAGTTGATAAATTATGTTGGGGTATAATCAGAGAGGGCTATAAAAAGCTTTTAAAATGCTATTTCAACTAAGTTTCAATAAGCTAGCTTATAAGCTAATTTATGGTATATTCAAACATGTACTAGCTTATCAACTAGCTTATTTTTGCTAAACTTATGTATTGTTTGGTAAAAATAAGTTAGCGCTTATTAATCGGCTTATAAGTCATGTACATGTTTGGATGGACTATAAACGAGCTTTTTGAAAAACTATTCTCATTAGTGTTTTGGTGACTTATGGGATTTGTTATTTTTTTTATTCCATGTAAACCCTTGCTAAGTTTTACGTTACCAATTTTTTAACATGTATTTTTTTGTCATTTTATAGTTGTAAGCTATCATATCAACTTGTTTTGTCAAATGCAATTTATTCATCAACTAGCTTATCATTCGTAAGCTAGGTTAAACTAGCTGATAAGCTAGCTTATGAACAATTTATGTTTGGCTAAAACTAGCTTATGAGTACGTAAAAATGACAAAAAAAATGATATCTTTGAATTTAATAGTTAATATTAATAAGACTATAATTGGAAAAAGCTACAAAAAACTCTCTATAAGCTACTCAAAGTAGTGTTTGAAAAAGCTAATTTATGGTACATGTTTGGATGGACTACCTTATAAGTTGGCTTATCAAATGACTTGTTTTTGCCAACCATAGCCTAAGCCTAGGTGTGAAAGGTTGTTATGTGTGTTTAAATAATCAAATAATTTGAATGGTCATGATTTACTCCAACAATATATAAATCACCTAATCCATCAAATATTCAGAAAATCATTTATTATCCGTTTATTTGGATCTTTACACTTGAACTAACTGCTTCAAAATTAAGCAACCCAGCGAATCATACGGCGGAAAACCTTAAAATAATCTAATATTTAAGAACTTAATAATTTTACTTTAAGACCATATCAGGACTCATTTATCTATTAATATAACCTTTAGTACCAAAACTAAATTAGCACATGATGCCGACATAACTATTGAATTAATAATAATTACGATTCTTGATAAAACTAAAAGAATAATTAAAAAGCAACAAGTGATTTGCAATAGGTACAGCATATATACTATTTACTTTGTTTTGAATGTGCTTAAATAAATAAAAAAACTTAAGGTAGTCAAAGAAAGTGTTTTTATGATGCTTTTCCTTTAAGTAATTTCCACAATTGTTATATTCTTATAAGTGCATTTGTTAAATGGGCGTTTGAGATTGCTTATTTGAAGGTGTTTATGACTTATTTTATTTGAAAAAAGCATAAGTTACTTTTAAGTGTTTGGAGGGTGGTTTAAGAAAGTTGTTTATGACTTTTCAAAAAACTAACAAGTAGTCTACAAAAAGTTGTTTCATTTTAACTTTTGCAAAACAACTTAGGACTCTTTAAAACCAAATGACCTTTTTACCTTATTTTAATAGAACTCTCACATCTCATCTTTTTCACGTGTACCCTCTTTTGGTCATTTTACACAAATAAACAATTCTAAACACTTTGTATAAAACTCTCTTTCACACCACATAAATTGATTAACAATTACCAAAAAGAATAAGTTGTTTTAGACAAGTAACCTCAAACAACCGTTATATAAATTCAAAATGTGCATTATTTAAGATATTTAACAGTAAACATGGGTCCTGTCAAACCTTTTGTGGTCATGATGGCTCATGGGCTATACAACATCGGGCCATTTATGATTCCTAAACCACCAGAAAACTTATGGCTGAAAAATAAATAAATGTTAGTGGTATTGACCTAGAGGTTATCTTTTTTATATGTTGGGATTCCCCTAATTTCATATCTTATAAAATATGAAATGATTGGTTATTATCACTTGTCATAAAAGTTGACATGGATGGATGGATTCTTCTGGACAACAAAGATCATCACCTCCTCCAACTACTTATGTGAATGGAGTTCATCCACACAAATATCCAATCTCTTATCGAGTTAAGTGTACCTATAGTTAATAGTCCCCACATTCCACCTTTAATTGTGTAATCGTACCCACGATCAGGGTGGATCTATTCATGCCCAATCAGTGTCCTATGTACCTGTTTAACTCAATTTTGTTAAAAGAATTAGGGTGAAAAGTGGAGTTACTAAATTTTTAGTGGAGTTGTGGATATTAGAAAATATAAGGAACACTAACCAAAAAAATAAAAAAGTCCACTAAAATCAAGTAAAAGACCCTGAAAATCTCTTGAAATCAACAAAATACTTAAAAAATCCCTTGAATGAAAGAGAGTATTTGGTCAAAACATGAACCCTCTACTAGCATCCTCTCCAACACAGAAAACTAAAAAGTCAATATCCAAAAATAATAACCTCATCTTTAACAAATTTTCTGTTTTAAAGATTATCGAGTTAATTATATTATTAAAATATTTAACATGACTAATAAAATATTATTTATCCCCCATAAATATTTAAATGAAAATATTGGTAGAATATAACATAAGTCATTTCTCTATCATATGGAATCATTTTTTTTTTGTTGAGAAGTCTCTAAATTTGGAAAAGATATTGAGGAATCTTTTGGAGCAAAAAAACCGAGATCTCCATTTTTGGAGAAACTATTAAGATGTTCTAAGTCACTTGAAATAACTTCTTACATATGGTCCTTGGGGATGTGCGGGGCCAAGTTAAGATTGCTGAAAATCAACAATTCTTTGCCACACTATAAAAGATATTAGTCAAAACTCATTACGACCAATGTTTTTACGCTTCTATATATCATTTACTTATAATAGCTTAGTATTAGATGGTCGAGTGTATTGTGTATATATCTATATATATAAATGGTAATTAATAAATTATTTATTTGGATGATGCAGTACATGAGTTCATCAATGGATGATAATCAAAACGCACCACCACCGAATCCAAAACACGAGTTGGAAAAATACCCTCTCTCATCACCTTTCCCAGCCAGGCTACAACTTACCGGAGATCATAATATCCCTATAGAGAGCCTCACACTTGGACGTAAACCAGTGATTAGCAAGACATTAGGAAATGCAATGCCTCCTATCCCCCCAATACCCCCATCCATGAAAATGGCCAAACTCAACCTAAGCACTGCAGACGATCATGACCACCACCAACCACCATTACCCTTAACGCTAAACCTCTCAACCTCGACATCCTCTGACCAACAATCTTCGTCATCGTCATCCTCAACCACGCGACACACGGTGGCCAATTTTCAAGAAATATCTGGTAGCTTTAGTAGCGGGAATGGGGATAGTATTATTAGTGTCGCGTGAGCACATAATATATGATCATTAAAATGTTATAATGATGAATAACTTGGGAGTGTTGATTTGTATGTGTAAATTAAAGGGAGGGAAGAAGGGATTTATTTTAGTATAAATTAAGTTTGGATTAGGTTTTAGGAATGGGATGTTAATTAGTTAAAGGTAGTTATATATTGAAAGATTTGTATGGTTGATTTTTTCTTGTTTTTGACATGGTTAAAAACATTAAAAATATAAACATATATTTCATGTGTGGAATGAAGACGTGACTTTAATTTCAAATGTTGGGAGGTCCATCAACAGTGCTGGCTCTTTAGTTGTTTTTTAAAATAACATTTGAATGGATAAAATTATCTACGTGGGTTAATTTATCTATATAGATTCAAAAGGTTTTGTTAGAATTTTTTAACGAGGAGTGATAGATTTGGAAAAAAAAAACTTGGCTTTCTGTATAAAGCTCTACCGTATACCATTAAGTCACTACCAAATGGTCGTATATAACTGACGAATAAGTGGCGAATCTCATTAAGCTAGTAACAAACAATCCGAAAGTCATTTAGTTAGTTTTTCTTAGAACCTATACATAATTATATTACAATAAAAGATTTTGGAGATATTTTTGTTACATTTGCTTTTCTATTAGAAGGGATAGAAGAATAGAGAGATGGTTAAAATCTTTCAAATTTATAGAGAAATATCTAAAACTTAATATTTACGATATAATTGTTTAAGTTTTTCTCATCAATAGAAAACATTGAAATTAAACGTTTAGAAGATAAAAACAACATTCTATTAAATGTATTGAGTATATCGTAATAATATAATTAAGATAGAATCTTTAAAATATAGTAAAGTATAAATTTTTTCCTTTTTTTATAATAAAATCTTTTAGACTGTTAGAGGCTTCGAGCATCTTCCACAAATTTCTTAAAATTTTCTCAAAATAAGGAACTAGAAGTTAAAACCTACAAAAAAGTTGCACTCATTTTCCAAACGAATTTCCTATCTTAAAGAATATATTGATTATCATATTAAAATATTTTATTTGGTTTTACAAAAATATCATTTCTTCTTTTAAATACTTCATTTTAATTTTTCTATTAATAAAAATATATTAAAAAATATTTACGTCATATGTAATCATTTTGGACATGCTTCATGTTTAGAGAAATATATCTCCTTTTTTTCTTGATTTTAAGATAGTTCTAGAGAATTTGTAAAGTATAAAACTACTCAAAATTTCCATTTTTCATATTTTTTGTTGTTTTTTTTAATATATCTATTCCTAGTTTCCTACTACCACTTGGCGATTTCATTATGGGTTGGTAATTTATGTTTAGAGGTGTTGGGCTTAATTGAATTTTATATACCCAAATTATGTCGTGGGCCAAGCCCAAGAGTACAAATAACCGGAACCCAAATTAGTAAATTACCCTATCATTTTACAAACATTACCTTATTTTACAAACTATCATGTGTTTTTGAAGGATCTAAAAGGTCAATGTATTTTTTTTAGGATGTCCGAGCCAAAGCTCGACTAATCCATGATAATTTTGGAGGTTAAACATGATCCCACTTAAATGTTCTTAGACATGCGTACGAAAAGGCTCAAACTCGGTTAAGACGCTATGAGCCCCCGAGCGATAACCAATCCGCCACAACACTCATGTTGGTCTTATACGTTGATCTAAATATAATATTGATATGTTGATATGCCTATCTTATATAGTTATATTCACGTTCCACTCATGTCTTTTAATCACATAATATATGTAAATAAAGAAAGGAAGTGAATATGAATTAAATAAATATAAAATAATATAAGAATATGACGTGTCATGAATTTATTGGTGGGACATAAATAAGATGCACGATTTTAAGACATGTGATTTTTATCAACATAGAATACTTGTACACAATATAACTCACATTTTCAAATCAAGCCTCACCAAAGCGGTAGTGGGGTCTTTGGGTTCATAGGATGTTAGGGGTTCAAACTCACCAAATGTGAGGTTGGGGTGTGTATTTGTTTGTTACATTTGCTGTGTATAAATATTATGTACTTTTAAAAGAAAACTTACATATAATCATAAGACAAATATTTTAACGGTATCCAGTTTATTGTTATATTATGATCTTTTTTAAAGTCAATAGTTCAATCCTTACCAAAGATTATTATTTATGCATGAAAAGTTTCTTCCGGAAAATCATAAAAAAAATCTAGATCTACCGATAATCTGATATATACCATGGAGTCGATTACTCTTTGGTACTTCATCTAAAATATTGGTTTAGAACTATCGGTTCTCATCTAAAAACGAATCAATTGTTTTGTGAAAAAACCCACATTTATCGATGGATATCTTTTTTACTCGGCAAGTGTATGTGTCGGGACAATCAAACTATCTTACGAGTTCGTGTAAAACATCGGATAAATCCTTCGCAATCTTAAATAGACTTGAACTGTTGACCTATTAAAAGAAACCTCGCATATCGAAGATATATTACAATTGACGCGACCCCTCGATGTGGATGGCAACATTTGATGTTAATCGAAAAAGTCAACTTTATAAACAAATTAAATTTAAAAAAGTTACCATTTAATACACAAACTACAAATTCATTAAGAGCTCAATCACCTTTCTATATGTATTCCCAATCCAACAATCAAATCGACAATATTCATAAATTCAACAATCTGATTTCATGAAAACCAGTAACCAACCACACTTCACCAGAAACCCGCCTTAACGAAAACGAGGCGGCGGCAGTGGTGGCGGTGGCGGCAGCACCAGCGGAACATAATCGTGTCGATTCCGTTCATGGAACCTCTTAATGTAATCCGAAACCTTAAGATTCGTGACCGAATCGTTCAGCTTATCCGCTCTTTCAATTTCATGGTGGTTGTTTCCCTCTATCATGACGCTTCCACCATCTAAACCGCCCGACTGGTGGCCGTTTGGCGGTGGTTTCCAGTGGTTCGGTTGTTTCTCCGGTGGAGAATAAGAACTACTTGATCTAAAGTCGTTTACGGGTAGCGGGAAAGACGAGAATTTGAGGAAGTTTTTCATCATGTGCATAAGCTTCTCACATGAAGATCTCTTCTTTTGACTAGAATCGATCTTCATGTTTTGAAGTGGAATCGAGTGATACAAATCAAAACCCCGGATGGGTATTTATATAACTTGAGATTGGGAAATTTCGTATACGAAAAGAGATCGATAAAAAGAATGGGAATTGTTCCGTGGGGTATATCGTATGAAAGAGCTATTGATTGGAGTTTGAAAAGTTGGTGCCTTTCGTTTGTCGATTTGTTGAGAAATGAATGTGAAAGGGAGAGGAATAAACTTTTGAAAACGACGGTTCTTTTGTGAACTAAAACTATTTCTTTAAGTACTGAAATCTGTTGTCATCTATTTATTAACACATCTGATAGTAACTCAAACTCAAGACATAGCCAACTGAACTAAAAAGTTCTTGGTATGTAACCGAACTGGAGAAAGATTTTACTGTTTTAATTTGATATAGATAGTTTAGTAATTTACGATTATTTTAGCATTTCTTTATTCGACCTATTTCAGTTGGATCCTACCATATCTTAAAGTAACAAATTTGTAGTGTATTGTTCCAAACAACCACAAAAGTTAGTGCATTAATATATTTTGGACTCTTAACACATGATTCAAGCCTTATATTCTTGAAAAAAGAAATATTAATATATGAGATTGGTGATAAAGGGGGTATAGTTTTTCCTAAAGTACCTGATTCCCATGGACTATGCAGGGAGATTGAGTTGTCATCTTGCAAATATAAATGATTGAAATTTTAATAATAGTAAACACAAACATGTGTTAGAATTCTAAACTAAACAAACCTTGTAAATCCAATATAAAATAAGATCTAAAAATGATATAATATAAATAATTATTCTTTTATCTAAAGAAATAAAGAGAATGTTTCCATTAAGTATTTAAAATACTGAGGTATAGATGATGAATAATTGAAAACCGAATTGGATGTTGGAACAATTTTCATGGGTATTATGAAATTTATTCAAATTTGCACTCTTTTTTTAGGTAGAAAAACAAGAGAAAAATAAGTGTTCTGAAAGGCTTACGGATAGCTGTTGTGGCATGTTGTTATGGCTCAAGGTTTGTATCTGACGTCACGTTTAGAACGTTGCACGCCATGATCTAATGTGCCGTTTTTATCTGATATTTGATTTTTCTCATCTTTTTAATGTCTTGCATGTTAATTTTTAATACATAACTCAATTTAAATTGTTTAATATCATTAACTCATTGAATAATAGTTGATAACGTATTTTTGTTATATATGATATAGAGATTTACCACCATTAACACAAATTCAAAAACGACCAGGCCTCGTCCAGGAGAGCTTGAGACTTGATATTGTCACCATGTCAAATCCTATGCTCTTTAGAACTTTGAGAAGAAAAACCAATTTTTTCTTTTCGTATGTAATATGTATAGATGTGACTTAAAATACTTTTTAAAAATAGGCAGTTATTAGCGGTCATCAAGATTTACCCGGTAGTTGTGAGAGATTACAAAGCAGTTAAAAGCATTTAGCACGACACTCACAGATCAACATATGTGAGAGTGGTCGCCAATCAACATCAATAAGAACATTCGTTGATTCGTGCCTTCAAAGCTCTCAATAATAAGTGCCAAACTCAGGCACCGATGCCAAACTCATAAAGCCGTCGTTGGAGGTAGGCATTGTAGAAGTGGTTTTTGTTGGAATCTGTTTTTATTACTTAAAAGAGTTGGTTAGTCGTCTAGTAACAACTAAAAACACAACTTTATTCGATAAACGAAGAACAAAGAATTTAATAATTGGAATCACTAAATAGTGATGCATGCATTGTTATAGCATATCGAAACCTAAAGGTTCTTTCTTGACTTAATTACAAAGATTCGGTTGAAAGCAACAACATTGTCACCTCCTTAGGCTACCCACACCCAACCCTCCCAACCCTTTTACTTTTTTAATGCCACATTAGCTGACACATCAGCTTTTTCCCAACCCTCTCTTTACCCTCCCATAACCCTCTACAACTCTTACCCAACCCTCTCAACCCTTTCACACACAACACACACATAAATAGCGGCTTTCTTAAAACCGCCAAGGCTTCAACCCGCCGGCTACCATGGGGTTGCACCCTACCCTGCGGGTGTTTTTGAAGCTGGCGGCTCAGCCCGCTGGAACCCACAGCCATCGCTGCGTGTGGCCTTATAGATATCAGATCTCACAAGGAGAGCTACTCCCTAACCCCACCATACAACAATCTTCATCGATCATCGGTTTCAAGTTAGCTTATACAAGTGTGCACTCCATATCTCCTTACTCATGTGATAGTTTGACCAAAAATTAGAACGGAGGCTTGTTTGTGTTCGTTCGTATAACTTAACCGAACAAACGAACGAACATGAATGGTAAACAAACAAAAAATATCGTGTTCATGTTTGTCCCTTAAAAAAATTGTGTTCATTCGTGTTTGTTAATTTAGAGCTAAACAAACATAAACGAACGAACCCAAATGAACATAAACAACCACCATTACTTTCATTATGTTTATAAAAATAACCATTACAAAAAATGAAAAACAGAGTTAACTTAGGAGGTATAAAAAGGAATTCTAAAAGATTAATTAGTTAATCATTTTATATATTTAATATCATATTATATAAATATGTTTATATATAAATAGACGTAAACTAACATAAATGAATGAACTAGACCATTGTTCAGGTTTGTTCATTTATTAAGTAAACAAACATAAATTAACTTTCTGCCACACGACTCACGAATAATTCACTGAACGTTCGATTTATTTACAGCCATAACCAAAACAAAACCCCTTCCATCTCTTGCAAATTTCAATTACCACCAAACGGGTCGATAACGTTAACATCACCAACATGAGGTCATCTACAGTCAAAAGTTCCACCTTTTCGGGTATCGGTTTTTTGGGTATTTTGAAAAAAGGAAGCAAAATTTATGTGAAATGAACACCTAATCTTGATTCTATTTTTACTCAAATATGTGTTCCAAAATGGAGGAGGAGACTTTGCACAAGATTCTTGTTTACTACTTTTTACTAAATGTCACATACAGAATCAATAATGTTTCCCTAAAGTTGCATATCCAAATGTAAAATAAAACACCTGATAAACAAAAGTTTTTCATGCCTAATTTGCATACTGTAAAGCATCATAGCCCAAAACCAACAGGCCTAATAACCTCCAAATTAACTTATAAACATTATGTAAGTTATTTGCGACTTTAACTTTAAGCGTATAAGAAGCATAAGCTATGTTGTTACAACGGTTAAAATACAAAATAGCGGACATGATTGAGATTCAAAATAAGGGCCCAAATCAACAAGGGATTGACATATTTTATGCACTAATTAAGATAAAATAAGGGCCCAAATCAAAATAAAAGTCCAAAAGACAAAAATTAAGTGCAAAAGAAGCCCAACTAAGAATATTATGCAAATATCGGTGAAATAGCAGTAAATTGTGCAACTATTATTGAAACCACAACTGATAGATGAGGTATCTAGTCCCTTATAAGACAACCTTTATATGAGGTATCCAGTCCAGACAACCTTTATTACCCTCCCGAACCAATGTGGGATCTCAAACATGTGTTCTTATTGAAATCAGCCAATTTGGAAGATGATTTACTGCTAGAAGATCAAAGATCATACCAATCTAGAGTTCTAGACACAATTCAAGAAGTAATTCATTAAAATCAATACCAATATCATCCATCTTTCTCTATGATAGTTTTTTTTTTCTTTTTCTAATTTAGATCATGCTACAAACAATGAGATAAGATTACCCAAAGATTATATCAAGCACATTGGCAGTAAAACACAGAACAAGTAACATAAATCTTGTAGTTTAGAAAGCAGACTGTACCTCTAGTCTCTATGGCGAGGATCTTGTTTAGCGTATTTCACAGGAATGTCATCGTAGTGATCTGAAAACCCGTGTGCTTCCCCCAAGCTTTTCAAAGACTGATAAACGTTGAACATCGAAGGCCTTTCTTTAGGTCTAGAAATCACACAACTACACGCGATCCTTAAAAACTGCATAATCTCGTCATCGTGCCCTTTTCCTCTTAAAGATTTATCAACGGCATCCTTACTTCTTCCTGAACTCATGAGGCGATGAACCCACTCCACCAAATGACCTTTATACCCTCCTTCCTCTCCGTTATTTACTTCTAGCGGCTTCTGGCCTGTTACTAGCTCCAAAAGCACAACCCCAAAACCATAAACATCACCTTTCATTGAAGCAACCATGGTGCTTGAATACTCGGGAGCCACATAACCGAACTCACCCAAATCACCATTCTCAAAGGAGCTATTGTTGGAATCGCGAGTGCCCACGAGCCTAGCGAGACCAAAATCGATGATTCTAGCCTCGAAATCATCGTCCACAAGAACCACATTCGAGCTTATGGTTTGGTGAAGGTAAGGCGGTTCACAGACATGGTGCAGCCAGGCTAACCCACTGGCTGCACCGATACCAATCTTGAGCCGAAACGGCCAGTCCAAAACGATGCTACTCGCATTCCCATACAAAAGCGAATTCAAGCTACCGTTCGGCATATGCTTATACACCAAAAGCTTCTCATCTTCCACAACACAAAACCCTAACAACGGCACCAAATGAGAATGTCTAAGCTGCCCTAACCTGTTCATCTCAGATCTAAACTGTTTCTCGTTGATCTTACACGCATTCAACCGCTTAATCGCCAGCATCGAACCGTCCTGCAACATCGCTCGATAACAAACACCCGTCCTAGTTGTGATCTCGATATTATTCTGATCAAAACTGTTAGTAGCAGCCAAAATATCATTCAATTTGATCTTCACAATCGGTTTCTGAAACAACGAAACCTGAACAAGCTTGTAAGCTCTCAACCTATCAATCCAATTACTCCGATCTCCACCGCCTCCACCACCACCACCACCATCACTCATTTTCCGATCCGGCTTCACAAAAAGCCACCACCAGATCGCAAACCCTAGGAACAACGAAGCGGCCGCCCCTAAAACACCCGCGGCTATAATTATCGCCAAACTTTTGTTATTCAAACGTCCGCATTTCGAACTAACCGGCGGACCGCATAACCGATCGTTTCCGACGAACGTTTCAGATCCAAACCTAGCTAAATCGTCCGGAATCGAACCGGAGAGGCCATTATTAGAAACATCTAGCTTCTTAAGCCTCTCTAACTGTCCGATCTGGTACGGAACACTACCGGAAAGCCTATTATCCGACAAAATTAGGTTATTCAAAAACTTACAGTTCTGAATCTCCGGCGGAATGCTACCGGAAAACGAGTTTCCGGAGAGATCTAGGGTTACGAGATACGGCAGCCACGTGCAGATCTGCGACGGAATGGCGCCGGAGATCGAGTTTTTCGACAGATCTAGCGACTGTAGAGAGCGACAGTACTGTAGAGACTCCGGTAACTCACCGGCGAGTTCGAAATCTGGAAGCTGGAGAGATATGAGGCGGTTTTCCTTCTCGTTCCAGCAGGAGACTCCGACGAGCTTGCATAAGGAGGCGTCGGAGTTGTTCGTTAACGTCCAGGTGGAGAGCTTGTTGTTTGGATCGGTGAGTGAGGTTTTGAGACCTTGGAGGCAGCGTACGTCGTCTTCCATGGCGGAAACGAGAGTGAGGAGGATGGTGAGGAGGAGGAGGAGGAGAGGATGTAATCGCATTGTGAGAGGTTGAGCTAGGGTTTGTTTAGAGGTTTGGAAGGTGGATAAAGGAGAAGAAGGCATTGGAGAAGAAGCAGCCATGGATGGAAATGGATGAAGGTTTTTGGTTTTTGGTTTTTGTTGGGATTTGGGAGGAGACAGGTGACAGGGATGAGCTGGTTTGACTACTCACGTCGCTGTTTTGACTGAATTTCTTTATATAAGTCAAATATTTTTTTCATTTTTCATTTTATTTTTTTGTTTATATTTTTGTTTATAATTGCAATAAAAAGTTGAAAATGAACTCAAGTATTGAAGAGAGCTTTTCCATTATGCCCATAACGGTGCTCTCCTTTGTACATATACCCATATCATAACGGCGCCATAACAGCCCAAAACGCCGTTATAACGGCCTTTTAAGGGTATTTATGCAAAGTGGGGGTGGGGCTTTGTGCATACACATCAATTACCCAGTATTGAATATAGTTTAATATTTGAATTCATGGTAACTTACAAACTAGCTGATAAGCTAGATGATACATGATAAACTAGCTTGTAGTTGATTGATTAGTTGGCTTAATGAATTATGTTTGACAAAGAAAAGCTAGCTTATGAGAGTATTTTTAACAGATTCTCTAAAGCTTCTTTAAAATAGAAAATTAAAAGTTAAAATCTCTAAAATAAGTTATATTCAACGTTAATAGATTCTTTATTTTAGAAATTTTAATATCAATTATATTATTTAAATATTTATTAATTTTATAGTCCCAATAAATTTTTTAATATTTTTATGTAAAAAGAATCTCAATTCACGATTGATTAAATAAAGAATTTCTCTCTTATCTCAAACATGATGTAGAGAATTCTCTATATTTGGAGATTTTCTTATGAATCTCTATTTTAGAGAATAGAATAGGGATTCTCTTGGAGCATTTTAGAGAACAAAAAACAGTTTTCCTCTAAAATAGGATGTTGTTGGAGATGCTCTGAGTATGTAACATGATCAAAAAAATGTATATTGAGGTATAATAGTTAGTATTAAGGCCATGAGTATCCAGAGCCTAGTAGCACGCCCTAGTTTTGGGGCTCAAGCTCGTGGTATGTGAGCCACGGGTTCATTGAGCAGTTTGGGCGAAGGGTTCCCCAAACCGATCTCTCTCTCTCTCTCTCTATATATATATATATATTCATTTATATGTAAAATAATATAAAATGTAAAACGTATGAAAGGTTGTGTTACCGGATTTTAAATGTTAGTGAGGGTTTAAAGGTAGGATAGTGGAAAGCAATGTGACAATGAAAAGGTTGTGAGTTTAAATGAGTGTGCTACTCATGGCCTAATAAAGGTATAATTGAAGCTACAAAATACTTCTAAAACATTGCTCTAACTAGTGTTTCAATAAACTAACTTATGATCCATCAAAACTTGTATTAGCTTATAAGCTAGTTTATTTTTTGCCAAACACAACCTAAACCTATAAAAGTTACTACAATAACAAAATTATTGTAAATCACAAGGGTTGTGGCATACTGATTGAGACCTTGGGGGATGTGGTGGAATTTCTCATCTACCCAAGGTTTAATTCCAGACGTACGCGACAACTGTGACCAGGTTTAGTCTTAGACGAGAACATAATTTAATTGCCAAATTGCCAAGAATATAATATAAGCAAAGCTTAAATATACTTTTTTTAAAAGATATTATAATAAAAAACAAAATATAAACCAAAGATATTTTATACAAGGAAATTCATGTTTTGATTGTTTCTCTCCTAAGTTAATAAAAGTGTCACTACCTGTAAATAAGTATTCATCACCTTGGAGAAGAGTCAAAAAGATAAAACAAAACCACACTTCTTGAATACGGTTGGAGTATTCCATACTATAAAACATCAGTTTTGCAGTATGGTTAAAGATGCTCTTAATAATTTTATTAAGAAGCGACATTTGAGTCATTAAAAAGTAAATTTTGTTTAGCAAAAAATATATTGTCTTTTAAGGGTTTTAAAATTGTCGGAATGATTTTATATACATAGCTAATAAAAATGTTGCTAAATTTTTATTGATTTTGTTTAAGCAACAAAACTTATTTAAATTATCTTAATAGATATAATATTTCTTTTAATGTTAAGTTTCAAGTGATTTATTTTACGCAATTAGGTTGAAAAATTGCAATATTTAAGCCAATTTTTATGGATTAACAACCGAAAGTAAATTTACTTTTTTATTCCCCCTTTTGGATGAGCAACACGTGACACCTTTTTTCTCTATCTCACTCATGATTTTTTAACTTTTTGCATTTTATGATTTTAAATCTTGCCACATAGTCCAATAATTGCGAATTAACTTTTTAAGTGATACAATATCATATTTTAATTAGCACTTAATAAAACTACAAAAAACAAAGTAGAATTAATTAATTAACATGTTTTTGATAAATAAATGTTTATATATATTTATGGTTTAATTTATTTAAAATAACTTATAATACTTATTTTTAACCACAATGGTGATGGCGTACTTACAAAAAGCCTAAAGGATGTGATTAGTAGTGGCCAAATTCCGATTACGGGCCGGTTATAACCGGTTACCAACTGGTCAAGTTAAAAACAGTATACCTGCTTAACCGGTTAAGCCGTAACCGGTTACAGACCGGTTACGGTTAAGAGGGTTTTGCGGTGTAACTGGTCAAGGTTATTTTTAACCGGTTAACTCTGACGGGACGGGTTAAGGCTTATTTTTTTACTATTTTTTTTAATAAAATTAATGATTAATTCTATTAACTTTTTAAAATAAATAAATTTTGAGTCACTCAAACTACTTTAAAAATACATTTTATTATACTTTTAAACTAATTACATAAATTATACAAAAAAAATACATCACTTAGATATAAAAATAACTATTTTTTCATAAAAACCGGTTACTGGTCATAACCGGTTAAGGGCCGGTTATATAAGCGGGCCCGATGGTTATAACCGGTTATGCAAAAATCGGAAAATTCCTTAACTGGTGGTAATTACTTGTCCCTTAACCGGTCACATGGCGAGCCGGCTATAACCGGGGGTTTGGCCATCACTAGATATGATGTAATATCTCATCAACTGGATTCGAGTCTAAACGATAGCATTCTACGATAAAATTTAGTCTCGAATAGCCGTAATTTAATTACAAAATTACCAAAAATAATCCTTTCCAAAAAAGAATTATTGGAAAAAATTCCTATCTATGATTCAAGCCATCTTAGAACTTCTTATTTTTGAAAAAAAAAAAACTCCAACATCCATCAGTCCATCACCATGCATACTCTAATATGAACCACATTAAGGCTATGTTTGGCAAGCGTAGCTTATAAGCTAGCTGGTAGCTGATAAGCTAGCGGATAGCTGATAAGCTAGCTGTTGATTGATAAGCTTGCTAGTAGCTGATAAGCTAGTTGTTGAACAAATTATGTTTGGCAAAAACTAGCTTATGAGTATGTAAAATGACCAAAAAGGGTATATTTGAATTTTATAATTAATATTAATAAGGGTATAATTGGAAAAAGCTACAATAAACTTCTCATAAGCTACTCAAAGGCTATGTTTGGCAAGCGTAGCTTATAAGCTAGCTGGTAGCTGATAAGCTAGCGGATAGCTGATAAGCTAGCTGTTGATTGATAAGCTTGCTAGTAGCTGATAAGCTAGCTGTTGAACAAATTATGTTTGGCAAAAACTAGCTTATGAGTATGTAAAATGACCAAAAAGGGTACCTTTGAATTTAATAATTAATATTAATAAGGGTATAATTGGAAAAAGCTACAATAAGCTTCTCATAAGCTACTCAAAGTAGCGTTTCAAAAAGCTAGCTTATAAGCTAGCTGATAAGCTAGCTTCCTGGTACATGTTTGGATGGACTAGCTTATAAGCTAGCTTATCAGCTAGCTTATAAGCTAGCTTATGCTTGCCAAACCAAGCCAAAGTAGCGTTTCAAAAAGCTAGCTTATAAGCTAGCTGATAAGCTAGCTTCCTGGTACATGTTTGGATGGACTAGCTTATAAGCTAGCTTATCAGCTAGCTTATGCTTTCCAAACAAAGCCTAAATGTATATAACAATAAGCTCAGCATATCATCCAAAGGCACAAAAATCAAAGTTTTCTATTTTCAAGAAAAATAAAGAGTTAAATGAAAGTTAATAAGCAATGACAATAGAACAAATAGCATAGCATGTTATTGGTGGCTGCAAATTTCTTGCCAAAACAACATAAAAGCATATACAAAAATATGAAATTCATAAATTCTTCCTTCCCATCACTATGTTTATAAAAAACTTCAATCTCCAAATACATACAAGAATATGTATGTATGACTCTCCCTATCTTCATTTCAATCATCTACAACCATGCAACAATATTAACTCACAAACCCCACCTATATTCATAATGAATATACCCTTATTCATCATGTTTATAAAAAATAATCCGGAGTCTTGCGGGTGCTATCGGGCTCGATCTGCTTTGGGGCCGGATCGAATTGAAGAAAGTTGTGTTCCATCTTCTCTCCAACCTCCAAAATCGCAGCCATGTTTCCACATCGGTAACAGTAGTTTGGAGCGCTAAATACCGTCACCACGTTCTTTTCCTAAACGAAACAATAATATTCACATCAATCAACAAACAAATTTTACCAAGGTTCAATTCTAGACATCCACAACAATTGTGGCCACTAAATTTATCAGGATTGAGGTCTTACAACTAGTGGCGGATCTAGAAACTTAGATTACTGGCCCTAGGGTATAGCAAAACCCTGAAACATAATAACTGCTCCAAACCAAAACGGTTCTAGGTTATTCAATTTGTGGGTTAAAACAGTTTGGTTAACCAAATATGATAACTTTCGATTTGACTATTTATTTACCATGTCAATTAACCGAATAACTAATAATACTATTATTTAATTTATATAACTTCATACTAGATGAATTAGTTGAACAGATATAAAACTAAAAGAAGAAAGAAATTGAGATATATTTAACAAAATATATTCAATATTGCAAAAGCTAATGGTAACAATATACGGTGAGAGCGACTGTCAAACAATAGAGTAGGGGGTTTCCTTAAAACAGACTAGGTCACTGGCGGGAACACTCGATAAAATATTTTTAGAAATAGCCCGGGACACCCTTCCAGAAAAGCGAACAAGTTTTACCAGGTTCAATTCCAAGCATCCACAACAATTGTGGCCATTAAATTTATCTAGGCTGATGATGCCTTACAACTATAATTTTCCAGGATTAGTCTAGGCATATCCCAGGCCAGCCTTCCAAAAAAGGACCAAATTTTAATTATCGAAAGTGGTGTGTTTTTAGCGATCGAACGAACCTGGCACCAATTGTAGCCTTCCATCACAAGCTGGTGAGCTCTCGAGATGAGGCTGAGTCCATTGGTATGGTTAAACTGGCTCGCGATGTCTTGCCCGAACGTATACCCGGCTCCACGAGGAGATATTCCCCACCCGCATCGGTCATCTGGGTCGGACCATAAGAGATCACACATTGGGCCTTCATGTGGGACCTACAAAGTAAATTTGTCAAGTTTTAAAAAAGCGTTAAATTCAACGTGAAACTGTATCAACATTTGGGAAGAAACAAAGTCATCACCATACGGAACCCTACTAAACAAATTGGAATGCACTGATAAACACCATCATACGCCAAAAGTGTCTTAAGCGTCCTAATAGATTACTTTATAAGACTGAATTTACAGAATCAAAGAATACATCATCATATCTAAAGGTGTTGTAATATGTTTTTTAAGGACATTTTTATATAAAAAAACATAGAATTAGCTATTTTATAAGATACTATTTGAAAAAGTAACTTATAAAAACAAGTGTCCTATGAAATAGCTACTTTCACTATCAAACAATTGTATATATTTCACCGAATAACCTCTGAATCTCATTAAGCTGCTAACAAGCATGTGATTTACTAGGTTTGTTTGGTTTGATTATACAAAGAAAAAGGTTGGCATCTTCTTTCTCTAAGTCGGAGTCTATATTCAATGAAACATAATGCCATAATCAACGAGTCATCAATTTTCCACTGAAGGCAACGTTATAAAGATCTTTCCAATATATTTGGAAAAAATAAAAATAGAAATGCCGAGCCATAAGGAATTAAAGTGAATAAGTCGAGGACTATTGGATCTTTGCATTCAATAGAGAAAACACATTTATAAAGCACGAAAAAGGAAAACCATTCACTTACCTCTTGTATGCGGTCCAAGGCTCGAATATTGTCAAGTGTGTCCAAAGATGGTGAAAGTCCTCCGTGCAAGCAAAAGATCTATATGACGTATCAGCAAATCAATTAAATTCGACTGTAATATGTATAAAATCAACTAACATTCGTGCATGGTTCTAACCTGGCTCTCGATAAGTGCTGTAAGAGGAAGGTAATCGAAAAGGTCAGTGAAATACTTCCAGACATTTGCATTGCCGTACTTTCTCAAACATTCATCGTAAAAACCATACCTAAGTAGAACAGAAAGGATTATCGATAAATAAGCAAACCCAGAAACAAAAATGGAAATTTTTAAAAAAACCCAAAATTTCTGTAAGCAAATCTAATTCTTGTATGCCAGACTTAATGCAGAATTCTGCTTTACATGAATGTAAGTTTCATGGATATGTACAAACAATTGAGATTTTCCTAATAAGTCCTGCATATCAAGTTCGATATTAGAAATCTAAGGAGAAGTAGAATCTTGCACATTTAAAAACATCTTCCAAGTGCTAGTAGAACCATAGGAATGTTTTCGCTAATATATCTAAACCGCACTAAACAAAACGAACCCTTCATATCCCCACCCAGTGGTGGGATCTGGTAAGAGTAAAATGTATGCAGACCTGGCATCTACCTGAACCAGTAGAACAATGGTTTCCGTGAAAACACCCCGACTTGTAAAATAGTGTGACGGAGAGAGAATAACAAATATGAAATATGATAAAGTTTTCACTGACATTGCTCATGCAAACAATTCAAATAACTTTAAAAATATGTTTGGCTTCCATGTATTTAAATAGTACTATATGAGAAGAAAGTCGATCATTTTATGACGAGGTTGTGATTGTAGGAAGTACAAACGAAGTAAGGAGTGTCCCAGTTAATACTTGTGGATCCATGCAATAATATGCATGAAACGTTTGACGGAATTCAAGTTCATCCTTTTAAATGATACATTGGCACTTATTTCTGTTATGGTGTTTATATTAAACTTGGTGTGCAAGAAGCAGAAGGAAAATTTTAGTAAAGAAAATGCCAAACAAAAAGCAACCTCTTAATGCACACACATATGACATTATTTTTTATTGGATAAAGCTTTATTCCACCAGTTTGCGTGCACCTCAACTAATCCCAATGGGTCCTGGAGATAACAACCAGAAAAATCTCCAATGGCCCAAGGAGACTCGAACTGGCGACCTATGGAAAGGAGTCGAAACGCCTAGCCGTTATTTGCCAGCTGAGTTGGCCTTCAAGGTTATACACACATATCATTACAGCATGGAAATCTATCAGTTGTAAAAAGCGCTTAGTAATGCCCGTCACCATTAAAATAAAGTATGTACGCAATTTAGGGGGCGCTTGGTTGGAGGTATTGCAAGGTCAAGAATGGGAATGATAATGAAAACAGTTGCTTGGTCTGATATTACATAATGGAATCGTTCCTGCAGATCCATTAATTTTCATTCCTGACCAAATTAGGGGGAATGAAAATTTTATTTCTACTTAGTTCTTTTTTCCACATATCATTCCATCTTTTGATGGGGGGAATGAAAATTTTATTTCTACTTAGTTCCTTTTTCCACATATCATTCCATCTTTTGATGTTAAATGGAACATCTTTTGTATTTTCAAAGTGGAGAAATTTTTTTTTTTTTTAATATGAAACAATTTTTCATTGATTATAGTGGGTTAACCAAGCAGCAGTAATACAATAAACACCATTTTCATTTTCATTCCCATTCCCTAAAACGAACCAAGCACCCCATTAATTCATGAATCAAAAGCACTTAGTAATGAGCGCCTCCCTTAAGATACAAGTATGTACGCAATTTAATTCATAGATCAACGTATAAAGATAATTGCAATAAATGCATCCGATTGTATATGACAACAAACCCAGTTCATTAGTGATAGAACTCGACGATTTTGTGAAGATTGTAACATTAAACTTGTTACATCTACACCCCGATATCAACCATTCAAACACAGAAGACATAGATAATGTCCGCTAACATCAAGAACAAGATATTTGGAGTTATGTAATACTTCTATAGCATACAATAATACGAGAACAGGCCAACAGTTTGAACGCAAATCCTCTATGCATACTAGAGACATGTATATAATTATAAATTTATAATTTGATGACAAACCCATGAAAGGAAAGAATTTCTGTATTTTGAGCTTTAAAAAAAGTAGAGCCCCTGAAAATTGTGGTCTTACTTAACAAAGTAGAGATCTTACACTTGAGTAATCTGCCGGCTCTCATGATTTCCTCTAAGAATTGTAAGTCTGTCCCTATAACGAACTTTAAGAGCCACTAGGAGGGAGACAGTCTCCACTGAGTAATACCCACGATCTACAATAACAATATGATTTATAATTAGTCAATTTGATATAAGCATCAGCAAAAGAGATTAGTGACCAATTGACGGAAATAACTAAAAATTGAGGTGCAAACATGTGTCTACATTAACCATAGTAAATCCAGTACCACCTTCCAAAGTAAAAGAATTAGTTGGGAAAACACAAGTAATCTAATTAACAAAATAAAAGGTAATTTCACACCTTTTGGGGAAGGGTACTCAAAAGGTAAAAGTTATTCAAAAGTTATAAACTCAGTTTTACTTTCCCTCTTTGTAGGTAACAATACTCCAAGTATGACCTTATATCTCTTATACATTACCTAAGAAGGAGTGAGGCTCAAGGGAAAACCCTCAAAAATTGAAAAACCGAATACCACCCTAACATTCATCTTTACGGTATGTACATGCCATACAAGTTAAGATCTTTCTTGGCTTCTATTCACGTGTGCCAACGTGGGCATACGAAATGTTATTAGGGTGTTCCTCAGATTCTAATTTTTGGGTGGGTTTCCCCTCAACCTGACCCACATAACAAGATATGGTAGCCAATTTGCAAGATCATGTATCACATGATCATATCTAACACTAATCAAGTAAATCAACAGAATCAGAATTAAACCCAGATTTGATATTATTCATCCATGTAAAATATAGAGAAGGAATCTGATAGAGAATGGGCCACTTGCCCAAGTCCACATCATAGATGATCAGCCCACATGTATATGTGATACTATGAATACCATAGGGTTAGAAATAGGGAAGTCAGGCAAGAATTATATTTCTCGATAGAGATATTCGGCTATGAAAGGCTCAAAGCTTTGGGCAGGAGGAAAGGCCGTTCATCTGCTTCCTTTTGATTTTGTCCTTTCGATCCTTTAAATCCAATAATCAGATGGTTTAATCCTTGTTTTACTTTATTGTATTGATTTCCCTATTCTCGTTTTTATCAGAATCTCCGACACAACTATCCTCCATTGCATCCAGAAAAAAATATCTACTTCTCAAGAATAAGATAGTTGATGATTATGGCAACCTAAAATCATGAAACTTGAATGATCTACAAATATTTGGCTAAAAGCCTAAAACTTGGGTAGACTTCATATGTTCCTCTAGATATTTGAGAGACCAACATCTCCTATAGAAACTTTGTCACCCAAGAACATCAATTAACTACAACTATGATTGGATATTAACAGTTATCACTTATCAGTGTATGAATACCAATCAATAAGAGAGATAAACTTGGCCCATCTAAAACACAATCAACCAATCTTATCAACAAAGCCACCACACACTGCACAATCCACAATTTCAAAAGTAATCATTCCCCATCAATGATACTGAAACCTTCTCGTATCACCTAGATTTCTACTTCTGCACCCAAAGTGTCAAAAATACTTCCAAAAAGCGATCAATATAACTGACGTAATCAATGCATATTGAATAAAGGAAGTTACAAGCAGATAACAACATAGCAATCTTTCAACACATCAACAACCTCCTTTGTTATCAACAAACCTCATTTACACTTCCAATCCAGTTAGAACTTCAAACTTCCATCAATATTCACACAAACATCATAAACTTCAACAAAAACTCAAATCAAAACTTCTATATTCAGTCATTCCCCATCAATGATACTGAAATCTTCTCCTATCACCTAAATTTCTACTTCTGCACCCAAAGTGTCAAAAATATATAATTGATGTAATCAATGCATGTTGAATAAAGGAAGTCACAAGCACATAAAAAACATAGCAATCTTTCAACACATCAAACAACCTCCTTTGTTATCAACAAACCTCATTTACACTTCCAATTCACTTAGGGCTTCAAACTTCCATCAATATTTTCACACAAATATCACAAACTCAATTGAAAAACTTCTATATCCACTCATTCACCACCAATAAACACCTAAATCATCACACCAACAAAAATCCCCAAATTTCAACAGAAACACAAAACACAAGTAGCAAACAACAACAACAACAACAAACTCACCAACGTAATCTCCCATGAAGAGATAGTTCGTATCAGGAGTACTCCCACCTATCCGAAACAGCTCGATTAGGTCATAAAACTGTCCATGGATATCACCGCAAACCGTCACCGGACACTTAACCGGCTGCACATTATATTCCTCTACAAGTATAGCCCTAGCTTGATCGCAAAGCGTCTTCACCTCCATTTCATTCAACGCCTTGCACTCCATCAACTGCTCTATCTGCCTATCTATATCCGCATGCGACGGCATTTTCCAAATCAAATCGAACACCAAAAAACTTCCAAAAAACCGATTAACGAAACACCTAGGGTTTGATATTTGATTTTGATATCATATAATCAAATTGCGAATTATATCATATAGAATTACAGATTCGTTTGCAAATCGACTTAGAAAACTCCGAAATTTGGATTCGAAACCGAATTTTCAAGAGCTAGGGTTTGAATTTTGATTTTGATTTTGATATCATATGATCAAATTGCGAATTATATCATATAGAATTACAGATTCGTTTGCAAATCGACTTAGAAAACTCCGAAATTTGGATTCGAAACCGAATTTTCAAGAGCTAGGGTTTGAATTTTGATTTCGATTTTGATTTCGATATCATATGATCAAATTGCGAGTTATATTATATAGAATTGATAGATTCGATTGCAATCGGACTTAGAAAACTCCGAAATTTGGAAGGAATGATAATGGAAGAATATGAATTGGATTTGGATTTTGGATTGGATTTGTGTGTGTGTGTGTGTATAGATGATGGATAGATATAGATATAGAATCTGTATGTATAGAAATGAAGGGTAGCGAAAAATTTACAGAAAAAGGAGTGAAATGAAAACTGAAAAACTCAATCAATCACACAAGTCGACCGATAAATAATTTTTTTGAGAAATGAAATCGACCTTGGAGATGGTCTCCACGTGTCGGTCTTTTCGAGGATGGGTGCTAACGTGTACCGGTATGGCGTAAGTTAGCAATACGAGAGTGACTTGTATGAGTTATAAATTTATAAGGCAATCGTGTAGATTTTGGGTTCAACTCAATACTCACATTTTAGTATTACGTTAGCTTTTCATTATCCTACTCTCAAATTATCACGATTTTTTTAGATCTTGTATATAGATTTTGGGCTCAACCCAATACATGTGGTGAATTCTATCCCCCCAGGTTTAAATGAGAAGTAGAGAAGTGATCTCTACCACTGATCCGGTCAATAAAGGCGGCTTTGACCGAGTCTTCTCCTTTAATAATCTCTACCCTCCCATGAATCGCGTCAATCCCCTGTGATCGCGTCCACCGTAACGGGTCAAAGCCACCTTTATTGACCGGATGAGTGGTGGAGATCACTTTTTTACTTCGTATTTTTTTAGCAATTCTCATTTGAACATTTATATATATATATAGAGAGAGAGAGAGAGAGAGAGAGAGAGAGAGAGAGAGAGAGAGAGAGAAGCTGGTACCAGCGGGTTGGGGAACACGCCTCCCAAACCGTTCCTCAAAATTGCGAAACTCATACCATCATTGGGTTGAGCCCCTTAGAAACCATCAAGGGCCCGCCGTGAGTACCCGCTACTGGCACGCATGGACTTATAAGAAAATATTGGCAATTATTAAAGATAAAAAAGTTGTTTACACATGATCTCAATCGGTCTCATACATAACATGTCTGCAAAATACCAATGTAAGGGGATGTTCATGACTCACTAAGGCTATGTTTGACAAACTAGCTGATAAGTTAGCTGTAGTTGATAAGCTAGTTGTTAACTGATAAATTACTTGTATACAAATATTTCACAAAATTACACAAAAAACTTGTGGGGTACTTTGTTTTCTTAATGATACTTTTTAGGATATATTTTTAGTGATATTGTTACCATGTGATTGGAATGAAATGATGTAAAATAATGTTATTTAATCATAACTTTGATGTTTTATTGAAGTTATTGTTGGAATTGATCTATAAAAAAATGTGAAAACATAACATAACCATCAATACTTTTTAAAGAATAGAAGAAGTCAAGCATATTGAATAAGCCAAATTTTTAGGTTATAAATATTGTGTATTATCTTAATAACACCCACCTAATCATGGCTACTTTAAACTTATTTGATAAAAGGAACAATAAGTACCGAATAATCTGAACTTTACCATAAATGTTAACGATAATAATGATATGATAATAATAACATAGAGTTAATTGGCATCATAATCAATACACAAATGTTGGCCAAAACCCAAATAACAAGAAGCCACAACACATTTATGAATGACAATAATTTCATATGGAAATAGTTATGACAAACTCATGTGATAATTTAGTTACTAAAACCAATAAATGTCTATTTATGTCATACATACTTAATATAGCAAATGTTTGAGTGATTATGTTTTTGCATACCAATATGTATAAGGATAATTGCATATTATAAAAACTTAATCCGTCTTAACTAAATCTGCGGTTGCTTGCTTAGGTTGATGGCCTTGCCGAAGATCTAGGCTTGATGTCCGCCTTTTGCTGTTCAAAAAATAAGAATAAAAAAATCATCACTAATTCTGATTGGATAGCTATAAAATTAGCAGTTATTCAGTGGTATAATAAAAGATAGAAAATGCTATTGACACTCTACTAATATCAAAATCAAGTCAATTCATACATTGAAAATGTAAAAAAGAAAGGTTTGATGTAATGTGTGTGAGAGAAAAAGCACTTATGCACCTAGCAATACATAGAGTGCCATTAGCACTCTTAAAATGAATAGAGTAAGCTAAATGCACCTATTACTTGCTAAATCCACACTTCTCCATTAATCTTTCCCTTATATACGTCAAATACCAAGATTTCATATTTACACTTTTAATGTATGATTTAACCTAATTTTGATATAAATAGATGTGTACGTATATCATCAGTCGACAAATTCACAAGCCATCTAATTCATCCACATCCATTACTTGCTAAATATATGCCTATCTATTAACATTTACTTTATATACATCAATATCAAGACTTCATATTTACATTTTCAACTTGATTTTGATATAAACAGATGGATGTATATGCATATTATCAACTGACATATTCACAACCCACCAAGATTGATTGAGAAGGAATTGTCTTATCAATCTTTCTTGGCTCTAGGCAAAATAAACTAAAGAAGAAGCTAAAGGACCATTCACTGACACTAATGGTTTATTCTTATGAATGAACCAACCTAAAGAAGCTAAAGGTGCATTCATTAATGAATGAACCAACCAAACCAAAACCACCAATGGTTCATTCATTATGAATGAACCAACCTGAAGAAGCTAAAGGTTCATTCATTAATGAATGAACCAACCAAAACCACCAATGGTTCATTCATTCGTATATGAATCAATACTAGTAGTATGTCCTTTTTCCTACTGTTCTTTAGGTTGATATTTCACGCTAGCTCTTCGAACCACATCCCAAGCCCTATGGGGTGCACCCACGCCTTGCTGTGAAGCGAAAAATGATTCGTACCCTGGTGAGTCGAACGCGAAACCCGTGTGCTTTGACGTCTCCCTTGGGAGCATAGCAAACGCGTACCTTCTTTCCTCCTCCGGGCTCTGTTGGTTGCCGATATCCTGCAATCCTGCACAGACAGGATCCGGATCGTGCTTGTGGATTTCCTGGACGATCTGATAATCGTACGGGAATAACCATCTCTGAAACCTGTTGAAACCCAAAATATATAGAAGAAGGTTATGTTAGAAACCCAAAGTTGATTAGGGACCCAGGAACCGCCCACAGTGCTCCACACGTCCATCTTCAGTTTGAATTATTCATCATGAATATGGACGTGGTTATTAATATTTATGGTTCTCGTTTGAACCTATATGCTATTATGTATTTGAGGGCATGGACCCATTAGGAATCTAAAACTGCATAGGAACCACAAAACTACCCGAAGTGTGACATGTGGCATATTCATCAGGAATATGGAAATGCTATTCATCACATTCATGATGAATATGGGTGTGTTATTCGTCAGGTTCATGATGAATAGCATATCCACATCCCTGATGAATATGTCGCACGTCGTGCTTTTGGCGGTTCTCTTGTTCCTAATCAATTTTAGATTCCTAACGCGACATGCCCTAAAAAACATATAGCATATATGTTCAAATGAGAACTCTAAATATTAGAGAATAGATTCATGATAAATGTTGGAATAGATATTCATAATGAATATTATTCATCATTATGTTTAGTGTACACGCATTCATGATGAATAATATTCATACTGAACCTTCCCTATGGAAAAATCCATTTATAGAAAAGGCGAAACTGACCCTTCGTGTATGAAGTCGCCTAAAAGTGCAACAGTCGGGATAAGAACGACCATCAGATAGAAGCAGACGGTGCTCATCAGCAAATAAATGGTGAAATAGGTCCCCTGAAGTTAAGAACACAGATGAAAAAATTCAGTCCTAGATCACACAAAATTAATACCAAAAAATCTAAGGCTATGTTTAGTAAACTAACTGATAAGCTAGCTTATGAACAAATTATGTTTGGCAAAAACTAGTTTATGGGTATGTAAAATGACCAAAAGGGGTATATTGAGGTATAATAATTAACATTAATAAGAATATAATTGGAAAAAGTTACAAAAAGCTCTAAAAAGGTACCTCCAAGTAGCTTATCAAAAAACTAGCTTATAAGCTACTTTTTGTCCATCCAAACATGTATACAAAAAATAAGCTAGCTTATAAGCTACTTTGGGCTTACCAAACAACGCCTAAGTTATATTTCAAAAGATACGAACCTTATCTATAAAAAAGATGCAATATATAAATATAAATATGAACCATAATAGCACGCTGCCTCCGATGCTCATGTTATGCCACCTTGTAACCGTGCTACACATCATAAGAAGCCGCAAATTGACGGTTATCACAAGGCAGGTGAATGCCATCGTGCTAACATCCCAATGGCCCAACATTAATCCGGATGGGGTTAACCCCGACGTACTAGAAATGGCCGCAAAGTTGTACACGACTATCGAGTGATAAACCGAAAAGAAAGCCAAAGTAAACACAACTTTCCAGTTGAAGAAGGTATCATTTATGCCCTCTTTGTATAATTGCGGGTATTTCTTCGAAATCTGTACACTCACATCCTGAAGAAAAGGTTATTTCGAAAACTAAAGCTCCTTTCCAACACAATATTATCATAAAATATGCGAAATTCTACTCCCTTTGTTCCAAGATATTAGATACCCACAAATGAAAATAGAATTTGATCTATTATAGTGTTTGTTTTAAAGGTAGTCACTACAACAATATAAAGCTCACGAAACTACAACAATATAAAGATTTATAGGATAACAAATATGTCTAAGGGGTTGATTACCTTTTTTTTACATTAAGGGCCTTTTGCTAGCAGCGTAAGAGTCTCACTACTTATTAGTCAGCTATAAGTGATTGTTTGGTAGTGGCTTAATGATATGGAAAGTAGCTTATTTAGTAACCTTTTAGGAGGGAGCATTATGCAGAAAGCCAAAAAAAAAATTCCAAACCATCCCCTCCCAGTTAAAAAACATGTCTTTTCCATCTATGAAAAAAGTAGAAACCCTCCCAGACAAAAACCTTCCGAATCTATACAGACAAATTAATCCACACAGATAGCTTTATCCATACGAGACTTAATGGAAAACCAACCAAACAGCCCCTAAGCCCTGTATGCGTTAAGTTGACACAAAAAAGGTATGTCTGTTTGAGGGTTTGAGGCAGGCAAAGAGAGAGGGTTGGATAATTTTTTATGCATTTCTGGTATTAATTTGTTTGAGATGGCTTAATGGAGACAAGTGAGGGACCCTGGCTTATTCCATATACCCCTTTCGCTTAATGCTTAATGATTAAGCCATAAAGAAACACTCCTGTATGGCTGAGCAACTCAGCCATCCAGACCATTAAGCTGCAAGTAAACAACCTCTAAATGTCCTAATAGATTGCTTTATAGGACTATTAAGTTTGTTGGACAGAATAATTGTCCATGCTATGCAAATTAGTTGCAATAAGTTTGTATAATGTTTTTAGGCGGGCTAATAGGTTTTTTATGGCAATTATAAAATAACTCATCCTATTAGTCTTTTCAAAAAATATCTTACAAAAAAGCTAATAGGACAGTTTATTTCAAAAATGTTTTGAAAAACTTGTTAGGCCGCCCAAAAACATCCTTAATAACTTATCGTAACACTTTCATATAGACACACAACTGTTTGGTCCTATAAACTTTGGTCTTCTAAAACAGTCTATTAGCACATTTATATGGCACACACACTTGGCGTGAGTTGTCAAATCTTTCTATGAGAACTTAGAGATTGTTTGGTTTTTAGAATTCAAAGAAATTTGATGAAATTGGAATGAGAAAATTCCTTTGACCAAATTCCTTCGTGATGTTCGGTTTGCAGAATGAACTTGATAGAATCCTTTCAATTCAATTGAATTCCACAATTTAAGGAATACATCATTCCTCGACTTAAGTGAAGGAATTGAGTTCCTACCAACCAAACCTGTTGGTCAATTTCCTTCAAAGGATTCCATTTCCATCAAATTCCATTTTGTGAACCAAACTCCCCCTAATTTCATACAAAAGCTACTTGCTACAATCGTTTTACATACCTTGTCAAGCAATCCAACGATGACAACAGGGAGGGCGGTGAAAATGACATTGTACAGAGACTGACACCAATCGTCATAGAATCTTTGACCAGAGAACCCAGTTTGGAAAGTGAACCAAAATTGCGTCAACGTGAAGGTAAGATTCTTGTAAAAGAAGTATGAAACAACCTACACAACAAGTGTTTGTGGTAACCATGAAGAACAACAGAAATAACATGAAAAGGTTTATGCCAAAAAGCAGGCGAAGGATCGTGTGAAACGTTGAGTTAAACAATGAGAAGCGTGAGAAGTGGATCTGAACCCTTGATCTCTTTTAATCTCATGCTCTCCCATGAATTGCGCTCTAGAAGGGAATTGATCCAGTGCATACTACTACATCTCATCCTAATTAGACCTGGCAAAAACTGACACGACACGCTAACCTGACACGAACTCGTCACAAAATAAACGGTTTGGGTAATAGATTTCAACCCGTTTAAGTAACAGGTTGACACAATATGAAAATTAAACAGGTAAGATCAGGGTCAACCATATTAGCTCGAAAATCACCCGATTAACCTGTTTATACATATATGTGTGTGTTTGTGTACATATATGAATTTTTCTTTTTACCTAATTGACAATTTATTTGGATTTTTAGTGTAATAATGTTAATGGATTTTATTCAAACTTAAAAGTTTGAACTATAAAATTTGGATTCCTAAATTTTTGTGAATTTTTTATTTTTAATTTTGTAAATGTTAAATGGGTTAAACGAATCAACCCGCTTATTAAACGGGTCGGGTTAGGGTCAAGCATTTTCAACCCGTTTAACTTTGAACCCAACACAAACTCAAAACGACACGGCACATTTGCCGGGTCTAATCCTAATGTGCGTCCATTTCTCATCCAACGGTTGATAACCGGTTCCCACGCTTCTCAAATTTAATCTCAAATTCTCACTAAAACCCAACCCCAGAAAGTAAAGGTAAACCTTGCATAATCTAAGATAAGACCATCGTCCATGCACAAGGAGTAGATCCGTTAGAAAACGAAACTGAGCGATTGCAAAATCACTCGCCATCACGGCTTGCATCCCTTCGAGACCACTTATTCCAACACCAATATTTGCTGCTTGAATCATTCCAACGTCATTTGCCCCATCACCTATACTTAGTGTTATCTTATTTGCGCCTTTTCTTACCAGTCGTGTTACCTGCGTAATCAACATCAAGGTTATCTAGTCAATCTCTCCTACATACTATGAGATTATAATTGGAGTAAATTACGGATTTTGGTCCATGTGGTTTACACTTTCTACCCACAATGGTCCTAGAATCGAAATAAATACACGAATGCGACTCCTGGTTTGAATTTCTGCAGGCTTTTGCTCCCTGTTACTAACGCCTGTTAAGTCCCTTGTGGGTTTATATATGCAGGTGTGTGTGTGTGTGTGTGTGTATGAGTGAGTGTATATAAAGACAAAGTTAAGAATAAAAAGACTAAAATACCCCTGAATTTTAATCGAGTTAACGGATTTGGTCCCTGTCAAATATTGTCCTTAACGGGAGACTTAACAACCGTAAGTGAAGCTTGCGAAAATGCAAACCAGGAGTCCCATTCGTGTATTTATTTTGATTCTGGGACCAGTGTGGGTAAAAAGTGTAAACCACAGGGACCAAATCCATAATTTACTCTAATAATTAAAACAAATCTGCATAAGTTTAGCCATGCAAGAGCCATGGTCTATTGTAACTCGAACACGAAAGTGAATGTCAATTACCTTTTGAAAAGATGGGATAAACGGTGAAGTTTGAACCTTATACATATATAATTAGAAATGTACAAATCCCACTTCAATCCAATACCCATATAGGGTTGGGTTCCAGTGGGAGGTTGAGGTTAACGTGAGAAACGTGAGAAGGGATTATCAAACCGTTGGATGAGATGCACCGGATCATTTCCTTTATAAAGTGCAATTCATGGGAGGGCATGAGATTAAAAGTGATCCAACGGTTCAGATCCACTTCTCACGCTTCTCACCTTTAACTCAACTTCTCACACGATCCTTCACCTACCGAGATATGTACTTTGAACTTCAAAAAGAATTGTTTAAGAAAATTTTGAACGGTGATCAATTTAACAAGGCATCGTTTGGTAAAAATAAGGTAGCTTATGAGTTAGCTTATAAGTCAGGTACATGTTTGGATGAACCATAAGCAAGCTTTTTAATAAGCTACGCTCATTAGCGTTTTGGTGACTTATGGGACTTATTATTTTTTCATTTTAAATATACCCTTGCTACTTTTTACACTACCAATTTTCAAACATGTCTTTTTTGTCATTTTACAGTCATAAGCTACCTTATCAGCTAGTTTTTGCCAAACACAACTTATTCATCAGCTAGCTTATCAGTAATAAACTAGCTTATCAGCTAGTTTGCCAAACATAGCCCAAATCCAGTATTTCCATTTTATGATAAAGAAAGACTTCAATATTTAAACGACTTTTGCGTAACTTGAAGTATTACCTGTGCCTTTTGTAAAGGAGAAACACGGCAACAGACAACTGAACTACAGTTCAAGCTCAAACTGAGCAACATTGACCTCAAAGTTGGGTCTAACGCATACATCAAACACTTTCCATCTATAAGAAGGGCCACCTTTTGCCTAGATGAACCATTGAGGATCGTTTGTGCTTCTCTTTGGTACTTTAGTAACTCATTTTTTACCGTCTCTCTTATAAACTGCGCAATCTCCACTTGATCACCCTAAGAATAAAAGTTTTTACTTGAGTTTTAATGATCTTAAGTGTACAATTCTGATATCATAATAAGATAGGTAAGAGATATTACTCTATCTTCAACCTCTCTGATTTCATCAGTTTCGGAACTTATAATAAACTTTTGCATGTCATTGTTAATCAACTTGCACGCTGCACATTATGAAATACATACATACATAGATAAGATATATATATATATATACATATAGAGGAAAGTTCAAATGTGAACCACTTTTTGGTTGTGAACATGAGGACAACCGAGAGCGCGACACGTGGCGGCTTTGAGTGTGGTCCCCCTCTTTAATTCAATGCCCTCCCATGAATCGCGCCTAGTCATCCGCCGTAGACTTGACGTGGCGCCTAGTCATCCGCCACGTGTCGCGCTCTCGGTTGTCCTCACGTTCACAACCAAAAAGTGGTTCACATTTGAACCCACCCCTATACATATATATATATATATGGTGATAGTAAGGGGTTATTTGGGATTGCTTAGTTAAAACAACTTATGTGGTGTCAATTCGGAGTTTTATAAAAAGTGTTTGGATCAGCGTATGACGGTACCAAAACATAATAAGTTGATAAGTTGTTTTTAGGGGTGTTTGGGATTGCTTATACATGTAAAATGACCAAAAAGTTGATAAGTTGTTTCAAATAAGTTAATAAGTTAGAATGGAGTGACTTATCAGCGGTGACAAAAAGCTATCAGCATATCTTTTTCGGTAAGCTACATATTTGGTCCCTGTGATTTACACTTTATTGCACTGTTGGTCCTTATTTTAAAATAATTATGAAAAAGGTCCATGTGGTTTACACTATATTGCACTGTTGGTCCCTGTGGTTTACACTATATTGCACTATAGGTCCCTAACCCTATTGGCAAAATAGGGACCAACAGTGCGATATAGTGTAAACCACAGGGACCAACAGTGCAATATAGTGTTAACCACAGGGACCAACAATGCAATATAGTGTAAACCACACGGACCAACAGTGCAATATAGTGTAAACCACAGGGACCTTTTCCATAATTATTTCAAAATAAGGACCAACAGTGCAGTAAAGTGTAAACCACAGGGACCAAATATGTAGTTTACCCTATTTTTTCTCCCATCCAAACACTAAAAACTGTTTATCGAACAGTGACAAAACAGAATAAGTTAATAAGCTGTTTAAATAAGCAATCCCAAACGCTCCCTTAACTTATATAGATCATGGCCTTATCAACTCAAGAAGAAGAAGGGAAAATGAATCATACCATAAGCTATATTTATTGCCGTTTCCAATTTGTCCCCTGTAAGCACCCAGATCTTTATTCCAGCCTTAGAAAGAGTTTCTATGCAGGATGGAACCCCTTCTTGAAGCTTGTCTTCTATAGCAGTGCATCCAATCAAATTAAGATCCTTCTCTATCATTTCCGAAACCTGTTTTTCAGTTCCGCATGCTTTCAGATATAATTATACCAACTTCTATCTATTTAAAAAAATATGAGAAAGAACCCAGAGATAGATAGAACTCCTTCCAGAATTGTGCACCCATTTGGCCGATAGCAATGCAGTTCGAAGCTTCTTTGCATCCGATCCAAAGGGTTTAAAACGAAAAGAAAAAATGAAAAAGTACAAAGAAAGAAAAGAAGATATCAGTAAGGGTGCATTTGGTACGTGGGACGGGGCGAGGACAAGACGATACAAAAACTTAATGGCTGTTTGTTTTTAAAAAAGTACCTCTTAAAACCTCTTAAGTCTGAAAATTAAGAGGTTTGCAGACTTAAGACTGTTTGTTTTGTTTTTAAGAAAAAGTTTGTAAACCTCATACCGTCCTCTAAAATTTTAAGAGGTGCACCATCCACCTCTTATTTTTTAGATGTGAAGTCAGACTTTAGACTTCAGACATCTTAAAAAACAAACAACGCCTTATTGTCCCACGTTTGGCGCAACATTATACCGGGTCTGGGACAATACAGGACCGGTAGGGGACAAATATGCCTTTTTTCCCGTCTCACCAAAAATCGGTAGAACCAGTGTCAAATCCAAAACTTTTTCCTGGTGGATTAAAAGCCCACAAAGTATAGGGATACTTTAGAGATACTTTAGTAGATTAAAAGCCCACAAAGTATCCCTATATGTTTTTAGCTTAATTCCAGCATATCGAGGGATTTTTAAAGTTTTGTTGGTAGATTTCAAAGGATTTTTTTTTGTTTTTTTGTCAATTTAAAGGGACTTTTAGGTCACCCAGCGTGGTACTACTCCCACCCCAGCATGCTTAACTGCAGAGTTCCAAGAACCTGCAAAGCGTGTGGCCCCAAAACGCGTTGTGTTAAGTAAGGTATCCAACCCTATATAACCAAGCGATGTGGGACAAATGTACATCACGGACACAGTCACGGATATAACAATTTTCTTGGTGGGGGCCCTGACGAGAAATTAATTGGGGGAATGAGGTAGAAAGTTAAAAGAATGATTATTTTTAACCTAAAATTTTATCTTTTTTATTATTTTAATAGGGTTCATCCCCCCATATTTTTCAACTTAGATCCCATTGATAAATTACTAAAGTACCCACATCAAATTAAAACCCTAAAACCTTTCAGAATTTGTTCACCCGCCTACCTCACTCTCGCCCGTCCAGTCCAGCCCATTCCAGTCGTGTCCAGCTCCCTCCACGTACGAAACGCACCCTAATGGATTTTTTCATGCCAGCATGCTTGTTTGCATCATAACATCTTTCCTGCAAAGATAAATGTTTGGCAAACTAGCTGATAAGCTAGCTGGTAGCTGATAAGCTAGCTTATGAACAAATTATGTTTCGCAAAAACTAGTTTATGGGTATGTAAAATGACTAAAAAGGGTATGTTGGGGTATAATAATTAATATTAATAAGGTATAATTGGAAAAAGCTACAAAAACTCCTAAAAGCTACCTAAGTAGCTTATCAAAAAGCTAGCTTATAAGCTACTTTTTGTCCATCCAAACATGTGCACAAAAAATAAGCTAGCTTATAAGCTACTTTGTGTTTACCAAACAATGCCAAAGAGTTCTATAAACTTCTTTATAACTGATCATTTATCAAGTCTACTTACCTCATCCAACTTCTTCTCACGGTCTCGTAAAGAAGCCTTCGCCTGAATAAATTTCTCATTCCAACTTTCATACACGTCGTGACTTAAATCTCTATAAGCCAGGCAAAGCGTTCGCAATCCGGCTTCCCCATATTGTTCCATATGAGACCTTGTAACTTTCTTTATTTCATCATTTCCACTGCCCAGCCTCTCATAAATCACAGTATCAGCTCCCTGTGATCAACAGATTCTGCATTAGTGTCAGTTTACAGCTTAATAAAGAAGTTCAAGGCATTGTTTGGTAAACCAAAAGTAGCTTATAAGCTAGCTTTTTGATAAGCTACTCGGAGGTGGCTTTTTTGAGCTTTTTGTAGCTTTTTCCAATTATACCCTTATTAATATTAATTATTATACCCCAATATACCCTTTTTGGTAATTTTACTTACCCATAAGCTAGTTTTTGCCAAACATAATTTGTTCATAAGCTAGCTTATCAGCTACTAGCTAGCTTATCAGCTAGTTTACCAAACATATGCAAGGAAGCTTACTAGATTCTTACTTTGCAGTACAATACAAGCCTTCCATCTTTGTAACGACATACAACAGACTGCCTCTTTCTAGTACTATAAGAAAGAAAATATAATTATGGTTAAAGGTTGTACCATTAAAAATTCAGAAAAGTTGTCCAAGATATTATATATACCTGTTAAACTCAAGGACATTAAGGATTTCATATGGAACATCTTGAACCTTCCCCATTTTTTCCACATGCGATTCACGGACATATACCATTGTAGGTGTACGCCTGTAATAGTTGAAAAATCTATACGTTGTATGATGATGATATAAGACACAATAACAGAACTCCATAATCACATACATAATCTATACACTGTATGATGATATAAGACACAATAACAGAATTTGGATTTCAAATCCAGTCCAAAACCGTGTTTAATGTGTAGGATTGTCAGGATTCGAAATCCTGGGTGGCGTTTGGTTTCCCATTATGAAATCTGATGGAATTGGAATCCATCGAATTTGACTTTGAAGGCATTGGAATGGAATTTGAACGCACGCTTAGTTGGTATGAATTCAATTCCTCCACTTGAGCCAATGAATGATGAATTCCTTAGATTGTGGAATTCAAAGGATTCCATCAAGTTTATTCCGCAAACCAAACAACATTAAGGAATTTGGTCAAAGGAATTTGTCTTTGAAATCCCTCAAACATAGGAGTTTGAAATCCCAAGGGGTGGCAAAGATTTCAACGGATTTCTATATAATAATGTTTTAAGATATGTAAAAACATTTATACTCTATTATCAGTTAAATAAAAGATAATTTATTTTTTTTATTATTTAATGATTAAAAAATGGAATTTAAATCCATTCCAGATCCTACAAACCAAACACACAAAAAGATTCCAAATCCTCCCAAATCCAAATCCCTACATGAAATCCAATCACTTCCATTTCATTCCTCCAAACCAAACGGACCCTAATAGTAAAAAACAAGACTTTTTCTAACAACGGGTAATCAAGAGAATTACATACCTATAGAAAAAGAAGCCAAAGTTCTTTGCAGCAGTAACTAAAGCAGCCTCGTCAGGAGATGCAGCTTGATATCGAAGTTTGTTTGGGGTCTCTTCACCTTCAGGGAGTACGGTATGACATATAGCAAGGCATCTGAAAAATTCCTAAACAAGCAAGGAAAAACGGTCTTAATAAATGTAAACACAATCACATATCATACTAGTCTCAGAATTTTAAGATCAACATGTTCCATAAATCAAACCATATCTGCAACAAGTGGCAAAGGATCGTGTGAGAAGTTGAGTTAACAGCGAGAAGCGTGAGATGTGGATCTGAACCCTTGATCTCTTTTAATCTCATGCCCCTTCCATGAATTGCGCTTTAGAAGGGAATCAATCCAGTGGTTGATAACCACTTCTCATGCTTCTCAAGTAAACCTCAACTTCTCACCGGAACCCAACCGCAACAAGTTGCACTACTTACAACAATTGTGATGTACATCATTTTCTAGAATAAAATAATTTTTTTACAAGAAAAGTACAAAGGCACGTTTACAGCAAAAACTTATTGTCTTCAACGTCCTCTCATTAATTTAAATAAGAGAAATTCCACCTCACACACTCCTTTTTCTCTTTTTTTATTGAAATATATATAGAGGGAGGTTCAAACAAGAAACATATCAATTTAAGAAAACGTGAGAGCAATCTCAGCCACTCATCCGGTCAACAAAGGCGGCTTTGACCGATCCCCCCCCCCCCCTTTAATAATCTCTACCCTCCCATGAATCGCGTCAATCCTCCGTGATCACGTCCACTGTAACCGCGAGATGAGTGGTTGAGATTGCTCCTCACGTTTTCTTAAATTGACATGCTTCTCGTTTTGAACCTTCCCCCTATATATATATATAGGGGAGAGAGAGAGAGAGAGAGAGAGAGAGAGAGAGAGAGAGAGAGAGAAAGGTTCAAATGAGAAGTGCTAAAAATCCGAAGTAGAGAAGTGATCTCAACCATTGATTGACGCAATTCACGGAGGGTGGAGACGATTCAAAGAGGGTGACCGGTCAAAGCCGCCTTTATTGACCGGAGAGTGGTGGAGATCATTTCTCTACTTCGTATTTTTTTAGCACTTCTCATTTGAACCTAATACTATATATATATATAGGGTATTCGGTTTTGTGGGTAGTGGTACTCCTATTTTGGGCTTATTGTGGGTAAACCTGATGTGGCGCTGATGTGGCAGAGTGGGCTTGTGGGGTTTGTAGGCTGTGCTACCGATAGCCTAACAACTAAGAAATCTTCATGTCAAATTTGCTATGGAAGTAAATTACCTTGCACATATCTGGATTAGGTTCATTTCTCCAAGCACCACACATGAGCCTAGCATCTTCAAAATTGAAACCCCTATCACGTTTTCTGGACGATGATCTTTTTTGTACCTATGAAGTTAATTTTTACAACTTTAGTTTCACATTCATGCATCAAGTTACATCCTATTCCCAAGTTAGGATCGTTACTGTACCTCCCCATGGTTTGAGCCATTCTCCTTTGCAATTTCCATTTCAATTTCGGTAATACCTGTTCCATATGTCTCTCCACCAACAGAACACTTAAAGAACTCCATCAAGTTTCTTGTTAGAGTTCCGGTTTTATCAGAAAAAATATACTCCACCTATAATACAATGCAATCTCAGTGATTCGGTGTTACAATAAATTTGGCAAACAGCAATCGTAAATGTAAACAAGAGTTTGGATAAGCCTTTTAAAAGTGCTTATTGACTTATTGGCTTCTCAAAAGGCCAATAAGTCAAAAATCTTGTTTGGATAACTCAAAAACACTTTTCAAAAGTGCTTTTTGAGAAGGCATGAAACGCAATTTTGAAAAGTCAGATTTTATGACTTTTTGGCAAGGGTTTTGGCTTTTTGAGAAAAATTGACACAAAAGCTACTCAAAAAGCTGATAAGCTAAGCCAAACACTAACTTAAAAAACAACTTATTGGCTTTTACCACCACAAAAGCTAATCCAAACACTTTTTTGAAACTCCTTTTCCCACCACCACAAGTCAATAAGCACTTTTAACCAAAAGCACTTCAAAAAGTTTATCCAAACACCCTTATTAAAATACTTGATACAGAAATTTCAATTAATGAACTTATTACCTGCCCAAGTTCTTCATTTAGATTGGATGTTCTTGCTAATGCAGGGGTATTGGTTTCATAATGGTACATATGCAAGTCGTTATTGATGAACTTGGTTGACTGAATAAACTTGATCATCTGAAAGAGAAAAGGCCAAAAAAAATGAAGTGATCACAATATGCAAGAAGACCCTGAAATACTAGCTTACATTCATGAATGATGAACCTACCTCAATAGAAACATAAAGAGAAATCGGAATAATCGGTGAATACAGAGTAATCAGGGTAAAGATGCTTAAGAAAAAGACCTGAAAGCAAACTAATAGAATCAGTAATATCATAATTCTGTGTTTCTCGGATTAAACTCTTTACATCACCAAGCAAAAGCAATACCATAACTCTGTTCCTCGGATTAAACTGTTCAGAATCCACATTAATCAAAAGTTGTAAGTAGTAATACCTCACATCCACAAATATGGCACTACAAAATTTCAAGAGAGATTGATCATTATAACAGCATATAACAAAAGGCTCAAAAATAAGTTGGAGATAACATCATAGCCAATTGAGTACCTGCCTATAGCCCCGATTATACAGAGTGTAAGAAGAACACCAAAAAGAGTAGCGATTACTTTGTCAAGTTTCCTCTCAAGCATACTCCTTTTCGAAGGGACATTCATGCTGTTCATCATCACCTGTAATTTTTAATACATATAAACATAGTTTTCTACAGTCTACACACTAAGGTTCAAATGTGAACTCATTTTTCATTGTGAACATGAGGACAACTAGTATCGCGTCACGTGGCTATTCAGTCTGAATATTCATGCTTTATTCAGACTGAATAAAGCTTGTATTCAGCCTGAACAAAGCTTGTATTCAGCCTGAATAAAGCATGAATATTCAGACTGGATGAATAAAGTTTATTCAGTCTGAATAAAGCTTAGGCGCAGATTCAGATTGCCACGTGGCGCGATGTTGTCGGTCCTCACGTTCACAATGAAAGATGAGTTCACATTTGAACTTTCCTCTAGCAAGCAAACCATAACTTCCTTATGAGGTGCAGACATTATACTACATGATGATTCCTCAAAACTCATCGATAACTTTCAGAGCAAGGCCTAGTGCTAGAAGTAGGGTATTAAAAACTCCCGGAAAAATGAGAAACCAAGCCGAACCATTTGATGCGAAACACAAAAAACAGAAAACCAGGAAAAAAAAACGAAAACCGGGTATTCACGGGTCGGTTTCGCTTTCAAATTATAGATATCCGCGGGTAACCGATCCGGACTGATATTTAACTATTTTATTTATGAATAGTCATCAACCGGATAGTGGATATTTTTAGTTTGTCGTTCCTAGATTATTTTTATGGATTTGTTATGCAATTGGTTTAATTTTTCTTTTTTGGTATTATTTATGTATTGCAATTAGTATTTTCCTATAAATTCAGGTAACCGTGAACCGAACCGCGGGTAACCGGCTAATTTTGGTTTGGTTCGGTGCAGTTCATCCTACGATTCGAATAACCAGGCATCTGCTCATGCAGTTCGGTTCACATTTTTCCTTACTAACCGAGCCAAACTGAACCGAACCGAACAATGAACACCCCAATTGATAGTATAATGTAAACGATGCCATTTCCTAGTGAGGTTGCTTAAGAATATACAACCTTTGATGGTCAATACAGAGAAGCAATATAATAAAAAGGAAGTATTAGAAAACCTTAGTCTCATGCCCAGTAAATAATACGGCCCCGACAATATACTCTGTATTACGTAGGCTGCATCCCTGAAAAGGAAAATTGAGCGAACAGATACTAGATTAACAAAACCAGTGATGGTTATAAACAAATGATGCAAAAAAATTAGCCAAGAAATGGACTAAATATGTACAACAAATAAAAAACATTTCATATTTATGATCTACTCCATTCTTGAGAGGAACACATGGATAAGATTGCTTCCACGCTTGATACTGATAAAAGGGGTAAAGAAAGAATAAGGGCCTGTTTGTTAGCAGCTTAATGAGCTTAATAGGACTCATAGCTTATTCGGTCAGCTATGAGCTTAATAGGACTCATAGCTTATTCAGTCAGCTGGACACGACTGTTTGGTAGTGGCTTAATCATATAGAAAGTGATTTATTCAGCAACCTTTTGGAACACGCTCCTTCCATCTATAAAAAAAACCCTCCTAAACAGAAACCTTTCCAATTTATACAAACAAAAATTAATCCACACTGGCAACTTTAATCATGCATGACTTAATGAAAAACCAACCAAACAGCGCCTAAGGCATTGTTTGGTTAACACAAACTAGCTTATAAGCTAGCTTATTTTTGTGTGCATGTTTGGATGGACAAAAAGCTGCTTATAATAAGCTAGCTTTTTGATAAGCTACTTGGAGGTAGCTTTTTCCAATTATACCCTTATTAATATTAATTATTATAACCCAATATACTCTTTTTGGTCATTTGACATACCCAAGCTAGTTTTTGCCAAACATACTTTGTTCAACAGCTAGCTTATCAGTCAACAGCTAGCTTATCAGCTATCATCTAGCTGATATGCCAAACATAGCCTAACACTAGAGGAATGAATTTTGGAACTAAATATAAATAAAATGGAGGAGACATTGTAAGCGTATCCCCAATAAGACAAAGTAAAAAAGTTGAAACAGTAAGAAAAAGAGAAGTATCATATCTTACCCGCAACAAAACTTGATTTGGACCGAGGGGTAAAGTTTGCTTTTGAAGTACCAAATTCCCAGTAAAGGTATAGAGTGAATTATTTGGCTTCTCACATTGAATTTCGCCTGCAATGGTATAACATCATCATCAACATAAAAAAGGAACTCGATTTCCTTATATGCTGTTATGTAAATAATAATTTTATTATCTTGCAATTTTGAAAGCACATCTCAAGTTAAACCAAACATTAAACGATCATAACTTCATAAGCATGGTATTTATATTTATAGCCATATATATTATACAGCCCAAGATCAGAACCTTAACCATAGAAAAAAAAGATGGTATTTCCTGTCACTAAGGATTTGGCCGTCATAAATAGGAAAAGCTATGTCAATGCGCTATTGCCTTTACATATGTCAAAATAGTTGGACCAGATAAAGCTTTAACCTTTAAATTCTGAGGCTTTCTCAGGGGTCACATAGTCCCACGTCTTCTCCAAAGCTTTTCTGATCTTGAGATTTGTTTCACCATCCAGGTTTGCTGTCTGTAAACCCATGAAGTAGAACAAGAAAAAGGCAAGAAGTTAATATCATGTGCAGCGCATAACCACCACAAAAAAAATGTGCATTTGTACGGTAAGCACATGTGCATACAAGTAATTTACCCCGCATGCACATGTGCATACAAACTTGAAGATGTTTCTTCTATGCACTTGTGCATGTGTATGCACATGTGCAAACCATACAAATGAATGGTTATTAGTGTGTTCCTCGTTTTTTTCAACTTCTTAGGGGTTTTTACCTGAACCTCTCTCTCTCTCTCTCTCTCTCTCTCTATATATATATATATATACACACACACACACACATATAATTTGATTAAGAAAAAGAGAGGTCCCCTTTTGAGACAAAGAACAGAGAACACCAATTGCTGCCTAACACATTTTCAGCCCCATCTCAAGTTTTTCACTCCTACTCCCTTTCTTTGGTCAGCTTCCACTGTGCCAAAGTCCTCAAAGAGTCAAAGCACCCCACAAATTCATTTTAAGTTTTTAGTCAACTGAACCAGAATAATATTTGCAGCATCCCACCCTATAAGAGTATGTGCATTTATATATATACATACTAATATCTATATGCGTGTGTATGTGCATTTATATATATACATACTAATATCTATATGCGTGTGTATGTGCATTTATATATATATATATACATATGTATATATCTTTCCAAAGCTCGTTCTAATGGAATTCATGTATGATTAACTTTTAAGTAGCAACTTTGAACAGAAAACAACCTCTGTATAGCAAATACCGTCAGGATTTGTAGTTGCAAGGAAAAGTAGATCTGCTGGAAAGAACCCATCTTGCTTCACCTACAACCAGATGAACACTAAGAATTGCATTAAACTTTGATAAAAATAGTAGCAGTTGTTAACAATGTTTCCCGCTTCTGGTTTTTAGCCATTTCAAGATAGGCCCAAACATTGCAAAACATCAACCTCGGATCCTATAAATGAACCATGCAAAGTGTTTCAATAGTCATGCCTCATTTCGAATACAACCCCATTAGGAAGTTACATACACGTGTACACATATTATGATAATCAACTCAAGCATACTAAGCATTTTGTGAATTATTTGTTATCCTTGCGATCATAGCTCCAAGTTTCATGGCTAGCTTTTATATTTTTACCAAATACCAATACTTTTATCACTTAATTTTCTTACTCTCTAATTAAATATCAAACCAAAACTGCAAACTTATTATCTTATATAATAAATGACATTCATAAAAATATCATCATACCATGTCTCAATAAATATTTTTGCGGTTATAATTTCAGTTCTTCCTGAATGTGAACCATTCGTTGATGATATTATTAATGTGGGCTTGTTCAGTTGGTTAAAGCTTACTCAAGATCTCAATGTTGAGTTCGAATAACACACTTGTGGGTTGCCTTGTAAAGAAGAAAGGGGGCATCAATAAGAAGGCGACAAGCTTTCATTCCCTCAGCCTGCACACCTCCGGACGAGGGTTCATAGTATCCTAACAAAATCATGTAGCATTGCCATTTTATATAAAAAACCGCAATATTTAGGCCCTCCTTATGTCTTGATGATCAAGGATGCCATTATAAAGAAAACTCGTTAACAAAATAGCTATGAATCATACACCTAGATAAGCAACAAATGCAGAAGATATAGTGATGCTTTGATCGAATGTGAAATAGTTGCAGAACTAGGAACATGATAAGGCTAAACAGATAACAATCTTAAAGGCACTAATTAAAAATCCTACGAAGACGTTGCTTTTCAGCCATTAAGTAACCATAGAATTCATTCAAATGGTTCAAGATGATCATAAAAGGAAACAAAAATATTGTAGCATACTTACTCTAATAATATCCCCAACTTCCACCATCTTCCAGGGTACAGATTCCCACTTTTTGTCTTGCAGCAAGTCAATAGGAGAATTATTTATTGTCGTGTCATTTTGAAGGCGTTTCTGTTATAATTAGGTTTCGTGAGGGAAAGAGAAATGTAAACGCTTTAAACAAACAACTATAACAAAGATTTGTAAATGATACGTAAGGATAGTTGATAAAGGTTAGGTTCAAATGTGAACTCGTCTTTCATTGCGAACGTGAGGACCACTAGTATCGCGCCACCTGGAAATATTCAGTCTGAATATTCATGCTTTATTCAGACTGAATAAAGCTTGTATTCAGTCTGAATAAAACATGAATATTCAGACTGAATAAATAAAGCTTTGTTCAGTCTGAATAAAGCTTAGGCGCCGATTCAGATTGCCATGTGGCGCGATTTTGTTGGTCCTCACGTTCACAATGAAAAATGAGTTTTCATTTGAACTTTCCTCTAGTTGATAATGGGTCATAAAAACAAATCCTGAAATCAAAGAACAACATTTATAAGCAATCAGGTTTAAAAATTGCACAATTGAAGAAAATGAAATAATACTCACCCAATCTTCAAATGCCTCCTTGATAAGAGAGACAAAAAGCACAATGCTTAGTGGGATTACATTTGTAACTGGACTAACAGGACTGCATAAGAAAAGAACTGGTTCAGGGTCAATGCAAACAGAAATTCATAAGTATACCAATTCAAACAAGTCTAGGATCCAGAATATAAATGATCACAGAGCAATGTGAAGTATAAAATTAGGCTTATATTTTGCATTAACGAGATGCAAAAATATTCTTGGAAGCATAACATAAGACTGACTTACAGACTTAATATATAGACTTAATAAATTGTAAAATGTTCTTACTACAATTTACGAAACTATGTTATCTACCACTTGATTACAATTTAACATTTATCCTCAAAAGCTGGAGGTCTGATATGTTGTGAGGCTATGAAGCACCAATACTTAATAATATTGTTATGACAGAAAACACCACCGAGATGGCACATTTTTGTAAGATGAATGATATGTTAAGAGGAACGTTTAGGCTATATATATATATATATATATATAGAGAGAGAGAGAGAGAGAGAGAGAGTCAAGTTCATTTAGAAACCAAAACATTAGTAAAAACCGTAAAAACTCATGGTTTCATAGCTTAAATCAACAAAAACTTTTCATGGAGTTGTTTAATATGATGCAAATGTTTCATATAATTCATTTTTTGATGTACTTTTTTGTAAAAATGACAAGGTTTCATAGGATTAAATAAAAATACTTGAATCAGTTTCATAAGAATGAAAAAAGTATATGAAACCTTTTCATTTTACATAAAAGAACACCGAAATGTGACACGATTTTATCAAAAAATAAATTACATGAACATTTGCATCATATTAAACAACTCCACGAAGAGTTTTCGTTGATTTAAGCCATAAAACCATCGGTTTGTACGGTTTTTACTAATGTTTTGGTTTTTAAATGAACTTCCCTACAGAAACCACTCTTAGCTTACAAACCATGCAAACCGCCGATTTATTGGTTAAATTAATGAAAAAAAATTATGAAATTGTTTAATTTGATTAAAATGTTTCATATAATTCTTTTCTTGATAAAATTGTTCCATATATTTGTGTATTTATGTAAAAATGAAAACGTTTCATGAAAATAAGAAAACATGAAACAATTTCGTCATAATGAAAAAATACATGAAATAATTTAATTTTTTACATAAAAAGCACCAAAATATAAAACAACTTCATCAACAAAAGAACTATATAATATCATTTCGTCATATTAAACACTTTCATGAACCAATTTACTAGTTTAACCAATGAAATCAACAATTTGTGCGCTTTGTATTCTAAAAGTGGTTTGTATTTGATCACTCCCCTATATATATAGAGAGAGGGGGGCGGGGAGAGGGAGTTTTCAAATACTAACCATCTCAACGACCCATCTAATCTAATAAATATTTGGTTTCATAAATATCTTGATTGTTTTCTAATATAAAGTTTTGATCATAATTAATTAACTTTGATCATCTTCCATAAATCTCAAGATTAAAATAAATGAACCCTCACCATTTCCACAAATATCTCAATTGATTGGTTTGTATGGTTTGTTCTGACCACTTAAGTCTTTGCAATCTTGCAACTTCCGGTATGGCTCCATATGTTATACCCCATTTCCTTCATTTCACTTTGTGTAACACAGTGAACATCTTGTTGTAGCATAGCTAGCTAATGAACCAAACAATGAGTTAAGCCAAATACACAAAAATAGTGGAATTCCTCAATGTCAACGACTTTCTAAAGGGTTCACTCGTCAAGGCACAATGATACAAAACTTACAAACCTAACAAGAAGATTGAAATCATGTTGTGTTAGCTATTCAGCTAAAATGGACACCACAAATTTACACCAATTTGACCCACACAATTGCAGTTTGTAATACATTGATCCAGGAAAGTAGCACAAATCATGTAAAGTTAGGCAAATCACACCAACAAGACAATTAGCATGCTTCTAAAAAGGGTTTATTTTTCTTGAAAAAGCATACCTGACAGGTGTAAACGATAAACATGAGATTGCAAGAAAATATAGGTTAGCCACCCGCCTGAACTGTCAGTCACAAACATGAATAATGTGTCAGTATATAAGATACAAGGTTCAAATGGCAAATTAGCTTCAATGATGCCCAAAAAACTGTAAAGTAAATGGGAACCAAGACGAACGTTAAGGCTATGTTGTCTAGACATGAATGAAATGGACCATTTACATTCTTTCACGTGTGTCTATTATCAAATTTAAACCCAACTAATATCATCTTCATAACCCAAAAATCACACCTGCTGGAATCCCATGTTGTATTAGCTTATAACAACTTTGTTGCTCTTCCATTCTATAACTTCAACAATAAACACAGTAAGTGCCCTTTTGCAGAATTGAATATTATCCCTCAAATCTTCAAAACATTAGAAATAAAAATTGACTACCCGAGACAATCTTCATCACTCGAAACCCAGACAAGATTTGCTAAAGATTGTTCCCATTGATTCTTATTTCATATAGAAACATGTAGAAGAGAGTGAAGGTGAAACAGGGGGTATATGTTGGTCAAACATTTGAATGTCAAACACAGTACTTCCATCATTAAGACAATTTTACTACTTGTAAAGTTTATTGTTGTTGTCTATTTATACAAAAACTCAAAAATTCATATCATTTTATATGTGTTGAAAGAATTTGACTCTCAATTAACCCTACCAGATACCACGACACCTCCAACCAGCAATAAACCCTTCGTATACTGTAAACTATGCATATGTGTGAACATGGGCATTCTTCAAGGCATTACAAGTTTGCACAAAACATTCCGGCAGATAACAATAAGTTGTAAATGAATCTTATGAATACTGAAAAAGTTTGTGGTGTTCATTATAGGACCACTTCATACTTCTTTATTGGAGGTTTAAAATGATTTACCTGTTCGTACAGCCCCTTTGGCAAAAAAGTAAGAAGGTTGTACTTCGTTGTTGATACTGAATTTCCCTGATCATACCATATGAAATAACCATTACAATACAGCTTACGGAAAGAGCAAGTGCATTAAAGAATTTATATGGAAAGACAGCAATAATAATGCTTGTTAATATTATACTCAGGTTTTCATTCTGAAAAATTGCATCCTACTCTTTACATAGGACAACCTTTTTAGAGTAACTTACAGAGCATCAATTAAAGGGCACACTACATCTCATTGCACAAAAAGAGGAAACAGAAAAATTACCACTCTATAAACCCAACATCCTCTTAGTGGGGAAGAAGAGGAAGACAACATCAACTGAAATCCACATTGCATAATACGAACAACAAAAAACTCATCTGAAGCCACCCAACCCACCATCCTTACAAAGAGGGGGAGAGGATATATAAACAAGAAGAATGAAGGGAATTCACCAACCCTGAAAGAGGGGGAAATGATAGTAGAAGAAGAAGAAGTCTCCAAAAAGAATAGTTTCCTATAAATCCTCTAGATTCAAAGAGCCAACACCCCCATCCCAAGAAAAACCACAGCCACCACCAATCAAGCACATACGACAAGAAAATGCTGTCAAAAAAACTATAAAAACCAGCTTGTAACTACAGACATGACTATCCAAATTGCAGAAGACTAATGAGATGACACCCATGTAACGACCACAAAGGAAACAACCCTACAGATATATGAAAACCTTCCATCTTTTTATCCAACGGAATTGTTGATTGATAAGACTATGCAAGACGTTAACGTGAAGCTTTGGGTATGGAGAAACGCTTTAAATGCCAAGGTGTTAGCTTGAGTCAGACCAAATTGAAGAGACATGAAGCGCAGTTTTATTGATGTTTATGACAAAGTGGAGGACATGATAAGCACATATGGATATGAAGTACCCATGAATGACATATTTCATTATCTAGGATCATTGATGAATATACAAAGTCAATGGATAAGGTGGCAAGTTGCCGGTTCTATAGGATATCAACAATTCATCCTCCTAAACTCACATGTGTTGATTCAGATGCTTGCTTTCCCGCCTTAATCCACTTTCTATGTCAGCCTTAGAAAACGAACGTCTTTCATGTTGCTACCAAAGGCTAGCTTATGGAAAGATAATTGTCATAACTACAAACCCAAAAGGCCAAACCCTAAACAGTGTCTACAAATAAATAAATATATATATATATATACACACACACACTTCTAAGTGTAACTTATAATAACCTATATGAACGAAAACCAACCAGCCTCTCTTGGATTGATCTTAATTGCTAAATGTCCCTTGTACCCTGTATAAACCCCCCTGGCCAACCGTCAAATACATAATTCACCAGAAGGAACATACCTTTCTCGGTCATCATCAATGTTTTCCTCCTCTTATGATCTCCCTTCCCCTTTAAACATTCCTAGTTACTACATGTTCTCAATACACAGATATTAATGCCACACAGTGCCTGTCAACCAACTCAACTGTATTCCAATGTAACCAAGTTACTTTTCTAAACAACCCTAGACCACACAACCATAGAAAATCGAGATTAACAACCAAATGCTAATTACTATCACAAATTCACAATGCACGGTAAACATCCTAGCAAAACAGTTATTTTAGCGCCAATTTCACAAAGGTTTTAGCGCATCAAAAACACAAAGGTTTAATGTATCAAAAACAAATTCCGGTCATAAACTCACAATTAGCGCCAATTTCAAACCAAATTTCACTTTCGAGCACGTATTCATTCGTATATCCATCTATAACATAAAACATACCAGAAATTTGGCGATAATGTTTGCTTCACGATCATTACAGAAAACGGTCCGATGACCTGGCGCCTGAGGGTAAACCTGACCAACTGATAATGAAGGAGCAGTTTCGAGAAGCCGATACGAACAACCGCCGGCATCTCCTCCGGCAACTCGAGACGCCCCCTTCCTTCCCGGCATATCACTTTCTCCGATCGAAATCAACCAAAAAAAACTCTAACGAAAAAACTGAAACTTATAACAAAATTGTGTGATTCAAGAAGACGATTGATTCTTCTTCCAGAATCTGTGAAAATCGGAAGAACTTTCCGGCATATCGCTTTTTTCCGATCGAAATCATTAATCAACCAAAAACTGTAATGAAAAAACTGAAAATTATGAAACAAAATTTGTGTGTGATTCGAGAAGATGATTGTGATTGTGAATGTGACTTACAGAAATCTATCTGTGAAGAAATCTGGTTGAATTCTTGTGGAATTTGGGAGGAATTTTTGAGATTTGAGAGATTGCAATTTTGAAATTTTTCGCCCCAAATTTCGTGTTCGTTATCGAGGGCTTTTTTTTTCCTTCTAACGGAAAGATATCAAATCCGAGACGCGCGTGAGAATCCAGGAGATTTTTGAAGTGAAATTCGATTTCCGACGCGCCTAAAATGGGCGCGTGGGTAGTTTGGTTGAAAAATGGAAATTGAAAAATGATGACCATTTTATTTGCCAAATAATCCTTTATATGGCCAAAATCTTGGAAAATATCTTTTCCATATTTACAATCTTGAGTAAATTACGGGTTTGGTCGTGGTTTGTTGGTTTTTACGGATTTTGTCTTTAAATTTAATTTTGAGTAAATTACGGATTTGGTCCCTGTGGTTTGGGAGTTTTTATGGATTTGGTCCCTAAACTTTAATAATTACAGATTTGGTCCCCGTGGTTTGCAAATTCTGTTGGATTTGGTCCTTGTGGTTTGCAAATTCTATTGGATTTGGTCCTTATGGTTTGAAAATTCTATTGGTTTTGGTTCCTGCCTATTTGCACTACCAGGGACCAAATCCAAAAGAATTTGCAAACCACAGGGACCAAACCATAATTACTGAAGTTTAGGGACCAAATCCATAAAAAACCCCAAACCACGGGGACCAAATCCGTAATTTACTCTTTAATTTTTTTGGATTTGGTCTTTGGATCAAACAGGCGTCGAATAAATTCGTTAAAATCTCGATGACATAAAGGTCGTTTTACATTTTCTTTTAGTTTAATAGTTTATTAACTTAATTTGTTTAAATCAAGGATGAGAGTCTATTATTGGATATTGGAGGGCTGAAATTAAACATCATCTAATCTATATACATATACAGAGAGAGAGGGAAGATCAAACGATAACGGTATATATTTAAAAGAACATGAGAATCACAAAACATGTCTAGCTCAGTTGGTCTTCCTAAGGGCGGTAACATCCTGGGAGGGGGCTGTAGATGGTATCCCAGTCTATCCGGGTTCGAATCTAAGGGAGTCAATTTGAGAGCATAAGTAGTGAAGGATGAGGGAGGAGGGTACATAGGGAGATCGGGGAAATGTGTGCAAATGTGGTGTAGGAAAAGGGAGAATGAGATCGAATGAGAGGGGTTTTTGTTGGAAATTTGCAGGTTCACCAAAAGTTTGTCATAGCTTAACGACATGGACGAAGTGACGACTAGGAAAATGGAAAAGGGTTTAATTATACACATTTACATCCCTCAATTGAGAAAAAGTTAATTTGAAAACGAAAGGAAAATAACTATTTTGCCACTGACTTTAACGAACCTAGTAGACAGTCGTTGGGCCGAAAGACTAAATCCAATAGAAAATGCATATCACAATGACCAAACCAATAATAAATGAATTATGGGATGAAATACGTAAAAGTCGACAAACCATATGGACCAAATATGTAATATACTCTAGAATAATATATTTAAGAGTAGTTTCTCTTTTGTTCTATAACGTTAGTCAAAAGAGAAACTACTTAAATTTTATTTTTAATGTTTGTTATTTTATAATGGTTTTGGAGTCTTTCCCCTGTGGATAGATTCATTTTTCCATTAAATCCAATTTATATTTTAAGTTATTTTGAAATGTTGTCAAGGTTTTAAGTCATTAAATAAGGGTATTAACCAAGGTCTATAGATTTGGACTTGGGCTTGAGCTTTTTTCATTTAAGTTTTGAACCGGCCCAAATCTACGTGGGCCATTATATTCTTTTTGTTTTCTTAAGCATGTTAAGTTTTTCATGTTACTAATTGTGTAGTTGTATAAGAATATAAGATAGTAATATTCTTTTTCCGTAAATCAATAAAAGATAAACACTAAAATTAAATTTGTGTTAAAGAAAAACTATGTATAATAAAAAAGAAAAAAGAGCATCTAATTCTTATTAATGATATGTTCTTTGTAAAATGATGAGCTACAATTATATAACTACGAGATTCGGTTCTAATTTAACTATGATATATCTATCTTTATCTTTATCATCGTACTTTTAAACTACTGTACATTTATCGTGGAACAGTATGAAATTTGTTTTAAAGAAATTCTATATTACAAATGGTATTGAATGTATCTCAATAATTTGATCTCGTAAAAACCCTAATAAAATATACCGGTACGAGTGTCAAATTAAATAATGTTTTTTTTTTTTTGTTCTTTTGTATAACTTGTTTGATCCAAAGTTCTAACATTATTTAAATATATGAATAGTTATATTGGGTTTAACATATAAAGAGAGTGATGGAATATTCTATTGTAAGAAGTGCTTAGTGAGTATCTTGTTCTGAGCTAGTTTATCAATGAATGTAATGAAATAGAACCAAATGGTTTATGTATAGTCGCAGTTCTATAAACCTATACAATTGAAGATCATATATCATGATTATTCATCGACCAATACGTCCAGTGATATCTGCAGGTTGTTCGATTCCATCAAAATGATTAAATCCCAGTCAAAACATTTTTGTTTGGTATAAATATAAGTAACAATCCTATAAACCTTAAATACCAAATGTGATAGACAACTCATCTTGGGGTAGGGTCCAATGATCTTTATAGGTTGATTGTTAGATATAGTTTGGGTGGCCACATTCACATATATGAGCAATTATTGTGTTGTACAAAATGATGCAAGTACTAGTTTCACATGTTGAATAATGTGTGTGATTCAAATTCATGCTACTTTTGTCACACTTCATTTATGGATATTGTTTTCCTTTTTCATTAATTTTATTTTATATTTTATATTATATTAACGTAGAGGGAAGTTCATTTAAAAACCAAAACATTAGTAAAAACCGTAAAAGCTCATGATTTTTTGGCTTAAATCGACGAAAACTCTTCGTGGATTTGTTTAATATGATGCAAATGTTTCATATAATTCATTTTTAATGAAGTTGTGTCATATTTCGGTGTTTTGTTATGTAAAATGAAAATGTTTCATACATTTTTTTTTTATTCTTATGAAACTGTTTTAAGTTTTTTTTTAATCCTATGAAACCTTGTCATTTTTACAAAAAAGAACACCAAAAAATGAATTATATGAACATTTGCATCAATATTAAACAACTTCACGAAAATTTTTCATTGATTTAAGCTATGAAACCATGAGTTTTTACGGTTTTTACTAATGTTTTAGTTTTTAAATGAACTTGACTCTACTAACGTAATCTTACAACCTTATTATCCACCAGTCCACCACCGTAATTATCTCGTAATTACCTACCTGAGTTGTTAAAATATTACAAGATTGTCATGTTACCAATTAAAATAAGTATAAATTTGAAATTTCAAAATTCTTTTACACTGTTTGTAATAAAAATTATGTTAACCGAATAAAAGCTAAACCGTTTTTTTTAATAAAGCTCCCAATCACCATATTATTATCTAAGAGCACTTCTAACAAATTCTTTAAAATAAATAAAACATATATTTTTGTTACTTGTTTCCTTCAACATTTTTTATATATAGTTCTCTAAAGTAAACTTACAAGAGAAAACTCAAAGTTTAGAAAACTCTCTAACCTTTTCATTATGAGTAAGATAGATGATTTTTTTATACATTATCGTTAATAACAATGAATTATTATATAAAAGTTTTTTTTATGAGTGTACTTACTCATATGATAAAATTAAAAAATAATTTAATAATGGATGGTATCTCTAACTATCATGATTAGAACCACGTGGAAAACATGTGACGATATCCAAATCATGGACTTGCCACATAGTGGTACTCTTAATTGGGTTGGGTCATGGTCGATGGGGATTAATCGTGTGCCCTTGGATTCCGGATAGCCCATGACATGTGTATGTTTGTTTGCCGCTAAAAAAAAACAAACTTTTATCTTTTTGAAATCGAACAAATATGTTCTTCCGGTTTTAAAAACCGAAGAAACCCAATAAGCTTATGTATTTTGAGTGAATAACTCATAGAAGGGATGTTTGTTTCAAAAAAATGCCCCTTAAAACCTCAAATGTCTGAAAATTGAGAGATTTGCATACTTAAGTCTGTTTGTTTTATTTTTAAGAAAAAAATCTAAAAACCTCTTGTCATCCTCTTAAATTTTAAGAGGTGAACAATCAATCATTTAGCATTTTAGATGTGAAATCAGACTTCAAACCTATTAAAAAACAAACGATACCTCAATTTTTTTGAAGAGAATTCTCACACTTATAAAATAAAACGATTATACCGTTTTATCTATCAATGTAACCAGGGGCGGAGCCATAGCAAATGCAATGGTGTCCCAGGAACCCAGTCAAAATAAAAAAAGAGGATTAGTTTATTATAATAAAAAGCTTCTTCAAGCTATAGAGGAGATATTAGAGTTAGTGACCCCACTAAAATAATGATGAGACCCCACTTCTTCATTTTCAATATTTTCTAAAATCACTACCTCCTAAGTAAAAGAATATGAAGTTGCTTGCAAGGCTGCCTACTAAGCTACTACCATCATATATTGTTCCTTTTTATTAAATTTTTTAGCGTTTGTATTATTATTATTATTATCATTTATGTATTAATAGTATTAAGATTTGATGCTATATTAGATATTTATTGAATTAGCAAGTGTTTGTATTAGTGTAATTAATATATTCATTAACAATTGAGTAATTATGTTAATGTTATTTATATGTTTATTTTTATATTTTGTTATATATTATCAAAGTTTAAAATAGCATGATCTACATGATAATGAGGTAAAGTTTCAAACCTTATGAGCAACAAGGTCACTACGGTTTTCTAACTCTTGATTTATAACAGTAAATATATATATATAGGGAAGTTAATTTGTAAACCACAAAAAACATGTAAACCATGTAAACTCATGGTTGCATAGATTAAATCAATGAAATTGATTCACGGAGTTGTTTAATATGATGTAAATGTTTCATAAACATCAAATTTTGTGTAAACCGTGTAAACCAATCATAGCCGTTGATCCAAAAAATTAAAGGAGGATATGGATTCATAGAAACATGGAAATGTGAAATATATGGTAAGTCATTGATTATTGAAAGATGAAAATGTGAAATATAGAAATGTTTTTGAAAATCAAGGGTGTGGATTGGTTTACATAGTTTACACATTTTTGTGGTTTACAAATGAACCTTCCTCTATATATATATATATATAATTAATTAATTGTGAATCAATATTTTTGTGTGAACTTGTAAAGTAAATCCTAGTCTTCCAAATCTTATATTGACGGTCAAAACTAATCATGGAAGTTTTCTAAAATCATGGACTGTTAATAAGATTAATCACGAAACTAATCTTGACCATACATCTTGAGACGAACCTTGAGCCAATATGTATGTAATGACAACTACCATCATCAAATTAAAGTGTGACCCCAGTCACAAAAATTCCTGGATCCGCCACTGAATGTAACAAGAGATTGCTTGAGATTGGTCACAAAATACAATAAACCAACAAAAAGAAAATATCAAATACATTTCCATTATTCATTATTTTATTTTTTTTAGCCCCAAATAAAATCATAATAGAAGCTAATAAATATCTACTATTTGAATTTAAATACAATGGTATGATCATAGCAAACACTTTTGATTGTAAATTTAGCCTGAAAAAACAAAAATGGTCGATAAAAATGGTGTATCTTTTGTTTTATTTACCTTTCTACTAATTCTTGGAAAGACAAATGATATATATATATATATATATTTCGTGTTATAAAAGTAGTAACTTATTCACTTAAAAATGTGAAGAGATTATAGTGCTCAAAGTATAAAAATTCATTGAAGTTTTTTGTTTTAGCAAGTTCATTGATTTATTTGTTTGATTTCGATAAGTTCAAGAGTTTATGTTTCAATTTTATAAATTTAAGGGTTTTTATTTAAAAACTTAACCTTTAATATGTGATCGTTTGTTGGGTTGTTTTGCATTTTTTTTCGAAGATAATTTCTTAGGATCTTTTGAAGATGCTTTAATTCATGTTTCTATGAATCTCTTTTAACGAGATTCTTTTAAAAAAAATCTAATGCTTTAGTCCAAATAAATGACTAAATGTCTACAATAAATTGGCCTATAGCTTTAAACATGACATACTTTAGCTACCATAATGACATATTTACCCTTGTTAACTTATCTTTTTTAACTTATCTAGTTATATATTTTTGAAATTTAAAACTTATTTTAAGACACTTTATTTTAAACTAAAACAAAATACCGACAGTTTATTTTTAGACAAAAATGTATATATTTTCCATTTAATAGGGAAAGTTTTTTCAACTTAAGATTAAAGACACACAACAATCCATTTATTTGCAATTAATGGAAGCATTCTTGACATTTCAAAAATAAGTACTTCATGTGTTGTCATAGGTAATGGAGAGTCTATCTTACTCCACTACTATATGTTAAAAAGGACCCATTTAGTTAAAAGTTCTTAATTTCATTAAAATTATTGACTTCTAAAAGTTATATTTTAAGAGCTTGATAAATATATTGTCATGGTAATGGAAAAAACATACAAAAGCCAAAAGGTATCAAGATCTTTATAGAATTATAATTGAATATTTATAATTCTTGAAACATGAAAATATATTTTTTAGACAGTTTTGATGTGAAATATAGCACGTCTATAAAAAAAATAGTACATTTATCCAATCAACTTTAGCATGTGAGGTAAGAACATAGACATCTTTACGATGTTAGTGATAGATATTGGATATGATTATTCACCATCACTTGCCCTTGGGACATAGAATGTACCTCTTGATAACAATTGTGACTAATACATTGAAGGTGTTTCAGATATTGATGTCACACTTTTTCTCTCTCGCATAAATGCAATATTCTTAAATTTGATTATGATTTGAAATATGTATTCTTGATTAAATTAATGGGTATAAGTGTGTAATTATAATAGCTTAGTGTATGAACAAATGAGACCAAGACCAAACAAATTCAATATGTTTTTATCTATGACTAATGAATAAATGAGAGTAAATACGAAAAATGCGGTTGATTCTTTTAATCCTAAATTTAGCATCAGTTTCAAGTTGCATTGGATAATCGGAGGTATTCACTTGGAATCGGTTCTTCGCCTATGTTGTGAAGAGGATTCCAAAACTTTTGATCATTATATCGCTAGGGGAAGAGTTCCTAGCACTTTGGGATTCTGTTCTAAAATGGTGGCGGCTCGATATTGACATGGGAAATAAATTAGAGAAGATCTTAAAATTTTTCAATGAGATGATTTTCCTTGCCTTGGCTAAAGAGATGTTGGCAAGAAACTATTTAGTTCACGCGATATGGGACATCATAACAACTTATTTTTGAAGAAAAAAAGTCAGTAATTGGCTCAACTTTTTTTCCTCCCTAGGATATAGTTTTCTGTTGTTGAATAGGTTTCGAGAAGATTATGGATGGGATTAGAGCATCTCCAATAGCTTCTCCAAAATGGAGAAGGAAAAAACCAAAATGTTTAAAAAAAATCAGCCTTTTCTCCAAAAATTTCTCTATTTTGGAGACTGCACAATTAATTATATTATTAAAATACTTAACAAAACTCGTAAAATATTACTTCTCTCTTCTAAATACTAATTTAAAGCAATCTCATTGGTAAAATGAATTTCTCCCTCCCAAGTAATCACTTTTTGGAGATATCTTCAAATTTAGAGATTTTCATTATTTCCCTCATTCTTTTTCCATTTTGGAAAAGGTTTTGAGAATCTTTTGGAGCAAAAAATCCACAAAATCTTCATTTTAGAGAAGCTCTTAAAGATGCTCTTAATACCATGGGACTATGGGAGTACAATCATCAAACCAAATATGTATTTTCTTCATGTAACTTTTGGTGGCTATAATCTTAGAGTCGAGTCTATATTTTTTGAGTCTGTCGTTGCATTTGGTTTTCGTGCCTCGCATTATAGGTGGATACATGTACTCCCCTCTTGGTTCTCTATATCGCATTTCTAAGGAAGAGGTCTGGTCCGGTCTTGTTTTGATCTGTTTTGATTTCAATAATACATCACATGTAAAATAAAGCATCGTAGTGCTTTTTTCCACATCATCACATCAACTAGTGATATTGATGATTTACAGATTAAAGATAAAAAGATATGTTGTATAAATATATGTTACACAACCACATTTTACATGGAATCAATTCAAATAATAAGACTGTATATTGTAAAAAAACTCGTAAGAAGGAAAAGTTGACATATAAAAAATTAGAAAATGGTCGTGAAAGTCTATTTGAAGATGCATATGCAATCTGACAATACAAATTATTCACTTGGTTTCATATATGCATTTGCTAATGGACTTTTCAGTGATTCATATATAAACATGTTTTTGACATTATTTTCTTGCATTCTCACAATATTTAAGCTTCTAATTTGAAACTCTTAAATATTATACAAATAAACTATATAATAAGTATTATATAACTACTAGTGATCTATTAAACATTTCTTAACAAACCTAGAACAAAATGCTTCTTTCTTGTACCACATGATTCACATATCATCTACCAAAATTTGGTTGGTAAATGGTGGTTTAGACTTGGACTTTTGATGTGGATCCTTGTTTTCTCACCTAAAAATTTATGTTAATAAACTTAACTTTTTTAAAATAATAAAAATGTAAAAAGCAAACACCATTAACTTGAGTTCATTAGCCATCCCATCCTCAAGTGATGTACGATTTTATCAAGATTTATTATGATAAATGTTCATCATAATTTTCAATTTCTTCTATCTTTAAATTGGTCAAAATAATTTATTATGAATCTTTATATTCTTTAATCAATAAAATCAAGAATAAGCCTTGAATCAAAATCTACATTCAACCCTAAACTGACACTATATGTGAAGATGGCAGGTATGCAATGCCAGAGCAAATAGTTCGTGTCCAAGTGGACTCGGAGGAAGTTTATTTTCAATTCAGTTGGTCTTCACTTTTCACTACTTGATAATGGAAGTGGGGAAGGAGGGTTTTCATAGCTGGCGTCAATTTGCAGTCGAAAACTATGTTTGGAAAGATAGAGACAGATTTCGAATATTAATTCATTTTGTATATATAGTGTTTAATACTCCTTCAATCCCAAAATTATTGTCCACTTTGGACTTATTAAAGTTTTTCCTTTTCGACTTTGACCGTAAATATTTTTGTCTGTGTTATATAGTACTTGATGCATAATATATGAATGAGTTGTATAAAATCTTGAGACACATACAATATTAGGTTATCTTTTTAAAAAAGAAAAAATAAAATTACTAATTGCCCTAATGTAAAATACACATTTTCAATTGTAGAGACCTTATTTACTACGTTAAGAGCATCTCCAAGGGCTTCTCCAAAATGGAGAAAAAGGGAGAATTTGGAGATTTTGGACTAAAATGTGCTCCAACAGCTTCTCCATATCTATCCCCATTTTGGAGAAAGTAAGAGAGAGAAGGGTTTTTTCTCCAAATATGGAGATAACCCCAAAAATGATTACCATTTGAATGAACCAATAGGATACCATAAAAATAAGAAATTAGATAAAGAAATAATATTTTAATAGAAAAGTGGAATATTTTAATATTATATTTGATATAGAAATCTCCAAAATAGAGAAGTTGTTGGAGATGGATGCAATATTTTTGATTCCCTGTTTTAGAGAAATTTTGAGGAAGGTCTCTAACTCAAAAGATGTTATAAAAGTTAAAAGTCAAAGACCAATATAATTAATTCATAAACTTAATAGGCCTTATTTATATCTCATATATGTTCACTGTTTCTACAATTCCAAACAAAGGAAAAGGCAGTGGGGTAAAGATTTTGGTGACAGACATCTGAGACAAATACAACTCATTCTACTTTTTAAATAGCACACAACTATTCAAGTGACAAATAACATGCACTACACAAAATTGGATTTTTAGATGATAAGTATTTAATGTGACTTTTATTTTGGATAAAAATATTTAAGTTGTTGATTCAAATTTTTTGTTGAATAGGTGCATTTTCTAAGGTGGATTAAGTAATTTAAATTCTTATACATTTGTTTGATGTAGTTTTAGCTAAATTCTAAGGTTTTAATGTATTTTTTATGTTCTTTTTTGGTTAATTTCAGGGTCTATATGAACATTTCTAACACCTTTCTTAAAATAAAAACTAAAAAGGGTTAAATTTTTGTTTACTAAAATACTTAAATGGCTTTACTTTTTGTTTGTTAAAATAAATTTTTTTGAGGACTACTCTAAATATTTTAAACTTTATAAACTGATTTGTAGCACCAATCTTTTAGACGTTTAACCTTTCATGTCACCTCAATATCACATCAGTTTTCTTCATCATACCATCTAAACTGTTAAATGGAGTATCACCGACATTTCATACGTAATACCCTCTTCTTTCTCTTTATCTCTCTCTTTTTTAGATGATAAGTATTTAATGCGACTTTAATTTTGGATGAAGTAATTTAGGTCGTCAATTTCGGAATTTTCGTTGAGTGGGTATATTTTCCAAGGTAGATTAAATCCCTGTAAACCTATTTGATGTGTTTTTAACTTAATTCTACTTTTTTATGGATTTTTTAAGTTCTTTTTGGTTGATTTCAGGGTGCTATTTTGCTTTTTTGGTTGATTTTATGTGATTTTCTCGCAATGTTGATTTTGAGGGACCTTTTCAGTTTTCTTGTGTTGGTTTCGAGAAATATTTAAAATTTTATATTAGTTTTTCATATACAACTTTGTGGCTCATATAGAATGTCAATTTGCTCATCTTATAAACTTAGAATCTTAAATTGACCTTATAAACTTCGTGGTTTGTTCAAAATTTCTATTTTTCCCTATAGTTTCGAAATTTCGGTTTATGTCCTCATGGTTTATCATTATTTTTGTTCTTATGATTTAAATTCGGTTGCCTTCTTCGTCCTTATGGTTTAAACATTATTACTATGTTAGTCCGTCATACTTAAAAATAGTAATTATATTTAAGGACGAAAATAGAAATAAATTACAAAACTATAGGAGTGAAAAAAAAAATTAACCCATAGGGATGAAATCCATAATTTTTAACCGTGACAAGGTCCGAAACACAACAACAATTGAGTGTCAAAAAGTATGTCCAAACAATTACAATGGTTAGGTTGTGCTTCAGTGCTTGGCAAACTAGCTGATAAGCTACCTGGTAGTTAATAAACTAATTGATAGCTGTTGACTAATAAACCATCTGATAGCATATAAACCAGTTTATGAATAAAGTATGTTTGACAAAAAATGGCTTATGAGTATGTAAACTAACCAAAAATGGTATACTAGGGTATAGTAATTAATATTAAAATGGTATAATAGGAAAACGCTATAAAAACTCCTAAAACACTACTCTAACCAACGTTTCAATAAGTTATCTTATAAACTGACTTATGATCCATCCAAACATATACTAATGTATAAGATAGCTTATTTTTATCAAACATAACCTTACGTTATGTTCTTGAGTTTAAACTTTAAGGGAGAGAAAGGGAATGAGAGGAAAGAAAAAGAGAGGATACGGGAAACTTATCCCACCAAATCATCCTACTTTTGAGAGGAAAACGAAGGATAATTTTCAAAAAAATAAAAAAGAAGAGTTATCTTTTCAAATCCCTCAAAATCCTTTTTCTTTTCCTTTAAAAAACTTAACAACACACAAATCCTTTAATTTCTTTTCTTTAAAAGACTAAAAAATACGCTTTTGTTAATTTTTTTAACTCATTTCATTTTCTTCTTTTAAAAAAACCTAGAAAACAAGGAATTAGTTAACAGTGAAAGACCAACTCATTTCGGTTTCTCAAAATTACATAAAAATGACCAAATCCAAGATTCTTTTAATGCCATCTTGAATAAAAAAACATTTGTCAAAAAAAAAAATCTTGAATAAAAACAAATAACTTTTACATGTTTATTTAATATTTTAAAATTTAAATATATTATTTTGTATGTAGGACATTAATATTTCCGAAAATAAGTTTAAACTTATTTACACTTTTCCGAAAAAACATATATATAAAACAATGAATATAAACAAGCGAGTAAAACAAACCTATTGGAACCCTGGTCCCACTAGACACTCAAATACACGTTTACGCATGGCCAGGTAATTGTTTAGGCCACGTGGCGTGTCCACGCGATCACATGTTTTTATTATTTAAAAGTGTGAGATTTTGAGGGGTGTGAATTTTTGGAACTTTTAGGCTGCGTTTGGTACGTGGGACAGGACGGGACAAAACTGTCTGTCCCACGTTTGGTGCAGCATGGGACAGAACAGGAATTCACTGTCCCACGTTTGGTGCGACATGGGACAGGACAGAAACTGGGACAAGGTGAGACAACATGGGACAAAAATGACTGTTTTTTTGTTCCACCAAAATAGGTGGAACAACATGGGACAGAAACTAATATATTACTAACTAACATTTGTTTCATATATAACTTCAATATGATATTTGTTTTCGTATTTACCACCACTAGTTGTGGCCGTCGCCGCCACCGGTAGCCACTATCGGCCACCTTCATCTCGTCTTCCACTACAACAACCTTCTCCACCTCGTCTTCCACTACAACAACTCCTCCACACCTCTACAACGTCACAATTACCTACCACCACCGTCTACCACTTTACATGTCCATCTCCACTGCAACCACCATCTACACCACCCACCATCTTTCAGTTCTCCATAACCACCACCACACCACCATCCCTCCATACACGATATATCCGCCTTCCGCCACCACCGACACCTCTACCATAACCATCAACATTAGTTACATAAAAATCATATATGTATGTGTATATATGTGTGTGTGTGTGTTTTATGTTTATGACAATTAACTGTGTAATTTTTTTATAAATTACTAGTTTAGTTTATTTGTGTTAATTATAACTATTAAGTGATATATAAAATCATCAAATAATTTTTTTGAGGGAACTTGTCTAGTTCTGTTCAGTCCAGTCTTAGGCGTACCAAACACAAAACAGACATTTGTTCTGTCCAGTCCAGTCCCGTCCCGTCCAGTCCTAGCCTACTCTCTTGTCCTGTCCAGTACTGTCCAGTCCAGTCCCGTCCTGTCCTGTCCAATCTTGTCTGCGTACCAAACGCTACCTTAGGATCATTTGGTTGTAATTGGTTCCTAGGATTTAATATTAATTTTATGGATTCCAATAATTTATAAAAATAAATATATATTGTCAATAAGATAGAGCAGAGTTACTAATCACTTGTTGGGCTGGTGGTATGATTGTCCTGTGGCTTCCTTGAGGTCATGAGTTCGATTATTGCACTATTCAATATTTGATTGGTACCTCCATTTCGCAAATGCATATGGGGCTTGCAGTTTGGGGACTTACTTGGAAGATATGGTCATGGGTTTAATTCCAACTGGCTGCGGGAGACCGGGACAGAGGGTTGCCAGGGACGCACTCATGGAAGTAGAGTGGCGTCGGTCCAAAGGGACCTGGGGTTAGAGTGTCTCCGCCAGAACACATTTTTTTTTGGAGAGCGGAGTTGGTAATGAGTGCGTGGTAGGTTTGTACAATATTAAATGATATTAGGTTTGAGTTTAAGGTGTCTCCATAGCCAAAACCATTGTGTGAGTCAGGAATGCATTCACATTACAAACTTGACAGTCGACTATGAACCTATTGGGGTTGTCGGTATCAAACTTTTTGCTCAATTTTTTTTACAAAGTCCTATGAACCACCCATAACTTCATACTATATTTGAATAGAATTTACATGTAACTCTAATTTTAAAAATATACTTATAAAGTATCTAAAATTAAGAAAAATTAATCAAACAAGTCATTTTTCAAGTTTGGTCTTATCGTTTATCCCTTTTTTTATACTTTATAGAATTAGCTTCAAGTTCGTAATTGAGAATTTAGGTAAAAAATGTAAAATTCCTCACTTCAAGGGTAAGTTTGCAATTGTGCATAGTTGGTCCGCAATTGCATACCTAATTTTTTTTTGCCGATCTTGTGATATTTTCGTAAAGCATGAAAAAAATGGTTAAAAAATAAAAATAAGATTATAAGACTCTGATTGAAAAACTAGTTGATAGCTTATAAGCTAGCTGTTGACTAAGAAATTAGTTTATAAATAAAAGTATGTTTGAAAAAAACTAGCTTATGAGTAAATAAAATGATCAAAAAGATATCTTAATGTATAATAATTAATATTAATAAGAATATAATTAGAAAAACTATAAAAAAAACTCATAAAAACGTTATTCCAACTAACGTTTTAATAAGCTAGCTTAGGGTCCATCAAAACCTTAGGCATTATTTGGTAAACACAAAGTAGCTTACAAGCTAGCTTATTTTTTATATACATGTTTGTATGGACAAAAAATAGCTTATAAGCTAGTTTTTTGAGAAGGATGTAACTTATTGGAGCTTTTTTCAGTTAATTCTTATTAATATTAATCATTATACTTCAATATATATTATCTTTTATAATTTTACATATCTATAAACTAGTTTTTATCAAACATAATTATATTCATAAGTTAGCTTATGTATTAGCTTATGTATTAACTACACTGGTTGATTTCAACTTGGACCTTAATCTCCTTATTCATCCTCAATATGATGACTCTTCGAATGAGCCAGTCTCATGGAGATGGGATCTTGATGGATCGGGTTTGTTTTATGTCTCCTGCTTAGGATGGCGTTGGAAAACAAATTATTTTTCAGAGAAGGAGACTCAAAAACCATCTGGTTGAATTCCCCTGCCAAGCAAAGTTAATATTTTCATATGGAAGTTGCAAAATGAAAGACTCCCTACTCTGGCTAACCTATCTAGGAGAGGAATCAACCTACCCTCGTTGCTTTGCCACTTTTGTGGGCTAGAAACGGAAACAGAGCAACATCTCTTTTGCTCTTGCCCCATCATCCGGGCGAGTTTGGAGGAGTTTAGAGCTTGATGGGGCGTTAGATGGCCTATTCTTCTCTCAATTAAGGATCTTCTTAGGTGGGGTAGCTCTTTCGGGTTTAACGGCTCCAAGCTGGAAGATTTTTTGGTGGCTTTATTCACTTGGTGTTGGTCAATTTGGAATCTAAGGAATGATAAGGTGTTCGGTGGTAATGTTAAGGATTCTGCTTTACTTGGGTCAACTCAAAGCAACTCTTTTCTCTGGCTTAATTCAAGGCGCAATAGCTCTAAGAAGTTGAATTGGTATTCTTGGTGTATTTGTCCCATGGAGTTGTAATTTTCTGTTTTTGCCTTTTGGCGTGTTTTTCTTTTTTCTCTTGTACCCTTCTAGCGTCTTGCTAGTTTCTAATAAATTGCTGCTTTTCCAAAAAAAAAAAAAAATCAATTAACAAATAATTTATAGATTACTTACTAACTTTTCAGCTATCAACTAACTTATCAACTAGTTTGCCAAATATAACCTTCTTAGCTTACACAACCTATGCTTATAAAAAGTGAGGGTTGTTTAATTAACTTTCATAAATTAGAAGTGTCTAAAAAAACATCACATCCAACTGTTTACCGCCCATTTTATTTTCGCACGGACATATGAGCAATTAAATAAGAGAACAATTAGAACCAAAAAGATGCCATTCTTCTTCTTTTCTCACATCCTTCTATTATTTAACTATTGAATTTCCCTCTTCTTTTCTTAGCTCTCAAATTTCTAGAAATTTCCCCCAAAATCCACACGTACAATATTCACACATGCATGTAGTAGTAGATTAGATTCATCACGCCTTAGTTCGACGAATTTCATCTTCTTCTCTCATGATCTCCATTGAAATGCTGTAAATCGGTTGAAGGAGAATGGGAGGTTGCCTGTCGACGACGTCGCCGGAGAATTGCGCCGGAGGAGGCGTTGTTAGGTTATCGAAGAAGAAGCGGAAGAAGAAATCTGCTCTGAAGCGGCGTGTTTCGTCTTCGTTGTCTGATCAATCGAAGCTCGAAATCGATCCATCTGGTATGATTGATAAATCGACTCACTGTAATTCGTTCAATGCTTAATTTCTGTAGTTTTCTGGTGATTGATTGTGTTTTTGTTGTATTTTGATTAGCTTTTTAGATGAAATTATTTGACTAAATCATGAAGTATGTAGTTGTGATTTCGAGCTTCTTCTACTTCTTCTTCTTCACGGTTTTGTTCATGTGAATGTAACTATTTTGGTAGTTTTCTGGTGTTTGATTGTGTTTTTATCGCATTTGATTCAGCTTTCTAGATGAGATTATTAGACTAAATCATGAAGTATCTACTTGTGATATCGAGCTTTAATTTGCCTCTAATGTTCTCGTGTTCTGGTGCTTGATTGAGCTTTTGTTGCATTTTGATTCAGATTTTTAGCTGAGATTATTTGACTAAATCATGAATTGAAGCATCTAGTTGTGATGTCGAGCTTTGCTTCTAATTTCTCGTTTTCTGGTGTTTGATTGTGTTTTTGTTGCGTTTTGATTCAGTTTTTTAGATGAGATTTATTTGACTAAATCGTGAAGTATCTAGCTGTGTATGATTTTATATATGAATGTAACTGTTTTAGAACTTCTGGTGTTTGATTGTGTTTTTGTTGCATTTTGATTCAGCTTTTTTAGATGAGATTATTTGACTAAATCATGAAGCATCTAGTTGTGTATGATTTTATTACATGAATTAGTGAATGTAACTGTTTCAGCAGTCTTATCTAAGAGTTGTGATGTTGAATTATGCTTCGAAATCTAAATTTCTCGTTTTCTGGTGCTTGATTGTGCTTTTGTCGCATTTTGATACAGCTTTTTAGACGAGATTATTGACGAAATCATGAATTGAAGTATAGCTTTGTTTCTAATGTTATCGTGTTTGATTGTATTTTTGTTGCATTTTGATTCAGTTTTTTAGATGAGATTATTTGACTAAATCATGAAGTATCCAGTTGTGATGTAGAATTTTGCTTCTAATTTTTCGCATTTTGATTCAGCTTTTTAGATGAGATTATTTGACTAAATCATGAATTGTAGTATCTAGTTGCGATATCGAGCTTTGCTTCTAATTTCTTCGTTTTCTGGTGCTTGATTGTGTTTTTTGTCGCATTTTGATTCGGATTTTTAGATGAGATTATTTTACCAAATCATGAATTGTAGTATCTAGTTGCGATATCGAGCTTTAATTTGCTTCTAAAGTTCTTGTGTTTTTGGTGTTTGACTGTGTTTTTGTCGCATTTTGATTCAGATTTTTAGATGAGATTATTTGACTAAATTATGAAGTATCTCTAGTTGTGTATGATTTTATTGTACGAATACAAAAGAAACATTAATTATCCTTTTTGGCACAGTTTTTATGGTGTTTATCTTAAATGGGTCAATGGTCATTAAGTTGTATATTAAATTCGACTTGATAATACCATACGGAGACGCTCCATTTAATTTCTAAGTTCCGTGTCAGACGGCCTTTAGACTCTTTAAATCCATAATTGATATGCATTTTGCTGTAGTTTTTTTACTACAACAATTTATTACTTTGCTTGTTTAATGTTTGAAATTTTTAGCCCTTTTTGAAATTTTATAAATCCATATAAAAATACTTGAAGTTGTAAGGCCATGCGTATCCATGGCTTGGTTCAGCGGGTTGATGCCCAGCGGCTTTAACTGGTTCAACGGGTTCTGGTACATGGGTGGCGGGTTGGGCGGCAAGCGGCTTCAAGCGGTGTGGTGTGCCCACACCGCTGGGTTGTGAGTGTGGTGTGTGTGTGTGGGGTGTGTTAAATGAGAGGGTTGGGAGGGTTCGGGTACTAATCAGAAAGGGTTCCGGAGGGTTAATTGTAGGGTTGGGAAAAATGTGGCAGTGGGGTTGGGAGGGTTGGGTACTGATAGCCTAAAGGGAATAAGGGACCTGTCTAGAAGCTACAGATAGCTGTTTTCCGGCTGCAGGGAGTTTGTATTATTTTCCACAGAAGTTTAAACTTTTAATAGGCTGATTTTGTAAGCTATGCTAAGTGTAGAGGCTTAGGTTGAGGGAGGCTGAACAATTTAATTCCAATTGCTTATAAAAATTGATACATTTGCTTGTGTAAAGATCGACTACTAGTCTGAAAACATGGTACACTGTTACTGCTAAAGTTGAAGGACCTTTTTAAAAATTAGAGCCTAGATCACATTTATGATAAAAGTTTGGTGTCCAATATTTTAATGTCAGAATCTCTATGAAGCTATGCCAAGAGTAAACTATCCAATATACATACATTTGTGATATACATTTTATATCACATTCATTCAACATGCAAAAAGTAGAACCTATATCACATTTATGAAAAAAGGGATTTATATATGCTTGGTGCTCTAGGAAATGCTTGTTTGGTTAAGGATGGAACTGAGTAATATGCTCATTGCACTAAGATGGGATCTTCATATATTTTTGATCTAGTGAAAGTCAGTGTCAGTTATCAATCAAATTAACTTCATAATGCATTGTGTATAATTTAATGATGTCCCTTTTTACTATTTTGAAGCATATTCAAGTAGTTTCCTCTTCTAAAATTTGTAATGTCAATCAAGGATACCACATATATACAATATATACCGTATACGCTTTATGTGATTACTACGTCTTTAAGATTCTATCTTTTCTTTATGAGCAGTGCGTTTGGCTTCCCTGTAGTTTATCTCATCTGATTTTTGACTTTATCGTCAGCAGGGAGCACGGATGAGTCGTGGTATGATTCTGCTGCAATTCTTGAATCTGATTGCAGCGATGAAGATTTCCAAAGCGTTCTCGATGGTATCCGTAATTCACTGAGAACCCCCTTTGGCCATTTACATTGGGGGGTGTTTGTTTTAAAAACAATACCTCTTAAGTCTGAAAATTAAGAGGTTTGCAGGCCTAAGACTGTTTGTTCTATTTTTAGGAAAAGGTCTGAAAACCTCTTACCGTTCTCTGAAATTTTAAGAGGTCCATCATCCACCTCTTATTTTTTACATGTGAAATCAGACTTCAGACGTCTTAAAAGCAAACGACATCTAAAATTACCATGTGAGGCTGTACTCATCTTACGATTCCATATATTTGCAGATGTGCTGTCTCTAAACAGCTCTGAAGGTGCCTCAAGGCCAAGCATTGCTTCTCTCAGAGACGTCAATCTTGGAGATGGCGAGCTCTGTAGAAGCTCAGTGCATCCAGACGACATGGACTTCCGTTCTAATGAAATGAAGCCCGTATACCTTGATGAAATATCCATTTCTGTCGATGAAAATGCTGGTAGGGAGGATGGCTTATTAGACTGCAGACTAATTCCTGGCAATTGTTTGCCTTGTCTGGCTACTACAGTTCCCTCGGTTGAGAAGAGAAGATCATTAAGCTCTAGCCCACCAAGTGCAAGGAAAAAGAATGCACATAAACTTTCTTTCAAATCGAAAGATGGACATCCAAGTGCCACTACGTGTGAGTCAAATGACTGAATAGATGGCCTCTTTCACATTACTCAAAACTATATATTGAATAGATTTGATATAAGGAATTACACATTTTTCTTCTACTATCACCTTATCAACTAACAATCTGTGTGTTTAGAATGCTATTCATTCTCTGTATTCCGTTAGGTGTTCTGATCCGATTGCCAAAACTTAACACTAGTTTTGATATTTTTCTAGTTTTTTCAAAGAATCGTCTAGAAAGACCGATAGCTGGTTCACAAGTACCTTTCTGCCCGGCAGAGAAGAAAGTTTTTGATTCATGGTCACATGTTGATCCAAGAACATTCAGGGTACGTGGGAAGAATTATTTCAGGTAATTGAATTACACCGACCTTGTAGTTTTTACATGAGATCTGTAATAAGAGTTCATCTCAAATTTTCAACTTTTCTTGTGCCATGTCGGGTTTTCAGGGATAAGAAGAAGGAGCATGCACCTAATTACGCGGCTTATTACCCATTTGGTGTTGACGTATTTTTATCTCAAAGGAAAGTTGATCACATTGCTCGGTTTGTAGAACTTCCTGTTGTTGGTCCTTCTCTAGGAGAACTTCCACAAATCCTAATTGTAAATATCCAGGTACTTACTAGTTGCTACCATTTCAGAATTTCGTTCTCTATCGATTAACATTGCTAATATTTGTAATTATACATATGGAGAACTTTTCTTTGGAGTGGCTTTTTTGCTTTTGATCATAGCAGTCACAATGAATGAGTGATATTAATTTCATAACGCGAAACACTTGAAAAAACCTCAACAGTTATCTATTAGTACTAAAGGCCTGTTTGTTAGCAACTTAACGAGCTTAATGAAACTCACAACTTATTTGGTCAGCTATACACAAAGGTGTGAGTGGCTTAATGATATGGGAGAGGCTTTATGCAGAAAGCCATGTTTTTACAAACCTGTCCCTCTCAATTATAAAGCAAACTCCTTATCTATACAGACAAAATAATCCACACAAACAACTTTATTCATACAGGACTTAATTGAAAACCAACCAAACATCCCCAACTAGGTTGTACACTTGTACAGCCTTTAGTGATTTCTATGATTTTGCCTTTATATTTTGTTTATATAATAATGTTACCAAACAGGCATACGTTTATTGACATTCTTTTGTATGATTATACAGATTCCATTATATCCTGCAGCCTTTTTCCAAGGTGAAGTTGATGGTGAAGGAATGAGTTACATTTTGTACTTCAAGCTTTCTGATAGTTACACTAAGGAATTGTCATCCCAATTTCAAGACAACTTGAGGGTAAATATCAGCATTATGTCATTGCAGAATTATCATCCTTTCATATCAACTTACTTATTTAATTGGTTTGAACTTTGAAACAGAGAATATTTGATGATGAAATAGAAAAAGTGAAAGGGTTCCCTGTAGATACATTGGTACCGTTTCGAGAAAGGTTAAAGATATTAGGCCGTGTTGTAAATGTAGAGGATCTTCAATTAAGTGCGCCCGAGAGGAGGATTATGCATGCTTACAACGAAAAGCCCGTGCTTTCACGCCCACAACATGAATTTTACCAAGTAAGTTTCTTAGCAATGCTGAATATATTGCATGCAACCGAGTTGATATATTGTCGAAAGCCTTTGAAAAATGGTTATGTTCGTATTAACTCCAACCATCTCAATGGTGCCCACTACTAATATCAAATCTTCGTACATATTGCTCTTTTTGTCGAAGAAAATTCTTACATTTTCCATCATGAATGTCTCATGGAGATTGGTACATTTATATTGGGAAGTTTTTCAAGTTAAGATGGCCTATTTACTCATTTTCACCATCACATATAGTCAAAGCTCTGAGACTTATGGGCATTTGTTACAGCTTAATGAGCTTAATAGAACTCACTACTATAAATGACTCTTTCTTAGTGGCTTAATGGTATAGAAAATGGCTTATTTTAGTAAGATTCTAGGGACAGCTTTATGTAGAAAGCCAAAAAATTCCCAAATCTCTCCCTATCAAACAAAAATCTTCCCAATCCATACAGATAGATTAATCCACACATGACTTAATGTAAACCAACCAATCAGCATCCCATGGAGAGAGGTTTTTAAGTTCAGATTTGCCATGGACTTCTTACATGTAATCATCAATTATTGGTGATAAATCTCTTATCATCTTGAAGATAAAATACAACTATATTTCCACTTTAAATGTCAAATGTTGACTCATGACTCTTCTTAAGATGTAGGTAGTATACTAGTATCAAACTCATTAACATCTATTCTTAATTCAATTATTTTAACACTGCTGTAAAACAATTTCAGGGAGAAAACTACTTTGAGATTGATTTGGACATGCACAGATTTAGTTACATTTCTCGGAAAGGATTCGAAGCATTCCAAGATAGACTAAAGAACTGCATCTTAGATTTTGGTCTCACAATTCAGGCAAGTCCTTCTTTTACCAATGAACTCGAGTACACTTTTCGTGTTTATGTTATGAAAAAGAACTATGACAACCAACAATTTCACCATCTTTCGAATGCTCATTTCAGTTGACATATTTAAATTGAATTTTTTAAGGGGACAAGAAAGACATTTATATATATTCAGACGTTTGTCAGTTTACAAATACAAACAGTTTTATTGATTTAGATTTCAACATCTCTTAAAAGAACAAACACCACCTTAGCAAACAAAAGTGTCTTGTTGTTCTTCCATGCTTAATGTTAATTTTTTTCAACAGGGGAACAAACAAGAGGAGTTGCCAGAGCAGATATTATGTTGCGTAAGGTTAAACGGAATCGATTACATGAATTACGACATGTTAACGTTAACTCAAGATCCCATATTATAGGCTTAGCTATAAAGCTTCCAAACTCATTATTATAATCAAAACTAGCTTTTGATTGGCCTTTTCACTTGTCTTTTTGTAAGGGCGGTAAACCTGACTCCCTGACTCCAATACCATGTGAGAACGTGTGGAACTTCTAGATAATTCTCCAAAAAAGGTCACTGAGAAAGAAAAAAACGAGGTTCCAACATATTTGGAGAAAAATAATTGAAGTCTAGTTGATATGTGACTCTAATCAGCCTTGATTATCTTGAAAAGGGACATCTTGACGAGTTTTGTATTGGTGGGATGCCAAGAACTATGATGGACTTCAAGCATATCATAGGATTGTTTATATTTGATAGGACAAAAGATGGTGTAAGAGAAAGCAGTAGGTGAGAATTGATTTGGTGTATCTGAGTGTATCTTATTAGTGTTGGTTATTCATTTAGGATTGATCAAAGGGTCTATATCCATTCTTACCCTTGTCATTTGTAACCGTCTTTCTCATTGGAACCCAACCCCAATTTGACATGGTACACTTTTGATAGTCGATATTTTCGGCATATTAAAGCATCTTCAGCAGCAATGCTAAAATAGAAAAAATAGGGGATTTTAGCAATATTTTATTATAAAGAATATATATAACATGTTTTTGGAGATGCTCTTATGAATATGAATGCCAAAGTTGGCTGCAGATTAAAATAAATAAATTGTAGATAGAACATGGGTTGGTAGGGTGGATCACCAACTACAAATCTACAATTGCCTGCTGACAAGTTATTGATTGGCAAAGGATCACAATTTATTTTTTAATTTTGGAAAGGTCAATTCTTGATTATTTTGCCCAATTTTTTTTAAGTGAAAGTGTATTTTTCATATAACGTTTGAAAATTGAGAGATATCAAGACGTAATGTTTGGTTGTCTACCCAAATATAAAACTAATTAAGGGTGTTTATCGGTGGACATTCAATTGATGTGAGAGGAACTGAACCGATTTAATCATCCATTGGATTGGATTTTCCAATCCAATGGATGATTGGATCAGTTCGGTTCCATTCATTGAATCCAACTAATTAATATTGATTGGATTCATCCAATGTATAAAATCCAATCTATAATAATTCATATAATAATCCATGATGTTTAATTCCATAATTCATATATTAATTATGGATGTTGGTTTTTGATTGGATGGTGAATTGGATCGGTTTCTGTCGGTTTCTGGACATCTATCCAAGAACCGAACCGGTCCAATTGGATGTCGAATTTCTCTATCCGATCTGATCCAATTACAATAATTGGACATCCAATCCTTGTCGATCGGTTGTAACTGGATCGGTCGGTTATGATTTGATCAGTTGATTTTCTGCATATCCAGTGTAAAACCCTTGTCGACCATATGCAATACTTTTTGTAGTCTAAAAGATAAACAAAATTCAAATTTAAACCTACCCACCTAAATTGAAAAATCGTTATCAATTCATCATTACGCAATTGAGCCTTATAAGTTATAGCTATCACCAAGTAAATTTATAGATGATGGTATTAAGTTATTAACCCTACTAACATCATTTATACATAAGTATTAACATAAGTAAATGCCTATTCTTTCTATTACTTTTACCCAAGAGTTAAATCTCAAGTAAATCGCTTGAAGCAATATGGGTTGACCTTTAGGCCGGGCATGGGCAAGGCTATGGGGCCGGTAACGGTTTCCATAGTCTAGAGGATTAGTCGGGTGCCCGAATGGATCCCGGATACCTCTTAGACTTCGATCGGGACATACGTGTGTGTTTATCTACCGTCCAAAAAAAAACATTTTTTTGTTATCTAATGTCTTTCTAAAGTTGGATTCAAATGAACTCTAGTATTATTTTACAGTAAGATAAAAAAAAAGAATTAAAAGTACATTAGTATCTCTTAATCAAATAAACTAAATTTATATAAAAGGTCATTATGTTTTTATTTTTTTAGTTTAAGTTAATATTTTTCTATTTACTTTCACCTCTTGGTTCTATGGTGTAGTGGTTAGCACTCTGGACTTTGAATCCAGCGACCTGGGTTCGACTCCCGGTAGGACCTTTTTTAATAATTTTTTAATAATATTTTAATTTTTATTTCTATTTTTTTAATTCTATAAACATTACAACTGCTTCAATTACCAACTATATTTTTTATCAAAAAAGAAAAAAAATTGTTTAAAATATTTTCACAACTCCATTTTAAATACCATGTTTATTTTAAAATAAAGATTATATCGATTAGAATTTTCTTTTCTTACATGCAAACTTATTAAAAGGATTTTGAAAGCGTTAAAAGATACAGTTTATTTTATATACAAATTTATTAAAAGAATTTTGAAATCGTTAAAAGATACGGTTTACTTTATACTAAACAAGATTTTCATTTTAACGATTAAAAAAATGTCTCTTAATGTTTTCTTTTTCTCAGCCGAAAAAGGTATTCGAATATAGTATCATCCTACCTTCTTATTATTGGAGTATGTCTATTTCTAGATCAATTAACATACATTGACTAATCTTCGAGACAACTAAAAATGACCTTAAAATAATCCTTCACGACTACAAAAACTTCGACAACGGCTAGATTCGAACCTTAAAACAAAAGAGTTACACTATATCCTCTTACCAATACACCACATCAAAAATTTTATGTGAACTAATTTTGATTTGTACTTGAAAGCAAATAAAAAAAGTAGCCCAAAAGTAATGCCTTAAAAAGTTGTGCTATATTTGAATTTTATTTCCTTTACACCTTAAAACCATCAAACAATATTAAAAACAAAACAATAGATTACAAAAAAAAAAAAAAAAAAAAACCACTTTCGGTTTTAAATAATACATCATTCAGTGTTATTCACTCTCTCTCGTTTCACCATCGTCGACCCACCATGTGGCACCACTACGTGTCGTCCCCTTGATCCTCGTCAACTCCGCCACCACCTCCCTAGCATCCAACCGATAATCCTTACGACTTGTGGCCACTGGAGATTTTTTCAGGGCTACATGTCTAGGAGTCAAATGTTACCAAAATTAGTCTATCTGCGGTCTAGCATACCCTTAAAAAAATACAACAAAAACCGCTTCCGGTTTCCGGTATACTCCTTAAACCACCAACCCTCACTCCACCACCACCACCCCACCATCTGGCACCACCACATTACTCAAACCCACCACCCTCCCACCACCGCCACCGCCACGTGTCCTCCCCTTAATCCTCCTCAACTCCGCCACCACCTCCCTCGCATCCGGACGATCATCCTTATCCGCCGCCACGCACCTAAACGACAACTCCGCCATCGCCGCCACCCCACCGCCGTCCACCGCCGCCAACCGCGGATCAATCACCTCCCCCAACAACCCCATTTGAATCCTCGCCACCGCCATATCCGCCAACGCCATCTCCCTCTTATCCCTCCTCCCATCCACCGCCCGCATCCCGCTAACCAACTCCAACAAAACCACCCCGAAACTATAAATATCGCTCTTGTCCGTCAACCGAAAAGACCCATAATAATCCGGATCCAAGTACCCAGGGGTCCCCTGTGGACCCGTCCACACCGTACCCGGATCCATCAACCTCGACAACCCGAAATCCCCAACCTTAACCCGCATATCCTTTTCCACAAATATATTGTTCGACGTAATGTCCCTATGAACAATCGGGGGCACAACCGTAAAATGGAGATACTCGATCGCCAACGCGATCTGTAACGCAATCTCGACTCTTACGGACCACGCCAACGTCTGTCTCTTGTAGACATGGAGGTGGTCCGATAGCGTTCCATTGGTAATAAACTCATAGACTAAAAGCAAGCCCCTCGGGTCGCTACAATACCCGTGGAGCTTCACCAGGTTCGGGTGGTTCAGCGACGACAAAATCAAGATCTCGTTGCAAAACGACTTCGTCGAAAACGAATTCGACGACGGGTTTTGCTTGTGAAGGTATTTCACAGCGTAGGTTTTGTCCGATTCGAACCGGGCCTCGTAGACCGACCCGAACCCGCCGTCCCCGAGCTTCCGGGTCGGGTCGAAGTTGTTGGTGGCGGATCGGAGGTCTTCGTAGGCGAATGCCGGTGGGAGGAGGGTGGCGGAGCGGTGGCGGTGGAGGTAAACCACCGCCGGATCTTCCACTAGTGGTGAGTTTTTTATCCTTCTTCTACAAGAAAGATATTTACTCACCAAAATAAACAACAAAAAACATAAGAGTAAGATGGCCAATGACAATATGGTCACTCTTAGTGCAGGGTCGGTCTTGGGGTTTTTTGATGATTTTGATAAACCGTGGCATAGGAACGGTTTATCCGGATGGGATGCGTTAAACCCGCAAATCCCGTTGTTGGATTTGCAAGATTTGCAGCTTGAGAAGTAGGAATCTTGCTCTTCCCATTCGACTTCGATGCCGAATTTTAGGAAGCTTTCAAGAAACCCTAAAATATCATCTTGGCAGCCTTCTTTAGGGAGGAGTTGGGGGTGGGTGGGTTTGCAAGATTGTATGATTTGAAGTGGGTTTTTGGTAATTTTGCATTCCCATGGGCAATGGCTGCAATTTGGGAGGTTTGGTGGTGGGCATGGGCGGAGGTAGGCTAGTCTTGAGCAAAAGGAGTCGGTGGGTTGGAAAGGTGAGTTTGAGAAATTGATGGGTTGGGTTGGGATTTTAGTAGAGCAATTAGTGGTGGTGGTGGTGGTGGTGGGGTGGAGGGTGGTGGTGGGGGTGGTGGGGTTGTAGGTGGAGAGGGAGAAGTGGTGGTGGTTGATGGAGATGGTGGCGGAGGAGAGTGGTGGTGGTGGGCATTGGATTTGGAAAGATGGGTGGCCGCATCCGGGGGTGGTGGAGAATGGGTAGGGTGGTGGTGGTGGTGGGGTGGTGGTGGTGGTGGTGAAGGGTGGACATGGTGGTGGGTGGGTGCAAATGTGGGATGATGATGGGTGGATGAGTGATGGTATGAGGAGGAAGAGGAGGAGGAGGTAGGGTGGTGGTGGTGGTGGCATTGTTAGGTGGGATGTGGGAGGTGTGGATGTATAGATATAGGAAGTTGTATGTATAGGTGGTGGTAATTTTACATGTTAAAGAAAGATAGGAATAGGATCTTGGGGAGATTGAGATTTGGGTCTCGAGAAGAGAAGGGGATCACGTGAAGATGGGGGAAGAATGAAGACAAAGACCCATAAAAAGTGTTCACTTGTGTAAGTGAAAATGGTGAAAAAAAAAAAGAAAGAAAAAAGAAAAAGGTAAAGAAGGGTATTCATGTACATTTGCACGCTCTAAAGTCTAAAATAAACACATTTTACTTTAGTTTTTTATTAAAGCTAGGTGGGAAATGAGAATGAGTTCTTAATCTAGTTAGAAAATAAAAATATGGGCTTCTAGAGGATGGATCTAATACTTTGGTTTTAAGCAGAAGTTGAGGTTAATATAAGAAACGTGAAAAGTGATTATCCGTTATTGGATGAGAATTCGATGCACATTATGGTGATATGTATTGAAATACGATGCACCAAATCATTCTCCCTTAAAACGTAATTCATGGAAGAGCATGGGATTATGTAATCAACGGTTCATATCTACTTCTCACAATAAACTCAAAATGATGCTTGGACTACTCGCTAATAGCTCAAAAAGTATATATAATTATTTAAAAAGCTTACACGAATGACTCTCTTTAGGTGAATATATTATTTCTTGTTACGAGGCCCATAAAGGAGCCGTGGATACCGCTATCCGAACATAGGATGCAGATATCTTACGCGCAGACTAGTTGAAGTAGTTCAACACATTATTTTACGTCAAACAGATTGTGGCACCGTTCGAGGTATTTTGGTAAGTCCTCAAAATGGGATGATGACAGACATGATTTTTATCCAAACACTAACTGATTGCAATTTTGGTACTGTTAATTGTTGTTTTTCTTGATTTTTGTTCTTACAAAAATTTTATTGTAAAAAGATTCTCATGGTATGTAAAAATGTTATGATTATATATGTTAACTCTCCTATATGTCTTGTACATAAGGGTAAAATAGTCATTACATCTTTAAGATATACGATGTCAACAATATATAATGATGTCAACATCTGTTAACTCTCCTTCGTCTGCAAGGCACATAGGATTTCACAAATGAGTTTTTTTTCAAACCTACATTGTTTTATAGTTTAGGGGTTTCACTTTAAAACCTTCATGGTCTAAGTATGTATCTTTTTAGGGTTTAAAAGTACATGCACAGATGCACTTAACCAAATTGTAAAAGTTTCATGGAACTTTAATCAACCTTGATAGTATTTTACAATAAGGACCAAATGTCTTATAAAATGCAAGTTACATAGTAATATTAATATTTCAAAATAGAGAGTTAGAATGCTAAACCATGGGCTAATAATGTAATTTCCTCTAAATAATTAAATAAGCAACTACCATATATTATCATAGTACATAACTTTAAATACCGTGTACCAAATAAGTTTATACGTTTAGTATAACAGTATAAGTTAGTTCTAACTAATATCTAACCGATAATAATTTAATTAATACTAATGATACAAATGGTCTTTGATTTAATTTGATACAAAATTATTTCTCTAACCTTAAATATTTTTATGGTTTATAAACTAGAAACCAGACAAATAATATGCAAGATTTGATGCCTAGATTATAGTACTTGAATACCACCATAATTATATAAAAGTTTTTTTGGTTTGTAATGAGAAGATGAGTGGTCCATTTCAGATTCATAACTATTTCTTTATTTGTTTTGTTTGGTTGTATATAGAGTATAGAGTAGATTGAGCATTATTGCTTTGAAATGAGTGGTCCATTCAACATTTGTGCTTTTCATTTCTAAATAATTCACTTTATAACTCCAATATTCTGTTTCATATACTAATTTTAAAGATTTTAGAGGAATCTTTTCTAGTGAGATGATAAAAAAAATGAACACACTTTCATGGAAAAATAGTTATAACAACCTTAATTGTGAACGTGAGAATTGCCGAGAGCACAACAAGTATCCTATTCGGTCTGAATGATATAGGATTGTTCAAACTGATACAACATTCAGTATTATTCAGTTCGAATGTTGTATTATTCATTTTGAATAATACATAATATTTTGTCTTAACAATTATCTATTATTCAGGCTGAACCTGTCACGTGATGCTAAATAAAGTCAAAATCTTTTATAATGTAGTAGTAGTTGATATTTGTAGTTTGGGCCCACTTAAAGAAAAGCCCATCATTTAGTTAGAAGAAGTGGACCCAAATATAATTTAATTCAAGTTAATAAAAAGAGATGAGAGTTAAAAGTGACAATTCTTAAGAAAAAAATATTGATACTTTCTTAAAAAGAAGTAGCTATCAATTATATTTGTTTATAAGTTGTCTATCAAAATTTTAAAAATATACACAGTTGGTTCTTTATGTCTTACCTCTTTAACATATTAAAAGGAGGCTTCGGAATACTTAAAGAGGTAAATCATGTTTGACGGAAAAAATTGTATCTTAATGATTCTAAAGTCCTTTTAATGGTTTTGTATCCTGGACCTTCCTTAACCATTTAGTGCTTTTATATCATTAGCAACAATTACCCTCTTTGTCATTCCCACCACTTAATCATCCAACACCAAATTATTAAGTTTTCATTGTCCTATATATAGTTATATAATAAGCATTACAACTTTAGCTTGCTTTGACTTTTCATTGTGTGATATGATCAAGTTTTTTAGCTGATTACTAGTGGAAAGTAAATAGTTAGATTTCTGTATGAGTACTTCACGTTCTACTTATTTTATAAGTTATTCAACATGATAAATAGTACAAGTTGATTTTCCATCAAGTCCTGTATGAATAGCGTTGATTAATCGATCTATATAGACGGGAAGGGTTTTGTTTGGCAGAGTTATTTTGTAAATGGAAGGAATGTGTTTTTTAATTTGGATAGAAGTTTGGATAAAACTTAGCTTTCTGTATAAAGCTCCATCCTAAAAGCTTAGTGAATAAGTCACTTTCTATATCATTAAACCACTACCTAACAGTCATGTATAGTTGACCGAATAAGCTACCGTCACTAAGCAACTAACAAATAGGCCCTTCAGTCCACTTGTGGAGTATGGGGGTTTCACTATTTTCTTTTTGAATTTTCTTGATATGTTTTATGAAAATAAATGTTATTTAATGCAAGGGCTAGATTATGATGGAAAGGATAAAAAAGATTCTCTACCACATTAGCATGAGATGCACTAGATTAGTTCTCTGTCTATGAAATATGTTTGAAATTAAAAGTAATCAATGGTCTAGATCTCTTTTAGGCATAACGATAGAATCTTCACAACATATGAAAAATGGGAAAAAGGGTGTAAATTTAGATATGATTTATGATGTATGTGTGTATGTGTATTGATATGTTTACATGTACATGCTTTATTCCCTTTTTCTGCATTCTTTTTCCCTATTAAACAACACTACTTAGGCTATGTTTGGCAAGCGTAGCTTATAAGCTAGCTGTTGATTGATAAGCTAGCGGATAGCTGATAAGCTAGCTGTTGATTGATAAGCTTGCTAGTAGCTGATAAGCTAGCTGTTGAACAAATTATGTTTGGCAAAAACTAGCTTATGAGTATGTAAAATGACCAAAAAGGGTATATTTGAATTTAATAATTAATATTAATAAGGGTATAATTGGAAAAAGCTACAATAAGCTCCTCATAAGCTACTCAAAGTAGCGTTTCAGAAAGCTAGTTTATAAGCTAGCTGATAAGCTAGCTTCCTGGTACATGTTTGGATGGACTAGCTTATAAGCTAGCTTATGCTTGCCAAACAAAGCCTTAGCCTCCATTTGCTTAGGACCCTATCATAGCATACTATTACTATTTGAGCATTTGTAGAATAGTGTCATGATAGGTAGCAGCCAATTTGGACTATTTTCTTTACTGTATTAAAGAGCAATGTTTAATGGATTGGATAACTTTTGGCCATATTAAATTTTTGAGAAAAAACACTTTTGGCCCCTATAGTTTATTTAAAGACCAATTAGTTTTTTTTTTAAATTATGGTTAACTAACCTTGTTAAACAAAGAACCCAAATGTTATAAAAATAAAAAATTAAAAGTCATCACTATAGATAGTTTGTTTTAAAGACCAAATCTAAAATTTAATTCGTGTTTGGCAAAAATAAGTTAGCTTATAAGTTATTACATGTTTGGATGGACCAAAATGTTGGTTGGAAACTTGGAATAACGTTTCAACAGTCTTTTGTAGATTTTTTTCAATTATACTCTTATTAGTATTAATTATTATATTTAAATATATCATTTTTAGTCATATTATATACTCATTAACTAGTTTCTACCAAATATTCATAAATTAGTTTATGTACTAACTAATTTATCAGCTAATTTAACAAATACGGTTTAAGTAAACAACATGCACTACCAATCTATTTCACTCTTTTTTATATATTTCTATTCATAAAAATGTCGATTTAATTAAAAAATTAATCACAAGCCGTTAAATAAAGTCAAAGTCTTCTATGATGTAGTAGTTGATATTTGTAATTTGGGCCCACTTGAAAAAGGGCCCTTATTAGAAGAAGTGGACCCACTGATAATTGAAATTCAAATAGTTAAAAAGAGATAAAGAATAAAAGTGATAAGTGATAACTCTTAATTTAAGAAATGACTTCTAGAAAAAAAATACCTTAAAATTATTTTTTAATTATATTTCTTACAAAAGTAGCTATCAAGCATATTTGTTTATGAGTTTATCATTAATAAAAAAATATACATATCATTGGTGTATGAGAGAGTATTAAATAACCAAGAAAAAATTATACTTATTATAATTCATGATATTTTTATATGAGAAAAAAAAAATGAAATAATCAATTAAGTCAACATAAATTTCTCAATGCTAAGTATATTTTTGAAGAAATCAGAACGTATTTGATGAAATTAGCTCAAGTAAGGAGACTATAAAACAAGTAAGAAAATTATAAATTTGGGAAACTTTTTTATGACTAAAATTTGTTATTTTTATATTTTTTGAAAGTTTAGAGTCTAGTTCATAAAGTATTATAGTAAAAGTTCAATTATATTGATCTTCACGTCTTTTTTCTTTCATATGTTGAAGAAATCGGAATATGTTTGATGAAATTAGCCTAAGTTATGCAAAGAAATAATAATACATATAATTATAAATATGGAGATCTCATTTGAATTTGAAATGAAACAAAGATGAGTGAAGGTCATCGTGATATCACTTTTTATTGTTTATATATTCGTTGAGATAGATTTTGAACTTTAAGAAATAAAAATAACAAAATTTGGTCGAAACAAAGGAAAACCCAACAAAAGTATAGGGTCGTGTTTGGCAAACTAGCTGATAAGCTAGTTGTTGACTAATAAGTTATTTAATAGTTGATAAACTAGCTTATTAATAAATTATGTTTGACAAAAAACTAGCTTATTAATATGTAAAATCACCAGAAAGGGCATCTTGAGGTACAATACTTAATATTCATAAGGGTATAACTGGAAACTACAAAAAACTCATAATACGCTATTTCGATAAGCTAGCTTATGATTCATCCAAACATGTACTAGCTTATAATCCGTCTAAACATGTAGTAGCTAGCTTATAAACCAACTTATCAACTAGGTTATAAGCTAGTTTATGTATGGCAAAGAAAACCAAAGTTCAATCACACTAACATATCTTGATCATATGAATTCATTTGTTATTTATGGAAAACAAAATTAAGTTTAATAGTGATGGATGCATATGAAATTCTTTATTAAAAATTAGTCTATGGCATATTAATCATTTGAAACATGTATGTTATATGTTATAAATTATATTATCTTTTAATTAAAAAATTAAAATAATAAACCTAAGAGGGGTGTCATTTAGGCCAGTCATTATGGGTGTCAAATTGTTTTTTAAGACTAAAAAATATTTTATATTCATATATTTAATAAGTAATACTATTTTATTTGAAAATATTATTTAAAAAATGGGTAAAAGACAATGAAAAAAATAAAATAAAATGGGCTAGTAAGTTGGACCATTTAATCTATCTGGCCCAAAAGGGAAAATCTAGAATATACGATTTTTGATGAAACGACGTCGTATTGGCCAGCGACGCCAAAATCAGATTCTAAGATAGAAACTAGAAAAGGGGTCCCACTGATTACTCCTTTGCACGTTCTCTCACCCACCTAATTCTAAACTAACATGCTTGTCACCTATTTCTCTTACCTCACCCACCTAATTCTAAATTTTATAGTCATAGAGTTCACGAGGTATTCAAGATTCATATGGGCATCAGACTAATTGGTGGCGACCATGGTGCGACTCGAAAGTCGACTCATGGCCATGGTAGCGCCACATGTTTATCCCATTGCTCGAACCCGGGTAGACAGAGATATCATTCATTATCCCTCACAATGATGTTACCGACCACTGGGCTACTATTGTTTTGATTTCTTTTAGATATTCTATTCTGGTAAGTTTTTTTTAACAAATAAAAAAAATTAAGATATATGTGAGAATATGTGGAACCCCTAAATGTAATCTCCAAAAGAGTCATTGAGGAGAGAAGGGGGGTTCCAACATATATAGTGAAGATTTGGTCCAAGTCTAGCCGATGTGGGACTCTAAGACGCCCCCTCCAACAGAGGCTAGATGGAAGGCCAAAAAGGGCCAGGAGAGGGCCAAGAACCGCCAGGAGAGAGCCGATGTGTCAATCCCTAGAGTGGTAGACCTTGGCTCTGATACCATGTGAGTTTGTGGGGTGGGGTTCCAACTCAAAACCAATTGGCTATGAGTGGAGTAGCCTAGGACCCTTATAAGCACATTACAAGTTCACTTTGTGTCCTCTGATACCATGTAAGTTTGTGGGGTTCCAACTCAAAACCAATTGGCTATGAGTGGAGTAGCCCAGGACCCTTATAAACACATTACAAGTTCACTTTGTGTCCAATGTGGGACATTGCTCAACACGATTAGTAAATTTTAATTTTACAGTATGTTTGTTTTGTATGTACTTGGTTTATAACGTGAATAATTTTAACGTGTTTTTGGAACAAAAAAATACCAATTAATGGAGTTTTTAATGACGTGTAACTCAGTTGATAATGGGTGTGGGAAACATTTTGTCCAAGATTGAATGGTATTGGGATTGAGTCCGAGGCCTCCCCATAGCTTAAACCACTGCTGACTGAGTCAGCTATGTCCCCACAATACAAAATTAGCGAAGCGTTGGTCGGTTGGGGTTGCCAGTATCAAATCCAAGATGAAGTTTTATATTGTAAATTGAATACATAAGTATGTTCACATTGTTAAACACATATATGCTAATCATTATATTAAATATTGTTTTTAGATAAAAAAGTTCAAGTAGAATAAAACTGTAATAATATAAATTCTCATTGATATTATAAGTGTTGGGAGCTCACATATGGTTAAGCTTCTTTACATGTACGAAATAGAATTACTAAATAAAAATAATTTTGGCGATCACATTTTAACTTCAAAAATAATCAACCATATAACTGGAGGGTTTCTAATTGAAAATTATTATAACATCTTGTAAGGTTACTAAGAGAAGCTATTTATGAATTGTATATGTTATTGAAATAATATAAAAGTTAATAGATGTAAAATTAATAAAATGTTATTTTTTTATGCAATTCTTGGTAAGGAACGAGATGTTTGTATAAATACTTTAAAAAGAATGCCAGTAATTAAATAGCTATTCAACATAAACTCGTAAAAATCTACTTTTATAAGAATATTATATTTGTGTATCGGTATTGTCTAATATCGATGATACTAGAATGTGCAAAAGACAAAAGTTTTGTTTTTTCCAATATGATATCATGGATATTTATAATAAAATAGTGATAGTTTCAATTGTTTTCAATCAACTTTAACCGATTCTATGATTAAATTAGAAGTAACATGTCACGATAAAGGTGTATTATCGATAGTACCAAGTAATGACCATGATGACTTGGTCCCTCTTTTAATAGACCATATGGTCGATAGTATCAACCAACCTTTTCTTTTACAGTGTGCCAATTTCTTTTAGTGATATGTCAACAACAAAAATCTCGTCCTCTAGATTTAAAATCTCAGTTATGTTAGAAAAAAACCAAATGAATTATGTTGGTTGTTCATGAATGGTCTTTTCTGTTATTTTTGGTCATGCCTTAACCACTTGTCAAACTTGTTGTTAACGTGGTGCTCTGTGGCACCATTTAATCAGTGCCATAAGTCGGGCCCTCTTCTGGTACAATAGTGTTGGATATTTGTGAAGGGACATATGCAAGGGTTTTGTTAGTGCAACATGGGGTTTTTTTTGGAAACAAATAATAATTTCAACAATGTTCAAACTCCAATAATGAGGAAATAAATAATCCTAACCGGAAGTATGTGAACATCTGATTTAGAGTGGTTCATTTAATTATTATGGTTCACTTTCCTCAACACACTTTCACAGTCCACTATCATCACCGATGGATCCAAAAATTTACTTGAGCGACTGCATATTTAAGGTGGATCAAAGGTCCGTAAAAAAAGTTTGACTTGGGAAAGTCAATGTCTCAACTTGGGCAATATAATACACTTTCTTCCAATGAACTTGACCTTCATAGAGCAATTGTCACTGCATATGGACCCGAACCTGGGTGATCTATCCATGAGATAAATATATGTTGCCGATGATATAAAAAATGACGATTTTTGATAGAATTGATATTAATAAGAAAAATAAATCATGAAGATGATGAATAAGTTCAAATATAAAAGAATTCAACAAAAAATTGTCAGGTCTAAGAATGAAATAAAGGTTAAGCTACAGGGTATTATAGGAGGGAATGTTGAATACAATACTTTAAACTTTTGAACACAAAGAGATACTTTTCAAAATCTTTTATTGAAAAATTTCAACGAGAATTGCACTTAGTACACTTAAAACACATAGAACAAGATTGTTGCGGAAAACAAATAACTAACAGCTATTTGAAACAATCTAAACACTTAGAGAAAATAAAGAACACTAGTGGTACAAACTTTATTCAGTATGAATAACGCATAAATATTCAAACTAAATATTGTTACGTAGCGCAATACTAGTAGTCCTCACGTTTACAATGAAAGATGAATTCACATTTGAATCTGACCCTACCTTTTTGTGGGTTGCATAATAACAATGACATATATATATATATAATACTTTAGTAGACGCAAGTTTGGCTGTGAAGTCAAATCTAATTGCTAATGTAAAAACATCCAAGAGCTCGTCATGTGTTTTATTTGGTCTGAATACTCCAAGATTATTCAAACTGAATAATCCAGGTTTATTTAGACTGAATATTCATGTGTTTATTTATGGTGAATACAACATTCAGTATTATTCACCACGAATAACTTGAATGTCGTACTATTCAAACCGACCAAGACATGTGCACAATCTCAACCATCCCTCATGTTTACAATTAAACCCAAGCTTTCATCTGAACACGTCCCTCCTTTAATAACAAATATAAAAAAATGGTTTACTTTACGAAAGTGTATCCAACTTGTCACGAAAAGTTATTATATATATTGTGCTTTCATTTTTACCATTTGGCTTATCACAAGTTTAAAAAAATGTTCATTGTATGTATCAAACTTTATCAAAATCTACCACTAAACATATCCAACTTGTCACGAAATACATTAAATGGTAGATTTTGATAGCTTTGATACGCCAAATGGTAAAAATAAAAGTACAATAAATATGATAACTTTTCGTGACAACTTGGATACACTTTCGTGACTAAACCTGTCGGCCACCGCCACCACCTCCACCTCCACTATAACCATCAACATCAGTTACATAAAAATCATATATGTGTATATAAAAATAGAGGAAAGTTCAAATGTGAATCACTTTTTGGTTGTGAACGTGAGGACAACCGAGAGCGCGACACGTAGCGGCTTTGAGTGTGGTCCCCCTCTTTAATTCAATGCCCTCCCATGAATCGCGCCTAGTTATCCGCCACGTGCCGCACTCTCGGTTGTCCTCATGTTCACAACCAAAAAGTAGTTCACATTTGAACCCACCCCTATAAATATATATATATATATATATGTGTGTGTGTGTGTATGTGTTTATGTTTATGAAAATTGTGTATTTTTAATAAATTATGTAATTTAATTTATTTTTGTTAATTATAACTATTATGTGATATATATAAAATCATCAAATAATTTTTTGGGATAACTTGCCTAGCTCTGTCTAGTCCAATTTGTTCCGTCCAGTCAAGTCCTACCCTCTTGTCCTATCCAGTAGTGTCCAGTCCTATGCGTTTGAATGAACATTTTAGGCCATGCGCAGCCCAGCGGTTTGCATGGCTGCACAGCTGCCTTGCAGCCGGTAACACCACCGAGGCACATCGGTGAGTGACCGGTAGCAAGGGCGAGCGGTGAGCTCTTGCAGACGGTAAATACACACACATGTATATACATACATAATATATATATTTTATTATTTAAATAATGCAAGTGGTACGACCTGTACGGCTGTGGATGAAATGGTAAGGTAATGGTAAGATGGTGGTAAAGCTGATGTGGCGCTGAGGTGGCAGTCTGTGCAGGTGGTATCACCTGCACGGCTGCGGATGGCCTTAGGAAGCTAGGTAGTGGTGTGCATGTAACCGTAGCATTAGCATATCCCTAAATGACAGTCAACAATGGCGTTAAACCGTTAACTATTTTGACGTCCGGCCGACACGCCGTGTAATCAATCCCTCTTCATCATCATCCATCCATCCACATATCATCATCATCATCATACAAAACCCTCCCCCTATATCACCTTCATTCATCCCCAATTTCACCAAAAAATTTCACCAAAAATCACTCAAATTCATCATCAATTCATCCGCCATGGGAGTCGATTACTACAACATCCTCAAGGTCACTCGAACCGTTACCGATGAAGATTTGAAGAAAGCCTACAAAAAGCTCGCCATGAAATGGCATCCTGATAAGAACATTGCTTCCTCAACAACCGACGATAAGCTCGCCGAATCGAAGTTCAAGCAGATCTCCGAGGCGTATTACGTGCTCAGCGATCCGAAAAAGCGTCAGATCTACGATTTGTACGGAGAAGAAGGTCTGAAATCCGGACAGTTTGATGAATCATCGTCTCCTACAGTTAGAGGTGGTGGTACGGCAATGGCGAATAAGGCTGGATCTAGGTTTAGGTTTGATCCGAGAGATGCGGATGAGATATTTGCTGAGTTTTTCTATGGATCTGACGGCGGTGGTGGTGGTGGTGGCGGTGGTGGCGGTGGTGGCGGAGGGAGGAGGAAGAATACTGGTGGTGGTGGAGTGTTGAGGAATTCTAATCAGAAGAGTGTTAGGAAAGCGGAGACGGTGGAGAATAAGCTGAGTTGTAGTTTGGAGGAGCTTTATAAAGGTTCTAAACGTAAAATGCAGATTTCGAGGATTGTGCTTGATGATTCAGGGTATGGAGTTTTGTTTTTTTAACCTAATGTGTTTTGTTCAGTAATTGAGGTTTGATTTGATGAGATTTGATGTTATTGTGATTGTGTTAGTTTATATCTGGATTTGTTGAGTTGTAGATTTAGGATTGGAATTGGAGGTCTGGAAGTATGAATTTCATGCATGGATTTAGTGGTTGAGTTAGGATTTTTATGTAGTTTAAGCAGGATTAGGATTAGAACTGAAATTGTTGATGAATTTTGATGATAATGCTTTGAGGTTGGATTAACCTAATATATTTCTTCAACAAATGCCTTAATTAACTTAAATTGGAGCTCAAATTTCATGCATGGATTCAATGAATAAGTTAGGGTGTAGCTTAAACAGGATTAGAACTGATTCAGCTGAAATTGTTGATGAATTCTGATAGTAAAGTTTTGAGGTTGGATTAACCTAATATATTTCTTCAACAAATGGCTTGATTTGATCAGCTTGACCTTATGATTGTGTTTAATTTATCTGGATTGTTGAATTATATATTTAGGATTGCAATTTTGGAGCTCCTAAAGCTCAGATGTGAGATGCCATGCATGAATTAAATGAATAAGTTAGGATTATGTAGCTTAAGAAGGATTAGAATTGATTCAGCTAAAATTGTTGATGAATTCTGATAATAAAGTTTTGAGGTTAGATTTAACCTGGTTGATCATAGGATTGTAGCTGCTATTAATCAGCTTATTGAAATTTAATCAGAACATGCGTTGGATTCTTTGTGATCGATTATATTTCTTCAACAAATGCCTTAATTTGATCACCTTGACTTTATGATTGTGTTACTATATCTGGATTGTTGAATTATATATTTAGGATTGCAATTGGAGCTCCTAAAGCTCAAATGTGATGCATGCATTTAATGAATAAGTTAGATTATGTAGCTTAAGCAGGATTAGAACTGATTCAGCTGAAAAATTGTTGATGAATGAATTCTGATAATAAAGCTTTGAGGGGTTAGATTAATCTGGTTGATCATAGGATTCTAGCTGCTGTAGTGCTATTAGTCAACATATCGAATTTTAATCAGAATGCACAGTGGATTTTTGCGATCGATTATGTTTATGCTTACTGATTGATGATGTATGAGTTGCCATTGCAGCAAACCAGGGACTCTTGAAGAGATATTGCCGATTCACATCAAAACCTGGCTGGAAAAAGGGAACAAAAATCACATTCCCTGAAAAAGGAAACCAAGAACCTGGTGTTGCACCTGGAGATCTTATTTTCGTGGTCGATGAGAAGCCTCATGACGTCTTTAAGAGAGACGGAAATGATTTAGTCTTCACCAAAAGGATCACGTTACTGGAAGCCCTCACGGGAAAAACGATTAAGGTGGTGACTTTGGATGGTAGAAATCTCACGATCCCACTAACCGATGTGATCAAGCCAGGCCATGAGGAAGTGATCCCTAACGAAGGAATGCCGATCTCTAAAGAACCCGGGAAGAAGGGGAACCTGAGGATCAAGATCGACATCAAGTTTCCTTCGAGGCTAACCGGAGACCAAAAGTCCGATCTTAAGAGGGTCTTGGGAGGAGGAGGCAGAGTTGATGACTAATTTACGTTTTCAACTCATAATAGAGACACTGTGAGTACCTCTAACCATTGACAATGGAAGTGCAATCAAATGTACATACATGGGTAACTTTCTTGAGAGAGCAAATTGTGCATAGTAGAAATACTTTGAAGTCTTGTTGCCTAATTTTATTTGATCCCTAGCTAACTCCTTAATAATCTCTATTTGAAAATATGTATATTGTAAAGCAGAGAGGCTATGTTTGTTCGTATTTGTACTTTGGGGTTTGAACAAATGTTGTGTTCTAATCTATCCCGCTTATTTGGTTACCTAGTTATTGAACTATCTACTAACTCATCTTTGTTATTATGCAATATGCAAATGTCAGCTCATACAGTTTTCTTGACTTGATGGTATTGCTGATGCATATTGTTATTATACGATTAACTGCCGATGAATATTGTTAACTCGATGCTTTTCAATTTTCACACTGCGATATTTTTAGCCTGTAGATTGAAAATCAGTTTTGGGTTATTACATTCACGGGCTTTTTGGTAATCAGCCATTTGATGGTGGTCTCTGTTATGAGTTGGATTTCGGGTTTTCGATTTTTGGTTCTTTTTTATTGTCTCTTTAGCAATAACAAGTGTTTTTGTTCCCAAGTAAATACACTCCAGTTTTCAGCCATGGGAAATCATGCAAAACAGCAGGTAGACAAAGAATAGCAGAGACCAGAATCAATCTGCATCTAAATCAGAGAGCTGAACTCCACTTTCGTGTAAGTTTGCAAGCTATATATAAGCTTTGAATTGCTCTTTAGCTTACCAAGTTGTTTATCCTTATTGATAGTATTGATTCTCATGCATCACATTCTTCATGTTTTCTTGTTACCAAAGAGCATTTTTGGACACTTTTTACCTCTTAATAGTTCCAGTAAGGGGCTGTTTGGTAGTTGCTGAATGGTTTGGTGCTGGATGATTAAGTGGTCAGAATGATTAAGAGGCTCTTATGATATAGTGCAAAATGAAATATGTTATATGGTGGTTAGGTAATTGTTGAGAATGAAATCAGAGCTCTGAATGGTTAAGAGAGACTCAGGATGCAAAATCATTCAGAGGGTTTTGGAACCATTAAGAGGCAGACCCTTTTTTTGCCAAACAAGATTTACCTCTTAACAATTCAGAGGCTGCCTCTGAATCACTAAGAGGTGAATCTTAGACATTCTTGCTGAAGGGTACAAAAAGAATCCACTTTTCTGAAATACCCTTTGGAATTTTCAATCGTTAGATACATTTATTTTCAATCTTCAACTGGATTTTCTTATTTTTTCAGATACTAAAACCATCGGTTTCTTTATGTACAGTATCCATAAGAAAGTTTTCAGTTAAACGTTCCAACACTTTTAGACCTTAGAAAGCGTAGCCAGATTTATATGCACAAGAAAACCGTTAAGTTTACTAGTTAGCAGCGGATTTTCAATAATTAGGGAGCCTGAAACTCAATGACCTTAGAGGGCTTTGCCTATGTTTATAATGAATCGCAATTGAACGTTCTGAACTGATTCAGACTTTTTGATTTTAGTAGTTTCAGATAAAAAAAGAAAGGTCATCTTATTTGTAGGAATGATGCCATAATCTTCTTAGGGGCGTTTACCAACACAAATTAGGTAGGTGCTAACTGGGGAAGAGTGTGGTCTATGGGCAAGTGTTTATTGGTAAGAGTCACCACCTGCACTTACCTTATTGGGTAACATTCTTGGCCGCCAAAGTGGATTGTTGGCAAGCGTCTTTTACTTGGTAAGCGCTTACTGACAAAGAGTCTTTCCTTACTAGGCAAGATCCTTGGTCTTAGCTATGCCTCTTACTAGGTAAGATGCTCAATACTTGACATGGTCACCTGATAAGGTAAGTGAAACCGGTAAGCATTTGTAAATGGCCGATAGGAGTCCCTCCATTAGCTTAACAGGTCAACATCTTGGTTTGCATCATGGACTCGTAAGAGGGTATATATATATATATGTATATATATATATATAGAGAGAGAGAGAGAGATGGGTTCATAGAAAACCTTAAAGAAATTGAAAATTGAGAAACACTATGGTAGCCCTTCGTCGGGAGTCGGGACAATATATAGTTGTGCATACAAGTAATTTAAGTTGTTTTTGTTGTTGTTATGCATGTGTGTACACCGTCCAGATGAAGGACAACCAGGGTGTTCATTAGTTTTTCGTTTTTTTCGAGGGTTTTCTTTGAACCCGACCCTCTATAGATATATGTATACGATATGTTTTTTTGTTCTAGTTCAGACACTTGAAACCAACAACCAACATAGATTTGGTCAAATAATCTTCGTTAAAAATCAAGCCACACAACGAAAAATACAAACACAACCCAGAGCGCTCCAAGTTCATCTAGGCGAAAAAATGCCTTTTTTTGTTCTAAGGATCAAACTTTGTAATAGGAATTTAAAGATTTACACAATATATCATCACATAAACATAAAAACAAAAGTAGTTGCTAAACAAATTTATTCAAATATAGCTTTTATATAAAGCTCCATTCCTCGTGTGTTCCGTATGCGTTGTTTGGGCTGTTTAACGGTTTCTAGTACCTATGTTTCTCGATCATTCGATGAAGCTCGTCTTTCTTGGCACCAACAACCCTATCGATGTCTTTCCCTTTCTTCAGCAACACGAATGTTGGCATTGCTTGTACGTTAAAGTCCTTGGCCACATCCTGTTTCATATCATTCAAATATAAAAACATAAGTCAAATCTTAAGTACCTATGCTGTTAATATCGGTGATATTTTGTTGACATAGTGAATATTAGTCAGAATATCATCTCTGATAATACTGGCAATATTTGTTGATATTTTGACAAATAATCGGTTTGATATATTGATACTTGGAGGAGGGTTCTTTTTGGGCCTCTTTTTAAGAGTAAATTATGATTTTAGTCGTTATGGTTTTTTTAAAATTATGATTCTCGTCCCTAGGGATTAATTTCTATATTTAGGTACAAGGTACCAAAATAGTAAAGAATAGTAAATCACAAGGACTAAAACAACTATAAATTGTAAATCATAATGACAAGAGTAGCAATGATATACAAACCATAGGAACGAAAATCGTAATTTACTCCTTTTTTTCCCGAATAAATACTTGGATTTTATATATTTACTTGGGCCTTCTTTTAAATGATAATCAATTAGTCCAAGGTTTCCATCTTGATCTCTTTTATCTATCTGGTCTTGGCCTTTTTCATAGCTTGACTTCTACTCGACTTTAATAGCCGTTTATCGGTTTATGAACACTTTTTCTATTTTGCTAGGATGCACGGAAACTCCGTTTACCATGCCGTTCCCGTTTCGGGAACGTTTTGGAAACGGAAACGTGTTGGAAACGCCTAGAAACGTTTCTCATGATCCAGAAACGTTTCTTGTTAAGTTTCGGGAGAGTTTCGGGCTTTTTTCAAAAAATTGAAGAAGGCTAAGATGTTGCGTTTTTGGAGGTTGCCGATCTCTCACTAGATGAACCGGATTTTGAGAATGATTTGATTATTGATAGTTAATTACCTTTGAAAGATTTTGAATGTTTGAGATATATATCTATTTTGGTTGGATTTTCATTAATATATATATTTTTTATATATTTTATATTTGCCGTTTCTTTGCCGTTTCCGTTTCTTGAATTTTTGAGATTTGCCGTTTCCCGTTTCCATTACGTTTCTGTTTCCCGTATTCGTTTCCGTTTCCGTGCAACCTAGCTATTTTGTTTTATGAAACTTGTCTAAGTTGATGTTCTGATTATGTTTATGGATGCATACATATTATATATGAGCCTATATTTTTGGATCGATATATATAACTGATATTTCAAATATTGGTCTTGACCGATATTTTATATTTTGACCACTAGAACAATATAGTTCTTAACAACAAATATTATCGGGTAGATGAAATGAAAGAAGAAAAAACTTACAGGTAACTCATCGACATCAATCTTGATAAATTCAACATTCGGAAACTCGTTAGCTAAGTCCTGAATGGCTGGTTCGATGAATTTACAAGGTCCACACCAAGCCGCTGTGAAATCAATGACCATCTAAAAACATTACCAAAGTATTAGAACCCGTTTCAAATAGATATAATATAAACGTAGATTTGTGGGCTTTTTATAAGCTCAGAGTTGCAGTAAACTGATTAGTTCCACCCGTTGATTTGGAGGTTATTGGGGCTTTATGAGGCTTTTATGGTATAGTGCAAGATGAAATACCATCGGTTGGTAACGGTTCACAGTGAAATTAAGGAGCTGAATGGTTCCAAGATATAAAATCAATAAAAGGGTCTTAGAACCATTAAGAGACACAAAAAAAACTGTCAAATAATATTCACATCTTAATGATTCAGTGGTTGCTTCTTAATGGAACTATTAAGAGATAAACTAAAAGAAAAAAAAAAGGATTTTGGTGGAAAAGTAGAAGTACAGAGTTAGTACCAAAGATGGTCTAGCCTAGTGGGTGAAGGTAACACCCTTGTGCCTTCAGGGATGGTATCCTCAGTTGGCCAAGGTTCAAACCCCGCAGGTGACGGCTTGCTGCGATATTTAGCTCTTGGGCTGGTCCATAGGGTCAGTTTAGGGGCGAGTTCATGGGCCGGTCCATAGGGCTGGTTCATGGGAGCGGGGGATTAGTCGGTGCCTGTTTGGATCCGAATACCCCCGGAACGTGTGTGTGAGTTATCTGCCGTTCAATAAAAAAGTATAGAGTTAGTTACCAGCTTGTTTGATGTTTTAGAGCTGTCAAGGCGTGCCCTCCATTGTTCTAGAGTGTGGACTGAATTCACTTCTCTCTCATTTGTTCTTTGTAATGAAGAAGTATTTACTCCCATTTTTCTTCTTTCTTTCTTGGCTATAATTTTCTTAGTGTTTGTAGGCAGGATATATATGTATGTATATATACACACACATATATGCGCACATATGAGAATAATCATCCATAGGTTTCATGAAACACGAGTGCACTTTCATGTGGTGATTAGTGCTTTTCATGATTCTCAACCTTTTCGTGTTCACATCTGATTATTCTCATATGTATATATAGGGTCAGGTTCAAGGAAAAACTCAAAAGAAACGGAAAACCAAGAAACATCCTCGTAGTCGTTCATTTGGATTGTGTGCACTTGTGCATAGCTGTAAATTGTAATATACGCACGTGTTTATGCACAAGTGCATGATGCACGTGTGTATAAAAACTGAAAAACTTCATTTACTGCTAGGAAAAAATTGCAAAGGGTCTAAAATGACGGCTACCAGGGTATTCCTCGGTTTTCCCTTTTAAAGTTTTCTTGACCCCCCCCCCCTCTCTCTCTCTCTCTATCTCTCTCTCTAACACACACACACACACACACACACACATATAGATGCAAACGAGAAGCTAAACATTTTGATCACATGCTTGATACACATTAAATATCCCTAAAGAAGTGTAAACATATAAATATTGAGACTTCTTGCTTTCTCATAAATTGTTCAATTTCTTGCGTGATTCTTCCTATATATACATATATAAAAAGGTTAAAGAGAAAAATCACAAAAATAAAAATGGAAATTTGAGGAAAACTCTACTAACCATCCATTTGAACAATAATATGTATGTAATTTTTCCGATATGCATATATGTATAACATGCACAAGTGCATAAAGACCATGGCACATCTTTAGTTACTTGTATGTATATAGGCATATTGTATAAATGAACAGTTATTAAAGATGCTTGTCAGCTTTTCATTCTTTTTGGATTTTTTGGCCCGTCTCACTCTCTTTGAGGAGTGGGAAAAGATGGCATAGGATTCTTGTAATCCATAATGAATTTGAACCGTTGGTTTAAAACTAGTTGTAAGTATTAGAAAGTATAATTATGGGTTTTGGATCGACTCTATCTTTTACAGATACGAATGTGTTACGTATGACATGATAACTTATTTCAACCAACACAAGATTCGTTTTTGGATGTGTTTAAATTCCATAAACCAAACTACCTTTGGTTTGATTCATAAACCAAACTATTTTTGTTTTCGTTCATATTTGATTTTCACCATAAGACATCTCAAATAATAAAAAAATTACTTTTCAAGAAGGATCAAATATGGGTTTTAGTTTTTTGTTCATGAATTGTTCTTTTAGATCATATTAGAGATATGGTATATTGCTTAATTGCAACAAATATCTCATAAGCAAGCTTTTGGAGTTGTGATTCGATTTGTCCATTTAATGAAGTTAAAAGCAAAACAATATTCGACAATCATATATTTGACTTGATATATAGTTGAAAGCAAAACAATATTCGACAATCATATTTGACTCGATATATAGTTAAAAGCAAAACAACCGACATTAAAATAATGCAATAAGGTTGAAAATGTATATTCTTTCTGATATAAGTGATCGGGTACAGTTTGGCTTAGAGTTAAAACCGTAAGTTAAATGAGCTTTTTTTCAAACCGCAAAATAACATAGCATAAAAGCTTCTGGTTTTTAGGTAAAAACACATTGGAAGTAAATCAATAGTTATTTGAAGTTTTTGGTAGTCTATAATGTAATACAGAACCCCAAATCAAAGCGTAAGACAAAAGTTTCGATAACAAGATTCGGTTAAGTACGAATATTATGATTTATGAGGTACAATACAACCTCCATAAATATGTCGGGCCAAAAAATTCTTTTCCCATTCAAAAATAGTTAGATGCTTTTGGGGGGATAAAAGCATCATATTCTGTATATGACATAGTATTAGAATATATATAGAGGAAAAGGTGAAACTAGAACAAGTTTATTTTATAAGAAGGTGAGAACATCTTTTTATATAGTTAATCATGCGTGGATATCACATGATGCATGTGATACTAAATCAGAGACATGGATGACATTTGACACGACCTAAGTTGTGGGCCAAGTCGATGTGATTAAGACGTTCTCAATATTATACTATAAACCATTAAATATGATACTATTGGATCTAAGTCGCAAGGTATGTCATCTGCACACCAAGTCTCCTCACGTGTATAATCACATGTGCAAAGAAAGTTCTTACGTTTTTACAATTAGAAAACTGTTCTCATTAAAACCTCTACCCCACTCTCTATACCTCTCTGAAAGTTCGACCGTGAACTCATTCCAACATGGAGAGAATCGAGAACACGTCACATGTTAAAATCAGTATGAATAACGAAGGTGAATGAATGTTCATGCATTATTCATGATGAACAATACAACATTCAAGATAAATAATATATTATTAATCTTGAATTTGGTATTATTCATCACCAATAATGCATTAACATTCACCTTCATTATCAATACTGAATACGAACATGTATCATTCTTTCGATCATCCTCAAGTTTGCAAGGACAGATGAGTTTTCATTTGAACCCACCTCTGCATACATACATACATACATACATACATACATATATATATATATATATACCATAAAACCAACCAATCAATGGAATAGAATATATTCCCTCATAAGCACTTTGCAAATTGAAAGAGTAATTCTCAAGTCTATTTTGACAATGACTGCCCATCAAAGTGATTGATTCTATATCCAAATATTTCAACTGGTTTCTAGTTATTCTTGTATACAGTATTCAACATTTTCCATTAGTCAGTAGCATTCTCAAACCTGTCAAAAAAAGAACCCCACATAAGATCATTTAACCAAACAACCCAAGAAAGAAAAACCCCAATTAAATTATCAATCTTAAACATGCTTTTCTTCATCTTTTTTTATCACATAAGAATCCATCCACCATTAATTCCAACTCCCATGAGAAAAGAGAAGAATTCATTCCATGTTTTCATGTAAAATGTTTTTTTCAACATTTACCAAACAAGTTCCAGTAACCAAAAAAACCAAATCTAACCGATCAAGAACTCCCGTCAAGATTCCGCAACTTGGACCCCAGAGGAGGCATGGTGGTTGTAGGCATTGGCGCCGTTACCTCTGCCACCTCTTCCCCGCCCGCCATGGTAGCTCCGGGGGTAATAACCTCCCGGCTGATCGTTGTATTGGTTACGTCCGTTCTGGTAGGGCCCGCCTCTGCCACCGCTTCGACCACCACGCCCATTTCCGTAACCTCTGCGGCCGCCGCCACCGCCATTGCGACCACCAACACCACCTCCTCTTTGGTTCTGGTAGGCCCGTCTAGGTACATATTGCTCCTTGTATTCTGCACCACCAGTGTGTGTTTCAAGCGGCTCCACCTGAACCGGAGTTTCTATAGAGTTTTCACCTTCGGCCTCGTACTGCTGAATACAAAATCAAATCAAAGATGCAGCTAAAAAAAATAAGGGTTTACTTCAGCTTTGATCTCTAATGTTCGTCAATTTTAATGGATAACATCCCGGCAAATGCATCATTCCGTAACGGTGTTAATCCCTCCTTCTAATGACCGTTAACATTTTCTGTTAAGTCCAATTAAATGAGGGGTATTTCAGTCATTAAGACATTTTCTGTCCAGTCCAATTAAACAAGGAGTATTTCAGTCATTAAGACGTTTTTCTGTCAAGTTCAATTAAACGAGGAGTATTTCAGTCATTAAGACGTTTTTCTGTCAAGTCCAATTGAACAAGAGGTATTTCAGTCATTAAGACGTTTTTCTGTCGAGTCCAATAAAATGAGGGGTATTTTAGCCATTAAGACATTTTCTGTCGAGTCCAATTAGATGAGGGGTATTTTAGTCATTAAGACATTGTTCTGCCAGGTCCAATTAAATGAGGGGTATTTTAGTCATTAAGACATTTTTCTGCCAGGTCCAATAAAATGAGGGGTATTTTAGTCATAGAACATTTTTCTGTTAAGTCTATCACCGTCCGGTTAAATGAAAGTTATTTTAGTTGTTAGAAAAATGGTTAAAATGCCCCTCATTTAACTGGACTTGACGGATAAAATTAACGGCCGTCTGGAAAAGGAACCACATTCATTATGAAATGACAAAGGTAAGGGAACAAACTGACAAAAGTGACAAACGTTAAGGACCAAAAGTGAAGTATTTAAAAAACGGGAAGCAAGCAGCACCTTGACGGGATCTTCAACCGGACTAGATTGGTCTTCGTATGTCTCATTTCTTTGAAAATCTTGAGCAACATCTTCCTGCAAAATAGTCAAATATTACAAATTTATAATCAATTTCTTAAAGTGAATAAATAAATGCAAATTTTGGCTTCAAAGCAAGGTTTAAAAAAATGGAAACGAGCCTCGAGGCGTTTTCCTCCAAGGTACGTGAGGCGTAATCCCCGAGACGGTCGAGGCATAAGCCTCAAAATATTAAACAATAAAATACATAAATACATAACACTTAAGAAAAAAAACATAATTTAATATTTAAAAAACAATGAGGATGGTCGTATAGAAATAAGCATTATTTATAAGCATAAAGATTAAAGAATGAAGAGATTGGGTATAATTAGGAAACATAAACTAGTGATATATGATAGAAAAAAAATAATAATTAGTGAGAGTTTCCTATTATAGAGAGGAAACTAATAAGGTAATGATTGAGTTTCCTATTATATAAGGATTACCGAATTAGTGATAAGATTTATTCAAATCTTGAATTAAATAAAAAAAAAGTAAACACAAAAATCCTAAAAACTCATAAACTGACGCCTCGGAATCGCTCCTCATCGCCTCACGACCCGCCTCGACCTGTGAGGCGTACATTCAATCTGCCCAAGCAGAGGCGCACGCCCTGGAACGTTTTTCCACCGATTCGCACTGAGGCGCGCCTCGGGCGTTTTTTAAAACAATGCTTCTAAGATCAAACTTGCTAATTTCACAGCTGAACACAACCCACTGCTTATAGAGCATGGCTTTAGAAGTTCCTATGAGTTTAGCTTATCAACCAATTAGTGTGTGTCAAAAGCTTTCTAATACTATTAACTAATTGAATAATATATAGAGAACATATATATATATATATAATTCTATATATGATATACGGGGTGGGTTCAAATGTGAACCACTTTTTGATTGTGAACGTGAGGACAACCGAGAGCACGACACGTGGCGGATGACTAAGCGCCACGTCATGTCCACGGCGGATGACTTGGCGCGATTCATGGGGAGGGCATTGAATTAAAGGAGGGGACCACACTCAAAGCCGACGTGGCGCCTAGTCATCCGCCACGTGTCGCGCTCTCGGTTGTCCTCACGTTCACAATCAAAAAGTGGTTCACATTTGAACTTTCCTCTATGATATACAATTTGCCGCCTTATTTCACGCCTTGTAAGTGAATGTGTCCTCCCCATGCCATTTAGAACCTTATGCCAAGCCGCCCACCAAAATCCTAATCCTCAACCTAAGAGTTAAATCTCATCTTCTCATGGCCAATATTTGCATACTATTTTTACTCCTCTTAATCCTAGTCCTTAACCAAAGAGTTGGATCTTATCTCCATCTGAATCAAATTAACCAGTTGTCCAACATGAAGAAAGCACATTAAAATACTTTATGACTTAGCAATGTATACGATAAATAAGCTATTATCATTCTACTGAAAACCATATTTTCTGAAAATTTTGCTTCTCTAGTCGAATAATAATTTTTTAGAGCTTCCAACGCTACAGATACGATGAAAACGATATGATCCAATCATCCATTGGATTGAAAAGGATGGCAAAACCAACATCCATTGGATGACTGAATCAAACCAGAGCCACCTTTATCCACTGGATTTCAACGACTGATGAACACCATCCTAAAAGTTAAAAGCTAACACAGTAACACACCAATGACACCAAATAAGAAGGCATCCCTTTATACCAATGACAAATGTCATGCCAACCTTCATTTATCCACAAGACAATTAAAACTTACCAGGCCTGTCACTATACATTTCATTAAAAATATATATATATATATATATATATAAGTCAGAAGCATGTCTCTTAAACGGTTAGTGCATTCTAGCTTTGAAATTTGGTAATATGGAAAGTTTGCTGTTAAGAATCAAGATGTCATTACTAGCACGTTAGAAAACTAAGCAGTATGCTTACTCAAACTTACAAGACTAGGGCAATTCTCTAAGACATGGGTGATCTCAATAGCCCACATGTGCCAATGTAGGCATGAAGAAAGAGTTTAAATGAAACACTACTAAGAAAAGCAAGATAATTGTCTCCACACATAGCACCAAAACACATAATTTAGAAAGTAAAGATCTAGAGATAAAGCCCGCAACATGAAAATTGTGTACCTAATGCCCATGAATGAGGACAGCTATATCTATTAGCCTTAGCCTAAATATAGTTGCTAAGGCATTGGTTGACATATTAGTCCAGAGTAAATATATAACACAACTTATAATTGATGCATAGAGCAACCTAAAAGGCACAAAAGACAATGCAATTTCTACAAATGATTACAACTTCACTGGATGATGAAATCATGAAATCATGGAATACAGTAACATATCATGTAATAGACTAATAGCCTTTAAGCAGAATTGTAAGTGAACCATGGTTTTAGAAAACATGTGACGTATGCACCTCAAGGCAAGGTGGTCCAAAGTCACACATGAGGCAGTGCCTCTCAATCCTCAAACAAGGCGTACGCCTTGGTTGTCTGAGGCGGTGGAAAGGCATACTCGTCAATACCGAGGCTAAACTATTTTTTTTTAAATGACTAAAACCTTCTTCTCTGGTTCCCCTAAATCATTTGCTTTCGTGAGCTCCAGTTTTCTTTGCATTTTCTTCTTCGACTCTCATGAGTATTATGTGTGTGTGTGTATATATTATATATAGGAGAAGGTTCAAACGAGAAGCATATCAATTTAAGAAAAAGTGAGGAGAAATCTCAGCCACTCATCTCGCGGTTACGGTGGACGTGATCACGTAGGATTGGCGCGATTCATGGGAGGGTAGAGATTATTAAAGGGGGGACCGGTCAAAGCCGCCTTTGTTGACCGAGATGAGTGGTTGAGATTGCTCCTCGCGTTTTCTTAAAAGGTTATATTTTTCATATGAACCTCCCTCTATATATATATATATATATATTGGATACACTTCTTCAAATTTAGTCTCTACTACATATGTATATGTATATATTGGACACAACAAGCCTTGTTTTCTTGTTTTTTCAATTAATTAGCATTCTCGTTTGAACCTTCCTCTACATATATATATATATATATTATGAAATAGATCAATATTTTTTTCTTTGTTATTTCGTGATTGAAAAAAGCGTAAGTAAATACTTTTAGTAATTTAGCAAGATATATATACACACACACACATACATTGTGTCTAGTAATCAAGTGTCTAAGTGTGTGTGTTGTGTAGTATGCAGTATATGTATATATATATATATGAATATATTTCCGCCTCGCCTCATTGAGAAAAATCGCGTTGAGAGGCACAAATCCGCTTTTTAATACCTTCTTGAAGTAGTCCATTACAGCAGAAGAATTTTATGGATTGCTGCGAAAGGGTTATATATGCAAAAGCAAAGAAGGCAACATAATCGCTCATTGAACCAACACTATTTGCACATGGAAACTAAGAAGTAGAACTTATGGCATATTTACAACATTGAAAAGAACCCATACAAATCCACCATTCATATAACCTAAGGATTGGATCCATTCTAAGCCCATCCCTAAGACCCAAACTACAAGTATCATGCTTTCCAGCTATATGCCTATATCAAAGTATCATTGTTCAAACTTGTATTTCACTAAATAACATCAAGCAGCATAGTACCTATCCAAAGGCCCTCAGCATGCATCATTACATATTTACATACAAAATACAACAAAATGCACAAGAAAACAATCACATTTCTACCATTCACTTATAATTTAACAGAAAATCAACATATGTTACCTTCTGTTCATGATGAGCAACTGATTCCACCTGCACTGGCACTTGGAATGTATAATTACCAGCAGCCTCAGCAGCGACATCAGCGGTCGCTTTCATCTCCGGCGTTATTTTGAAGTAATCCGAACCGATAATCTTCGCTAATTTCTCTCTCAGAGCAGCATCTGCAAAGACCAAAATCTAGTTAAACACAAACTCAATCATACAAACAAAACAATCACTTAACCTAGATCTCATCATCTTACAAGTAACAACCGAGCTCGAATCAATAGGCTGTTCGGACTTCGCGAGCCAAAGCTTCGCATGTTCAATGCACCTCTGTAACGCATTCTGGTGCGATAAACTCGAATCCACCGGCCTCGAGATCATCAGAGCTCCCATCGACGAGATCAAATCCAAATCTCCTTCTCCTAACATCACAGCAGCCTCATCATCAGTCACATAGTCATACGTCAAGCAACAGTTCCTCTCGTGAGTCCTCGTAAGCATAATCGAATTGAAATCGCTCTGCGATTTCACATCAAACATGCTCCCGAAGTAAATCAAACTCAGAAGATCCTCCACAACCGCCACCGGAACCACCGCCGCCTCGTTCTCCTCGTTCCCCAGGGTTTTGCTTTCGATTTCGCTTTTGCCTACATTACCGCTATCAACTACTCCGTTATCGTTACCGTTACCTTCCGGTTTTGCTCGCTGTTGTACGGCGAGAGTGATCTCTTCGTCGACGGCGGCGGACAACGGCTGCCGGAACTTCTCGAGCTCGTCGACGGCGGCGACGATCGCAGGCTTCGATTTGAGAAGCTCCTCCTGCTCCTTGTTTTTGATGACGGACTTCCCCTGCGCGACGGACTCCTCGAGCTGAGCGATGCGGTTGAGCTTTTTTCTTAGGTTACGGATGCGTTTGTTGATGAGAGTGAGGACTGGTCCGTCGGTTGCTTCGGAGGCCGCCGTGGCTGACGCCATTTTTGGAGGTTGTTGGAGGTGGAGATGGAGGTTTTGCTCCGCCGTGGACGGTGGTGTGATGGTGGCGGGCGGCGAGGGTTTTGGAGTAGGGTTTGCAGAAGGAAGGTACTAGAAGGAGGAAAGGACCAGCCCATGGGGTTTGTTTCTAATTAAATACTCATATATGATATATTCTCTTTATTAATTAATGAAATAGAAATTAACTTTTTCATTCATTTACATTAATGCATTCTAAATTTCTAATCATTTTTTTAATACAAAATCGTTAAAATGACCAATTTTTTTCAAAATAAACTCCGTTATTTGAGGAGGTCACTTTTCGATGACCTTCGCTAGAGGTGAATTACGCTATCAATGGAGAAGAGTTGAGACCGTAAATATGAGTTTTTTAGGGACCAAAGATGTATTACGTTCAAAACCCAAAAGTGTAAATTTTGAAACACTTCTGTCAACTGCAGATGTCGTCGAAAAGAGGTCTCGTTAAATAGTTGAGGTTTATTTTAGGGAAAATTAGCTATTTTGATGATTTTTTAAAGAAAATAGCATTTTTCAGTGGCTAAAAAAATAAATTTTCTTAATGAAATGTATCAATAACTATTCCATTTTATTTTCAAAACTCATACAAAATAATTTTTAGAGTAAATTATGGATTTGGTCCCTGTGGTTTTCATTTTTTTATGACTAAGGTCCCTAAACTTGAAAAATTATGGATTGGGTCCTTGTGGTTTTCGATTTTGCACTACTAAGATCCTTGAGGCAAACAGCCATCCACCAACCTCAGTTAACTCAAGGGTATATTTGTCCTTTTACCCTTCCCCCGACCTTTTGAAGTCAAGTTTGTGTCTTTTCCCTTTTTGTCTTTTACCAAATCACATTCCTTTTCCTTTTTTATCTTTTCCCAAATCACATTGACCAAAACTATCTGCCACTTTTTATATTTATATGTATATATATCATATATGTGCCACGTATATATAATGTATATATATGTATGTATATATAAGATAGTCACCTCCTTGCTTTATGTTCGTGATGAAGAGGAGCTTTGCTATTTATCCTTTTCTCGACACATATATACACATATAATGCGAACACACACACACAATATACATATATATATATATACCTCCTTCCCTCCTCTTTCAATGGAAATATTTTTTGGTCAAATGGGTGCTTGTCTGCTTGATAGATATATGCAGATGGTACCTGCAAGTAATCCTGATGATGAAGGGGACCTTTGCAATTTATCCTTAGTGGTATGGCAGTGAGAAACCACTTAATAAATTCTTTATGACTAGTTGGATCTTGTAGGTTAGCGGTTAATGATGCAATCCTTTATCGAAACCGCAATTCAAGATATGCCCAACGAGGACGACGAGTCGACGACATTAATTTCAACGAGCTATCGCTCAAGATCGCTAGCGATGTGATCAGAGAAGCTGCTTTCGGTTTTGATTTCGGTCTCTTGAAACCCAACCAGCATTAGCCCGACCATAAGCAAATCGATCCGTTCATTCAGCAACACATTTTTAATGACAACCAACCAATTTTTTAAAAACCACCAAATGTTACGTACATAATCCAAAATGACCCCAAAACAGAGCAATCTACCGTAATACATCGTCTTCGGCCTCCTACTGCCAATCCTCCAAGACCCTTTCCGCCAGATTTTTAAACGAATTTCGTTCCACCATGGACTGGAAAATCAAACGAACAAACGATAATTTGAGTAGCCAACTCGATAAGACTGATAACGAAAATGAAGAATAAAGAAAGAGGATCGCAAGATATCTTGTTGTTAATATTGAATGCCAGGGAATCGGATACAGTTTCGAGGAACATCTTCACCCCAGATTACATCACTAGCATAACTTACGAACATCTTCTAGCATAATTTTCTCATAGAGATCGATGCATTTTCTCCACACAATCGAAATTCTCATATCTTGAAAGGTTACAGGTGGATATGTGAAAGGTTGCAGGTGATACATCAAGGGTTTATTTCCAGATATGAGATATTGCAGGCCAAGGTAATGGTGCATGGAAAGGAAGGGAGGGAGGAGATCGGCGAAAAGGTGCGGGTGGTGTGAGATATTGCAGGCTTTACGCCCTCTCACTATCACTCTATCTTATATGTATATATTATATATAGAAAGTAATAAATGATATTTATAAGAAAAATAAATAAATGATATTATTAGAAAAGGTCAAACTAGGGGTACTTTGGTCTTTTTCTCCTTGATTTAACTTAGTTAACAGAATTTGTTAGTCTCAAGGACTCTAGTAGTGCAAAATTGAAAACCACAGGGACCCAATCCATAATTTTTCAAGTTTAGGGACCGTAGTCATAAAAAAATGAAAACCACAGGGACCAAATCCATAATTTACTCTAATTTTTATTTAATTGATTTACAAAATAGTTTTTAATTGATTTGAATAGTATATTATTCGTTAAGAGATGTACAAAAAAGCCCATATTCAAAATCTGGTCCGAAAAATTCTAGGCATTATTGGAGATGGCTATTTTAACCGAAGACATAGACGAGTTTGGAAGTCCCGGTTTTAGCATGAGAAAGCTCGAGCCTTGTGCATGACTAATTGTCTTTCAAACTTTTATAGCTAATTGACTTATTTAAAACATGTATAGATGTTAAATGAATTTTTTAGAACTTTTATCTATCAAATAAGTTATGATAATAACAAATCCATCATCTTCCATTGATGACAACTTTAAAGTTTAATTTCTTAAAAAAACATTTCATTAATTATTGATTTATCACAAGTTTACCATCATAGGTTTTATAATTAATTTGTAACCTTTTGTATTAAATGTTTCATTATTTTTATCACTCCATGTTTTATTAAATCACCAAACCATCGTTTTGATGTTGATACTTATGTAAGCTAAATATTTAATTGCTTATTTACATCCATCTTCTTTTTATGATTAAGGTTCTCTACTATTGACTTTTACATATAATTTCTTGTAATCTTTCACCATTAGCACTCCCTTCAAGCTATATCAGACTATTATTAAGAGGTATTTGTTTTCGTTGAAGCTGAAGTGGTTTTGTTGGAGGGAGAAAGAGAGATTTTACGGGAAAGTTTGGGGGTTTCAAATGAGAGGGTGAGGAAACCTATGAAGGGGCATCTGATTTGATGGAAAAGGTTTTGAGAAAGATTTCATGGAAGGATTTAGAATATTTGTGTTTTTGATTTATATGATTTGGAATGACATTAAACTCGGTCTTTTATAAATAAGTTATATAAATAAATCATAAAAAAGTTAAACTACCTTATTTATTTATTAGTTATTATAATATTTTGTATTCAACATATTTAAAAAAAAAAACCTGTAACATTCTAACAACCCTCACATTGAATTTCTAAATTCATTTGTAAGATTTCATCAACTTCAAATTCAAAGTAATCCCTTCAAATCAAACATAAAACTGGAATGAAACCGATTTCCAAATCCTTTCTAATCCTATATGCCATATGACGGGGTATTTTAGGAAAATTCTTAATATATATATACATATATTCTTTTTCAAACAATTTAACACTAAAAAGTATTGTATAAGGTTGACATCTATTAAACAAAGAAGCTCAAATTTCGGGATTTTGGCATCTATGCCCACGAAGGCACCCCATCATTAACCTTATACCCATTTCCTCTCCCTCTTTGACCAGTCCCCGTTATACCGTTAAAACGGTCCGTTACACCATTTTTTGACTGAAATTGGTCAAATGTGTTTTTTTTTGTCGTCTATATAAAAATCCGTTTTAACGGCTCTTATAACGGTTTTTTAAGGGTATGGGTTGCAAAGAGGAAATGGGTATGAGGTTAATGATGAGGTGTCTTCGTAGGCATAGGCGCGAATCTCCCCTCAAATTTCTCATAAAAATAGAATTTGACCCAAGATTGGAAAGTAGATGTGTCTTGAATCCATTTACAACCATGGACCACTCAAAAACCACAAGAAAATAAAGACAAGAGTAGCAAGTAGAGAAAAAATGGTTTGTTTATGCTCTGTTCTTGATTGCCTTCAAGAGGAAAGCTATTATTATCCTTTGCCATCTCAAAATCAACAAGATATTTGATGCATGTGATGCCCACATTTATGTCTCATGTGAAATCAAATTGATGTATCATCTTTGTTTTGAATGCAAAAGAAACCTAATTTAAATCAGGGTTTATGAAACTTTTTTGTAAAGACAAATTCAACCCAAAATCAGTATTCATCTCAAAAAAATCAAAATGAAGCCTTAATATTATTGGTCTAAAATCCAAGAACACTTGGATGCCTCTGGCTTGTTGGCATGGAATGAAATTAATTGGGATTTCATGTTATAAGGATTCGGAGGGATTTGAAATCCTTTTTTTATGTTTGGTTTACAGGATTTAAAATGTATGTGAATTCAAATATTTCCAAAACTGATTTTGAAAAAATTAATTTTTTTAATTATTATAGATCACTTAAAATCCTAGCAACTATTTTGGGATTTCAAAATTCTATATTTGAGGAATTTCAAATCCAATCAATACTATCAAACATGAGATTGAAATAAATTTAAAATTCAAATCCCTTCAAATCTATTCCATTTCGTCTATCGTCTGTCTATCTATCGTACTTATAATTTTTTTCGACAATTAAAAATTGACAATACAAAAACAAAATTTCTTCTTCTTGTCCTTTTTTGTTTAGTTTTTGTTTTTCATTTATTCACCATGAAATCTTCTTACTCAATATATAATTTCGAAATTATTGAAATTGTTATTCATTAAAGCTCGACATATATAATCATAATAAAAGACTAAAATATGATGCATTATTAATTAAAAATATACGATTATAAAGTAGAAACAACTCATTGGGCTTAATTTATCTTATATTAATTAACCCAACTCATTTTCATGTTATACATTTTTAAGGCCCATGTTCTTCATGTTTATTTTTTTACCAAGATAATGTCGCAAAGTTTTTTTTTTTTTTTTTTGGACGGCAGATAATGTCGCAAAGTGACCCCAACTTTTTCATATCTTTTGTGACAACCAAGCAAAATATTATCAATTACTATTATAGTATTATATATTTATACTACATAGGAAAAGAAATTTTACAAAAGTCTTAAAACCAATACTTGTTGCATAGGATACCAGCATATGAACCACGGTCTACAAGTAATTATGTTGGTAAGTGAGATGATGATTTTCACTTGGAAAATGCTTACCCAGTAAATTTGTTGCATATCATAATGTTTTGATAGACTACAATCTTATCTATACTATTATATAAAGAGAATAACTCCAAAAGGTGGTTATTTTGTTCAACAAAACAATTTACACATTTACACATAATATCCTTGTACTTAACCATTTAGTTTACTTTTACCCCCTTATTTTTTTTATTTTTCGTTTTACACCCTTATTATATTAACATAAATAATGTAAATTACGTAAAATAAAATAAAATATTTATTTTTATTTTTAACAAAATATATCATTATAATCGTCTCGAAAATATCTCCAAAATGAGTCTAATATCGAATATACTTTTAGATTTTAATCATATAATTAAATATTAAAAATACATATGAATTAATTTGTTCATATATTTTACATTAAAAGTTAAATTGTTTATAAATTTAGAAGTTACAGTTAATACCCTTATGATTAGTTGTTTAATTTACTATTAATCCCCTATTTTTTCATGTTTCCTTTTAAATCTTTATCATATTAAGATAAATAATCACATATGAACAAAAATATGTTAAAAAAAATCTTAAATGTTATTTTTCGCATGGGTCAAAAGATGATGATCAAGTATCCTCTTCATTTTTCTTCAAAAAAAAAGTATCCTCTTCATTATTGAATTTTAAATGTTTCGTGCAGCATCGCGCACGGGCAATTTTCTAGTCTTGTAAAACAAGTTTGAGTCTTGAATCTTACTGATAAGCGCTAATCGCCCATAATTATTTTTTTAGTCTTAATTAGCCGTAATCATGAGCACATTAAAGTATGTGATTGATCTCTTTTGAGTTTGATCCGCACCAAGAGCACAATAGATTTTCGATGTTGACCATGTACAACAAACATGAGAATTTTGGGTGTGTTCTTGAACGGCTTATTCTTAATTAAATCATACTAAATATTCTAGACATGATATTTAACTTGAATTACTTGCTTATGGTTAAGAATGATGCAAAGAAGATTATCCACCATATGCAAATAATCCCAGCTACATCGTATCATTTGATGTTTCGGAGTTCATAGCCATGGAGGCTAAGAAACATAAATGGAAGTTGTTCAAGATGGAAGATGTGGGTATGGTAATGTGGCTACATTATCCAACATATGCAAAATGTGCATGTAGCGTGGACCATTTTACCATACTCACATATTCCATCTTGAACAACTTCAATTTATGCTTCTCAAACTCCATGGCTATGAACTATGCAAAATCAAATGATATGTCGTAGCCGGGATTATTTGCATATGGTGGGTAATCTTCTTTGCACCATTCCTAGCCATAAGCAAAAGATTCAAGTTAAATATCACCTTTGAAATCTTTGGTATTTGATTTTATTAGGAATAAGTTATTTAAGAACACAACCTTAGTCCGTTGATTGCTGTAAAAGGGTCAATATCGAAAAGTTGAAGTGCTCATGTTGCTGATCGAACTCGAAAGAGAGATCAATCATATATTTTATTGTGCTCATGATAACACCAAATTAAGACCGAAAATAATTTCTTATGAAACTCTTTACCTAAATGCTTACCCAATTAGCGCTCATTAGTAAGATTCAACTCTAACTTCTTTTACTGGATAAGACTGTACTCTATTAAAATGGTAAGGTATGCAAGAAAGTTGCTCGGTAAGCCTTCACCAAGTGAAAGTTACCTTCACTTACCATCGATGTTAACCATCTTCAATGAATATAAGAATCTGGTTGTGTTCTTGAATGAGTTACTATTAATAAAACCACATACCAAATATCTCGAAGGTGATATTTAACTTGAATCTTTTGCCTATGGTTAGGAATGGCGCCAAGAAACTTATCCATCATATGTAAATATTCCCGATTATATCGTATCAGTTGATGTTGCGGAATTCATAGCTATGGAGTTTAAGAAACATAAATGGAAGTTGTTCAAGATGGAAGATGTGAGAATCATTTGTAATTTTATGTTAGACAACTTCAACATGAGCAACATGAATGGAAGATGTGAGAATCATTTGTAATTTGAAGAAACATAAATGGAAGTTGTTCATGTTGCTCAATTTGAAGTTTTGCCAATTTATTTGCACAGAAGATTTATGTACGATACACTATCAATCTTCGACACAAAATCTTGAATCATTTGTAATTTTATGTTAGACAACTTCAACAAGATGAAAAGTTTTTGTTGGATTTTAATCTAAACTTGGGATAATGAAAATTGAATCTAAATAACAGTTCTTCAACATTAGAAAAAAGTTTTACTTAAACTTGGATTTTATTATGTTGTATAAACCTAGTTCTACATGAGACCATGAAGTCGTTCTTGCAATTGATAGTGTATCTTACATAAATCTTTTATGTATTTAAAGTCGCAAAACTTCAAATTGTGCATGTGGCCTGGACCATTTGCATACAGTAGTTAATGTAGCCACATTACCATACTAACATATTCCATCTTGAACAACTTCAATTCAGGCTTCTCAAACTCCATGGCTATGAACTATACATCAAATGATACGATGTAGCCGGGATTATTTGCATATGGTGGAAAATCTTCTTTGCACCATTCCTAATTATAAGCAAAAGAATCAAGTTAAATATCAACTTCAAAATCTTTGGCATTTAATTTTATTAAAAAAAAACAAGTCATTTAAGAACACAACCTGAAATCTTATGATTGGTGTAGATGGTCAATATCAAAATTTTAAAGTGCCAATGATGCGAATCAAACTCGAAAGAGATCAATCGTATATTTTGATGTGCTCATGATCACGCCTAATTAAGACAGAAAATAGTTAGTGGTCGTTCCCTTTCTATGAAACTCTTTACCTATCATGTATTATTTAGACTGAATATGACACGTGTCACGCTCTCGCTTGTCTTCACATTCATAACGAAATATGAGTTTTCATTTGAATCCGTCCATATATATATATATATATATATATATATAGAGAGAGAGAGAGAGAGAGAGAGAGAGAGAGACTTAAGTTCAAGTGAGACCAAACTATATCCGTGAGACTGGTGAGACCAACACAGAACACATGAAACTTCACAGCAAAACACCGTGAAAATAAAAAACATTCGAACATTCATACCGAAAAAACTTACAAAGTAAAAAAAGATCCAAACAAATGTAAAAAACAACAAACCCTCACAGGAAAAACACCGTGAAGGTATATATATATATATATACGCACCTTTATAGTGAAAGTATTGTGACGTAAAAAAAATCGAATATTTACAGTAAAAAAACACCGTGAACATAACATTTGTAGTATTTTTACTATAAATATTCAATTTTTTTATACTCATAGTGTTTTGTTGTAAAATTTTATGTGTAAAGCCTTAGGGGCCGTTTACTTGGCGCTTATCCGGTAAGTGCTTACCAGATCAATTTACCTTATGGGATGAACATGACAAGGATTATAATCTTACCCGATAAGAGCGGTCACACGAACCAAGTGTCTTACCATGTAAGTGAGATCGACAACTCTTACCCGGTAAGCGCGTACCGGGTACGTTGTTGTGTACGATACCGTTCTTAATAGCCTCCGATATAGTAGGTGATAGTATTCAATTTTCCCCTAGACACTTACCGGGTAAGTATTTAAGTAAACGACCTTTAGTCTTAATAGTCTCACAAAGACAACTTGATCTAAAGTGTTCTTAAACATTTGAAACTTATTTGGGTGAAGTTAAAATTTATTATATTAAATTATTAAACCTACATAAAATAACAATATAACACATGGGGATGTAGCTCAGATGGTAGAGCGCTCGCTTAGCATGCGAGAGGTACGGGGATCGATACCCCGCATCTCCATTTTAAGTTTTTTACAATTTAATTAAAAGCATTTTTACATTTTTTAATATTTTTATATTCTCAATAAAAACCGTTATTTATTTTGAGATTTATCAAAATGGTATTTTTTTTTATTTTGATTATGATTTCAAAATGAATTGACAAATTCTAGATTTTTAGCTCTATTTTTAGTTAGCTTTCTATTTAAGAAAACCAATTTTGTTAAATATGTTTAACTTATTTTCGGAATTTATTTCTATGATTTATGTTTCTATTTTGATTCCAATTTTAAAATGTAAGGCCATCCACAGCCGTACAGGTCATACCACCTGTACAGGCTGTCATCTCAGCACCACATCAGCTTTACCATTACCTTACCATTACCTTACCATTTCATCCACAGCCGTACAGGTCATACCACCTGTATTATTTAAATAATATATATATATATTGTATGTATATACATGTGTGTGTGTGTGTTGAGAACGGTGAGCTCTCACAGCCGGGCCACCTTGCAGCTCCCTTGCAGGTTCACCTCGGCGGTGTTACCGCCTGCAAGAGGCCGGTGCAGCTGCACTCACAGGCGGGCTGCGGATGGCCTAAGAGCATCCATATCATGAACATTTTCAAAGGTTCATGACACTGCCACATCAACTTTCTCTTTCTGCAATATCAGTCTTCTATTTCCTACTCATTTTATAAACCTTTCACTTTCAATCATAAACTAGTTTACGATATTTTAATAAAAACTATAATAATAAAAATTATAATTGTTAAAAATTAGTTATTATAATTAAAATATAATAATTAAAAAGTTTATAATAATTGACTCCTTTTTTTCCCCTCTATAAATCCAAATCACATCACATGTCAATATATTAAAAAGAAATGTCTTAATTTATATTTGGGGTTAATTATAGCTATATATTTCATTTTGTTTGTTTTAATTCTATTTTGAAAATACTTCAAATAGTATGTCCTAGCTACAAAAAGCTACCAAAATGATACTCCAACTAACGATTTCAATAACCTAACTTATATAATCTATCCAAACATATGTTAACTTACAAGCTAGCTTATTTTTGACAAATATAGCCTAATTTATAAAACAATGTATCAAAAAAAAGATATAATAAAGTAAACTTATTAATCGATTAAGAATGTGTTGGGCAAACTAATTGATAAGCTAGTTGTTGATAGATAAGTTAGGTTGTACCAGATAGCGGAGTAAACGAGTCGAACTTTATCGAGTTCGAGCTCGAGCCTAGAAAACAAACTCGGCTCGACTCATTTATAAACCTAATACCTGAGCACGTAAAATAACCAAAAAAAGTTGGGTGTAATAATTAGTACTAGGGTATAATTGGAAAAAAAGTATAAAAAAACTAGTGGAACACTAGTCAAACAACCCTTCAATAAGCTAGATATAGATGTTTGGATGAAGGTTTACTTATTTTTGCCAAATTCAGCCTAATTGTTATAAAAAGTATATTTCTCAAACTAACTATTCTCTTTTATACTTTTATAAACTTCACCAAACAATATCAAAAAATCCAAAAAAATTCAAAAAATTGAAGAATTTAAAGAAACAAAAAATGTATCAATACAATCTAACCCAAACAGATTGACTCGGCACCCCATCGTGCACCGCAAACAGCATATAATACCCCGGCGGTGCAACGTTAGGCGATGCAGGCGCCCGCACCGTAACCCTATACCCAAAAACCGACACCTGTTCCAAAGCCACAAGATGGAGCACCAACAGCCGTTGATTCATCGCGAAGGAGTGAGTCGTAAACGAGGGCGCAACCATCGTTACCATGAGCCTCCGATCCAGACCGCTCAAACTCATCGTCACCGTCATCGTAAAATCCTGACCGTAGATCACACTCTCATCATCAAACCCGTAACCAACGGCCACGATCGAGGGCCTATAGTAAGCGAAACGGTCGTCCATGTAGGGAGGCGAAAAGGACTCCAAACTCAAATCGGTTGGATACACTCCGGTGAACTCGTATTGAACATGCGGATTACTCCCGCCCACTAAGATCCTGCCATCTGGCAGTAACGCAGCTGAAGAATGGTACATCCGCGGGCGTACCGTAGGCGTGAGCACAGTGAATAATCTCTTTCGCGGTTCGTAGAGAACCGGATGTAAAACCGGTTCGATCGCGTTCTCCCAACCGGCGGTTCCTCTAGAAGCTCCGTTTACGATCAGGACGTCGCCGGTCGGCAAAAGGAGCATGTCCGGCATGATTCGCCGGAGAGGCATCTTCTCGACGATCCAGTACGGTTTCCGATCGTTCACCTTCATCCGTCCGCATGTTCTAGAAGCCGCCATGTAAACGCCTCTTTCCGCCATGGAAAACGATCCAGATCTAGCTCCGCCGCAGATCATCACCTCCACCGGAATTTCCGCCGGAGGAGATAACGAATTCGAGTAATTTAGGTTTTCGCGGAGGTTGATCGGAAGCAAAACGGAGGATCCGGTGGACGGATACGACCGTTTCTCTCCCGGAATCGGAGGAAATTCACGAACGACTTGGCCACGAACGTAATCCAACGAAATCGATCTCCGATTTGCGAATACGAACAGATTTCCGTCTGGTAAGATGTGTAGAAATGGATACAGATTGTTTTCTTCCTGATAATCCATCGTTTCCATTAGAAATGTGAGATTGAAGAGGCTTAACGAGTGAGATCCGATCGGATTTTTCGGAAAAAACTCGTAACTGAACGCTCTCCGGCCGCCGACGATGATGATATTGCCGTCGGGAAGGATGTGGTTGGAGGCGTACCACCGCTGGACCGTCAAATTACGTTTCAATTCGATCCAATCGCAGTACTGATCGCGGCAAGGTGTGAAGATTCGGATGCGGTGGTCGCCGGCGTGGTAACCGCCGGTTTGGACTAGGGTTCCGGCGGGATCGACGGTGCCGGAGGAGCACCAGACGTTTGTTTGGACGGAGAGAGGGCGGAAGGTGTTGGAAACGACGTCGTAGAGGACGGAGTGTGCGGTGCAGTCCGGGCGGAGGAGCTCGTCGTTGAGGCGGCAGGTTTGACCGAAGGGGAGGGTGAGGTTTGACGGTCCGAAGTCCGTACGGTCAAACATGACGATCTTGTTGTTGTGTAGGAGTTGCATGTGCATGGCGGAGATCCCTATGCTGCGTTGTAGGAGATTCCACCTTCCCAACGGTTTTCTTGGAGGGAGTTTTGGTTGTTGTTGTTGGTTAACGGTTTTTTGTGTGGTTGGTGTTGTGGTGGTGGTTGTTCTTGGTGGTGGTGGTGGTGGTGTTGTTGAAAGGAGTTTTATTGGTGGTGGTGAAAAATGGGGTGGTGGGGGTGGTGGAATTAGGGTGGTGGTGGTGGTGGTGGAAATAGGTGGGGTAGTGGTGGTGGTGGGGGGTCATGGTGGTGGTGGTGGTGGTGATGATGGTGGTGGTGGTGGTGGTCGGAGAGGGAGATGGGGAGGGTGGCAAGAAAGAAGAAGAAGAAGATCAAGAAAGATTGGTGGTTGAAGATTAATGCCGCCATGCATAAAGATTTTTCTTTGGGGTTTCTTGGTGAATCTTTATTTGGGTTTATAAGATTTGGGGGATAAAGGGTTTTGTAGGGGGTTTAACCGAGTGTCTTCTTCGTGTTCGTGTGTGTAGTAGTGTGTATATATCTATCTATATATATATATATGTGTGTGTGTGAGTGTATTAGTGTGTATGTATTGGGTGTGTATTAGTCTGTGTATATATATGTGTGTGTCTGAGTGAGTGTATTAGTGTGTATTAGTCTGTGTATAAATATGTGTGTGTTCGTGTGTCTTTATTCAAATAATGAACAGAATTTGGGTTTTACGAGACTGAGTTTATTCTTGTAACCGATAAATAACACATTTAATTTTTATAACAATTTTCAAAACAAAATATTGAAAAGGTAATATTGTGTATTTATTATGAATGTTGAGAAGGTAATATTGTGTATTTATTATGAATGTAAAGGTTCAATGTTATATATTTCATGTTTTTACAGTCTCAAAACCTAACTTATAAAGCTATCGGTACCCAATTCTTCTTACCCTTCTAACCTTACTGCCACATCAGCTTTTCTCCAATTCTCTATTAACCTTCTGAAAACCCTCTCTGATTAGTACCAAACCCTTCCAACCTTTTCACACAACATACACACAAACAAGCACCGTGTGCAAACCGCTGATGTGTGCACGGGCTGGCGGCTTCCAACCCGCCGAACCCAAAGGCCCGGTACGCACGGCCTAATAAACATTTTCATGCAAAAATGTATTTTAATTGTTTTCTATAAATTAAATGTGTAATTCTTTGTTTGGTAACTAAATTCAGTTTTTTACCAAAAAGTTACTATGGTATTTGGGTTTTTGGAAAAGGGGAAATTTTCTAACAAATATATTAAAAAGGAAAAATGCAAAGATAGGAAAAAAATTCGACTCACCAAAAGCTCAAAAGGCCTTGAGAACCATGCAAACAAGCACATACATACAATTCGATTAATGGTATCCAAGCTATTTGGTAGAGTTCATGGGTATATATTTCACCGAAGGTGATAAGAAGGTATAAGTATTAGTAGAATATATTATACACTTAAAAATTAAGTTCAACATTTTATTAAATTTCAAGATTAAGAAAACTATTTAACATTTTTAGTGGAAGGTTTGATAACTGTTTATCAAACCCTTATCAGATAAGTGTTTAACCTCACTTAATAGATAAAATTCTCTATTTTACTATGTTTCTTACTAGGTAAATTTTTAGTCATTGTTATACTTAATTGATACCCACCAAGCACTAACCCAATAGACATTTGTTAAACAATATCTATTTCAACCAAAAATTCTTTTGTTTCACCCAAAATAACATCTCATCAATCACGAGCTATATGTTGACAAATGAACATAAAAATGATACCATGCATGACACGATTCTTATAATCATAATTATAATTAGTGTATCATAATGAAAATTAACAACTAGATAATTGGTTAATATAGAAACCTATTAAAACAAAAGATTTCAATTATTTAACTAGTCATAAATACACACTAGTCAAATCTTTTGAAATTTTCTATTCATAAATTACCTAGCTGTAGCAAAATGTAACCAATTATTTGAGGAATAAAGGATGCAACAAATGATTGTGTAAATCCTAGGGCCTTCATGGTTTAAAATAGCAAAAAATTCCTTTATGTACAAACATAAATATGTGTGTTGCATTTTTTGATATTCTTTTGAAGCAATATAGAGAAATATGATATCATGGCCATTAATTATATTTTTATAGTATTCAGTGCAATATATATACCCACTCTATTGGATATGGCGACGTAAGTTGTCGATTTCTTTTAACCACATATAACTCATCAACACATCTTGATACGAAGTCGACAAGGTATTCGGAATCAATACGGGCACCCGACTAATCATCGGCAACCATGGACCGACCCGAAAGTCGACCCATAGTCAGGGTATCGTCTCATGTTCACCCAATGAATCGAACCCGGGTAGACAGAGATGTCATCAATTGTCTCTTCTAAGGATGTTACCTACCACTAGATTACTAATGCTTTGATTTAAGTTATGGATTTGTTCTTCTGTCACTGATTAAGGTTATGGATTTGTTACCAACCACTAGGATACTTAATCTTCATGAAAACTTAAATTCGCCACTAATTAAGGTTATGGCATGTGGTAGCGCAAGACGAGACTCATTTTTATGGCGAAATAACCAATCAAGGTGTGTGTGTGTGCGTGTGTGTTGCAATTTAGATCCGCTTACGACCATGTGAAAGCCACCAATCATCGGCCATTGTCGATCATCTAGATTTGGGAATATTCCCCTTCTCCCGAGATACTGTAAAAAAGTTGCGAAGTATTATGTCTTCTTCAATGAAAATATTTTTTCGAAAAATAAAATCTACCGATGGATTACTAAATACCAAGAGACTCTAACATAACACTACTAGAAAAAGAGATATCAGTGGATATCAGTGACAAACATCAACGACAAGCACAACCCTTCTCTAATTAGCGACAAAACTCATTAATATGCATCTAAACGATAAATAAAAAAGAAAATCAATATGTCTGTCGCTAATTAGTGACAAAGACGTGGAAACACTTTTAAAAATAAGTCATTGGAAAAATCAATATTTCGATGATTGTCAATATCACTGCTCGATCATTGATACTAGTTTGTCATTTACCAGTGTTGCGTTGTTGATCCGTAAGAAATCATCAATACAAAATTATTGTTGGTGATACACAATTTTCAAGTTTATTGTAATTTTCCGGGCAAAAGAATGTCGTATCTATAATCCAGTTCATCAGTTTTGTCGTTTTCGATCCATGAAAACATAAGAGTGGCATGAATGAGTCAATAGTCTGATGGTAGGTTATACGCTATCTATATGGGTGACCAAAGGCGGATACCTGACTAAAATTCTCGGAACCGGATCCAGAACTGGAACCGGCGGTTCCTAGAACGAAGGAACCGGAACCGAAATCGATTACGTCGGTTATTTGTATTTGGGAACCGACCGTTCCAGTACCAGGCACCTGCTCTCTATTCTTTTTTAAGTTTTGTCATTCATTATGAAAAAGTAACATTAGCCTATTACGAAGTTGCAACGTAAACAAATAAGTACTACAACCGTAAAAATCAAATCAATATAAACTAAAAAGTAATAGATGTATTATAAATGATGCTTCCAACACAAACAAATACTATAAACAGTGCTTAGAAATTAAATAACTATTACAAATAATGCTTCCAAAATAATTGAAGTAACTAGAATTAGCTGATGCTAACAATTTTTTCATAAATTAGTACAATATTATTTTAAAATAAAATTAATATCAAGTACGGTTTAATGATTTCAAAAATGAGAACCATAACCAGACCCGATCGGTTCCGTAAGGAATCGGAAACAATTGCATCGATTTCAGTTCCAGAACCAGTAGTTTCGAGGCGGTTCTGGTTTTAAACGCAGTTCTAGAAACCGACACAGTTCTGGTTTTAAAAGTGGATACCCACTTCCCAAACTTATCTAGGTTGCCGTTAAATCCCAACCTTCTAGAACATTATAGGGTTCAACCATTACCAAAAGTGAGAACAGTATCAATTATTCTTTTATAGAAGGGTATACTAAGTTATGCCTAGACCAATCCCGATAATTTATAAGCGTAAGACCTCAACCCTTGATAACTCAGTAGCCACAATAGTTACATACTATTACCAATACATCTAGATTTGAACTCTAACCGTATAAGACATTCCACCACATTTGTAGGCTTCAATCATTACGCTACAACCCTATCGTAAGAATCGGTATCGGTTATTATTTTGTATTGATATTTTATATTTTAGAACCAAAAAACAAATAAGAAACCCAAAAGATCGCAGCCGGTTGGAGGGTGTGATATGGTGCGACGCGAAAGGGAAATGTGGCTCGATCTACGGTGGATCAAGGTGTGAGGTGTCTACGTGGCAGTTTCATAATCCCCTGCGGCCGTATAAAAGCAAGCCACCATTAGCCACCGTCGATCATCGACGCTCTAGAAGGCGCCCTGACCGCCCGATTTCGCCCTAAAAAGATTGGCGTATTATTATTATGCTTTACTCGATCCTTTCTCGAATATATATAGTCAAAACTAAATTACACTTTTAGTCCCTGTGGTTTATTAACAGTTTTTACTTCTATCCTTATGGTTTTCATAATTATACAACTATTGCTACCATACTTTTCTTTTTATCACCATTGTAGTTTTTGTTGTATTGAAAAATTACCAAGTAGTGGTTTATATCCTAAGTTTTTATTTATTTTCCTTTTCTTTTATACTTTTTTCAAAATTTAATTTTATACTCTTAATATATTATCAATTAGTTGGTAATATTTTAGCTAAAAATACATCAAAAATATGTATTTTGTTTTACAAATTTTACTATTGAAAAACTCTTGTAAGTATCTTCAACCATATAGTAAAACAAACTAAAAATGGTAAGACCTTTCAACATTAAAAAAGTTGTCTCTCTAACCCATCACTAAAAACACTAAAAATAACGGGCACCTCCATTTTTGTGTTTCTCTTCAGTGTATGGTTGGAAAGGTAAACTCACGAACAACTCGGTCGTGAACGTAATCCAACTAAATCGATCGCTGATTTGCGAATGTGAACAGGTGTCTATTTGGCAAGATGTAAAGAAATGGATATAGATTGTTTTCTTCTTGATAAACACTCGTTTCCATCAGAAATGTGAGATTCAACGAGGTTGAGGAACAAGAACCGATCGAGTTTTGCGGGTAAAACTCGTAGCTGAAAGCCCGTCGGCCGCCGATGATGATAATGTTGCTATTGAGAAGAATGTGGTTGGAAACATACCACTGTTGAACAGTTAAGTTTCTTGCGAATTCAATCCAATCACGGGTTTGATCATGAAATGGCGTGAAGATACGGATTTTGAGATCGCTGGCGTGGTATCCGCCGGTTTGGACGAGGGTTCCGGTGGGATCGACGCCGGAGGAACACCAGACGTTGGTTTAGAAGGAAAGCGGTCGGAAAGTGTTTGAAGCGACGACGTCGTAAAGGATGGAGTGGACAGTGCAATTTGGGCGGACGAGTTCGTCGTTTAGCCGACAAGTTTCTATGAACGATAGACTAAGGTTTGACTCCCCCAAAGCCCGTACGGTCAAATATAACGAATTTGTCGTTGTGTAGAAGCTACATGTGCATGGCGGCGATTCCTATACTACGTTGCTGGAGAACGTAGTTTCCCAACGACTTTGCCGTTCAACTGTTTTCGTTAGGTGGCGGCGGTGTTTGCGGCTATTTAGGGGGTTACCACGGTGGAATTAGGAGTGGGGTAGGCGAAGGACGGATTGGTGTGGGCGGTGCAGGGGGTGGAGATGGGTGTGGCGACACCGGTACATATGGAGGGTCAAGCGGGATAAAATTCAAAATAAGAGAACACAAGAATAGTTAAATTATATATGTTATTGCATTTAAATCACATGCGAATAGAAAACACGGCTAAACCTAAGGGGGATATTGACAATTTGACCCACGACCTAGGTTGTGCCAACAAAGGTATACTTTCAACTGAAACCCCCAATGACATTAATGTTATCACCTGGCTAGGCGAGATGGTCGTCACTCGTTGCCATAAAAAAACAGTTCAACGGCCAAAAAGCCTTTGGGAAATTAGGTACTTCTACAACGGAGTAGAGGGTTTTGCCTCCATGCACATGTAGCTTCTCCACAACAACAAAGTCGCTATAATTGATTGAACGGATTTCAGAGTGCCAAACCCTAGTCTCCATTCGAAGAAACTAGTCGACTCTACGACGAATTGGCCCAACCAAACCGCACTGCCCACTCCATCCTCTAAGACGTGTCTTCCAACACTTTATTGCCACTTTATGTCCAAAATAACGTCCAGTGTTCTTCTGAGTTCTGACACCGTTGACCCACCGGAACACTTGTCCAAGCCGCCGGATGCCACACGTGACGATCACAAAACTACGTCTCTTCACTCAATGTACCAATCATGTGATTGGTTCGAATTTTCAAAAAACTTAACTATTCAACGGTGGTATGCTTCCAACCACATTCTTCCCAATGGCAACATTATCATCATCGGTGGTAGGCGAGATTTTAGCTACAAGTTTTACCCGTGAAACCCGGTCGGTTCTCATTCTTCTTTAAACCCGTTTAATCTCATGTATCTTGTTTCTACACATATTGCCAAACGGAAACTTGTTTATCTTCATGAATCAACGTTCGATTTCACTGGATTACGTTCACGGGCTCACGGCCTTGTTCTTTCGTGAGTTTCCTCCGATCCCTATAGAAAGAGACCGTATCCCTTAAGTGGTTTGTCCATTTTACTTCAACTTAACCTTCACTAAAACTTAAAAATCGAACTCTAGAATAACACTACTAGAAAAAGAAGCATCAACGACGACTGTAATTTGTCGCTATAGCGACGAATAGTACACTAACCAAATTTGTCACTAACCCACAACAAATTACGAATGTTAAATAACCTACCCTGTTACAAAACCGTGCATTACACAACGGCCTGTCTCAAACACAACGTGACGTGAGATACAAGCCTTAAGCCACGGCGTGTCATAACGACTGTCGCAGCAAGCATTTTCGATCTACGTGGATCAAGGTGTCTACGTGGCAGTTTCGTAATCCCCTGCAGCCGTATAAAAGTTAACCACCTTTGCCACCGTTCGATCATCGACGGTCGAGAAGGCGCCCTACCGTCCGATTTCGCCCTACAAAAAGTGGCGTATTATTATTTATAATTTTTCTTCGATCCTTTTTCCGAATATATATAGTCAAAAGTAAGTTACAATTTTCGTCCCTGTGGTTTATTAAAAGTTTTTACTTCTGTCCTTATAGTTTAATAATTTTACATCTATTGCTACCATATTTTCATTTTTTATTTACCATTGTAGTTTTTGTTGTATTGCAAAATTACTAATATCATATAAGTCAATTAATTAATAATACATTTTAGCTAAAAATATATCAAAATTATGTATTTTATTTTACAAAGTTCACTATTAAAGAACGGTTGAAAAATACATTTAGAATGAGTCAAATATTAAATACTAGATACGTATGTGTACGATGCGGTGTAAAACATCTTAAGCTATTAAGTACCTCAATAGATAATCTTATTTCGTGTTAGTTTATATACAATGCAAATGTTAACTTGAACAATGTCAAAATAAAATTAATTAGTTAAAATAGTTTTCTTAAAACTTAAAAATTATCTTGATTATATATATTCAAAATAAATAGATAGATAAAGATGTGAATAATTATCTTGATATATTTTATATTTTGAATAAGTAAAAAAATTAGTGATATTTATTAGATTAGAGGACACGTGTCAATCAGATAGATGGCGGGCACCTTTAGTTTTGTGTTTCTTTTTAGTGTGGCGTCGGAGAGGTAAACTACGAACAACTCGGCCATGAACGTAATCCAAAATCAAACGTTGATTTGCAAAGATGAACAGGTTCGGCAAGATGTGAAGAAATGGATATAGATTGTTTTCTTCTTGATAATCACTCATTTCCATCAGAAATGTGAGATTAAATAAGCTTAAAGAAGAAGAACCAATCAAATTTTGCGCCTAAACCTCGTAGTTGAAAGTTCATCGGCTATGGACAATGATAATATTACCGCTAGGAAAATTTTGGTTAGAAGCATACCACCATTGAACAGTTAAGTTTCTTGCTAATTCGATGCAATCACGCGATTGATCACGACACGGTGTGAAGATACGGATTTTGAGATCGTCGGCGTGGTATTCGCCGGTTTGGACGAGGGTTCTGGTGGGATCGACACCAGAGGAACACCAGACGTTGGTTTAGAAGGAAAGCGGTCGGAAAGTGTTTGAAGCGACGTCGTAAAGGATGGAGTGGACAGTGCAATCTGGGCGAACGAGTTCGTCGTTTAGCCGACAAGTTTCTCCGAATGATAGACTAAGGTTTGACTCCCCAAAGCCCATACGGTCAAATATATTGTCGTTGTGCAGAAGCTACATGTGCATAGCGGAGATTCCTATATTGCTATGCAGGAGAACGCAGTTTCCCAAACGGCTTTGCCATTCAACTGTTTTCGTTAGGGTGGTGGTCGTGGCGGCTGTTTAGGGGGGGTATGACGGTGGAATTAGGAGTGGTAGGGTGGTGGAATTAGGAGTGGGGTAGGCGATGGACGGATTGGTGTGGGCGGTGGTGGAGATGGGTGTGCCGACACTAGTGGTGGTGGTCGAAGAAGAGAGAGAGAGTTGCAAGAAAGAAGACGGGAGGCGTGTCGGGCGTACATCCAAGGCCAAAAAAATAAGGGTCCAAAATCATCTACTACGCTATAATAATAATAAAAAAATAATAAATAAAATACACAAAGTTTATTAGTATTAATACTGCTTACATCTTTTATCAGGATCCTTATTTAAACCTTAGTCGTAGGGGTGAGCAAAAACCGGACCGAAAACCGAAAAACCGAAAAACCGAAACCGAAAAAACCGAAAACCGAAAAAACCGAAAACCGAAAAAAACCGAAAAACCGAACCGAAACCGAAAACCGAAAAACCAAATGGTCCGGTTTCGGTTTTGGCTCCAAAACCGAACCGAAAAAACCGAACCGAACCGAACTTGGAACCGAATTAAAAACCGAACCGAGAACCGAGAACCGAACCGATATATACTATATTTTTTAAATTATATATAATTATATATAATAATTAATAAATTAACCCCTTATCTTTTAACATGTTGCTACTTTTTTCCTCAAAACATTCTTTGTTTGGCTTCTAAAATTTTAAATTTTATTTATACTCAATAACTAAAGTTGTAAACATAGACTTATGTCTTATGTAAACAGGGTTAGGTTCCGGTGAGACCAAGTCTTTTTTGGTGAGACCGGTGAGACCAACATGTTTTACTTGAAACTTCACATCAAAACATTTGTGAAGGTAAAAAAAATTGAACATTCATCGTTAAAACATACTAAAAAACACTATTGAAAAAAAAAATTCCAAAAAAAGGTTAAAAAACGAAACCTTCACAGCTGTTTTTTTTGTGAAGGTTTGCATTATATATATGTAACCTTCACAGAACTTGAGCTGTGAAGGTTACGTTTTTTAGCTTGTTTTCGATATTTTTTTGCACCGAAAGTGAATTTTAGGTCTGCGTATTCGTGTTTTATGGACATTCACGGTGTTTTTTTGTGAAGTTTCAAACGTTAGGTATTGGTCTCACGCGGTCTCACGATAACAGCTTGGTCTCACATGATCCTAAGTCTATGTAAACATAATTTTTAACTAAAGGAGTTTCTATTTATATTCAAATCTTATATGTAAAGTTGTAAACAACTAAACATAATTTTTCAACAAATTATAAAGTTGAAACATGGAATAAAGGAAATACAGAGTTATAGACCGAAAACCGGATGAAAAAAACCGAAAACCAAGGGAAAAACCGAAAAACATAAAAAAACAAAAAAAAACCGAAAAAAACCGAAAACCGAAAAAAAAAAACCGAAAAAACCGAAAAAAAAACCGAAAACCGAAAAACCGAGAACCGAACCGAAAAAAACCGAGAACCGAACGGGAGCGGTTTTCGGTTCGGTTCCGGCCAAAAACCGAACCGAACCGGACCGTGCTCACCCCTACTTAGTCGTTTTATTAACTCTAAATAATGTATGATATTCAGAGTAATATTGCTACGCGATGCGATTTTAATGGTTCTCACGTTCACAACCAAAATTGAATTTATATTTAAACCTAACCTATATATAATATATTTGTTTTCTATAAATTAAACATGCAATTTCTTTGTTCTGTTACTAAATTTAACTTTTCACAAAAGGATTATTGGTATCTAGAGTTTTGGAAAACTAGAAATCATCTAACAAATATATATTAAAAAGGAAATAATACAAAGAAAAAAGAACTTGACACATCAAGAACCAGACAAACGAGCACATACAACTATACAAGCCAATTAAGGGTATCCATTTTTTTTCTTTTTTAGGAAGGGTGTCCGCCTGTCCGGACCAAAGCCCGACTAAAATAGCAAAATTTTTCTTTATGTACAAATATAAATACGTGTGTTTGACTAGACATGATAAATAGAAAAATGATCATATTCTTTCATTCAGTCAACATTTACGACTTTAACGTTAAAGAATCAGATAGTTTTTTCCATATGTATACAGAGGGTAAAGGGATGGTTGTGTAACTTTTACAAATAGCAGCAAACAAGTTTATATATGAACTATATGTCCGTATGTAGACCCCTTAATTAGTTCACATGTTAATTAGGTTATACTTAAATCAGATAAATTGTTCGCATTTGAATCAATTAATTAGTTCATATGTAAATTATATTGTTAATAATCAGTTAAAAATAGTTAATATGTAAATTATATTGGTTTACATGTAAACATATATTTTATATGTGAATTACATTGGTTTACATATGAAGTCGTTCGTGGCCTACTTGTAAATGTTACGAAACTATCCCTCTATTTTTTGGCATAGCCGTAAAATTTTGACCGTGTGAAAAGTTAGAATCATTTCTCTACTTCTCGTTTTTAGCATTTATCATTTGAACATTTAAATATACACACCGCTACTGAAATTCAGACTCAATACACATTACAAAGATGAAACATGTGAAAACAATTCAAAATCGTCTAATTAATTTGATTCTAAGTGATGATTCATATTATTTTATATGTTCTGTCCTTGTGTGTATTTCATATCTAAATGTATTTCCTAGTTTTATTGAACACACAAAACAAAATTAAGCATTTAGCGCATGTTTGGTTTGAAAGAATGAAAATGGAAACAAATTTTCATTCCCTTATTTAAATAACGAATGAAATTTTGGGCTTTTAGGAGATTAAGCCTATTATAAAATAGAAAACCAAACAGTTTCTTTTATTAAGATATTAATTAAATACCTTTTAGTATATCTAACCAAACACCCCGTTAATATTGAAACAACAAATAAAAACCAGTTTGTAAGTTTATAACATTTATTAGGTTTCTATTTCACATTCTCTCTACCTCATCTCACCATGTACATATGGAGGGTGAAGCGGGAACAAATTCTAAATAAGAGAACACAAGAATAGTTAAATTATATATGTTATTGCATTTAAATCCCATGCAAATAGAAAACACGGCTAAACCTAAGGGGGATATTGACAATTTGGCCCGTGACCTAAGTCGTGCCAACAATGGCATACTTCCAACCACAAACCCCAATGACAATATTATCATCTGATTAGGCGAGATGATCGTCACTCGTTGCCATTACAAAAATAGTTCAACGGCCAAAAAAAGCTTTCGGGAAGTCGGGCTCTTCTACAACGGAGTATAAGGATCACCGCCATGCACATGTAGCTTCTCCACAACAACAAAGTCGCTATAATTGATCGAACGATTTCAGAGTGGCAAACCCTAGTCTCCATTCAAAGAAACTAGTCGACTCTACGACGAATTGGCCCGACCAAACCGCACTGCCCACTCCATCCTTTAAGACGTGCCTTCCAACACTTTATGACCACTTTGCTTCCAAATCAACGTACAGTGTTCTTCTGGCACCGTTGATCCCACCAGGACACTCGTCGAAATCGACGAATACCACATGCGACGGTCACAGACTACGTCCCTTCACTTAGTGTCATGACCAATTAGTGTCGTTGGATCGATTTAGCAAGAAACTTAACTGTTCAACGGTGGTATGCTTCCAACCACATTCTTCCCGACAGTAATATTATCATCGTTGGTCGCCATCAGCTTTCAGCGATGAGTCTTACCCACGAAACCCAATTGGTTTGTTATTAAACTTGTTTATCACGTTCTTGATGGAAACAATTGATTATCAAGAAGAAAACAATCTGTATCCATTTCTAAACATCTTACAGAATGGAAACCTATTTATCTTTACAATCAACGTTCGGTTTTGCTGGATTATGTTCACGAACGAGTTGTTTGTGAGTTTCCTTCGATTCCCGTTGAGACACATTCGTATTTGTCGACTAGTTTGTCGGTTTTAATGACGATTAATCTTCACGAAAACTTAAAATTGCCAATGATTAAGGTTATAACATGTGGTAGCGCAAGACCAAACTCGTTTTTAGGGCAAAATAACCAGTTTAGGTGTGTGTGTGTGGTAATTTAGATCTACTTACAACCATATGAGAGCCAACAATCGTTGGTCATTGTCGATCTTCGAGATTCGGGAAGATGCCCCTTCGCTCGAGATACCCTAAAAAAGTTGTGGAGTATTATGTTTTCTTCAACGACAATATTTTTCCGAGAAATAGAATTTACTAACGGATTACGAATACAGAGAAACTCTAGTATAACTACACTAGAAAAAGAGGTAATAGTGACAAACATCGGCGACGACCACAACCTGTCTCTAATTAGCGATGTATAGACCACAAACCAAATTCGTCGCTAATCCGTCACTTAATTAGCGACAAATTATCATCGTCACTGATTAGCGACAAAAGTCAGTAATATGCATCTAAAAGACAAATAAAAAAGAAAACCAATATGTCCGTTATTAATTAGTGAAAGATCAGGGACAAACACGTGGAATCATTTAATTTATTAGTTAATTAATAAGTTTGTGGATAAATTAATATTTTGATGATTGTTTGGCGTTTAGTTGCAGTGTTGGTCCGTCAGAAATCATCAACATAAAATTATTGTTGGCGATACACAATTTTCAAGTTTATTGTAATTTTCCCAGAAAAAAATGTCTTATCTATAAACCGGTTCATCAATTTATTGTCGTTTTCGATCCATGAAAACATAAGATTGACATGAATGAGTCAATAGTCCGATGGTATGTTATACGCTATCTATATGGGTGACCAAAGGTGGGTACCCGGCTAAAGTTCTCGAAACCGATCCCGGAACTTAAACCGACGGTTCCTGGAATGAAAGAACTGAAACCGGAACTGATTACATCGGTTATTTGTATTTGAGAATTGACGGTTTCGGTACCGGGTACCCGCTCTTTATCTTTTTAACTTTTATAATTCACACTATTAAAAAAAAATATTAACCTATTCTGAAGTGGCGACGTAAATAAATAAGTACTATAAACGTGAAAATCGATTCAATAAAAACTAAAAACTAATACAATAAACGATGCTTCTAAAGCAAATAAATATTATAAATAGTACTTAGAAAATAAACAAACAATACAAAAGATTTTTCCAAAACAATTCACATAGCTAGAATTAGTTGATGCTAACAAATATTTTAAATAAGATACTTTAAAAAAAACTAATGAGTCCAATTCCGACGGATACCTGACGATTAACCCGGTCCCAATCGACAACGGTTAACGATTCCAAAAATTAGAACCGGAACCGATCGTCTTTGTATTTAGGAACCAGAACCAATTATATCAGTTTTAGTTACACAATTGACAGTTTTGGAACGGTTTTGTTTTCTAAAGGCGGATACCTGCTTCCCATGCTTATCTAGGTTGTCGTTAAATCCCAACCTTCTAGAAGATTATAAGGTTCAACCGTCACTATGGTTCTAAATAATTGGTTATGACACGTTATGGCATCAAGGTTTGGGTTCGCCGCAATGTTAACCCCTATGGCTCCACTCTAAGGATTTATTTGCATTGTAACACGTTATGGCACGTTATGGCACGTTAGAATGTGTTATTTTGTAAGGCGTGTAGTTACTTTTATATATAACTTGCGGGATACATGATAACTATGTACAATATTTAAGACTTAAATAAACATAAAAAAGAAACAAAAAAACTTAAACCTTAAATAGATAAATAATCTCATTTTCGTACATGGAGAGTTGAACACAAGTTCTTTGAAAATTGAAGAAAGCAGTGAGTAGAGATTAAAGAAATTTAATCCCGAGTTTTACACTCTTGATATCATTTTCATAAGCTTTATATATCATGTATGAACACTTAATATAAATTTTATTCGGCTTAAGGTATTATTCAAAACACTAGCATACACAAGTACGAGTGTGTGTAAGCCGCCTTATGGCACATCTTAAAACACGCTGTGGTCTTGCCATAACTCGTAAGGTTTAAGGCTTGACCTCACGTTATTTAGACCTGGACCATCACCAAAAGTGAGAACGGCATCAGTTATTTTCTTTGAAATGGTATCCTAGGTTATGCCTAGACTAATCCAGACTAATTTATGATCGTAAGACAGCAACTCCTAATAACCGAGTTTCCCTCAATTCTTACGCACGTCTATATTTTAGCCCTAAATAAATAGTCTATTTCACCACGTCTCTCATGTTTCAACCAGTACACCACAACCCTGCGATTAAAATGGTATCAGTTATTATTTTGTACCGTATACCTTATATTTGAGAGAGAAAAAAAAGAAAAAGAAAACCTAAGATCGTTGCCGGTTGGGGGTATGATATGCTGCGACGCGAATGGGAAAGGTGACTCGATCTACGGTGGATCAAGGTGTCTACGTGGCAGTTTCATAATGCCCTGCGGCCGTATAAAAGCCAGCCACCATTGGCCACCGTCGATCATCGACGTACTAGAAGTCGCCCTGACCGCCAGATTACGCCCTAAAAAAATTGGCGTATTATTATGCCTTACTCGATCCTTTCTCGAATATATATAGTCAAAAAGTAAAATTGCAATTTTAGTCCTTGTGGTTTATTAATAGTTTTTACTTTTGTCCTTATGGTTTAATAATTATGCATCTATTGCTACCATAGTTTTATTTTTTATTACCATAGTTGTATTGCAAAATTACGAAGTAGTAAATTTATATCTTAAGTTTTAATTTATTTTCTCTTTCCTTTATACTTTTTTTTTCAAAATTTATTTTATCATCTATTAATTAATAATATTTTAGCTAAAAATATATTAAAAAATATGGGTTTTCTTACAAAGTTTACTATTGAAAAACTCTTGCAAGTAATCTTTAAATAAGTCAAATATTAACTATTTTTAAAAATACTTTTGATATATTTTTGTAAATCCCCTCACATTAGTACAAGAAGTAAAATTCTATTTTTTTAAAAAGGCAAATAACTCATACATACGTCTCGGGAGTATCCATCCAAACGGACACCGACTAATCCCCCGCGCCCATGAACCAGCCCTATGGACCGCCCATGATGCTAAAGGGTGGTTTCATTTATAAATTATCCTTAGAATACAAACTATGCAACTCATTTAATCATATAACGTTATTTTTGGTAAACTAGTTGATAAGTTAGCTTATAAACAAATTATTTTTGACAAAAACTAGCTTATGGATATGTAAAATGGCCAAAAATAATATATTAGAATATAATAATTAATATTAATAAGGATATAACTGGAAAAAAACTACTCCAAATAGTTTTTCTAAAAGTTGGCTTATAGACTACTTTTTGTCCATACAAACGTGTTCACAAAAATAAGGTAGTTTATAAACTAGTTTGTGTTTACCAAACAATGCCTTAGATTAAGAAAATAAATAGGCAAGATTAACCTATTTATATTGTGATGTTTTTTGTAGTTTTATTTTCTTAATCTAAGAAATTGTTTGGTAAATCATAGACCATTATGTAAAAAAAAAAGCTATTTTGTTAATGTAATATTAGGGGTGTTTAGGGTAGAGATTGGCCAAATATCAGGCTTGGACGAACCTTAATCGGGCCTTCCAATGATCGGGCATCAACAATGTTTTTTGGGCTCGAGCTTTCTTTAACCGGGTCTGGGCCGGGTCGGGCTTATGGAGAAAATACCATAACCGGTCTCTTGACTATTTAACCGGTTATTTGTAGCCTATAACCGGGCTTTTGTAGGACCGATTCTCTTTGGTTTTTTAACATATAATAACATTACAATTAGTTTATACACTAATTTTATATCCTAAAGGTAACTTATATTATAAATGTAAATTATTTATAAACTACATTTATTTTATAAACAAACTTATTTTAAACTACTAAAACATATAAAACAAATACACTAAAACCGGGCCTAGGCCAGGGCCTTGCCTTAACCGGTCTCGAGCTTAACTGGGCCTTGTTTTTTGTTCAAATTTGTAACCAGGTCGGGCCTGGCAGGCCTTAACCGGGCTTCGGCGAGCTTTAAAAAACCGGGCTTATTTCGGTTCCGGGCTCGGTTAACCATTCGTAACCGGTCAGACCGGGCTTATTTGGTCATCTCTAGTTTAGGGTAGGTTATATAAAATATTTCTTAACTTATATTGATAATAAAAAGTTTTTAATGTTTGAATGAGAATAAATGCTTATACTTTTGCTAACCAAGTACTAAAAAGTTTTGATAAATTAGTCTCTTCTAACTTATTAATTTATTCTAGTATGGTACCATCATAAATTACTTCATCATAACTTTTTACTTGTTTTTAATCATTAAAAAACAAATTATCAGCTTATTAAGTTTTAGTACCTTTATAAACTAATTAAAATACTTAATATAAAACTTCGATTCAACTCCACCTAAGTTTTTTTTAAGGCTCATCTAGGCTAACCTAGACTACATCCTTGCGTTTGATACCATCCTTAAGCATCCCAATTTGCCGACTAGCTAGGTAATTAATTGGTTAAACAACACCATCAAAACCAAACGTTTACATCATTCTCATGATTCAATTAAGAATAGTATCACCAATACCGCATTCACAAATGAGGGTACACAATCTATCATGCAATTATGTTACTTCTGTAACTCAAGATACCAATAGCATAGTAAAGGAACATATAGTAAGTACTGCTCACCCCCGTCTTGAAGCTCCAGCTGACAGTTCCAAACCTTAACCAATTTATTTTTCCCAAAATCTCCAGGTTTAAGTCCAACCACACACACACTCGCAAGTATATGTGCTGATTCTCTTAAACCTAGGCTCTGATACCAAGTTGTAACACCACTTTTCCAAAATACTAATTTAATCAAATATTTTAAACAAAACCGTAATAAATGCCAAACTCAAAGTCTAATAAATAAAAATCAGTGTATGGTTTATAAATCATAAATTTATCATTTAACTCAACGTATCAAAAAAAGCGGAATAAACGGTTTCATAGCAACTATCGTTAAGATTCGATTGGAACTGTCTTCTGTCTCGGAGTCAAGTCGGGGTCTTGCCTTAGCCCGTACCCGAACTAGTTCCTGAAAGGAAAAAATATAAACAACAACGGGTAAGCGAAACGCTTAGTGAGCAGACACTATATATAAGTTACACTAGCACATGCATATGTACCCATAATAGGTACCACACACACATATACCACGTCGTCATATCATCACATACATGCATATCCAAGATATCTATACATATTCACAACGATGGGTCAACCACCAAATCATATCAACATAATACATATCACACGACCTGTAACTGACACCCGACTCTCATGAGATCGATATAAATCTCCCGTCAGTTTGGACACGGGTCGGCCCCCACAACTCATCAAGGGAATGTGGATTCCCTCTCTCCCGTCGATTAGGACACGGGTCGGCCCCCACAACTCACCAAGGGCATGTGGTTCCCTTTAATCGCTCGCCAGCTTAGGACACGAGTTTGCCCCCGCAACTCATCAAGGGCATGCGGTTCCCTTTACACGACACTACTACGCATACATACACACATGGTAGTATAAATCATACATAGTGAAAACTCACCTGATAGCAATGTAAAGTGCTCCTCGGCATCCTCACGGTGGTACGATTGATCACCTAAGCAATTCAAGTATGGTACTCGTCAATTACCATTCAAACAACACCGAAAAATTCGATACCGAAACGAGAGTATTAGCCGTAGCTAGACTAGTCCAATTGACCCCAAACTTTAAGCCTAGCTATCTTATAACATTCTTAACAATAACCCATAGCCAAAACCCAAAGACGACACAAAACAAAAATTGAAAAACGAACATAAAACTTGCGCGGCCTTCCCCAAACATCCCAATACAATAACCCAACAATAATCAATCTAATGTATCTATAATGATTCTACAACACGCTACATCCAATTGGTGATCCAATGGTCCCCAATTTCATTAACAAACGTATAAACCCTAACCGCTTATTCAACTACATAACTAGCAAAATCTAACAATACAAGGGTTTAGAAATCATACCTTGCAATCAATTAACAACCCACCCTTGATTCTCCGTCGTTTGCCTTCGAGAATCGCTCACACACACACACCACTTTAATCCCCAAGTTCGGAATTCGGTTTCCTGGAAAAACAGCCAACTTCGGCCATTTGCTGCTCTCTACTGAAGCCTCTGATGCTCGATCCCTCCGGTCAGATTGAAGAACAAAGAGTCGTGAAGCTGCTGTCCAAATTTCACGACGATCCGACGGTTGACGAGGGAGAACGAGCTGATCTCCCACGGCTGCGCAATCCTGACGGGAATTCCGAAATTCAACCCCAAACTCATTATAATCGATTTCTAACCCAATAACCGCAAACAAAACTCAGTCCTAGGAGTGATTTTCATCGAAAAAACCAACAATAAACAAACCTTGAAACATATCTAATCAAAACCCTAGCTTTACGGAACGATTAATAACGAGTTGGAAACCATACCTTACGCGATCGGAACACCGAATCCAAACCCTCGATCAATCTTTCACTACTTCAATCTCTCTCCCTCTCTTTCTCGATCTCTCTCTTTCTCTCTCGGCTTCTCTCTCTCTTTTCTTTCTCTCCAAGTTAGAAAAAGGATTATGAGGTTAATCCATGAAGGTTTGGGTATTTATTAACCCGGGTCGGGCTATTCCTCCTAGCCTAAGCCCGTCACTTAATCTAAGCCCACTTACCAATCTTATTTAAAAATCAACATCCTTAAAACTCTAATTAACTAATTTTAATAACAATAATAAGCTAATAAACATAAAGTATTAACTCAAAGATTTGGGACGTTACAACTCTCCCCCACTTACACGGATTTCGTCCCCGAAATCAATCTGCGAATAGCTCCGGGTACTTCTCACGCATCTCGGCTTCTGGCTCCGAAGTCTACTCAGAACCCTTCTGATGCTGCCACTGAACCTTCGCGGTGCCTATAACTGATGTTGATTCGACATCATCTACAACATCTGAAAGGCCATGTCTTAACTCGTCTGAGCCGATTCTTCTTTCTCGATCTGCCATCAGTAATCCATGGTGTGGTTAATAGTGACGCTTGGACTGTTGTACCCACAAGCATAGGGTATTAATACTTGAACTATCTCAACTAACATTCTTCGGAAAGATTCCTACCACGCTTGTTACCCTTCGGACGATCTCTCTACTAGCCTGAAACCTTTCTGCTTCCTAACCGACGCCTTCGTTGATCCGACTTTCTCTTCCGATCTCTCTACTAAAGCGTAGGCCAGATAACCTGTACATCCACGCCACATATACTTCCTCACTTCCGCAACTGAACAGAACGTCGGCTTGGTTCGCTTTCCCTCTCCATAAACGATCAACTCTCCCCCACTCGGGCTTTGGATACGAACCAATTGGCCTGCACAATCCACAGTCGCTCGGTTTCGACTCAACCAATCCATACCAATCACCACATTAAATTTGTTCCTGGGAATCAGTGTGAGATCGATCTGGAACTTGACTTCAAAGATCTCTATGGTGTTCTTCTTGTAAACATTTTCTACCTCTCGAATCTCCTCGGCTGCAACCTCGATCTCGCCTCTGCTGTAAGTTCTTGGCTCCCTGGTTCCTAGCTGCTAAGGTGGCCTCGATCTTCAAGTCTATCATCTGGCTAACCCCAACTCTTCAATTAGATAGACTATCCTAACCACGACTGTTGGAGTGTATCTCCAATCTTAAACATAACCATCCCTCCTTAACTCAGGTTTTATTGTCTCTCAAGGGAAACGATATTTCCTAGGTCTCCCTCTAGCGACCACCAAAATCCAATTTCAACAATATACTCCTAGTACCATGTCATACGACATGCACTAAACACATTCTCAACCGTACTACTCTAGGATCATCATCAACCGACTGAGTGCTCTAAAGTGCAAACTGCTCTCCAAACGGTCACTATAGATCAACTATCCTATAGTGCCAGACCGACCTCTATACCGTCTCTATAGGCCAGACTCAACCTATAGTGCAACTGATCTCTAACCTGTCTCTATAGGCCAAACTCAACCTATAGCGTATCCATACTACGCATTCACTCCCCCTCCAAGTTCTCAGGATCCCTTATAATTCCAACCAAAATCCAATTTGGTTTTAACTTCACCACTAGGCATCCTGATTCACTGAAGATTCGACAAAATCTACTGATCATAAGTACGCGGCCTATTCATACAATCTTATCACTTCTCCTCATACTAGGACACCCTATGGTCCACAACCTATACCAATCCAAGTAACATAACACTATAAAACAGACAAATGCACCGTAAAAAGACTAGGAGTTAATTACCATAAGTCACATCCATCTCCGCTGCTTATCTAATAGTGCACATGCAATTTTACATATACAAAATATAGCTTTCAACTTACACAAGTCGCATCATACACAATCCTAGTCACGTTAGTCATGCCAACAATTAACGCACCAATAAATCCCTTAACTGTCATCAGCCATTTGGAATTCCTAGGACTTAATCAAATGCAATTTCATACTAACGTTTATAGTAGTACTATTATTTGGGCCCGTACTACTATAACCGAGGCAGAAATCTGGTCTAGGATCATTAGACAACAATCAAACAAGAACATGCCCAACAACCCCTTACCAAAATCCAACCATGTACGTATTTGCGTTTGATACCATCCTTAAGCATCCCAATTTGCCGACTAGCTAGGTAATTAATTGGTTAAACAACACCATCAAAACCAAACGTTTACATCATTCTCATGATTCAATTAAGAATAGTATCACCAATACCGCATTCACAAATGAGGGTACACAATCTATCATGCAATTATGTTACTTCTGTAACTCAAGATACCAATAGCATAGTAAAGGAACATATAGTAAGTACTGCTCACCCCCGTCTTGAAGCTCCAGCTGACAGTTCCAAACCTTAACCAATTTATTTTTCCCAAAATCTCCAGGTTTAAGTCCAACCACACACACACTCGCAAGTATATGTGCTGATTCTCTTAAACCTAGGCTCTGATACCAAGTTGTAACACCACTTTTCCAAAATACTAATTTAATCAAATATTTTAAACAAAACCGTAATAAATGCCAAACTCAAAGTCTAATAAATAAAAATCAGTGTATGGTTTATAAATCATAAATTTATCATTTAACTCAACGTATCAAAAAAAGCGGAATAAACGGTTTCATAGCAACTATCGTTAAGATTCGATTGGAACTGTCTTCTGTCTCGGAGTCAAGTCGGGGTCTTGCCTTAGCCCGTACCCGAACTAGTTCCTGAAAGGAAAAAATATAAACAACAACGGGTAAGCGAAACGCTTAGTGAGCAGACACTATATATAAGTTACACTAGCACATGCATATGTACCCATAATAGGTACCACACACACATATACCACGTCGTCATATCATCACATACATGCATATCCAAGATATCTATACATATTCACAACGATGGGTCAACCACCAAATCATATCAACATAATACATATCACACGACCTGTAACTGACACCCGACTCTCATGAGATCGATATAAATCTCCCGTCAGTTTGGACACGGGTCGGCCCCCACAACTCATCAAGGGCATGTGGATTCCCTCTCTCCCGTCGATTAGGACACGGGTCGGCCCCCACAACTCACCAAGGGCATGTGGTTCCCTTTAATCGCTCGCCAGCTTAGGACACGAGTTTGCCCCCGCAACTCATCAAGGGCATGCGGTTCCCTTTACACGACACTACTACGCATACATACACACATGGTAGTATAAATCATACATAGTGAAAACTCACCTGATAGCAATGTAAAGTGCTCCTCGGCATCCTCACGGTGGTACGATTGATCACCTAAGCAATTCAAGTATGGTACTCGTCAATTACCATTCAAACAACACCGAAAAATTCGATACCGAAACGAGAGTATTAGCCGTAGCTAGACTAGTCCAATTGACCCCAAACTTTAAGCCTAGCTATCTTATAACATTCTTAACAATAACCCATAGCCAAAACCCAAAGACGACACAAAACAAAAATTGAAAAACGAACATAAAACTTGCGCGGCCTTCCCCAAACATCCCAATACAATAACCCAACAATAATCAATCTAATGTATCTATAATGATTCTACAACACGCTACATCCAATTGGTGATCCAATGGTCCCCAATTTCATTAACAAACGTATAAACCCTAACCGCTTATTCAACTACATAACTAGCAAAATCTAACAATACAAGGGTTTAGAAATCATACCTTGCAATCAATTAACAACCCACCCTTGATTCTCCGTCGTTTGCCTTCGAGAATCGCTCACACACACACCACTTTAATCCCCAAGTTCGGAATTCGGTTTCCTGGAAAAACAGCCAACTTCGGCCATTTGCTGCTCTCTACTGAAGCCTCTGATGCTCGATCCCTCCGGTCAGATTGAAGAACAAAGAGTCGTGAAGCTGCTGTCCAAATTTCACGACGATCCGACGGTTGACGAGGGAGAACGAGCTGATCTCCCACGGCTGCGCAATCCTGACGGGAATTCCGAAATTCAACCCCAAACTCATTATAATCGATTTCTAACCCAATAACCGCAAACAAAACTCAGTCCTAGGAGTGATTTTCATCGAAAAAACCAACAATAAACAAACCTTGAAACATATCTAATCAAAACCCTAGCTTTACGGAACGATTAATAACGAGTTGGAAACCATACCTTACGCGATCGGAACACCGAATCCAAACCCTCGATCAATCTTTCACTACTTCAATCTCTCTCCCTCTCTTTCTCGATCTCTCTCTTTCTCTCTCGGCTTCTCTCTCTCTTTTCTTTCTCTCCAAGTTAGAAAAAGGATTATGAGGTTAATCCATGAAGGTTTGGGTATTTATTAACCCGGGTCGGGCTATTCCTCCTAGCCTAAGCCCGTCACTTAATCTAAGCCCACTTACCAATCTTATTTAAAAATCAACATCCTTAAAACTCTAATTAACTAATTTTAATAACAATAATAAGCTAATAAACATAAAGTATTAACTCAAAGATTTGGGACGTTACATCAATATTACGATGATTGTCAATATCACCGATAGATTATAGATACTAGTTTGGCGTTTACCATTGTTGCATTGTTGATTCGCGAGAAATCATCAACATATAATTATTGTTGGCGATACACATTTTTCAAGTTTATTGTAATTTTCCCGGCAAAAAAACGGTGTATCTATAAAATGGTTCATTAGTTTACTGTCGTTTTCGATCCATGAAACATAGGATTGACATGAGTGAGTCAATAGTCCGATGGTATGTTATACACTATCTATATGGGTGACCAAAGGCGGGTACTCGGTTAAATTCTCGGAACCTATCCCGAAACTGAATCATGTTGTTCCTGGAATGAAAGAACTGAAATCAGAACTGGTTACATCGTTATTTGTATTTGAGAATCAGCGGTTTTGTACCGGGTACCCGCTCTCTATCTTTTTAACTTTTATCATTCACACTATGAAAAACACAAATATTAACCTATTATGAAGTGGCGACGTAAATAAATAAGTACCATAAACGTGAAAAACGATTCAATAAAAACTAAAAAGCAATACAATAAAGGATGCTTCCAAAACAAATAAATATCACAAACGGTGCTTAGAAAATAAATAAATAGTACCAAAGATGTTTCCAAAATAATTCAGGTAACTAGAATTACTTGATGCTAACAACCTTTTTATAAATAAACAAAATACTTTTCAAAAAAATAACGAGACCGGTTCCAACGGGTACCCAACAGACAATAGTTTCCAAGAAATGAGAACCGGAACATGTCTCAGTCGGTACCCAATGATTAACGATTCCAAAAAAAGATAATCGAAACCGGACCCAGTCGGTACTGTATTTTAGGAACCAGAACTAATTACATCGTTTCAGTTCCACAAATGGTAGTTTTTGAACGGTTCCGTTTTTAAAGGCAGATACCTGCTTCCCGTACTTATCTAGGTTTTCCATCACCAAGTGAGAATGGTATCCATTATTTTTTTGGAATCATGTCCTAGGCTATGCCTAAACTAATCCTGATAATTTATGATTGTAAGACAGCAACTCCTAATAACTCATTTGCCCACAATTGTTACGCACATCTATATTATTTTAGCCCTAAATAGATAGGCTATTCCACTACATCTTTTATGTTTCAACCAGTACACTACAACCCTACAATTAAAACGATATCAGTTAGTATTATTTTGTACCGTATACCTTATATTTGAGATCGAGAAAAAAAGAAAAAAAAAGGAAAACCTAAGATCGTAGCCGGTTGGAGGGTATGATATGCTGCGACGCGAATGGGAAACGAGGCTCGATCTACGGTGGATCAAGGTGTCCACGTGGCAGTTTCTTGTTCCCCTGCGGCTGTATAAAAGCCAGCCACCCTTGGCCACCGTCGATCATCGACGTACTAGAAGTCGCCCTGACCGCCCGATTTCGCCCTAAAGAAATAGGCGTATTATTATAGCTTACTCGATCCTTTCTCGAATATATATAGTAAAAAAGTAAATTACAATTTTAGTCCATGCGGTTTATTAAAAGTTTTTACTTATATCCTTATGGTTTTAATAATTATGCATCTATTGCAACAATAGTTCTCTTTTTATTACAATTGTAGACTTTTTGTTGTATTGCAAGATTACAAAGTAGTAATTTATATCCAAATTTTTTATTTATTTCCTATTTTTAGAAGGCATAGCGGTATCGAACCAACAAACGATTAACACAAACATACATACGTATGTACGCCTCTTTGATGGTATCGGACATTCACGGGTAATCCACTAATCCACCGCTATCTCGGGCTAGCTTACGTTGAACCTAGAGCCCAACTACAGTCTTTGACTGGGCTGGGGGACAACTCAATCAATGACTAGACCATAAAAACCAGGGTAAACTAGGATGCCATCTATAGCCCCTCCCCCCTCTCAGGTAGGGATGAGCATTGCAATCGGGTACCCACTTTTGGAACCGAAACCGCTGATTTTGGAACCGGAACTAAGGTGACCAGTTCCGGTTCCTAAAATACGGAACCGATCGGGACTGGTTTCGGTTCTCATTTTTGTGGAACCACTAACCTTCGGGTACCCGTCGGAACCGGTTAGGCTATATATTTGTGTGTGTGTGTATATATATATATTAAAAAAAATAATTTTATATATATGGTTGTTATGTTTAATAGACTAACTTTGACATTATTATTTTACCTTTACGTTACACACTCACACATACACTTACGACCACGTTTTCACTCGACTTATTTATTCTCTTTTTTTTGATATTTTTTCGATGTTTTGTCGTAGTTATTTATATAGTTTTAGGCGGATAAGTTTTCACCGTTTTACTATTTATTTTTGTCGTTACATTGTGACTATGTAACAACTAATAATTACTTTTTTATAACATAAAATTAAAAAAAAACATTAAAAAAATTATATACCGGGTACCCGGTTTCGGAACCGGAACTGGCGGTTCCAGGACCGGTTCCGATTCCATGAATTTTGGCCGGGTACTCGCCTTTGCTCACCCCTAATCCATGCGACTTGACCCAGGACTTTAAGCCGCGTCCAAAGTTACCCACGACCTGTTTTTTCATGTACAAAAATCATATATAATTCATGTATAAAACCACATACAAATTCACACATACACGTACAAAATCACATATGATCCACATGACTTGACCCACAGCTCAAAGGCGCGTCCAAACTTAGCCACGACCCGTTTTTTTTTCTGTTTGTATGAACAAAACTCCTTGTATTCTCATAAATATTTAAAGTACTCATATTGAAAATTCTTCTGTACATATTCTCTTTTCAAAAGAAAAAAGAAAAGTTGCCATACATACATTCTATCAAATGTTAAATAGAAATATTTATTATTTTGTTAAATAACACGTCCAAAAAAAACAGAGCTGTGAAGGATTGGTTAGCACTTAAAAGATTTATTGCGTCATAATCGAGTTCGAGCCTTCTTATACACATACCTAAAAATATTTAAGTAGGACCATATTTAACGCCAAAATTACTGGGATTAGTCTGGTTTTTGCCATGACTCTTCGGCTGTGTTTGGCAAACATAAGCTAGCTTATAATCTAGTCCATCCAAACATGTACCAGGAAGCTAGCTTATAAGCTAGTTTTTTGAAACGCTACTTTGAGTAGCTTATAAGGAGCTTATTGTAATTTTTTTCAATTATACCCTTACTAATATTAATTATTAATTTTAAATATACTCTTTTTGGTCATTTTACATAATCATAAGCTAGTTTTTGCCAAACATAATTTGTTCATACGCTAGCTTATCAACTACTAACAATCTTATCAATCAACAGCTAGCTTATCAACTATCAGCTAGGTTGCCAAACATAGCCTTCCACTAAAAAAAAGCATGCCAAAAGAAAACTTTTTAATACTGTGACTGTGATCACGTACACACCAGTTTCCATCAGAACCAAATTCATCAGTGCACCAGTTGTTAATACCTCCATCAATCGATCGGCGAACATTCTTCTTCTTCTTCTTCTCCGGCGAAATCTCCGATCGGTTTGCTTTCCTACTCACCTTTTTCATCCTTTTTTACACATAATTCTCATTGCATTTCTGTGTTAATCTCACAATCATATACATATATCGTAAATCATTCATCCGTAAAACCCTAATTCCTACTCCACTTCACCAATTTTAAGCAACACACACACCGGATCAGATCATGGAGGTAATTTAAGCAATACACATCGTACATCACTCGATTGAGACATAATTTGAATGCAAATATGTGTACTATGATGAAGTATGAAGAAGAATCTGAATTTTAGTTGGTGTGTTAAGTAATAAGTATGCTAGTTATGTATCTGTATGATTTGATTGAAGTGGAGGTGTGTGTGTGTGTGTTCTAGAAGCAAAATGTGAAATTCAGTTTCACAATTCTAGCTAAAAGGTCTGAAATGCTATGAAGGTTGATACCAGATTGGGGAAGATGAAATGCCTGTGTGTAGCAGTGTAGTTCCATGGTAATAGAGGATTTTATCAAAAAATGAAATAAATTTAGGCAGAGATAGGTTCTAATACTCTGCATTGCCTATGTAATGTGAAGGTCATCACATATTGGGGAAGAAGAAATGTCTATGTGTAGTTCCATGGTAATAGAGTATGTTATCAACAAAAATACAATAAAATTAGGCAGAGATATCAGATAGGTGCTAATACTCAGTATTGTCTATGTAATAGAGAAGTATTAGAGAATTAATAGAATATAAAGAGCAAGCAGAAGTAAGAACTTAATGGTACACTTGGTAATAAAGAATTAATAGATAAATCTAGAATGAGAAGTAAGAAAAGTGTGCATAAAATCAGGGTAAATTATAGTTTTTTTTTTCTTTTTCTTCCTGAGCATTTAGAGTACCTTTTTCTTCTTCCAAAAGGCTTATATGGGTTGACCATGGATAGATAGCCAGTGCCAATTGGTTAAAGCTTATATTTCTTTTGGGTAAGTTAATTGACAAGGAACCACAAGGCTTGTGGCGTAGCGGTAAGGCTTGTGGGGAATGTGGATGGTATCCCATTCACCCCAGGTTCGAATCCTTTCGTGCGCATCTTGTGGCCAGGCTTAGTCTCAGACGGCCGGATTTCCATTTCCAAATTGCCAAGGATGCAGTCTAGGCGAAGCCTAGATGAACCTTATCCAAAAGTTGTGAGTAATATATGTTGATATTCAAGTGAATAGGTATAATTTCTTGATGCCAGTTATGTGTTTTTGGCTCAATTTATGAAGAGTTATCTTTTGCATTTCAGAGAAACTCTTGGTGGGGTTGAAATAATTTCTGGGAGTGTGGTCCCATCCTGCAGCTCAGGAGGCAGAAGGTGGAGCAGAATCAAACAACATGAAGCTACCTACAAAATTAGATGCTCTTATAGAAAATCCATATCCACTAACATCTTCTGCAAGTGACTATGATGGAAAAAGTGAAGGAGCTGGGAGTAAACATGGCAGATTGGAGTCCTTAATTACAAGGAATGGCTTAACTGTAGTAGATAAGCACATTGATGTTCATGAAGAAGAAGGATGGATTACCATTCCATGCAGTACACCCTCTCTATTTTTTTATTACCTTATTTTTCTCTTTCAAGTAATAGCCTTTGCATAATGATGTTAATGATGGTGCTTTTCAGAAGCACACATGCATGTTGCATGCACACTTTTGATGTCGACCACTATTATATGACCAATTATTTGTGAATAAGCTCTCCTTGTATGGCGATAATTGTTGCTTGTTCAACATAGAGGTAAAAGTAATAAAGTTTTAATATTTTCAAGGTGGAACATTACTTGCATGATGCATCTATTGGAGTAGCAAATGAATAAAATTAAATAATAGCATTTTCAACTTAAAAAACCATTTTTCAAAGATCCACGTGTATGTTAAAGAATTGTTATCTTGTAGCCTCCTATATGGCTGATATGGCTATAGGTTGAATGACTTCAGTTTTGTGGCTTCCCTTGAGGTAAAGTCATATGATACAAGCTGCACTGCCTTGATCTTTTGATACTCATATCCACCGATGTTAGCTAACCAATTTTGCTCTAAGTAAAGCTCCATGATGTGGTTTAGATTGTTTTGTGTAGGAAAGACATTGGGTGCTAATGATTGTTTACACCAACTTGATTCATTAAGAAGCTGTGTTGATGAGTCTAAGTGGAGTGAATGCTTCTCTAATTTACTCTTTATATTTCAGTTCAGGCTATTAGGATTTAGGAATCTTGCAAACAGTCCTAACTCAATGAAAATAGATCGGAGGCGTGAAGAGTGAAACATACTCATTAGCAGCAATAATCATTAACAAGAAAAAGTTATCAAAGGTTTTGAGGCATCTTTTGCTGTTTTGGAGGCTAAAGAAGCCAACTAGGTATATTGGCATTGAATAGTTTGTGTTATTATTTCAGTTTTTGTCCAAGGCAGATGCATTAGTTGTTTGAAACACAGAAGAAGGCAGGGTGACATGCATGTTATACTTGAAATATGACTGACAAAAATAAGATGTAACGGTGATGATGATCTTCTGCTAAAATTCTAAATGAAACTTTGCTGGGATATATAGTTGTATATGTGCTTATAGATATTCATAATATGCATAATCAATGTTCACCAATGCTTTTCCAGAGGAGCTTCCTGATGGTTGGAGTGAAGAATCAGACACCCTACCATTTAGAACCTTGGACCGCCCCTTTGTTTTCCCAGGTAGTTGTTCATCCTTAAATGTATTTGTACTAGTTCGGATATGGAATTCATGTTTTCATCTATAAGGGAGCATTTTCTTTCATTTTGTGGTAAAATGTTACATCCTTTTTGAAACCCAGGTGAGCAAGTTCATATCCTAGCATGCTTATCTGCATGCAAGCATGACATAGAAATTAGCACCACTTCATTTAACACTGCTGAAGTAACGAGTAAAAGTGGTGTTGGTGAAAACACAAAAAGACAGGCTGAAGCATTGTTGAAAAGATTTAGGAATTCCCATTTCTTTGCTCGGATTGCTGAGGCAGATGAAGCTCTTTGGTCGAGAAGGAAAACCCCGGAACCATTTCCAGGATCAAAAGCAACACTCAGAGGAAAATTCATTCCAGTGGAATCCAATAAAGATGTTAATAAGAAGCCCCCTCTAAATGTTGATAGAGGAAGTCTGGATGCTAGCACCTCAGGCGGAGTTGCAAAAAATGAAGTCAAGTGTAGCTTACTTGCTAATGGAGACATAGTGGTATGTTTGGAAAAGATATTTATAACTTTATAATGTTCATTTTTATCTACTGGTTTGATAGGAACAGAGAGCTTTACGCTTACGCTTGCATTTCCATGTCTGTTTATCTTGCATGAATTTTTTTTATAGGGTAAATTACATATTTGGTTCCTGTGGTTTACTCTTTATTGCACAGTTGGTCCCTCTTTCGAAATAATTATGGATTTGGTCCCTGTGGTTTACATTTTCTTGCACTGTTGGTTCCTGACTTCCTGTCCCTAACTTTCAGTCTGTTAAGCATAGGGACCAACAATGCAATATAGTGTAAACCACAAGGACAAACAAGTGCAATATAGTGTAAACCACAGGGACCAACAGTGCAAGAAAACGTAAACCATAGTGACCAAATCCATAATTATTTTGAAAGAGGGACCAACAGTTCAATAAAGAGTAAACCACAGGGACCAAATATGTAATTTACCCAATTTTTGTATTTACTTGTGCCAAGAATCACATTGCATTTGTGGAGGGGCTTTTACAGAAATGTCGTGTGAATTTGTAAATAGAAGACCATATAGGGCTTCATTTGTTTTCTTTAGGAACATGCTGTTTTCCGACTGATTGGCCCCATAAGCAATTAAGCATAAAAACAATTTCTATTATAGTGGGAAAACAATTACCACAAGCACAAAGAGAAATTTAGAGGAGTTCATATAGTGAACCATGCAGTTTTAGGTGTGTATACTTTTTAGAACCGCATTTGTATATGGTAAAAGGTAGAAAATGTATGAAATATAAATATGCTAGTTAGTTGGAAAGCAATATCTAATCTCTTTTGGGTCATAGCAACCTCCATGACTAAAGCTCGTCTTTTCAAGAGTTGAGGATGGAAGTCTTATATGTGGTCTTTCTCTTGCATTTTGCAAAGATGTTGATTCACAGTGACTTAAGCATTATTTTGGTAAACCAAAAGTAGCTTATAAGCTAGCTTATTTTTTGTGTATATGTTTGGATGGACAAAAAGTAGCTTATAAGCTAGCTTTTTGATAAGCTACTTGGAGGTAGCTTTTTGGAGCCTTTTCCAATTATACCCTTAATTAACATTAATTATTATATCACAGTATACCCTTTTTGGTCATTTTACATACCCATAAGCTAGTTTTTGCCAAACATAATTTGTTCATAAGCTAGCTTATCACTCAACAGCTAGCTTATCAGCTACCAGCTAGCTTTTATGGCTTGTTTTTTCGTTGGTGCTAAACATGTACTTTTCAAATGTGCGAATCCCCGTGTGACCATGTCCATTAGTTCTCAATGTTCTCATTATTTGGAAGAAAGAAACATGTATTCCTTATTTGTATTCTGTTTTCCTGTTTGGAAGGATGCAGGTGCTTTTACAGGTAACCGTTGGTGTACACTATTTGAGAGATCCAGTCCTTGAAGTTCTCCAGTTCGAAAAATATCAGGAGACTACATTGACATTGGATCACTCAGAACAAGAAGACCCTTATGGAGATCTCTTGAAATGGCTGCTTCCTATACGCAATACTTTATCATCTATATCTACACCTCACTTTTTACCTCATATCAGTTCCAGTTCAACTGCTCGTAGCTCATTGACAAAGCCCAACGTCCCACACTCGTTTGGTTCTCAAAACTATTTGTTAGGTCAGTTTAGAAGTCACTCAATGTCGTCACTTTCGTCAAAAAACGTACCTTCTCCTACTCCTCCTTTGTCCGCTACTTCTTCTAGACCACATGTCGACATAGAAGATTGGGATCAATATTTATCTTATAAGTCTGGGAGTGAAAGAAGTGGTGATGGGCTTTTATCTTTCCGAGGTGTACCCCTGGAGCCTGAAAGGTATTCTGTTCGTTGTGGATTGGAAGGCATTTACGTACCGGGTAGAAGGTGGAGGAGGAAAATTGAAGTTATACAACCCTTGGAGATTAATTGCTCTGTTGTCGACTGCAATACGGAAGATCTTCTTTGTGTTCAAATCAAGGTCCGAACTTCCTTCGGCAGTTGAACTATAATGCGTTTGGTACACTAGATAGAACAGAACAGAACAAGGACCACTGTTCCATGTTTGGCAGGTCTTTTACCAATATAACCTCAAAATAGAACCAATTTCTCTTCTAAAACATCAAATACGTCTTTCGTTTTACATTTCATTCATTTCTAAATCTTATTTTTTGTAGAGTAAATTACATATTTGGTCCTTGTGGTTTACACTATATTGCACTGTTGGTCCCTATATTGAAATAATTATGAAAAAGGTCCCTGTGATTTACATTAGATTGCACTATTGGTCCCTAACCCCAACTCCATGTGAAATCAATCTGTTAAGCATAGGGACCAATAGTGCAATATAGTGTAAACCATAGGGACCAACAATGCAATATAGTGTAAACCACAAGGACCAACAGGGGAATATAATGTAAACCAAAGGGACCTTTTCCATGATTATTTCAAAATAGGGACCAACAGTGCAATATAGTGTAAACCACAAGGACCAACAGTGCAATATAATGTAAACCAAAGGGTCCTTTTCCATAATTATTTCAAAATAGGGACCAACAGTGCAAATATAGTGTAAACCATAGGGACCAAATATGTAATTTACTCTTTTTTGTATTTTAAGTTTTTTGAACTTTCACTTTACCTTCCTAAAAGTATTATTCTTATACAATTTCTATCTTTTGATCAATTTATGTAATCTATTAAAACATATAAAATACATAAACAACTCATTAGGGTAAATTGGTCATTTTATCTGTTATGTCTTGTCCTGTCCAATTCTGTCCTACCAAACGCTGAGCAACTGTTCTGTTTTGTTCTGTTGTCTGGATACCAAACACACCCTATACTGAACTAAATTTAGGCGTTGAGTGTAATTATGTGTTTAAATCATGATTATGCAGAATGTATCTCCAGCACATGCACCGGATATTGTTATATACTTGGATGCCATAACAGTTATATTTGAGGAGGCTTTCGAAGGTGGACCCCCCTTGTCTTTACCAACTGTGTGTATTGAAGCTGGTAATGACCATCGATTGCCAGATCTAGCCCTCAGGTTAATCCCCCCCTCAATTTTCTATGGTATGTTGGTTATGTCTCATCATGATTGCAGCACAGCTTTATTATGACTATGGGCAACGTTTTTTAATTATATAACTCTATTACATTAGAGAGCCAACCAGCAGGGATAGAGCTAGTTAAGAGAACCATGGGGGAGAGAGAAAAGAAAGGAACAAACGAGCATCAATTTACTAATAAGTCTACATGGTTAAGATGTGGGCTTTCAAATGAGTTCCAAGGTTGAATAATGTGCAACCTTCTCCATTATAAGAGGACTTGCAGCTTTTGGGAGGATGATGAGAGCCTTAGGTGTCATTTGTTCTTTAAAAGGTCTGAACTCTGAAGTCTGATTTCACATCTAAAAAATTAAGAGGTGGATGGTGCACCTCTTAAAATTTCAGAGGACGGTAAGAGGTTTTCAGACCTTTTCTTAAGAATAAAACAAACAGTCTTAAGTTAGCAAACCTCTTAATTTTCAGAATTAAGAGGGTTTTTTTTTTTAAAACAAACAACCCCTTATTGTTTTTTTTTTCTAATTAATAGTTTGTGATGATGGAGTCATGGAGAGCTATGCTATCTAATCTCATCTTCTTTCCGTTTAAGACATAAATCCTTACACAAAAGTCGGTAACTCCTTATTTGGGTAACCATCACATTGTTGTAACTCATATCTCATTATATCATTTCTTGAAAAAAAAAGACCGTTGATATCTATTATGGTCAATACTTAATGGTCTATCCATGAAAAGTATAGCAATTTCCATTTATGGCTGTCAAATGAAAATTCCAACCTTTTCAATTGTAAGCGATAACTATTTGCACATTATAAACATTACGAAAAGAGTGAGGATATTGTTTGGTCCACCAAATTCCCTTAATTTGTGATGATTGGAGATTACTTTATATATTTGACAAATAATCAAACAGATTCCTAATGTTTCTATGTAGATCTTTCATCGTATTCATTCTGTATGGATTATGGTTAACTTAATGTTCACAGGAAAGATGAAGAACACTCCTTCATGCTCAAACCAGCAACACCATTTTCGAGTTCAAATGCTCAAGGGGAGAAAACTTCTAAGCCATCATTGTGGGCTGGAAGAAGTGCACGATCAAGTCTGTATAGCTTCTCGAAAGTGGATGGTGCTGCCTTCCCTGCTAATAAATATTCAGTTCTTGTATCATGTCGATGCAACTATACTGGTAATTAAGTATATCCACATTTCTATTTCAGTTTGTCCCAAAATAAGTCTCCCACTATCAAACGTAATTGCCTATTTTCCAACTCTAACCCTTAATTAGAAGATGAAGACTTTCATAACTCCCTCTATTATTGAGGGAGGTTCAAGGGAAAAATTGAAAGAAACGGAAAACTGAGGAACGCCCTCATAACCCTTTATGTGGACCGTATGCACTTGTGCATAGAAATAAATTACGTTGTTTTTTGGTTTTTATGCACATGTGCATGTTACAAATTACTTCTATGCACGAGTGCATAAGGTCGAGAATGAAGGGTTATGAGGGTGTTATTCAGTTTTCCGCTTTTTGAGATTTTTCCCTTGAACCTCACTCATCTATTAGAGTAAATTACATATTTGGTCCCTGTAGTTTACACTATATTGCACTATTGGTCCCCATGCTTAACATATTGATTTCACATGGAGTTAGGGTTAGGGACCAATAGTGCAATCTAATGTAAACCACAGGGACCTTTTCCATAATTATTTTAAAATAGGGACCAACAGTGCAATATATAGTGTAAACCACAGAGACCAAATATGTAATTTACTCCATCTATTATTAACGGTAGAGTTCTTACGTGGTTAACTAAAAGTTCAATAAGTACACATTTCTAAAACTGTGGATTTGTCATCATGGACATTTATTATTTGCGACAAAAGGAGTAGTAGTTTTATTCTTTTGGCCTTCTTATTATATATTTGTATTATATACACTTTGTAAGGTATACATTCATGCAGAATCCAGGTTGTTTTTCAAGCAGCCAATGAACTGGAAACCACGTATTCAAAAAGACCTTTTGATCTCCGTTGCATCCCAAATGACAAAACAAACTCTGGGGCCACATGATAGAATCACCCGCTTACCTATTCAGGTTCCAATCGAAAAAACATATATAGACATAGTTACGATGAAAACGAATGATTACCCACAAAAGCTCACATCGTATTCCGTTAATATTTCAGGTCTTAACTCTTCAGGCTTCAAATTTGACGAATGAAGATCTAACTTTAACATTGCTTGCCCCATCTTCACTTGCTTCTCCTTCTGTGGTGTCGTTAAGGTGTTCGTCTGCATCACCGGTCAGCCCGTCTGACGAGTCTGCCGCTAGAACGAGCGGCGATACACAAGGTGTTGCTTTGGAGCGGCTCTGTGAAGCATCTAAGGTGCTCGATCAGAGATGGGGTGATGACGGGTGGTGGAGACCCGACTCGTTTAGTGAGCAAACGACTTCCGTTTCTGACGTAATTCCGAAAAACGATATGGGTCGTACACATTTGTGGTTGAAGAGTAGAGTTCCTTTAGGGTAAGGCTCGGGTTTTTTTTCTTTGTGATTTTGATTTAAGATTTTAGTAATTTACATGATGGAGGGAGGTTCAAAGTTCAAAGGGAAAATCTCAAAAAACAGAAAACCGAGGAACACCCTCGTAGTCCTTCATCTCGACCGTATGCACTTGTGCATAGAAGTAGATTTAGTTGTTTTTTGGTTTTTATGCACATGTGCATGTTCCAAATTGCTTCTATGCACATGTGCATATTCAGTTTTCATTTTTATTGAGGTTTTCCCTTGAACTTGACCCTTACATGATGATTTCTCAAAGTAATGTTTCTTGTAACCAGGTGCGTTCCTTCTCAATCCACTGTGACTATCGAGCTCGAGCTACTTCCGCTAACCGATGAAATTATTACTCTAGATTCTTTACAGATTAATGTTGAAAAAGGTACATACTTTATACTCATTCTGCTTATAAACTTTCTTCTATCTCCATGCTAATATTGTCTTAATTAAAAAAAATGCCTCGGTTCGGCCGTGAGAAATACAACGTTTGACTTCACGGATAGTTTGATGGAAGTGTCGAACTATTTTGTCAATCATCTAAAATACTCTTCAATGAACACAAATAAAACAATTTTTGGACACAAATCAATAACAAAAGAATGATTGTGTGGGAAAAAGAGTTGAGGTGAGAAGGTGAGAAGGGATCTGGACCATTGATCACTTTTAATCTCAAACCCATCTCAAGAGTTTTATTTAGGTGCATCTCATTCTAATGTACATCCACTTCTCATCCAACGGTCGATAACCACTTCTCACGCTTCTTACCTTAACCTCAACTTCTGACCGGAACCCAACCATAGATACATATATACAGGCGAAGGAGCGTGTAAGAAGTTGAGTTAATGGTGAGAAGCGTGAGAAGTGGATCCGAACTGTTGATCGCTTTTAATCTCGTTCCCTCCCATGAATTGCGTCTTAGAAGGGAATTGATCGGGGTACATCTCGGTGCATCACATCCTAATGTGTATCTATTTCGCATCCAACAGTTGATAACCACTTCTTACGTTAACCTCAACTCTCTCCCGAACCCAACCCTATATATGCGTGTGTGTGTGTGTGTGTAGAAATGCATAATGAACTTGTTTGTGAAATTGAAGAACTTCCTTGAATTGTGGCACAACAGGTCTATCCTATATCCCTGAGCAACCCCTCAAGATAAATGCAACTTCTAGCATAAGCTCTGAAGCCATCTGAGTTTTCGCAAATATTAACTGCTAATTATGAATTTGATTTAATCACCATCGCTTGCTATATGCTTCATCACTCGGCCACGGATTATGGAGGTACCTTTTCGCCCTTCCTCATGTGTGGCTGATTTTTATGCAAGTGAAATCAAGGCTTTTATTTATGTCGGTTTTGTTTATACTTAGGCCTGATTGTTTCATTTGGGACTATGTGAACTCACCAGCTGAAAATGCATCTATCTATGGGCATGTTTGTTAGCAGCTTAATGAGACTTGCAGCTTATTCTATTAGCTATACATGACTTTTGGTAGTGGCTTTAATGGTATAGAAAGGGGTTTATTCAATAAGTTCTATGCAGAAAGCTAAGTTTTTCCAAACATGTCATTCCCAATTAAAAAACACGTTTCTTTTGGATCTATACAGACATATTCATCCATACAGGCAACTTTATCCACCCAGGACTTAATGGAAAACCAACCAATATGTGTTGTTAAGTCTAAAAAAGATGATTTGCCCATATGGGTGTTTATGGAACTGGTACCGTAAGACTTGCACATCACTTGTGCAAAGTGTTCTCCAACCTATAAGTGAACAATAACCCTCGGGCTAGAGGGACCGGCCCATTTTTGGAACCGGTTGGTGCTATATACTATATAGCATGGTTTATTTCGAGGTAGTATACTTGCACAAACATACGAGGGTTCGAGTCTGGAAGCTACGGTGTGCAAGTCACAACAAGAAATGCACAAAAAAGCCCAAGCCCGTAGCCGAACACTGGTCTGTCTTGAAAAATCATGTGCCTAGTGAGCTCGAAGCCTGGTCCAGGCTAGGTGTCAAAGCTGAGCAGGCCGAAATCCCGACACGGCTCGTAAAAGCCCGTCCTGGAAAATTCCGAAAAGCCTAAAGCCAGAGAAAGCCCGATCGACCCCCCATTCGACGCCAAAGCCCGATCTACACGCTTTTTCCGGGACATAAAAAGCCCAAGGCCTTTTTGGCCTGTTGAAAAATGGGCCTGGAAGGCCGGGCCCTTTTGCATCTCTAGTCACATTTCCTTTGGGATTGGGCTCTTGAGGAGGCAGGTTGGCAGTTTTTGAATGGCTTAGTGCTGGATGAGCTCTTATGCTATACTGTAAAATGAAATATGGTTGTTTGTAATTGTTGAGAATGAAATCACGGCATTTCATGGTTAAAAGAGGTCTATGATACAAAACCATTCAAAAGGTTTTATAACCATCAAGAGGCAATTTTCTATTTTGCCAAACATGATTTACCACCTCTTAACGATCCAAAGGCTGCCTCTTAATGGAACTGTTAAAAGGTAAACAAACATAATGTACGTGATCTGTCTCTTTTAGGACTCTATAGTCCGTATGTTATATTATCCGATCAATCAAGTTAATGGCAAATGACACGTATTTCAAGTTTTGTACAAGGTATTGAAAATGTAATTTGATGGTACGTATTATTTATATTATACAAAGAAAGTCGGTATTTTATCATATTTTTCTATAAGCCATTGACTTTAATTTGGGGAAGGCGTTTTTTGTCAAATAAGTTGAAATGTGTTATGGTTCATGCATAATGCATTAATCATGATATATTGACTTTCTTTAGTTAATTAATTGCGATGATGGTCTTCAAAACAACAATAGTTCTAACTACTTTTTAATATAAATTTAATTTCACAAGTTTTTTCAAATATTTGTAGTTCCTTTTTCTGAAGTTGTTGCAAGTTTATTTACTCAAAACTAGTAAAAGATAGGCTGGCTAATATTGTCTTCTAACTTAAATGTATATATTAATCCGACGTTAATATATACATTTGGATCGAACACTCTTTGAAAATGTCCTTTTCATTTCGTCACAGAATTGGAATTTCTTTCTCTTGCTTGACATTATGATTAATGGATCTAAGCGGTCCGAAGTTCTACAAGAAAAAGAAAATTCTCTGTTTTGAACCTCTATGTAAATTAGAAAATTGATTTTAGTAGTTTTCTGAAATTTTCATAACACGTTCTCTAATTTTTTAAAATGGAAAATAAAAACTGTTTAGTTTCAATCAAATGCATTTCTAAAATTTTCATAGAGAAGGAAATGAAAACTGAATTCCATTTGCTGAAAACGTTTTATAGGAAATTGATAAAGTTTTTCACAACCAAATGCACACTAATTTTTTTGTTTTGTTTTTTTAATTAAAGATGATTACCAACTTTTGCAACATGAATCAACAAGATATACACCTCATTAAGAATTTGACCTTTGGGACTCATCATAGGTCATGAGATCAAGTTTCTCTATGACCATTAGAAATTTTACTTGTTTGTACTGCAAATCTATATAAAACTAGTTTACTGTGTTTGTATGTTGATATGGAAATCTTTAAAGATCTACACATGTTAGCTTCAAGAAATCTCTTCATTATAAAACTATCTTGTGATATTAATTCCTATAAACATTATATTTTATTTCAACTTCACAAAATTGTTATAGAAATTCCTGAAAAAACCAAGCTACCACTTTGTGTTCATTTTTGGTCACTGTAATGGTTTTTTTCAATGTTAAATCTCAAGGACAATGGCATAAAATTGTAAAAAGTTTTTAATATAACAATTATGGTTTGTAAAAACGTTGACGCTCACACCATCGTCACTACTGTCATCACCGCCATTGCCGCCATCACTGTGGCCTTCATCCCAAACCCAACTTCCATTGTTGGTGCCACCACCATTGTCACCATTGCAAATGTCACCACTACCGCCACCACCACCACACTACTATATATCGGTGACAGATCCAACATTTTTCCTTAACGGGGGCACCTTTTAAAGTTATTAGATGTGTTTTCAGCCTGATTGCACTGTTTTTTGAGAGATTTTTAAAGTTTTTTGGTTAACTTCAAGGGAACTTTAAGTCTCTTTGGTCAATTTCGAAAGACTTTTTCGGGTTCTTTTTGTTGATTTTAAGAGACTTTTTTGGTTTTTTGATTGGTTTCGAGATACTTTTTATGTTAGTGCGGCTTCAACAAGAAATTACTAGGATGGTTGTGGTAGAAACTTTACAAAAAAAAGATCTTTAACACAGATAAAGGAAGAAAACCAAGATTTAGTGCGTTCGCATCCCTCCACCTTGTATAGGCTAGATCCGCCTCCTGATTATTCTATAAATCAAACAGATGTATTCAAATTCTTTTGACATTATCAATTTTAATTCCAGTTAACCAAACACATAATCAAACTTAATTATATTTCACTCTAATTTCTTTAACAAATTTAATTTTGTGAACAAAACTACATTTTGGGTTGTCCTCACTTTTTCTCTAGTTACATTTCCTTTGGGATTGGATTTGGACTCCTTTCATAGGTCACTAGTTTAAGTGAACTCAAGGTTATTAAAGACCATTTTTATTATTATCTTAGGATGTTTTGAAATTAATTGGAGATTCATACAAATTATATCAAATATCTTGTCGGTTAAATAAAATAATTTTATAATGAAATACAACATTACTACTAAGATTTGATAATTAAAAAACACTCCCTCGTTTTGCATTCTATAATTAACTTATAGTTTTCTTTTCATGTGTAGGTTGTAGTATATTCGGTTCTTGATTTTTTCTTCTTTTCTTTCTCTTTAAGTTCCTTCAAATAATTGAAAATGGAGCATGGACATTGACCCAACAAGCAACACTATGCATGCTCTTGATAAACCATTCTTATAATATTATATATATATATATATAGATATACATGTATATGTGTATGTATATACTTATTTAATTGAGAATTCTATATATTGTGATAAATGTGAGGAAGTAGTGTTTCATATAAGACTATGAATTAATATATTGGTTAATGTATATTTTGTTTCTTAGTGTATGTGTTTTATATGTATTTGGTTAAGAACGCGAAATTCTTTAGTTGTATGTATTGTTTTATAAGCACGTTATAAATTTCATATTATGATTATATATATATATATATATATAATAAATAGATTATTAAATAGATATATGTTAATCCATGTACTAAATCCAAATTGTAGAGGGAAAAAGATCACGTTAAATACTACATGATGCATGATGGTTCTCTAAGTTACCACAACTTTATATGTTGTCAAATGAAGGCCCAACTACGTATATGTGCGTGTGTGTAGAGAGAGGTTTAAATGAAAACTCATTTTTTTTTATTATGAACGTTATAATAGTCGACAGCGTGCTACATGCAATATTTAGTCTGAATAATAGAAAATTATTCAGATTGAATATTATGCATTACTCAAGACGAATAATGGAGTATTCAGGATGTATTATTCAGAATGAATACTCTATTATTCATCTTGAGTAATGCATAATATTCGCTCTAAACAATTCTGTATTATTCATATGGAATATGAGTCGAATAGGACATATGACGCTCTTGATTGTACTAATATTCACAATTAAATTTAAGTTTTTATTTAAACCTGTACTTATGTTCATACGAGAACGTTAACTATTTACTAGAATCCAAATTTTTTTTTTCAATATATAAAATTATATATAATATGCATATAAAAATGATATATGATTTACCTATAAAAATCATATATTTCTATACAATTAATCTTTCCTGTTTTAACCCATACGAAGTTGTACGGACGGAATATATGATTTGTGTGATAAACTAATTTTAAATATCTTGTAACAATGATTTATTTAAAAACATTATCTTTTTTCTTAATTAAAAAAAATCATATTTAAAAAATGATATATTAGTTTAGTATGAAAGAAGGGTAAAAAAGACAAAATGTTTTTATTGGTGGAGGCATGATGGCGTTTTGACGCATCAACCGCCACGTCACCCGACAACAAATAATAACTTTATGCTGCCCGAACTGCCCGCTTTTCCCACTTCTTCTCACGAAATAAATATATTTCCATTTAACTCCCTCAATCCCACCTCCACTACTTGAATCTCTCAAGGGTAAAATTGGAAATTCAATCTCTTCCCTCCTGCCCCCTACCATTCGGGCACTTTGCCTTTTGTTGGTCACTCAGAATCTTTTTTGTAATTTAATAATAAACTAATATTTTAAATCAATTGATTATAAATCATTTTTAAGATTTAATATTCGATGATTTATTTTATTTTTTTAATCAAACCGTTTATTTTATGTATGGAAAATTGGAAGGGGAACCTTGATGACTATGAGGTGTATTCTATTTGCAATATTTACACTTAACCTTCTCTAGTTATGATAAATGCTTGTAAAGACCCTTGAAGTTTAGTTATTATTTTTTATGGTTTAATTACACTTGTATTTTTTTTGGAAGGTATAGTGACATCGAACCAACAAACGACTATCACGCAACACGTACACACGCCTCCTCGGCGGTATCAGACATCCACGAGCATCCATTAATCCGTTGTTGTCCCGGCCCAGTTTATGCTGGACCTAGAGCCCAACCACAGTCTTTGACTGGGCTGGAGGGCAACCCAGTTTATGACTGGAATAGCTCAAGGACTGGGTACTTTTGATGCCCTCAATTGACTCCCTTTGGGATCGAATCCGTATAAACTAGGATCCCATCCACAACAGTCCTCCCCCTGCTCTAAGGATGTTACCGTCTTTAGGAAGACCAACTCAGCTAGACATGATCTATGCACTTGTATTCATGTTAAAAAAACTTGTTATAATAAATGTTCAAAGTTAGTTAATATTGTTGCACCTTATTATCCATATAATTTTGTTAGAAGATAAAACATTAACATCATATATTGTTTTCGTGTTCAAACAACATATATGTTGTATAATTGAAATTTAAGTCTACTTTGATGTTTAAAGACTCCCACAGATAGTTATTTTTTGGTGTTGTAACTGAATATGGTTTAGGAAAAATACTCTATTGTCTTGTTTTTGTCGTTATCCCCTTGTACTGGAATGATTTTTTCAAAGAAACAATAACATCAAATTTCTATTTCTCTAGCATTCTAAATATGTCTTAAAAGAATATAAACAGAATATTTTTTGAAACCTGCCAATTTAACCCAACGTGTATCAAACAGAGTTTGTTTTCTTCTTCTCCAAATAGGCAAAATAAGTCCTTAAGGTTTGGGACTTCATTCATTCATTCATAGCTCACCTTAGAGTAAACTACAATTTTGGTCCCTGTGGTTTTGCGATTTTTTTGAAAGTGGTCCCTAAGGTTTAATAACTACAGAAATGGTATCTGTGGTTTTAATTTTGCTTTGAAAGTGGTCCCTGACCTCTAACCCCGTGTAAAAGCTCCGTTAGAGCCAGGGGCAGTTTCGTCCTTTCATGTTTTCCCTCTTCTTTTTAACGATTGATAACCCACCGTTAACCATTCCATCTCTCATCTTCTTCACCAACCTCTCTTCTCTTCAATATGATGCTCTGCTTCTGTGGTTGTGAAGCTACCATAAGAACGTCATGGACGAACGCGAATCCGGGACGAAGGTTCTACAGTTGTGCAAGAATTGTAAGTCTCTTTCTTCGTTCAGCCATTTACAAATTATTTCTACCCTAATACTCTGTATAATTTCGTTTTGAACAGGGTCAAGAATGTACCTTTTTTGGGTGGCTTGATCCACCGATTTGTCCTCGAGCCACATATGTCATCCCTGGACTACTTAGATCCAAGAACAAAGCTGAAGCATGTGTCAAAGCTCAAGAAAGGGAAATTTCAAAGTTGCAGAAGCTGTTGATAATTAGCTGGGTTTTGTTTGGGGTTTGTCTGTGTTTTTGTTTCAAGTAATGTGGGTTCTAATAATGGATTTGTGGTATGGGGATAAAAGTATGGAATTTAGTTTTGTTTGTAACTCTGTTTCATGGAATGTGTAATGTTTTTCCAGGCTGTTGACTATGCTTTGTATGCCTCTTTGTAGGCTATTAACTATCAATGTAGTATTTGAAGTGTGTTCTATGTCGCTTTGCAATGTTTCAAATATTTATTACATGTTTGGACAAAATGAAACTGTTTGGACAAGATGATACTTGAGACCATTTTTTGACCACAAAATCAACCTGTTTTGGATACCATACAAGATGATATTTACCACATTTTTTGTACCACAAAATCTGCACAAAATGAACCTGTATTGGCAAACATAAAAGATGAAATTTACCACAATTTTTGACCATAAAATATGCACAAAATGAACCTGTATTGGCAAACATAAAAGATGAAATTTACCACAATTTTTGACCATAAAATATGCACAAAATGAACCTGTCCTTCAAATGGATATTTGTGACCATAAGAGTTGGAGAAGCAAAAGATAGGAATATTAAACATAACATACACAACCAAACATGGTACTTTGTTTTGGTCATTACATCTTACAACCAAAAGATAGGTCCATAACAAAGTACATCATCCCAAATGTTCATACACAACCATAAGTACTAAAACAGTTTAAGTAGCTTAAATAATTATCCCATAAACAAACCACCATAAAGAAACCACATAGCAGCCAAATCAAGTTTTGTTTGAAGGTCCTCCTTGTCCCTTGCAAGTTCTTGAATTGTGTCCTGGATGCTTGCACTTATCACATGTCACAGTCTTCCCTTTCCTACTGAGTTTGGCAGATGTACCAACCTGCTTTTGCTTCATCTCCTCACTGCTTTTCTTCCTTTTTTTCTTTGGTCGCCCAACCTGCTTATGATGTTTTAGTGGCAGCAAAATTGATGGGCAATTAGTCTTATCCCATAGCAACCTTCCATTGATTGGTTCTATCTTGAAGCTATACATCTCCTTCCAAGTGGTAAGCCTATATGAAATATCCACCCATGCTTCAGGTACCACATTAATACCATTCACTCCCATGTTCCAGTTAGCAGCCACAGCATGCTTGCAAGGAATTCCTGTTAATTCCCACTGTCTACAAGTACATGTCTTGGCTCTGACATCAACTATGCATTGGTCATTCATAGGGCCAGATACCTTGCAAAATAAAAATTCATATAAGAAACACATCACAATTTTAAATTCACCACATCACATTTACCTGATACCTTATGTACATACCTGATACCTATGTTCACCATTAAACAACACATGTAATTTGGATGCTTCAGTTTTGGCTTTGTCTAGAATGCCTTGAGCAGTTGGAGTTAATGGTCCATCTTTACTTTCTATCACTTTGCATACATTCACAATCCTCTTCATAAGATACACCCTAATATACTCCAAGCAAGAATAGATAGGTTTATCCCTAGCATCTACAATCTGCTTATTGAAGACCTCACACATGTTATTCAGAAGCACATCACATTTACATCTACCTGTAGGTATAATTAACCATGTCACAAACCATGTAAACACTATACTCTGTTTATTGGACAAAATTTATAGTTGTCTCATACCTGTGAAGTGAGCTCTGCTCCAGTGTTGAAGGGGGATCTTCATCAACCAATCATGACAACCTGCATTGAATCTTTTCAACTTCTCCATTGCTGTTTTAAATTGGGGGACAGTGTAAGCAGCTGCACATTCCCACAAAAGATCCTTGTATGCTTGACCTTTCCATTGTAACTTCATATTCTCCTGGATATGCCTAAGGCAGAATCTGTGCTCAGCAGAAGGAAACATCTGTGCAATTGCTGGAATAATACCCTGTATGCAAATGAAACCAATCATTGAAATCATTTAAGAATCAAATTATAGGAATTTGCAATAAAAATCATGAATTTACATGAGAATCAAATCATACCTTTTGTCTGTCACTCACAAAAGTAAAGTTAGAATTTGCTTGAAGATCTAGGTCATCTCCAAGGCATTCTAAGAACCACTTCCAAGAATTGGTAGTCTCTGCCTCTACTATAGCATATGCAACTGGATATATGCCATGATTTGAGTCAACTCCCACAGCTGTTAAAATCTGCCCTGGAAATGGACCTTTCATAAAGGTCCCATCTAGACCCAACAGATCCCGTTTACCAGCCCTAAACCCCTTTTTCAAAGATCCCAAGCAAATGTAAACTCTTTTGAACTTTCTAGTCTCAACTTGTAAGTTGGGTTCTATCTCAACTTCTAATTTAACTGTGGTGTCTGGATTGCATCTTTTTACCTCATTGAGATAATCCCTGAGCTGATGATATTGTGACTCGAAGTCTCCCCAGATCTTCTTGTTGGCCATATGCTTCGCCCTCATAGCCTTAGATTGGGACACATGAATCTCAAACTTTTCTGATAAGTGGGATTGAATTGCTTTCAATGGCATATTTGGATCCATCTTCACCTGCTCTGTTATGTGCGTTGACAGAAACTGCGCAGTGGCCATACCAACATCTCTTGTTTGGAAACACTTATGTGTAGAGCAGTAGGTTTTCACTGTCCAAGTTGCTTCATCTCTTGTGGTTGACAGGTACAAGACCCATGGACAAATAAGCCCATTGGACTTATTCCATTTAGCCTTTCTGCCCTTTCCAGGCCCACTTGACTCACCAGTATCCTTTATGTTGGGTACTGTACCTCTACAAACAGCTCTAACTCTTATTGAGTCATTTTTAATGACAACTATATCCCTCCTGGTGTCAATTGCATGCTGCTTGATTAGCTTAATGACCCTTTCCTTTTCTCCAAACATCTGTCCTACATAAAACTCAATAATACCCCTGTTTGGCATCTTCTTTTTACCTCTGTTGCAGGAAAATATGTCCTCTTCACCTGCAGAATTGAAATTGTCAAGATCAAAGGGATCAACATCACCATCCACATTTTGACTATTTTCTTCCCCATTCACTCCCATCCAATCTGCATAAGTATCTATATAATCTCCCATATCTACTTCAAGATCATCAAAGGGATAAAAAAAGTTGCTGTCATGACTTTCTATATCCCCTTGATTGCCACTTTCTTCATTCAAATCAACTCCCTGATTGAACTCATCTCCTTGGTTAAAGTCATCTCCTTGGTTAAAGTCAACACCATGGTTAAAGTCATTAAAGTCAACCCCATGGTTCCATTCACCTCCCTCATTAAAGTCAACCCCATGGTTCCATTCAGCTCCTTGATTGAATTGACCTCCCTGATTGAATTCAGCTCCTTGATTGAATTGACCTCCCTGATTGAATTCAGCTCCTTGATTGAATTGACCATGGTTGAACTCAGCTCCTTGGTTCAAGTCAAGACCATGGTTCAACTCAGCTCCTTGGTTCAACTCAAGTCCATGGTTTATATCAACCCCATTTCCCAAGTCATAGCCATGAATTATATGATGCAAATCTTGATCCAAACTTAAATTCATATCTATATCTTCAATGATTTTTCCCTCCAATTTATTTTCTTGTGCATTACTTGGCTCACATTGTGGATCAACCCATTCAAGCAAGAATAATTCTTTAGGTCCACTCACATGATCACTTTTGCCATCCTCCATAATTTCTTCAATAACAACATTACTAGGGTTTGGGGATTGCAAATAAGTAGTCAATCTTGTTTCCCCGTGCTCAATAAATACATCTATCAGTTTAATCTTAGGGACATATTTTAAGAGGTTTAACACATCTTGGTCACTTCCTAAAGCTCTCAATCCAGTATCTAAATCACTTCCAGGAATCAAGAAATGGTAATACATTATCTGTTTTGCATTGTAGCCTAAAGCTACCATCATAGCATTGAACTGATGAACAGATAGCTTCTCAGTGTCAACCAAGTCAACAAAATCAATCCTACCTTTCTTGTATCTTCGGCCAGGAAAACTTGTAAACATACCTCCATGGTTAATCCTTACTGCAATCAATGTTTCGTAAACTTCTACAACAACATAAAAGGGAAAAAATCAATGAATATACGTATTTTTATGGTGATCGATAATGGAAAAAAACAGAGCTCAATATGCATGAATATGCTTACCATATACATCTGTTGGGTTGAATCCTTCTCCTAACTTGCTTCTTAACTCCCAATTCCTCGCCATTGTGCTCGACGCATAGGGTTTCATTCAGTGAGGGTTTTGAAGTTCAGTTGAGTTTGTGTTTGTGAGAGAGTGATGAAGTCAAAGAGTTTATATGTCGTTAATCAAAACAGAGGGAAGCAGACGGAACTATAACGGAAACATGAAAGGACGAAACTGCCCCTGGCTCTAACGGAGCTTTTAGACGGGGTTAGAGGTCAGGGACCACTTTCAAAGCAAAATTAAAACCACAGATACCATTTCTGTAGTTATTAAACCTTAGGGACCACTTTCAAAAAAAATCGCAAAACCACAGGGACCAAAATTGTAGTTTACTCCTCACCTTATTTTACAATTTCTTTATCTTCGTTTTTAGATGTTACATGATATAAAATTAAGTAACTTTAAGAGGTCTCTAGTCCATAGAAAACTGTTAACCTGTTTAAGTTTTGTATGAAAACAACTAAATATAACAGTGCTACATAAATATTTGCTACATTCTATTTAGAGTTTGAACTTCCTCAATTGACAAATATAACACAGATGTGACGATGTTAAAATCCTCTTACCGCTTGAAAAGCCATGTATATATTAATTTGTTGAAAAATGTCCAAAAAACCAGGTTGAACCAAGACATTTTAGTTTATATATGCTAATTATAGATAAATGTCTAAAAATAGCCATTATGCCCTCCCTCTTTCGCTTTACGATCATCTTGATTTGGTCAAAATTACACAACTTACATAACCCAAATAGGACACTACGTAAGCCTACATGCCTATGTGCTATGAGCAAGCCATCTGTCAATTTCATTGATTTTTCAGTCCACAAGAACTCAAATTCACGTCAACATATTACACAAGTAGTACTTTCATTCCCCTAACATACTCGGTATTTTGGTATCTTAATAAAAGTTGTTTTACCGTTAAAAAAATCGATTACATTAGGCCATCAACTGTCGACCCACTGCAACCCAATGGTTTCAACTGCCACATCAGCTTTCCACTATATTACCTAAAACTACCCAATTCATCCACTGTCGACCCAATACCCAACCCAATCTTATACACATTTTTAAATAAAAAAACAAAAAAAGAAAGAGGAGAGAGATAGAGAGAAAGAAGAGAGAGAAAGTGGATAGGGCGTCGGCTTGGGAGAACCGATGGACGCCTACCCGATGGACACCCACGGCGGTGTTCATTCCTTATCCGTCGGCTTGAGTGAAACCGAAGGGTACCCGTTGGCTTACCCGAAGGCCACTACGGATGGCCTTAGGCATTTTCTTTTACATGATTTCATGTTAACCAAGGAATTTGGTTAAAAAGATAAACCATAAAATAAAACAATGGAAATAAAATGGTTAGTTTTAGACAACAATTTCCAAAGACACAAACATCTACATCAAATTTACTTCTTTAATTATATACTCTCTTGTCATTTCTGCACTTCCATCCCAGTCGACATCTTTCTCTATCTCTTCATTATTTATTTAATTAATTTTATCTTTAATTAATTTACTTTTAATTTATTTTTTTCTTATGGGATGTTTGAACAAGTCAGTCTTTTTTATGAGATTTGAAATCTTTTGAGTAGTAGACATAGCTAGGTGGTAAATGGTAGTGGTGGTGTTGGTGGTGGGTGCTTTTGAACTCAAGAAAGATTATATTTTGATGCACCTTTGCACTCTTTCTCTCTCTACTCTTCTACATCAATTCATTCTTTATTATGATCTCAATCTTCTTTTTGTGTCCTACAAAGATCAATTTTATAACAAATTCTTAATCTTGTTTCAAAGTTCTGAATTGGGTTATTTATAAACCATAAGTTTTAGTGGAGTTTTGAAGGAATTTTGGTACTTTCTTTCTTCCCTTGTGTCATCTTTTTTCCATCTTTAAAAATCTCAAATGGATTTTTGCTCCTAGTCTTGATTTCAAGTCAAGAATTTGGTTTAAAATTGGGGATTTTTGGGGTTGTTTGAGAGATGAAATAATCTTGATTTCAATCCAAGAAATTGGTTCAAAATTGGGGAATTTTAGGGGTTGTTTGAAAGATGAAATAATCTTGATTTCAATTCAAGAAAATTGGGTTAAAAAAGTGGGAATTTTAGGGGTTGTTTGAAAGATGAAATAATCTTGATTTCAATCAAGAAATTGGCTCCAAAAAGTGGGAAATTGTAGGTTTTCTTTGAAAGATGAAGTAAATCTTGATTTCAATCAAGAAATTGGTCCAAAAAGTGGGAAATTTTAGGTTTTTTTGAAAGATGAAATCTGGTGATCAAGAAAGTATAAAGATGGAGTCTTTAAATGTTATGAAATCAAAAGGGAGCAAGAAAAAGAAGAAAAATGATGAAGGGTTTGTGGGTGGGTGTTGGAATAAATGGGGGTTTATTGGCAGCTGTGTTTCTTCAAGATCCAAAGTTGATAGCTCAACCAGTGGCATCAGTGGTAAAAATCTTGTTTTTTTTACATAATTTTTATTATAATTTAAGTTGAATTTTGTTGGTATTTCTTCTTTTCACATATTCTTTATGATGTGTTATGTAATCTTGTTTGATTTAGAAGAGAAAAATGAGTGGTTGAGTTTGGTTTTTGTTAGAAATAATCAATCTTTCTCAGCAAATTCCCAAGAAAACTTATGATTTGCAAAAAGAAACCATATTTGGTACTTTTTTGTCCAAAATACCCTTTTTAGCCTTTAAGAATTTGTAACAAAATTATGAATGAGATTTTGCTTTGGCATGAAACCATGATTCTTATATGGTATGAAACTATGAATTTTTATATTTTGTTTTTTATTTATTAATTGCCTCCAAAAAGATTCATGATATTTGGTTGATATATGTGAGACCTCAAAGGGATAAATGTTGCCTTATAAAGGACCGGATAAAAACGGACAATATTTGATACGATTGACCTGGGATGTTATAGCGATCTCTTTGAGGGGTGGATTGTGAGATCCCACATCGATCGATAGGGGAAGGGAACAAAAGTTTCCTTACAAGGGACTGGATACCTTCTCTATCAGATATCCTCTAAAACCATGAGTCCACATGTGGATACAATGGACAATATCTGGTACAGTTGGCAGGGGATGTTATTGAATAGGATATGGGAAAGTCTCTAAAACCATGAGTCCACATGTGGATACATCGGACAATATCTGATACGGTTGGCCGGGGATGTTACTGAATAGGAAATGGGAAAATGGGAAACAAACAAGAAAGATCACGAAAGTGATAAAAATTTGATCTTTTCAACTATTATTTACATTTTTTTTACAAATTTCATTTAATCTTTATTGTGTATGGTTTGCAGAAACTAAATCAACGAACGATACTAGCAAAGATCAAGCGGTGGGTGAAACCAATTTATCGACTCCAAAACCATTGGAGGAGGAGCTCAAAGTCGCTCCCCGCCTTCGGAAATTCGCTTTCAACGATCTCAAATTGGCAACGAGAAACTTTAGGCCCGAAAGTCTTCTTGGCGAAGGGGGTTTCGGGTGCGTCTTTAAAGGATGGATCGAGGAGAACGGAACCGCACCCGTGAAACCGGGCACCGGGCTAACCGTTGCGGTCAAAACCCTGAACCATGACGGGCTTCAGGGTCATAAAGAATGGCTGGTTCGATGCTTTCTATCTCTTATTTTTTTTAAATCGAAAAAAAAACAATTATGACTTTGAATTCTGAAAAAAAATATCGTGTTTTTGGCAGGCGGAAGTTAATTTTCTAGGCGATCTTGTTAATCCGAATTTGGTTAAATTGATCGGTTATTGCAACGAAGATGATCAACGGCTGCTAGTGTACGAGTTCTTGCCTCGGGGTAGTTTGGAGAATCACTTGTTCAGAAGTATGTCATCTCTTTAAGTAGCGTTACAATAAGCTCAAAGGGCTATTTTTCTTTTCCAGTTATTCCCTTTATATTTCTCTAATTATTTTTTGAAGTACGTCATTTAGGTCAATTTATATCGTGATCTAGATTATTAGATAGTTATTACCGGACATTACTAGTTTATCAGCTAACAGCTAGCTTATTAGTCAATAGCTAGTTTTTCAGTTAATAGCTCGTGCCATTATGGAATATGGTATTGGGTGATTTTGGGGGTATATTGTGCAATGTCAAGTGGTTTTGGGTGTTGACTGTATTATTTGGGGTAGATGTCAGGTCTGCATACATTCCACCAAAAGACTCTGCGTCCGAGTGAGATATACTGAGGTAGGGGTTGTTTGGTTGGTTTTCCATCAAGTCCTGTATAGATAAAGTTTGGGAAGGAGCGTGTTTTTCAATTGAGAGGGGTAAGTTTGGGAATACTTGGTTTTCTGCATAAAGCTTCTCCCTAGAAGCTTACTAAAATAAGCCATTTTCTGTATCATTAAGCCATTACCAACCAGTCATGTATATCTGACTGAATAAACTATCACTCTATCAGTCCCATTAAGCCCATTAACGGATGTGTTCTTATTGTAGGGTCGTTACCTCTTCCATGGTCCATCCGGATGAAAATCGCTCTTGGTGCCGCAAAGGGACTTGCTTTCCTTCATGAAGAAGCAAAAAGACCCGTGATTTATCGCGATTTCAAGACCTCCAACATTTTGCTAGACGCGGTATGCAACCGAGACTTTGATGGTTACGCCTTTTTTTTTCTTTTTCCTTTGAGGTTTCGTTGGATTTCTAATGGTTCGTTGTTTCAGGAATACAATGCCAAACTTTCGGATTTTGGTCTTGCTAAAGATGGCCCTGAGGGCGATAAAACTCACATATCTACACGAGTCATGGGGACGTATGGTTATGCCGCACCGGAATACGTGATGACGGGTTAGTGTCTTCATCCTTTTATTCGTAAACTTTATTATCATATATTTCTTTTGTGCTCTTAGTCCATCCAACTTCAAAATTTGAAGTTGGTTAAATACACAAGTTTAGTGGCAGGTTCTACCATGAATATTTTGAGGACATGAGAACCAACTATTTATGTTTTATTCATGATGAATGACGAGATGGTATTCATGGTGACAATGCATGATATAATGATTAAGATGCATGATATTCATCATGAATAATCACATTTTTAGGGTTATTCATTATGAATAATACATGAAATACTTGGTACCTGACTCAAAATATTTATGGTTCTCATTTAAACTTTTTGGACCATGGCTTCAAGTCACTGAGCCGGCTAAGGAAGGATTACACCCTTGGCGAACCGATGACCAACTTGGTGCATCGGGGTTGCTCTTTTTTATGATCTAATGATATATGTGCCCTTATCGTTACATCTTGTTTTATGTTGTACTTTTTCTAGGACATCTAAGCTCAAGAAGTGATGTTTATAGCTTCGGTGTTGTTTTACTTGAAATGTTGACCGGCCGGAGGTCAATGGACAAAAACCGTCCAAACGGCGAACACAATCTCGTTGAGTGGGCCCGACCCCATTTAGGAGAGAGGAGACGGTTTTACCGGTTAATAGACCCTCGTCTAGAAGGGCATTTCTCGGTAAAAGGAGCCCAAAAAGCCGCACAACTCGCGGCCCGTTGCCTTAGCCGTGACCCGAAAGCGAGGCCTCTGATGAGCGAAGTCGTCGAATATCTTAAGCCGTTGCCGGCCCTAAAAGACATGGCAGGGTCGTCGTATTACCTGCAGACGGTTCAGTCAGAACGGGTCGGGTCTAGCCCTGACAGTCGGAACGGGACCCGACCCGCTCCGACCCGTGCAGCGTCGTTTTCAAGAAACGGGCCACCACATGCACGAACCGTCTCGGTACCACATGGTTCTTCACCCTATCATCATCATCAATTTCTTCAAGACTCACCAAAGGTGAATGGGAAGCAATAACCCTAAATATGCATTTGCCAAATTATTTGATGATGTGGCAAATTGTGAATTTTAGGAGGTTGTAATTTTATGAGATGATTAAATTTGTATTATATAATGTTATGAGTTTGATAAATTGATCACATTTGTTGAAAAAAATGTGATGACTTTCTCTTTTCCACATATATATAATATTTATGTGTTGAAAAGGGAAAGGAAACTTATGTATGTAATGTAGATTATGTTTATTTACACATAATTATTGACTACTTGTATTATATCTATCACTAATATATGAACACAATTGATTTGTTGCTTATATATATATTTTTTTATGTGGAGACTTGGGTTCAGGAAAACCAAAAAAATATTCAAAATTGGTAAAATATTTTGTAACCATTCTAATTTCAAAGAGTCTGGTATGTTTAATGTGCATAAAAGTATTTGACTTATAAAAAAGTAATTTCAATTACCAAAATACCCGTTGGTCTATATATCTAATTTCAAAGAATTCTCAAATTATTGAATTTTTTTTCCACTCTTCGGAAAAAAGTTTTTTTTTTTTTTTTTTTTTTTTTTTTTTTTCGAAAAGGTTCATAGAGATTTCACCTAAACTATACTCTTAGCAATTTGATAATTAAATTACGACTATTTGAGACTAAGCTTGATCATAGAATGCTAATGCCTAGACTCGAATCTTAGGTGGTGTTTGTTTAGCTCTTACAGTTCCATTAAGAGGCAACCTCTGAATCTTAAGAGGTGAATTTTGTTTGGCAAAAAAATAGACTGCCTCTTAATGGTTCTTAAACCCTCTGAATGATTAAGTATCGTGGATGTCGCTTAACCATTCAGAGTCCTGATTTCATACTCAACAATTACCAAACCAACATATTTCCTTTTGCACCATATCATAAGAGCCTCTTAATCATTCTGACCACTTAACCATCCAGCACCAAACCATTCAACAACTACCAAACAACCCCTTAGATAGACAGGGTAATCCACCATATCCTCCCTAGTCCTTTTGCCTCCCTAGTCCTTTTGCCAGTATGCAACCAGCCCAGCGATAATTTTGAAAAAGCTTTTAAAAAAATTGGAGCGAAATAAAAATAATTAAAAACCGTAGAAATCTCATTTTTCTCAATTTTCAAAAAAACTATTCTAGATGCCCTTAAACTTGCAAAGCATTCCTAAAATTAGTCGAAGTCACGCACAAATAACAAAATATAAAAGAAAAAACTTGCAAGGAAACAAAAAAGGAAGCACCAAAACATAGCAAAGTTAGCAAGTAAACCTAAAAATATTTTTGGATGGCAAAATCACAAAAGATCATAAGACTTCTTTTTTCCTAACTACCTTATTTCATTCAGCCCATACACAACCATCCATAAAGCTCACAAAACAGACATACTTTTCTTTTTCACCTTTTAAGGCTTAAGAGCAAGGGCTAAACCCACCTTTGCACTCTTTTCAATTGCTCTTGTGTCTACTTCACCTGAGATGGTGAAAAACGATTTCGGTCGCCATTCGTGCTGGAGAAGCGCGCTTGCTATGCCGAAGTTGTTCACCCGACCCTTGACCGTGGTCAATGGGTCCAACGCGTGCTGGGTCCCAATGATCAAGGAGTTTTCGTTGCTCGAGAACCCGTGGGTCAGTTCCGCACCCACAACGGTGTTGGTTAGTGGGCTCACGGTGTGGTAGTAGGAAGCAGTAAGCGTGTCCGCTTTATCGTTCCTGTATCATACAAAAAATTCCTCAACGAGTTACAAAAATGTTGATATGTTCTGTGAACTCTTATGTGATAAGAGAAAACTTGTTAATAAGGTAAGGTTAGGAGTGTAAGCAAGCCAAGCTTCTCGTGAGCTACTCGGGATTGACTCATTAAAAGCTCGATTCGAGCTCGAGTTAAACAAGCCCGAGCTTCATTTTTGGCTCGTTTAATAAACAAGCTTGAATTCAAGCCTTTATGATTAAGCTCGATTAGGCTCGCAAGACTAAACGAGCCTCAATTAATAATATATATATATATATATATATAGGGGAAGGTTCAAACGAGAAGTGTGTCAATTTAAGAGAACATGAGGAGCAATCTCAGCCACTCAACTCGCGGTTAAGGTGGACGTGATCATGGAGGATTGACGTAAATTGATATGTTTCTCGTTTGAACCTCCCTCTCTCTCTGGCACGATTTTAGTGGTCCTCAATTTCACAATGAAAAATGAATTTTTTGAAGGTTAAGATTATTTCCATGATATATGTAGGGGAATATCAAATACAAACCAAGGGATTCTTACAAACCTAATCCTAACCATTAATTTGGTTTATCTCCTAATTTATGCTAAGAATTTATTTGGAAAAGAAACCATCTGATGGGAAGGAATTACTTACAGTGTCACAGATGCAATGAGGTCAGAAGTGGTGAAACTCAGGCCCGCGTTGTACTTGGTGAAATTCCCGGTAGCGGTATCAAAGGAAACGTCGGTCCCAAAGGCAACCGTGCTGTTTCCCGCCACACCAGAGAAGTTGACAATGGGGCTAGCTGTTAAGCCGATGCTGGTGCTGATTCCTGCATTCTCGTGCAAGTATTGAAGTTCAGCCTGTAACCACGTTTTTGTTAAAAACTTAACGTAAATGTCTGCAGCCTAATATAAAATGTCAAAAGGTGTGCAATAAAAGAGTACCTTGCCAGATGTCTGATCGGGAACGACAAAACTGAAGATCGTCTTCAGACCAGGTGCAGGTTCATCGATGGTAATGGTGGTGAAAACCTTCATGGCAGGCCACATTTAGTTAAAACTTTATTAATATGTGGTAAGTCATAAGTGAGTATTTACTTTTTTGTTAAGTGCATTGAATGAGAGATTTTACCTTTTTGGTGGAGGTGGTCGTACAAGAGAAATAAGTATTGTAGGAAAATAGAAGAGCTTAATGAGGAAAACAAACCCCTAAATCGCATAGTGGAGATTTGTTTTAAGTAAGTCCTGATCAAACAGCACTATGCGGCTTATTGAGAAAGACCCTCGGCCCAATCAGTCATGAACAAACACAATAGTAGTGGAGAAGAAGGTTTTCGGACAAGATTTATATTTAATTTACTCCATCCCATGAAAACCAAAACAAATTTCTTTTAAGAATGTTAAGTTCTACATTTCCCTTTTTAGCAGCTACTTAAATAAAAATTACTTATTTGCCTATCGTCGTCATTACAAAGAATCAATGGCATTGATTTAGGTTAATAAGATTCTCCTACAGATTGTTATTATTGAAGGGTACTTTTAAGACATTTAATCAAAGAAACTAATACGTGATGTTCCTACCAATCCGACTAAGATAACAAGACTATCTACAGAGTAGTAGTAACGTACAAAAAACAGTCATTATTTACATAAAATCTGTGGCGCTAACATGGATTTCAGCAATCAATCTATTTGGTATCTTCAAAAAAAGGCCGAAGTTGTGATGCTTTGGGTAGCACACACCAATACTTATACTTCAGTAACAGTTTAGAACCAAGCAAAATTGTAATGGAATCAAATTACAGTTGCACCTATTACCTTAGAGTTTGTGTCCACTTTGATATCAGTTGTGATGTTTTTGTTGATCAATTTGGTGTTCACATCAGCCAAAAACAGCTCACCTTTCTTGGCTCCTGATGAGGTAATTGACTGAAAAAAACAGATAAATTCAAAAGACCAACAAATTAGACATATGAAATATTCAAAATAATACGTCAGTATTCAAAACCACATTTGTCAAAGGCTGCAGCTAACAAGGTATAGAAGCAACAAATTATACTAATACAAGCAGTCAGGCAGAACCTAGAAAGAAAATTAACATGATTTTATACAGATAAAAAGCATAATATCAAGTCAGGACTTGCAACTTTTGTAGTGGTGGCCATGTCCAGTACCGATAAATGATAAATATATATAAGAAGGTAGTGCTGCCCAAAAATACAATCAATTTTATCCTAATAACCATTTTCCTTTTTCTTCAGTAACAAACAAAAAACAATAGATGAAAGCACACAAACATGGGTAGTAGATTATGCATGACCAACTTCACTAAAACTCTACCGCTAGGACTCTCAAGGCATAATGTAATTCAAGTGGAAGTTCACAATATTTATGATCATTATCTATATTCCGCATCTGATATGAGGCAGCTATGCTGTTAATCGCACCGCTATAGCGGTGGTAACACAGTTTTGCGGTGGTGAAATTGCAGTCCCCCAAAAATCAGTGCTAAATGCCGCTATTCGACCGTGATTTCTAGGTGGTATACCGGTGAGAAAACCGCAATTTGCATCTAAGAATCCTGACCTTTGGGCTTATAATTACTGTGCTTGTTCACAAATTTGTTTTTTTCAGGTTTTTAGGCTTATTTTGCAGGCTGAAGTTATTTAGAGTTTTAATTTTAAGCCAAATTAAGTTATGAATCATCAATCCATGTTACAAACGACGTGTTCCAGACTCCGTTCCTCCCGTCCTCTACCTCTTCAATCAACACAAATGGAGTTACAAATTCCACAATCGACATATATTTATCATATATATATATATACATATATAATTCTAATTGTTATATGAACTGCTATACCACCGCTTTAGCATCGCAATAACCACTATTTCAAACCGCGATTTCGTATTTCGACCACTGTAACAACATAGCGTGAGGCAGTGTATACTCAAAACCAAACTTGCTTCTAAAACATGCCACTAGCCTCTAAATCATGAGCTACCTAACCAATTAAAACTCAAACAATACAACTAGCCTAGCAGTAACAAATATCTATTAAGAAGAAGGAACAGAGTACAAGAAAGTTCACTGGAAAACTTGTGATCTTATTCAATAAAGCAAGTAGGCTTTTATAGAGAAGCCTTACAGATGAAAGTAAACAGAAAAAGCTAAAAGAGAGCTAAAAGATAAGGCTAACAACTAAGAAGCTAACCCCTATTCAAAAGGTAAGTTCCTAAAGAAAAGGGCTTTATTCAACAAACTAGTAAATTGAAAAGACTCCAGATAAATTGTACCGTTGGACAATACCCATTACTCCAACAATCCCTCCCTTAAACTATATGCAGAAAGCATTTAGTTTACTTTTGAAGCTTCAACCATTCCCAAAAGGCTACGAAATTTCAGAAATTGTTCCAACTTGAGGGGCTTTGTCATTATATCTGCAACCTGCTCTTGAGAACTGCAATAGCTCAACTCCACAACTCCATCTTTTACCAAGTCCCTCAGAAAATGAAACCGTGTATCTATGTGCTTACTCCGACCATGAAGGACAGCATTTTTTGAAAGCTTTATTGTGGAGCTGTTATCACAATGGATTACAGTGCCGTTCTCTTCTTTGCTACCAAGCTTCTCCAATATCCTTCTCAACCAAATACACTGGCAAGCACATACCGCTGCTGCTACGTACTCTGCCTCAGTAGTAGAGAGTGTTACGATGGGTTGTTTTTTTTGAAGACCAAGAGACTGCTGCAGAACCAAACAAGAAAACAAACCCAGAGGTGCTCTTACGGTCATCCAGATCACCAGCGAAATCGCTATCAGTATACGCCAGAAGCTTCGTATTGCTTCTTTTGTAAAAAATTCCCAGATCAGTTGTTCCTCTTAGATACCGTAGTATCCTTTTCCCAGCACGCCAGTGAGATTCGGTTGGACAAGCCATGTATCTACTTATTAGACTTACACCATACATTAAGTCGGGCCTTGTTGCAGTCAGGTACATTAAGCTGCCAACCAACTTCTTGAACAAAGTTGCATCGACTTTGGTTCCTTCTTCATCCTTCGATAACTTTGACCCCGGGACTATAGGATTCAACACTGGATTGCTGTTACCCATTTCAAACCTTGCCAAAACTTCATTGGCATATCTTCTTTGACATACAAAAATTCCACCAGGGCTTTGCACTACCTCAATCCCCAAAAAATACCTCATTTTCCCCAAGTCAGACATGTCAAATTCCAACTTCATTGAACTTTTAAATTCATCACACATGCTCTCATCATTCCCAGTGTATATCAAGTCATCAACATAAATGCTTACTATTAAAAACTTACCTCCTTCCTTTGACTTTGTAAACAACGTGTGTTCACAGGAGCACCTTACAAAGCCTTCTCGAACGAAATACGCTTCGATCTTGCTGTACCACGCTCTAGGGGCCTGTTTAAGGCCATACAATGCCTTCTTCAGCTTATAAACTTTGTCTTCTTCACCTTTCTTCTCATAACCCAATGGTTGTTGTACAAAGACCTCTTCCTCGAGTTCCCCATGGAGAAACGCACTCTTCACATCGAGCTGAAAAACAGTCCAGCCATATTGGGCAGCAAGTGCAAGTATTAAGCGGATGGTGTCGAGTCTCGCAACCGGAGCAAATACTTCAGTATAATCGATCCCATACTGCTGCACGTACCCCTTCGCCACTAGCCTCGCCTTATACTTTTCTATCTCTCCATTCTCGTTAAGTTTGGTTTTAAAAAGCCACTTAACTTGAATTGCTTTTACTCCATTTGGAAGTACAGTCAACTCCCATGTCTTGTTCTTTTCAATAGACTCGATCTCTGCCGTCATCGCATCCCTCCATTTTCTACTCTTGACAGCTTCTTGAAATGTAAGTGGGTCGTCTTCGATAAGCATCATCAACGCATTGAGTCCATCTTCATCCGAGAGACCTTCACCAGTTTCATAGTCGTCCATCCACGCCGGTGTTCTTCTTACCCTCCCTGCATTTGGACTTGGTGAGTTGCTTCCATCTGACCCGCTCGGAAATGATTCACCTTCACTTGAGCTCACATTCGGAGTTAGTGAATTGTTTGGTGAATCATTTGAAGATGACGTGATTTCATTGGAGTTCGTTGCAATACCGTCATTGCCATCATCATCGTTCCATTCCAAGACATCTGACCTGCACTTTCCTTCGTCTTGTCCCCAATCCCAGCTTTTATCTTCTTCAAATTTTGCATCCCTGCTGATAATGATTTTCTTGGAAACAGGTTCATATAACCTATAGGCCTTTGATTCCTCACTTACTCCCAATAAAACACACTTTTGGCTCTTGTCATCTAGCTTCCTGCGTTTCTGATCCGGAACATGTGCATGGGCTACACACCCAAACACACGAAAATAATCAACCTTTGGTTTCTCGCCGCTCCATGCCTCTTCTGGAGTTTTATTTTGCACAGCGACAGTAGGACATCTATTGAGAACATGCACACTCCATTTTACTGCTTCAGGCCAAAACTCCTTTGGAACACACTTTTCAGCCAACATTGAACGCACCATGTTCATTATCGTCCTATTTTTCCTCTCAGCTACTCCGTTTTGCTGAGGGGTATAGGCTGTAGTCAATTGTCGACCTATGCCTTGAACCTTGCAATACTCTGCAAACTCATTAGATGTGAACTCTCCTCCCCTATCTGTTCTCAAACAAGTAATATGTGCACCCGCTTCCTTTTCAACGCAAGCTTTAAAGATTTTAAACATGGCAAAGGCCTCCGATTTTTCATGCAAGAAATAAACCCATGTTTTACGAGTGAAGTCGTCGATAAAGCTTAACATGTACCTTTTGCTACTGTTTGATGCCGGTTGGATAGGCCCACATATATCTGAGTGCAGAAGTTGTAGCTTGCTTGATGCTCTCCATAGACTCTTCTTGGGAATATGCTCTCTATGTTGCTTTCCACTTAAGCAATCAGTGCACAACTTCTTTGGAACTTTGAGTGTAGGCAGCCCATATACCATCTTCAAATAAGCAAGTGTCCTCAATCCTTTATAGCTTAGATGACCAAAGCGACAGTGCCAAAGATGAGATTCATCTTCAGATACTGTTTGAAAACAGGAGGAAGTCTTTGGTGACATGGTAGCCAACAAAGAAAACATCCTATTTCCGCTCATAGTAGTCTCCATGATTACTCCCCTCTGAGGATGATATACTTTGCACTTTCCATGTTGAATTAGGACAGCTAAACCCCTTTCTTGCAACTGTCCCACGCTTAATAGATTATTTTTAAGCTCGGGAATATAGAAGACATCAGAGATTACCTGAGCGAGCCCATTTACTTCAAGACGAACCGTGCCTTTTCCCACCACAGCCAATCTGGTGTCGTTGCCAAGCTTGACACTTTGCTGGAAGTTTTCATCCATCTCCAAGAACCATTCCTTGTTTCCAGTCATGTGATTGCTGCAACCAGAGTCAAAGTACCATGCCTCTTCCTTTTTACCATGTTTAAGATCAACATACGCCATAAGTAATAATTGCTCTTCTCCATCTTCTTCTGCTTCGGCATAGTTGACCTTTTTTTCCCAGTCTGGACACTCATATTGGAAGTGTCCTAACTTTCCACATTTGTAGCACTCAGAAATAGCTTTGTTTAAGGGTTGTCTGCCCCTTCCTCTACCACGACCTCCTCTAAAATTGCCCCTGCCTCTTCCTCTGCCTGCTCTATCTTCATACGACACCTTCAAAACCTGCTCTTCTTCTCCATGGCCTCTCATCCTTTGCTCATGAACAAGAAGACTACTTTGCAACTCATCAATCGTCATCGTATCTAGATCGTTGGATTCCTCAATCGAGCATACTACATAATCAAATTTTGAGACCATAGATCTCAAAATCTTTTCAGTAATAGTTGTTTCACTCATATCCTTGCCATGAGCCTTCATTTTATTGGCTATAGCAAGAGTACGAGAGAAATAAGCATTCACAGTTTCTCCTTCTTTCATGTGAAGGACCTCTGAAACTTCTGCTTCATTGAGTCCCATATCTGTTTGGATGTTTCCCTCTTGAGAATCGTCTCAAGAACGTCACGATCTATTGCTTGGAAAAGATAGTTCTTAACCTTCAAGTCTTTCAGCTTTTGCTCCTCAATCAACCTACGTTGTGCATCTGTAGGCGCTGGCACCGTCAAGATCCCGTTTTCAACAAGACCCCAATATTCCTTTGACCGCAGAAAGTTCTCCATCAGCATCGCCCAGTGATCATAATGGCCATCAAACTTAGGAATAGCAGCTTGTACGAAATCTCTGTTATTGCTACTTCCTTCTGCCATTTTACTTCTTCAATCTGAAAGAGAGCTGCGGCTTCTTTCCTTTCGCACTCACGTTTCTCAGCACTCGGTGTTTCCTCACACACTCAGTGTTCCAGGTTCTTGTGGCTCTGATACCAATTATTAAGAAGAAGGAACAGAGTACAAGAAAGTTCACTGGAAAACTTGTGATCTTATTCAATAAAGCAAGTAGGCTTTTATAGAGAAGCCTTACAGATGAAAGTAAACAGAAAAAGCTAAAAGAGAGCTAAAAGATAAGGCTAACAACTAAGAAGCTAACCCCTATTCAAAAGGTAAGTTCCTAAAGAAAAGGGCTTTATTCAACAAACTAGTAAATTGAAAAGACTCCAGATAAATTGTACCGTTGGACAATACCCATTACTCCAACAATATCATCAAAATCGTAAACAATAACCTAGCCCTAGCTTTAATCTCAAATCAAACTCGAATAAACACCACCTGCATAGCGAAACACACACACACACACACACACACACACATATATATATATATATAGAGAGAGAGAGAGAGACTGACAACTCCATTGACGGTGTAAGTCGTGAGAGTAAACTTATGATCACTCTGGTAATCCCTGTACAGAAGATCTGTAAAAAAAACAACCAAAAAACTATCATTACATCAAAATTCAACCATTTTAACACAATTTCTTCATAAAAACAACATCGATTGAAGCAAAAACATAATCAAAAACGAAGCAAAAGCAAAATCTATCATCCGTTTACACTATCAATATCCTTTTGTTCTCGAAACAATCAAACACAACAATATCAATCGATTTAGAACTCAAATCAGAAACCGAAACCGTAACAAGTAAATAATCGATAAAATCAAAAACAAAACCGTTGATTTTGCGTTACCTCTGGCTTTTTTGCCGATATCAGGATAGAGACCTGGACCTTTCGCCATTTCTGTTCTTCGTGCTCGAGAAATGTGTGTGTGTGTGTGTGTGTGTTTTGTGTGTGTGTGAGAGAGAGAGAGAGAGAGAGAGAGAGAGAGAGAGAGAGAGAGAGAGAGAGAGATTCGTACAAGGACAGCGTGCTGCTGAACTGAATCGGTGCAGATGGAAATATTTCAAATTGAGGACCTGTAATTTGTATAAATTGCAATAATTACCCCTGAACTTTGTAACATCTAGTAACTACCACAATTTTTTTTAATAGTCAATATCCCATAATATTTATTTGTTCATGAATATTTTGTTACTTGTGCAAAATCTGATATTAAATATATAAATAATGGTTTTAAGGGTTAAGTTCTGGTGAGACCGGTTAGACCAACATATTTTACTTGAAACTTCACATTAAAACAATTGTGAAGGTAAAAAAAATTGAACATTCATCGTTAAAACATACTAAAAAACACTATTAAAAAAAAGTTAAAAAACAAAACCTTCACAGCATTTTTTAGCTTGTTTTCGATATTTTTTTTGCATCGAAAGTGATTTTTTAGGTCTGCGTATTCGAGTTTTATGTACATTTACGGTGTTTTTTTGTGAAGTTTCATACGTTAGGTATTGGTCTCACGCGGTATCACGGTAACAGCTTAGTCTCACCTGATCCTAAGTCATGGTTTTAATTAATCATTCTTTTGTATATAGACATGGTTTTTTACATTAATAAAACTGCTATGATAGTCGATTATTAGTGATTATTAGTTCCCGATGAGTGAGATTATATGAGAGAGCAAAATCCTAATTCAATCTCTCTCTCTCTCTATATATATATATATATATACACACAGTGTGTGTATCGATGTAAATGAGCAGAAGCTCAAGTTTAAGATCGTTTTGAGCTTATGTATCAAGCTCGAGCTTGACTCGTCAACAATTTAAGAAGCTCGGGCTCGGCTCGTTTGTTAGAAGAGCCTAAGCTTAGCTCGAGCTCGACTCATTTTACATGTAATATATTTTTATTTATAGTAGTTATTATTTAACATATATATTAATGAGACTTTTTTAGGCTCCAAAACCCAATCAAACTTAATCATAAAGACTCGAGCTCGAGCTCGTTTATTAAACGAGCATAAAATGAAGCTTTTTTATTAACAAGTCGATCTTGAGAGCTTACAAGCAACTCGGGCTCGCTTACACCCCTATGTGTGTGTATAGGCAAATAATCATGTAAGAAGTTACGTTAATGAAGAGAAGTGTGAGAAGTGAATCTTAACCCTTAATTTTATTTCTTTTGATACCATGCTTTCTTATGAAATGCGCTTTAGAAAAAATTATTTTGGTGCATCCATGTGTAGCCAACGGTTATAACACTTCTCACGCTATTCTCAACTTCTAATTAGAATCCAACTCTATGTGTATAGGTGTGTGTATGTGTGCGTGTGTGTGTGACTGATATTTCACATGTATCCTCATATTTGGTAACTTTTAAATTTTGACTTTCTAAAAGGTTGGGTTTTAATGGTAACTCATGTACCACTCGACCAATGATTTGTGGTGCTATAATCCCTTGTTGGTGGTGAGCACCATACCTTAAATGCATGTGGTCATCGTTAAAAATACATCCACCGCATTTGTTAACCGTTGTGTTAACTTAATGAAAGCAACAACTATATCGTTTGCATATGCATTATCAACAGTAATAGTAAAAACGTTCTCAATTTGTCACGCAAACAATCAAACTTCAATAATCTTACCAACTCTCTCACCCTTATGATTTGCAATCCAGAAGGCATTTATAATTATTCAATGTAAATGCCATTTAATATCAATGTAATGTGCAATGAGACACAGAAAAGCCATTGTGCGGAAGATGTATAACAATTAGTTGCTAAAGACATTATTTATTTAACCTTTGTTAACTCTTTCTTCTTCTTAATCCCTAAATATCTATAGCCATAGTCACTCTACTAGGAGAATTAAAGCTAGGTTGCAAGTCTTTAACAAGTTATCTAAATCCTTCACCATTTACAACACTAACAGGGTGTTCATCCTTGAGCACAAACCTAGCCACGACTTTTCGACATTACTCTTTATAAATGACACATCATTATCATGCGTTAGGTTCGCGTGAGATCAAAATGTTTTCGTGAAACCGGTAAGACCATGTTTTTACACTTGAAACTTTATAGCAAAACATTGTGAACGTAAAAAAATACTAACCTTTACAACAAAATAAGTATGAACGTTGTTTTCACAGTATTTTGTTATGAAGTTTCAAGTATAAAAATTTGGTCTCATAAAAACATCAGATGTTCTATTTGAATACTTCTTAAAATAATTTCTTAAGTGGCTCCACATAGACCTCGTAGTCTCGTACCAATCCTTTTCTTAGACGTGCTTGATTCATCTTTGTATTCCTTTTTTTAGAGAATTATGAGTATTTTTTTATTACTACTATATAGGAAATACGAAATAAAAAAATAGGAAATAGGATAAAAAAGTAGAAAGATACGAACTTTGTTATAAAACAAGAATGTTGTGCAATGAAAACAAAACTTTGTGGTCCAAGTTCTAACTTCAAGATTGAAATAGGATACAAATAGCATCCAGTTTGAAAAAGGATTAATAAAAAGGTTATGCAATTAAAAGGTTCACTTGAGAGAATTTTTTGGTTTTCATATGCATCATTTAGAAATTCTGAGAAAGATACGATACTACGTTAGCACCCTCCAAAACGATACGGTTGCACTTTCAGTAAACTAATTTTTTTACCTTCATCGGAGAGAAATAATACAGTGGCACGTGCCACCGTGACCACCACATAAGCTCCGTCCATGATTTAAGTAAAGAATAAAAATGATATACAAAAGAATTTAAATACCCCTTATCTTAATGAAAGTCGAGATATCAATCAGATTTAGTAATCAAGAACCATTTTCAAAACAAAATATAAATCGTCGATATTGAAGTTCAATGATCATTTTTTGAAATTCATGTAAACCACAAGGACTAAAACTATAATTTACTTCAAAAAAAAAAAAAAAAAACTAAACTATGGCAGTTAAGTTAAGTACCATCTAGTCCTCCACCCCCATATGAAAACCATGTTTTTTTGATCTTCCTATTTGGTCCACTTTCACTTTCTGGTTTCTAAAATGGCAGATTGGACTCCTGCATTCTTCAAGATCCTTCTCAAACCATATGCTCCTCATTTGGTACTAATCTTCTCCTTCTTTCTTTTTCATGTTTTTTCCATTTTTTCTATCTCTAATTTCATTTCATGAAATCATTCATTTTTTGCAGCCATTGCCACCTGCATTTGTGAGCAAGTACTTGAAGAACAAGATCCCGGAAAACGCGACACTGGTATCCGTGACCGGAGGGCATTCGTGGAAAGTGAAGATCGAAAAAATCGGTGGAAGTTACTTTTTTACCCATGGATGGAACAATGTTGTTCAAGATGCACATTTGGAGTTTGGGTATTTTCTTGTCTTCAAGATGGTTCATGAATCTACATTCATAGTTTCCATCTTTTCTCCAAGTGGGTGTGAAGAGTATCTACCCTCTTCAATGATCAAGATTGAATATAATGATGATGGTGATCATGGTGATGTCCATGTTCATGGAGATGCTCATGGTGATGATGATAAAGTTTATGAAGGTAGTAGTCATGAAGAAGAAAGAGATGATGATGATGATGATGATGATGATGATGATGATGAAGGAGATGATGAAGAAGAAGATGATGATGATAGTGATGATGATGATGATGATAGTGATGATGATGATTATGATGATAGTGATGATGATGATTATGATGGTGATGATGATGATGGTGAAGAAGAGGAAGAAGAAGAAGAAGATGGTAATGATCCTTTCTTTAAAGTAACTATCTCCAAAACCCACAAACATTACATGGTAAGATTTATGAAGAGTTTTATATATGATTTATCTTACTCTTAGTTTGTTGGATTTTGCTTTCTAAGAAGGATTGAGTTTGGCAAAAATAAGCTAACTTTCTTTTAGATCGAGCTAACTTATTAAAACGTTACTTGGAGTATCGTTTTAGAAATTTACGTAGTTTTTTCCAATTATATTTTTCTAATTAACTTATTAAAATGGTCATTTTAGATACTCATAAGCTAGTTTTTGTCAAACCTAATTTATTCATAAACTAGTTTTTCAACTACTAGCTACCTTGTCGGTCAATAGTCAACAACTAGTTTATCAGCTAGTTTGCCGAAGATAGCCTAAAACTGTTTTTGCACACATTTGTTGGTTATACCAGCGGCTTAAACCGGAGTTTATGGAGTCGGCGGGAATTGGTGATCGGAAACGCATAACAATGAAGAATCTCGACGGCCGAAAAGAGTGGCAATTAGGGTTGCGGTTGGAGAAATACGGCCGGGGGTATGGGCACCTTTTGTCGCTAGGGTGGCGCGAATTCTATCGAAGCAACATGCTTTCAGAAGGAGATGAATGTGTATTTAAGTACGTAAAAAATGAAGGCAAGTTATGGCTCGCAAAACTCTCCCGGAAAAACCCACCGGCAAAAATTCCGGCGAGTGAAGTGGTCGAGAAAAAGAGAGGGCGGCCGCCGGCGAAGATTCCGGCGACGGAAGTGGTGAAGAGGAAGAAAGGACCGTTGTATGAAGACCGTGGTCCGAAAATTGCAGTTGTTTATTTTTAAAACTTTTAATCTTGGTTTAATTTATATTTGAATTAAATTGGGAAATTGTATGTGAATCTTATATTTAGATCTATATATATTAAATCAAATGTTGGATGCTCGTTGGGAATTGGGATGTGATACATCGAGATAGAATGTATTGAGATTAAAAGAGATAAAAAGGGCTAAGATTCACTTTTCACGCTTATAATCGTTAACTCATCTTCTCATATAACATATACAGATTGAGTGTTTCTTGAAGGACATGTTATGATTTTATGACCTTCTTCTCGACACAGCCGACAACTGTATGCCTTTTTTCTTTAGTTTGCAGCGACTTTGTTTCTCGTCGAAGTTTCCGTGGCGGAGGAGGTGCAGATGGCGGTCGGAGCGTTTGCTCGTTGGCGGACGTCCTGCGGTTATGTCTGGGTTTTCCGCAAATACGGCAGCAGGCCGGGCTGTTTGAAAATTTTATGTTTCAATTCAATCGGTTATGACCCTTTTCACCACAGAGTTTACATCTAAACTTGCGATTGGCTGAAGTTTGATCGATTTCCGAGCACTAGTGTCGTATGTTCCCTTGCCGACTGCAGTTTTTGCAGTAAAAATTCACTCCTACACGAAAAGAGTTGTGCGTACGAGTGTCCAAAATTTGTAGTGTACATGAGCCGAGCCGAGCTCGAGCCCGACTAAGCTCGGGCTCAGCTCCCTAAATGTGTGGAAGATGTCCAACAATTAGTTGCTAAAGACCCTTTTATCCCCCTTTCTTCAACTTGATTATCAATGTATTTTATATAGCCATATAGGAAACAATAAATCAAAAATAGGATGTAGGATAAGAAAAGGTACAAAGATACAACCAATGGTATAAAAGAAGAATTTTGTACAATGAAAACAGAACCTTGTGGTCCAAGTTCCAACTTCATGTTTGAAATAGGATAAAAATGAGCAATTATCTAAAGTAGTTATATTGGAATTTTCACTTTTTAATCAGTAAAAAACTCTTTTTTATATTGACAAAATTGTTTGTATGATAATAAATAAGTTATTTAATTGTTACACTGAATAAACAATCTAAAAGATTATTTATTAAACAGTTATTTTGGTAAGCACTTACCCATTCAATTACTTTACTGTGGAAACATAAATTTGACTAAAAAACTTACCTGGTAAAAGGACAGGTGATGATCGGAAAGTCTTACCGGATAAATTATTGCAAACGGCACAATAGACTACAATTTACTCGATAAAGTAGGTTGTATTGTCGAGTCTTACCGCTAAGCTAGCGTATATTGAGTAAGTGTTTGGGTAGTCTGTGTTTTCTTATTGTGCTAATAAACAATCTGAATGATATAAATGATTACTTTACTTCTGGTCTATATTGGACATTTTTTATAAATAGGTTGAATGGTTGATTTTGAGTTATAAAAAATATTGATATATGTATTTCTTCTATATTGTTAAAACAACTTAATAATCATGACAGGAATTCAATAACAGTAGCAATAATTTATGCATGTTTTTTTTTTTTTTTTTTTTGGGTTTAACAGAATGCAAAATTGTTGGACAAGGTGTTGAAGGAGTGCAAGGATGAAAATATTGGAGAAGAGAGGGTATTAATGGAAAGTTAAAAGGTTGAGAGTAGTATGAGTTATCAACTAAAGCAATTAGGGGGCGTTTGGTTTATTTCAGGGAATCGGAATGGAAATGAAAATGGGAATGCAGGAGAATGGGAATAGGAATGAGCATTGCATTGATGCTGTTTGGTTAAACCAATATAATCAATGAAAAATTATTTCATATTAAAAAAATATATTTTTCCAACTTGAAAATACAAAAGATCTTTCATTCAACATCCATTGATGGAGCAATGCATGGAAAAAAGAACCAAGTAGAAATAAAAGTTTCATTCCCCCCAATTTGGTCAGGAATGGAAATTAATGGATCTGCAGGAATGATTCCATTATATAATATCAAACCAAACAGCAGTTTTCATTATCATTCTCATTCCTGACCCCTCAATACCCCCAACCAAACGCCCCCTTAAATGACACATCATTATTCCGACCATTTTTAACTCTTCCTTCAACTTAATCTCCTAGCCACAATTTTTCGATATTACTTTTTATTAAATGACACATCATTATTACGGGTTAGGTTCATATTAGACGAACATGTTTTCGTGAGATCGATAAGATCATATTTTTACACTTGAAACTTTACAATAAAATACTGTAAAGGTAAAAAATCCGAACAATAAAACCACAGTAAAGGTTATATTTAGAGTCTTTTAGGCTATGCGTAGTGCGGGGAACAGGTTGGGGGGAACCAACCCGACAGGTTCGGGGGTTGGGCGGGTTGGGGGTACGCGAGGGGGGCGGGCTGGAAGGGTTGGCGCGGGTTGGCCACACTGCTTTGGTTGTGTGTGTTGTGTGAGAGAGAGTTGGGGTACTAATTAGAGAGGGTTCCAAAAGATTAATGAGAAGGTTAAAAAAAAGCTGATGTAAAGCTAATATGATAGTTAACTTAGCATCTCAAGTATAAAAACTTGGTAAGTTGGTATTAAAGTTCTAAGGGAAATAATCATTAATGGTAGAAAACTTGAACAACATAGACCACTCCTCTCCTTACACGTGGTTGATTCATCATTGTACGTAGTCTATTTTTTGGAGATTTAGTAGTAGTAGTGTAGTGCTCTCCCCAATAATACCATATAAAAAACAAGAAATTGAAATCAAATAGGATAGAAAAAGTACAAAGTTCCCAAACCTATGTAATAAAAGAACAATTTTATGCAACTTAGAGTCCAAGTTCCAACTTCAAGTTTGAAAAGGAATTACTAAAAAAGCTATGCAATGAAATAAGACAAAATCATCTAATTGATACAGAAAAAACAAAATTATATGGTTTAATTAACCAAAAAAAACATTACATCAAGTGTATCTTAATAAGAGCAAATTAAAAAAAAACAATATTCTTTTTTGATTAAGATGTTAAAAAGGAAGAAGATTGAATTTTCTCTTATTGTCTATGAATAAAGCAAATTAAGGGTTGCCTGTTTGATGTTGATAAAGTTGTTTATTGATAAGGGAAGGGTAGTTGGGAATCAATGGAAAATTAAAGGTGTGTTTGGTTGTAAAAAATTGTTTTTATTTTTTCTAATGAAATATAAAAGAATTAGAATAACCAGTTTGATTGACAAGAATTCTATTCAAGCGTTTGAATTTACTTACGGATTGGAATTGAATTCCATACGTTACACCATCCATTGATTTAGTCATCCCATCGTATGAAAGAATGCAATTTCATTCAAGCCTGTTATTTTTTTCTCCAAAATAAATAATCACATTTTTTCTACTTGATTTACCTATGCCTATAAACCTCCATCTGATTCTAAACCACCACCGACTATCACCAAAGCAAAATTTGGCAGATAGAACAGGAAAAAAAAACTATCTTTAATACGACTAATTAAAACAAAGTTGGATAGAACAAACCACAAGGTTTGTGGCGTAACGGTAAGGCCTGTAGGGGATGTGGATAGTATCTTATTCACCCCAAGTTCGAATCCTTTCATGCGTATCTTGTGGCTAAGCTTAATCTTAGACGGCCGAATTTTCAATTCCAAATTACCAATTATGTAATCTAGGCGAAACCTAAATGAACCTTATAAAAAAATGTTGGATAAAACAGAAAAACCATAAAAGAACAAGATTACTCTAAATATTTCTTTTATCATATATATAATCTTTATAACATGCATTTAACTAACACATTTAAGTGATCTCACTAACAAAAATAAGAGTATATGTACTACATAAAATCATACATTTTTAATTTATTTAGATATAAAATAATTAAAAACCCATTTACAAACCATTTAAAAAAAAGTAAATAGTAAACCAGTAGTTCAAATAACCCACTACCCCCATATCCAAAGTTCCAAAACCCTCTTTTTTCCATCTTCCATTTTGCTTCTACTTTCAAGTTTAATTTCATAACAATGGCAGATTCTTGGACTCCTGCTTTCTTCAAGATTTTGCTCAACCCATCTTCTCCTCACATGGTATTAAATATTAATCATCATCATCATCATCTTCTTCTTCTTCTTCTTCTTCTTCTTTCTCCATTTTATATCTATAACTTTTCGGTTGATGAAATCATTTGATTTTTGCAGCGGTTGCTGGATGCTTTTGTGAGCAAACACTTGAAGAACACGATCCCGAATAACCTAACGCTCGAAGCCGCCGCGACGGGAGGGTATTCGTGGAAAGTGAAGATCGAAAAGATCGACGAAAGCTACTGTTTCACGGACGGATGGAACAGTGTCGTTCGAGACGCACGCTTGGATTTCGGGCATTTTCTCGAACGAACACTGTTCCATCCAAGAATACCCTCCCGCCGAAATCCAAGCGTGCGTCTCGGACGACACTGTTCCATCCGTCCGTGAAACAGTAGCTTTCGCCGATCTTTTCGATCTTCACTTTCCAAGAATACCCTCCCGTCGCGGCGGCTTCGAGCGTCAGGTTATTCGGGATCGTGTTCTTCAAGTGTTTAAGAGGAAGAGAGGTCGGCCACCGATGAAATCTCCGGTGACCGAAGAAGTCAAGAGGGCGGCCGCCGGCGAAGATTCCGGCGAAAAGGAAGAGAGGACGGCCGTTTAAAGACCCTTGTGGTCTATCTTAAGTATTAGAGTAAATTATGGATTTGGTCCCCGTGGTTTGGGGGTTTTTATGGATTTGGTCCCTAAACTTTATTAATTATGGATTTGGTCCCTGTGGTATGCATTTTTTATTGAATTTGGTCCCTAGCATTAACATCCTTTTACTTGATCTGTTAAAGTTAGGGGTATAAAGGTCATTTTCTATTTTTCTTTACTTTAATATTTTTCTTTAATTGTTATTTAATTTATTTTGTATTTAATAAATATATAATACACATATATATACATACAAATACTACATCATCTTCCCCAAGCAGGCAACCGCCATGCCATGCCATCACCATCGCCACCCCCTTCTCCGGCGTAAACACACACCACACCCTTCTCCGGCACACACACACACACAACCCACCACCACCCATCTCCGGTAGTGAGATTGTAAAACCACCTAACCTCACCGTCGTTCTTTCTCCGACGACCCACCACCATCAACAGTCCCACCCACCCGGTGACCCATCGTTCATCACTGCAACATTCCATCTTTGCTTCACCGTGAATCAATCGCCGGCCGGCGTGATATTTTCCGGCATAGGTACGCAAGTGGTGGTGGCGCGGTGGACCAGTGGAGGTGGCGTTGGTGTACAACTACTTTGGATGTGAGGTGGGGAGGTCACGGTGCCGGTGGTGATGGGTTTCAGGCGGGGAGGTCAGTTGGTGGTGGGTTTCAGGCGGGCAGCTCACGGGAGAGGTGGGTTTCAGGTGGGGAGGTCAGGTGGTGGTGGGTTTCAGGCGGGAAGCTTACGGTGGTGGTGGTGGATTTCAAGTAAGAGCTCACGGTGGTGGTGATGATGGGTTCACAGTAGTGGTGGTGATTTCAGGTGGAAGCACTTTGCCTTAATGGTGAAGAAGATGTATAACCAGGAGATTATACACATATCTATATACATATACACATATAAAAGGAAAAACAAAAAAGATAAAGGACATGTGTCACATGTTAATTGATGTGTTAAAAGTAGAAAATGACAAAAAGTTGAAAGGACAATAATGCCCTCTTATTTAACTTAGCTAATAGACAGAAGTTAGAGCAAGGGACCAAATCCAATAGAAAATACATACCACAGGGACCAAATCCATAATTAATGAAGCTTGGGGACCAAATCCATAAAAACCCCCAAACCACGGGGACCAAATCCGTAATTTACTCTAAGTATTATTTTATTTAACATTAATACCATGCTTTTAAATTAAAAAAAATATTTAAAAGTGTTTAACACTATGTTTAGGTGTTTATTGTCTATTATTAAAGCCAATGCGGATGATGCCTCTTTCATGCATTTATTTAGTGCATGCAATGTTATAAATTTCAGTTTATTTCTTGTTAAAAGTATTAAGGAGGTATTTGGATGTAGAAAACGTTTTTAGAAAATGGGGTTGAATTTTTTCAGTTTTAAACAATTAGAAAACACATTTAGAATTTTATTTTGAAAAACTATTAAAACCAGTTTTCTAATTTACATAAAACTTAGAAAACATAAAATTTTCATTTTCTTGGAAATTTTAAAAAAACTGAATGAACCAGACATAGTTTTTAAAAACGATAAAGCGAACATGCTTACCGCTTCCTACTACCACAACGTGAGCCCACTAACCAATACCATTGTGGGTGCGGACAGGGGCGGAGCCAGGAATTTGATTGAGGAGGAGCACCGTATTAAAAATAAAAACCAACAATATAAAAATAGCAAAATAATTATGTTATATAGTATCTATACCTTGAAAACAAAAATATCGATACTCATATCTGAATAGCATATCATATGAGTAACAATAGATCGCAGTAGAAGTTGGAGTAAATTAGCAATGTTTACAAGCAATTAAACACCAAATTAGTTAATCCATCTACTTTCCTAGTTTCCTACATCATTTAGTTAACTGAAAAATAGAAATATAATATTAGATCTCCAATATAAGTCAATAATTCATTTAAAAAAGAAGTCAACAATTCTATAAGTCAGAAAATAAAATTGACTTTATGCTCGGATCTTTCATTTGGTTCATCCGTTCTTGTTTTAAAAACTTATTCATTAATATTAGAGATAGAAATACTCCCAACATATTAAACATAATAGCGGAATATCTAATATGGCACAAGAAAAGTAAAATCTTAATTATTAAAACTAATTAATCAAATATTATATTTGTAAAGGAAAAAATAAATGGCAAATTGGTGCCCTAAAACACAGTAAATAAAGCCATTCCAATTTTATATTTGAGCATGGACGGCAATTGCAATTTACATTATAGAGAATCCCTCAAATCAGGTGTTTAATGATTTTACAGTGGGCCCACAAGGTGGTATAGGTACTAGTATGTGAAGTGGGCTAAAAAAAATTGTTAAAAAAATACACATGTGAGGGTGGGCCAGTGCTAATGCTGGGCCAAAGCTCCCTCCGCCCTTGGGTGCGGACTGACCCATGGGTTCTCGAGCAACGAGAACTCCTTCATCATTGGGACCAACACGCGTTGGACCCATTGACCACGGTCAAGGGTCGGGTGAACAACCTTAGTATAGCAAGCGCGTTAGCGCGCTCCTCCAGCACGAATGGCAGCCGAAATCGTTTTTCACCATCTCAAGTGAAGTAGATAACGGTCCAAGTACTAATGTTTTGTAAGCTTAACAAAAAATTAGTCAAAAATTAGGAAAATCATCTCCAATAGTTTTTTTAAAAATTGAGGTTAGAAAACTTAATCCAAATTTGTTTTCATTACATGCTCTATCTAATAACTTCTTAAATGAGTCAACCTAGACCACCTTGTACCTCTCCTCTCCTTACACACACCTGGTTTGATTCATCATTGTAGTCTATTTTTGGAGATTTTGTATTACTTTCCATTAATACTATATATAGAAAACAAGAAATTGATATTAAATAGGATAAAAAGGTACAAAGTTCCTAAACCTATGTAACAAAAGAGCAATTTTATGCAATTTTATGCAATTTAGAGTCCAAGTTCCAACTTCAAGTTTGAAAAGGAATTACTAAAAAAGCTATGCAATGAAATAAGACAAAAAAAATCATCTAATTGAGAACAAAAAAAAAAAAACCATTACTTCAAGTGTATTTCAACAAGAGCTAATAAAAAAAACAATATTCTTTTTTGATTAAGATGTTAAAAATGAAGAAGGTAAACCATGACATGGCATTATGGTGTATGAATATTTAACGGATGTTAATTTTCTTTTCTGGCTTATAAAGCAAATTAAGGGGTTATTCTATTTGTTTTCTATTAAGACATGTGTCGATAAAATTCTCTGTATTCTTAATTCTTTGTATGATAACGAGTAAGTTGTTTAGTTGTTATACTAAATAAACAGTCTAAGATGTCGTTTACTAAACACTTATCTTGGTAAGTGCTTACCCATTCAAACATGACTGAAAATCTTACCCAGTTAGAGGATAGGTAATGATTGAGAGTCTCACCCGGTGAATAATGGAGGCGACTCTTACTCGGTAAACGTTTACCGGGTAAGTAATTGCACATGACACCATTTTAATAGAGTACAATTTACTCGATAAAGTAAGTCATATTGTTGAATCTTACAGCTAAGCGCTTACAGAGTAAGCGTTTGGGTAGTCTATATTTTGTTGTCGTGCTAATAAACAATCTGAATGATATAAATAACTATTTTACCTCTGGTCTATATTAGACATTTTTTTATAAGGCCGAGCGTACCACAAAAATACCAGTATATACTACAAAAATACCAGTATATACTACAAAAAATCATACATTTTTATTTTTTAAATATAAACCAATTAAAAACCCATTTACAAATAACACACTACCCCTATATCCAAAGTTCAAACCCTCTTTTCTCCATCTTCCTTTTTACTTCTAATTTCAGATTTTATAACAATGGCTGATCCTGCTTTCTTCAAGATCTTGCTCAATCCATCAGCTCCTCACCTGGTAATAATCTGCTTCTTCATCATCTTTTTTCTCCATTTTTTTTATCTGTAATTTTAGTTCATGAAATCGTTCGATTTTGCAGCGATTGCCGGATGCTTTTGTGAGCAAACACTTGAAGGACACGATCGCGAATATTAACGCAACGCTCGAAGCCGCAACGGGAGGGTATTCTTGGAAAGTGAAGATCGAAAAAGTCGGCGAAAGCTACTGTTTCACCGACGGATGGAACAGTGTCGTTCGAGACGCACGCTTGGATTTCGGGCATTTTCTCGTGTTTAAGTTGGTTCGTCAATCCGCCTTCAGAGTTTCCGTCTTTTCTCCAAGTGGGTGTGAAGAGTATCTACCATCTCCAATAATCAACATTGAAGATGATGATGGTGATCTCCATGTTCATGGTGATGATGATGATGATGATGATGATGATGATGATGATGATGATGTTTATGAAGTTAGTAGCCATGAAGAAGAAGAAGAAGATGATGGTTTTATGATGACTATATATATCTCCAAAACCTACAAGTATTTCATGGTAAGATTCATGATTCATCAAAATTTTGTTTATTTGTGTAAAATGTTAAAAAAAGGTATTATTAAGTTATTTGTTTTTTTAACATATAAACTTAAATCTTTAACAAAAATTAAAATAAAAAAATAGAGGTAAATATGTAATTTGAAATAATAAACAAATAAACAATAAGGAAATAAGTCACGTTGATTTAACTTTTTAGAAACTCCTTGTTAGCTTTTCCAAGAGGCTATAAGCTATTTTTTTATCTTTTACAATTCAAAAACTGTTTTTTTTTGTTATTAGTTATATTTTGTTGTTTCAAGAGATCCTAAGGAGATAAACACTTTAAATAAAACTGTTTGACAGTGGCTTCCACTGGAGTTTGTGAAGTTGGTCGGAATCGGTGATCGGAAAGCCATTACAGTGAAGAATGCCGACGGCCAAGAGTGGGAGTTAGGGTTGCGGTTGGAGAAATACGGCCGCTTCAGAAGGCACTGTTTTTCGGCGGGGTGGCGCGAATTCCAACGAGAAAATTTGCTTTCAGACGGAGATAAATGTTTATTTAAGTACATCAAAAATGAAGGCAAGCTATGCCTTGTCAAAAAAGTCTCCAAGAAAAAACCGCCGGGCAGAACTCCGATGACCGAAGTGGTTAAGAGGAAGAGAGGCCGGCCACCAACGATGAAAGCTCCGGTGCTTGAAGTCGTGAAGAGGAAGAGAGGACGGCCGTTTAAAAATCGTTACGGTGTTTCTTAAGTATTATTTTTATTTAACATAACACCATGCCTTTTAAATTAAAAAAAATATTAAGGTGTTTGATGCTATATTTAGATGTTTATTACTTCTAGTTGGCTTCTGCTGGTATTAAAGTTATATGGATGATGCCATTTTCATGCATTTATTTAGTTCATGCTTTAATTTCCCCATTAGTTAACCAAAGATGAATATTTAAAATACTTTCTTTTTATCATATAAAATGCAGTTTATTTCTTGCTAAAAGTATTAAATGCATGAATATTGATCTTTGTAAGTACTTTTGTATGTATTTTATCATATTTAAAAAAAATCATTTTTGGTGAACCCTTCTAACTATATATCTTTCTTAAGTGACTCCATATAAAACTTGTACCAATTCTCTTATTACAATAAACATACTCTTTTGCCCCTACTAATTAGAAAGACATCCAATTTTTTTATTTTTATTTTAAAGACTTGTTGGGTTCATCATTGTATTCCATTTTAGGAGATTTAGGCATATTTTTAATTATTACTATATATATATATGAAACAAGATCATAGGAAATAGGATAAAAGATTACAAAGTTACAACCTATGAATGAAAAAGTCTGCAATGAAAACAAAACTTTGTGGTACATGTTTGAAATAAGATAAAAATAGTATCTAGTTTGAAAAAAGGATAAATAGAAGATCTATGCAATAAATGGGATAAAAAACATCTAATTGAGAACGAATAAGAAAAAACCAAAAATATGTGGTTTAACAAAAAAAAAAAGCCATTATATCAAGTGTATTTTCACTAAAGCTAATTAAACAAAAAGCAATTCTTTTTATTCAAATGTTAAAAAACAAAAGATAATTCATTATATGGTGTATAAATATTTAACAAGTGTTACTTTTTTTTTCATATGGTCTATCGTAAAGCAAATTAAGGGGCTTTTTTTTGGCTTTCATTAATACTTGTGTTAATAATGTTGTATTAATAAAGTTGTTATATGATAACAAGTAAGTTTTTCGAATCATTTTACCCTTACTCTGTATTTTATTATACTACTAAATAAACAATTTGAATGATATAAAGGCCTCTATGTTGCCCTCTATATTTAGAGGATCTCCAACAAATTCCATAAAATTTCTCCAAAATGGATAACCAAAGTTTACAATGTTTATAAAACAATATATTTAATTTATCGGATTTCCCATTTTAAATATAACATCATTGCTTATGTTATTAAAAAATATTTTTTTTGATACTGTATATCTAATAAAATACTAGACTCCAGGTCCTTGTGGTTTGCTCATAATTTGGATATCGTTCCTACTTCGAAAAACCCATTTTTTGGTCCTCGTGTTTTGCAATAAGTTTCATGTTGGGTCCCTGAGCCTAACGCCATCCAATATGCTCAGTTAGCTCGAACACGTGCCTCACACGAGAAGGGTAAAATCGTCTTTTTATGTTTTCCCTCTCTTTTAATACCCCTACCCAATGGACATATCCTCGACTTCATCGTTCTTCTTCTGGTTTTCTACCCTTACTCTTCTCGAAGGCCGACAATGGTGTTTGAAACATATTATTCGCCCGACAATGGTGAGACATGTACATACCATTGCCGGGCGAATAATGTGTTTAATAAATTGTTGGACATCTTTCACACAAATGGTTTATATGTGTCTCATCATTGTCGGGCGAATAATATGTTTAAAACACCATTGTTGGCCTTCGAGAAGAGTAAGGGGAGAAAACCAGAAGAAGAACGATGAAGGGGATGAAGGCGAGGATATGTCCGTTGGGTAGGGGTATTAGAAGAGAGGGAAAACATAAAAACACATTTTCGTTTCAACAATTTTCTATACACACATTATCTGTATCCCGCACAACGCATTGCGGGTGGATAACGATTTTGAAGCAATAACTTCTTAATGAGTTTTCTCTCTCCATCTCGATTTTCTTTAATGAGTTTTTATGGTTTATTAGTAAGTCAACTAGTGAATAAATTTGGAGATTAATATTGTTTATACATTAGAAGATATAATGAAAAAATAATTACATTAGTATTGAGTTTTCAGACACGTATGTACATAATTGAAAATGTATTTAAACGGTAATCTTTTTTATCTAATATAAGTTGATTTAAAAAGAAGTTAATTGAATTAAGAAAATTCTTATATTTTTTAAAAATAGACACCCAAAATTTATTTATTTTTGTTGAAAATATGGTAAAAATACATACAATAGAAGCACATATAACATCAATCCATTATTGAACTTAGATGCTAACTCTAACCAATTTTATATATATTGATCACATGATAACAGTAACCATAGTTTCTTTAATTGCTTTTGGCTTTGGGAACCCTACCTTTTCATCATTGCTAATATTTTTCCTCAATCTTTACTTACAAAGATCAATATCCATGCATTTAATACTTTTTAACAAGAACTAAACTGAATTATATATAAATGCATGAACTAAATATAAATGCATCAAAGAGGCATGAGGCATCATCAGTATTGGCTTTAATAGTAGTAGCAGCCAACTAGAAGTAGCTAGGCAATAAACATCTAAAGTTCTAAACATAGTATTAAATACCATAATATTTTTTAGTTCAAAAAGTATGGTATTATGTTAAATAAAAATAATACTTAAGAAATACCGCAACGCTCTTTAAACGGTCGTCCTCTCTTCCTTTTCACCGGGATCTTTGTCGGTGGTCGGCCTCTCTTTCTCTTAACCACTTCAGTCACCGGAGTTTTGGTCGAGGCCACCGGTTTTCTCTGAGAAACTTTTTTTACTAGGCATAACTTACCTTCGTTTTTTATGTACTTAAATAAACATTTATCTCCGTCTAAAAGCAAATTTTTTCGCTGGAATTCACCCCACCCCATCGACAAACAGTGCCTTTTGACTCGGCCGTATCTCTCCAACCGCAACCCTAATTGCCACTCTTGGCCGTCAACATTTTTTACTGTTATGGCTTTTCGATAACCGATTCCGGCCAACTCCACAAACTCCGGTGGAAGTCGCTGAGATAACCAACAAATGTGTGTAAACCAGTTTAATTTAAAGTGTTTATCTCGTTATTATGTTTTGAAACAACAAATAAGCAAAAAAAAGTGTTTGAATTGCCAAAAATATAATGAGCTTACAGCTGGTTGAAAAAACTAATAAGGAGTTTTTAAAAAGTTAAACCATTGTCACTTATCTCCTTATCGCTTATTTGCTTATTGTTAAAAATACACATTTACCCCTTAACTTTTTCTGATATACATTTTTGTTAAAGATTTTATCTTTTTACACAAATAATCAAAAATTTGTTAAATGCTAAAAAAAACAACTTATTTGCTTATCATATTTCTTAAATCATAAATGTTACCATGTAATGTTTGTAGGTTTTGGAGATAGTCATCATAAAGAAAGGATCATCACCACCATCTTCTTTTTGTTCACCATCACCATCATCTTCTTCTTCTTCATCATCATCATCACCACCATGAACACTATCATCATCATCATCATCATCATCATCATCATCATCTTCAATGTTGATTATTGGAGAGGGTAGATATGCTTCACACCCACTTGGAGAAAAGATGGAAACTTTGAAGGTGAATTGAGTAACCAACTTGAAGACTAGAAAATGCCCGAAATCCAAGCGTGCATCTTGAACGACGTTGTTCCATCCGTCCGTGAAACAGTAGCTTTCGCCGATCTTTTCGATCTTCACTTTCCACGAATACCCTCCCATTGCATCTTCGAGCGTTGGGTTATTCGGGATCGTGTTCTTCAAGTGCTTGCTCACAAAAGCATGTGGCAAGCGCTGCAAAAATCAAATGATTTCATGAAATGAAAATAGAGATAAAAAAAATGAAGATGAAGAAGAACATGATTAATATTTAATACCAAGTGAGGAGCTGATGGGTTGAGCAAAATCTTGAAGAAAGCTGGAGTCCAGCAATCAGCCATTTTTATGAAACTTAAAAGTAGAAGCAAAAAAGGAAGATGGAGAAAAAAAGGTTTTCAACTTTTGATATGGGGGTGGGGGGTTATTTGATTTACTAGAGTTATAGACCTTATACCACTCCTTTTCTTAAGTTGTTTGTATTTATAAAATTGTTTGTTTGATAAGGCCATCCGCAGCCAAGGCGGTTTGGAGGCTGTACAGTTGCCTTGCAGGTGGTAACACCACCGTGGTGGACCTGCAAGGGAGCTCAACGGTGACTCCTTGTAGGCGGTAACAAATGCCAAACACACACACACATATATATACATACATAATATATATATATATATTTATTATTTAAATAATACAGATGGTATGACCTGTACGGCTGTGGATGAAATGGTAAGGTAGTGGTAAAACTGATGTGGCGCTGAGGTGGCAGCCTGTGCAGGTGGTATCACCTGCACGGCTGCGGATGGCCTAACAAATAAATTGTTTGGTAGGTAGTTATACCGAAAAAACAATTTAAAAGATTGTTTACTAAACACTTATCTTGATAAGCTTTTACCCATTTAACTACCGCACTGCACGAACATAAACTTGACTGAAAATCTTATCTGATAAGAAGACATGTAATGATCGGAAAGTCTTACCCGGCAAGTGATGAAAACGACTCTTACTCGGTAAGTGTTTATCCGATAAATTATTGCACATAATAGACTACAATTTACTCGATAAAATAAGTCGTATTGTCGAATCTTACCGCTAAGCGCTTACCGAGTAAGCGTTTGGGTAGTCTATATTTTGTTGTTGTGCTAATAAATAATCTTAATGAATGACTGTTTTACTCTAGTCTATATTAGATATTTCTTTTATAAGTTGGTTGAATGGTTGATTTTGAGTTATAAAAAATTGTCGATATAGACATTTCTTCTATATTATAAAAACAACTTAATAATCATAATGACATGAATTCAACAATAAAAACAATAATTTAAGCATTTTTTTTTTGGTTTAACAAAATGCAAAATTGGTGGACAGAGGCATTAAAGGAGTGCAAATTAAGAGCTGAATATATTGAAGATGGAAGGGTAGTTGGAAATTAATGGAAAACTAAATGGTTGAGTCTAAAAAGGTATCATTTACTAGCTGAGTAATTAAGTTATGTGTTGACCAAATAAGAGACAGATAAACAGTTATTTATGAGTTATGACCTAGTGAATAAGCTATAGAGGCTGTACAATCCATTAAGCCACATCAGAGTAGGGATGTAAACGAGCCGAGCCGAGTCGGGCTTTAAGCTAATCGAGCCAGGCTCGTTTAAGATTATAGAAGCTCAAGCTCGTTTGAGCTTGTGCTTTGAGGCTCGAGCTTGGCTCGTGAACCATTTACAAGGCTTGAGCTTGGCTCACTAATGGTCGATTGCTTCATGAGCCTAAACAAACCTAAGTAAATGAGCCTAACCGATCCCTGATTTTGAGTATGTGCTTTAAATATCGATTTTTTGTTTATGTTAAATACATAATATTAATAAAATATAAAAAACCATAATATTATATGTGAAGCTCATTTAAGCTCGCGAGCCTAAAACGATCCTTGATTTTGAGGCTCGAACTCAGCTCGTTTAGTAATCGAGCTCTATTTCAAGATCGAGCTCGGGCTCGAGCTCGTTAAGGTTCGCCTCGTTTTGAGCTTTTAACGACCCGAGCTCGAATAGCTCCCAAGTAGCTTGACTCGTTTACATCCTTAGTAAAAAGATGGGATTACTAATATTCATTATGATACATTTAACCAAATATTTAAATGGTTTTAACAAAAATAAGAGCATATTACATAAAATCATACATTTTTAGTTTTATTAAATATAATATTATTTAAAACCCATTTACAAATCATTTTTTTAAAGAAAACTACACAATAAACTAGTAAATCAAATACACCCCCCTCCCCCCAAATTTCAAAAGTTCAAATCCCCTGTTTGTTCATCTTCCTTTTTGCTTCTACTTTCAGATTTTATAAAAATGACAGATTGCTGGACTCCAGCTTTCTTCAAGATCTTGCTCAAACCATCTGCTCCTCACCTGGTACTAATCATCATCTTCTTCTACTTCTTTTTCATCATTCTCCATTTTTATAACTAATTTCATTTCATGAAATCATTCATTTTTTGCAGCCATTGCCACATGCTTTTATGAGCAAGTACTTGAAGAACAACATCCCGGATAACCCAACACTTGAATCCGCAACAGGAGGGTATTCGTGGAAAGTGAAGATCGAAAAAATCGGTGAAAGTTATTATTTCACCCATGGATGGAACAATGTTGTTCGAGATGCACGCTTGGGTTTTGGGTGTTTTCTTGTCTTTAAGTTGGTTCGTCAATCCACCTTCAGAGTTTCCGTCTTTTCTCCTAGTGGGTGTGAAGAATTTCTACCCTTTTCAATAACCAAGATTGAAGATGATGACGATGATAGTGATAGTGATGTTCATGGTGACGGTGATGTCGTTTACGAAGGTAGTAGTCATGAAGAAAAAGAAAGAGATGAAGATGATGATGATGATGATGCAGATGAAGATGTTGATGATGATGATGCTGCTGCTGATGATGATGATGCTGCTGCTGCTGCTGATGATGATGATGATTATGATGATGATGATGATGATTATGAGGATGATGATGATGATTATGAGGATGATGATGATGATTATGAGGAGGATGATGATGATGATGATGAAGAAGAAGAAGAAGAAGAAGAAGAAGAAGAAGAAGAAGAAGAAGAAGAAGAAGAAGAAAGAGATGATGATGATGATGAACAAGAAGGAGATGATGATGAAGAAGATGAAAACGAAGATGAAGATGAAGATGAAGAAGAAGGAGATGACGATGACGATGATGATGATGATGAAGATGAAAACAAAGATGAAGATGAAGATGATGATGATGGTATAGATGGTGATGGTGATGATCCTTTCTTTAGGATGACTGAAGTAGTTGAGAGGAAGAGAGGGCAGCCACCGTCGACGATTCCGACAACGAATTCACTTCGACGGAAATCTCGAATTATTAATATTTAAATCTTTTATTTCAATTAAAATTGAAAAATGTATGCGAATCTTATATTTAGATGTGAATATATTAAATCAAATGGGGTTTATGATTATAACTTATATGGTTTGGGTTCCGGTGAGAAGTTAAGGTTAACGTGAGAACCGTGAGAAATAGTTATAACCGTTGAATGCACATTAGGATAAGACGTATAGAGATAGGATGCACCAGATCAATTCCCTAAAAACACAGTTCATTGGAGGACATGAGATTAAAATAGATCACGGGTTAAAAGATTCATTTCTAACCGTTAACTCATTAACTTACAAGGGGAACAGATTGTGTGTTTGTTGGACATGTTCTGATATTATGACCTTCTTCTTGACACAGTCTACAACTGTATGCCCTCTTTTTCGAGTTTGACGGGACTTTGTCTCTCGCTGGAGTTTCCGTGGCGGTGGCGGTCGAAGCGTTTGCTCGTTGGTGGCATGTCCTGCGGTTATGTCCGGGTTTTCCGCAAATGCTGCAGCAGGGGTCTTTGAATTTTTTACGTTCCAATTCGATCGTTCCGTATTTCTTGCAGGTTCTTCGGTTATGACCCTTTTCGCCACAAAGTTTGCATCTAAACTTGCGATCGGCTGAAGTTTGATCGAGTTCTGGGCAGTAATGTCGTCTGTGACCTTGTCGACCGCAGTTTTTGCAGTAAAAGTTCACTCCTACACGAAAATAATTGTGGGTACGGGTCACGGGGAAAACAAAGAAAAAAGGAAAAACATGGGTCATTTGGTCGTGTTACTAATTAAAAGCTCATTTAAGGTCATGTTGGTTCATGTACGGGTGTAAACGAGCCGGGCTCAGCTCGAGCCCGAGTCGTTTAAGTTTATAAAAGCTTGAGCTCGAGCTCAGACTCGTTTTGAGCCTTATGTATCAAGCTCAAGTTTGGTTCGTCAACGATTTAACAGGCTTGGGCTAATTTGTCAAACGAGCCTAAACGAGCCTAAGCTCGGCCCGAGCTCAACTTGTTTACCAGTAATATTGAGGCTTGTTTAGGTTCCCGAGCCTAATCGAGCTTAATCATAAAGGCTGGAGCTCGAGCTCGTTATTAACCAAGCCTAATATGGAGCTCGAGCTCGAATCGAGCTTTTAACAGTCGATCCCGAGTAGCTCACAGCTCGGTTCGCTTTACGAAGTTTCAACAAGCCAGTGTACATACCTTTCATGGAAATGCTTCTCCTGTGTCGGTTTTCTGGATTGCTAAAGAAGGCTTTCATGGATTCAGAAGCGCGTTTTCTTGCATCTATATCCCCTTTAGCTTTCTGCAAAACAGGATCCGTAGCCATAAGTCAATACCATCTTGTTTTAAGCCTGATATCCGCTATTCATTAAGACAATTTAGGGGTTGTTTGGCGGCTGCTAAATGGTTTGATGTGGAATGACTAAGTGGCCAAAATGATTAAGAGGCTCTTATGATATAGTGCAAAATGAAATATGGTTGATTGTTGAGAATGAAATTAGGGTGCTGAATAATTAAGGGAGGCCCAATATACAAAATCATTCAAAGGGTTTTGGAACCATTAAGAAGCAGACCTTTTTTTTTTCTCAAACATTCACCTCTTGACGATTCAGATTTTGCCTCTTAATGGAACTATTAAGAGGTAAACAAACAACCCCTTGCTTTATTTCCTCGTTTTCCAGGTGGGTCCCAAAATAAATGTCCATAATGAAAAAGACAGTAACCAGTAAAAGAGGCAGTATTTAAGACCTTGATTGCAGCCACTCTTTGAGCATGAAGCTTGGGATCGCCATGGATGATTTTCATTCGGTTGGTAAATAATCCAGTTTTGGCATTGAGGCTCTGTAATCACCCAACTAAAGACAGAAGATTAAGCTCATGATCTGGTGAATCTTTTGAGCTTTTTTCAAACCATATTTATACGTAAAACACGATTAAAAACGGAAGGAAAGAAACAAACTTGCTTTCAAAGATCTACTAATCTTCAAACCGACTTCTGGAGATGGAGACTGGTATACGCGCTTTGATTTCCTCCTTGCGGCCAATTTTATTTCGAGATTGTCCACTTCATCATCTTCCTTTACTTTCAATGGAGAACTGAGTGCAGGAAACATCGAACATATATGACAACGGACTCATATAACGAGTTGTTGTTTTAACCCATTATATTTGACTTCTCTTTGTAAACAAACAATTGTGTTTGTGAAAATGCTAAAAGAAACACTGTTTTTACAAAGAAAGAGATTTTGGAGGGAAAGCATTACAAGTATAATTGTTCTTTTTGGATTTACTTTTCCATACACTCCCCAAATCATCCTTTCTTGCAAACCATGTGTTTTCTTTTTGGCATTCTTGATGAGCGGCAACAAAGGCCAAGTATGATAATTCAGAAAGTCAATAATTATCCATGATTCATGCCAGAACTAAAATAGTGTTGCAAGAACCAGAGGTTCCAAACAAAAAAGTTAAGTGCATGATTATTGTTAAGTGCCCATTTTGCAAGAATAGTTGTTAATTTACTGCAAAAAGTTAAGTGTAATGCTAAAAAGGTAAATTATTTGAAATATATCAAGAAACTGATATGTAAAGTCGAAGCAAGATTAAAGATTATACATTGAGCGGGCTTTCTCCCATGGTCGTTCATCAATGGACTCTTCCCAAATTACGCATTCTCCTGAGCATTGATGACATGTAACCATACCCTGCCATAATTCAGCCTCGTGGGTTTAAGTAAAGCACAGAATTTGATATAGTAAAGAACTGTAAAAAACACATAAGAATTATGTTAACGGATGTCATTGTCATGTATCCAAGGGTTAACTATGAATCCAAAGTGGATGATGTAGAAAGAGCATATCTGACTTCTGGGAAACTGGATAGAAAATGGCTAGTCATTCCGAAATTTAGTTTTCACTACCCATCTCAAAGAAAGCTGAATACAGTCGAACAACACAGACTGTATGAAACCATCAGTTTATACAGAAGGCATCTTGGTTTTTGGTCAGTTTCTCATGCCAATATCTTTTGGCAGTTTGGTTTTTTCTTGTTTCAAACCATCTTCTTAGCGAACTATATAATATAACATATTACTTCTAGTATAGCTTTAGCCTCTTAAACTGAATTATGAGAAAGGCTATTCTACCAATAGGTTCCTAAATGTTGGATCTCAACTCTATCTTGCAAGAATCTCAGGTCCCATTTGTTTTCACCATCAACATTTTTGGTTTGTGGGGTCCATTTATGTGTTGAGAGAGTATAAAAGAGAGGTGATTTTGGATCCTCTAACCGTTGGGAAGCACAAAATAAAGATTGAATAAAGTTGCATAATGAATGTAACCTTTTACCTTGCCATGACACTGTGAACAATCTAATTTTGATCTTTCGATGCCACACATTGTGCAAGGGGTGTAGCCCCTTCCCCTGCAACTCGGGCAAGGCAACTCTCTAATGTACTGACCATTTGGACCAAACCATGATCTAGGAGTTGAACCACTTGGAAGAGCTTTCCTGGAATTGAAGTTACATATAAGTGATTTGGTGCTAAAACTTTGAATCAAAACAATTGTAACAATGGTATTTGCTTTTAGCTATCATGAAAGCCACTCTAGCAGTACAAACTTGAACATTTTACCCCAAATCTTCTTAAAAGTTAGAAGTAAAGATATGTGATGTATCTTCAAGCTTCCGAGTATTAGTATAGTGTTTCTTTGAGATTTTTGTAACTACAAATCTACAATAGCTGTTTTTAAAAGCACAAGCCAAATACAATAGTTACAAATGTTTTTCACTCCTAATTCCTAAACCTTCAACAAGATCAAAGTAAGTCATCTTCCTTGCAGAAAAAGTCCATATCTGTTATGAATCTTCATTATCAATTGTGAAATTTTGCTCAAAAGTCAAATTTGAACCTTTTCAGACAAGTACTATTCCATCCAGAATAACTGCCAAATTCAAAAATTATTGGTGGATTTGTCAATTTACCAAACTTTAAGCTGAAATTATGTACTTCCCCATCATCATCATCATCTTCACAAAGATTTTTTTTTTTTCCTTCTCATTAGCCACTATTGAACAATCACACAAACTTGACTAATAGTCAAACCCTTCTACACAACTACATGTTCAATCAAAGGTTGCAACAATCTGTCCCACAGCAAGAGCACATATGTAGATGATATGCAAACATATATGCAAAATCTAGGGTTTTAAAGGTATTGAGATTAGTCACAACCAAAAACAATCACCATTTTGACTAGTACTTGTCAAAATCTCCATCCATCAATACATACTGAAAAAAAAAACCTTACTATGCACAAATTATATATATAGAAACCTAAAAACATCAATGAGAATTATCACATCATAAAAAGTTGCAGGTTAGAATACTTCAAATCAAAATCGACTTCAATCAAAAACAAACAAATTACGAGTAATTCATAAAATCATCCAATCGAATTACAAATTTCACAAAAAAACAAACTCATCATACCTCGGTTTGAGATCAGCAGAAAGTCCGAATAGATCTTCGGAAGGATCATAACTCATCTGTAATCAATCAATCAATCAATCCATCAATCAAAGTAAGATTAAGATGATAGAAATAGAGAGAATTAGAGATTGATTTCAATTACCTGAGATTGTTGTTTTGGATTAGGTTTCGAGATGAGATCATCGTTGAAAGAGGAGGAAACGATTAAGGAAGTAAAATGGAGAGAATGATGCTTCGTTTTAGAGTGTAGGAGTACGTAGAATGTGAAGTTTTTGCTGGTATAACTCCATGGATGGATGATTGATCGAAAGGAAGAGCATAAAGAAGCCATTAGAGAGGAGTTTTAGTTGCAGAAAGATGATGAAGAAGAAGATGAAGTTGGTAGAGAAATGGATGTGTGGATGTAAACCAGATAAAACGATATCGTTTGTCTCCTTTCCCTCTCTACCAACAATTTTTTTTAATATTTTATAACCAAAACACTTTTTAAATTGATAACTCACGTACATGTTTCGACACAAAATCAGATACGGTATCTGGTTTTTACATGGACACCAGATTAATCTTCGGTGACTGTGCTGATCCGTGGTCAGGGTATCGTCACATGCTCACCCTGTGAATCGAACCTGTGTAGACAGGGTCACAGGGATGTCATCCACTGTAGGGGCGGACTGGAAAATTTTTCAAACGGTTGCATAATTTGACTATAAGAAATGTATGTAGAAATATTTTTGACGAAATTTATATTAGTGTAGTGGTTGGTCCATTGCTTTTCAAGTGGAATTTGAAATTAAAGCAAGATTTATTGCTTTTCAAGTTTAAACGATATTGTTGCAACCAATTTTTTCTATAAACATAATAAATTTGAAATTAAAAGCAGAAATCTAGTAAATATAACTCTAAGAAGACTTGAACCCAAGACATCAAGTTAGAAAAGCAAGGAACTTGTCAACTCTATCTTGGAAAACCGGTGTTTTTATTGCAGTTTCAAAATATATATGATGCCACATAACAAAATGAAGGATAACAACAATAAAAACACATGGTTAACAATGAAATTAACAATAATATATAAGTACAACTGGTGTTTTTAATACGGTGACAACAATTTGAGTAAAGATGAAGGATTTGTTCCACCTTAACAACATGGTTAACAACAATTTGAGTACCATATAAGGATTCAAAGCAAAACTCTAGATACTTCGATTTATACCTCGGATCAAGCACAACCGTCAAAGCAACATCGGATTGATGTCATATGGATCATCCCTCAGTATTTGTCAAATTTATTCTTCGTCTTGGTAGTCATTTTGTATGACGATGAACCACCGTTATGAGCCAAGTAACTTAATTGAGAATCAATCTCGCAAAGCTCATGAAAGAAATTGTTGGAAGTTACTTGAAATATGCCACTAAACTTCAAAGTAACTTCATTAAAAAAAGGGACAAAACTTTGACAAAAATAGAAGCAAGGTTCCAAACACTAAAACCAAGTGGTCCAACTCCAACCAACCCTCGATTCAATTTTTTCCTTCCTAACACAAGACTTAAACTTTTGCAACCTTGAAAGAGATGAACGTATCTGACATAGTTACGAATTGCAGTAATTGAATTATGCATCTGTTTTTATCCCTTCGTTTACAATTAGGCTTACTATGTACGCACCGTCAAAAACATATCCGTTTGTGTTAACCCTTATTTTAACAAAATGAACAATTACATTGTTTATAGATGAATTATCAACAAAAATAGTAAGAACATTTTCAATCCCTCACCTAAACAAACAAGCTTTAGTAACTTTACCAATCGTCTCACCTTATGATTTGCAATCTAGCAAACATTTAAAATTCTAGTATGTAAACGCCAATTATTGTCAATGTAATGTGCAGTGAGACACATATAAACCGTTCGTGTGTAAGATGTCCAACAATCAGTTGTTAAACATATTATTCATCAACCCTTTCTTTAATTTAACCCTCTCATCAGAAAACAATGGATAAATATCCATAGCAACAATCACTCTACTAGGGACACTAAATTTAGGTTGCAACTCTTTAACAAGTTATGTAAATCTTTCACCATCCATAACACTAAGGTGGTTGTTCATCTTAAGCACAAGCCTAGCCATAACCTTTTAACATTTCTCTTTATTAAATGATACATCATTATCATTAACGGTACAAAAGTTAATCAAATTGTTTTTCTATCCCATGCTCTATCTGAATACTACTTAAATTTGTTTCTTAAGTGACTCTATAGAGAGCTTGTATCAATTCTCTTATTATAGTCTTTTCTACAATAATTATAAAAGAGATCCAAAATCCTCTTTTCAAAGACTTATTGGGTTCATCATGTATTCCATTTTTTTTTAAGATTTAGGAGTATTTTCCATTACTATGGGAAACAAGAAATAGAAAATAGTATCTAGTTTGAAAAGGGACAAAAATAGTATCTAGTTTGAAATAAAAGAATGTGGTTTAAGAGAAAAAAAGCCATTAGATCAAGTGTATTATCACAAAGAGCTAATTAAAAAAAATCAACTTTTCATTAAAATTGCCTGTTGGGTTTTTGGGCTGTTTTACAGCTTGTAAAATAGTTGGCCCTTTCCCTGTTGGGTTTTGTGTCAGCCTCTTTCTGTATATTTTGGTTTGCTTTTTAGTGGTATAAATTTTTAACTTTCATTAAATGTTAAAAAAAGAAGAAGATAAAACTATCATATGGTGGTGTATAAATATTTAACAGATGTTAATTTTCTCATATGGTCTGTAGGCTGCTCTGTTAGGTTTTGATTAAGACTTGTATTGATAAATTTATTGATAATTTGTTACAATTATTTTACCTCTATTCTATTTTACCCGTCAAAGACTATTGTTGCGCTCTAGGACGTAAGCTGGACTGGGACAACGATGAATTAGTGAGTTGTCCGTGGATACCCGATACCGTCAAAGTGGTGTGTGTACACGTGAGTTTGTAACAGTCGTTTACTTTCCTTTAAGAAATTATTATTACAATAATAATATTATTTTATTTAGGGTTAAGTACACGGAGGTGTATCGAACTTATCATGTTTTATCATTGTATGTACCCAACTTTAAAAATTACCAATTAATGTATTGAACTTGCTAGATTGTCATTGTATGTATCCAATCATTGCTAGAATTGTCATTGTGTGTACTCTTGTCATTGCTAGAATTACCAATTTGTGGTTTAATTCTAAAGTTGGGTACACACAATAGCAATTCTAGCAAGTTCAGTACATTAATTGGTAATTTTTAAAGTTGGGTACATACAATGATAAAACGTGACAAGTTCGATACACCCCAAATGTACTTAACCCTTTTATTTAAAAACTATAGTAAATCAACTACCCTCCATCCTCAAAATCTCAAAACCCTGCTTCTTTCCATCTTCAAGCTCTCAAAAAATGGTTGATTGGAAACCAGATTTCTTCACTATCCTACTCAACCCATTTGCTACTCAACTGGTAATAATCTTCTTCTTTTCTTCTTCATCTTTCTCCATTTTTTTTTATCTTTAATTTTGGTTGATGAAAACTCATTTCATTTTTGCAGCCATTGCCACATGCTTTTGTGAGCAAACACTTGAAGAACAAGATCCCGAAAAACCTAACACTCGAATCCGCAACCGGAGGGCATTTGTGGAACGTAAAGATCGAAAAAATCGGTGGAAGCTACTGTTTCGCCCATGGATGGAACAATGTAGTTCGAGATGCGCATTTCGGTTATAAGGATTTGCTCGTCTTTAAGTTGGTTCGTCAATCCACCTTCCGAGTCTCCGTCTTTTCGCCAAATGGGTGCGAAAGATATCTACCCACCTCCGTAATCAAGATCGAGGATGATGACGATGAAGATGAAGATGAAGAAGATGATGATGATGATGATGATGATGATGATGAAGAAGATCCTTTCTTTATTACAACTATCTCCAAAACCCACAAATGTGTTCTGGTAAGATCGGAATAGGTTTATCCTTGTTCTATTTCCGCAGCAATCTGTAAATTCTGTGGTTTTATGAATTATTTTATTTTTTGTTCTTTTTTCGCAACAATTTGTAAATTATGTGCATGGTTTTTTTGACTTACTTTAGTTTGTTGGATTTCGGATTCTAAAACCCTTTGTTGGTTATACCATCCAGCGGCTTCCATCGAAGTTTGTGGAGTTGGCGGGAATCGGCGGTGATGAAGAAGTCGTAACGGTGAAGAATGTGGATGGCCAAGAGTGGGAGTTAGGGTTGCGGTTGGAGGAATCCGTCCGGACGAAAAGGTACTATTTCTCGCCAGGGTGGAACGAGTTCCGGCGAAGCAACGAGCTTTTGGAAGGAGACGAATGTTTATTCAAGTATATAAAAAACGAAGGCAAGTTGTGCCTAGCAAAAGTCTCTCGGAAAAAATCGGTGGCCAAAACTCCGACTACTGAAGTCGTCAAGAGAAAGAGAGGCCGGCCCCCGAAGAAATCTCCGGTGACGGAAGAAGTCAAGAGGAAGAGAGGGCGGCCACCGGCGAAGATTCCGGTGAAAAGGAAGAGAGGACGGCCGTTTAAAGACCATGGTGGCATTCCCTCCGGGACCCGATGAAACCCGCACCCTAACAGCTGCCATCGGGTAAGGTATAACGGATAGCCTTAGGTTAGAAATCTAAAATTATTAAGTTTTAAATCTATTTTTCTTATTTTAATTTATATTTCAATTAAATTTAAAAAATGTATGTGAATCAATATTAAATCTACTGCTTTGGTATTTTCACTACTTTTTCCTCATCTTTTTTTTGCCTGAATCTTTCTGGGATGCTCTTTTCATCTTGCTATATAAGTTGGATGATGTCATTGTCATATTGGTTCTTTTAATTGAATTACATTGGTTTATTAGTTTTATGTTCTCTTTTATGTTGGTTTTTTTACTCACATTGGATTTAAGAGAATGGTTATTTGATTTATTGGATGATGATGATGTGTGTGTCGCGCGGTGTGAGTGTGTGGGTGCGTGCGTGCGTGGGTGTGTGTGAGTTCAAACGAAAACAACATCAATTTAAAAGAGAAAGGAGAGACGAACACGCTGCTCGGGCTTGCAACCTCTCGTCAAAAGCCTGCCATGAAGCCCACACTATGGCATAACACAACCCAGCCGAAGCCCCCAATCCCGTGCACAAGCCCGAGTTGAAGCCTGAAGGGACTACTCACGGCTTAATAATGTTTTTATAAAATTGCTTGTTAATGTAAATACTATAAAAGTATTTTTATGTTAAAAATTAGAACTTTTATACAAATATTATGAAACTAAAAAAATTAGAACTTTTAAATATAACATTGTCAATTAAATAAAATTGAAAAGAGAAGAACCAAATAAAATTAAATAGGGTCTGTATGGGTTCAGATATTAAAATGACATCTATAACCTTTTTAAGAAAACACATCTCTCTTCTCAGTATTTTTCACATGGATGAAAAACCAAAATTATTGACCCCTTCAAATTTGCTTCTTCCCAAAAATTTCCTTTCAAGGCTATTGTTATGGCAAGTTGGCAACCCATATATCCTACAAACCTTAGCGCCACATCAAGTTTTATTTATAAACTCACAATAAGCCCGAAATAAAAGTATCACTACCCACAAAACCGAATATCCGATATATATATATATATTCAATTAAAAAAAAGAGAGAAAGAACGAGCGTGAGAGAGGGAGGGAGAGTGGTTTGATCTGATTCCCCAACCCAACTCCTGGAACCTGCCGCGAGCCCAAGTAGGGCGTACCATAGCTCGCTGCGAGCCCGCCAATGATGCCCGCCAAGCCCATTAGGGCGGTACCGATAGCCTAAAGAGACTCGTGTTGGAGGATACAAATGTAGAGGTCCTATGTGGAATAGACTTTGGAACAAAGTAAAACAAAAGTGTAATTGGCTTGTTCCACCTCTATCCATGGCATGTGAACAAACTCGAAAAAGGTGGAACATATTCATGTTTTACAAATATAACCTTAAACTAAAACATTATTCTCTTCTAAATGTCAAATATACCTTCCTACTTGCCTTTTATAAATTTTATTTATTATACATTGTACTTCTAAAAAAACTTCCACTTTATAATCCTACAAGTATAATTTTTGTATAATTATTATACTTTGATTTATTTATGTAATTTATTTAATGCTAATAATAAAAATTAATATAGAAAAGGTATAAAATAAATTTTGAAAAGTGATTAAAACTTTTTATTTTTATGTAATTTTATAACTCTATATTTTGTTATATAAATATTCATTTCTTACAAGTTAATTAATTAAGTAATTAATCAAAATACCTAAACTCTGGTCATTTTATTTATTCTATCTAGTAATGTCTTGGCAAAAGTTGAATTTAAATTTAAATAAAATGAAATTCAATTTAAATAGTAAATAGAAATGAAAATAAATTTAATTGGAGGAAATGAAATTTTCGATGGTAGAAAAATGGAACTTAGTTTAAATAACACCTTAAATCATTTTCGTTGGAAGAAATTAATCCTTATGAATAGACTAAAAAGGTTTTTGTTGAAAAGCAGAAATGTATTTTTTTAATCAAGAATGATAGGTTTGAAAAACTTGCATTTGCATTAAGATTTTCCTACAAGCTTAATGAATAAGCCATATCCTATATTTTTAAGCCACTATCGAGCAATTATGTACAAACTGTTAAAATATATTGTGAGTCTCATAAAGCTCATTAAGCTGCTGACAAACAGCCAATAGGCCCTTACTTTTGTCCGGTCCAATCTAATTTGCATACCAAACACACCTTAAATGAACTTTCTAATCTCTATTTGAACCATTCATCAAGTATCATTCTCATTGTGGCCTTTTAACATTTTCAATGCTACAAACTAACAAAAAACAAGGTCCAAATGATGACACCCGTTACTCTTTTACATGGGACGGAACAAGATTGGACGAGACAAAACCAGTCTCCCGCGTTTCGCACACATGGGCAGTACAAAAATTCACTGTCTCACGTTTGTTGTGGCATAAGGCATGGATAAGAATGGGACAAGGTGCGACAAAGAAGACTGCTTTTTTGTAGGCATATCAAACGCTATCTTACTGAACTAAACCCACCAATCTTTCTCAACCTCCTTCTATCCATTTCATCTCTCAACTCTTTAACATCCTTCCACCTTCCCTCTCCGGCAAATATGTTCGATAAAATCGCAAATGTCGTCGAGCTCTCAAGACCCATTTCCGCAACCAAACCCACGATCTCTTCCCCGGCTTTCAAATCCGAATGAAATCTACACGCACCGAGCAATGAATCGAGAACCGAACGAGAAACTTCTGGCATTCTCGACAACAAATCCCGAGCCTCATCTATCCTACCCGCTCTACCCAAAACATCGATCACACAACCGTAATGCACGGAATCCGGGACCAACCCGTAACCCCCCATCGACCCGAATATCTCCAAACCCTTCTCGACTAAACCCGCGTGACTACAAACCGATAAAAGCCCGTTAAAAGTAGAAGAATTCGGCCGTACGTTCTCCCGTTTCATCCACTCGAACATCTCGAAAGCGGGTTCGCTCTCGCCGTTTCGGCCGTACCCCGAGATCATCGCGTTCCATATCACGGGATCTTTCGGTTTGATCTCGAACCGATCGAAAACGGAACGCGCCCACGAAGACCGACCGCATTTCATGTACATGTTCACGAGCGCGGTTGCGAGAAACTCGTCGGAATCGATCCCGGTTCTAACCGAATGCCCGTGGATCTCTCTTCCACTAGAAAATGCCGGTATCGAAGCGCACGCGGTTAACAGGCTCGTGATTGATTTCACACCGGGGGTTTCTCCGAAATCCCGCATCTTTCTAAAGAAAAAGAACGCCTCTTCGGGTTTCCCGAGACTCGCGAACCCACTGATCATCGAATTCCACGTTGCGGAATCCGGTTTAAAACCGTCGGATTCTAACGTCGTAAACAGACCGATAGCGTTTTCCAATTCCCCGTTTAACATCATCCCGGATATCATCGAGTTCCACGTGATCAAGCTCCGGAAACCCGACATCTCGGTGAAGATATCGTAACCCGAGCGCCACGATCTGCATTTCGAATACATATCCAAAAGCGCGGTTCCAACAACCACGTTTCCAAGCAGCAAATCGAGTTTAAGAACCAACCCGTGAATCTGCCTGCCGAATTTAAGATCCTTGAGGTCAGAACACGCGGATAGAACGGTCACGAAAGTGCCAGTGTTCGGTTTCCAGTTTTTCGATAACCTCACCATCTCTTTAAACACTTCCAACACCCGTTCATAAATCCGATTCCGCAACAAGCCGGTAAAAAACGCGTTGTAGCACGCCACGTTCTTATCACGGATCCGTTCGAAAATGACCGAAGCCGTCACGGGATCATGACCATCCGCGTACATCGTCACGAGCGACGTCGCTACGTAAATGTCCGTCTCGACCCCGATCTTGACCGCAAAGCAATGAACCTGGATGCCGTCTTTTACGGAATTTTTACAACCCGATAACAAGCTAGCGATCGTAACGGAATCGGGTCGGATCCCCAACCCGGTAACGCGTCTAAACACGTCAAAAGATTCCTCGTACCGCCCGTTTTGTGAAAACCCGGATACGAGAACGTTAAATAAGGTCGTATTTGGTTCAGGCATTTCGTCGAACACCTTGAGTGCATTGGGTAAAAACCGAAACTTCATGTACATGTCTGTAAGGGAAGTGGCGGTGTAAATATCCGAATTGAACCCGGTTTTCGTGAGATGGGCATGGAGCTTTTCGCCATGGGAGATCAAGTTGAGCTTCGAGCATGATTTAAGAAGAAAAGGGAAGGTGAATTCGTCAATTGGGTGCGATTGAAAATGGAGATTTGAGAATAAAGATAGAGCTTCTTTATAGAATCCAGTTGATACTAAGTTTGATAACTTTCTACTCATTTGATTTGCAGAAACCCTAGCTTCAAAGAGCCAAGAAGAAGAAGAATGTGAAGTTCGATTTGATGTGTATCTTTTGTATAGTACGAGGGTGTAGTTTAGATATAAGTGGAAAGTATAGGGGTCGAAAAGTAAATCCCACAACTTTCTAAAAAGCGCAACGGACCCCTTGTTCTTCGAGAAATTGACTCAAACAGCCAAAATACGCTGCTAACACTTTTACTCAGATGCCACCACGTCCGCAATATTAAAGTTGTGTTTGGTAAAAGCTTGCTTATGAATAAATTATGTTTGGCAAAAACTAGCTTATGAGTATGTTAAATGACCAAAAGAGGTATCTTGGAGTATAATAGTTAATATTAATAAGAGTATAATTGCAAAAACCTATAAAAAAAACTCTTGAAACACTACTTTAATAAGCTAGTTTATTGTTCATCCGAACATGTACTAGCATTATAAGCCCAAGTCTGTAATATTGCACACCAAGCTAAAAAAGATGAAGCTTGTAGATATTTCTAAGAAAATATACTTGCGTTCGTAAAAGAATTCCTTTTTTTGAAGAAATATTTTCTTAGCAAGATCTACAATAATGAGGACCTGAATATTATGGATATAGTAACATTTGAATAAAAGTGGGATGTAAATGTTGAAAGCCAACTTTCAGATTACTCACACCCAACTAATCTACTTATAAATCTACATTGCTGTCCATGACGAGACTCGTAACCGCAACTAAGAGAGAGAGAGAGAGAGAGAGAGAGAGAGAGAGAGAGAGAGAGAGAGAGAACACCTTAAACACTCCAAATACTGCTAGACTACAAGCCCTTTGACAGTCTTTTATTGCCATCCACTTTCACTAGTTACTCTATAATTTGTTTTTTTAAAAAATACTAGGTACTCAATTTTTAAAAGTTTGATAGTTATGTTTGTTTAAAAAGATAGTGGATGATTTAATTATTTAATTATTTTGAAGGAAGAAAGTTCAACAATTTATTTGACTTAAACTTTGAAAAATTAGTTGGGTTCTTTTTTTCAAAATTCTCTTACAAAATCCCAATCTCTTGGTTTTTTTAATTCCTTACAAATTGTCAAAAAAAATGTAAAATTTTGAAATAAAATGGAGATTTGAGAATATTTTTATGGTACACATTGGACTTTAATATTGTACTTCATGGCAAATGCAACAATAATAATAGTATGAATGGTACATGTGTTTCTTTCAATATGTAAATATTGATACCATGGTCCATCTTATTACCAAACTCGCCCCCACACATTAACTATAAAGTTTTAATAGAATATGACATATTTATGATACAATTGTTTTTTTCGTACTAAATCACCTACCTTTGTGGCGGTTCGGGTTGGTCCATTGGGCCACTAAAAAACCTGTCGATCGGGTTCAACCATAGGTTGGGTTGAGTTGCAGCGGATTAGTGGGATTGCCTGTAAGGAGACGCGATACTACTGGAACGTGTGTGTGGTTAACTTGGTGTTAAAAAAAAATCACCTAGATTGTAATCATTATATGTTGAAAACTTTCTTTTCTCGCGAAGGGTTTTTTTGAAGTTATTTAATGGGGTTTCGTATATTCTTACAGGAATTTGACAATCTAAGACATATTGTATTTAGGGTGTTCGTATGGATCCCGGATACCTTGTCGACTTCGTATTGAAACGTGTGTGACTCCTACGGTTTTTTTTAAAGGAGAAAATGTCTAATTATTGTCGGTGTAGGACTCTAACGGGTTTTTTGAGAAGTTATTTAATGGACTCTAGGGAAACTTGTATCTTGTCTTTATATATGTGGGGATCTCTTTTCGATACTACTCGAATAGAAGAATAATCTACTGAAGTTTCATAATTTCTCACGTAATACCAGAGATAGGGTCTGCCACTCCAAGGAAATTTGTATTTATCTTGCCCCTACGACTCTATTAGACAATTTGGGCCACTATACCCTTTATTGGAGGAGAGTGTTAGAGTCCTACACCGACAATACTTAGACAATTTCTTCTTTATATAAGTTGGAAATTTCATTATCTACTTAAATGTTCTTTTGGATTATTTAACGGTGTTTCATATATTTTCACTGTCTCTATCTCATCTTTTTGGAAATAAAAGTAAAAACTTGTGCACATTTTTTACTTTTAATTTTGGGTCGCCGAGCGAAGGTGATTGCTTTGCCGAAGCTCTTTGCTTGGTATTCCCCTTTGCTGTTCGGGAAAAAAAAAGAAAAATTTAAACTCTACATGTAGCATGGACACTATTGGGCCAATAACCATTTAATGCCATATAACTTTTTGGGAATGCCATATTACTATTTTTTTTCTTTAACTTAATACCATTTGCCCACGTTTAACTACAAAATCTTGAATGAATCTAACGTATTAATATCGATGGTGACTTTAAAGATCGATAATATTTATTACAAAAAATTATAAAAAATTTCTTTATTTCATGCCCAAATCCCTACAAAATATACCAAAACCAAATCCATCATCACCAAGAAAGTGAAACATTTTTACATTTTTGTACTTAGGTTGCCACTGCTGTTCCAACCCTCTTGCACTTGAACAGAATACTGCATGTTCCAAAGGACATCTTCGATCGACGGGCGTGCGTTCACGTCGTCGTTAAGACAATTGATCGCTATCTGAGCGGCGGTTTTCATGGACTCGTAAGCAAATGTTCCTCTGATCGACGAATCCACCATTTCTTTGAGTCTCGTTGGTGATTCCATTAACCCGATCTCTAGCTGAAAACTCGCAAAACCCAGATGGAGTTAGTCGAGTTATGATGTTTTTGGGAGAAAGATCGATCAAAATAAAATCTTGGCCATGACAATACAACAAAGTTAAGTTTAGAGCGCGTCTAAGATATATAAGTGTCCTAATAGAGTGTTTTATTAGGACCAACCCAAAAAGCGTTCTAGTTAATAGTGTTACAAAAAAATTCATAGGATGCTTTTGGGCGTCGTAACAAATTTTTTAGAACATTTTTCAAATAAAGCATTCTATTAACTATTTTACGGTACATTACTATCTGAAAAAGTGTCTTATAAACACAAATGTCCTCCGAAAAGATGGGTTTATAGAGCGCTTTTCAAAAACGTCCTATAAAATTAGCTAATATGACAATTTTTTTAAAACGTCCTAAAAAACATGTTACGACACTCAAAAACGTCTTGACACTTTTAGATCTGACGCTTTTTGTTTGGTTCTATAAATACTCTATAGAACGGCTATTTATTTAGGCGTCCTATAAACTTATTTTTGTTGTAGTGTGAATTACCTCGTTCTTGAGTTCGGTTATCTCATCGGCTGAGTTGACCGGTTTTCCGGTAATGAGTTGTAGGATGATGACTCCGAATTGATATATGTCGTCTTTTTCTGGATTCGTGGGCCTGCAAAATCCGAAATTGCATGTTAGAATGGATCGGGTGTTTGATATTTACGAAAATACAATCCGGGAAGCATACCCGTGAGGAACTTGGGATGCGCCGTGGCTGTTTAGAGGACTTTCGGAACCCGCCTGCTGACGGAAATTTTGAGGTTAGATCATGTGATGAATCAAGATTCAAGAATATAGATCTTGTTCAAGTAAGGTCGTTTAAGGTGCGTTTGGTACACTGAACTGGACATAACAGAGTAGTACAGGGATCATTGTTCCATGTTTGGCATATTCCATCGAGTGGAACAAACATGTTCCATGGTCATCCCATGGAACAAGGTAGAACACAAACTTATGTTTTATCAATATAATCTCAAAATAAAACTCAATTCTCTTTTAAGACATCAAATATGCATCTTTCTTTTACATTTTATCATTTTTTAAGTTTTATTGATTGTATTTTATGCTCTTTAACTTCCACTATACAATCTTAAATATATTATTTTTAGACAATTTCTGTATTTTGATCAATTTACGTAATTTATTAAATATTAATGATAAAATATAATATAGACAAAAATATAATATCCTAAATATGCACAATTTCTATATTTTGATTAATTTGAGTTATCTATTAAATATTAATGATAAAAGATAACATAGAAAAAATATATGGTAAAAATTAGAAAACTACTTACACCTTTTATATTGGTGTCATTTTAATTGTCTAGACAAAAACTTTTTAATGTTATATTTTGTTAAAAAAGGCACTTTCTTTATAATAAGTTAAACAATTGCATAATCAATCAAAATATATAAACAACTCATTAGGGATAAATTGGTCATTTTATCTATTTTGTCATGTGTAGCTCTAAAGTCATTCTGTCCTGTCTTGTCTAGATACCAAACGTAGCCTTATGGAAACAATTGTTCTACCTTTTGACACAGATGTTAGTTCTACATACATCTTACCCTCCCCAGACCCCACCTCAGATGGGAAGGAAATACTGGTTTTTTGGGAAAGGTTTCATCTAGACTTTGCCTAGACTGCACCCTTTGGCAATTTAGAAATTAAATTACTATGTCGTCTGAGACTAAGCCTGTCCACAAGATGCTAACGTCTGGACTCGAACTCCGGTGGATGAGATATTCCACCTCAACTCTCTAGGTCTTTTGCCAGAACACCACCCTTGTGGTTAGGAAATACTGGTTTTGTTTGGTTTGGTTTTCATATGTGATTTAAAGTTTAAAGAACTTACCTTTGATGGTAAAGAAATGTTGTAACTACTGATTTTGGCAGTGAGATTATCATCCAACATTACAGTTTCAATCTTCAAATCATTCCCAAAAATCCCATGTTGAGTTCCAGTGTGCAAGAATTGAATCCCTCTAGCAATTCCCATTGTGATTCCCATTCTGTGTGGCCATTTCAAGATATCTTTCTTTCTCCAATCTGTCAAAATAAAGTAATCAAAAAGGTTAAATGGTTGTATCAAAATATGTGGGACCCCATCAGATTACTTGTCAAAAGCGCCCCTAGCTGGTGTTTTGTACAATACTTTTAGACAACATCTTTTATACGGTGTCCTATAAAGCTGTCCATTGGGACATTTTTGGCGTCTTATAAATCCAACTTTATCGTAGTGATAGCTGATATGGGACTCCAATAGTTATACCTGTAAGATGATCTCTCAACGACCCGTTCGAAACATTTTCTAGAACAACGAAGACGGTGCTCCCAGAGTTCGGATGATCCGTGTACGAGACGATGCAATGACCAAGAACGCTCACGAGATGCCGGTGCCTGAGCTTAGAGATCACTTCCATATGTTGTTGCACGGTTTGTGTCGAATGCTTTTGTTTTAACTTTAAACATTTAATCAACACCATCGAACCATCCCTCAGCCACCCTTTGTAAAGCTACACGCGGTGAAATTTAATTAAATTATGAAAAAATAAAATGAATATGATCTTATTCAATTCGAAAGAATTTAGGGATTCGGTTGTTTACTTGTGCTTGAGATCCTTCTCCCACCAAATTCGAAGAATCGAAGTTGTTTGTTGCGTCTTCGATTTCTTCGAGTGTGAATATGGTGTACGGTGGTAGGCCTAGTGCGGCCGTCCTCATCGTTTGTGGTCTACGCCCTGTGGAATATGCGGTTATGAGGAGGTATAGACATAGAGGAAATCCACATGTAAAACTATGTTTGGCAAACTAGCCGATAAAATAATTGTTAGCTGATAAGCTAGCTCTTAGCAGAAAAACTAGCTTCTAGTTGATAAACTAGTCGATAAAAAGTCACTTTTTTAAAAAAAACAAGCTAATATGAAAGTGTAAAATTATGTAAAAGGACAATGCTCAAAAATTACTAAATCCTTAATAACATAAGGGGGCATAATTGGAAAATGGTGAAAATGACCCTCCAAAGATTGTTGAAAAACTATCAAAAGTAGCTTTTGAAAATTTTGAAAAACTATGAAAAGTGGTAAATGGCATAATTGGGAAAAATAAGTCCTCTCAAGCTTATTGAGAAACTATCAAAACTATAAGAATTAGTTTTTCAAAAATTTCTCAATTTTAACACAAGGGCATAATTGGAAAAAAGTGAAAAAAAGGTCCCTTAGAGAGTATTATACTATCCTTACATTTATCAGGAAAACAATTTTCATTTTAGTTATATATATAATTTTGGATTTTTAAAACAAAGGAGTGTTTTGGCAGGATGGAAAAGGCGTGTTCTATAAGATAGAGAGGTCTTGAGTTCGATTCTCACCGACTACCTATCATTTTTTAACCGCCTCTTTTTTTTGTTTTTAAATATTTATTATATTTTTCCAAATTCCAACCGCCTCTTTTTTCTTTTGTTGTAAATACTAATATTTAAATACAGTAAATGTAATATTTAAATACAATATATCTGTCTTTTTTATGTCCTCTTATTTAATAATAAATATAATATATTTATATATTAAATATCAATATTTTAATAATATTTTTGATTTAAAAGGTTTTAGCATTTTACTCAAATTAGTTAATTGTATTGATTTTTATGTAATACAATTAATATGCTTTTTAACCTATCGATTTATGACGATCATTGTGAAACTCTCAAATTCGATAACCAACAAAGTTTTATTTATATGGTCGATTCGATATTAATTGTATCATTTTAATGAGTTTTAGTGCTCAAAAAGATTTATAAGCTATATAATTTGTATATATTTTAAATCAATAATTTACGTAGATAATAACGAAACTTTCAAATGTTGAAAACGATTATCTTAAAGTTATTTGAGCGAGACAATAGGAATATGTTGTTTATAGATTATGGAAATAACATATTAATACGAAATTTCATATTTAGATAAATTAAAAAATATAGATACCGTTAATGTTAAAAAGATCAAAATATGTTTTCGACAATTTAAAATTTTTAGAAAAAGGTATAGCAATAACATGTCTATGGATAGGTATTATCAGATAGGTCTCATATATATGTTTACATTGAGATTTGGGATGATGTATACAAAGTTACTCGATAAATACAATAATATATATAATAAGTAAAATATTGAATAATATTGTATATTTATATGTACGTTAGCATCGTAGAGAACAAGGAAAGAAATTGAGAAGTTTGATTTTATGTTCGTCGCCATGATGACTCACTTGCTCCATGTTTTCTATAAATATAAGATTTAATCTTAGTTTTTGTCTCCAAGATAATGAAACTTCATTTTTGTCCTTAAGATTTATGATACTATTAAAAGTGGTACTTAAAATTTAGTTTATGTCTTTAATATAAAACCTTGAAAATTATTTAAATTACAAGATTGCTATTGTGATAATAGAATAAAAAACAAATTTATATTGTATGCATACTCTTTTGGTATCTTTGAAGTTTATACAAGTGTAAACGCAACGACAACCGTAAATAACAACAATGAGGACACCGCTTTTTTGAATGTACAGAAGTTCTTGAAGTTACAAGAAAAGTGTCCTTTAGATAATGTTATATTTTGTATTTAAAAGTTCAAAAATCTTCTCTAAAAGTTTTAGAGAAACTTTTACTTCTGTCAACAACTTTCCCTATATAACAGTAGGAAAATGTTTTATGGAAGGTTTTAATAGGGTTTTAGGTAGGAACAACATTACATTTCTCACATTTGTCATATAATTTCTTCTCTTAAAAACATTTTTAGATATGCTTGCTAATACTTCTCTAAAACTTTCTTCTTTAAAACCCCTTTTTTCTTATAAATAGTTGTATGAATTCGTGCTATTCTTATATAATAACATTTTCTATTACTTTGTTAAACAAAAAAATTTAGGATTAGTAGACCCGTCGCAACGCGCGGGCTATCCCACTCGTTGAAAAACTATCAAAAAAGCTTGTTTACGGCTTATCAAACGAGACTTTTTCAATAAGCTAAAAAAGTATCTTATTTGTAGATATTTAACACGGGCTACATAACATATCTAGCATGCCATGCATACTAAAACCAGATCAAACCAAACAAACCCAGTATATCCCACAACAGTATATCAAAGAAAGAGTTCATACCAACATTGGGCATCGAAGAAGGAGCACGAGCAGCGTTCTTATCGAACGCAAAGCTATCCGATTTGAGATCATTCGCCCTTTTCGCTTGTCGTCTTCTATAAACACCCAAAATCAACAACCCCATCAAACCCAAAATTCCCACAATACCCCCAATGATCCCAAGAACAAGCCCAAGCTTCAAAGTTTCCTCCTCTTTCCTATGCCCACCGTTTCGCTTCGGAGGCAAAACCGCTATTGCTTCCTTTTGACAAAACTTATAAGCATGTTGATACTTTGAGGTTGTATTTAAGCAATTCCACATGCTAATAACCGTCCGATTCTTAAGATTCGACCCGATACAAGATGGTAGCTTCCCAATCAAAAGGTTGTTTGAAACATCCACAAATCTTAGCTTGCGGGTGCATGATAAGTTTGTGGGCATTGCTCCACTGAATTGATTGTTGGCTAAGTTGAGATATTCAATTGAAGTGAGTGAAAACAAAGAAGAAGGGATGGGACCCACAAGTTTGTTTGATGAAACATCAAGTCTTTGAAGATGAACAAATTTGACAAAATCAGAAGGGATTTGGACCCTAAATGAGTTGTTCCTCAAAGTGATTGACACAAGATTGTAACTTAATGAAGAAGGGTATTTTGGTCCAAAAAGATTACTACCCAAATCAAGAATTTCAAGATTCTTTAACCATTTTAGATCAGGAACACTCCCATTCAAATAGTTTTTGGAGAAATCAAGAATTGTGAGATTCTTGATTGAAGAAATGGTAGATGGGATTTCACCATTAATGGAGTTGGAGCTAAAGTTCATAACTTCAAGTGACCAAAACCTATCAATCTTTGGTGGGAGTGGACCCCACAACCCCAGGGACACAAGTGTCAATTTCTTCAAGCTTGAAAGCTTTGTGAGCACAGTGAAGAGTGAATCAATGGAAAAAGATGCAGAAAGTGTGGACTTTCTTGTTTTGTTCCCAATAATGGTTAACTCAGTGATGTGATTGCCTTCACAAACAATCTTTAAATTGGGATTTGAAGGAAAAAAGCAAAAATTTGTCCAATTGCTCCATCCTTGAAGAACAAGTGGGTATTCAAGCTTTTGTTGAGCTTGAAAAAGAGTTCTTGAATCTGATGGATTCAATTGGGCAATGGAAGATTGAAGTATAAAGAGTGAAAAGAAAGGTAAAAAGATTAAATTACTTGATACCCAGATGGAATTAACCTCCATTTTTGCTGAAATCAAAGCTTAAAACTCCATGGATCTTGTTCTTTAAAAATCTTGGGCCACCATTGATGGTGAGTTGAACTTGGAAGTGCAAAAAAGGTGAGGAATTTGAGGTTTTTGGAGGTGGGTTTGCAAGAAAAAAGTGAATTAAGAAAAGGGTTTTTGAAAAGATTGAAACTTTTTGCATGAAACTTTGAGAAATAAATGATTGGAAATGAAATAGAATTTTAATGGAGGATGATGAAGATGTAGTGTTGGAGATTCTAAAGCCAACATGGCTTGTTTTAAAATCTATCTGTAATTTTTATATAATATTTAAGTACATAAATAAAATAAATAAAAAGATTTATATTCCGTCGGTATAGAAAAAAACAATTGAGTTTTTTTTATTCTGAAAAATATTCTCTCTTTTTTTTCATAAATTTAATGGGTGTGTTTGATTCTTTGATTGATTAATGAAAATTTGAAAGAAAAGAATTTGTGAGCCATAAAGGCATAAATGATAAATCATTCTATCTTGTTGATATAAATTAATTATGACAATTTATTGATGTAACATATGACAATGAGAAATCTTTTTTTATTAAATTTTGACAATCATATAAAAATTTACCCATTTAAAGTTCAATTATTTGATAGGACTAGCTAGAAAAGTAGAAACTTGAGAAATACATCAATTTTCAATTAAGTAAGTGGTAGAAAATGGAATTTTTTTTCTACAATTGGGAGCTTGTTTGTTTGCTTATATGAATAAATTATTCATTATATGAACAAACACAAAATTTAATGAAAGTAATTTCTATTGGTAATCTAAAATGTCTTTTAGCATGCACAAGATAAATATTTGATACATGACATATACATAGTTTGTAATCATTTAAAATCATGTTATTTTTGTAAGAATTGTGAGATCATTGCATAAATAACATCAAACATTCATAGTAAATGTTTGTTGTTTTTATACTTCACAATATTTTTAATGTGAAGTTTTAGTAACATTTTATGGTTTTTAGATGATGGGGTTTGGCTCGCGTGATGACGTCGTATGAACCCATCCTTGAGATATAACTTAATAAATGTATGTCTCATTAATCGAGGCATTTACTCTTAAAAATTTAACATATTATGATTTTTACCGATATTAAAAGAATGTGTCGTTTAAATAAATCTGTCTTTGATATCATCGACTATTAAAGTCACATAATACAAGTTACTATAAAATATTTAATAATATTGCTTTATTTTTATTGAGTTATGTAAAAAGTGAAATAATTTTATTTTTATCAAAATAATTAATTATTTGTAAAAGAAAATATAAACTTTTATAAAAGGAACCTATATGGTTGAATTAGAAAACCCTTATTATAACATGGACATGTTATTTTAGTATAACTAGTTGCAGAAGCATTCATCATCTACCCAAGTACAAGATCTGCAATAAATACTTTATTCCTATTATTATACATTCATTTATTTTGGATTATTCTAAAATAGTATTTTATTTGTTTAAAGCTTAATTTTTTATTTAATATAATTTACTAATATTTATTAAATAATTAGTAAATACAGACATTTGTTTGGTCAAAACTTAAATCCAAAGCTACTTTTAACTCGTTGTCGCTCTTTATATAACTAATAGTATTAAATGGTAATTTGAATTTAATAAGTAATTAAATACTTTTTATTTAACAAAATATATCAGACCAACTATTACCAATTGATTAACGATTATATTTTAATATATTCTAGCCATAAAAAATATGTATTAGTATATATTCATATGTGCACTACTATACTTGAAATCATCTAAACTATATTGTCTTTGTAAGATTTCATAAGATTTATAAGATTATATAAATAACATTAAATTTTCACAGTAAAAAACTCTGAAGGTAAACCTTCATATTTATGTTTTTGTTGTGAATGTTCGATGTTTTCTATGCCTTTACATTGTTTTATTGTTAAGTTTTTAGTGCTATTTTAGGGTCTTATTAGTCCCACAAAACATGTTAGTCTCACCTGAACCCCCCCCCCCCCCCTCTCTCTCTCTCTCTCTCTCTCTCTCTCTCTCTCTCCCTCTCTCTCTCTCTCTCTCTCTCTCTCTCTCTCTCTCTCTCTCTCTCTCTCTCTCTTCTCTCTCTCTCTCTCTCTCATATTATATATATATATATATATATAGGTGAAAGTTCAATTGCAAACCACCTTTTCATTGTGAACGTGAGGACAACCCAGAGCGCGACACGTGGCAACAAATTTTATGAAACGCGCGACTTCTCCCGCGACCTAGTGTTATTCAGTCTGAATAACACTGAAAAATAGTGTTATTCAGACTGAATAACACTAGGTCGCGGGCTTTTTGGTTACAAGTCGCGCGTGTCACTCTGAATTTCGGCGACTTAGTGTTATTCAGACTGAATAACGCTATATTCAGTCTGAATATAGCGTTATTCAGTCTGAATAACACTAAGTCGCCGAAATTCAGAGTGACACGTGGCGCGCTCTCGTTTGTCCTCACGTTCACAATGAAAAAGTGGTTTGCAATTGAACCCACCCCTATATATATATATATATATAGTTAGTGATGAGAAGTTTGAGATACTGATTTGAACTATTGATCTCTTTTATTCTCATTATCTCTAATGAATTATGTTTTAAAAAGGAATTGATCAGGTGCATTTTGGTATATCTCATTTTAATGTGCATTTATGATTTCATTGCACCGAAAAGTGATAATCATTTCTCATGCTTTTTACATTAATGTCAACTTCTCAACGAACACCAACCACATATAAAAAAAAAACAAAACAAAAATCTGAGAAACATCTTCGTAAGTCCTTCATCTAGACCGTATGCACTTGTGCATAAATGTAAATTAAGTTATTTTTTCATTTTCATCCATGTGTGCATATTACAAAGTTATTTGTATATACAAATATATATTGTCCAGATAAAGAGAGCTATGACCGCTATGAGAATATTCCTTTCCTTTTAACCTTACTTATACTAACTAACTATATGCTATGAGAAAGGAGGTTCAAACCTAAAAAAAATGGAAAACCGGAGAACACTCTCATAGCCTTCTAACTGGACCATATGCATTTGTGCATATGGGTAATTTGAGTTCTTTTTGAGTTTTATGCACAAGTGCATTATGTACCTATGTATATGCATGTGTGCATATCACAAAATTACACGTATGCACAACTGCATAGGTCCAGATGGAGGGCTACGAGTGTGTTCCTTGATTTTTCGTTTATTTAAGGTTTTCTCTTAAACCTGACCCTATATTATATATATATATATATACATATAGTATTAGGTTCAAATGAGAAGTGCTAAAAAAATAAGAAGTAGAGAAGTGATCTCCACCATTCATCCGATCAATAAAAGCGGCTTTGACCGGGTCCCCTCCTTTAATAATCTCTACCCTCCCATGAATCGCGTCAATCCCCCGTGATCGTGTCCACCGTAACCGGTCAAAGCCACCTTTATTGACCGAATGAATGGTAGAGATCACTTCTTTACTTCGTATTTTTTTAGCACTTCTCATTTGAACCTTCTCTCTCTCTCTCTCTCTCTCTCTCTCTATATATATATATATATATATATATAAGGGTAGGTTCAAATGTGAACTCAATTTTGATTGTGAACGTGATGAGGAATCTCAGCCACACATCTTCAGTTACGGTGGACGTGATCACGGGAGGATTGACACGATTCATGGGAGGGGGGAGATTATTAAATGAAAGGACCCGATTAAAACCGCTTTTATTGACCGAATGAGTAGCTGAGATTCATTCTTATTTACAACAAAAATTGAGTTCACATTTAAACCATATATTGAGTGTCGACTCAAAATATGAATAATAGCATGTAAAAAGTCAACACGTTAAGAAGTGAATAAGTTGTATGTAGAGGATACCGCGGCGGTTCTTATGTTGACCTCTTATCGCTTAAAGAGGAGACCTGCATGTGACCTCTGCTTCTTGGTGCTCTCATTTTTGTTATTCTCAATTATTATATAATAATTTTAACGTTTTTATACTTTGTGACATTTTTGACATATTATAAAAAGTACGATGGTTTATTTGTTTTAAATTTAAATAAGAGTAAATTACGGATTTGGTCCCTGTGATTTGGGGGTTTTTATGGATTTGGTCCCTAAACTTTAATAATTACAAATTTGGTCCCTGTATTTTGCAAAATCTTTTGGATTTGATCCTTGTGGTTTGCAAATTCTATTGAATTTGGTTCTTGTGGTTTGCAAATTCTATTGGTTTTGGTCCCTGCCTATTTGCACTACCAGGGACCAAATTCAAAAGATTTTGCAAACCACATGGACCAAATCCGTAATTACTGAAGTTTAGGGACCAAATCCATAAAAATCCCTAAACCACAGGAACCAAATCCATAATTTACTCTTAAAATAAATATATATGTTATATACTAGTTAAACTTTAGTTGAAGTGTAAAAAAAGAAGTATAATTAATCCATTAAACTATATGCAGTGGAACCGAATAACTCATCCAAACCAACACGGTTTTAAGTTGTTAGGATATCGGTTTACACGATTTAAGTAATCGAACAAGTATAAGTTATTCCTTCTGTTTTCAGAATTCCTTTTTTTTTTCTATTCTGGTTAAATCGATATATTATAATGTTATGTATATATTTTACTGTTTTGGTTAAACTGAAAGCAAATAAACACATTACAAGTTGATGATAAGATGATGCTTTTATAATGAACCAAATTGTTAGAGGAATGAACCAGTGAACTTACTTTTATATTGACACTTGTTACTAAACCAACTTGTAACAAAACTAATGGAAGATAAATTGAATATTTAATAGTTAACTAACATATAAGTTATAACCCCAATGGGGCAGCCTACCGGTTAAGGCTTGGTGTTGGGAAAAAACCCACCCAAGTTCGAATCCGGGGGTGAGCAACCAGGGGCCACTGAGTATTAATCCCAGGGGAGCATGCTTTAGCTCTCAGTAAAAATTACCAAGGATGTAGTCTGGGCAAACCCAGGTGAACCTTATCTAAAAAAAAAAACATATAAGTTTTAGTTAATAATAAGTAACAAAAAAAAACCAAAAGGCAACATGCTTATAATTTACATTCACTTAGAAATAGATTGGACAAAATCAGAAATAATAGAAAATTAATAGTTGACAAATGACGTGTAGCAATATCTATATATATATATATATATATATATATATATATATATAAAATAATAAATTGTATAAAAAGAGTTGGAAAAATAAATAAATAGTAATTGGTTAAATCAATAACATTATAAGAAACAACTTCATTTCATATAGTGTTATTGATTTAAAAAAATATTTTAACTTTGTTTTGGAATAGTATTACTTCTTATTTTAAATTATTCAAAGAATGTGGTATTCTACCTTAAATAAGATTTTCATCTAAATGTGGTAATTTTTATTAGCAACCATTAAAATAAATTATCGTAAAACTTCGTTTTCTTTTTAATATTATAAAGAATTTATTTATCTACTTAGTCAATAATAAAATAAAATAAAACTCCATATCAAAATTAAATCATATATACTTTTTTAAATAATAATTTATTTTGGTAACATGCGTATGTCGTAACACGAAAGTGGGGAACATTAATTTTGGTACAACTGCCCACACCAAGACCATATTTTATATTTAATTCATTAATCCATATTAATTGTTCTCAAAACTATAACTAATTTGGTAAAATAAATTGGGTATTTCTAAAAATAAAAATGTAATTTTAGGATCCCCAATTCTATTATCTATTACTATACTTAGAATTATATCAGTTCTTTTTTATTTTTAATAAAAACTTTGTTTGGATGACGAAAATGAATATTTATCAATCTTATTGAATAAACCTCAAAATTCATAATCCTAAAAAGTTAATGCAAAAACTACTCATAGCCTATTTGATATTGTTTCCATGTTAAAAACAATCATAACTTAGGATATTGTTTAAAAATTAATAAAGGAGTCCAATTATATAGATGGCCCAATGTAACATTTGGTATCCACCCATCTAGGATAGAAGATGATAAAATGATTAACTTATTTGTATTCAATAATTTATATTATTTATATATTTTAATTAATGGATGTAATTTATTTAATTATAATAAAAAATATTTTATTAAAAAAATATCATTAAAAAGTTTTTATAAAAATGATTAAAATGACACAAAATAAAAGGTTAATGCAATTTTCAAAATTTATATACGTTGTTATATATTTTCAGTGTTATTTTACTATTATTAACCAAAATGAAAAATATATAAAGAATGAATAATATGTAAAGATGGATTTGTATTGAATGTTTTAGAGAATTTTTTTTTATTATTATTGATAAAATATAGGTCTATTCAACTTTGTTCTATATGGTTGCTTCACTCCATACTCGCATGTTTTATAGGAAAATCATGGTAACATATGAAATGGTAATCAATTTATGTTTTATTTTGTCTTATTAGTTATGTGATGTTTTAGGTTTTGCTTTTTTGGGTTTGACGGGGTTTTTTCTTTATTTCGAGAACTCATGATATTTCATTTTTTTTTTCAGTTTCTTGCTTTGGTTTTTGCTCACTCTAAGTTGTGGGTTCTTGTTTTAGTTTGTGCAAGTTCTTGCTTCTAATATAGCGATTTTCATTCGTCCTTATTATTGTTTTCGCTAGACCAGTTGTACAGTTTCTTCACTTATTAAGTCAAAGAAAACCTAAATTACGAGTACACAATATAAAATATCGCAAAATGAAAATTTGCATCATACAATGTAGATTTTTTGAAGTATTTATGAACCGAAAGTGACCTTTAAGTATATGTCATAATTCATTTAATAACTCGTGTAGTTTTTATTTCACTCTAAACAAGGGTTATTCAGACAAATCATAAAATAGGTTGGAATCATATGTAGGCAACGATTTATTACAAACACGAGTCTATGCCTATAACATAGGTTAGCCCCACAATACCAGAAGACAAATTAGTTAACTAGCCCACAACGCAGATGTAATAGCATAACATGGATAATCCGAAATTGATAAATATAAATATAAATAATTTTAAAAAAGCTAGTTGGTCCATGCCATGGTGTTAAAAGAATTGTATCATTAGCGTCAATTGTGTATCACAATACACAATTGGCACAATTATAGACCAAATATGCTGGTCTAGAAGAAATTGTACAAATGTTAGAAGAATATTATTAAAGATCGAAGTGCTATTAGGACAGGATATGGATTTCCATGTTGGGTGGAATCAGTAACTTGGTATGACATGAAGTAATTTGGTGTCGACAGTTAATTCATTCAGGTAAGAACAAGATGTATAGTCTTTGTCAATCATATTGGTGGTCAAGGATGAAGGAGGATGTGAACGTTTTTAACTTTTCCACAATTCAATAATAGAGCATCAAGATTGTACGAGATAGTTAGAACTATGGAGATTCCAATGTGAAAGGGAGGTCACATCACGATGGATTTTGTATTGAAGTTACCAAATAATGCAAAAACTTATGATGCAATGTCAATAAGTCTTGACCGACCGACAAAAATGTTGTATTTCTTATAGATTAAGAAATTGCACTCAACGTGTAGATTGTGAGACTGACCTGTTATCGTGAGACCACATAAATAACACTAAATACTCATAACAAAACATTGTGAAGGTAAACTTTCAAATTGTTGTGAAAGTTCGGTGTTCTTTGTACCTTCATAGTGTTGTGAAGTTTCAATGTTATTTTATGGTCTCATAAATATGTATTGGTCTCACTTCAAGCAAACCTTATATACGGTTGGGCTTATCTAAAACCAACCTATATTTATAGCAAAATATTGTGAAAGACAAAAAAACGTCATATCTTCACAACAAAAAAACACTATGAGGTGTACCTTCATAATGTGTTACCGTTAAGGTTTTTTATTATTTATGAGGTCCTACAAATCTTATGAAATATATATACATATTATATATATATATATAGAGAGAGAGAGAGAGAGAGAATTAATATAGAACAATACATATTGAAAAAGAATATAAAAACTAACAAAATCATATATAAATTTATATTAATGGAAGAAAAAACTCATGCGCACCTGAAATTGCGGCTAGAGCCAAGCCTCCATGGGTTTTTGTTGTCTGCTAGTGTAAAATCATATGTAATTTTGTTGGGTTCGTGTTCATTTAAATATGTATTGTTGCAGACCTTACAAATCAATTTCAATATCGATTGGTTCTTATTATAAAGTGTTTGTTATTATTAATGAACTCTAGTCATATTCCATAAATATTCAATTTATAATAAATGAACATTCATTATTTCCTTAAAATATACAAATTCATTGGTTTGTAAGATTTACTCTCTCTCTATATATAGTCATATTCAAATAAAAACTCAAATTTGATTGTGAATATGGCATGTGGACTTGATTGTGAACATGACATATTTACTCTGCATAATCATGAGTGAATAAAACAAACATTCAGTGTTATTCTCATTCTGAATAACACTGAATGTTTGTGTTATTCACTCAGAATAATACATGATTATGCAGAGTAAATATATCACGTGACGCATTCTCGGTTGTTCTCACAATAAAATTTGAGTTTGCAATCGAACTTTCGTTTCTCTCTCTCTCTATATAATCATATGAAACATCGTATGAGAAGTTAAGTTAACGTTTACAAATCATCGCAGAAGATTTTATTTAGCGCGTTATATCAAATTCTAATATTTTATAAGTGGTATAAAACTATAAATTCATTAAAGAAAACTTTGTGGAACTAAAACATTGTTCGTAATAAAAAATATAAAAAATTTGGTTTAAAAATGAAAAAATTTGCATCGTTTAAGTTTTTTCGGTTATAGCACCGATTGGAAGAGTTTCGTTCGATCGGCGAATCTCGCCGGATCTCCGGTGGCAATGGAGTTTCATGGCGTCGCTCTCCGGCGTGTTTTGGAGCTGGTTTTCTGCATCACCGGCATTTGGTCGGCTTATATCTATCAAGGCGTTCTTCAAGAGACCGTGTAATTAAGCCTTTTCATTCATTCATTCATTCATTTCTAGCTGTGATTGTGATCTGTTAATTCTCTTCTGTTGATTGAAATCGAATGTATTATGCTGATGATTCGTGATTTTGACATTTATATTTTGAATTCATAAGTTTTAGCAATTGAATTGTTGATGATTGATGTTTTTTGAAAGTAGGTAGGTTTAACCTAGTTTTGGTTGAATTTGAATGTATTATGGTGATGTATCTCAGTGATTCGTGCTTTTAGCGTTTGATTTGATCGAGTTTTGAATTCGTAAGTTGTAGGAATTGAATTGCTGATGATTTATGTATAGTTTTGATTGAGTTTTTGAAAGTAATGCATTCGAGTAGCTAGGTTTAACCTACTTTTGGTTGAAATTAAGGATGAATTGTTATAATAGAAGTATAGGATGATGATGATGATGATTACGTGTTGATTATGTATTATGGTGATCTATCTTAGTGATTCGTGCTTTTAACAGCTAATTTAATAGAGTTTTAGCGATGAATTGTTAATGATTGTTGTTTAGTTTTCATTAAGTTTTTGAAAGTAATGCATTCAAGTAGGTTGAAATTTAACAATGAATTGTTGTAATTGAAGTATAGAATGATCATTACATGATCAAATGATGCCAATTTTGTTATCTATTGGAAATATTATACAATTTGCTGTCACCATAAGCTTATGATTGATTGAATGCATTATGGTGATCTATCTCAGCGATTCTTGCTTTTAACATTTAAACAAGTTTTTGAAAGTAATGCATTCAAGTAGGTTTAAGTTTTAACCTACTTTTGGTTAAAGTTTAACAATGAGTTGTTGTAATTGAAGTACGCGATGATGACTACCTGATCAAATGATGCCAAATTTAAGATCTAGTGGTTATATTATATAATTTGTTATCATATAAAACTTATGATTGATGCCTTAAAATTGACACAAGAGAAGTGCAAGGCTATGTTGAGTTATGACAATTGCAGATCTTTGAAAACATGAGAGGCTTTTACTTTCTTTTGCTTAATATTAGTCTTTGTTACTGTTTTTCAGGTCTACAAAGAGATTTGGCCCTAATAAGGAGAGGTTTGAACATTTGGCATTCTTAAACTTGGCACAAAGTGTTGTTTGTTTACAATGGTCATTCTTGAGTGAGTATTTCTTGCGTTTGTTTATTTTTATTTCTTCTTATGGTTTAGCAGTTGACTTAGGGCCTCCTTGTTAGTAGCTTAATGAGCTTAATGAGACTCACAGCTTATTCGGTCAGCTATATATGACTGTTTACTAGTGACTTAATGATATAGAAAATGGCTTATTCGGTAAGCTTTCATTTTTCTAAACCTGCCCATCCGAATTAAAAAAATAGCCTCCTCTCATCTATGAAAAAAAAACCTCTAAAACAAAAATCTTTCCAATCTGTATAGACAGATTAATCCACACAGACAACTTTATCCATACAAGACTTGTTGGAAAATCAACCAACCAGCCCTTTTACAAAAATTTGTAGCCTTTAGTCTTTTAAAGTTCATTTTATTTGCAAAAATTGCAAAAAAAACGAACACTATACTTGAAATCTTTAACATTTTCCCTGGATTCTGCAATTACAATGGCTTTTTACAAAGCCAAGTATAAGCATAATAATGCTCAACTTTTCCAAACATGTTCTTTTTTTTTTGTTATGAAAACCAAAGTCAGACACATGGTTACAGATGTTGATCATTCTCTATATTTTAGATTATTAATATACTGACATTTTCCGCTTATTGGATAGTGATAAAGCTCTGGGGTCATGGCCGTGGTGTTCGTGCTCCATGGTGGAGTTATTGGAGTGCTGGAATTACAAATACCATTGGCCCAGCTATGGGGATTGAAGCTCTAAAATACATCAGTTATCCTGCTCAGGTATAAATGTTATCCCATTTATAACATGTCTTTCATCAGTACATTGATTCAAGTTTCAACAGTATAAGTGATTAAGTGCTGTTGTGACAAATGCATTTATTTATTTACAGTCTTTAGTCTATTAAAGGCCAGTGGAACACTACTAATAATATCCATCCAGCTGGGCTTGTTCAAGTGGTTGAAATTTTCTCAGCGTAGCCTCGAGGCCCCGTAGTTACCCCTTGGTATTGCTGACTGTATTTCCAGGGGTCCTAGTTCTGCTTCTGCATTTGAATCTTGCATTTTTTTACCTTTTAACAGTTCCATTAAGAGGCAGCCTCTGAATCGCTAAGAGGTAAATTTTGTGGGCAAAAAAAGTCCACCTCTTAATGGTTCTAAAACCCTCTGAACGATTTTGTATCTTGGGGCCTCCCTTAAACTGATTTCATTCTCAACAATTATACCAAACAACCATATTTCATTTTGCACTACATCATAAGAGCCTCTTAATCATTCTAACCACTTAATCATCTAGCACCGAACTATTCAGCAACTGACAAAAAGCCTTGAATCAACACGGCTTGTTTAATGCTGAAACAGCCATGCTTTTTGATCACTGATAAGATCTGACTGATGACACTCGATAAAATTTAGGACCAGGAGGAAACTAGAACTAGTGTGTTGCTTTGAAATCTTATTCAATTTGCTTCATGTGACATCATATATCTGAATACGAGAGAAATGAATTGGTGTAGTAAACCCTTTCATGGAACTGGAGTGTATTCAGTTAGCTTATTGATCTTCTGAATTGGCTTATAAATCTGTCATTCTCATTCAAGAAAAAATCTCATATTAATGTTCTATTTTCCATGGTTTTTAATCTTTCCATTCGGTAAGAATGTAATACATAAGTGGCTTTCGCCTTTCGGTACTCACCTGTTCATTATCACTTGCAGGTCCTGGCAAAATCCTCAAAAATGATTCCGGGTGAGTTATTGCTTGATTCATAATGACCATTTATCGCGTTAACAAACTTTGACATCGTGAAACTAATCAAGCAAATTGCCTGTTACGCAGTGATGCTGATGGGGACGCTTGTTTATGGTATTAGATACACGTTTCCAGAGTATCTTTGCAGCCTCCTTGTTGCTGGTGGGGTGTCCATCTTTGCATTGGCAAAGGTGAATATATAATTAGACTCGATAGAACCGTCATTTATAGTGCATGTTTCCCTATATATTGTTCTTAGATGTCGTTTGGTTCGCATAATGGAATTTGATGGAATTGGAATCCAATCAAATTTGATAGAATTTGACCATGCGTTTGGTTGGTAGGAATTCAATTCTTCACTTAAACCAAGGAATGATGAATTCCTTAAATTATGGAATTCCAAGATACTATCTAGTTCATTTTGCCAACCAAACATCACCAAGTAATTTGGTCAAAGGAATGTGTCATTCCAATTCCATCAAATTCCTTTGAGTTCCGCGAACCAAACATCCCCTTAGTTTGGGCCTGCGTCGTTTGAAAATCCATGACTGATCAGTTTCACTTCCATTTTCACCCAAAGTGATGCCTTTATTTCACCCAGACTAGCTCGAAGACCATAAACAAGCTGGCGAATCCCAATGCTCCACTCGGGTATGGACTTTGTTTCCTGAACTTGGTGTTTGATGGTTTCACAAATGCCACACAAGATTCAATCTCAGCAAGGTATTCTGTTGATAAACTTTCATGTCTCTGTTCAGCATTAAAATTAAACCAATCCCCAAATTACTAAGAAACTTAATTCAACATTTTGTCTATCATTTTCCATGGTCATTTGATAAAGACTAATATGAACCACAAGGCTTGTGGCGTAGCGGTAAGGCCTGTGGGGGATGTGGATGGTATCCCATTCACCCCAGGTTCGAATCCCTTCGTGCGCATCTTGTGGCCACGCTTAGTCTCAAACGGCCGAATTTAATTTCAGTTTCAAATTGCCAAGGATGTAGTCTAGACGAAGTCTAGATGAACCTTATCCAAAAAAAATATGATACACTTGTTTTCACGGAAACAACTGCTTTACCTTTTGATGTAGAGGACATGTTTGCGTATATCCCAAGAGGGCTATTCAACTTAATGACCTTCTCAAGAAGCTCGTTTTGCAAAATAACCCTCTAGTGTATCTCTAAATATTAATTTAGAGGGCAGCCTGTTTTAAATGAAGGCCGGACTGTTTTGAACCAAGGGAGCATGTCATTGAGCTAAAAAAGAACTAGAAGGTCATGCTTCTAATTGAAAACTCATTTAAGATCATTTATCCAAAGGACCCACCACCAATGTTGGAGAATAGTATTTAGGTGGGGAGACAATAGGGTAACGTTTCTGAAATCAGATGTTTGACCGGATAAACTATTTGGATCGTGAGAGTTCACTTTCCGAATCTAATATTTCGACCCTATGCCTGGGTTTCACGAAATTCAGATTTGGGATAATCCAAGTAGGAACAATTTCTATCGAGGCACCGAATAGAAATTCACAACTAGATATTTATATCAAATCGTTGTCTAATGGTTACCAATCTCAACTGATAATTAAATCAGTATCCAAGATTATATATCAGAAAATTATATGTGTATGATTAAAGAAAAACCTCCAGAGATATGTTATGTAAATTCGTGTGTCTTTCTACAACTCATAGCATATACATATATATAGGAAGGAAAACAATCATGAGAGAATATTTCTTCTGACCATATCACGATTCTTGATATCATATCTTAGATTTATCAAATCTATATAGATATATCACATGTCTAAAAGAAAATGGATTCTCAAATATAAATATGCAGACAATGGAAATTTTATCTTGATACCAAAGATATTTTCATGATTTCAAATCTTATCCATATAATGCAAGATTGTCAAAATTACAAATACTGACAATCAAATATAATATAGATACTTAAAAGATTTATTTTGATACTCAACATACATGCATGTATGTAAACGATATATAAGAATATATATTTTTGTTTTCTTTTAAGTGAAATGATTATAGGTTTATAATAAGAGTAGGTATTATCTATCAGTTAGACAATAACTAAATCAACCTATTAATTATTTACAGGAATCCATCAGCTGGGTTTACGCGATGTAAATAACACGCGTTTACAAAACCTTTTCACTGAAACCTTATTTCTGATATAACCGAAATCAATTTAGTTTTATACGAGTGTGCACTCCACACCTCCTTGCTCGTCTAAATAACAAAACTTGATTTCCATTGGTAACCAATAAATTCCACTATACTAAAATGAATTTGGTGACACTAAAATCACCAACAATCCTCCCCCATTTTAGTGTAACCTTGAATTTATAAAACAAGACTTTGATTTGACCAAACTTATGCATACAAGAAAATATCGAATCGATTGAATTTTCATGTTAGTATATTATGCGTTCCAAACACTCGAGAATCAGGGTGTTCTAAGAATTGAACCCTTCAACCCATTTGAATGCCTGAAGATAATATACACATAAATTTAAATAAATATTCCAGTTAAAATCCTGACACTATTATAAAGCCGAGTGTCCAAATCCATTCGTGATCGTATAAAAAGCAAAGTCCCAGCTTTTCGAAGTTCGGCTATACTTCACGACCATATAGGTAATTCCTTTTCTCATGTACCTGTTTACACTTTAACAAAGGAATTATTAAGACAACGTCAACCTCCCAACTACAGGTACCGAACACACTAACCTGGGATGATAACATACGTGTGTGTTCCATTTCTTAAGTGTGAGCTTTCCTCATTGAATTCAACCTCTAATGTCATATTAGAGGGGAATTGGGTATCTCACCATTAAGAAATTAATGACCTTAATTCCATCCCAATAACAGACTTGTGCACTAAGTCCCAGGCTAGACTCTTTGTCAGATGATCTGCCAAATTTTATCGCGATTTCACAAACTCCACTGAAATTACACCATTCATTATCAAATCTCTAATCATACTGTGTCTAACACCTAAGTGTCTAGACTTCCCATTGTATACCTGACTATATGCTTTTGCCAAAGTGGCAGCACTGTCACGATGAATAGAAATAGGTGCAATCAGTTTTGACCACAATGGAATCTCATATATTAAATTTCTTAACCATTCTACCTCTTTACCGGCAGCGGCTAACACAACAAATTCAAATTCCATTGTCGAGTTTGTTATACAAGTTTGCTTCTTTGAAGCCCAAGAGATAGCACCTCCCCCAAGCAAGAATACCCAACCAGTTGTTGAAGAGTGATCTTCCTCAACATGGGTTATCCAACTTGCATCAGAATACCCTTCTAAAACCGAAGGATATCCCAAATAACACAAACCATAATCCATGGTCCCTTTGAGGTACTTAAAAACTCTCTAAATTGCTTGCCAATGTTGAGTACTAGGGTTATTATTATACCTACTCAACCTCCCAACCGCATAAGCGATATCCGGGCGTGTGCTAGTCATAGCCTACATCAAGCAACCTATAGCCTGTGAATATTCCAGTTGTGATACTACCAAAACCCTTATTGGGCATTATCATCACACTAGGATCCATGGGGTACTAACGGGATAACAATCACTATAATTTAGCAATCCTCTTGTTAACCCATTTAATCCTAATACCAAGGATCACATCCACCTCCCCCAAATCCGTCATGACAAACTTTGATGTCATCAAGCTCTCGGCTTCATCAACTTGAAGTTGATCAGTTCTAAAGAACAACATACAACATACATACAAGTTATCATACTTGTACCAGTCGAATCAAGCTCTCGGCTTCATCAACTTGAAGTTGATCAGTTCTGAAGAACAACATACAAGCAGGTTATCATACTTGTACCAGTCGAATTAAAACGACTACCAACATGTAACACTTTACTTTTTCAATCCAAAATATCTTTAATAAGTAGTGTCATAATTCAAACATTTCAATTATTGACAACAATCCACAAAACCATCTATTTGATGAAAAACCTTGTCAGATCATTTATTTAAAAACATAATAAATAAAACTGACTTAAATGCAGAAGCTGTTCGAAGTCAATTCATTCCATACTCACTTTTAAAACATAAAATGCTATAATACTCTTTTAAAATTAAAAACAAAAGATAAATATCCTTAACCCTCTTTCCCACAATTAAAATTGAATTATCCCCAATGGAAAGACATTTAAAATATATGGAAGTGTAAAGAAACAAATAGGAAAGAAACTTTCTGGGTTAAGACACTCCAAAAAACCATGAGTACCAAAATGCCAAAATTCAAATTCCAATTTTCATGCCACTAAATATCAAAAGCGCACTCAAAATATTTGTCCCGTCATGAATTTAGAAAATTCAATTACCACATCGCGAATTTCAAAATATTCATTTACCATATCGCGAATTTCTCATATTAGATGAGACACCGCCATGTCTTTCATGGAAAACTTTGATGACAACAAACTTTTAGTTTCATCAACTTGAAGTTGCTTAATGCTGAGAATCAACATGTCATCAATATAGAGGCAGATTATCACACCCGAACCGGATGAATCAAACCTACTATAACACATCTGTCAACCTCTTGAAACCACTTGATAAAATAACCTCATCAAATTTCGATGCCATTGTTTCGGCGTTTGTTTCAGCCCATACAAAGATTTAACCAGTTTTACACACCTTATGCTTATTACTAGGCATAACACAACCATCCGGTTAATTCATGTAAACCTCTTTATCAAGCTTTCCATTTAAGAAGGTTGATAGAACACCCATTTAATGGATAACCAGATTGTGAATAGCAATCAAGGCTATTAACAATCTAATGGTAGAAAACTCAGCCACTAGTGCATACGTGTCAACATAATCAATACCGGGTTTTGTTTAAACCCTTGTATGACCAACCAGGCCTTGTACTTATCAACATTTGCATCTACCCTTATCTTCCTTTTGAAGATCCATTTGCATCCCAAAGGTTTAGAACCTGGTGGCAAATCACATAACATCTAAGTGTTATATTTCAGAAAAATCCAAAACCGTCCATCCTCACGACACGAGCCTTTTACCTCGCGTTCGCGAAAACTTTCTAGATTAACCCATCGATTAGGAAATAGATTATCGCGTCGAGTGGACCTTACCTCGAATTATTAAAATTCGACAAAGGGGTTACTTGCGTTGCGAGCTTCTCGCTACGCGTCGCGAGATTCTCACGACACCAACTGATTAGAAGTACATGGAATCCATGTATTCCCTTCCCAATCAGTTCTGAGATATTTAACCGAAATAACAAAATGCAATTCCACCTCAGTTTGTAATTTGAACTTTAGTAAGGCTACATCCTTAGAATGCATCAAAACACATACCAAACCGATTCTAAACATAGATAAATAATTACATACATTATAAATCCAATCACAAATATCAGAATATTTGATTTTCGTAAGATTTGGAAAAGACCGTTTTGTGATTTTCGTTAACATGCAATAACAAAGAATTATTGATCTTTAAAATAAGCATTCGAAAAACGAAACCAAAATCACAGATTTACCAACGCAATATAAATAAATTAACATGTTCAAAATAAACATATTCATGCAAAATAAACAAAACCACAAACGTGCCGAAAAGTTTAAACAACCACCACTTACAAGGTTTTACCAAGCCTAGGAATAAACAAAACATCATAAAGAAATTGTTTTTCCCAACCATGTGAACAAATACTTGTCCACATCAGGCTTAACCTTTTCCTTGTCACTTTCTTGATCACGGAAAGATTTCTCAATCCGTACGTGACTACCGAGTTTCACCGATGAAAACTCCTCCTTAGGGTGTTTCGAAGTATGCTTAAACTCCTTCTAGGATGGTGGTAAACACACTCAACACACGATTAAATCAGCCAAATCATGTTGAGTGAATTAACCCAAGATATGAAACAACTTAATAAACTATTCCATGACCGGTCTTGAATCCACCATCTTATAGTTATTAATATCGCTAGCGAGAAACTTCTTACTAGAAGCATCCTCGGCGATGTATTTGGATTCAAGATCGTTCCATAGTTGTTTCGCATTCTCCACGTTTTGGTATATGTCAAAGAGAGGATCGGACATACCGTTAAGAATGTGACCACGACAGATGTAATCGTCGTTGTCCCACTTACATCGTTTTCTGATATCAGCAGGTGTTTCGTCCTCCTTCTCTTCCGGCGCGGTAGAGCTCAGAACGTGCACCACGTTCAAGGTTGTCAGCAGAAAGTGCATCTTCTTTTGCCAGCGTCTGAAATCAATCCCTTGGAACTTCTCCAGTTTAGTAAACTTTGTGGTCATATCCTTGGAGGATAATTCGGCCATAATTTCAGAAACAGAAACAGAAAATATTAGATTCGATTGTTGGAGAATAGTATTTAGGTGGGGAGACAATAGGGTAACGTTTCTGAAATCAGATGTTTGACCGGATAAACTATTTGGATCGTGAGAGTTCACTTTCCGAATCTAATATTTCGACCCTATGCCTGGGTTTCACGAAATTCAGATTTGGGATAATCCAAGTAGGAACAATTTCTATCGAGGCACCGAATAGAAATTCACAACTAGATATTTATATCAAATCGTTGTCTAATGGTTACCAATCTCAACTGATAATTAAATCAGTATCCAAGATTATATATCAGAAAATTATATGTGTATGATTAAAGAAAAACCTCCAGAGATATGTTATGTAAATTCGTGTGTCTTTCTACAACTCATAGCATATACATATATATAGGAAGGAAAACAATCATGAGAGAATATTTCTTCTGACCATATCACGATTCTTGATATCATATCTTAGATTTATCAAATCTATATAGATATATCACATGTCTAAAAGAAAATGGATTCTCAAATATAAATATGCAGACAATGGAAATTTTATCTTGATACCAAAGATATTTTCATGATTTCAAATCTTATCCATATAATGCAAGATTGTCAAAATTACAAATACTGACAATCAAATATAATATAGATACTTAAAAGATTTATTTTGATACTCAACATACATGCATGTATGTAAACGATATATAAGAATATATATTTTTGTTTTCTTTTAAGTGAAATGATTATAGGTTTATAATAAGAGTAGGTATTATCTATCAGTTAGACAATAACTAAATCAACCTATTAATTATTTACAGGAATCCATCAGCTGGGTTTACGCGATGTAAATAACACGCGTTTACAAAACCTTTTCACTGAAACCTTATTTCTGATATAACCGAAATCAATTTAGTTTTATACGAGTGTGCACTCCACACCTCCTTGCTCGTCTAAATAACAAAACTTGATTTCCATTGGTAACCAATAAATTCCACTATACTAAAATGAATTTGGTGACACTAAAATCACCAACAACCAAGACCCTTCTTTAAGTGGGTTATACTCATGATCGTCTTTTAGCATGTTAAATGTGAGGTTTTGAACAGGGCCCCAAATTTTTTACATATATTTAGATTTTAGATATCTTGAATCTTGATTTTAGTTAGGGTCCTCTTTAATAGTGGTTTCTTTGGTGTTATTTTTTTGGAAAATTTTGGCGTTATTCTCTTTCCAAGGTGCGGATCTGGTTATTAAATGGATCGGGGGATGGGCCCCATTAAAATAATTTTAAAAAAAAAATTCATAACTTTCTACCATAGTTCACCTCGTAATTTCTAGTTTGTGCCTCCACCAACCAAAATCCCAAAAAAAATACATCTCGAAATCAACCAAAAACGGATTAAAAAAACTCTCAACATAAACTAAAAAAGTCCCTCGAAATTGACAAAAAAAAAACTTAAAATCCCTTTAAATCAACCAAAACTTTAAAAATCCCTCTAAATGGTGGAATTAGGTTAAAAACACGTCAGACGACTTTGCAGGCCTTTAATCTATCTTAAAGGCGTCCCGTCACGAATTTCTCTACCAATAGTTTTACATGTGTAAATGGGCCTCCAAAAAGATTGAAAGGCCCACCAGGTTAGTCTAGTCTGGTTTATAATCTTACAAATACATTTTATATATTGTTTTAGGTACCCAAAAACAAATGCATGGGACATGATGTTAGGAATGAACTTATGGGGCACTATTTACAACTCAGTTTTCATGTTTGGCTTACCACAAGCAAGTGGATACCAAGCAGTCCAATTCTGCAAACAATACCCTGAAGCAGCATGGGACATTTTATACTTTTGCTTATGTGGCGCAATCGGCCAAAACTTCATATTCTTTACGATTAGCCGCTTTGGCTCGTTAACCAACACCACCATCACCACGACCCGCAAATTTGTCAGTATCGTGGTCTCATCGCTCCTTAGTGGAAACCCATTATCGCGAAAGCAGTGGGGGAGTGTGGCCATGGTGTTTACCGGGTTATCGTACCAGATATTGATCAAACGGAAGAAACCTAAGCGGATGAAGAAAAAGAGGAAAAACATTTGATCGATGAAAAAGTGCGGTTTTTAGGTGAGTTTTTTTTTTTTGGTAGGTAGTTAGGATTTTTTTTTTTTTTTTTTTTTTTTTGCATTCTTATGGATATATTAGTTTGATTATTTGGTAGGAGATGAAAAAAAATGCATAAAAATATGTTCAATATTTTCTTGATGATAGTAATAGGAGACTTTTAGAGCAATAATGCTATAGTTACTTCTACTACCATATTTTAACTTTATTATCATATGGTGAGTGTTGAAATTTTAAGTTTGTAGGGGGTTATATTTTGAATGTAGATGTGTTGTATATCCTTATGTTTTGGAAGAGTGTTTCGCGCTATGACCAGAATAGTTTTGAAAATTAGGACGGTAAGATATCAGTCATGATAAATTTGATAACAATAACCATAATTACTGTGGATGCATGTAATTAAGGGCATGTGTGAGTGGGTTATATCTTTATGGTGATGGTTTAGTTTTGGATTTTTCAAATTACTGTTTTCTTTAAGTTCCAAGTATAAGTATTGTGTATATATGATTGTGTTTTACATAAGCTACCTTAAGGTATATGTTTTTTGGGTTAAAGGGGACGAAATCCCATAAAACCTTGTATTAAACAAAAATATTGCTTATAAAAACTAGATGGGAAATTAAACATATACCCACCACAAAATGTCTTCCCGAAACATGATTTGGGAAATTAATGATATCCATGACGATGAGAAGCAAAATGAACTATTCCAAAAATAACTACTATTTATTGGCCAATTATTAATACCTACGACTCTCTTTAAGGGTTGGTTTTAACAGAAAAAATATTCAACAGTATTAAGAAAAGCCTGATAAAAATTCCTTACTAGTTACATATAAAGTTAAGAGACTGAAACAAATTATATTGTGATTAGTCATACGTCATTTCACCTATCTCTAACCCGTTATCTAAACCTTAAAATACAATGATGTTTGTGGAAAATCTAAAAGATTATCGAGATCAATTTTCTTAGATATCCCTCTTCTAATCTTGCTCGTTTAAAAGGATTCATAACCTTGTGTAAAAAGAATTCAATAGCCATGTGGAAAGCATCATCGATGCATTCGCAAAAAGTGCCATAATGAAATAAACTTGTTCAAACCTTCAAATTATTCAGATTTATGTGTTTAGTGTGATTTATACATTTTGTTAGTATATTTCACATACTTAGATTCAGGTGAGACCAAGTTGTTTTCGTGAGACCAACACTTTTTGCATGAAACTTCCTAGCAATACACTGTGAAGGTTAAAAAGATCGAACATTCATCATAAAAACACTATAAATGTTACGTTCATGGTGTTTTTAGAGGTGAAGATTCGATTTTTTCACCTTCACAGCTTTTTTTCGCTGTGAAGGTTTCGTGTTTTTACCTTTTTTTTGAATATTTTTTTCGATAGTGTTTTTTAGTATGTTTTTACAATGAATGTTCGAATTTTTTTAACCTCCACGGTGTTTTGCTGTGAAGTTTCATGTAAAAAGTGTTGGTCTCACGAAAACAGCTTGGTCTCATCGAAACCTAACTCTATTTCAAAAAATTGAAATATTAACAGATAATTGTATAACTACAATAATTGTTTTAAATATATATTAATTATATAATATAAACGATGAATAAAAATAATTGACTAATATAAAGTATAATAATATTACGCAGAAAGTGGGTATACAATCATATAACATTGTAAATTAAAATGCAGAAATTTTAAAGTTTTATCGCAAAAGGCCTTGTAGGTGGTAAGGCTAGTCGCACCGCACCCGGGGCTTGGCAGCGGCTTGCTGCGGGTAAAGCCGCCGGGTTCAGCGGCTTGGGTGTGTGATTCATTGAAGCCGGCGGGTTGGAGGCACCGCGGCTTCACAAAGCCGTTGCCAACGGCCTTCTCAACGGCTACATTTTTTTTTTTCAAACACAAACCAACCTCCTATATATACACAACTATATTCACACTTCATATACACAACTATATTCACACTTCTACATTCACTTTTCATATACACAAATATATATACACAACCATGAATCCAAACATGTCGGGACGTGGTTCACGAGAAAGAGCATCGAGAGGTGGCGGTGGATCGAGAGGTGCCGGTCCTTCGAGAGGTGCCGGTGGATCGAGAGGTGCCGGTCCGTCGGGAGGTGCCGGTGGGTCGGGATTCGCCGATTACGCGAACCACGAACCATACATACCGCAATTTGACGCTCAACAACAACCGCCGTATATACCGCAATATGATGAACAAAACGCCGGTTACGGAACCGGTTACGGAACCGGTTTTGCGCCAAATTTCTATCCTCCCCATTTTCCTTACCCTCCAAATTTCTATCCCACCCAAATTTCGAGCAAGACTGGGAGTTCTACAAAACCCCGCATGAGCACCTTTCGGGTTTGGAGTTGCAAGCCGTGTTGAAAAAAAAGGCTGTACTAAGAGCGGGACACGGCTTCGACTTTTAGTTTATTTATTTTCGTAATTTTTTTAGTTTACTTAATTTCGTAGTTTTTTTAGTTTACTTAATTTTAGTTTAGTTAATTATGTAATTTTAATTTTTAGTTAATTAATTATTAATCTTATTATTAATTAATTAATTACATGAAATAAATAAAATAAATTGAAAAGTGAGAGGGTTGGGAGGGTTGGGAGGGTTGGGTGTGTGTTGTAGAGGGTTATGGGAGGGTAAAGAGAGGGTTGACCAAAAGCTGATGTGGAAGCTGATGTGGCAGTCAAAAAGTGAGTGGGTTGAGAGGGTTGGAGAGTATGGGTGTGTGTAGCCTAACAAGTTCATTATTTTGAAAAAGATGGCAGCTTTTTTTAAATGTACAATCACTTGATTTACATGACATTTTAACAAAGGGTTGTCGGTGTAGGTTTTTTTTTTTTTTATCTGTGACTGCTCTCATCTAGTAAAAGACATGATGAGGATCGAAAATCTTACTCAGTAAACGAGAAATAACATTTTTATCCAATTAACGATCACACAAGGTAGAAAAATACACCAACAATGTATTTTAATGATTAAAAATATTAGTTGATAAGGTAATTGAGAATGATGACTTTTACATGTAAACAGTTGATAAACCTTCTAAATGAACCGTCAACCATATGCTGATTGGACCTTCAACACTCATCCCTTACTTTTTTTCTTTTCTTTTTTTTGATAACGTTCACCTGGATTTGCCCAGACTACATCCTTGGTAATTTTTACCGAGAGCTAAAGCATGCTCCCCTGATATTAACACTCAGTGGCCCCTGATTGCTCACCGCCGGATTCAAATTTGGGTGGATTTTTTCCCCAACACCAAACCTTAACCGGTAGGCTGCCCCATTGGAGTTCACTCATCCCTTCCTTACTTATTATATACTTATTACATTCTCAATGCTAAGATGTAAAGTTCATATGACAAACGCTAAAACTATTTCTTGCGATTTCTATCTTCTAAAATCAAAACTTGAAGACAGATTCTACCGGGTTGGAGTTCTCTAACCACAATACAAAGTCACAAGCAAATCGACATTGTTATGAGAAATTATATATATGTCTTTCTCCTATTCGAACAAAATAAATTTGGTGTTCTTTTTTAATTTAAGATGTCGTTTGCTTTTCAAAAGGTCTAAAGTCTTATTTCACATCTAAAAAAAATTAGAGGTAGATAGTACCTCTTATAATTTCAGAAAATAGTAAAAGAATTCCAAACAATTTGTTAAAAATAAAACCAACAGTAATAAATCTATAAATCTCTTAATTTTCAGATTTAAGAGATTTTGAAAGGTAATTTTCTAAAAACAAACATCCCCTAAGATTGGAGATGATCTCACTTGCTTTGTCTCTAAGGCCATCATTAGCCATCTTCGGTAGAGGACCGGTACCGCTTGGTACCGGTTGTGAACACCGTTTTGTATCATCGGTAGGGTAGCGGCAAGGAACCCAATCGGCATGGTGGTGCCGGTCTTTCTCCACCCCCACCCCACCCCACCCCCTACCCCCTCTCTCTCTATCTCTCTCTTCTTTCTCTCTCTCTCTTCTTTTTCTATTTATTTTTTTTATTCAATTAATTATAGGGGTATGGTATTGGTATGGTTAAGGATGGATTGGTATGGTGTTGGTAAGGTGTTGGTAAAGCTGATGTGGCGCTGATGTGGCAGCAAAAATGAGAGGTATGAGGGGTACGGCTAAGGATGGCCTAATACATTTCAAATAAATCTGAAAGCACAAGGTACAATCACTCACAGCAGTGGATAATTAAGAGCATTTTACAGTTGTTGGCCATTGGTCTCAAGGACCCAACAACTAATCATTCTTTTATATAATATTTTTATATTATATGCCTTTTTCATTTAATATTATAAAAAGAAAATAAAAACAAAAGCATGCTTTAAAATTTGTACAAGTTTCCCTCCCTTCCCTCTTCACCTTTTCTTTTGGAAACCATCATTATTTTAAAGCAAATATCCCTTCAGTAACTAGTACCTCCTGCAACAACACTAGTACATCTCTCCCAATTTACCCTACAGCTGACCATCTTAAATACCCCCCAACAGATCCACATTCCCCACCATCATCTTTAACCAAATTACACACACAAAACACCAGAAAAACACACACACTTACACAGAAGCATCAATCTTTCACCATCTGCAAGTAAGTTCCTTCATCTCCCTATGTATGTCTCAGAATGTTTCATAATTGTTTCAGAATTTCCAATTGTTTCAGAATGCATGTGTATATGTATATATGTATGTATGTATAATGTGTATATATAGGGGTGGTTTCATTTGCAACCACCCTAATTTATCAAATCGTCAAATTCATTGGTTAAACTGTTCCATGAAATTGTTTAATTTGATGAATTTGTTTCATATAATTCTTCTTTTGGTAAAACTGTTTCATATATTTGTCTTCTTTATGTAAAAATGAAAAGGTTTCATGAGAATGAGAAACTACATGAAACAATTTCATTAAATTTACCAATGAAATCGAAGGTTTGCATGATTTGCACATATTAGGGTGGTTTGCATTTGGTCTCTCTCCTCTATATATATATGTATGTATATATAGATAGAGAGAGAGAGAGAGAGAGAGAGAGAGAGATTCAAGGGAAAACCAAATATGCACAGGTGCATAATGCATGTGTGCATAAAAACCAAAACAGCTTAATTTACTACTATGCACAAGTGTATACGGTCCAGATGGAAGGCTACGAGGGTGTTCCTCGGTTTTCCTTTTCTTTTTGAGGTTTTCCCTTGATCCTCCCTCTATATATATGTATATGTATATATGTATGTATGTATAATTGGAAAATAACAATTACAGCAAACAAGAAGATAGCATATGCACACAAGAATCACATTCTCTGAAAACCAATCATTGTAAATTTATACATTATAATAGAAAAAATATATAAACTTATATCAAAAAACTCCTATTCTACACACACTAAAAGAAACAAAGAACTGGAGTCCAACCAAGGTGGTTAAGCCTCCTTACTCACTTGTATGCTTCTACTACTTACTACTCCCCCATTTTCCATTTGGGGGAGAGTCATATTGTAAATATAACCATATAATCACACTCTGTGAAAACCAAAATTATGTTCTGTGCAAGATTTGGCATATTTCGTGGCCAAATCGTTTATGAGGTGAAATTCCGAATATACCCATATTCGAAATCCTCCAAAAATTAACAAACAAACAAAAAATAAACAATCAAGTCAACAAACACACATCTACGCTGTTAGATCTACTTGTCGTTCTAGAATGTACCTGAACATTCCAGCCGCTGAATGCAGATCTTGATCAAACCCTTTTGTGTAAAAAAATCAGGCTGAGATGACTGCAAATCCTATGATGAAAAAAGCGGGACCACAAATGAGGGGTGATGAAGAAAAACTCTACAAGTAGTAGCTCAAAACTCGGAGGGGTAGTATGGTAATGATGATGAGGTTGTGAAATCAAAGGCAATGGAGGAGAGCCCTTTTGCAGGGTGGTGGTGGTTGTGAGGTTCTGGTGCCGGGTTTCGGGGCTGGTGACTCGATTCCAAGTGTTTTTAGAAGGAAGCTCCGTTCCTGATAAATGTATAAATATATAAAGCTGGTCAGCATTCGTATATATAAAGTAAGCTTTCTTTGCAGGGTACATATAATAAAAAGACGTATTTGCTACAAGTGAATCAAAACAAAAGCCTAATGGACAAATGAAATGAATTTACCAATTTTGTTGAGCACAAAAGGTGATTGTGGGTTTATTGTAAATGTGATAACTGGGCTGTTTAGTTGGTTTTCTATGTATGAATAAAGTTGTCTGAGTGGATTAATCTATCTGTATAGAATGAGAAGGTTTTTGTTTAGGAGGGTTTTTCCTTGGATGGAGAAAGTGTGTTATTTTAATTGGGAGGGGAAGGTTAGCAAAAAACATGGCTTTCTGTATAATGCTTGGATAAGCCACTTTCTTTATATCATTAAGCCACTACCAAACAGTCATGTATAGCTTACCGAATAAGCTGTGTCTTATACTGTCTCTCTTATCAATTCAGGTTTTAAAGTGAAGGCGAAGGATCGTGTGAAAAGTTGAGCTTAACGTCAGAAGTCGATTTGAACTGTAGATCACTTTTAGTCTCATGCCCTCCCATGAATTGTGCTTTAGAAGAGAATTGATCTGGTGCATCCATTTCTCATCCAACGGTTGACAACCACTTCTCACGCTTCTCAAGTTAACCTCAACTTCTCACCGGAACCCAACCCGTAAAAGTGAAATTCCCATAGGCCCATAACATTTATCAACAAAGTTATCACAATTATCGTTGTCTACATTACCTTTTTAGCACTCAACTATTCTTTATAAACCCAGAGAAACCACATCCAAATGGGTGAAACTTTGAACCTGCTCATTGACACAAACCCAAGCAATACCTACCAGCAAGGTTGTTAGCAGCTTAATGGGACTCATAGCTTATTTTGTCGTCCATGCATGACTGTTTGGTAGTGGCTTAATGATATAGAAAGTGGCTTATTCAGTAAGTTTTTAGGAGGGAGCTTAATGCAAAAAAGCCAGATTTTGTCCAAGCATGTCTCTCTCAATTAAAAGAAACCTTCCTTCTATCTATAAAAAAACCCTTCCAAACAAAAACTCTTCCAATCCATACAGCCAAATTAATCTATACAAACAACTTTACTCATACAAGACTTAATGGAAAACCAACCAAAAAGCCCCTAAGGTATTCTATACGCTTAAGAAAAAGCATACAACTGCCTCACTTAAAACCGGAAATAGGTCAAAGTTTCCATGACAGTTTGTTTCTCAAGCTTATTAGTCCTTCTCTATGCGCTTCAAGAATGCAGCGATGAACTTGTTCTGAATTTAGGTACAGGCCATTTTAAGGTATTCTAGTGCTTTAAAATAATGAAGATGCTAAGGTAGCGTTTGTTTTTCAAGAAGCCTGAAGTCTAAATTCGCGTCTAAATATTAAGAGGTGGATGGTGCACCTCTTAAAATTTCAGAGGACTGTAGGAGGTTTTCAGGCCTTTTCTTAGAAATAAAACAAACGGTCTCAAGTCTGCAAACCTGTTAATTTTCAGACTTCAGAGGTTTTAAGAGGTAACTTTTAAAAAAAAAACCACCCCTAAATGAACTTACACTTTCTGAAAATTGAGGGCTGGGAATCCCTGCTGCCAATGATCTGAACAACGGAGTTACTTGAACTGGAGAATTGAACTCCGAATTTGGCAAGGGAAATATAGCTCCAACATCGTTGTCAAATTCATCACAAGAAGCTAAAATATCTGTAACATAAACAAAACACATGTTCATGTCAGAGCTGCCAAGATGATAGCAAAGTAATGGACACCAAGTCGTCACCCAATATAGCAGAATTTACCTAGGTTTGTTGTCGAGTCGGGTATTATTACATTTTTACCATCAACAATGCTAGTTGGCTGGATAACTTGGGTTGTTTGGGGTTCAACTTCACACAACCCCTCTTGAAGTGGTTCGATTTTCTCAATCACTTGAGAGATGACAGTTGACCCTGTACTGTAATCCGAGCTGTCAGGGGATCCCTGATATAAATCAGGTTGTCTGCACAAAATGAACGTTTTTTAAGTGTTTTACTAGGAATATTTTAACAATGCCAAGTTAATTCCCAAGTATGTCACATATCTACTACCTCCAGGACTGTTGGCTGCCTTCCTCACAACTTCTTATGTCCTCTACGATATCCTTAATATTCTCAAGTTGAAAATCCATATCAGAAACGTTGAATCCAAGCACATCACTTCCTTTCGTTTGCTTGATAAAATCTTGAACAGCCTGAATATAGAATGATACATAAGAAAATTTACATAAAGATATGGATTTTCGTATTGAACATTAACCGTAACTATGACATCATCTTCATGTTTATTAATGTTGAAAGTAATTTACTTAACGAAATGGATTTTCATATTGGTTAAACACCATATGTTTTTCAATAATTTAATTACATTATATGGTTATCATGAAAAATCTTTTCACCTTGCAAGCATTTTCATAACTCTCTTCCGTCTTCTCCGTATTAACTTTGAGTGCAAGTGAGCTGAGAAGTTCCGCTTGTTGCAGCAATGCAATGATCTTCGGGTCATCCTTCTTGAGAAATGTTCCTTCATTAAGATTATCATAAGTTGCCTTTTATCAAACGACTTTTACATTTTCAATATCCAATTAAAGCATTATAATTTCAGTAACATAGTTTTTATTACAAAGAAGCATTTGTGTACAATTTTTGTGCAATTTTTTCCGCACCTGGCTTTCCAGCCAACATACAACCAACAATTTCAAAATTCTAACAACAATGAAGTTTCTTGTATGGTGAATTACCATCTTTGGAGACCTCTTCGGTTTTGACATGAAGCTGAGATGTTAAGGTGCTGATGTTATGGCAATTTTGCAAAAGTACAGCAAATGGAGATCTTAGTTGCTGATCCGTAGTTCTAAAGGTCCCAGTCAATTTTTCTTCTGGATTGCAATTTTCTGTTGTATCCGGGATATGTTTCCTCCTGAATCAAAAAGTAGATTTAAAGTTAGAATTCAATCTTGATGTTCTATATGTGGGGCTGAATATCTATATATCAAAAATACCTAGTCTTTGCAGGAGGCATTGAAGTTCTGTCTGCATCTTGTCCGTTGTGAAACATGGTCCTTTTGTTATTCCTTGTGACGTAAGAAGCATTATTATCTTTTGCCAATGCTTCGTTCTTTGCTCTCTTCTTACACAAGGTGGAGAAACGATTCTTAACAGCATTGTCCGTCCTTTTTGGAGAGAAAGTTGTATTTCAAGTTAGTTTTTCTTCAATATGAAATTGGCAAACAAATAGAATATCATTTACCTGCCTGAAACCACTTTTGCTATTTCAGTCCATCTATTGCCAAATATCTTCTGGGCCTGGAAATTATATTCTAATAACATCAGATTATCTCATTACCCGAAAGAAACAGACCCTCTGTCTTGTATCACCACAAAGAGTTTTCTAGGTCCAAGCCCACTATGGGTTATGGGCTCTTATTACACTATGCATACTAACCCACTTTTCAATGGTAAAGCGGTATATAGATATGTGTTTACTTTATATACAATGACTACAGACTGCATATGAAGATTATGGTAATTTCCTGTTTGATGGAACAAGACTAACAACTAAAGGCAAAATATTTTACAACTTTACCTCACATAGGAGCATGTCTTCCTCCTGTGACCATCCACCTTTTTTGAAATCGGAATTCAAATAAGTGAACCATCTGCATCATCAACATCACACCCAAATCCAGGTTTAGTAATATAACATAAAAAAACAAACTAAATTCTCGATCTTGAAATTCAAAAAGGATAGTACAAATACATGGTATAATTTCATTTTTTACAGAGCTGTATTGGTTACCTTCTTCTGCATTGCCTAGTAGTTTTATCCTTAAACTTGGATGCAACAATAGCCCAACTGCACATGACATCCATCAAATCTTATTAATCAATAACCAATAGTTTTTCAAATGATTTTACTGGAATCTAACCATCCAATATGAGATTTGAAGAAAAGAAATCATACTTATCAGTTCCATGGATGCCTATTTGCTCCCTCAATATATCATCCTCCTAAAACACACACACACAAAAACATATTAAACAAAAAAAGATCATCATAACAAACAAAACCAGATTTCAAAACAGAAAGAGAAACTTAATATAAGGTGATCAAAAGAAACCTCTTGTGACCATGAAACTATATGCCTCTCTTTCTGCTTCTGCCCTTCACCACCACCACCACTTCCTCCATCACCATTATTGTTATTAGAACTACTTGTGCTATCACATGCTTTCTTCTTCATATTCTGCATCTTTTGCCACCACCAACAACAACACACACACACACACACACTCCTCTCTCTCCTTTCCCTAAAAAAGACCTAGCTCTCTCTCATGCTAAAGTGATAAAAACTCTTTTGAGCTTTGGCGTTTATATGTGAGTGTGTGTGTGTATTTTGTTATCTTTGTGCTATATATATAAAAGAAAAACTTATATAGAAAAAAGATAAGCCAAAAGGAGCCCCAACTTCTCCTCTTTTTAGGGCTCCAAAACTTTACAGACTACTCTTTACTTCAAAACGGAACACCACACACACACACACACACACACACACACTATCCGTCGAATTTTGCCTTGGATTCCAAACTTTCTGATTGTATCAAAAACATCCGCCTTTGTTGCCCTAAAAACACACAAATAGAATCCAAAAAAAATAAATCAAAAGCAGAAAGTTCAAACTCAAAACTCAAACAATCAAACACATATTCATCAAAATCCTATTCCTAATACCAATTTTCACAACTATAAAAACAAGTGAGAAATCAAAATCATACACAAATTGATTAAAATCGTTGTTTTCACAACTTTATAACAAGTAAGAAATCAAAATCAAAATCAAATAGATTGAAATCATACATATACATATATATATATATACTAGTAATCAATCAACTTTTTGTATATAATCGTATACCTAGAAAACCTAGAAATTTGAAAACTCAATCGTATTCATAAAACGAACTTTTAACAACTATATAACAAGTTTAGAAATCAAAATCAAATAGATTGAAATCATACATACATATATATATATATATACTAGCAATCGATTATTAACTTTTTGTGTATAAATCGTATACCTCGAAAACCGTTAAAGTTGCGTAGATCTGAGATAGTTTTTCCGATTGATCTGAAAATATACACAAATCAATCAAATGTATAAAGGATTTGGAAGAGAAAACTGTTAACTGTAGATATATTGAAGTTAAGTTTAACAAAAAGGAGAATGAAATTATACCTGTAGATAATCGGAGGTTTTTCTCTCTCTCTCTAGAGAAAAGTGAAGTGTGTGAAATGTGTGAAGTGTGTGTGGTGGTGGGGCTTGGGAGCGCGGGCATGGAGATGAGTTTGAAAAATTGACGCTGAAATCCACGTAAGAAAGGAAGAAGAGAGAGAAAATGTTGAAATCAATTGGATTTTTGAGTGAAATCGCCATTATTATTAATGGTGGTAAGTTTTTATTGGTTTTTACGCTCCGGTGATGATGATGATGGTGGTGGTGGAGGGCGGTGGTAGGTGGTGGTGGTTTTTATGGCTACTTTTTTTTTTTTTGTACTTTTTGCTTTCATGTGATTTCTGTAAATGGGAGTTTTTAAATCAAGCGTTTTTTTTTATATTTTTTTCTGAAATGAAAAAGTTATGAATTTATTCAAAGTTGGGTTCGAATGAGAAGGGTTGCGTACAAGTGGAAACTCGAATTTGATTGCAAACGTAAGAACAGCCGAGAGCGCGTCACGTGTCATATTCGGCTCATATTCAGTCTGAATAATACATGATTATTCAAACCGGATATCATGCATTAGTCAAGGTGAATAATAGTATTCAGACTGAATAATACCGAATGCGGTATTATTGAGTCTGGATATAGTATTGTTTTACCTTGAGTATTGCATGATATTCGGTCTGAATTATTATGTTTTATTCAGAATGAATATGAGCCGAATATAACACATGACGTGCTCTCGACTGTCCTTACATTCGCAATCAAATTTGAGTAGGCATTTGAACTTTCGTCCAAACGAGGATTATACATATTTAAGAGGATAATGGTGGAGTCAACATGTGAGTTTATACTAATATTATATACGAGCTCATGTTCCAAAGAGAAACCGGGGAACATTCTTGTAGTTTTTCATCTGAAACGCATGCATTGTACATAGATGTAATTTGTAATATGTACATGCACATAATACATTTGAACATAAAAAACAAAAACAACTTAATATACCGGTATATTTAAAAAAATAGAAAATGAACTAAATATATTACATTAGTAAAAGACGATCGTATTTATCGTTGTCTTTTATCAGCTTTAACTTTTAATTAAGCTATTTCAAATTGTAAGGTTGCTTAAGTAAGACGCATTTATTAACGGATTAATTGATAAAAAGTTGTTGGTAACACACTTTGTGACAACTTATTGCATTTAGTAGTGAAGCATTTTTCAACTACTTATTATCATATGATATTATAGTATTTGTCAGTAGATTATTTTCCATCTTTGGTATTTTGGAGATTAAAAAGTTATAAAGGAAATGATTACTCGTCCATTCAACCCTTAATTCAAAATAGTGGCAAACAATTATCTCACAGTGAACTTTTTTACTTTTAACGGTATTTAGCCAAATTGTTAGCATAAAACTCCTAAGTAAATCCTTTAAACCAATGATCATGTGTTTAACTCGGCATATTATTTATAGAAAAGTAACCATAACTATAACATTTGAAACATAAGACACATTGTGATTAGGTTTAAGTCATAATCACTAGATTAATCTTTATAGGCAATAAAAACAAAGAAGGGTAGGAAAGGGACATGATCACACTATCCAAATTTAATGCCTCAAGTTTATTGTCTTTCTTTGACAACAAAAGTTCCCGCCAAATAAGTTGAATCCATTTATTTATGAAACAATAAATAAATTATTTTTATATATTTTATCGTTGACCATCTTTGTTATTGTAGATTTGTGTCATCCGTTTAGTTTTGAAACAAGAAACGATATGCCAACACTAAAAAAAACATTTTTTTTTTCATTTAGATGAAACTATAAACCGATGGTTCGTGCTATTGTATGCCCTTGTGCAGATTTGGCGCTTATTATCACATGAGATGTAATTTTGATAAAGATGAAAAGAACCCTTCTCATGCCTAATTGTTATTGTGATGAATACCTTATGTGTCCCAAAACTTGGATTCCCACCACTTGGTATTTGTTTCAAGATGAAAAGAGAACAATAGATTAGGTGTTTTGGACAAAAGATTGATACCGACAATCCCAATCTGCCCACAATCGTCTGCCAATTCCGTAATGTGGGAGGCATACATGACTCACTTGACGGTTGTGGCTTTGGGGACGCCCTGGGTTCAAACCCGAACCATTCGATTTTGGACAAACATTATCTCTACTCATTACCAACCGAGCTATATATGCACCATTGACGATAGATTATGTTTTGATTTAGGGTTTTGGGTGGGTCTACTTTAGGTTTTGATTTAGGGTCTATATCACAAACATTTTGAAATAGACGGAAATACCCTTAATTTAACACATGAAATAGATAAGGACTTGGTCCAATGCCTGACTTGTGTTGTAACGTGCTACAACGCGTTATAACACCTTAGTTTGTAGGTCGGTTTTTCTAATATATAAGTTGCGTTATATAAATGATAAATATGTACATCAATATAAGACATATGACCGTCTTAAATAAACTTAAAAACTAAAACACTAATCATTCAAGAGATTTTAATCAGAGATTGTGTTGTGCTCTTTTGATGTAAACATTTATATCTCTATATATATTTATATTAAGGGTTGTTCTTTCTTTATTTAGTTTTATTATTTCATATGACTTCAGTTTCTTGTTTATTATTATTATTCAACTAACATACACATGTGTATATACATATGTATGTGAAAGATCGTATGAGAAGTTGAGGCTAACGTGAAAAATGTGAGAAGTGGATTTGAAATTTTGAACTATTGATCATTTCCAATCTCACGCCCTTCCGTAAATTGCGCTTTAGAAGGGAATTGATCTGGTACCTCACATTCTAATTGTATCCACTTCTCATCCAATGATTAATAACTACTTATTATGTTTCTCATGTTAACCTCAATTTGTCACTAGAACCCAACTTTATACACACACATGTGTGTGTGTGTTGTCTTATGGCATGTCTGAAGAAGCGAAATGGCTTCATCGTGACTCATAAGGTTTGATATTTAACCTGATCGTCATGTCATGTCTCACATAATTTAGAACGTTTATTATTTATACATAGTTGAAGAGAATTTATAATCCCAATGTTCATATATTTTATTAATAAGTTTCGTAAAAGAGAAAGGAAGGAGCGTTTAGTTTATAAAGTAGAATTGTTCTTGTTTGTCTTGGCCATGCCTATTCATAGCCATTTCCCCACTTCAAAAGTGTTTGTTTTCTTTTGTTTTTGAGCAAAACTTTATGGTAAAAGATTTATTGTTTACTATTGATATGATTATATGTGTGGTTATTAAATGGATTTTGTTATTTTTCACTTTTTTATTTATACTATAGAATAATATTGTATTTTTAACAAGTTAATAGTGAATTCGTTTTTATGATATACACATCTTGTAATCCATACGTATCCATTTTGGTCGGTAAACTATTTTTTAGACGTTTAATCATTAAAGTTTGAATATCTGATGCTAATGTGGACGACATCAATGAAATGGCAGCAAAAGGATGTCAAGGTTGCCACTTGTTAGCATAGTTAACCGATGGTGGAGGTGTTGTTGCGGTTTATATTTCAAAAAATATAAAATGAATAATAAAAATAACAATACAATTAATTAACTTTTTTGGAGTTTAAACTAATTACATTTGTTCACATTAGCTTTTGTAATAAACATGTCACAACATTAAGATACATATTTGAACTTTAGTAACTAGATATATATTTAAAAATAATAAAGATCAAAACAAATTGTATCTTTAGTTGGGCTTTTCAAATTTTAATATGGAGACATGATAATATCTAGTAATAGATTTTATTAAATTTGAAATGGTAGCCTTTTTTTTATAATGTAGAATTAATGTTATGATTGGTTTTCTTTAATAAGTATTTTCAGGGAAAAGAATTGCAAGTGGAGCTTGTGATGGAGGTCCAAGTTCCAAAAGAGATTGATGACCATGGGTCCTAACTAATGTATTTTACTATTGTTATTATATATAGAAAGTTTTTTTAAATGAGTAAAATGTTGTAAACCGTATAAATCATCAATTTTATTGATTAAATTAATGAAATTAGTTAATAAAATTGTTTAATATGATGAAATTATATTATACGATTTATTTTTTGTTAAAATTATTTTATATTTCGATGTTTTTTAAGTAAAAATAAAAACGTTCTATTAGAATAAAAAAAATATATAAAACATTTTCATCAGGATGAAAAAAGTGCATGAAACTTTCTATTTTTTACGTAAAAAACACCGAAATATGAAACAATTTCATCAAAAAATAAATCATATAATATAATTTCATCATAATAAACAATTTCATGAATCAATTGCAATAAAAAAATGAGTTCGTAGCCGAACTTTCGTCTATATATATACAAACATGTGGGATTGTGTTCCGATGAAAGTTGAGTTAATGTGAGAAGTGATTATCAAAGATTAAATGCACATTATGATAAGATACACCATATTGTCTTTTATTAAACGTGATTCATAGGTTGGTCTGACAATAGCATAGGTCATGCAAAGAATATCGAACCTCTACACATCCAAGGTTTCACAATGAAACAAATCAAGCATTTACATCAAAAACATATGACGATCATTTATAGGAAAAGAACATCAAAACCTTCATATCAAGCATACTAACTTAACCTACAAAGTGGTCTCATAAGTCTAAAAGATGAATAGTCTTATTGTAAGCCAACACCATATGTATGTCTATATATATATATATATAATATGTTTTTTTTTAAATATGATTTTTTTCTAAATATAGATAAAGGAATCCTAATACATGTGCATTGTATATCTATGCATATATGTGTATATATGCACACACACATCATCTTTTAGGTGTATAAAGTATAAACACACATGCATATATGTTTTTAGATTTGAGTTCTTAACAAACAAAGGGATCAAAAGAATATTTGGTAAAATATTATATAAATTTAAAAGGAAAAAAACAACAACATAAACTTTGCTCTATATTTTATTTTTATTGAATAAAAAAGGATAAACTAAAATCAACCGACCATAATCATGTTTTGTTAGACTTCTAATTCCATTTTATATTAATAAATTACTTTTTATTGTCTCAAGGGACATGTTTTTTGTACTAGAAAATATAAAAAGTAAGAGGGTGCTATTGTAATTTCTAAATTTTTTATCTAAAAAGTTAAATAAATAGATCAAATAGTGTGGATCGACTTTACATTTGGTAAAATTGCCTTTTTGAATAATACACCCAAATTTCTTGCTTAATTGTCCCATGTTAAGTACATAGTTAGATTTATTTTTTGTCATTTCTGCCCTTGAGTAATTATTAAATTATTGACTAATTAATCATCCTATAAAAGTTATTACTCTCCCTTTTATTTATTTTGTTTTTGTCTTTGACCCACTAAGTTTTAATTTTTATATATAATCTATTGTTAAATAAGCATGTTGTTTACCAAATTGTGAAAAAAAAAAAACGTTCATACAGCAGTTTTATCAAAAGTTATGGTATAGAATTCTTTTCAAGTTACACTTATTGATACAACGTTAAAGAGAAGCGACAACGACATACTTTTAGAAAAATTGACTCACTACAAACCGTTTAACTTGAATTGTGATAGCAAACAAATTATCAGTATTTTATAGTTATAACAAAAGGAAATTATCGCATATTAAAAAAATGAACCTTTCTTAAAACAAACTACAAAGAATAGTGGCTCACTTCTATATATATACTAACTTGACCGTATTTGTTGCTTATTAAAAGTTGTGGTTTTCTTTTAGCAATTTTGCAAACAAAAAGATCGAAATAGGGCATCGAGTACGCTCCTTCAAAAAGCCAAATCATATATGTAATTTTTGTCTTCATGATTTAGAGGGAGTGATTATAATCGGGCCAAATACATAAAAATGAAACAATTTCATTATAACAAAACCATAATTTTTCCAAAATATAAAAATATTTTAACAAATAGAAATAGTTAAAGCTTTATTAAAATATGTAAAAGTATAACAAATTTTTTTAAGATAAATACTATATTTTAAGAAAATCATCAAAATTTTGTGAATCATAGTAAATATATTTAAAATTTTGTACAAAAATAATAATTAATTTATTTGTTTTGAAATGAAGAGCCGAAAGTAGTCTAGAGTAAACGCTCCTTGAGGCCCCCTTAATCTCTTTCTCTTTTCATTAATTCTAAGTTGGAAAATAATCATCAAAAGATAAATAAAAAGAAGTGCATCCCCTCTCTATCATATTGAACCTTTGTAATATATAAATTTCAAACCTCCATTTCATACTATAAAACCTTGGTTTAACTTTAATATGGTTAAACAATGAATAATCAACATATCAACTCAGGTTTTTTAGATATCAAAATCTAGTTAGAACCGATAAGTTTTTATGTTTGACAAGATAACGTATTATGTTAAAAATCTAGACAATGGCAACCATAATGGTTGTGGTGGAATATCTCATATGTCCAAGGTTCAATTTCAGACACATACAATAACTTTAACCATTGAGTTTAGCATGGCTGATTTCTTACGGTCACAATTTGTCTGGATTATTAAGCAACTGCATGTTTAGTCCTTTGTGATCTTCTTTTTGTAGCATGGTTATCTTGATGTCAATATTGTTAAGTTGTTTTTTGTTTTACAAATTTTATTTTCGAACCTATAACAATGCGATATCGAAATTACTTGTTGAGTTAGTCTTTCGATTTTTTTTGTTTCTAATTTCTATGAGGCTATTCCTTCTAGACTAGAATGATAAAATGGGTTAGGTTGGAAGTAGTGATAAAGACAAGACGTATATACAAACAAGGGGGCGGGTGGCAGAAGGAAGGGTAGATGGAAGCAAAAGAAGGGGAAGGAAGAACCAGATCTTTGTTTATCAGTGTCATTGGAATGAAATAGCTGTTTATCACAATAATTTGTCCATCTACACTAATGAGCGAACTAAAAGACGACACCATGGTGGTGGAGTGATAAAGTTCACGTTAGAAAAGGGACAAGATGTCATTGAAGAAAATTAAGTTATCTATACTATATATAAAAGAGAATAACTCAATCTGACCGTTATTTTGTTCAACATTTCATTTTACACATTTACACTTTGTACCCTCATAGTTTGTTATTATATCTTATTTTAGTCCTTTACTTTTTCATTTTATATTTTAAATCCTTATCATATAATCTAAATAATCATATATTATGAACTAAAATATATTAAAATTACGTTTCTATTTTTTACAAATCATATCATCATCATCGTCTCGTCAATACCTTCGAAATGAGCCCAATATTGAATATTTTTTATGCAATTATATTATATATTCTATTATATAAAGGTAACAATTTTATTTCAATTTTCGAGATTGACTATTCAATAAACATTAGGAGGTTAACTGATTGAACACATATGATTAAATTGATGTTTACAATGATGTATATAAAAATCGCGTAATTGATAGATACTCCGCGCTGCAACGCGCGCGGGTACGTTTCTAGTATGTATACAAATAAATAATCTATATAAAATACTTTTGATTTAACAGATAAATTTTTAACAGGACCAGAATCAATTCTAATGCAAAAGGCAATCCAAATTTTGAGATTCATTAAGGATTAAACCAATCTTGAAAAGGATAATTAGAGAAAATCCAAGTTTTGAAAAAGTAAAAAGTAAATGAAGGCTCACGTGTGAAATAATTAGTGGGCTTTTGAGAGTTTAAAAAAGGTAAAGATGAAAATAGTGTATGTAGGGTAAACCATAAATCAAGTTTTTGCTTGGGATTCCTACATCTATATGTGTCACCCATATTCTCCCATGTCTTGTATACATCACATTACACATGCCTTTTTATCTCATTATAACCTATCCCTTTATAAAATATAAGGTTGGGTCCATGTAAAAATAATAATGTTTTTGTAAGATTAGAAAATGATATTAAAATTTCATAACAAAATATTATGGAGGCTTAGAAGACAATGAATGCTTATAGTAAAATAATGTGAATGTGTATCTTTATAATGTTTTACTAAACATGTTTTTTCTTTTCAAAATATTTCTTAAAACATCTTTAGTCTGAAAATTAAGAGGTTTAGTGGTTTACAGACTTAAGAGTTTTTGTTTTAATTTTTAAGAAATTTTTTGAAAACCTCTTATCATCTTTTGAAATTTTAAGACGTGCATCATCTTAAGAGTGTTTGTTTTAAATACTTTTTATATTTTACCATACAATATAGCATATATATTAAATATAAAAATTCATCATCATCAAGATTTCTATTATAACATGGTTTTTAAAAATGCTCTAATAACAATATATAGAGGAAAGTTATTTTGTTAACTAATGAATTTGTGTTAACCGTGTTAACAAAAAATGAACCAATATGATTTCTTTATTTTCTCTATTTTCCTTAATATGTGGGTCAACCTCCTTTATTTTAGGATTTAATAAACTTTCCTTTAATTTAGGAAATCAATCTTAACCATTGATTGAAATTATCAACGGTGGTTATATGGTTAACACGGTTAATACAAATTAATGGATTAACAAAATAACTTAACCCACAATATATATATATATATATGTGTATATATGTAGGGTTAAGTTTATATTGTTTTCTGACTTTAATTATCCGTTTACTGATATATATTTCATCTTATAAATTTATATGCAATTATTTGACAATTTCAATTAATAAAAAGATGGGCTTTTTAATAAACAACAAAACAAGGTTTTAAGATATATGTTTAGACCATCCGCAGTCAGGAAACCGATGACATCGGCAAAGCCATTGGCTTTCCCGCGTCCATCAGCAACACCATTGTGGTGTCATCGGGTTCCACTACCCTCCATCCCTTTGGCTTCTATAATCCGAGAGCATCTCCCACCCCACCCCCTCACCCCCTCTATCTCTTCTTTCTCTCTCTTATTTTCTTTCTTTTTTCTTTTTTTATTATTTAATGCTATTTAATGTGTGGGTAATATTGACTAAACCATTGTGTATGGATTGAGTTGGTTTGGATAAGATAATGGAAAACTGATGTGATGTTGATGTGACGACTGGGTTCATTGAGTTCTATTAAGGATGGTCTTATATCAAAAAATGTGTCTTGTATTCAATCTCTAGAACTTATTAGATTTGTTTGGTTTAATGTAAGATGTTTTTTTTGAAAGCTATCCGAGACTTTGCCCCGACTAATCCCGGCAAGGTTCATCGACAGCTAATCCCCAGTGGCGACAATTTGAAAGTGTCTGGATTCGAACCTGGGATAGAAGGGTTGACTAGCCACTTACTCTACAGGCCTTAACCAGTACGTCACAGCCTTGTGGTTATGTTTTTAAGGATATCATTTGAATGACTAATAAAAATTATAATTATTAAAGTAATATACATATAATTTATATATTTTTGTTTTCAAACTTAAAACCACTTTTCTATCTTGTAGACTTGTACTCATATTGTGTTGCATTGCTCATTATCTTTTTGAAGAGAATAGATAAAGGGATTTCAAGAATCCTATGCTCTCTGCTTCACTATTTTTGAATTAATATTTGCGCAAAAAAAAAAAAAAACCCAATATTCATAACAAACTTAATACATTTGTCTTATGTTTTTATTTATTAATATCTAATCAATAATCTACTTCGAGAATACTTACTAATATGAATCAATGTAAGAGTGTAGTTTAGATAAAAGATTTAATAGGGATAAAATCTAATCAAATAACATAGTTATATTCTTTTTTTTATCGAGTGTATGGTAATCGGTAAACAACCTCATCTCTTACCTTGTAAGTAACACCATTAGACTACGAAAATTTAAGTTATAGATGTTTTTTTTTTACAAAATCATCGGTCTATTGGTTAGTTTTTTATATAATGTCCTGTGTTTGAGTTTGTTATTACAAGTTGTTTCCAGAAACATAAAACTTGGAACTAAAAACCAAAAAAGACGATATGGATGAGATTCAAACCCACGCCCAGAATGAAAAAAGTACATGCAAACCAACTCTACCAAAAGAAACTAACGTCATTATTGTTGTATCAATAGTATACACATGCATCCAACAAGATAATACAGTTACACACAATTTTCACGACTTTAAAAGTTCTATACTACGACAAAGGAAAGAATCGATGGCCTGAGCCACCGTATATACCTTAGAGGGTCCGCCCTAAAGAGACGGAAATTACACGTTAAACGATGCTTGTATGGTACAAGTCATCTTTGCAGCTTGTTTGTTTGCTACTTTGAACCACTTTCTTGGTCATATTCACTATGGCCCTTAAAAGTTGGCTAAACAATGCAACGAATGCCCTACAAAGTTACAAGTACTAGAAATTAACCATATAGAGTTCAAGGAATATTAAATATCTGTTGTCCCAATATCATACGTCTCATCTTGTTTTAGTAACGGGATTAAAGGTCTGTTTGTTACCAACTTAATGAGCTTAATGAAACTTATAACTTATTTGGTTAGTTATATATAATTGTTTGGTATTGGCTTAATGATATTGAAATGGCTTATTCATTAAGCTTCGAAGCTTTATGCGGAGAGCCAAACTTCTTCAAACATGCCCCTTTCAATTAAAAAATGCGCCTTTTCCATCTATGAAAGAATCTCGTTATCAAAAACCTTCTCATTTGTGAACCATAATAAAGATGTGAACTTATGAACCAAATCATAGCTTTTGATCAATTAAATCAACGAATGTGACTAAGTCAATGGAATTCTAGTAACCGCCCACTTAATCTACACCATAGATCTAATAATTGAACGGCCAAGATTGGGTACACAAGTTCACAACTTTTTATTGGTTCACAAAAGAAAATCCCTCTGTATATATATATATATATATATATATAGAGAGAGAGAGAGAGAGAGAGGAAAGTTCAAATACAAACCACTTTTTCATTGTGAACGTGAGGACAACCCAAAGCGCGCCACGTGGCAATCTGAAAAAATTTCGATTAGTCATTCAGACTGAATAAAGCGTTATTCAGACTGAATAACACTACTCGCACTCTGATGCATTCGGACCCGGGCGGGTCATGCCGCGGGTCATCCGCGGGTCAAGGCTTATTCAGTCTGAATAACGCTTTATTCAGACTGAATAAGTCTTGACCCGTCGATTTCAATTGCCACGTGTCGCGCTCTGGGTTGTCGTCACGTTCACAACGAAAAAGTGGTTTGCAATTGAACCCGCCCCTATATATATATATATATATGCCACAATTAGTTTTAAGTGATTCTCATAAGTTCTCTAAATGAATCCACCAGATTTCGCCGAATTTCATCGTATGCATATAACGGTTCATGGGATGCATCAGATTAAATGTGGTACTTTCATGAAACAATATGCATTCCATGTTAATGTATGCATTTAATGAAAACACCATGCATTGCGGATTCATGTGATTAGAGAACAAAAATAAAACACGAAAATTCGAAACAAGAGGGGTTGGGTGCCCATGCTGTGGAGGGTCCATCCATATATACCCTTTGATTTCCCTCCAAATTCTCATCATGTTAGAATTAAAGAAAAAGACCCTGAAAAATCTTTATAAAGAGGATGAGAATGACAGTTATATAAGTATATATATATATATATATAATATAGGATTCAGGTTCAAATGTGAACTCATATTTCATTGTGAACGTAAGAATCACTAGTATCGCGCCAGGTGACAATATTTTGAATAAAGCATGAATATCCAGACTGAATGAATAAAGCTTTATTCAGTCCGAATAAAGCTTAGACGCCGATTCAGATTGCCACGTGGCGCGAGTTTAGTGGTACTCACGTTCACATTGAAAACTTAGTTAACATTTGAACTTTCCTCTCTCTCTCTCTCTCTCTCTCTCTCTATATATATATATATATATATATATATATATAGAGAGAGAGAGAGAGAGGGGGGGGGGAAGTTCAAATGTGAACCACTTTTTGGTTGTGAACGTGAGAACAGCCCAGAGCGCGCCACGTGACAATCTGAAATATCCTCGACTAAGCTTATGCATACTGCATAACGCTATCATTCAGACTGAATAAAGTTTTATGCACTATGCATAAGGCTTAGTCGCACTCTGATGCGGGCGCCTTAGCCACGGGTTAGCTTTATTCAAGCCCTGTTCAGTTTGCATAATAGCGTTATGCAATATCAATAACGCTAACCCGCGGGTTTATGCAGACTGAATAAAGCTTAACCCGCGAAAGTCAGATTGTCACATGTTGCGCTCTGGTTTGTCCTCACGTTCACAACCAAAAAGTGGTTCACATTTGAACCCACATTTGAACCACTTTTTGGTTGTGAACGTGAGGACAGCCGGGAGCGTGACACGTGGCGGATGACTAGGCGCCACGTCAAGTCCACGGCGGATGACTAGGCGCGATTCATGGGAGAATTAAAGAGGGGGACCACACTCAAAGCTGCCACATGTCGCGCTCTCGGTTGTCCTCACGTTCACAATCAAAAAGTGGTTCACAATTGAACTTTCCTATGTTTATAATGATCACAAGGGTGTGGGGGTTCAGGATCACCCTTGTTGCCTGCAAAGTGAACATCTTTCAATAAAGGTTATTAATTAGGTAGAAAGATGGCTATATGGACAAGGGAGCCATGATCACCAATATTAAGCTGGCTGACCCCCAAACCCCATCCATATGCATGCCTGCCTGCTTGAATTAAACCACCATCCCATGACCCATGACTCGACACCACCCACCGGTTTCAAGTCCCATGAACAACATATATAATCAATTCACTTCACACTATATATTAATTGCCACATATATATAAAGCAACCAACACAAATCACTGAAACACAGGTCAAAAGTTCTTTTACAACTAAGCATATTATATATATATATATACAGGGGTGGGTTCAAATGTGAACCACTTTTTGGTTGTGAACGTGAGGACAACAGAGAGCGCGACACGTGGCGGATGACTAAGCGCCACGTCAAGTCCACGGCGGATGACTAGGCGCGATTCATGGGAGGGCATTGAATTAAAGAGGGGGACCACACTTAAAGCCGCCACGTGTCGCGCTCTCGGTTGTCCTCACGTTCACAACCAAAAAGTGGTTCACATTTGAACTTTCCTCTATATATATATATAAAATATTATAGAGTCAGGTTCACGTGAGACCAAGTTGTTTTCGTGAGACCGGTAATACCAACATTGTTTACGTGAAACTTTACAGCAAAACACTGCGAAAGTAATTTTTTTTCGAACATTCATAGTAAAAACACTGTAAATATTACGTTCACGGTGTTTTTTGATGTGAATGTTCAGATTATTTATTTTTTTACCTTCACAACATTTTTCTATGTGAAGGTTTCGTTTTTTTATCTTGTTTGGGATTTTTTTACCTCGATAGTGTTTTTAGTATGAATATTCAAATTTTATTTACCTTCACGGTGTTTTGGTTTGAAGTTTCATGCGTAAAGCATTGGTCTCACGCGGTCTCACAGAAACTGTTTAGTCTCAAAAGAACTTAAGTCTATACGGGTGTGTGTGTGTGTGTGTGTGTGTGTAGAGGAAGTTCGAAGTGCAAACTCAAATTCCATTGCGAACTGAGGAAGCCGAGAGTGCGCCACGTGACATATCCACTCTCAATAATCATGTATTTTATTCAGAGTGAATAATAACACAACATTTAGTGTTATGAATATGCCACGTGGTGCGCTTTCAGTTGTCCTAACGTTCACAATGAAATTTGAGTTTGCAGCCGACCTTTCATCGATATATATTGTAGACGCGAGAACACTGAGAGCGCGACACGTATCCTATTCGGTCTGAATAATGCAGGTTTATTTAGATTTGAGTTTTCATTAGAATTTCGGTCTCACACACTCTCTCTCTCTCTCTCTCTATATATATATATATATATAGTTGTGTTCCGATGAGAAGTGGTTATTAACTGTTGGATGATAAATGAACCAACATTAGGATGATATGCATCAAGATTCCCCGGGTCAATCCCATTTTAAGTCGCAATTCATGGAAGAGTATTTCAATGAAAATGATCAACAATTTAAAGTACTTCTCAACAAAAATGACATTTCTTAATTGATCTCATGCCTAAATATACATGTAACCCTTTAACCTTACGTTCTCCTTTTAAAAATACTGGTAACCCACAACTTTGAACTTATTAACAACTCACAAATTTAAGTTTTATATCTGTAACAACATTCTGGGTCAATTTACGTACAATCACTGATCTCCAGATAAAATTTTGTAGATAGAAAAGTTTTAATAGCGTCCGAATCTGAACCTGAAAAAATCTAATATAAATAATCTAAATAGATTCCACTCAAATCAAATGGGCCTCCCATCACTACTCACTGACATACACCTTCATGCTCAATCACCACCTAACCAAATCAAACCCAAAGTACCATTCTTTTGAGTTAATTTCAACACAATAATGACTTGTGTTCGGTTTTGGTTCAGGATCGGATCGGGTTGCATCGTTTAGATTTGGTTTCGGTGATCAAAAAAAAAATGAGCTACTTTGGATGTTTTTTTGTTTTCCGTTCTTGGTATAAGTCTTTATTGCACTTCAAGAAAACTGGGTATCAGTGACCAATAATTTGATACGGACTAATTCGTCGCTATTTGTGACGAAGCAGCTACGAAACCAATTTTTTTAATCATTTACTTAGATTTTTACGACCAATGATTGGTCTGTCACTAATCCATGGCAAAATGTCCATATTTGCTACCGATATCGACGAAGAAAGAATACACTTTAAAAAAAATATGAACTCAAAATATCCATGTCCTTCGCTACATAACTAAAACAGCAACATTTTCTACCGCTTTTCTACGGATTTAAAAATATTCCATATTTATAAAAAAAAAAATCTTGATAAAAACCGTAGTTAATCCGAGACACACACACACACATATATATATATATATATATATATTAATTTGTCATGGCATTGCTATGGATCTAATTATTTATATTCCATGCAAAGATAATCAAAACAGATTTTATCTCTGTAGCTAACACGAAAACAAAATATTTAGATTTGCCACGACTTTGCTACGGACTTCGTTATTTTCTACATTTTAAAAAATGAAAACGAATATTGATAAAATTTGTAGCTAAGTCCTACACAAATATATATAGATTTGACAAGACTTTGTTACAAATCAAATTATATTCGATATTAGGAAAACAAAACAAAATCTTGATAAAATTTGTTGCTAATCCGAGACAAATATATTTAGGTTTCTCACGGCTTTGCTACAGACTTAGTTACATTCAACATTTTAAAAACCAAAACAAATTTTGATAAAATTCATAGCTAATGTGAGACAAATATATTTTGGTCTGAAACAACTTTGCTACAGATATAGTTATATTTGATATAATTAAAAAAAACCTTATTAAAATCCATACTTAATCTAAGACAAACTTATAGGTCATTAATGGTGACTTAAGCCCAATATAGTTCATTAAGAGCCACAAAACCCATTAAGGCATAATAAAGTTCATTAATGGTTCGTGAGCCCATTATAATCCATCAAAGCCCAATACACTTCGTTGCCACTTGCCACCCATGTCATCCAATCAAGGCTCAATCAAGTTCATTAAGAACAACTGAAGCCCATGAAATCTATTACGATTCATTAAAGTCATTGAGCTCTTATACGATTCGTTAAAACCCATTACAAACCTAATCAAGTCATTTAAGAGTCACTTAAGCCCGTAAAAGGCTCAATACAATTCATTAACAACAATTAAGTCCAATAAGATCCATCAAGGCATAATCAAGTTCATTGAGAGCTACCGAAGCCCTCTTCTAGTCATTTGCAGTTGATTAAGAGCCAATGAGTCTAATACACCATGGAAACCCATTACAAACTTAATCAAGTTCTTTAAAGGTCACTTAACCCCATAAAAAGACGCAATGCATTTCATTAAACTAAAACCCATTAAGCTCCAATAAAGTTCATTAACAACAGTGAGTCCATTACGACAAGCTCTTTAAGAGTCACTTAAGCCCATAAAACGCTAGTGTAGCTAGAGGGAGGGGGGGGGGGGGGGACTAGGTGGTGTCAAGCCCCCCACCCAACTCCTCACATTGGTGTGCTTAAAGGCGGGTTTCGTGTAGTACAAGTTTTGATTACCACCAATCAACTTTTTATCCAAATAACTTTTAAATATGTATAAGCACTTAACAAAGAAAGATTTTTCCTATCACAACCTTGTCAACTACTAAACCATTGATTTTCTTACATTTACTTAACCCCCTCTATATTAATTTTCTAGCTCTACCCCTGAAATCAACAAATGAGATCCCAACTTTAAACCAACGAAAGAGACCCACAAAATGTAACATTCACGTCATAAGTTAGCTCCTAAATGTATAATATGTGTAACATCACATGTAACGGAATCTCAAAACAGATGCAACCTCTAACTGAAATGCAAAATGGTCTCAAGATTCTTAAGAAAACATAAAGAAATGTAACGTAACACGACATCATCCGTACTCGACCATACATTTGTTTGTTGTTCGTTGTCAACTTTATTGTCTTTTAGATACATATTACTAGTCTTTAATTAAATTTAATGAATTCATGGTTTTTATACAAATTATTGACCAATATTATTTTAAACGTTAAGATGGGCCAAAGTTGGGAATTTTGAAAATGTTTGGGCCATTTAAGTTATAGTAGGTAATAAATGGGCCAAATATCTAAGTTATAGTAGGTAATAAATGGGCCAAATATTTGGACCGGCCCGTTTTAAATGAGATCTTTTTAAGTAATGTATTTTATAGATTTTCAAATAACTTTTTCAATTTTACATTTAGCTCATTGCACTGTTGCACACATTTTCTTTTTTCATTTGAATATAGTAACTAATAGAAAATATAGGTTATAAACTCTTTATAAGTTTTTACTTGTTGATATCATTATTTTAAGTTATATTTAAAGTTATTGGGTTAACATGTTGTTCTAGACTTTGGGTGTTACAACATGCGCACGGTTATATGTGTATGTATATATATATATACATACATGTAAGTGTGTACTGGCGTGCGGATTCAGATTCATCACATAGTTAGAAAGGGGAAGGGCTTCTACTATAAAAAACTAGAATTTTCTTAGTTAAAAGTATACTTTTTTAAAATTTTATTCTAATTCTCCCTGGTACTAGGACCCATCAATCACAAAAAAAACACCTCGAAATCAACAAAAAGAACTCTTAAAATCTATCAAAAAATGAAAAATTCTTGAAAAACAAACTTAGAAATATTTTAAAATCAACCAAGAAAACATTAAATTCTTGAAATGGTAATTATGCTAAGACTTATCAGACATATTTATGGACCTTTATTGTAACCTTAAAGATGTTTCCACTAAGAAATTTTACTGGGTCCTTCACTGCTATTGATGAAACATTATGTAATATGTATGTAAAATATTCAAATTTTAATTTTGTATGTTAAGAATAAAATGGTTCAAATATAACCAATATGGTTAATAAGATATGATTCCTTGTGAGAAATATGTAACTTTTAAAATATTTATTTAATAACTTAAGTTTAGTTTCATTTTAAATTCATGATCTTAATTAAGAATCTTTAAAAATTGTTTGACATTTTTCCAAAATTAAAAAGAGGAAGCAAAGTTGGTGTCTTGCACACCACATGCAACACACGTGGCCACTAAACAATCTCTACTTAACCCTTTTTCTTAATAATTTAATTGTACTTAAATTAATTTTATATCCACTAAAAATACAAAATCATTTTTATATTGTACACATGATCCAAGAAGAATAAAAACTTTTAAAATTAAAAAAATAATCGCCATTTGCAATCTTCATCTTTCTTAAATATTATTTAATTTTGTATTTGAAAATTAGAGACAAGCTTGGATTTGAAAGAAGATTATGTCACATGCAAAATGTAAGTATTCACCTCTAAAACAAAATTTAACAAATAAATAAAGTATTTAAGTTCATGAAGAGATAATGTTAAGATTCCAAATTTAATATATACATTTTTGGATCATTAATAAATAACCTAATTTTTTTTTCTGAGACAACTATGAATACCTAGTTTATTTTTATGAAATTCATTGCATTTTTATGTTAATTATGTTAAAGTTAGATGTTTTTTCATGTGAAAGTTCAACTGAATAAAGAAAACCTATCATAATATTCTAAGTTGGTTTCACAAAAACTAGACGATATTAATAAAACTCAACTGTATAACAATCTTAATTTGTTTTATTTAAAGTTTTATATGATTTAAGAGTAGATGACTATGAATCGGGACCCGTTTAACTTAATTTGTCAAATGTTAGATATCATGTTTATTCAGGAAACGATACCCACATGACCACATAAAATTTGGCCTCTTGTTGGTTGAGTTAGTTATTATCTGTAAAATCCATCATATTTAAGTTACAAATTCGAAACTATGTGCTATCGACAACTTACACAATGGTTGTAATTTAGATTTAATGTTATTGGACAAATATGTTGTTTTGGGTTTTGTAGTATCAAAAATGACATCATAGATGATCCTTATACCATCATGTTGGTAAGGTAAGACTAAATAATAAACAGTCCAACGTAAAACAACATACTGACTTAATAACTTTGCATTCAAATTTAACGCGTTGTTGCATTATCAAAAAACTCAAAATTCAAACTTCTTAGCCGTTATAATGTTTATATCATTATTGAATGTTTTGTGCCTTTATTAGATAAATAATATATAAAATAGAGATATATAGAAATATTAAATTTGAGTATTTAAATAACAAAATAAAATGAAGCACATATCTTCAATATGTGAAATCTATAAAGGCTCCTGAATCTTATATTTATGACAGATTGGCCAAGTGATCATTTAGCAAGAAAGATTAATGGGTACAGATGAAGATCCATATAATATTTTTAAGTTATTTAAAAATAAATTAAAAAAGAATATTTCAGTTAATAAAATACTGATGGCATATAAGACTATTTAATTATATATTCGATGATGATCTTTTATATGTTTACAATATTAACACGTTACATAAAATTCTATCCATCTTAGTTTTATTTCATGGAAAAACATATGGTTTTATGTAAAAACAATAATAGATTTAATTAATAGTGGGAAAATGAAATAATTTTTCATATATAATTTACTTTACTTTTCATGGTTTACGCTCATAACAATTTTGTGCAAGACTTCATAAAAATTAAAGTAAAAAAAAATGTTAAGTTCTTTATCAATGTATTTTTTAAAACGTTTTGTCCGTTAGATCTATTTTTCATATTTTAAATTGGTTTTGTATTCTCAGTTTATGTTAATAAAAGTGCTAAAAAAGTCTCTTTATTGGAAAAAAAACCAAAAAATTTACATCTAAACTCATTTCTAAATAGTACGTTTTTTCTAGAACTTGATACCTATTTTTGGGATTTTAATTTTTTTAATTATAAAATATTTTTCATGAATATTATTTTAAATTTCAAGAATTATTTAATATTATAACAAAGACACATCACACATAAAGAAAAATGGATAACGACCCCATTTGGTTTTGGTTTTATCAATAAAAATGATAAATAGTTTGATCAATAAATTGCTTTTAATTGAAGCAATATATGCCCCAATTAATTATTTTCGTTGTCTTTTTAGTGTAATTTAATTGTTATAATAACTCTCATTATTAAATTGTGTAGTTATTATTTTTCATATAATTAATTATTTTTCAGAAAAATATCAATTAAAAGGCTTGTTTTTTAAGCGTTGTATAAACCGTATTAAAGAAACCAGGTTTTTTGTATTTTTACATATTGATATCTTATTTACTAATTATCTTACTCACATATCATTTTAAAATGGATTATCATACTAATCATAATTAGAATTCATATATAGAACCCTATAAAAATTGTAATTTTGATTTCTTAGTGTGCATTTACTAAATTTTTATATAGGAAACGTTTCCAGATATTGTTAGCTTTTGGATTTTTTGAATTGTGTTTCACATGCTAGCTAGACATCACTAATATTTCACATAGAAATCATCTATTCATTGTTACCTTTTGGTTTCGCTTATTAACTTTAATTTTTTTTTGAATAATCAAAGTTCTTTAGACGAAATAATACTAAAGTGAATTGTGCATTTAGTTCCTGTATTTTGATGATTTCTTTTAACTATAGTCTTTATTGAATGTTTATTCAGAATTTGATCCTTGTGGTATTCATTTTGTTTTGGATTTGGTCCCTCTGACTAACTTTTTTGTTAACTCCATTAAATCAACGATCATTGTATTATTTTTCTATTCTTTTGTTTTTTTCTTGTAAAGAATAAAACCAATATTTTTAAGCACATAAATTTATTTATAAACAATATAATGGTATTAAAATAAATAAAACAAAATATTTTTTACCATTTGACCTTTTTAAATTTTAAAAATTAACTATATTATATACAATCTATTTGTTTTTTTATTTAAACAAATCCAATTACAGCACTAAATCTTGTTTTATTGGTTCTAAATAAAATTAAAAATGGCCTTTATGATTTGATTTGTTTAAATTAAAATTTTAGTTACATTATGACAATAAAATCATATCATTTATCACTATTTAAATAAAATAATAAAATTAAATGTATTTAGCAAAATTAACATTTTAAACTGTTTAAATAATCAAATATAATCAAATATTATTGTATGAAATGTGAATACGTTTGAATAGATTCACCTTTTCGTTTGTCTCAAAATAGAATGCAAGAGACGTGTTTGGATTGGCGGGTGTTAAAAGATACAATCACATCCATGCAATAGTTTTATAAATATATATATATAAATATATAATACATCTTAAAAAAGATACAAACGTTATAAGGTCCACGCCCCCTCTATAGAAGGCTAGACGGAGATAAATTGTCTAGAATATCAAGCAGATCAGATGAATACAAATTCATTCGAGCGTCAAACCTTGAATTAGAACAATAGACAATGCCTTTAATGCCATGTGAAAATATGTATAAACCCTTTTAAACTATTTTTCAAAAAGAATCCATGATATCAAAAGGAGATTTCAATAGATTTTTCATTGAAAATGATCCAAATTTATCCGATGTATAACTCTAATACTATTATTTCTTTTAAATTATGCTTTTGATATCAAATCAAATGTTAAAATTGAGGGGGACAAAGTGACATCATATAAAGAAATAAGAGTCCCGTATTTGATGTTAAAAAATGTCTAATTCAAGAAAGTGACCATTTCCAACCCTTATTTGTTTTCTTCTTCATTGTCTTCTTCCTCTATTGAAATAAGTGCTACACACCCTACTGCTCGATCGCTTTCACACACATAGTACTGTACGAGATCTTGAATTTAAAATCATAATTTTAACGGTAGTTTTTAAGCTGTTAATCATTAGTTCGATTTTGACTCTATTTATCCTTGTCGCGATTCCAACTTACAAATTTAATATACGTATATCATGAACTAGCTATGCATTCAACAACTTTTATTGATTATTTTTATCAGATATTATTCATCTGTCAGGTTGTCTCAACAATTACGGAGGACATTTTGGTTTTGAGTAAAGGGAGTAGGTTTTAATACTCATTTCAGTATGAGTATGGTTTAAGCTCTTTTTAAAGTCAATGATATATGAGAGATCTATGTTCAATGAACATAAATCTAATGACTTTTGATCACCATGTTGTCATTGATTATTAACGGCACAAATTTGGTCCGTCAATAAAACACCTACAAGTGTTTTTTTCTTATTCGAGCCCCTTTAAAACCAATAAAGGTTTATATGACTAACTGACTGTTAACGTAAAAGACTCATAATAACTAAAATGAATCGAAGTATAGTTTTTTTTTCTAATGCTTAAGAATCTTGTGTAACATCCCAATTTCAAAAACATTCCTTAAAAAGAAAAGTAACCAAGATTCTCATACCAAGCGGAAGCTCGTCCAAAAACCAATATTCAAAACCATTGTTAATTCATAAGTTTAAGAAAATATAGGCTAAAGCTTGAAATCATGAACGTAGTATAAACTATCCAAACCCATTTGTTTACATGTCCACCCAAGGAAAATACTCATACTCTCAACAACGTCATCTGTTAACTTCAAATTTAGACTGAACTGCTGCAACCTCGGAATCTCATTCGGAAGCTTACTCTTTCCCTTCCGGGACGTACCTGACACTGAAAAGGATAAATAACAACGGGGTAAGCATAAAGCTTAGTGAGCACACACTTAACCACTTACCATCATGCACACACAATCACAAGTACATAGCAACCACATACATGCAAATCTCCAATCATCCTTACGGCTCAAAACCATAAAGAAAGAATAACGACACTGGTACCAGGCCTCTGCAAATTCCCTAGGGGTATTACTACCACCATAGGTACTCTCCAAACGTCCCCGAAGGAACACATCTCATCATAATTCCCTAGGGGTATTACTACCACCATAGGTACTCTGCCATGTCCCCGAAGGAACGCATACACATAATCACACATGCAATCGTAACCATACATACATAACAACAAGAGTTAAGTGAGGTACTCACCTGACAAGTGCTAGCAATTCGATACTCTTCACAAGCTAGAACAATCACGTGCGAACACCTAATCAAACATAAACACATAACACATCAACTTAGTCCAAAAAGGACCACTCGACACTCCATACCGAAACACTAGTCTTAACCATAGCTAGACTAGTCCAATTGACCCCAAACTTTAGGCCTCATCCTCTCTTAACATCCCTAACATGATCCCAGAGCCAAATCTCCGAAAAGACAAAAACCAAAAATTGGAAATTGGCCAGAAACTTGCGCGGCTTGGCCCCGCGACCTCAAGTCGCGGGCTTAGTCGCGGGGTTTCTCTGAACTCTGCCAAAACGCGACCAGCCTCGAATTTCATACCAAAAACCTCCAATCTCGACTACCAACTCCAAAATTACTTTCTCAAAACAACTAGGGTCGATAACTAGCGATTACAAGCGAGTAATTCGACCCTAAACATGCCAATTATCATACTTGATGATTCTTTGATCATCAACTCCACATCCAACCCTAACTCTTGCTAAACTCCAAAATACATAACAATTGACAACAAAACTAACATAGAACTCTTACCTTAAGCGCAAGAAACATGATCAATTACGCAATTGATCACCACAAACCTCCAATTGAACCTCCTTGCTTCCACTCCCAAATCGCCTCTTTCTCTCTTCTCGTACGTTCTCTGGAAACTGCCACTGAAAGAATTAAGGGTTTCTAACCCTTTTATCTGACCACTCTTCCCTTACACTTTCAAAAATGACATCTGGGCCCCTCAACTCCTAAAACATAACAATCAAGGTTCAACCTTAACTCTTAACTCTGTTTCAACTTAACTTTGAAAACGGGGTGTTACAACTCTCCCCCACTTATCAGGATTTCGTCCCCGAAATCCTCTATCCCTATAACATCTCTGGCTAGTTCCGACTCATCTCATCATCCAGTTTCCACTGACTACTCTCAGTCCCTTCTGGATAATCTCCGTACTGCCCCACTCACTCCGACCAACCTCTCCTTGGAAGATGAGAGTCTTACCTCCCTCTCGCACAACATCTCATACAGAGGGCATACCGATGCTGACATGAAAGCTGCTACTATACAAGAACTCTGCCAACGACAGATACCTATCTCACTTCCTCCAAAATCCACATACAGGCTCTTAACAGATACTTGAGAGTCAGTATCGTCCTCTCACTCTACCCGTCAGTCTGACCACTATCTCTTTCATAACATCAAGATCTCTAAGAGTACAACTAACCTTGCAATCAAAACGTTCGTTACATGCCCTTCCTGCATCCGGTAACTCTAACTCTACTCCAACCTCCTCTCACGTCTAACACTTTCCCACATGCTTTTCCATATCTCGATTCAGCACTGGCCATCACTAAACCATCCTTACATCTCTGATACTGGAACTTAATACTCGGTCTCAATAACTTAGTACACCACGACTGTCGGGTATTACCCGAACTACTTGACCCTTACCTCCTTCCTTATTCAAACTCTCACTCTTAACTGCTTTTTTTTTTTTTTTTTTTTTTTTTTTTTTTTTTTTTTTTTTCGTGACTGCATAAACATACCTACTAGCGAGGTTATCATTGTTAACTACCAAGCTGTACCACCAACTAGCACAAAACCCGTTATAGGGTCGATATAACTCTTACCCTTTCTAATTCTATCACATTTGTATCAACAATTCCTTCCAACATCTATTACATCACTATACACATACTTATTTTGTCCCCAACAAACGGTCTCGACTGTCCCTACTTGACTCTCGAAGCCTACGGGTGTAACCACCAGTGTAGGAAACACAAGAATCAAGTAAAGATTAGTCTGGACATTAAGCTCGCCTTCGTCGTGCAATTAATGCACCTCACTACCCTCACACCTTCACTTATCTCTGACTCTGACATCTCAACACATACAGTTCATTCACTTCTTCATTCCTAACCCAAATCAACAACAATTTGAACCATCAAGCGTTCACTCCATAATTTACTACAATAACATTCACCAATGCAAACGATTACCGACCCACTAAGCATCGGCCTATAGCCAGGTTCATCGAACCTCTGTAACAGCCTCACTATGTCGTTTCCCACAGTTTACGACATATTTCACAACATGAACACATCTGCACGCTTAACTACTCTCCGTTCTCAGAACGGAACTGATCATGCCTTCTACTCTAACAAGAATGACACTATCCCCTTGACCCTTATGGGTACAAGGCTGTCCATGAGCACACAAAACATGCTATTCACATTCAATAAAATTATCTATCCTCTACTGTCACGTACAACTTAATACACGCTATAGCTCTTCACAACATCTGTTTATTTCACACACTGCCTCTTAATACAACTAACTCGTGGTAGTAAGTACCACACTAAGCTGCCATGTCCTCTACTTCCTCCGGTGAAATCAACCCTAGAGCTTCACATAACTTCCTTCTTAAGATCTCAATCGCTGCTGTCTTCTTTCCTCCACACTCAACGTGCCTTGCGTAAGGTCTCCAATACACCTCGAATATACTCCACTTGCATCTCCCTTGATCTCCAATAGATCAACATCTCGTCTATGCATAAGATCACTGACCTATCCAACATTGGCCTGCAGTTCTGATTTACCGGGTCTACAAAAGCTGTTGACACGTTCGTCAACCCGAATGACATCGCAATGAACTCGAAATATACATATCGTATATAGAAGACTGCCTTATGCACATCTTCTCCTCGAACCTTCAACTAATGGTACCCTGAGTGAAGATCTATCCTCGAGAACCACATGGCTCCCTGAAGTTGATCGAAGAGATCGTCGATCCTCAATAGCGGGTATCTAAACCTTACCGTAAGCGTGGTTATCTCTCGGTAATCGATACACATCCATAACAATTCCTGCATCTCCGGAGGTGCTACCCGGTACAAGTCTTAGCTACCGACACCACCCCCGGAACTAGCTTGATCCGGAACTCCACTTGCCTATCATGAGGAATGTCAGGCAAGTCATCCGGGAATACATCCGGAAACTCGCTGACCACTGGCACGTTCGCTACCGTCTTCTTCTTATCTCAACTCGGCTATCGACCACATACGCTAAGTAACTGCTACCTCCAAGAAGAACGTGCTTCCTGGCCTTAGCCAAGGTGCACATCATAGGTAATCTCCCTCTTCCATCTCATTGATAGTCAGTTCTCCCCCACTTAGAGTTCGAACTACTACCTAAAGCTTCTCGCAGTCAGGGCTAGCTCAGTTCTGATTTAACCATGCTATCCCAACTACCACTTTATCCTTTTACACATCACTACTCCAACATTACTCCTCGTCCGCTACGTACTTCTACTTCTGACAACTCTCTTGCTTATTCTGACAGAACGTCCAACTCCTTCATTGTCTCTTCTGCTGTCAACTGGAACACTATCACCCTCCTTCCTTGCCTCTCCAATTCTAACCTTCTCTATCCCAAGTTACCTCACGCGTCTGATTAAATCAGTGCACCTTACTATCACCATAACTTCTCTTATCTTTGGCTCTAACACATCAACATACATGCACACCTTCCTCCATTCACTCGCGACATACTCTGAACAACAGAGTGATCGCCTCTAACAACTTGCAAGTAATCTCATTCACTAACCCGATAGGTTGAACTACCGATGGTGACTTGCTGATCAACCTCGCTATCTCTAATTGCTCTAGTCTCAGTAGACTGAGAGCTTACTGCATCACTGACTCATGCTGCCATAACTGTCTCTAGACTGCTATTAACCACCTGGGTTAATTCTTACTCTTCACGCTCAAAAGTCCAAGAAGGATCTCATAGAGAACTTCTCCTATCTCATCTACTGCACTCCTAACCCACTGACTATTCACATATAATCTATTCATACTATCATCACAGTTCCCAACATGCTCCTGAGTGGTCTATCTTTACTGATTCATCCAACATGCTACTCTAAACTCTTCTCTACTGTCCGTCCCATGCAATCTACTAGTTCAGGTCAACGACCTTAGCTCCCAATTCTCTCCTCATCACATGCCTTCACGATTCTGACTACTTATCTTAAGGACATGCACACGCCCTATCATGCTACTACCCCTTCCCACACAACATTGTTGGTTCATAGAAACTCCCGTAACTATGTCAATTCCCAACATGCACAGTGTATTTGCAATGATATGGGCCCTTATATCATTGTAACTACACCCTACATGCCTAGCCTCGACACCATTACTAAAGCTCCACTTCCCAACTCAGTTGTCACATACACATAACTCAACACTAGAGCTCAAAGGCTCCTCTACAAGCTAATCACATAACAGACATCATGCCTTTCTACTTACCAGCACATAGCTACAGCCTACATACAACACACATGCATATACGCAATCCATATCAGCTATCAAGGGATACATGTTCAAATTAATCTGCATAGCACTAGTATTTCACATACTAGTGCTTACTCATCATACATGCCATACTTTCACGTAACATATATCACAACATGCATACACTACATTACATAACAACTATCATATGGGTACATGCTCAACATAACTACATAGCATTAGTGATTCATACAACTGCTGCTCACTTGCCACACATGCCATACTTTCATGTAATTCATACATACATTCTTAACAGCTATCATAACATACATGCTCAACTTAACTGCATATCACTAGTAATTCACATACTAGTGTTCACATATTCACATATCATACATTCACAGCATAACAAATCATCAGCTCAATAAGGTAAGGTTAGTGTGCTCACCCCCGTCTGATACTCCGGTCCGCAGTTCAGTCTCACTACTCATCTCCCCATAAAACATTTTATATTCCTTTCTTCATAACACATTTCATAACCTTTTCTCCATAAAACTTTTCATACTCATCTTTCCATAAAACATTTCATTTTGGTTACTCTTATTTACAAAAACACGAGCATCTGGTTTAAGTTCAAGTATCCACCACTTGTGAATACTTGAATCCCTTAAACCTAGGCTCTGATACCAACTTGTAACATCCCAATTTCAAAAACATTCCTTAAAAAGAAAAGTAACCAAGATTCTCATACCAAGCGGAAGCTCGTCCAAAAACCAATATTCAAAACCATTGTTAATTCATAAGTTTAAGAAAATATAGGCTAAAGCTTGAAATCATGAACGTAGTATAAACTATCCAAACCCATTTGTTTACATGTCCACCCAAGGAAAATACTCATACTCTCAACAACGTCATCTGTTAACTTCAAATTTAGACTGAACTGCTGCAACCTCGGAATCTCATTCGGAAGCTTACTCTTTCCCTTCCGGGACGTACCTGACACTGAAAAGGATAAATAACAACGGGGTAAGCATAAAGCTTAGTGAGCACACACTTAACCACTTACCATCATGCACACACAATCACAAGTACATAGCAACCACATACATGCAAATCTCCAATCATCCTTACGGCTCAAAACCATAAAGAAAGAATAACGACACTGGTACCAGGCCTCTGCAAATTCCCTAGGGGTATTACTACCACCATAGGTACTCTCCAAACGTCCCCGAAGGAACACATCTCATCATAATTCCCTAGGGGTATTACTACCACCATAGGTACTCTGCCATGTCCCCGAAGGAACGCATACACATAATCACACATGCAATCGTAACCATACATACATAACAACAAGAGTTAAGTGAGGTACTCACCTGACAAGTGCTAGCAATTCGATACTCTTCACAAGCTAGAACAATCACGTGCGAACACCTAATCAAACATAAACACATAACACATCAACTTAGTCCAAAAAGGACCACTCGACACTCCATACCGAAACACTAGTCTTAACCATAGCTAGACTAGTCCAATTGACCCCAAACTTTAGGCCTCATCCTCTCTTAACATCCCTAACATGATCCCAGAGCCAAATCTCCGAAAAGACAAAAACCAAAAATTGGAAATTGGCCAGAAACTTGCGCGGCTTGGCCCCGCGACCTCAAGTCGCGGGCTTAGTCGCGGGGTTTCTCTGAACTCTGCCAAAACGCGACCAGCCTCGAATTTCATACCAAAAACCTCCAATCTCGACTACCAACTCCAAAATTACTTTCTCAAAACAACTAGGGTCGATAACTAGCGATTACAAGCGAGTAATTCGACCCTAAACATGCCAATTATCATACTTGATGATTCTTTGATCATCAACTCCACATCCAACCCTAACTCTTGCTAAACTCCAAAATACATAACAATTGACAACAAAACTAACATAGAACTCTTACCTTAAGCGCAAGAAACATGATCAATTACGCAATTGATCACCACAAACCTCCAATTGAACCTCCTTGCTTCCACTCCCAAATCGCCTCTTTCTCTCTTCTCGTACGTTCTCTGGAAACTGCCACTGAAAGAATTAAGGGTTTCTAACCCTTTTATCTGACCACTCTTCCCTTACACTTTCAAAAATGACATCTGGGCCCCTCAACTCCTAAAACATAACAATCAAGGTTCAACCTTAACTCTTAACTCTGTTTCAACTTAACTTTGAAAACGGGGTGTTACATCTTGTTTACTGGTTAAACATTTAATTTGTTTTTTATCGATCATCAATTTGAGTTTATTTAAAATTTGTGGATATTTATAGAATTTTAACTCGAAAAAGAAAAGTTATATAAGCTAACAATTATATGAAAAAAGAAACCATATTCACACATTAAAGTTTTTGTCAGGGTTTTATAAAACCTATTTATGGTAATTTATCGGGGAAAACATAAAATTTAAATTTAAATAAAGGTTTCTTGACTTATTGTGAAAAGAATATTTATAGTTCATAAAATAGTCACAAATGTGACACTCAAAGGGTCAAATTACTTTGAATTTTATCAATTAATTGTTTTAACATTTATTTCTTTCTATATTTTTAGTGCATTTCAAAAATAAATTGCTTCATTTGTATGCTATATTTTTTGAACTTTTTTTATGCTATAATTTCTATCAGTAAATGATGTTGCCAAGCTAAGATCTAAGCATCTCATTATATTATGGCAAACATATTTAAATACTTAGAATATTTATCAAATACTTAAAAGTATAGGCCTTTAATATTTGTTAGCAGTAATTTACATATATAAAATTCAAACTAATTAATTGACATCTTAATTTGTTATAATATATATGCATGCATCCATCCAAAGATCCAACTTATATATTTCCTTGAACAAGGTTTTTTCTCTTGAATTGAAAAACTTAAAGAAATATCTGTTTTTTTCCTTCTAATTTATACACTTTTAAATAATTCAAGTAGGAAAGCAAGAATCTAAACTTGAAAAACAAATTCCAACATGAATTTAAATCTCCCAAATTAAATCAATCACAACAAAACAAATAACTTTTACCCACAAAAACCACCCAGCTAAATTTCTGTTGTTGAGAACACCACAAGATACCAACAATTCCAGTAGAATCCGATGCTTTTCCACAAATATCCTACAAATTACCAAAAAGGACCCTGGATAATCTGTCACTGATTTGAGTTTCCACCAACAATTTCCTCTCCAACTTTTGTGACAATTTTGTGACCAATCAGCCTTTAAGCGGCAATTCCGTAGGTAAAAATCTTCAATTCATTAGTGAGTTTTAATTTGTTTTCATTAAAACTCAGTTGAATTGTGGTTGTTCTAACCATGGCCAAAACCCCGATTGATCTTCGATACCCACAAACATATTGCAAAAGCTTTCTTCTTTAACGCCTACCGATTGATCAACTTTCCGACCATGGAGATGATTATGATGATGATGCTCAGCTGCCAATAATCTTGATGATGGATTTTGAAAGATTTGATGATCATGGTGAGATCTATGATCATCTATGGATGATGGAAAGAGATTAGGGATTGGTTGATGATGATGTGATGATAATGGGCTATCAATGGGTGCATGTGATGTTGTTAGTTTGATTTCAGAACTGTTTTCACTTGTGTTGCTGCAAGATCCTTCTGTTTCTTTGATGTTCAGGTTGATCGATTCTGTTGGCTCCTTGTTCTTTAATGCCATTATCTGCATATTTAATTTCAGTCATTAGTTTACAATTTTAATCAACTCAATGCAAGAAGAAAAATAGATTTTGCAACAAAGAATTTGGTTGCAAAAGGAAAGGATTTCAGTTCCGTTGCAAAAAATTGTGTTGCAACGGAACAATTCTCGACACTTTGGGTTTAATTTTTTTTGGACCGAAGGTCAAAATGGTTTTGTACATTAACACCAAAACATAACAAAACTTGAAATTAAAATTTATGGATTTTCTTGATCAAGTTCTCATTATTTGAATGAATTAACTCAAGTTTTGAAGAAAAAAGAAATCTTGATACGACTAAATTCACTTTAAAACAAAATCAGGATGTCAAATATGTCTAAAATGTTCTAATTGATTGTTTTGTAGGACTTGAATTTATAGAACGAAATAATTATGAGTCTTAACAAGTTTTTTGTGACATTATTAGAAAAAGTGTAATTAATTTCTTTTCTTATATGACAGTTTTGATAAACGTCTTATTATAAAAAAAATCTTTCTAATTACACGACATTTTTCTCAAATATTATGTATATAAAAAAATTAATAGGATGTTTTATTTCAAAATTGTGTAAAAAACTTGTTAGGATACCAAAAAACATTGTATCAACTTACTGTGACAATTTTGCAAATGACATACAATTGTTGGTATTGGATTCGTATGAGACCACAAAATAACACTGAAACTTTACACAAAAACATTAAGAAGGAACAAAAAATATTGAACCTTCACAACAAAGACATTGTGAAGGTACAAAAAGTACCAAACTTTTACAACAAAAACACTATGCATGTTCATAATGTTTTTGCTGTGAAGTTTCAATATTATTTATGCGGTCTCATGAAAACAGGTCTTACATGATCCAAACTATTCCAAAGTGTGTGTGTGTGTATTTGTGTGGGTAGGAAGATGTCTAGTATAACATGTAGATACATTTGACGTGATATAAAGCCAATTTTATTATAGCGAATATTAACACGTTGAACCTACATATTTGATCAATTTGAAGAGATCAATTAATACATACCTGAGCATGAAGTTTGTGATTTTGAGATAGAAGTGAATCATTTTGGGCTTTGATGGCATCAAACTGTTTCTTGAGGACATCATAGTCTTTTTCCAATTGTTTGGTCTTCCATCTTGCCCTTCTGTTTTGAAACCAAATGGCAATTTGTCTTGGTTGAAGTCCAAGTGCCTTTGCAAGTTGCATTTTTCTTTCAGGATCAAGTTTATTCCCCAACTCAAAGTTTCTTTCAAGTGTTTTCACTTGTTCCATTTTTAACCTTTTCTTTTTTTCACCTCCAACTAATAATCCGTCATCCGATAATTCATCTTCGCCGTTCATATTGTTGGTTTCTTCGTCACATAGTTCCGTACCCGCGAACCGCATCGATCTTTTCCCTAAGAATGAGCCTACAAGATGGTCAAAAACCCATTTGAATGGTACCTAGATGCATCGATGAGTTGTATATATATATATATATATATATATATATATATATATGTATGTACAACTCATTGAAGCAAAGGGTTTTTAAGTACTTATACTAAAGATTACAAAAAGAAGTATCAAAACCCGTTTGAATGGTGTCATAATTGGTAACATTTATTCCCTGATGCATCAATGAGTTATGCTATATATACGTATAACTCATCGAAGTAAAGGGTTTTTAAGTACTTATTCTAAAGATAACACAAAGAAGTATTACAAACCCATTTGGGTGGTGCGATTTAAAACATTGTGCCCCAATGCATTGATGAGTTGTACAATACTGTATAACTCATCAACGCATCAGGTCGAAGCTTTTTAAGCCTCACCATTGCTCATGAAGTAGAGGGATATGTACCATTGAAGTGTGACGTGATTTCATGTTAAGATATATAAAAAATTTTCAAAGATCCAAATTTGATGGTGGAGTTGTATAGGGTACAACTCACCAATGCATCAAGATCAAGAATCTTGAAACATTTTCTTTGAAGTAGCACATGACAATAGAACTAGTGAAAATGTTTAGATTGGTGGTGATGAGATGTAAAGATTCAAACTTTTCCAAAAACCCATTTTGATGGTGCCATGTTGAAGACATTGGTAGCTAATGGCATCGATGAATTGTACCGTACAAGTCATTGATGCATGAGTTTCAAGAAATCTTGAGAAACTTTGAAAGAGAGATGTAGGTAGGTGGGTAAATTACCATGGAAGTCCTGAGTGGTGGTGGAAGGATGGAGAATTGGAGAAAGAGAGTGAGGGGTATGATGGTCATCTTCATCATCATGAGATTGGTGGTGAGAAGCTTGAAGCATGAAATTGGTAGGGAAGAAAGCCATTCAATTCAAGTACTGCAAGTCATGCCAACCTTAATTGCTCAGCCTACATTTTTGGACTTCACACACCATTATAACAAGTAATTCTTTCACATAGATCTAGAGGGAGAGAGAGAGAAGGACTATATATATGCATATATTTATATATATAAAGAGAGAGAGAGAGGAGTGTGTATATATATATATATGTAGAGGGAGGGGGATTATATATATATATATATATATCAATGCTTTAGATTAGGGACGGACCCAAGACATTTTTCAAAAAGCGGTAACATATAATTAAGTTTTTGGTTGATTTCAAAAGATTTTTAAGTTTTTTTTGTTGATCTCGGTGGATTTTTTTTCAGTTTTTTTTTTGTTGAATTGAGGGAATTTATTGGGTTTTTTGATTGACTGAAAGAGAATTTTTCAGTTTTTTTGTTGATTTCGAGAAACTTTTTCGAGTTTTTAGTTGATTTTGATTGAAAATTTTGGTTTTTAGGTGCACCCCTGAAAGTTTCGAAAATAATACGATTACACCTTCACAAAATTGAAAAACTCTACCCTTTGCCAGAGAAATAATACGGTGGCACGTGTCACCGTGTGCCCATAAAAAGGTCTGTCCATGCTCTAGATCTCTTTTTACCTTTTAACCTTAACTCTTTTTTTCACACAATTGTTCATGCAGATTTGGCATCATGTGAGAGCATTGAAACCCCCCACGAGATCACGTAAATGACAATGAATCTTTAGAGACAAAACATTGTGAAGGTAAAGCTCTTGCATGTTTTCGTATGAATGTTCGCCATTTTTTTATTTCATAATATTTTACTATTAAGTTTCAGTATAATTTTATGGTCTACGATCTCATAAAAACAAGTTGGTCTCAAATAAACTCAATCCTCTCTATATATACATATAAAAAGAGAGAGAGAAAGGACCTTTTACAAATGTTCGACCTCCATTATATTCATTTGACCTTCTTACCATATTTGAGTCACGATTTTCATGGCGTTTTCCATTTTTCACGGGAATGGTTTTATTCATTACACATGTAAAATGTTCCAACAACTTAAGAGACCAAAAATGCCAACGATTAACACGAACCCAGAACTTTAGGTAAAAAAAATTTTACACCAATTTTCCCAAACGATCTTCAAAATTTTGTTCTTGCTTCCCATCCAAAGGACTATCAAACGTTGAACTGAAACAAAGGTGTCTTCCTGTTTCAGAGAGGCGTGCTCCTCGTCAATAGCATGCAACATTCGGTTTCTACGAGCCCATAGGGACCAAACAGTAACAACGCAAATAGCAAGAAAATTCATATTGTGAGTATTTTTGGCACCTTGTTACTGAACAACGAATTGGATGACTCCATGAGGTAAAAACTGATTATAAAATAAAATAAAATTATTATAAAGTTATTTTTTTATTTTTTATTTTTTTTCTTGTAAATTTTTATACAAATTTAGTCGAATCGAGATTACGCGTAATCTATATTACTATAGATTATTTACTCGTGCCTTTTTTTAAGACTAATATTTTTGTAATGTTTCCCCTTTTTAATCGTAATATAAAATTATATTTATGGTTTAATTGTTTTTTGTTAACAAGATATATTAAATGAAAATTTAAAACTAATGTAAAGTGAAAACTAATAAATTATATTTGATTTTTTTAATGTATATATGTACATATTAAATTTATTTAATAATTTATAAATAAAAATTATACCATAAATAAAATTTTAATGAACTTTAATCATCTTCTCTAAATACTTAAATAATAATAAATAAATCTCTATCACTTTTATAAATATTAGTTTATATAATTTGCAACCTTTGTGAGGTTTATATAAAAACTACATATCTCTCTATATATATATGGAAAATCAAATCTGAGACCAAAACTTTTCATTCCATCAATCTCGTTGATCATGAATAAAAATAGATATTAAAAATCACACACGGTAGTTATTACTTGTTAGAGTTACAATTGATATATTATATATGTTAATTACAATATTAGCAGAAATCTGGATTTTAAAAGTAATTATTTTTAATATAGTTAATTAATTTATTTAGAAACTAAATTTTTAAATATTAATTAATGGACAGTTGTCCTTCCATTCTTGTGGCATGCCTTTGAGAAAAAACATAAATTATAATGCTTTAAGATTTATTTTTCTGTTTGAAATTTCTAAAATATTAGATAATCTTTTACATCTAAATTTTTTCGCGTTGCTTGGTTGGGGTGATAGCCATGCCGAAGCCCTTTTCTAATTAACCTTCTTGCCGTTCAAAAAATAATGTAACTTTTTTAGGGATTAAAACATTTAGTCGAAGTTACACAAAATCTATTGAAGATGTTCTTATGAAGCCCATTACCATATATGGGTTGGATTCTTGTGACACAACCACACGACTATTTTAACCATCTATCTAACCTAATGAAATATTTGGTCCCATATTTGATCATAATAAATGAATCTTAAGCATTTTGTATAAACATTTTGATTGTTTTCATATATAAGCATTGATACACTTTATATAACTTCAATGTGTGTGTATATATATGTATATAATATTATATGTATAGTTTGAATGAGTTAAAAGAAACATTTATGATGCATAAAGCATCAAATATTTAACAACTCGAATAGCATACAACTACAAAATTATAAATAAATGCAAGTTCTTTTATATAGTTTGGGCATATAAATTCAGAAAAAGATAACAACTTAAATGTAGTTTATTTTGGCTGTTTGGCCAAATGTGTATAAGGGACTTGTATAGGTTTAAGCGTCAACATCACTCACCCAAATCAACAATGAAACCCATAACCTAACACAATGCATACACCACCACTTTCAATTCCATTTGACAAGAACACACACACATACACACACACACACATATATATATATATAGTCAGAGTTTAAAGAAAAACCGAACTCTCGTATATACCTAGAGTGTATGAACTTGTACATAAAAATCAAATGTGAACTCATTTTTCATTGTGAACTTGAGGACCAACAAAATCGCCCCACATGGCAATCTGAATCGGCGCCTAAGCTTTATTCAGACTGAATAAAGCTTTATTCTTTCAGTCTGGATATTCATGTTTTATTCAGACTGAATAAAGTTTGTATTGAGCCTGAATAAAACATGAATATTCAGACTGAATGTGACATGATACTAGTTAGTCCTCACGTTCACAATGAAAAATGAATTCACATTTGAACCTCACCCTATGTGCATGTGTGTGAATTTCACTTAAAATGAAAAAAAAAAAAAAAAACAATCATAAAACGAATTCCTGAAAGTAGTTTAGTGGCTTATACCCAAAGAAGAAACAGGATTTGCGACTCTAACCCACCCACCCCTCCAGTTAGAGATATGGCTAAATGGGCCCGACCCGATCAACCATCGAATATACTACTTGTTTTACCACCTCTTACTAGATAAGGGACGTTTATCCAGTCAGAAATGTTACTAAATGTTACTGTTTACCAAGCCCCTCTTACCAATTCATTCGTTTTTCAAACGTGGTAAGCTGAGGGACTCTTCAAGTTCTGTTTGTTAACAACTTAATGAGACTCACAACTTATTCATTTATACATGTGGTATAGGAAGTGACTAATGCAAAAAGCCAAGTTTTTTTTCAGACATGTCACTCCTGATTAAAAAAACAAGTTTCTTCCATCTATAAAGAAAAAAGACTCCCTAGCAGAAACCTTTTCGGTCTATACAGACAGATCAATCTACACTGACAACTTTATCTATACAGGTATTATTAGAAAACCAACCAAACAACTCCTTACTCAGTCAGTGATTAGTGTTAACCCGTACCACACCTTACCCATATAGCAAGCCGTTACCCAATTTGTGTTGGTAAACGGCCCTAAGAATCAGTAGTAATCCAGACATTTGTGGTGGGAGAAAGTAAATATATATAAAGGTGATTGGAAGTACAAGTTTGTATTATGTGGTAAAAAAAGGGGAATCTGATACTGGTGGTTGTACATTTGCAAATTTAGAGGTGTAGTACACATAAGATACATGCATGAGCCATGATAATAGTGAAGAAAAAAGAGTTGTCAAATGTGTCTGCCTGTCTGTCTAGTCTTATACCTCATGGGGAACTCTTGAAAATTGGCTTCTTGCTCATGATGTATCTGAAAAAACACACACACACACACACAAATATATGTGTGTGTGTGAAAACTCAAATATAATTGCAAACGTGAAAACAACCAAGAGCGCGACACGTATCATATTCAGCTCTTATTCTGGCTGAATAATACATGATTGACCAGGCTAAATATTATGCATTATTCATTGTTAATAAGACAACATTCAGGCCGAATAATAGAGCATTGAATATTATTCAGCCTAAATAATTCTGTATTATTTAAATTGAATATGCCACGTGGAGCGTCTCAATTTTCTCTTGAACCTCCTCTCTCTCTCTCTCTCTCTCTCTCTCTCTCTTATATATATATATATATATATATATATAGAGAGAGAGAGAGAGAGAGACAGAGAGAGGAGGTTCAAGAGAAAACCGTAAAAAAACGGAAAATCGAGGAACAACCTCATAGCCCTCCATCTGTACAATATGCACTTGTGCATAGTAGTAAATGAAATTGTTTTTTGGTTCTTATGCATAAGCAGGTGCGAATATTACAGATTACGTCTATGCACAAGTGCATACGGTCCAGATGAAAGGCTACGAGGTTATTCCTCGGTTTTCCCATAAACCTGACCCTATATGTATGCGTGTATATATGTATAAAATTGGTAGGTTCCAGTGATCTTAATATGTATATATGCTGATCACATTGGCATCATTTCAATGAAACCTTATGGCTGAAAACAAAATGGGTCTTTGACGTTTTCTTAAAACATGGGACCATTGCATCTGACTACTGATATCTTATATGTTCATCATATTGCCATCCATCTAGGATTCATAAATTGTTTTTGAACCAAGTATTTTTTATTTTTATTTTTTTAATCATTTTAAGTCCCTCTGTTGCTAGTATAATTCCTACAAAACTGGAAAATATAGTATTTGGGATATAATGGAAGTGTGAAACTGACCTCTCTCTCTCTCTCTCTCTAAATATAGATTGAACCTACTTCTATGTATGTATGTATGTATGTATGTATAGGAGTGGTTTCGGTTGAAACCTAAGTTCTGTTGCGAAGTGAGGGACAAAAGAGATCGTGCCACGTGTTTCATACATTCACGGGGGTTGTTCATCATGAACAGTTTACAAATGTTTGTTTTTATTATTCATGATGAATGTGGAGCGCTCTCTTTTGGCCCACAATTCACAACCAAAAACGGGCTTGCACCAAACTTTCATATGAATAGAGGAAAGTTCAAATGTGAACTCAATTTTGGTTGTGAACATGAGAACGAATCTCAGCCACTCATCCGGTCAATAAAGGTTGCTTTGACCTGGTCCGTCCTTTAATAATCTCCACCCTCACATGAATAGCGTCAATCCTCTGTACACGCGCGCGCGCACACACACACACACACATATATAGGGGTGGGTTCTTCAAATGTGAACCACTTTTTCATTATGAACGTGAGGACAGCCGAGAGCGCGCCACGTGGCAATTTGACTTCCGCGGCTTAGCTTTATTCAGTCTGCATAAATCCCTCGGGTTAGCTTCATTCAAGCTTTATTCATACTGCATAAAGCTATTATGCAAACTGAATAAAGCTTGAATAAAGCTAACCTGCGCGCTAAGTTGTCCGCGTCAAAGTGCGACTAAGTTTTATGCGTACTGCATAAAGCTTTATTCCGTCTGAATGATAGCTTTATGCAGTATGCATAAAGCTTAGTCGCGTGTTTTTCAGATTGCCACGTGGCGCGCTGTCGGCTGTCCTCGGGTTCACAATAAAAAAGTGGTTCACATTTGAACTTTCCTCTCTATCTCTCTAGTTCTCACAAACTACCGAGTTCTCATGACAGGATGTATTGTTTTATAGATTATAACCAATGATCAACTACAAACACTAACTATGGTATCATTCTCCTCAAAAAGCAGAAAATCATTATATGAGTCTATGCCCAATAATTCTCTCTGGATTTTATTCCCAAATAGTTTTACATTTTCAAGAAATAATGACTAAAAATATCTATTGTGTTCTCAATTTGGGTAGGCCATGATCAACTGTTGTTTATTTTGGCAGGTTTCTTTAAAATTTAGGATCAGTTGCTATCTCCTCCCTTAAAAGGTTTATATTCAGTTTTCAGGGCCTCAAACTTTGGGCTTTATTTCATTTAATATCAGATTTCATTTTACATACATATACAAGTAAATTTGGCTTCCTATATTTTATTTATTATCCTGTTTTTTTTTTCTTTGTCATCTACAATTATTTGATAAGCAATTCCAATTCTCAGTCTTTGTTTTGCTTCAACCATTTGTTCTCTGGAATTTCATGTAAATTAAATTTTTAATAAAAAAATGAGTTAATCATTTATCTTGCTATCTATTTTGGGTAGGCCATGATCAACAGTGTGTTTATTTGGAAGGCATCTTTAAGATTAAGACAGTTGCTATTCCCCCCTAGAAAAGTATACCATGAGTTTTCAGGTCTCAAACTTTGGGTTTTATCTAAGGTTAGAGCATCAGAACCAGGTACCTGCTTTGGGAACTGGAACTGGAACCGAAACCGTTGTGATTGGTTTCAGTTCCGGTTCCTAAACTACGGAACCAATTGGGACCGATTCCGGTTCTCATTTTTTTGGAACCGGTTCCGCTGGGTACCAAAAACCAGGACCGATGAGTACCGGTTATTTTTTTAATACAAAATGTTTTATATGTTTATTATATTTAATAAAGTAAAATTAAAAAAATCAATTATTTCATCTTTGATGGTTACACACTTAGACACTTACAGGTAACGGCCTCTTTCTTCACTCAACTTATTTATTTTGTCATTTTCTCGATATCTTTTATATCATATTTTAACATTCTAATTTGTGTTTTTTGTTATTTTCATTTCAAAAATTAGTTGTAATTATTTATGTGATTATTAGTTTTTAGTTTTATTATCGGATTAGTTTTCACCGTTTGTAATATTTATTTCTTCATATTGGAACTTTGTAATAACTAATAATAGGATTTATTACGACCTTACTTGAACAGGATGTGTTCCATAGGCTCGTACCTCTGTATTCCTGATACCTAATAATAGGATTTATTAAAAAAAAAATTAGACACCGAGTATCCAAATATAAAGAACCAATGTAACCGGTTCCAGTTTCAGGATCAGTTCCAAGAATTTTGATTGGGTACCCGCCTTTTATCTATTTAATTCATATTCTTTTCATTTGCTTGAGGTTTGTCCTTTTGCTATTGCAATAATGCTATGACACCTATTTATTAAACAATAGTATTTTGGTAGGTCCTCAAGTAAACATCCATATATGTTATATATCACACTTCTTGTGGTAGATATGAGGATTTTAGGTCACCTTCCTTAATAAAGTGCCATTAGACATGTAAATATTTGATCTTATATATGTTTCATAACAAAAAGAAAGATAAAGAAAAGAACAACTTTCATTCTGGTTTTGGGCAAGACAAGGTGACTTAAGAGAATGCATCACAAGTCAATAATTGAGATGTCTACTTATTCATGGATGAGTCCAATAAGTTTCTTGAAATGTATAATGAAGTTGCCATTTTAAGTTTTCAACTAACTTTAAAACCACAAGAAGAGACTTTCAAACAACTCATTTGTTGTACATGACAAGGTGATTCTTGCACACAAACATGATGAAAGACTGATATAGCCTTTGACTCGAGGTTGGTTTGATTCGTTGTACAATTACAGTGAAATTGACATCGTAAGATGATCTTAATATATAGTTTCTCCTAGATCTAAATCTCTAAGGAACTGTTTGTTAGTGGCTTAATCAGCTTAATGGGACTCATAGTTTATTCGGTCAGCTATACATGACTGTTTGATAGTGGCTTAATGATATAGAAAGTTGCTTGTTCAGTAAGCTTAACGCCAAGTTTTTCCCAAACCTGCCATTCCCATTAAAAATCACCCTCCTTCCATCTGTATGATAAAACCCTCCAAAACAAAAACTTTCCCAATCTGTATATAGACAAAGTAATCCACACATACACATTTATCTAAACAGGACTTCATGGAAAACTAAAAACAGCCGCTAAGCAATATTTATAATTAAACATTGTTATTGTGTTCATAGTTGATATTCAATTTAACTATCGTCGTACCTGAGGAAGGAGGGACGTCGGCCAAGTGTATGTAACATCTCATGCTAATTGTTCTAGATATTGTCTGCTTTGTCCACACGCATGGATGGACGCGTTTTAAAACCGTGAGTCTCGGTGTGTGGACAAAGCAGACAATATTTGGTACGGTTAGACTGAGATGTTACAGATAGTATTAGAGCCAAGTTGCAGACCGGTGTCGGAGCGAGGACGCAAGGCTCCCAAGGGAGTGGATGTAAGGTCCCACATTGGTTGGGGAAGGGAACGAAGGTTGCCTTATAAGAGACTTGATACCTTATCTATCAGACACGTTTTATAAAAAGTAAGTCCAGTGTGTGAACAAAGCGGACAATATCTGGTACGGTTAGTTTGGGATGTTACAAAGATAGGCAAAGCTAATAATAACAAGAAATAATCAAGCTACCTGACATATTATAATTTGCAAGATTAAGAAGTTTTAGGATAAGATACTAGCAAGATATGTAATGGATATTTGATGCCCAAAACCAAGAAAACAGGACAAAGGCCTTAGTCAAACCATTGGGCCACAAAGACAACAAAAAATGACCCAAATTCAAAACAACTTGAGGGATTTTCTAAGAAGTTGTTTTGTTCTCATGAAGACAGTTTTAAGCCTCAAACATATGATCCATAATCCTGTTGGTATCCAACTTCCTGGTCAACCAACTTTCTTCAACCCTTTGATTATAAACTGTTGAACTTAGTTCAATTCAACTTTTTCATTCAGCCAAACTAGCAGCACAACAAAAGATCGTAAATACCGACCGACAAAAACTACTAGGATCCGAACAGTTTGCATGTAACAAGTCGAAAAGAGCATACGTTATTCATTGTACGTTTAATAAAGATAGCAGCCTACTAAAACTTATTACTACATTTTGTTTCCATACTGCTTCTGAATTCTAATTAGACAGATACGCATATTCGACATTGAACTCTTAACCGAACCCTTTGTAGGCTTATCTACACAAAGTTATGTAATTGAGATGGCACTTTCAAGACTATTGCATGCACTCTAAGTTCACAAACATAAATAAACACATGGTAAACTAAACTGTAGCAATAAACATCATCTCTTAACCGTTAGAAATTTTGGCATGTGAGACCGACCTCACTTGGAGATCGAAGTATCGGTGTCAGAGTGAAAGTACCTTCTACAACATGTTAATTTGCTTCCTATATGTGTCGGATATCCATTTCTTTTTAGCAATAATACATGACAAACTCGTACGTTTTCACCCAAAAATCGAGTACCCAAAGGTCCTAATGACATGTACTTGGTACTTACATTATTACTATTATATACGAGTTATTACCGCTTTCAACTGTGGACTCTTAAGTACTGCAGACCTTGTGATCCCAATTTAACACTCTTGTACTGCTAAGTTCACAGAGATTAACATGTGACAGCAAGATGTTTTTATCTCTTAGCCATTCAATTTTTTCAAAAGCAGACACATTAAGCATATGAGATGTGCAAACCATCATGTCAAAGTAAAAAAACTAACAATTAGATGTTAATTTGCTTATGCTTCCTATATGTGTTGGTGTTCACTTCTGTTTAATAGATCATGTCAATCTTCACAAATTATTGTATAATTTGTATTATATCTTAGCTTAAGTGCTTAACAACACCCATATCTTTGCCTATCTTAGAGGTAAACAAGGATATGCATATTGTTAAGTTAATTAATATATACCACCACTCATCCGGTCAATAAAGGTGGCTTTGACCGGTTACGGTGGACGCGATCACGGGGGATTGACGTGATTCATGGGAGGGTAGAGATTATTAAAGGAGGGGAGCCGGTCAAAGCCGCCTTTATTGACCGGATGAGTGGTGGAGATCACTTCTCTACTTCTCATTTTTTTAGCACTTCTCATTTGAACCTAATGCTATATATATATATATATATATAGGGGTGGGTTCAAATGTGAACAATTTTTCATTGTGAACGTGAGAACAGTCGAGAGCACGCCACGTGGCAATCAGACTTCCGCGGCTTAGCTTTATTCATACTGCATAAAGCTGTTATGCAAACTAAATAAAGCTTGAATAAGGCTAACCCGCGCGCTAAGTCGCCCGCATCAGAGTGCGACTAAGCTTTATATATACCGCATAAAGCTTTATCCAGTCTGAATGATAGTTTTATGCAGTATGCATAAAGCTTAGTCGCGTGTTTTTCAGATTGCCACGTAGCGCGCTCTCGGCTGTCCTCACGTTCACAACCAAAAAGTGGTTCACATTTGAACTTTCCTCTCTCTCTCTCTCTCTCTCTCTATATATATATATATATATATAGAGAGAGAGAGAGAGAGAGAGGAAAGTTCAAATGTGAACCACTTTTTGGTTGTGAACGTGAGGGCAACCGAGAGCGCGACACGTGGCGGCTTTGAGTGTGGTCCCCCTCTTTAATTCAATGCCCTCCCGTGAATCGCGCCAAGTCATCCGCCGTGGACTTGACGTGACGCCTAGTCATCTGCCACGTGTCGCGCTCTCGGTTGTCCTCACGTTCACAACCAAAAAGTGGTTCACATTTGAACCCACCCCAATATATATATATATATATATATATATATATATATATATGTTTACACACAATGATTTGAAGATTAACATGATCTATTACTCAACTATCTTCAACTATATCTGTTGCTGTTGGTGTTCACTTCAACTAGAAACTACAAGCACATGCTACCACTTAAACCCTAATACAACAATCACAAAAAAAAAGGAACAAATGATAACTTTTCATAGGGCTTTGAATAATCACCTAATTCATATTCACATTGCTTTAATTAAGCTTTCACATATATGTCACAGATTCAAGCCACAAATAAACAATTATTTTTCTATATAAAACGTTTAAATTTCGAAGCTCGAAAGAATTAATGGAAATACCTGATAATTGCAAACGACGAATTGAAACATTAGCAGATAACCTAAGCTTCAAATCAATGCAAATCTGGCCACAAAAAGTCGTATAATAAACTCCATTAAAATGGATTCAGATCTACAGTTTGTTTATATCGAATGAGATTCTACCATTTTTATGGTTTATTGGAAGGGTAGGTGTAATCGGGCCGCGAGCTAATCGAGACCGACTCGAAAAATGCCTGGAATCAACTCAAGGTGAACCGAGTCGAGCTCGAGCTTAATTTGCTATCGAGAGCCTAGCCTAAGCGAGCCAAGTCCAGGCCCAGCCCGAAACGCAATGCTATATATTAGGTTTAAGTGAGAAGTGCTAAAAAATGAGAAGCAGAGAAGTGATGTCCACCACTTATCCGGTCAATAAAGGCGGTTTTGACCGGGTCCCCTCCTTTAATAATCTCTAACCTTTCATGAATCGTGTCAATCCCACGTGATCGCGTCCACCTTAACCGGTCAAAGTCACCTTTATTAACATGATAAGTGGTGGAGATCACTTTTCTACTTCGTATGTTTTTAGCACTTCCCATATGAACCTTTCTTTCTCTCTCTAGAGAAAGGAGAGAGAGAGAGAGAGAGAGAGAGAGAGAGAGGGAGAGAGAGAGAGAGAGAGAGAGAGAGAGAGAGAGAAGAGAGAAATCTCAAATGTGAACTCAACTTTGGTTGTGAACATGAGGACGAATCACATCCACTCATCCGGTCAATAAATGTGGCTTTGACCAGGTCCCCTTCTTTAATAATCTGCACCCTTCAATGAATCGCGTCAATTCTCCGTGATCACGTCCACCGTAATAGAAGATGTGTGGCCGAGATTCATCCTCACGTTCATAACTAAAATTGAGTTTACATTTGAACCTAACCATATATATGTATGCCAACAGAATATATATGTTAGTTTGAGTTTTTGGTTAAACACCAACTCCCAAGAGGTAAAAAAACGCTCATAATTCTCGCAATTTCATTATTTGTTAATATGGATTCTTTAAATAAATAAATAAAAACTTTTTTATGTCCATCTAAAAATTTACCTCAAAAATAAGCTCGCTAATTTATGTCCATCTAAAAATGTCCCTCAAAAAAACTAGTTTATGTTCATTTAAAAATGTACCTCAAACTATAGTTTATGTCCATCTATGGGTGGGGGGTGCGTGATCTCGCATATGTCTTAATATGGCCAACTTTGCACCCAGGGGCGGAGCCAGGATTCCAATTTAGCGGGGGCTGAGAGATGTCAAACTAAATTAACTTCATTCGTTGATTTAAAGTGTTTAGACAAAACGTTAATATGAGATATGCAATTATTATTGGTCTTTGAGATGTGATGAGTGTGTAGATAAAAAAAACACAAAAAACTTAGGTTGTATTTGGCAAACTAGCTGATAAGTGATAAACTAGCTTATGAATAAATTATGTTTGGCAAAAAGTTGCCTATGAGTATGTAAAATGATTAAAATTGATATTTTGGGGTATAATAATTAATATTAATATGGGTATAATTGGAGAAAACTACAAGCTTCCGAAAAACTAGCCCAATTAGGCTTTGTTTGGCAAAAATAAGCTAGCTTATTAGCTAGTCCATCCAAACATGTACCTGAAGCTAGCTTATAAGCTAGCTTTTTGAAACGCTACTTTGAGTAGCTTATGAGGAGCTTATTGTAGCTTTTTCCAATTATACTCTTATTAATATTATTTATTAAATTCAAATACACCCTTTTTGGTCATTTTACATACTTATAAGCTAGTTTTTACCAAACATAATTTGTTCATAAGCTAGCTTATCAGCTACTAGCAAGCTTATCAATCAACAGCTAGCTTATCAGCTATCAGCTAGCTTATCAGCTACCAGCTAGCTTATCAGCTAGTTTACCAAACATAGCCTTAGTGTTTTAGTAAGCTAGCTTATGTCTTATGGTATGTGTTTGGATGGACAAATACAACCTTAATATTATGTATTGTTTTTTTTATTACTAATATTATGTATTGTTGTAAAACGTTAGAAGAGAAAAATATTTTAAAATACAACTTTAATCAATATATATTTTTATCCCAAAAATATATATAAAAAATATACATTTAGCGATAGAACTTACTTTTTTAAAAGTAACTTATTTAAATATATATACTTATCATTAAATGTTTTTTTTATACTTTAGTTATCCAAAAAATAATTTAATTAAATATATATACACCTATTTGAAACCTTTCTGTTAGTTTAATTAAAAAGAGAAAAAAAAAACAAAACAAATGGTAGTTTTCCCAGGTTTCGAACATGGGACTACTAGTTCATTGAAAATGTCTATTGCCAACTGAGCTATCTAAGTAGATTGATTGTAAGCTTCAACTAGTAACTACTAATGCCATGTTAGGGGGGGCTAAGCACCAACTAGTCCCCCATTGGCTACGCCTCTGTTTGCACCGTGTCATTGTTTGGTAAAAATAAGGTAGTTTATTTTCTGTGTACATGTTTGGTAAGACCAAAAGTAGCTTATAAGCTAGCTTTTTGATAAGTTATGGAGTTTTTTGTGACTTTTTTCAATTATACCCCTAATTAATATTAATTAAAATAAAATTTTAACAATACAATATGTTAGATAACACAATAAATTTAGAATTTGTTAAAACAAATTTTATAAAAAATCTACATTATAAGTTAATTTAAATTGCTATTAAGTATAATAAAAATTAGAGTAAATTATGGATTTGGTCCCTGTGGTTTGTTAGTTTTTATGGATTTGGTCCCTAAACTTCAATAATTACGGATTTGGTCCTTGTGGTTTGCAATTTCTTTTGGAGTTGGTCCCTAGTTCAAACAACCATCCACTTCCTCTGTTAACTTCAAGGGCAATTCTATCTTTTTACCTTTTTAATCTTTTTAGAATTAATTTTTATTACTTTTTTGTCCTTTTATGTTTTGTCTTTTTCTTTACCTATTAACCTATTATTTAGTTTTAACTTTTAATACTATACTAATATTATATATACACACACACCCAAGTGATTCATCTTCCCTAACTTCTCCTAACCGGCAAGGCGGCAACCTTCAACCGGCAACCGGCTAGTGCGCACCCTTCTCTGGCGTAAACACACACACACCACCCTTCTTCGGCACACACACACCACCACCACGACGTTTCTCCAGCGACGACTTTTCACCCACCACCACCACGACGTTTCTCCGGCGACGACTTTTCACCCACCACCACCACGACGTTTCTCCGGCGACGACTTTTCACCCACCACCACCACGACGTTTCTCCGGTGACGACTTTTCACCCACCACCACATTTCTCCACTGTGACCCACAACCACCACCACCACCGTGACCCACCATCGCCACCACCGTGACCCACCATCAACAGAGAATGGTGTTGGTGGGTGTGTCTGTTGGTGCCGGAGACGAGTGACACAGATCTGGATGACCGGAGATAGGTGGCGGTTCTACAGGGGAGGGGTTGTTGTATGGTGTGGTGGGGGGGGCTTCACGGTGGTGGTGTGGATATGTGATAACACCAAAATTATACATGTTTTGGTTGCGCGTAATCGTATGACTTTACCCCATTTCTCACCCGTTTATGATCATTTCATGCACTAAAAGAGCTTATTATTGTTTGTGAAGGATTTGGAGGCCGTGGAACGGAAAAGTACGGAAAAAGGCGAGAAAACGTGAAAAATGCACAAAGTCAACACAGTAGCTACTTGGCGATCGCGAAATCCTCAACCTGGCGCCGCCAAGTTCAACTGAACTGAAGACCAGAGTTTGACCTAAGTGTCTGGCGTCGCCAAACCAGCAGCTTGGCGATCGCCAGATGACCCCTGGGCGTTTTTCTTTAAATATCAGCCTCCTCCTTCAGTTCTAAACATGTTCGATACACGAGGGAAGTACAGAGGAACGAGAGTGAGAGTACGAAAGGTGCCGATACGCTGCGGAATTCGATCTTCGATCATCTATCGTTGTATTGTCGGTATCATGTCGATGTCTACTTTTGTTTGTGTTTATGTCTTTATTATGATTAGTGAGTAGTTTATTAGTAGTGATTGTCATGATCGATGAACCTTTATGGATGATACTTTGTGATTAATGTTTACTGGTTTGTTTTGATTAATTGAATGTCTTTTATGGTTCTTTTTCTGATTGATATTGTTGTGGCGATTTGAATTCAATTGGTTGGGTGTATTTGTTAGACCAAAGCAGATAGACTCCGAAAGGATAATCAACCTACCTTAGCCTGACTTGGACCAAAAGGTTGTGTTAAGGGGTTACTTGGACCAATAGTGACCGGATAGTAAAAGAGCCATTGCAATATTGATTAGGAAGGGTTTACCGATTCTAGATTGTGGACCAAACGATTTAGGATTGGAATTAGGAGGATCGTATCCTAGTTCATCACCATAAATTGCACATGTTAGGGTGTCCCAGACTTAAATTCCTACAATAGTCAAAACAACCAAACCTTCGACCTATTCATATCATCCATATTAGGGATTCACTTTATCATGATAAGTACTGCTGTTTTTCTTTATTATAATCTTAAATCAGTATTTTAATTGCTTTCTTAGTTTTTACTTTGTTAATTGTCTTTTTAAGTATTCAAACCTTTTTTATACAAAACCCCCCCTTTAGGTTAATTAAACCAATTCAGACTTTAGTCTACGATAACTTGACCGTTCCCAGTGGTAGATACGATACCTGGACTTTCCTACACTATATTACTCACGATCAGGTACGCTTGCCTGTATATGTGGTAAGACGGTGGCTAGGCATTAGAGGTTAAAATTTGTTACGCTTTTTATATACGATAATTACCGCATCAATATGCAACGAGGGAGATGAAGATTCGTCGGAGTATATGTAGGTGTGTGCGTTGTCGTGTGTGTGGGTGTGGATGTTGTAGTGGGTATGGGTTGGGGTGTGTAAGGTTGGTGCCGAAGATGGGTCGTTTAGGGGTAGAGGTCACCGAAATTAGAAGGGTAGAGGTGGCCGGAAGTCTTTCACCGGAATTGATGGTGATGTTACTGGAAATCAAGAATGGTGACTAAAAAGTATAAAAGGACAATATATTAAAAAAAAAACCCTTAAAACATAATTTGAAAAGAAATAAATATAAAAAGACAAAAATACCCTCAAGTTTAACGGACCAACTTAACAGACGTTTGGTCCAGGGACCAAATCCAAAAGAAATTGCAAACCACAGGGACCAAATCCATAATGATCAAAGTTTAGGGACGAAATCCATAAAAAGTATCAAACCACAGGGACCAAATCCGTAATTTACTCTAAAAATTAATTAATAATTAATTAATGTTCAATAATTAATGATTAGATATTAATTTAATCAATAATTAATTTTAATTATTAAAAAATAATATTTATTAAAATTTAATTATTATTTATTAATAGTTAATAATTTAATTGATAATTAATTTTAATTATTAAAAATTAATACTAATTAATATTTAATATTTAATAGTTATTATTTGTTAATAATAATTATTTAAATATTAATTTAATTAAAAATTAATTTTAGTTATTGAAAATTAATGTTTGTTAATATTTAATAGTTATTGTTTATCAATACTTGTTATTTAAATATTAATTTAGCTGATAATTAATTTTAACCAAGGTTCTAAATGACGTAAGGCGTGGCGTAACGGCGAGGTCAAGCCTCAAGCCTTATGTGTTATGGCGAGACCATGGTGTTTTTCATGGCGTGCCCTAAGGCGGCATACACATACACTCGTATTTGTATATGTGAGTGTTTTGAATATATCATAGAACAAATTAAATTAATAGCAAGTAATAAAACTAAAACATAAAGAATATCCATTGATACAAAGTATATTAAGCTTATAAAAATTATATCATGGGTGCAAAAGCTCGATACATATATTTATATTATATATTAACCGAAGCTCGTTTAGGCTCGCGAGCTTTATAATAAAAGCTCGAGCTCGAACTCGTTTATTAAATGAGTTTAAAATGAAGCTCAAACTCGAATCGAGCTTTTAACGAGTCGATCCCGAATAGCTCACGAACAGCCCGGCTCACTTACACCCCTAGGTGGGATCGTGTAGGCAAATGCTCTTAATTGATTATCAATGGAACCATGGTCCATGAAGGTTCATTATTGTTTGTATCCTATTGACCATATTTACATTATTACAATTTCATGTTTACAGCTTATGCATAATTGATACCATTTCATATTTTGCTATTATAAATTTTATTTAAAGAAGGTGACTAGTATTTCATAATTGATACCATTTCATATTGTCTGTTTATTAAGAGGCCGATTGTGTCTAATTAAAGAAATTAATGAATTCTTAACATAAGTTATGTTTTTTTTTGCAGAAATATCGTACTAATATATATGCCATTCGTTTTGCATCCAAGTGGAAAAGGTCATTTGCTTTATTCATCGCAACAACTGAAGGGGAAAAAAATATGTTGTAACAACGTAAAAGTTAGATTATGCTAAAAATATACTGGAAAATCATTTAGACTAAATGAAATAGTTAAGTTAAGTAGTTAACAAGACATTCTTCTTCTAAAAGAAGTTAATAAGACATTAATTGATTACTTGATATAGAAATACTAACTAGTTAATTAAGGTGACATAAGTAAGCCCATAATAACGGCTGCTTGAGGACTGTTAACGTCTGTGGATTGCAAAAGTTCCGATAACCTTTGGCTCAAGTCTTCAACTTCTTTTTGTAACCTTCTTATATAAGTGCATGTCTCATCCAATACCTTTTTACTGCAACCCTGAAAATCAAATCTAGTTATAAAAATGCATGTACGTTATATTCTTCACTTATGTATAAAATAATTAATTGACATTTAATTCACAACCGTATATGATTTTAACTTTCAAAATAAAATATTATATTTTTAGATAAAAATAACAGAAAGATTGTACTAAATGTATGCTTCAATGCATGATTAGGGAAGAAGCTTAGATAGGTGAAACACAATACTTTAATGCAAATGTGCGACCACAAAATTAGTATAAATTGGACCTAATAATGTAATGTAGTTACTTGTGCATTTAGAGTTGTACTATGGCGTACATGTACTTATATGGTTCGAAATAAATGAAGGAAAAGAAACCTTGGGATCAGAATGGACATGAGCAGTGTGGATTTGATGATGAGGAATAAGTTGTTGTAGCTTGTAAATTAGGTCAGTCATCTGATCGTCAGTGATTATGGACGCTCGAGTCTGTTGGTAGCGTGATCTCCGACTAGACATGATCGGTAAAGTTAGTTTGTATGGTTTTTGTTTGAGAAAGAATGTGGTCAATGTTTGAGACAACTAAGCTATGGGTGAAAACAAGAGAGAATAAAGACTCTTGGAGGTGTGATCAAGACCAAGTGTGCATGGAGAAAAACAATGAACCTTCCCAAGTTTTAAGTAGAGCTTTTGACAAAGAGAGGGAAGGGGGGAAAGGGAGTTGGTTGGTGGGGTAGGGTGTTTAAAAGTACTTGAAAAATGCTACAAACTTTTAAGTTTTAAAAGGGATATGTTAAATTCATCTTTTATATTGTTAAATATACTTAAATGCATTTTATCTCTTAATTTTCTCTTGATACATATTAATGATAAGGCTTACTTTTTAGAGTTTTAATACATTATTTAGCATAATTGTGATATAATACATCATTTTAAAAAGTATGATATTTATTTTTATATTAAAACATGAATCACTAATATATTAATAGTTATAAATAAAATATACATGGGATTTAGAAAACCCTATCTCTCTATGTGTAATTCAAAATACAAATGAAAACAATTGAGCATGATAGCTAAATATATACAACTGGGTATGATTAAAAATGATTATAACTTTTTTAGGCATAAATTTTGGATCTTTTTTACTTAGAACTAGAATAATTTTTCACTCTTAGTTTACAACACTAATAAAACAAAAATAATATTGTTTGGTAAGATTTAAGTTTATAAGATCCAATTTATATGTGTCATAAGTAAAAGTGTAACTCTAAAATGTTATAATATAAAGGCATTCTAACAAGCTTGGTTAAAATACTTTGAAATAAATTGTTATATTAGTTTTCTTGTATGTCTTTTATGAAAAATACCTTATGAACGTATTTATTTTTTACACGGCACTTGTTTTTATAAACATATTAAAATGTTATATTAGTTTCTTTACATTTCAATTTTTTTAATATATTCTAGTTCCAAACAAATTTTATTATACAACCCAAACGTGACCTAAAATCTTATAAGATAATTATATTTAACATTATATGATACATTTATTTGTTTATTAAAAAGATATGCCATACTTGGTGTCTCCAAAATGGGGTTGATATTGAAGTGGGCTAAAGAAAGAGTTTGACCCTCATGCTGTCAGTCTGACCACACAACCCATGTTATCTTTCATTCTTGTTTTAATAAGAGTGAGTTATCTTTTATTGGTTTGTTAAAAATTACTATTTTATCCTTATTTCTGTAAATTATAATTTTATTTAGGTAATTAAACTTGATTGATTAAAAATAATCAAAACATCAAAAAGTCATTACTTTCATAAACAACCCATACTGTGGAGGAGCTCGAAGACAGTTTTTTTTTTCAATTTTCGTCTGTATTTAATGCTTTCGCAAGTTAAGAATCATGTTCAGAAAATTATAGATTTGGTCTTTGAAATCTTCAATTTTCACGTTCGTAAGTGAAACGTCTGTAGATTGAGGATCATGTTCAGAAATTTACAAATTTGGTCTATATAATTCCGGACCATATTCACAAATTTCTTTCTCCTTTTTACATTTAATCTTTCCACAAATTGAGAAGTTGCTACTTATGAAAGTACTGACTTCATGGAAATTTTGGGAGTAAAAATGACTAACAACCAAATGTTCAAGGTAGAAATGGCTATTTGCTTCAATTTTTAATCGGTCAAGCTTTTTTACATTTAGATCATTTATTTTTTAGATTTCAGATCCTCTTAACTCTTAAATACGTCTAGAATATGAAGTGATAACCTAGTTTATTAAATGCCTCTTAATCGCCACTTAAATTCACAGATTGTCTCCTTTCTCTCAAGATGCAACATTCAAGTTCATACGACCTCTAAATCAATCTCGACCCAATTCAAAATCAAATCTAGTCGATATTGAAAACAACATGAAATCAATTCAAACGTCACAAAAGCAAACAGTCTTATTAATTCAGATTTCAAGCTTCAACGACATCTCTTAATTAATCAGAAGTGAAAAAAAGCTTCAAACCTCATATCTCTCAAAACTAGCGACACCAAAAAAATCTTATTTGGTCACTTGGTAAATAAGGATTCTAACTTTTACCCAACTAATCTTTTGCGAAAGATCATGTGAAAAGTTAAGTTAATGATGAGAAGCGTGAGAAATGAATTTGAACTTTTGATCTCTTTCGATCTCATGTCCTCCCATGAATTGTACTTACAGATGAGAATCAATATGATGCGTATCTTTGCATCTTATTTCAGTGCATCTCATCCTAATGTATATCTATTTTTTTTATCTAATAGTTGATAATCCTTCTCAGCTTCTTACATTAACCTCAACATCTTACCGAAACCCACCCACCAATAATTTCGGCTTATTAGAAGCGTCTGCCAAAACAATCTTATATTGTTATACCGATGGCCAAAGGCCATATCCAGTAGTGTAAGTGATAATGGAAATTGTTACTTGATAAATGTTTATCGGGTGTAAGCTCAATAAAATACCCCTAATTCGATTCTCAACTAAAACAAAACTGATTTATATTATTAATTAATTTTCATCTTCAATGTTTTTTCAAAGTATTATCGTTTTCCATATCGGATCGTAATCAAATCTTTTTATAATAAATCTATATATATATTAAAAGAAGGTTTTTGCTGATGTCATCAAAATGAAATTGAGTGATTTCATTGGTCAATTAAACAAAATTCTATCAAATGATGATGTCATAATCTATTTCCTTTTTTTCCCAAAATTTACATACCTAAAATTTCTCATTAATTTATTAGTTTCCCTTTTATAATTTACATTTTATATCCTTATAATTATTTGATTAAATTACTTATTACCTCTTAGTTTTCAATTTTCACTTTACATTCTTATCATATTAAGGTAAATAATGTATATGAATTAAAACCATTTAAGTTTTTTGTTTTTCTTTTTTATAAATTACACCCTTATAATCGTCTCAACGATAGCTTCAAAATGAGTATAATATTGAATATTTTTAATTTATTTATATTAGTAAATATTAAGAATAGATATAAATTAAGTTGTTTACATTTTATTACAATTCTATTGTTGATATTCTTGAAATTTAAAGATTCCTATTTTTAATCTAAATTTTTTTATAGATTATTTATAAATAATAAAAGTTTATTTTATTTAAAACGCTATTGTTGATGTTCTTGAAATTTAAAGATTCCATCATTTTAATCTTACTAATTTTATAGATCATTTATAAATAATAATTTTTTTTAAAACCCTAAAAATCAAAAACACTATAATTTATTTAAGAATCCCTCCCGTTTTAGAATCATTCACGAAATCCAAATTTTTCAACAAAAGAATTTCATATATTTTAACAACTATTAGATGACTAAAATATTTAATAATAAAGTAAGAGTAATTTTTTTTTCATTTAAATCGTTGGTTAATTAGAATTATTTTAATAAATAATAATTCTCTACTTACTCAATTTCAAAGAAAGCTTTGAATAAAAAAATGAAAGAAAAATAATTTAAATGTTATATATATAATTTCCAAAATGGTTATAATTAAACTAAATCATTAATGTTTCTTTTATCAATTAACTAAGTCATATTTATATTGTTAATTGGATATTACGTTTGGTTTGTGGTGAATTATTTGTGAACTTAATAATGCAAATGTTAATTCTTATTATAAGCTAAAACAATATGTTTAAATCGTCCGTGTATTACACGGGCCATTAACTAGTATTTAATTAAAAAAACAACATGAAAAACACAAGGATCGACATCTTTAGATGTCACGTGCAAAACAGGAAGTTTCACGTGCCTAGATTCTTCTTACTTATTCCTTTTTAATACATGTGGTAACTTAATATTCAAAAAACATACCTACACTCATCATTTTATTGATTTCGTTTTTATTTTTATTTTATTTTTATTTTTGTTATTATTATTATTTATAAAATCTGATTTTAAAGTTATTATTGTTTATCTATTTAGAAAGCAAAAGTAAATTTATTAAATAAAATGGTTCCATAAATAAGTAAATAAATTTTTATATTTATGTTTTCAAAATAAAGTAGGTTTTAGTGTTTTGTTTTATTTTATTGTATTATCTATATTTAATTTGTAAGAAAACCTATATTAATTCAGGCATAGTTATGTAAGATATTTGATTCTCATAAAAAATCTGTATTTTTTAACATTTTTTAAACACTAATGTAAGAAATTATAATTTAATAATATAATTAATAATCAACTATTTGTACTTTTTTATAACCAAAATCTCATTACTAAATTATCTATACATTTTTATATACATATTCCATAAATCATAAAAAAGCATGATGTAAAGTAAATCAATTTCTTATTATAGAGTTATACAATTATTTTTTTAATGATATTAATTATCAAAAATTCAAGACAACAAAAAGTAAAATATATATATTTAGTAATTACCAAAAATAAATTTTATTAAAAATTATGCTTATTACCACCATAAATTTTACTTAATAATTCTTGTGTTTCACATAAGAAATCAATAGATTATGCTAGCGGGTTGTCATTAAAAAATATTTTGAAATTATTAAAAGTAATTGTTAGAATTATTAAACATACATTTCTTTTCCAATTTAGAAATTTAACTCTTACAATATTAGTGATAATCTTTTAAATTGATTATTTTAGGTAAAGTTTATATGATAATTGACCAGTAAAATATTGGTACTTTCTATACCGGTTTTTGGTAGTTAGTCAAATAGCTTAATTTTTAATAATTCTTAAGAACTTGATGAAAGGACTTTATCATTATCTACAACTTAATAATCTATTTTTGAAAGTATTTTGATGCTTGAATTTTGATTTGGTCAAAGATATGAAGTTGATTGTAGATGTCTATATAGCTACAAATAAAAATAGAATAGCTTTACTAGTTTGTCACATTAGTGGTAGGGGCCAAAATATTGTGTTTTCTTTCAAATTAAGTTATTTCAACTTTGACATTCAAGGCCAAAATGTTTTTATTGGTGAAAAGATTAAAGTTTGATGTCTATAGTTGTCGTGTTTTTTATGACCGTTGTAAACAAAATAAACATATTCATAGTCGTTGAACCTATCGATCTTTTGCTTCACAAGAATCAATTACAGTCAGAACAAAAAAAAATCATTTCTAAAAGACAGTGATCTAATGGGTTGATTATACAGTCTAACGATCCAGATATTGTTGATTTGAAAATTGAAGGTCTTGTTTTAATTTGCCTGTTTTTGCGATTTTGATTCATGTTAAAATGTTGTTTTTGCTATTGATTTGATTTGAAAATTAAAATACTTGGACAAAAAGTTGATTATCGACAATCCTAATCAGTCCCACACGGAGCCTGTTTTCAAGGACACCAATGTGAAAGGACATTTTTTTGGCTCACTCAGCGGCTAAGGCTAGTAAGATGTGAATAAAGTGACATAAGACGTTAGAAAGGATACCAGGGTCAATCTTTGTACCCTCAAGATGGTCATGGTATGTTAAACCTCATCGAGTATGACGAATCCTCTACTGTGGATGTTTGTAACATTGTAGGCGAATCCTACATTGCTAACTCCAATTAAAATGAGTTTGGGCAGACCTAACGAGAATGTCAAAAGTTTAAGTGGTGCAATTTGTAGTAATTCATCCACACATATAGAAAATATGATTTGTAAACTTCTTATAAGCTTTAAATTATGGATCAACAATAACTCCTACCATCGTTTTAGGTTGGATTCAAAGTTATTGAGCCAACCTATTGCTTTAGGCTTTCAGGTGTTGTGGTCAAGTCAGACATGCACAACTAAATTCGTGATTTGAGTAGAATATTATATGATATCTATAGATCACATGTATATATAAGAGCAAAGTTTAAATACAAACCTTATATATGTTACAGAGTCATAGAAACAAATCCAAATTATTTGTGTTTTACTTGTTCGTTTTTGAGGAAAGTAGTGAGCTCTTACTAGGGCTGTCAAAAACTGACACAACCCGTCAACCCAACCCAAATCCAACCCAATAGTAGCAGGTTGGGTTGAGATTTTCAACTCATTTAAGATAAATAGGTCAACCCGCCTAACCCATTTGTTTATTGGGTCTAGGTTGGGTTGAAATTTCTGACCTGTTTACAACCCGAACCCAACGCATTTACAACATGATTTCAACCTATTTAATATATTTCATAATTTTAGTTTATATTTATTTAAAATAATAAAATTATAATTTAAAAATTAAATAATAACGAGAATTAAAAAAAAAATATGTTTTAGCCTATGTCATCGGTAAACAAATAGTCAAATACACATCCTTTTTAAACCTTAGTTACTCACTAACTCTTGGATTGTGTTTTATTGAAACTTTAAACATTTTATCTTGCATTTTGTTGGATTGTGTTTCATTGAAACTTTGAAATTTTCATTTGGTTGGGTTGTGTTTTATTGAAACTTTGAACAATTTATTTTGTATTTCATTTGTGTTTTATTAAAACTTTGAACAATTTATTTTGATTCGTCATTGAACTACGTAGATTAAAGATTAAATTAAATGGGTCAACACAGGTTCAAGTCATTAATTTAATTAGTTGGGTTGAAATAACCATAAAAAGGTCAATCCATTACCAACCCATCAACCCAACATGTTGGGTTGGGTTGAAAATCTCAACCCATTTAATTAAACAGATAGAGTTGGATTGAAATTTTCAACCCAATTAATAAAAGGGTTAAACCCGAACCAACCTAACCCGACCTATTTACACCCCTATCCCCTATCTATGATCTATCATTTCACATGTTTGTTTTTATGTGTGTTTGTATGCATGTGTGTTTCTTATGTGAAACATAGATCAATGTTTTTTACATGTAAAACACTTAAAAATTTTCACATATGATCTTCCATAAATATAATATATAAAGCAATACATGAAAATTGTTTTATATGTATGTAAAAAATATTAGGTTTTTATTTGATATATGCATTCTGTATATAAAATTTTTGATCATAAGCATCTTATAATTCTCAAGTAATGGACAACTAATAATTTTCACAATGATTTTCAATTAGTAGCTTCATGCTCTAAAATGTTACAATATATTGGATTGTGATAAAGTCATTGAGGCATGAAACATGGGTCCACTTTCATCTATTGGGCTTTCAAATAGCCCAACAGTGGTATACACTTTAATCTTGATGGTCAAACACATGAAGTCATGAACCACCATAAAAGTCAATGCAATTTTCAACCATGTAAATGCGGTGTGTTCTTCTCACCATATTCCATATTATATATATAATAACACATATTGTGAAAAACGTAAAAATAGATGTATACATAGAGAGAGAAAAAAAAAGTCGATTCAAATAATAACGATATCTATTTAAAAGAATACACGATTCAGAAAAATAATATATCATGTGACTTTCACATGGGTATGACCTTCAATCTTATGGGGTCAAAACGAAACTAGTTCCACATGCCCCTTATTTAAAAGATTGTTTCTATGATTATGATTTGTTGGTTTTATAAATGATTATATAATAAAAATAAATGTTTAAACTAATGTGATTTTTTTAGTTTTGTATTTGTAATGTGGATGCAAATAGTTAAATAAACAACATGCGTCTTAATTTTTGTACCATAAAAATATTTATTTATTATGGATGATACTTATCGTTATTATCCATTGGCATGTCAATGGGCTTATCTAGACATCTGATATGACCAATAACTAAATTAATTTAACGAGTTTACATTTATTACATGATCGGTCATGTTATAACGTATAACGATATAAATAGATGAATCAAGACTTACACCGACTTCTTTGATTAAATATATTTTTACTATAATAATAATCATATTGAATTTAAATTGTTTAGTATCAAATTCAAAAATATTGATATCACAACAAGGACGAATTAAAGTTATGGGGTAGGGGCCAACCCGCCAAAGTCCCCCAAGTGTAAAAAATATATTTTACCTAAAGTTTTGTTTGACTTTAGTTAATTATTATTTTATTTTATATTATGTTTTCAATGATGATCTTTTGAAATTATAGTATGATTGTATCTAGACATACCCATAATGACAATGTTATTTTTATTATCATTATGGGTGCTATAAGCATTTTTCATACTAATAATACATCAATAGTTTTACATCTAAAGTAAATGCATCATTTATATGAGGAAATATTATCAATAGTTTTACATCTAGAGTAAATGCATCATTCCAATAAGGAACAATATGCTTTGATGGAATATTAATTTGATATGTCGTTTGTGGTCGAACAATATTATTTATTGAGATATCAGTAACATATATTGACTAGTATGTACATTGAACATAGCCAATCTCATAGATCATAAATACCACCTATTAAGTATCAACGCATGTACTTGATAGTACAAATGTACTAGATATACCCACAACGATAATGCTATGTTGCATCGTTACAAGCCTTTCCAACAAAGTTTCAAAATTTATATCACATTAATGATTTTTACACTTAAAGTCAATGCATCATTTATATAAAGAAAAATATGCTTTGAGACTATTCAACATTATATTATCTTTCTGGTACTTGTAAATGGGATATACAAATTCTGCTTGATTTTATACTTGTTTTTCTTCATACTAATATAAGATGGATTCTATGTTTTAAAGATTTCATTATTTCACTACCTACTTTATGCCAAACCAATACATTCATATAAAAGAGTGAAGAGAAAAGACATCCAAGAAACCTAAAAAAATATTTGGCAGAGTGGCTGGTGTTACATAAAAAAACCTAGTTATGTTATTTTATAAAGAAATTTTATTCAGGCCCATTAATATGTCCATACTATTAAATATTATTATATAGGTATGCATAAAATAAAACAAAATCTATGTATCATGATTTTGAACAACGTCGTATTAACTGCTAAAGTTCATCGTTAAGAAAAGACAACATTTTTTGGCACAAAATGTTAACTAAAATTGCATTTTGAATTGTGAAAGTTTATCAAGAACTAAAAAATAGAAACAACGATAACAATATATAGAGACAAAACCTTTCTGAAAGATGCATAACACAACACAGAACATCAAGCAAGAAAAAAAAAATACAAAAAGAAAGCCTGAAACCAACTAACAAACCGACGTTAAACAACCTAGCCAACAAAATTACATATACTATTTGACTTTTATTTAGAAGATCACTACATTTTACCATTAATAGAAATGTTTACATATTTGAAGATCACTTAATGTAATATTTAAAAACTTATCAAGAACTTGTCAATTAGAAAGAAAACAAATTCAAAGTTTAAGAATTAAGAGTATGCTATTATAATTCTCTTTTAGGATCACACTTTTATATGGCCCTACTAGAAGCCCAGTCCAATTTGGTCTTCTTTCTCTACTTGCTTTTTAATTTCTTTTTTCTAATATCTTTCTTCAACGTATTCTTTGGAAATTATACGAAAAAATTATTTCAAATAGACCGATAAAACTGAAGACTTCTGGCATGCTCAAGAACCAGGAGTCGTCCAATTTGTAGATGGTCGAAGGAAGCTTGTTTACCAAAAAAAAAGTAGCTCTAAAAACTGATAGTGCTAAGTACAAGGCTGTGGCGTACTGGTTAAGGCCTATGGGGGGAGTGTTTTGTTAAGCCTTCTACCTCAGGTTCAAATTCAGGCGCTTCTAGATTGTGGCCACTGGGGACTAACTCAGGGTAGTATGCTTTAGCTGTTGGTGAACCTTGTCGGGATTAGTCTAGGCAAAATATTGGATACCCTTAAAAAAAACTGATATTGCTTAAGAAATCAACAGTGGTTGTTACTATCATCAGCGCATGGACATTTCTTTTAGTTAATAACGAATGATCCAAATCGTATTAGAAAAGCAGGCTTTCGTGAACGTATGTGGTATTAAAAAGGGGACATTTTAATCATGATAAACAGGTTTAGGTCACCAATTGCTTTTATGATTCTTAAACCAATTAATCACATAACTGTTAATAATTTATATGACAGATTACGCATGTGATATTAAAAAGGAGACATTTTAGTCATGATAAACAAGTTCTAGCCACTGATTAAGCCAATTACGGTAGTGCGCATTTATATGGTGTTTTCTTTATATATTCTTCAAATGAATTTATCCCAAAAATGTCCTATCAAGTTGGATATTTGTGTATTTCATACGTAAAATGCTAATCTTTAAATAATTTTAAATAGATAATAGTATATATTTTACTTTTGACGTAAATAAATTCTTATTCAAATTTATGATGGTTGAAATGAAACTACGTTAAAGAGAATAAACTAAAAACAGTATTTTTTTTGGTTGCGATACCAATTTAAATTCTTTCTTATTCCTTTCGAACATGATTCTGACATTGATTTTTTGTTCATATTATACGGTTCATTTTGGTCTCGAATATATTCTACAAACTTATGTCTTATTAGAGAAATGTGTACTTACTTTTACTTTGCAACAAATAGTTCTCTTCTGGATGTATGTGACTAAATTTGATTAAATCATTTGTTATTCAAAATAAATTTATGCTAATCATTGTATTTTACAGTATTTTTGTTCAAATTCAGTTAAAATACCTAACATAAATTATGGATAATATATAACATTCACTTGCTTTGAACGAGTTGAGATTTTCAAACCACAATCATTATGTTAGGTTGTTCAAATATCTTTAAATTGACCAACTTAACGTGTTTCCACCCTATTCATTTCATATTTCGTTCTGTGAAACTTTTTGACATACACCTTTTGTTTCACAAATATACAAAACGTTTCCCATTATAAAATAAATACATATCAAAACAATATGTAATACTTTAAATACTAGATATAAAAAATATGAAAGTACAAAAAATTCTCACAATTCTTATAACATATAAGTTTCTCATTAGATACACACATTGACACATATTATAAATTATTATTATTATTCTTTGCTAAATGGGTACCCAATAGGTTCCCAATTCAAGAAATTATTTTGTAATATTCGGCTTTTGTTCTTTTAGTCCCTTATTCGAATATATATAGTAGTTCTAGGAATAATTTAAAATTTTAGAACTTAACGGGTTGTTTTGGGAATTTTGGGATATTGTTATAGAAAAAAGCTTTAGAATAATAGACATTTAAAAAAAAAGACACAAATAAATCATATCTCATATCAATTGGCTAAATGCAATGTAAAAAAATATCATTGTATTAGTTTCATGTTTTAGATGAACATCTAAGTTATCTTAAACAAACCATTTGAATTTATCAATCATTAAGACCTTATCATTTTTCAAATCCGTTTCAAAGGTGATAATCCGTGTTATACACTTATATATAGCACACCACCGCTTATATACGTTTTCTATTTGACTTGGAGCCAATTTAGTTGTCGTCTTCCTCAATGACAACACCATCGCAAAACGCAAAAATGGCAAACCGCTTGTTCATCTTTAGATTTTATCCGGAGTGTGATTTGGTATCAGAAGATACCACCTGGCATGACTTTTCCAATAATTCAAATGCATACAAGAGTAACTATTGACACGACTTGATGTTAGCTATAAGATAATCTTGATAAGACCTCTCTAATAATACTCAGAAAAGACTTGATTGATCTAGGTTTAACCATCAATGCCCATATTCAACGAATCGATTTCGACAAGTCATTTCTATCGATATCTCAGTTTGTAATTATTATACTTGACTTTAGGTGGAAAAAACCATTACAATTACGTCAATAATGGTCAATATTATTTAAGTTTCCCTTCTAAAAATACGACTCCAATAACGTGTGTGTGTTGTGTTGAGAGGATAATCCAAAGAAACACCCTAAAAGAAATGAAAATAAAGGAACCATTCATCAATCATGGATTATTTTGAATCTAAGCAATAAATGTGAATCTGAACCGTCTATTCTTTAATAGTCGTTACAATTGATAGAGGGTTTTCCCGTTATCCATTTTTCTGGATTTTCTTAATAAACCTTTGTGTCTATGTATATATATAGACGAAGAATCGTGTGTTAAACGTGAGAAGCGTGATAATTGGATCTGAACCTTTTAGAAAGGAATTGATCCAGTCATCTCATCCTAATTTGCATTAACTTTTCATCCAATAGTTAATAACAACTTCTCATGTTTCTCACGTTTACCGAAACCCAACCCCCCTCCCAACACACACACACACACACACACACACACACACACACACAACATATAGGTGGGTTCATACGATAACACTACCATTTTAAGAAAAAAAAATTGATGTACAAAATCATAAATGATTCACATACAAAATACATATGATTCTTGAACAAAATCATATATGATTAATAATGTACGTGACTTGCCCGCGACTTTAAGTCGCGTGGAAGTCGTCCGCGTCTTTTTTTATGAATACAAAATCATATATGATTGTGTACATGAAAAAAAATTCTTAAAAAGTTATCTTTCTTGTTTAAACCTCTTTCTATATATACAGTTAAGTGTGCTTAGCATATGTAATTATATACTATCTTGGAATTTCTTGTGTTTTCGTAGATTTGACCGTCTTTTCATTTGAACCTGACATGAGAGAGAGAGAGAGAGTGTGTATTTATATATAAGAGTATGAGATCAAGTAAGAAGTGTCATGTTTAGTTAGAAGAACTTTTAAACCATTGATCACTTTTTAATTAAATACCCTCCAATGAATTACAGGCTTAAAGGGGAATTGATCCGGTGCATCTTATCTAATGTTCATCCATTTCGCATCCAATGATTGTTAACCATTTACACGCTTCTCACTGAATTTGACATATCTCACTAGAATCTAACCATACATGTATGTGTGTGTGTGTGTTTGTATATCGTTAAATACTTGTTGCTCTAACCAGCACATAACATCTGACCTTCCCTTGCTATATTTGGTGTGTCTACCATTTCTCCCCTATCCATTTTTGGATGTATTTAATCGTATATGAGTAAATGTTCGTATCACGGATAATCATATATAATTTTAGAACTTTTCATCTTCTTGTAATTTAATCAACTTTTTATTTGATCCTCTATATATATAATTCCTAATAATTCTATTTGATATTCTTTACATTTGTTTTTGTCTTCTTTAGACAACACCCTTATTTTAAATGTTATCACCTGTAAAACTATATTTGAAAGTTGTCAACATGCCAAATGCCAACTATAGACATGTGACCCAATATCTATTTAAATAAAGTTAATCGACACTTGTGTATTAATCTATCATTTCATTACCCCAGATTTAATATTTAGATGACATATAAAGTTATAAAATTATAACTAATAACAGATAAAACAAAGTATTAGATATCGGAAATCAATACAACTGTTATAAATCATTTTTATTATTAAAACAACCGTAACAAGAATGTATTGCAGTTGCAACCTGCATCAGATGTTGATCAAGATTATTTTGTTTTATACAAACACACAAATAAATTTTTTTAGCAGTATTACAAAATTGTGATTTACATGTATATGGAAAATATAAAAAATCAGGTTCTAAAGTGGATGTACATAACAATTGACACATTGTTTATAAAAAGTGGCATTGTACTAAAACAGTGCATGTTATTGTCATAATATTACTTGGATGTTTGTAGAATTCTAATAGCCATTAACGAGATATATAATTTGGCAGTTTAGATGCTACCTGGTTTTTAAATTCTAAATGGGTAAAATTTAATCAAGTAATATATTCTTACTTAGTTTTAGATAAGAAACCATGACTTCATTACTATGTCAAAAATAATAAATAACATACAAACATCTTTCTTAATTACTATGTAGCAATGGGGTAACATGTAAAGCATAAATTTCTCTATCTAATCATCGATCACATTCAACAAAAAGATCTTATCCAGACTTTTATGAGTGTCATATATTGTCTTGCGGTAAACATCATATTTGTTGTTCTTATATCAATTAGGTATGATGATCTAATAGGCATTTCAGTATTACTGTCCTTAGAATCATTAAACCCCTATCCTAGATTACTAGACCGGCCCTCCTTAAATCATTGATGTCGACTTATCTTCAATATACATGAATCATTGGCACATGTTTTCAATTAATTACAATCAATTACATTTGTATTTTTGTAAGTTTTGAAAGATAAAAAATCAACTTCAATGAAATTTGTAGGTTTATATGTATTTGTAGACAAGTGCATTTAATGTTTATGAAATTTATTTTGACAATTATTACTGACATTAATAATTTATAAATTACATTGATGAATATATATTCTAATTGAAGTCGACAAAGAAATTTGATGTCAATTTACGTGTTAGTAAGAATTATTTTTTTTATTAATAGAATGTTTAGCCATTGATGAAATCTTATAAAAATAACAATATAAACTAGGTGATAAGTTAGCTTATGACTAATAAGATAGTTGATGGTTGATAAGCTAGCTGATAACTAAGATGCGTTTGGCAAAAATTACCTGATAAGGTAGCTTATGACTGTAAAATGACAAAAAATGACATGTTTAAAAATTGGGAATGTAAAAAGTAGAAGAGTATATTTGAAATAAAAATAATAAAAAGTCTCATAATTACAATAAGTCACCAAAACATTACTCAAAGTAACATTTCAAAAAAAAAAAAAAAACTAGCTTATAAGTTCATCCAAACATATACCTGATTTATAAGCTGACTTATAAGCTAACTTATAAGCTAACGTATTTTTACCAAACAATACCTAAGAAAAATCATAAGTTAATTCTAAACAATATAATCATTAGAAGTTATAAAAGGTAAAGTTGATTTACAAAAGACTTAAGAAAACATTGTGTTATTAAACAATCAAAAACTGAAAAAAGAAAATCATATACCACAGGGACAGAGCTCATGAAAATTATTTTTCGTGAGATGAGAAATAAAAATTTTAGTTTTGTAAATATGCAATTGTATTATTATGGAGGGTGTCACGTGTTATCTTCAAACTTAAAATGGTACACCAAAATGTAAAAACAAAAAAAATCTCTTGAAATCAACTAAACATTTTTCTCAAAGTCAATTAGAAGCCCAAAATATTTTCTAAAATCAATTAAAAAATGGAATTTTTTCATGAAATCAAATAAAAAAATCAATCGATTCGACGGAAAAAATCAAAAAAATTAATCAAAGTCAATAAAAAAAAATCTTAAAATCAACAAATAAATTTTAAAAAAATTCAAAAAAGGATTCATAATATTTTTTTAAAACTAATGTATCAAAAACGGAATAAACTTTTTTTAGAAAAAAATTACACCGCCAATAAATCAAACCACAAAAAAACAAAAATCTAATGAGTGTGAAATTACAACGTGCCCATTGTGATTAATGAAATCAAAATGGTGGGTGAGTGGCAATTTAGTCCATTAACACCTTTCACATGCACCCATAATCCCATGCCACGTGTCGGTCGGTGATTGGTTGGAAAACGCGTTGATCGGCGGGAAGTATTTGTATAATTGTTAGTGCACGCCGGAATCTTTTTCTTTTGGGAGTTTGGAAGTTTTGATTGCTTATTTTTTAAGTTTGATTATTTTTAGTAATTTTTAAATGGTAATAAAAAAATATATTATATTATATTTTTAATTCCTCAAAAAATGAGTTATGCACGTGTCAATGTCTAAGAAAATCTATCTCATTATTAGTTGATATGTAATTAAAATAGTAAAAGGGTTTGTAGATTAGTTTATATGGATTAAAAAAATAAAATATTTGTTTTCTTTGAGGATGTATCTTTCTCTTTTTAAAAAGTGAAATGTATGATGGATTTCATGATAATTGGTCTTTATTTAAAATGATTTGTTTTATATTTATAATAGCCTTTATTTGTTAGTGAGAGGGTTAGGTTTCGATCGAAATTGTTAAATTTGAAGAGAACTGTGAAAATTAGTTATTAACCTTCGGATATGAAATTAACTAATAGTAAAATGGGATGCATCAGTGGTTATTTTTTGGTAACAGTACTGGAAATGACATGTATAGTACAAAGAAGTTGTTGTTGTGAATTTGTTAATAGCGCATCTATAACTATTTTTTAACGAGTATACATTCATTTTCCTTTAAAAAAATACGTTAAATCGACAGATTAACGGTCTATTTTTTTATTACAAACGACAAAGGAATGCAACGATGTTACATTGTTGTATATTGACCGGAACTTTATAGAACAAGAATGTTGTTTGAACTGCTTATCAATTTTATATATTACAAATTCAAGTAAAATATATTTCTGTTACTTACCCTGACAATTTTATATAGGAAATTAATTGATTTCGCTATTTTACATTAATGGTTTTTATCTCTTAGCCATTTTCGCTCTTTTTTTTTTTTTTTGCAAATTAGCACCAAGTTTGTAAGACCAGCTAAAAAACAAAAAATATTTAATTTTAACCCTAAAAACTTTACATTTTATATAAATCCATAAAATAATTTACATCTTCTATCCAAATTCACAATTATAGACTTGAAGTTGCAGGCATAGGACTATTTCTGTAAACACATAAAGAAATGATTAAAAAGTAAACCTAACATTCAAAATGACTATTTTAATTAATTTATCTTCTATGTTTTTTATATTTTTAAATTCTAAATACAAGTATACAACATCACTAATTGGTTATAGCTCATTCATGTCTTTAATATTTTTCATGACATGACGTTAATTGATGGACAATAACAAATTTAACATGCTTTTTATTTGGTTATAAAATCTTAAAAGAAATAAGTTCCAAAGCACATTATAAATCATGATAAAATAAATCCAATTTTCTAACAAAACAAAGCTTGTTTAGCTTAGTGATTGAGGTCCCATACTAGGCAGATCAGTAGAGAGTATCCCTAACTACTCCGATTCGAAACCTCACGACAACAAGTGGAGTTACCTAAGTTTTCGGCCGGCCATTGGGCTGGTTTAAAACTGACACAGATTAGTTGGTTGTCCTAATGGATCCCTAAATTTCATGGAAACGTGTATGTAAGTCTATCTGTCGTTAAAAAAATCAGTTTTCAAACAAATGTCTTTAAAAATATATAATAATTTGCATAAAACAAAGAAAAAAAATGCATTTTAGGGAACTTAATTAGGCATTAATGGAGGGCATTTATTTAGGAAAGGCTTTTTGGGGAGAAGGACTTCCACGTGTGAAGGACACGTGTTAACAAACCCCAATACAATTTGACGTTAGCCCAATGCCAAACCACACGCACGTGTCTACTTTTATGACAGCTGTCATCGTCACGTGCGCCGCACGACACATTTAAGATAACCGTCGTCGAAATTTTCCTTGAGAGTGAGTTACACTTTTGGTCCTTGAAGTTGTCATTTACGTCAAGTTTGGTCCTCATTTTTAAATTATTGTAATTTTGGCTACTGTAATTTTCATTTTTTTTAACTTTGGTCTTTCTTAAGTAACTCCAATTAAAAAAAAAGTAGTTAGATACACATAAGTTGAGGGATTTTTATTCATGAACCATTTTTAGTTTGTGAATTAGATCAGAGTCGTTCAGTGTTTTGATTGACGGTTGTGGTATTTTTGAGTTTTTTTTTTTTTTTTTTTTATAATTTTGAGTTACGAAAATCATGGATGGTTAATTTATAAATCATGCCTTAAATGTAGGTTCACAAGTTACAAACTAAAAATAATTAACAAATGAAAATCTCTTCACTTAATTTAGCTAAACTTTTTTAACTATAGTTAGTTGGATCTCAGATGAATGGATGAATGAAAGTGAATAAAATGTAATAAACTTATTTTAAGGATTAAATAGCAACTACAATGACTACAAATGTAGCTTATTGAAAAATTAATAAGGCCATCCACTGTCGACCACTGCAACCCAATGGTTTCAACTGCCACATCAGCGCCACATCAGCTTTCCACAAAACTAACCAAAACTACCCAATTCATCCACTGTCGACCCACTCCATCAAAAAAAACAAAAAGAAATTAAATAAGAAAAAGAAAGAAGAGAGAGATAGAGAGAGAGAAGAGAGAGAGAGGGGTGGGGGTGGTGTGGGGGGTGGGCGGGCGTCGGCTTGGTGAAACCGAGAATCACCTACCCAATCTCACCCGCGGTGGTGTTCAAGCATTTACCCTTCGGCTTCAAGCTACCCGTTGGCTTCGGGTAAGGCCACAACGGATGGCCTAAAAGGATATTTTAAATGCGTTATCTGCGATAGGGACCTTTATCAAATGCTTCTGTGAGAGATTTATAAATTTTTTTCAACCAGTGATATCATTTGATTATAATATATATATATATATAGAGAGAGAGAGAGAGGAAAGTTCAAATGTGAACCACATTTTTGTTGTGAACGTGAGGACTGTTGGGTTTTTCTGTGATCCCCGAACCAAACTGATCCGGTGAACACCAAACTAAAATTGCGGAAGCGTAAAAGATAAAACCCGAAAAACCACAAATCGTCGTTTTAATAACTTTTCTCGTAACAATGATTTCTATATGTGTATGTTTACCTGGATTGCTTGAGATGTTAGTCCACCGGTGATTGACCGCACGAGCGTTCCTCTAGCAGAACTCCAATAAACCCGGATACAACGAAACCGAACTGGTCGTGTGTTGTGTGTGTGTCGACGCCGAGGAGAGAGAGAGAGAGGGAAAGCTGGAAACTTTTAAGGCTTAGACTTATGAGTTAATAATCCAAGACCCTAAGGTCTTATTTATAGCTTATCAGATGATTGAATAATCATCTGATTCAGTTTCCTTATAATTATCTAAAGATTTCCTAGATAATTATCATAATTAATCTAGATTATCTATTATATATTTATTTTCCATAAATATATAATTATCTCAATTAATTATATCAACCCTCTAACTTTGGGATTTCTGACTGAAATCACCCTACTGATTTATAATTGACTATTATAAATCCAAACTATCCATTTCTGGGTTTTATTTAACTTGCTCGATTTATAGGCCCTCACAGGTGTGACCCTCAAGTGTCTTGTAACATTGGATGTGTAATCACTTGGTTTGTCAACTCTGCACATAATTCCTAACAGACTCCCACTTGTGCAAGTTGGCAACACCGTCCTTGATCACACGGACCTAAGGAGGCCCCTAGACAGGCACTTAGGCTAACCAGGTTACAAGAACTCTTATACCCAGATAGGTGATATAAACATTCCATAAGGAAATAGCATCTATGAATCTACTGTTCATTGATTGGGTATATCTTGGCTTTTCCCTTTGCAACACGATATTTCATCTATGAGTATGAGCCTGGATAGAGTCAACTCTTAATACTCAAGATTCTGTTTCTCGACTATCCGACTTCTACTGATAGGTAAACGACAAAGAACTAATCAGTTCGTTTGGGCATGGCCATGCACTTCATCAGTATATTCAGTCAGTCGAGGGGCCCATAAATATCTCTCTTCCGAGAAGAGGTGCAAATCCCATCTTGCATATCCGCATTTAACACCACGACTTCCGCTGAATCTAGTTACGCCCTTTATAGCCACCCTGTTACGGTGTAGCGGTTGAACGTACTAAGTATCCAGCAGTCCTCGTGATATCAAACCAGATATCTCAGGTAATGGGGACAACCACTGTGAGACTTACTTATGACAAAATTCAAGAAGTAACTCTCAACCGCGGATCACGTCCGATATTTGCCACTCTGTCAAATATCTGTGCAACTTCTGGTCTACAACGCTTGTAACTGTTATTCAACCTCTGATCATAACTACCCAAAAGCTCACAATGACTTTAACTCCCTATTGGGTTCCCACCACAATAGGTTGTCACGGACAATTTTCGAATGATATACTGGGATCTAGTCTCATTCCTGGATCATAAAACATGCAAAATATAAAAGTACTTTAAGAGACTAATTTTGTATAGCCCATATTACACTCTGTAATAATAACAAAATTAATATCATCTCATTAAATACCTTTTACTGTGTCTATTCTACGTTTGTTAGGTACTGGTTTAAGTGAAGTATCACCCAACTTCAGTTTAAACCCTCTGATCAAAAGTTTACCGTTTTGATCAAAGTAATCAACCAATATCACAAGTTATCAATATCTACCTGATATTACATTCTTGCTTCAGCTAATTTTGTTTTTTAAAACTCTAAAACAAAAGTTAGACTTTACTTTGCCATATTCCCTGAACTTGGAGATCTGGACTAACTCCGAGTTTTTCCTGAATATGCAAAGCTAAACTGCAACTTTCCTTGGTTGTTGTGTAGATTAATGATTTCTAACTGAAATCCGATTTCTAATTTACCACACTGGTAAATAGTATTGCAGCACTTATTAATTTCTCCAACCAAGTCTATTGATTATTCATATTTCAAAACTTGAAATATATACTATCTCCTTTTGGACTAAAAGGTAGATCTTAGAATTTAAGAATTTATGTCCTATCTGGATTATAATTCTGAAATCTACTTAATCAATAATTTCCTTTTATTCTTTTATCACACATCTGGATATAGAATAAATTTGGGCTCCCACTGACTTTTATGAAAACTAGCTATTACTTAAGAACTAACTATTGACTTAGTCAAAACTTGACTACTTAGTCAATTCTGTTTTAAGTAATCGGGATTTTAGTATTTCTGTGTAAAACTTAACTGAATTTTGTGATTGAATCCTTAATTCCAGAACTTGGAATTAATTCTTAGTTTTAACATCCACAAACTGTGAGATACTAATCTTAAATCCTTGCAAAACATATAAGTGTGTAATCTAAGATCATAAAATGTCCTTTTATAATCTTTTACTCACGCCTTGTTTTAATTAAAGTCACACTTCTACAACTGTAGTTTTTGCGTGTCTTTAATAGTTTTCATTACTAAGGCAGCGGTGTGATCATCAATATCTAGGATCTAATATTTTAGTCAAAACTTGACTTGTATATACACCAAGCACATCATATATTTCAAGACATTATTTTAAAACTAAAAATTTATTTATTAGAAAACATCCAAAAATAAATACCATAAAATGTAATTGTAAATAACAGGAAAATATCCAAATGTTTTAAAATAAACAGAAGTCTTGAAAGTTATTCCTCATAAGCTGTGCTTGTACTTTTGATCCTCGCATTCCTGGGCACTCACTTCTGACCACCTGCAATAAGCGTTTGCACTAGGCATCAGTATAAGTGATAAACTAAGCAATCATAAATACCTGAGGTTTTTACATACCTGCTTCATGACGCTTAGGGCAGTTTTGCCTCCAATGACCGATTTCGTTGCAAGTGAACAACGATTTTCGGTCCTCGCTTTGTTAGGCTTAACTTTCTTGCCCTTGCCCTTGCCTTTGATGTTTTCACGAACTTTGGGTGCACTCTGGATGGCCTGAACTGGTCCTTTTCCTTTGCTGGTGCCTCCGTGCCCATGTTTCTTCTTTACTCCTCCGTCCCTCACCATTAGTACGTCCTTCGGTTTACTTCTGGCTCCCATATTCAACTCGGCAGTCTTAAGCATGGAGTGCAATTCGGCTATTGACTTCTCCATGTTGCTTATATTATAGTTGACTATAAACGGCTTAAAATCCTCTGACAGCGAGTTGAGTATAGTATCTGTTGCTAGCTGCAACGGAACTGGGTGCCCAAGCCTTTCCAAGTGATCCATGTGCCGTTTCATTTTCATAAAATGGTCACTGACTGAGGTTCCTCTTACCATCTTGCACTCGTTAAATGGCTTCGTGACATCATAACGTTCTGTGCGTGCTTGCGTTTGGAACATATCCCTCAACTGACGGATCATGTCATAAGCATTTGTATCCATGAGCCCTGTTTGCACTTCTGGGCTCATGGTAGCAAGCATGAGACAACCGACGTCCAGCCGATCATCTGAATGCTTCTTATGAGCATTTCTGACCGCTGCTGGAGCGCCAGCCGGAGGGGCCTCTCCTAAAGGCTCTTCAAGGACGTACCATTTCCTTTCGTGTCTGAGCACAATCATCAGATTGCGCTCCCAGTCGAGGAAATTGGGACCGGTGAGTTTGTCCTTCTCTAGGATGGATCGGAGAGAAAGATTGTTTGTGTTGGTAACAGTGCTAGCCATCTACACATTTCAAAATTTGGTTTTAACACTGTAAATAGACTAATTTCAATAAAATCAATAAACCCTTAAATGATTAATTATTGGACTAGGATCCTAATTACATACGCCCTGATGACCGGTGTGTTCACGTCTCACCAGGCACACGTACTAATTAGGTAGGTAAGGGCTTTTACCAATCACATCCAACTGATATGACTCCTAGATCTTTTCGGGACAACGGTGACCAACCGTACATGTTTTAGTCCCTCTTAGTGCTTTTTGGCCCGGTACCACCCGGTGAATCTAAGCAGAACCAAAACAGATCTCACCATTTTGGGACCTGGTCACTCTACTCTGGCCGGTACCACCCGGAAAAATTCGCAGAGTTATGTAACCCCTTCAGCTTCGGTTTGAACGTGGATGCTCAAGGTGTGTTCACTTACAACACCCACGTACCTTACGCCGGAGGTGTCCCTAGATGGGTTGCACTACTGATCTATGATTTTTCGGGGTTTTCTTTTAAAGTCCAGTTTTAAAGAAAATTGTAATTTTTGAAAAACTGATTGTTTAATCTGATGTTTTAAACTAACTGTTTTAAACATGCACTTGCTTTAAAACTAGCTATTTCAAAGACTCTTGCTAATTAAAACTAACTGTTTTTAAAAGCATCTTTTGATCAAAATTATCTGTTTTGATGAATTCTAGTTCATAAAACTAACTGTTTCGTCAACTTGTTATTAAACAATCTATTTACAATTTTCCCGGTTTTAAATAAAATCTACCGTTTTAAAATCCTTTTATAAAAACTGGTGATTTTCAAAAATTTAAAACCATTTCCTTTTGTGATATAATCTAGTTTTAAAACTTACTACTATACATTGTAATATATCACAAATAAACAACCACGCAGTTAAAGAATTATAACTACATCGTAACTAATTATAGGTTTGCCAACCTTTGTTCCTAAGGACCAATAATGACTTATTCCCTAGAAAGATTCTAACGTCTTGCGTCGCTCCCACTGGCTCCGACATCCTTGTTAGAACTCCGGGAAAAAGGTAGAATCTCCAATCTTTTGCGTAGCTCTTACTGGCCTCGTTATCGTCAAAGGAACTCCGAAGAACAAAAGAAAATAAATATCTATCCTAAGGTCATTATTACATAAGGGGTTGTAAATGGCACGCAGGCCTCCCCATAATATTCCAAAAAGGGGTCTAAGTTGGCAAACACTATAATAGACATATATATATATATATGTATACTCAAACTGAGATGCATATATAGAATTCAGGCAATCACACAATTATATAAAGCACAAAAGGCAATATAAAAACGAAAAATAAAACTAGATCCGTTAAAATTACTTCGTCTCAATTATCGCAAAACTTGGTTTTATAACTGATTCGTAAAACAAACTGTTTTATGAACCGAATAATATTTTAAACTAAAACGGTTTTTACTAAGACTTATAATAAATCCTATTTTACAAAACTAAAACCATTTTGTTAAAATATTAACCTTTTACCCCAAAAATATCGAAAAACAGGTATTTCGAACTAACTGGTCGAGACACACAATACTGGCCTTAAAACTGTATCTAGGTTCGACCAGGCCTATTCGACTATTAACGAGTTAACTATTTGGTCTTCAAAAATTTGTCGGAAAAATTTAGAACAATTTTATAAAATAAAATTACTTGAATAAGTTAATCTGGGTAAATGGGTCTAAAACCAATAAAACTTATTTGGGCCACAAATTTGGTCCAAAAACTGGGCTTATAGGCCCATTACCAAACTGGTAATCTTGGGCCATTAGGGTTTCGCGATTTGCTCGAAAAACTATCGAGGATCGAAGAATCCTAAACCCGTCTTATCGCTTTGGGTTTGGAAAAACAACTAATACCATTTGGGTTAACCCTAGCGGTTTCATGATGGCGAAGGTAAACGACCACCGCCACCAACCGGAGCTCTACGACGATGGCAATCGGCCATCACCGTCGCCGACCCGCTCTTTGAAAACAAAGCAATACCGAATCGACACCACACACCACCATCGACCGCGGCTGTCGATCGCTTCCGATCTGGTTGCGATCGACTAACGCCGCCGCCGCACACCACAATTGCGCGATGCTACCACCACGGCTGCCGATCGAAAACGACAATCGCCTCCAGGCGATCAACTACCACCGCCGTCTGCTACGTCTGTCGACGGCATCGTCGCCGCCATTAGCCGTTGAGGACAGCCATCACGCGGCTACCACCATCTGGTGGTTGCCGGTTTCCTTCGAGTCCGCCCTCCGCTGCAACCTCCACCGCTATCGATGGGGATTTGGCCGGCGACCGTCGCCTGCCCTTCACCGGACTGGTGAGGCGGCGATTGGTTATTGATTTCGTTTTGTCGTCCGTCGCGAGCACCACCGTGCGCCTCCACCACCGACTGGTGGTTCGGCCCGTGGTTTGACATGGATTCGGCCACCACCATCGATCGGGTGGTGTGACCTACGGCCACCACCAACTGGTGGTTGGCCGCCGCGTATCGCCATCACCAATTGCCGCAGCCACGAGGCTTTGGTGCGGCTCGACTCGTCGGACAGCTGCTGTGCGCCGTCACCACCACAAGCTGTGGTGTGACCAGCGTGTTGGGGAACCGTAGGCACTAACGGTGCGCAGCGGATAACAAAACGATTCCCAAACCCGGACCCATCTTAAACCATAACAGATACAATCAAGTGGGTATGTCGGTTTACCTTTTGCGAATAAACTTCCGGAAAGCTGGCAGGGGGTACACCGCTACTGACACCACGTGAGAGGGTTGCTAGACCACCGTAACTGATCGAAAAAGTTCCGACCGATGTGAGAGAGAGAGAGAGATCGACGGTTATGGGAGAAAGAGAGAGCGAGGGTTTTTCGTGGGATTAATCAACTGATTTTTCAAAACCTTAACCCTTTTATTTATAGGATAAAATAAGGCAGTGATTTAACCTGATTATAATTCCCTTTATGGTTATCCAGAATTAATTCCTTAATTAATTAATTCTTCAATTAATTAATCCTTTAATTAATTCACTGATTAAATAATTATTTAACTAATAATTATTTATTTCTCTTTCTTTTCTCATCTCTTTCATACAAATTCTCAATTAGGTGTGCAGCGGTGTGACCTACTAGTGTCTTATAACATTGGACACGGTAACCTGTTACTGTCTCGCACATAATCCTAACACAGCGCTCGATCCGTGTGGTTGGGTCTTGCCGGCGATCGGTCTGGCGGTTTGGTCGGCTATCTGCCGCCGTTCCACCGCCGATCGTCGGTGTGTTCGTGTGGTGCGATAAAAATTAAAACTTTAAAACCAAAAACGAGAAACGAATAACTTTAACGGATCAAACGAGTTAAATAGATTAAAACGAACAAACCGTGGCTCTGATACCACTGTTGGGTTTTTCTGTGATCCCCGAACCAAACTGATCCGGTGAACACCAAACTAAAATTGCGGAAGCGTAAAAGATAAAACCCGAAAAACCACAAATCGTCGTTTTAATAACTTTTCTCGTAACAATGATTTCTATATGTGTATGTTTACCTGGATTGCTTGAGATGTTAGTCCACCGGTGATTGACCGCACGAGCGTTCCTCTAGCAGAACTCCAATAAACCCGGATACAACGAAACCGAACTGGTCGTGTGTTGTGTGTGTGTCGACGCCGAGGAGAGAGAGAGAGAGGGAAAGCTGGAAACTTTTAAGGCTTAGACTTATGAGTTAATAATCCAAGACCCTAAGGTCTTATTTATAGCTTATCAGATGATTGAATAATCATCTGATTCAGTTTCCTTATAATTATCTAAAGATTTCCTAGATAATTATCATAATTAATCTAGATTATCTATTATATATTTATTTTCCATAAATATATAATTATCTCAATTAATTATATCAACCCTCTAACTTTGGGATTTCTGACTGAAATCACCCTACTGATTTATAATTGACTATTATAAATCCAAACTATCCATTTCTGGGTTTTATTTAACTTGCTCGATTTATAGGCCCTCACAGGTGTGACCCTCAAGTGTCTTGTAACATTGGATGTGTAATCACTTGGTTTGTCAACTCTGCACATAATTCCTAACAAGGACAGCCGAGAGCGCGACACGTGGCGGATGACTAGGCGCCACGTGGGCTATGAGTGTGGTCCCCCCGTTTAATTCAATGCCCTCCCCATGAATCGCGCCTAGTCATCCGCCGTGGATCTGATGTAGCGCCTAGTCATCCGCCGCGTGTCGCGCTCTCGGTTGTCCTTACGTTCACAACAAAAAAGTGGTTCATATTTGAACCCACCCCTATATATATATATATATATAAAGAGATGTTTTTTATATATAAAACCAATATTGATTTTGTGGTTGGTTTATTACTTTTCAAACTGTATGAAGTTGGAGTCGTGTTATTACAATTTTTAATAAATACAATAAATCTGTAATTAAAAGTTAAAATCTAGGAAAAATGACTCTAGGAAAACTTGAACCCAATACGACAATACCTCACATTTGAAAAACTAGAAACTAAGGGTGTATTTGGTCGTAGAAAAAATTTCAATTATCCAAGAAAATTTTTTGAGGAGAATGAAAATTAAGTAAACTAAAAAAACTAATTTTAGTAGTTTTTCAAAACTTTCTAAACGTGATTTCTAATTTTCCAAAATAAAAAATAAAAAGTCCACAATTTCAACCAAATGTGTTTCCATAGAAAAGTGATATTGAAAACTCAACTCCATTTTCTGAAAACGTTCTCTAAGAAAATAAAAACAATTTTTTACTGTCAAACACACCCTAACCAACTCTACCAAGAAAAGTTTATGTCCTTATTTGCAATCCTGAAATATTGGTTCATCCATGAAATGCTTAGTAGGTAAAATAATCACTAAAAATAGTCGTCGTTTTCACTTACCTTATTGGAAAAATGTATTGTTGGTAAACATCTTTTATCAATAAGCACCAATCAGATAAGGATTATTGGTCACTTACTTGTAAGACTATCAGTCCTTGTTATATCCCTTACTGGGTACGATTTTCGATCATTGTCTTGTTCATCAGATAAACTAATGACACTGGGTAAAAGCTTACCGAGTAAAACACTTGGTGAGCTTTCCCTTAATATTGACGTGCATTACATATGTAAAAACGAAAATTTTTAAGAGAATGAGTGGTCATGCATCTTATAAATGCTTATTACATATTTTGTTAGTAAAAAGTAAATATGTACGTCATGGACCAAGTAGTCAAGGACCTATGCTAGCCTAAAACTAGTTACGCAACGATGAATTGTGGAACAAGTCAGGTCCAACAAATACACATCATTTACCAAGATGACATATTTTTATAAGACGCCGATTGTTTTTAACTTGAAGACCAATTGGAATACATTAGCATAGGTAGGTACAAATAACTGGACCACTAATTTAATAATACATTAAATGATTGCATCTATCAAACTAATTGAACAACGAGGATGACAAAACTAGTCTTTAAAAACCTAAACCTGTTAAACTGAAACTAACCATAGGTCAATGGTGGTATGTGCGACCTTGAGCTCGCGTAGATGTTTGCAAGTTCATGTTGACCTTATCAGGCTAACCTAACATGATTGTTGTGTGTGACCACATGTGTGGTCTTAAGCTGGTTTTAGGATTGCTTTTATTTGATTGTTTTTTAGGTTTATCATGAACTTATTATCATTATGTTTGCTCATATGTGCAACAATATAAATTTTCTTTCAAATCACAATCAGTTTTGTTTGAACATAATGAACTAATAATTCATAAGCATCCAATTTTTATTTTATATAAAAAGATATTTATTTTTATCATATTAAAAGTTTTAGCATTTCTATGTTGAATTTCACATAATGGTCATATCATCAATCTTCCATTTTAAATATGTATCAGTAATTCATCTACTTAAATTATAATACAACTTTGCATTTCACATAATACAATTTAAACTAAACATTATGAAGAGTGAAATTGTTTTTTAAATAAAAAAAAACAAGAAATAAAATTAAAAAATAAACAAAAATAAGTATGATTTTAGCCGTTTTCTTTGAATATTATTTATTTTTCAGACACTATTAAATTTTACTTTAACAACTAATTTGAACAAATAAATGATTAAATAAGATTGAAAATAGTTAAATATACTTTTAGTTACCTTTATGTGTGTTATCCTTTTCATTATCTTAACCTTTTTTTGTCACTTATTTAATTAAATTGACTCATTCAAAATAAAAAGATTGTGTGGTGGAATTAAAATATTTATTTACAAAAAATCATTCGAATATCAAAAACAATTTCCAATAGCTATATTATTTTAGAAATAATTTAATGTTTAAAGAAAGTTTGCATTAACGGTTGTGCTAAAATCTCCTTTAAAATATAAAAAAGTGAAAAGGAACGAAAAAAATCTTTTATAGTTAAAAAAAGAAGAATATAATATAACTCATACCTGTTAAATACGTTTTAAATTTCTAGTAAGCAAATTAAGATTAAATACAATATATAATTAATATATCATCTATTTAAAAAGCAAGAAATAAATTGTAAGAATCCTTGATTGGTGATCCAAAGAAGTGATTAAAATTTGAGATCAAAACCTATCAACTTTATTCTTTTGATGAATTTTCCACATAAGTTTGGTCCCCAACGACTTTATTGTGACATATGGATAACTACTTGTACCAATTTGTCAACACTCTTTATCTTAAATATATGTATATGTATTTATACTACATTTTATATTACGTCTTTTCAAAAAACAATCGTCTTCATTTTGTCCACTTAAAAATGGTCCGAATATGACACCCATGGGTCCATTAGATTCGTGCACGTTTGATTTCAAAAACGAGTTTTCAAACTTTTGGGATTAAGGATGTTTATCTGAATGAGTCGAGGTCAATGAGCAAGCAGTCATAATCGTGCTTTCACTACCACTAATGTTTGCTTGCTATATTAGGGTTTGAACCGTGTTCTGCAGCATGCCAAAAATGAAAAGAAAAACGTAGAACTTTAGGGTATGTTGAACATCACGTTATTGTCTTTTGACACATTCGTCAGTTTGAGAATGATTCAACGTATCATAAGTAGCTGGTGTTTACATGAGTTTGTATACTCCTATTGACAATAACCAAAGGTGGACCCATAAATTGGTTTTAAGTAATTGTGACACAAGTTCAACTATAAAATAAAATCTAAAGAAAATTTTCACAATATTAGTATATATTTGGTGGTATGTTTATTGTCTTTGCAGATGAAGAGATTCATGTTCAAGTTCTGTTTACACATCTTTATACAAACACAAAAGATATTAAAAAAACAGTACTTAAAGCCCAAAATCAACAAATTTGACAACAATGAGAATCAAAGTTGGACATTTTGTACAAAAGTAGAAGCATTTACCAAATCCACATTAAAAATCTCATATTAGTATTTCAGTTTCAAAAACTATATGGTAACACCTAGCAAAATAATACTATGACACATTTCAAAAAGTTATTTTTTCTACTTATGACGAGACTATAATATGGTGGCCTATCAATATAGATTTGTCCTTGGCAATAACATATATGTACATTTTGAAAGTCAAGCGATAATTTATTCTAGGTTAAAGCTCTCCTCTTCATATAAAGTTTCTTTTATAAATCACACACACATATATAAGTATATAATGAAATATAATATAGCAAGAGACTTAGATGGTCAAAAAATATTCCAGAAAAATTCAAAGGGTTGTTTTCGTGTTACTAATAATTAATGATACATGATAATTTTAATTGAAAGATATGGCATCGTTGTCAATAATATAAAATTTTATGAGAAAAAATAATTTGAATGGCTAATAATTCCCATTTATGGATTTGATTTTATAATAATTGTGAAATAGTCTAGCTAGACTTGTTTGAATTGTTTTAAAAACGTACATTCATAACTCAATTTTTTATTGCTCACTTAATTATTATTCAACCATTTCAAATACTAGAATATGATGTTTCTTTACTTCAAATAAATATTTTCTAACATGTTAACAATAATTTAAGTTGGTAATTATGTTACAATGAGTACAATTTTAATGTTTGTTAATAATAATAGCATCTACTAATTTATTTGGGTATATCATTCAATGTTTGTTAATGAATTATTCATGTGTTATGTTATATGATGGTGTTAACTTTTAATTATAATTGAAGTAGTTTTTAATGAATTTAAATATTATTAATATTTAAAATATTAAATAAATAAATAAAAAGGATGAGGAGAAGACTAGTCAAAATATCGTGAGAAATTGGATTTGGTTGGAGTCAGCGCACGTGGGACCCACACGCCCACAGACAGTATAGAAAAGAACACGGCTTCCATTCAACTCCCCACCCCATCCAATCGTATTTCTTTGACTTTTTTTATTTTTCAATCTTATACCCTATCAAATGGCCTATACTTTTGTTGGGTTTTTTTTATTATTATCATAAATCAAGGTTAATGTGAGAAACGTGAAAAACGTTTATCGAACTGTTAGATGTAAGGTGGATATTTGTTAGGATCGGTATTAGGATGAGATGTATCTGATGAATTCCTTTTTAAAGGTAGTTTATGGGAGGAGATGAGTTTAAAGGATATTAAGAGTTCGGATTCACTTCTCATTGTTAACTCAAGTTCTCACAGGATCTGTTACGCGTATGTATTAGTATATAGTGTTGGGGTTCTGACGAAAAGTAGAGGTTAACACGAGAATTTTTTATAAGTGGTTATGAAATGTTGGGTGGAAAATTAATGCACATGAGAGGCACCGAGATAAGATGAACTGGGTCAATTTCATTCTCATGTGCTATTTCATTCTTAGTTCGAAACCAAAAAAATCATAACCATAATTATCTGAAACCATCAGATGATGCCTTGATCAAAACTTAATTCAAACCCTAAAGGGGTTGTTTATCGAGTGAGGGTTTGGACCAGGAAATCAAGAAAAACATTGGTCTAAGGGCTTAAACCAAAAGAAAACCCAAAATATAAAGAACATATGAAGGATCTTTTTTCTTCATTTCTGCAATGATGGAGACACAATGCAAACAGAGGACATACTTGAGAGCCTGAGAGAGTCGATTTGTATTATAATCTAATCAACTTTTAGAGTATCGATTTGTGAGAGCAACAACAGGAGGATGAAGGGATGCTTGTTTTTTCCAAGGGTAATATGGGAAAAGGTTAGGCCGAATGTAAACAAGTATCTTTCTCTAGTTAACCAAATAAGTTACTTTTTTCTATATTAAGCCATAATTGGATAGCCATTTATGGCTGAGCGGATAAGCTATATAAGTCATCATATTCATGTTCATTAAGCCATAACCAAACAATTCCTTAATGTTATTAGTACTTTATATTTTTTTAAATACATGTAACATTTGATTTGATACGTAAATTGCTACAATTAACCGTTGTCTGAAAAAACATATTTTTTTTAGACTAACATGATCGTTCTTTTTACTGTGTTAAATGTAAAATTTTGTTGAAACCCCCAAAATTTGAGGGCCCATTTTTACATGTGTTTGAGTCATTCCTAAGGCCATCCGCAACCCTCCTGCATCCTTCCTGCACCGTTCCCCTTGCAGGCGGTAACACCGCCGAGGGTGACCTGCAAGGGAGCTGCAAGCTCACCCAACGGTGAGTACTCACAGGTCACAACAAATCCTAAACACACACACACACATACATATACATACAGAGCATATATATACATATATTTTATTATTTAAATAATACAAGTGTATGACCTGTACGGCTGTGGATGAAATGGTAAGGTAGTGGTAAGGTGATGGTGAAGCTGATGTGACGCTGAGGTGGCAGCCTGTACAGGTGGTATGACCTGTACGGCTGCGGATGGCCTAAGCTATAAAGCTATGTTTGAGTTTAGATTTAGGTTAAGATTATTATTTAGTTTTTTTATGTTCTTAACATATATTTATTTCATTTTACAGTAAACTTAAGCTGGTATAATAAGGTCTTCTAAAAGATTGAAACGTTTTTGTGGACTGAAATCGAAGTTAATAGTCACTATTATAATCATGCATGCATAAAACCTTTGCTAAGTTTTAAAGGCACCACCACATCTTTGTCAATAAGACTACTTTGAACGACCATCATTGTTGTGAACCGTTGACCATAGAATGCTAATTGATGACGATTAGTTATTTTGTACTAAGTAAATTATGTATTTAGTCCCTGTGGTTTGTTAAAATATGCATTTGTATTCATATGATTTATAATTCATTGTCATTTTCGTTTACAATTTCCATATGGTCATGCGGACAGTGGATACAACGTCCAATCTTTAACACCCCAATAACACTTAATTGCGAAAATTGGTTGAGTGGATAGATAGTACCCCTGCTCAACAACTTATAGGTAAGTGTGTGGTCGTACAAACTATGACCAACCATTATATTGTAAAACAATGGAGTTTTTATGGGAAATTGTCATGATTCATTCATTGAGGGAGGTTCAAGGGAAAACCCAAGAACACCCTCGTAGCATTCTATCTGGACCGTGTGCACTTGTGCATAACAATAAATTAAGTTGTTTTTATGGGTTTTATGCACAAATGCATTATGAACGTGTACATAAGCAGATATACATATTACAAATTACATTTATGCACAAGAGCATACGGGTTAAATGAGGGCTACAAAGGTGTTTCTCGGTTTTTTCATTTTTTTCTTTAGGTCTTCCTTTGAATTTGAACCTTCTTTCATTATCATCAATGTATTTATGAAAGGTTACATGGTTTATTCATAATGACCATTGTTGTTGATTAGAAAACAACTGAATTGTTTATAGAACCAAATACTTTAGGTTAAGTAGAGCATTAATATTGATTTGCAAGATTTCTATGTTTCCAACTCATTCTAAATGAGGTTTTAATGATTTTCAAAGGTCAATTTTGTTTGTTTTAAATGTAATAGTTTAATTGAGTGTTTTATGCATACAAGTTTTTCATTGAAAAAGACAAATTTTGGAAAACATGAACATATTCAAATATCGAATTGTTAATGTTAGTTAGCATCGCAAATTAACGAGATTATGTTACTTTTTTGAATATTGTGTTTGATTATAGAACCTTTATATATGAATTTCATAAAAAAAAATTGAAATATAATTTTTTTTGACATGTTAATATGTTATCTATTTTTATTAATAAAATAAGTATACATCTTTGTTAATAATTAACATGGTAAATTACAAATTGATTAAACATGACATCTTTTTTAAAGGGGCAAATAGAAAGTATTACAAAAATAAAATAATTATTTAAACGGTTTATATTAGAACATGTATAAACAAAATCAACATGCTATTGCTATTGTATGCATTATTACATATACAAAATAATTGTTAATAGTTATAAAGCCATATATACTTACTAAGTACCAATTATGAGGATTATTTTTGGAGAAAAAACTAAGTCAAGTGGTAAATACAATTAGATGATTGGTAGATTCAATAATTCAATTATGGGCATTCGTAGTGCGGCATGGGTTTAAATCGTGAATGACATTCTATATGCAGTTTGAGCATTTTTTTAAACCGTAAACCACACTGCATATAACTTAGATTGCAAACAGAAATGCACAGAAAATGCGGTATTGTTTGTACCTTGCACACTTTACACTTACAATCAAATCATAAGAATAGAATTTCATTATACAAATGAACGAAAATGTCACCATAGTACAAACAAATAAAGAGGTGTAAATATGCGTAATTCTCAAATACATATTACATAACAAAAAATAGTCTAAAAAGTAAAAAAAAAAAAAAAAGCTTCAAACGGAAAATATTACCAAAATTAGAACAATCATTCTCATGCTTGTTTTGGGTGAGAAGTAATTATCAATCATTAGATGAGAAATGTCGAATATTAGGATGAGATACACTGAGATCGGATGCACCAAGATGCACTTGGTCAATTCTCTTTTAAGCCGCAATTCATGGGAAGATATTTAATCTAAAGTGATCAACGATTTAAAACTACTTCTCATATGTCTTACCAAAAATAGCATTTCTCATTGACTTATGCATATGTTACACCATAAATGCATACAGTGTAAATGAAGGGCTATGAGAGTGTTTCTTGGTTTTTTGTTTTACTTAGATTTTTCCTTAAACTTGATTACACACACACACACACAAACACACATTTCAAGCACGATTTTCTAATTCTGAACAGCAAACTGCGCTGCATAGCTATAGTTTGCTAAAAGCGAAAACCGTTAGCCGTATCAAAGAAGTGCTAAACTACATTCCGAGATGGAGTTTGGGGCGATTTATGTGGTTTGGTAGTTTAGATAAACACCCCTAGATTAAAAGAGGTTGGTTATAACAATTTAATAACAAAAAGAAAACGATTTCAACGTTTTTACCACTTTTCTTTCTTTAGATGCATGAACATACACACCAACATAACCCAACCTACTCGGTACTAAATTTACCTGTATTGATCTATCAATCAATTCGTTCAATTTTTTCATGTATCCATTTTCTCCGTATTGAATCGATAAAACATTTAGATATTATGATGCAATAATTAATCATTCAAATAGTAACATAACTTTTTATAAAACTTATACAATAACTAACTATCAAATGTGTTACATTTTTATAAAAACTTATCAAGATAATATTTAAGAAAAAGTAATATTTATTTTATGTAGTAATTTATTTAGTTTTGGCAATGGGTAGAAGACAAGACCCAAAAGAAGACATGTTACTTTATTGTGATCATGGGAATTTTGGTCGGTCTAAGTCATTGTCATATTCCCAAAACCCATGAAAAGACAAAAATGCCCTTGCAAAGGCATTGGATGCATGGGCAGAATTGTCATTTCAAACAAGGGAGGGTTGCCTAATACAAACAAAAGGGACTTAAAAGCATGATCACATTATTAAAGGGTCAATTACCATAACCATGAGAGGTTATCAAAACAAACTTGAATTTATTTACCTTTTTTGTGTATAAATTTAAATATAATTTTCCATAAAGGTTATAAAAGCCGAAAATAAAAGGCAACGATTCTTATTATTCGTTTAAATAGGTAACGTGTCTATTTGATGCTTACTCGTTATTTAATACTGTATGAATATTAACTTTCTAATATGCCAACAACAGTGATTTCATTTTAAGGGTATTGTACATTCATTTATCGAAGTGACGTTTTATGGAAATCTGGTTTGTGTTTAAATGGAAATGCCGTATTTGATGTGAAGCGTAATTAATACATAATCAAATAAATATGATATTAACTGATGAGATGTACCTTTTAAGGTTGGTTACAGAAATGGATGAATGATAAATTTTCTTATTATGGATGGGCATTTGGCTTAGCGATGCATGACAACTCAACCGTATAAAATATTAGGTGTTGAAGTTTCATCAGATATGAAGAGCTTGTACAAATTTGATTTTCTGTATATAAACACTATATATAGTTAAAAAATAAATATTATTAAAACATGAACTAATATTTAAATTCTGTTTAGTTACAATTACATCAATTAAAATAATAGATATAAATAATGAACTGGAAATAAAAGAATACTAAAAAGGAATTTTTTGATGTAAATAATGTCTATTTCACCCAAATTTATGTTAATTAAATGAAAACATATTATATAATTAATCCGAACATAACCATCATATTACAATTTGTGAAATTTTATGGACCGTTGGATAAAATTCCTGAATTACACAAAAGTACAACAATTATAAACATTAAATTGAAATAGTAAATGCATTAAAACTTTAAATTGGTTAAAAAAAAACACATGGGTAAATTTTCTTTTTGAAATGAAACCTCATGTTTGAAAAATTAAAATAATTTAATATATTCACTTATATATGTACTTGTGCAATTGCAAATTCAAAATAAGCTTTTATTTTTTATTTTTCAATAATATTTTAATTATTGAATAACATTGATACACGGATTTAAGTTCTCGTAAAATCAAGTTGTTTCCTTGAGACCATGTGAGACCAAGACCTAACATATTAAATTTTACAAAAAACACTATGAAGGTAAATAAAATCTGCATACTCATTCTCAAAAACACTTTCTAGGTAAAAAAGAAGAAAATCCAAAACAACGTAAAAAAAGAAACATTCACATTTCAAATACTGTGAATTAACAAATAAATAATGCAAACCTTCACAATGCAAAATGTCGTGAAGGTATAGAAAATTCGAGCTTTGACATAAAAACAACAACGTGAATGTAACATTTACATCGTTTTTACTATGAATGTTCAATTTTTTAAACCTCTACAGTGTTTCGATGTGAAGTTTCATGTAAAAATGTTGGTTTTACCGAAACAGTTTGGTCTCACCAGAACTCAACTCTTGATACACAAATAGTAAATGAAGTAAATTGCAATTTTGGTTCCTATAATTTATTATTTTTCTTGGTTTTAGTTTTTATAAATGTTAGGTTTTAATCCCTTCCATTGACATAAATTAAATTTATTCGTTAGCCACTCCTTTATGTCTTACACATGAAGGTAAAGTAGTCATTTTATTTTTAAAATATGAGATGAATTTAAAAAAAAAAACTATTTTAATACATGTCATTGTCATCTCAGATTTCAGAAACAAAATGACTATTTTACCCTCATATGCAATGCAACTGGAGTAGTTAACGAATAAGTTTTTTTTCCCGTTAATAGAAGAGACCAAAACCTAACATTTTGACGCACCATGGAGGTTTTCTTACAACAAAAATTTGTAAAGGTTCATAACAAAAAACTACAAACCACATGGAGCAAAATTGCAATTTATTCTAGTATGTGACTATGGTTTTCCATTAGAGCATCTCCAATGCTAGGTTCTTAAAAGCAAAAAGTGCAATGACTTGTAAGAACTACTATTGTGGAGAGTTCTTATAAGAACTCATTTGCTTCTAGGTTCTTATTTAAGAACCCTAGTTCTTACCTTGATCTTTGGTATGAAGTGACATATTACTAGTTTTTATTTTTTTTCTTAACTTTATAATTATTAAAATTATGTGTTTAAAAGATGCATGGGTCCCACAAAAAGAGGTTCTTGTAAGAACTACCATTGTGACATTTAATAAGAGTTCTACTTTTAATTAGGTGGAAATGAGGTGGCAATAAAAAGTGCAAAAAAGAGGTTCTTATTAAGAACCTCCATTGGAGATGCTCTTAACCCTTGTATAGGTAAAGTTGTATGCATAGTTTAATTTGTTTGTATAGACAGAGAAAAGTTTTTGTAGAAAAGTTTTTGTTGGAAATTTTTTTCATAGATGGAAGAAAGACTTTTTATAATTGGGAGGATAGGTTTTGAAAAACTTGGCTTTTTGCATAAAGCTCCCCTCTAAAAGCTTACTGAATAAGCCACTTCTTACACCATTAATCCACTAACAAACAGTCATATACAACTGACAGAATAAACTATGAGTCTCATTAAACTTCTAACAAATAGACCCTAAAAGTCCCTGCACATGTAACTTAGTTGGTAAAAAGATGAACCAAATTTCACTTAATTACACAACAGGTTCAAGTTCGAATTCTACCTTTGCCAGATTCAATCCCAATTATCCCTGTCTACCCGGGTTCGATTCATTGGGTGCGCATGTGGCAATACCCTGACCATGAGTCGGCTTTTGACCCAATCCATAGTCGCCGATGATTAGTTGTGTACCTGTATAGACCCCGGATACCCTATCCACTTCATGTCCAGACATATACGTGAATTATCTACCGTTCAAAAAAAAAAAGATTCAATCCCAATTCCCAAAAGTTAGTCTTAAAACACCTTATCACATACAATTCACACTACGCACATTTCTCGTGTAAAACCAATAAAGGTTACCAGTAATCAACTTTTTTTCCGTCCGAATAATACACGATTAAAACAAATTCTCCCCCATCTTTAAAACCATAAAGTTGCCGACTTAATAATATTCCAAAAAAGAATAAATGGGTGTTATTGTGTAATAACATGTAGAGACGTACACGAATAAAAACCCAAAATCTCACGAGAAATTCAAAAATCAAATTCTCGTATATATACATATATATAATATATATTATATAAAAGGGTGGCGGATTTCCAAAAATAAACAAAAAAAACCAACTAAAACACGTGTCATCACCGGCTATCACCGGTAACCGGTCACCCCCTTCCAACCCCCTTAAAGAACAGTCGAACACGGCGGCGACCCGATGCAAAGTTTTCATAGAAAGAAAAAAATAATATAAAACCAGCTGGTTGTGGGCCCCTTTTACGCCGCCGTCCACCGCCGTCTTCTTTTTTTTCCGGCCACCCTCTTCCACCCTCTATATCTTTCTCTCTCTCTATCTATATATATATAGATATATAGATATAGATATAGATATGTGTTGTGTATGTGTGTATATATATACAGCTGTTTATATTAGAGATAATTTTCTATAAAAACAAGTTCTTTTTTTTTTTTTTTTGAGAAAAATGAATCAATAAAATTATAAAAACACCCCTCAAATCAAATCTTGGTATTCCCCAAGTTTCTCTTAACCCAAAAGATTTTTAACCCTAAAAAGCCTTTTGCTTTGAAGGTTTCCAGATAGAGAGAGAGATATCTATATATATATATATACACATATATGTATGATATATAGAGATATTATATATGTGTATATATAATAATTGAAAAGCAAGTTTTTTTTTACTTCTTCTTCTTGGGTTTTGTCAAATACTTGTATGGAGGAGAGATGGAGAAAGAAGGAAAATTGATTGAAAGCTAACAAATTCATGTAGAGAAAGAGAGGGGTATTTTGGTAATTTTGGTGTAATTCAAGACAGAGGAAGGGAGTTCTGCATATGTTGTTCTTATCCAATTGGTAAGTTGAATACCCTTTTTGTTTAATTAGTGTAATCAATCTTCAATCAAATGGATCTAAATTTTAGTTTTTTGATTTCAATTTGGGGAAAAGGGTGTTTCTTGTTTCTTGTTTTCAATTTCAATCAATTGATTTAGGGGTTTGAAGGTATTGTTTGATTGGATTAATGGGTTTGTTTCTTGATGTTGGATATTAGATTTTGAGATCTGGGTTTTTCAAATTTCAACTTGTTATTGAATCTTTATTACCTTTATGTGATAAAGATTCAAACTTTATTATGTTTTGCATTGTGGGTTATTGCCATTTGTTAGATCTTGATTCCATTTGGGTTTTTGATTCTTGATTTGTTTGAATATGAATTCATATATCTTCTTTATGGGATTTCAGCTGAAACTTTCTTTCTGGTGATTAGAAGGCAAGAATTCAAGAAAATTTTGATTTGAGGGCAAGAATCAAGAAAATCTTGGTTTGGGGGAAAGAATTCAAGAAATCTTGATTTGAGGAAAGAATTCAAGAAAATCTTGATTAGGGTTCTAGAGGGTGTCCCCAAAAGTGTTCATCTTTTGGGTTTGATTCAAGAAGGAATGTTGGAAGAGAGATCCTTTGTGGTTTCAAGAAGTTTCAACAATTGCAAAAGGGATAACACTTGGGTTTTTATGAGTAATTGCCGGATCGAAAACATCGAATCTCACCACGAGAAAAGACCGTTAGAGATCGAAGACGACGAAACCGGCCACGCCCGTAAAATCCGCAAGCAATCCAACGGCTGCTACGAGAATCTCGATCTTGGAATAGGGTTTCTCGATATTGCCATAGTTTCGAGCGAACAATCCGATAACCACCGCCACGCTGGCGGCGATAACTCCGATTCGAGCTCGTTGATCCACGGTATTGGCCCCGATAACTCCATAAGTTGCCTCCTCCGATGCTCGAGATCCGACTACGGGTCTCTAGCCTCGCTAAATCGCAACTTTCGTGACCTAATTAGGAGCGGAGAACTCTATAGGTTGAGAAGGAAGAACGGGATTATCGAGCATTGGGTTTACTTTTCGTGCCATTTGGTCCAATGGGAAGCTTTCGATCCTATTAATCGGCGTTGGATGCTTCTCCCAACGATGTCGTCGAACACGTGTTTTCAATTTTCCGATAAGGAGTCGTTAGCGGTCGGAACCGAGCTACTCGTGTTGGGCAAAGAAGTTCTCGATCATGTGATTTATAAGTATAGTTTGTTGACGAACTCGTGGTCTTTCGGGAGGCTAATGAACGCTCCCCGATGCCTGTTCGGGTCAGCGAGCCTCGGCGAGATCGCGATTGTCGCGGGCGGGTCCGACCCGAACGGGAAGGTCGTGAACTCGGCAGAGCTCTATAATAGCGAAACCGGGGAGTGGGAAATGCTCCCGAACATGATTAAACCGAGGAAAATGTGTTCGGGAGTGTTTATGGATAACAAATTTTACGTAATTGGTGGGGTCGGAGGGACCGAGATGAAGCCGTTGACGTGTGGCGAAGAGTACGATTTGGGTACACGGGTATGGAAGGAAATCAAGAATATGTCACCCGTGAGGTCCACTGGTGCGGCCAATGCCACAACAACGACCGCCGCCACTGAGGCCCCTCCTCTGGTCGCTGTCGTGGATAATGAGTTGTACGCGGCCGACTGTGCGGATATGGAGGTGAGGAAGTACGACAAGCGTCGGAACGAGTGGGAGACGGTCGGGAGGCTGCCCGAACGGGCGGACTCGATGAATGGATGGGGGATCGCGTTCAGGGGTTGTGGGGACCGGGTCATCGTCATCGGTGGGCCCAGGACTAGTGGGGCCGGGTTCATCGAGGTGAACTCGTGGGTCCCGAGGGAGGGCCCACCGCGGTGGACGATGCTCGGCCGGAAACAGTCAAGTAACTTTGTCTACAATTGTGCAGTGATGGGGTGTTGAAAGAGCTCTCTTGGAAGTTATGTGGGTTTTCATATGTTTCTTGATCAAAGAAAGCATCATTTTTAATTGAAAAGAAAGGATTTTTATTTGAGATTTTAAAGATTTCTTGAAGTTGTCATCTTTCACAAGGTTAGAAGATCTAATAACATTTATCTTTAGTAGGGTTAGATTTTTGTGCAAAAAAAAAAAAAGAAATTGATATATGGGTTTTTTTTCTTCTTTTTTTAATTTCTTGACATTGCTTAAAGGAGAAATAAGTCACAAGAACATATAAATTGTATTAGATTCATATCTTGAAATAGGGTTTTTCCCTATTGTTCTTGTACTTATCCTAATGTTTTTGTTAATAATGTGTTCTAATCCCATTGTGTTTGTTTATGCTTACTTTCTTTTGGTTTAATTGCGCTTTGTATTTCGTCTTTTTGTCGATAGGTTTAGAAAATAGAGACTGAATTTCGACTACAACGTTAAAAAGTTTCAAAGTGTATTAGTTTGAACAATATTTTGCTCGTCCTTGGTGGTCATGGCACGTATCGTGTAACCCCCCGTTATAGATTGCAAGTAGAAGAAGATACAAAAACACATTGAATCTTTCACAGCTTTTCAAAAGCGTACTATGTTTTTGTTGTAAGAGTTCAATTGTGTTTTTGCGCTCTACAACTAGTTTCACTGAATCTTCAAGGCAAAACACAATGAAACAAAAACACTGTGAAAGTTCCATAAGACTAGTTGTAGAGGCACAAAACACAATGTTTTCTGGTGAACGTTCAATATTTTGAGTGGTATCACGGGTCTTACTAAAACAAGTATGCTATGAAAGTATAGTATTTCTAGCGGTGAACGTTTAGTGTTTTCTTACAGTGTATGAAACTTCAATATTTTCAATGCTATCACAGGTCTCACTAAAATAAGTTAGTCGCACATGATCTCAAGTCCAACAAACCCCACGAACATGAATGGACCTAAAACAAGGACTTTGGCATAGTGCTTGATCCCCGAGGGATGTGATAATATTTCATCTATACCTAGACCTCAATTACAGACGTATACAACAATTATGACCATCGAGTTTATCAAAACTGATCGAGTTTATCAAAACTGATTTCAGTTACTGATTGTTTATGGCCCCACCGAGTTTATTGGATTACGCATAGATTGAGACACCCTTAAAAAAACCTTTTATCTTAAATAGTACAACTTTACATCAAAATGAAACCATGAACAATCTAATTGTTAAATCATGACTATGTAAAACTATCTAAACTTTAAGAGTTACAAACACAAAACTGTAATAAATCCCTCTAAAAAAGCAGGGTCTAATGAATAAACTGTATGCGGACCTGACATCTGCCTTTGGAAACCGCCTCAAAACGGAAACCCTTTATGCACAGTCTTTCTCGACTCTTCGGCCAACCGTTTCACGTCTTTCGCATCCAAATAACAATCCATCAACTCCTTTGCAATCTCGAGCGGGTGACAACCGATATACGCCTTCACAAACCGCCTTTCCGTCATCCGCAAAGCAGTGAACACTTTCAACCCCTCGATTCGCGGAACCAAACCCATCTCATCGATCTTTTCGGCAACAATCATACGGGGTTTCATCACCTTGTCGAGATTGTTAAAGATCAAAAATGGGTGGCTTAATACCACCTTTGCCGGCAGCTTCATACAACCCACCACATAAGTCATGTTCCTCTGAACCTTGTCGACCGATAAAGTCAACACGAGCGGGGAGCTACCGATGAGACGGAACACCTCGTCTTCCGTGAACCCGAACTTCTCCAAGTTCGCGATCTTCTCGCGGATGGTCTCGAGGCGGGAAATCGCCATGAGGGTAACGACGTATTTGTACATCTTCGAGTCTTTACGGGTCCCGGTTCTTCGGATGTATTCCAACTTCTCGTCGTTTAGTGTCGTTCGTGGTAAAATGGTGGGTCGAGATAGGAGCATTAATGTTAAATCCTCCCGGCTTAGACCCATGGATGTGTACAATTCGACGGTGGGGATGATCATCTTGTTGAGATCGTAAGTGAGAACAGATGGGTTTCGGAGGATGGCTTTCTGAAGCGTCTGTTTGGAACCGAAAAGGTTTTCGAGGTAGTGAAAACGCTCGTCGAGATGGCGATTGATTCTGCTTCTTAGAAAACGGGGTCTGCAGCTGATGATTTTGACTAGGTCGGAGGAGCTGAATCCGAGATCGTGAAGGATTTTGAGTTTCGGTTGAAGCTTATCGAGCTTGGCTTTGTGGAGGGATGGCACACGTTCAAATATGTGCGATATTTGTTGGCTGTTGCATCCCCATGCGATAAATATATCTCGACAGCTCTTTGGTGATTCCTGGTACTCTTGGAGTGAAAAGGAAAGGGAAAAAGAGGTTAAGAATTTATCAGATTTTATAAGGATTATAAGAAATAAGTTAAAATTGAGACCTGGTCTTGGGGTGGTTTCTGTTTCTCATCAGGAATGCTGGAGGGTGCATCTATCACCTGGTGAGACATTAAACAAGTTTTCACGATGGAGTTTGATAAAAAGATTCAATCTTTATAACACGAAATTAGGTTTTCAAGATAAATTTAGATAACGACATCAACGTTTATGCCATGCATTACGGATATAAAAGATCTTGGTTAGATTTTCAATAAGCCGAAAGCTCCTAATGATATCCATTTAAAGGTCAAGATGGAGTCACCTACGATATAGATCCCTTTTGTGGCATGTTTACATGGATGATAAAAGGCCCCAAACCAATTGGTGATTAAGATAAGAAAGAGTGATGATCGATGACATGTAAGCGTCACCCGAATCCCGCCATTTTATGATCTCAAGACTCCAAAGCTTCCCACCGTAATTCTTAACTCATTTTAATCTAAAACACAAGAAAATAAAGCCTCAAAGTTGCTCCTCGTACATGGTTTTATTTCTCGGCTTATTGATGCTTTTCTATGGGGTCAAGTATTCAAGTAATGCCACTTGAATACTAATGCATGGAAGGATCACATTCATGTCCCAAAACCATAAGGGTTAGGTTGTGTTTGGCAAACTAGCTGATAAGCTAGCTTATGAATAAATTATGTTTGGCAAAAACTAGCTTATGAGTATGTAAAATGACCAAAAAGGGTATCTTGGGGTATAATAATTAAATCTAATAAGGGTAATTGGAAAAAGCTACAAAAAGCTCCTGAAACGCTACTCTAACTAGCGTTTCAATAAGCTAGCTTATGGTACATGTTTGGATGGACTAGCTTATCTTTGCCAAACACAGCCTTAGCCTATTGTTTTATACTTTGATTTCGTTTCATTAGCCTATCTCAACTTGTTCAGGCTAATTAAGTGGTTCTAATAGCCTTTGTCTAGTTGCATTGTTGTCTTTATATTTTTGCTTAAGGATGCTATTAGTTTTGGTATTCATTTGGTTGTCTCTAAAGCTTTTTACATTCCTAATTTTGATGACAAGATCCCAAATTTTCTAATTGGCACCCACATTATAGCTGTTAGGTTCAAAGAATATTCAGCTATATATATACAGGGGCTTAATCAAATAAGAACCCCATATATTGTAATAACTATGAGAACTTTTACCTTTACTTCAAGGTGTTGTTTCACATGATCCTTTTTCATCTAGTATTTGATGTATTGATCAACATATATTTGTTTCACGATGTGTTTGATACATACCTATTTGGCTCATGATGTGATACTCTTTTACATGTATCTTTTGTTTCACAAACACGTCAACAAGTTTCACGCTGTGAACCAAACACATGCGAAATAAACACATTGTGAAACAAATATATGTTAATCACTATCCCTAATCATAGCCTAATAAATATATATATATATATAGGGGTTAAATCCTATGAAAACCACAAATTTGCTAAAAACCTATCATCTCACTGGTTAACAAATAATTTTTTGTACGACTTTTTCCATCAAACGTCAGAACTCAATATATTTTTTCACATATATTTGTGTTCATATGGTGATAGCTTCACATGAATTGGTTGCACGGTTTCATCATATGAATCAAATTTTCGTATATTTTCAATTTACCATATAAATCAAAAAAAAAAAATTCTTCACATGGATGATTCCATATGAAGACAAACATATGTGAACCAATAGTTAAAATCATAGTTTATGATGAAAAAAAATCATGTAAAAAAATATTTGTATGTCGGTTTTCACAGGTTCGCGATAAATATTTGGTTTTTATTTGATTATCGTTCTATATATATATATATATATATATATATATATAGACTTAGGTTCGATTTTTTTTACCTTCACATTGTTTTGCTTTGAAGTTTCCTGTGTAAATTCTTGGTCTCACCGGTCTCTCTGAAACAACTTGGTCTCACGTGAACCTAAGTCTATATATTACTCCATTTTAAGCGAACTACTTGTGTACTTATCCTTCTCATGGATCTATTCACTAACGAATAATCATAGTACAACACTTGCAATAGATAAAACAGCTACATCTATGTCAGGTTTTGTAGAATAGTAGTAGTAACCTTACCACGGATTGATTGGTTGAAATGGAGCATCTTGAGAAAGAAGTCCTCAACCCTTCTGTTATGATAGCCTGCAGATGACAATCATGACATAAATGAAACAACAATACAAAATCAACCAAATTACATACCTTTAAGTAATCACAAGAATAGAAAATTTTAGCTAACACAACAAGCAGCAATCCAAATTCATGAATTAAAGGTTGTGTTTGGCAAACTAGCTGATAAGCTAGCTGTTGTCTAAGGCTATGTTTGGTAAACTAACTGATAAGCTAGCTGTTGTCTAAGGCTATGTTTGGTAAACTAACTGATAAGCTAGTTGGTAGCTAATAAACTAGCTTATGAACAAATTATGTTTGGCAAAAACTAGCTTATGGGTATGTAAAAAGACCAAAAAGGGTATATTGGGGTATAATAATCAATATTAATAAGGATATAATTAGAAAAACCTACAAAAAGCTACCTCCAAGTAGCTTATCAAAAAGCAAGCTTGTTACTTTTTGTCCATCCAAACATGTACACATAAAATAAGCTAGCTTATAAGCTACTATGTGTTTACCAGACAATGCCTAATAAGCTAGATCGTAGCTGATAAGTTAGCTTATGAATAAATTATGTTTGACAATTAGCAACTAATCAGTGATCCCTGGGCCTACCTAACACAGATTGGTTGATCGGAAAGCTCGGGCAGGAGTAGTACGTTTGACAATTAGCATATGAGTATGTAAAATGACCAAAAAGGGTATCTTGGGGTATCATAATTAATCTTAATAAGGGTATAATTGGGAAAAAAAAAAACAATAAAAAGCTCCTAAAACGCTACTCCAACCAGCATTTCAAATTTCAATAAGCCAGTTTATGGTCCATCCAAACATGTACTAGCTTATAAGTTATAAGCCAGCTTATTTTTACCAAACACAGCCAAAATGCAGTTTGAACAAGCAAATACACCCCCATTAAGCACTTAAATTAACTACTTTTTGATACATTGCTGCTTTGCAATTTGCAATTTGCATTAGGTTAATTTCATAAATCCCTAAATTTAACCACTTAAAACAACAACTTTAACAGATTATATAGCAATAAGCTGCAACAAAACAAAAACAATTCACCAACCAAAATCACAACAACAAAACAAAAACCTAAATTTTCACAGACAAACAACAAAATCCCCAAAAATCTATAAACATGTAAACGAGAATCGACGCAAAATTCGCTAAAAACTTTTTAAGATTGAACTGATGATTATAAGTAAATGTTAATAGAAATCAAAAGTAGACTTACAGAAAATATCGATGATAGAGGTCGAGGCTTGTGAGGTGGAAGAGTTATTGTTCTTGATTTAATACAAATCGCCATTGTTGCAGAGAAGAAAGAAGAAGTTTCACACAGTACACAGTAGTGTGTGAAAACGAAAATTGTGAAATGGAAATGGAATTTATTACAAAAATAATAATGGGGTTTGGATTTAGACCTCAATTGGGTCGTTTTTAAAATTCAGATGGGCCGTTTTTAAGTCGGGCTGAGCTGCCCAGCATTCAGGCGTCCGTCGATTGTGTATTGCAATTTGCAACCGGTTATAAACCGGTCCGGTGCTTAACCTGTCAGTTAACCAAAAATCTTACTGCCTCGATTAAAGCTTTTCTCGAAAAAAAATGCATAACCGATTATAACCGATAACTGGGTTTTTTGGAGAAAAAAAAATACAGTAGTTGTTTTTAATATCTAAACGATGTATTTTATATATATATACATAGGGGTGGGTTCAAATGTGAACCACTTTTTGGTTGTGAACGTGAGGACAACCGAGAGTGCGACACGTGGCGGATGACTAGGCGCCACGTCATGTCCACGGCGGATGACTAGGCGCGATTCATGGGAGGGCATTGAATTAAAGAGGGGGACCACACTCAAAGTCGCCACGTGTCGCGCTCTCGGTTGTCCTCACGTTCACAACCAAAAAATGGTTCACATTTAAACTTTCCTCTATATACATATATATATAATGTAATTAGTTTGAAAGTATAAGAAATTTTATTTTTAAAGTTATTTGAGTAACCAAGAATTTATCTATTATAAAAGTTTAAAGTAATTATTAATTTTATTAAAAACAGTAAAAAAAAAAAAAGTCTTGACCATATTTAACCGGCCAAAGTTAACCAGTTATTATTAACGTTAACCAATTATAACCCAAAACCTCATTAACCGTAACCGGCCTATAACCGGTTACGGCTTAATCAGCTTACGACTGCCGATGAGCACCTCTGACGACCGCCAACGACCGGTGTATCTCAACAACGAGAGTAGCCGTCGAGAGTTGCCACCCAATGTTGCCGTACGACGACATGAGCCATCATTTATCTGTTTCATTTCTTTGATGATACCAAAGAAGAGATTAATACCAATTCTCCACCTCATTTCCATTTCTCTCCATTTCCATTTTTCCCTATTTCCATTTCTAATTCTCTCCGATTCTTTTCTCTGTACCAAACACAACCTAATCGATCTTTTCTCCCAACTCATGTACTTGAAATATAAAAAACACAATTTACTACAATTAAGTAATATATAATTTAATGTTTATACAATTTAAATAGATTACTATCGATTAACTTTATTTGTTAACGTGAAAATTGATTTGAGGTAATTTTGAAATAATGATAAAAAAAATATGTAAAATTCTATGAGTTTATTTATAAGTTTAATACTTTAATATTCTACGGTGTAAAATATACAATTTAACCTAATTCAAACATTTATCAATTTATAAAAACAAATAGTCTTATTGATATGTGCGTTAGGCGAGTTATGAAATATGGATCGTAACAACTAATAGTTAGGTGGAGTTGGTTTTTTAAGAGATGTGAAAGTCTGAAATCCGATTTTATTTAAGATTTTAAAGAGGTGATGTTAAAATCCAATGTTTTAAAAACCGGTTGAACTAGAAACCGGTAAAAGGATCGGGTTAAATGTGACCGGTTTTATGGCGTTTTAAGGACTGGATTGAACCGGTAAACCCGGTTTAAAAAAAATTTACGTGTAAAACTTGTTATTATTTTTTTTAATGTTTGTAGATTAATGTAAAACTTATTGTAATGTGTATTTTAATGTTTTTTAACTTGTAGATATCAAATTGTTGGTTATGTGTGTGTGTGTGTGTGAATGTAGAAAAGTGGAAAATACATAAAAAAAAATGCTTGGAACTAGTTACTAGTGGTTAAACCGGTCGAACCAATGGTTAAACCAGTCAAACTGGCAATCATCACACTAGTTCAACTAAAAACCCGGTTTTTAAAACATTGCTAAAATCTGAATCGATAAAACTATTTGTTTTGTAAACTGAAAAAGCATGAATTTGTATAAATGCCTATTTTATCCATATAAAACTCGACTTAAATACGTTAAAGCGTTGATTTCTGATAAGCATGTTGGCAGATTTCTAAGATTGTGAAGTTCTAATCATATCTCAACACATCAAAGCGCCGATTTAAACAATGCAAAATGACCTTTATGCATAACTCTATGTATGTTTTTTCCCCTAAATTCACCCCTCCCAAGTCACAATTAAAAAAAAGAACACATCCCATTTATGAAAAACAAAAACTTTTTTAGTTATTTGATTGATTTTCTTATAAGTCATATATAGATAAATGGAATTATTAATCTTAAATGATGATTGATATTTGTTAAACCTAGTTAAATGAAATGAGTGTGACAAAACTATTAATCCTTAAAAAGAAAAAAAGGAACGAGAAGCCGGTAAACAAGACAAATTTTGGATTTAATGAATTTTATTTTAAGAGAATATAAAAAAGGAATCCAAAGATGACGTAATCAAATCAAGACAAAAAGGCTCTTAAATTACTATTTTAATTATTAGTGATTAATTAATCATATGGTTTAGTTATTGCCGTTAAGTAAATTAAACGGCGTGAATTGACTAACCAACTAACATCAGACGGACAAACCTAACGCCGTTAACACCTATTACGTATAGACCTTATGTTCCCTTTTTTCACTTACAAACCCTTTTACTTTTAGTAAGTATCCATATCACCCCTTCACTTTTAGGGAAATTGATCAATTTAGTCAAATGGCTCCACCTTATTCACTTTCTATCCAAACTTTTTTTCTCTCTTTTGGTTTAGTCCAAAATAGCCAAAAATTTCACATGTGATCATTTCAGAACTTGTGTAGTGTACTTTTTTGTATTAGAATATGATTCTGGTGGGTTGTTCACAAGTCACCAAACACATTTTATTAGTCAACCCCACCAAAATCATATATAATCAGGTTTTGTTAAGAAGTTGATGTTAATATAAAAATGCGTGAGAAATGGTAATTAATCGTTGGATGAAAATAAATGTATGTTAGAATGAGATGCACCAGATAAATTCTCTTTTAAAGCACAAATCATGACAGAGCATGAGATTAAACGATATAATAACACCTTAGGCAAATCTCGTATTACCGCGGACAGGAGAAATGTTGGGTTCATGCGAACTCTGTAGTTAAGTGTGAGCTGGTGGGACAAAACGGACATATTATGTCATGGTAGGTAAGGTATTACGGATATCAAAGGTTCATATTCACTTCTCACGCTTCTTACCGTTGACTCAACTTCTCACACAATCTTTCGCTTTAAAAAATATACACATCTCGCAAGTCGTGAAATTGGTTTATTTTGAGCTACAAAGAAAAAAAGTGGCGCAAATGTGAATAGAAATGAGCCAATTGATTATTTTGATCAATTTCTTTCATTTTTTCAACCTGTGATAAGTATAGACGGTTATTGAAACGATTTTTTCTTCAATGATAGGTCTATTTTACTTGACTTTTTTTAATTATAAATGTTTCATTTTTTATTGCGGATATACACAAACTACCATAGCACTAAAGGCTTATGTGATTTTAGACGAAGACGGGTCTTTCATTATTTCTCAAAAGTTGCTCACTTTTACAAGGTGTTGCACATGTACCTTTCATTTTCGTAAAAGCGATTGCTCATGTTAAAAAGCAATTGATTTGGAAGATTTCGCTTTGCTCACATCCCAAAATTCACTTACCCTAGAGGAAGAAAGATGCAAGTTGAAAACCAAGAGACTAACTCGTAATTTTTTCACGTAATGATACAAAATAATTAAAACATGTTATTTTCTCTATTATAATTCATTTTCATCATTAATTATTTGATATAACTCATCTGTATTTCATAAATTTTGAGAATATTGAATTAAACTATTTTTCAATTGGCATACATGCATACATATATATATATATATAGCCATACAGGGTCCCTTTCTTTTTTTAACCGTGCATTTTGTATTAAGCATCAACCACCGTGGATCATTTACATCAATGACTTAGATTAATTGTCTAATTTAACCGTTTTAAATTACATCCTAAACTATGGATGGTTAGTCCACATATTCAAAGAAAGAAGAAATCATATTGGTCTAACTTTTGTTGAGAGGGTTTGAATGATCCAAGATTATTCAGATTGAATATCGTATTATTCATCATGAAGAATGCATCTTAAAAACGTGCACTTTTAAGACGTCTAACTTCCTTCTAAATTGGGTCGGGATGATAAAACTACACCGTTAAATTAAACCCGATCGTCACGTAAACGGTGTTTCTACTTACCGAAAGCAGAGTGGAAACAAGAGGGACTTACTTGACATCCACCAAAAGACGAAGGTGCTTAACTGAAAATATAACCAGAAAAGCCACCCACCTTTTCTTTACCCCACCGCCTAGTCTTCACTTCATCCTTCCATTATTACCATCAATATCCGCCATTGATGCCCCTTCTTCGAGCTCAATAAGCTCATTAAGCTCATTAAGCTGAATAAGCTCATCCTCTGAGTCTGACTGACACAGACAGCTCCTTCTATCCATCCTCATCCATCCTCTGCAACACTTATCTGGACTCACTTCCTTGTCCTTTTTTCCCAGTAGTCCTTTTCTTGTCAATTTCTCCCTCAATTCCTTCTCCCCTTTCCAATATTCCCCCTTCCCCACCACCACAATCACCACCACCACAACCACAATCACCACCACCATGCTCCACTCTCTCCTCCTCCCCAATTCCACTTCCATCAACACCTCCTCAACCATGAACCCCAACGCCTCGAAACGAACAATCGCCGACTCCGAAAACGACAGCGATCACCACCGCAAACGACGTAACCTCGCCGAAGGCGGAGACGACGTCGAAAACACGGAACAGAACAACGCCGTGGCGGAATTGGAGTCGGAGTCGGAGTCGGAGTCGTCCGGATTGAGGCTGCTGGGCCTGCTGCTGCAATGCGCCGAGTGCGTGGCGGTCGACAACCTGGACCACGCGAACGGCTTGTTGCCGGAGATCGCGGAGCTCTCGTCCCCGTTTGGCTCCTCGCCAGAGCGCGTGGCCGCGTATTTCGCCGAGGCGCTGCAAGCTCGTATCATCACGTCCTACCTGGGAACCTACAATCCGATCGGGATCAAGGCCCTGACCCTGGCGCAGAACCAGAGGATCTGCAACGCGCTCCAGTCGTACAATTCGATCTCCCCGTTCATCAAATTCTCGCATTTCACCGCGAACCAGGCGATCTTTCAGGCGCTCCAGGGCGAAGACGGGGTCCATATCGTGGATCTCGACATCATGCAGGGACTCCAGTGGCCTGGGCTGTTTCATATCTTGGCGTCGCGTCCACGCAAGCTGAAATCGCTACGGATCACCGGCGTCGGATCGTCCATCGAGCTTCTGGAAGCCACCGGACGGAGGCTTAACGACTTTGCGAACTCGTTAGGCCTTCCGTTCGAGTTCCTTCCTCTCGAAGGCAAAATTGGAAACCTGAACATGAATTCGGACCTAATGAATCAGCTCGGAATCAGATCTGGCTCCGGCGAGGCCGTCGTGGTGCACTGGATGCACCACTGCCTCTACGACGTCACCGGAAGCGACTACGCAACTCTCCGGTGGCTGAATCTGTTAAAACCTAAGCTGATTACGATCGTGGAGCAGGATCTGAGCCATGGCGGAAGTTTCTTAGGTCAGGTTCGTTTTTTTGAACGACTACCACAAACACACGCACGCATACCTTTCTGGCGGTATCGGACACCCTACTTATCCGCCGCTGTCCTGGCCCAGCTTACGCTGGACCTGTAACCCAACCACACTCTTTGACTGTGTTGGGGGAAGCCGAGTCTACGACTGGACCAGCCCAAGGATTGGGTACTCCACATGTCCTTGACGGATAAAAATCGCCTATCCTAAATTTCCATGTCCCAAACATGTCCATCAATCAAATGAATATAAATCATCTAATAAAATAAATTTAAAACATATAAAAAAAATCTCATTTGTCATCATCTCATTGCTTGGATGAGATTAGTGAATTTGGGATAAGTGATTTTTATCCCAAATCGACTTCCCTTGTATTTGAACCCAGGTAGACTGGGATCCCGTCTTCAGGAAGTTACCGTCCTTAGTAAAACTAACTGAGCTAGACACGATTTGTTTTCTCAGGTCGGTTCGTGGAGGCGCTCCACTACTACTCCGCGCTGTTCGACGCCGTGGGCGACGGCGTCGACGCCGAGAGCGTGGAGCGGCACACGGTGGAGCAGCAACTCTTCGGGTGCGAGATCAGGAACATCGTGGCGGTCGGCGGACCGAAGCGGACGGGCGAGGTGAAGGTCGAGAAATGGGGAGAAGAGCTGAGCCGCGTCGGGTTCCGACCCGTCTCGTTGGCGGGTAACCCGGCGGCACAGGCGAGCTTGTTGCTCGGAATGTTTCCGTGGAAAGGGTACACGTTGGTGGAGGAAAACGGGTGTTTGAAATTGGGGTGGAAAGATTTGTCGTTGTTGACCGCCTCGGCTTGGCAGCCGTCGGATCTTGATTAAAGTCAACGATTTGAGTTTGATCAACGGTGGAGATTAAAAGATTCGAGATTAGTCAACAACTTCCGCGAATAAATTCTAAAAAATTGTAAAAATGTTTTTTCTTTTCTTAAACTGTTCTTTTTTGGGGATGAATTTATTCATTTCTCATGTTATAATAAATTCAATTTTTCGATAAAGGCTATGAAGCTGGTTGTTGACCGATAAGTTAGTTGTTGATCGATAAGCTAGCTTATGAACATCGATGGTTTCGGATGCCCTGGGTGAAAAGTGAAAAAAATACGCTAATCCAAGAAATAGGTAACGCATTTTTAAGAGATTTATAACCAAAAATAATAGGACTAGTTAATAATAATTAAACCAAAAATGATGTAGATGATCTAGCATAAATTTATGAGAGACAAATATTATATAGTTGTGGCATGAAAACAAGACATCAAGATTTAACCACATAAGAAAATCGCTTAAATAAGTAAAATAGGTTTTAGGAAATCAGTTAGATAATCATGTTATTAAGATAACAACAACAAACATCAAGAAACTAAGAAAGAAAACATCAAGATTTAAGAAAAATAAACGAATGAGATAACTAGATGAGTAAATAAGAAACTAATAAAGGCTTTGTTTGGCAAGCATAAGCTAGCTGATAAGCTAGCTTATAAGCTAGTCCATCCAAACATGTACCAGGAAGCTAGCTTATCAGCTAGCTTATAAGCTAGCTTTTTGAAACACTACTTTGAGTAGCTTATGAGGAGCTTATTGTAGCTTTTTCCAATTATACCCTTATTAATATTAATTATTAAATTCAAATATACCCTTTTTGGTCATTTTACATACTCATAAGCTAGTTTTTGCCAAACATAATTTGTTCAACAGCTAGCTTATCAGCTACTAGCAAGCTTATCAATCAACAGCTAGCTTATCAGCTATCCGCTAGCTTATCAGCTACCAGCTAGCTTATAAGCTACGCTTGCCAAACATAGCCAAAGAAAAATACAGTGGTTCGATCTAAGAAATTAGATGCGATTTGAGAACTACAAGTGAGAGCCATGACTGAAGGGTTTGAATATGAGTCAAGTTGATTGGCTCAAAGTGTTGAGAGTAATGGTGGGCATTCGCAACACTATCTGTCATAAGTGATAGGCAGAAGGACGGCCTACTGAACCCTATTTGACTGTAGGCCTATAATGCACCATAAGCTTTAATGCTCTGGGCCACCGCTCTCGTTCGCCCGACATTAGGGTCACCCCTCCTTATGAACAAATTATGTTTGACAAAAACTAGCTTATGGTTATGTAAAATAACCAAAATTGATATATTGGGGGTATAACAATTAATATTAATGAGGGTATAATTGAAAAAAACTACATTCAACTAGTTTTTCAAAAAAGCTAACTTATAAGCTACTTTTTGTCCATTCGTACATGTACACACACAAAATAAGCTAGTTTATGTTTATTGTCCAATGCCAAAATCGAGTGAGAATAATTATAAAATAAATATTCCCTTACCCTATTTTTAAATGTTTTTCTATTGCTATAGAAACAAATAGAACAAATATAGTAATGGTGGAATCTTGTTTCATGATGTCGTTATTATCAATATCTTGACTGATGAACACAAGAAATGTGTTATCGTTTTAAGTTATATACCTAAAACGGCAAAACACAAGTTGATCAACTTTTGTTTTTCTAATTTAGTGATTGGATGACTAAAAAAATAAATGGAGTATTGGTTATTAATTACTATTTATATGTGTACTTTGTCATGATCATCTTATATAACTATATATGCTAGTAAAGTCAAATTATGCATATGGAACATGTATTTAAAAAACATGGTGTGAATTTAAATATAGATCTAACTTGATAAATAAAGGTATTATCTTAGTATTATCATTGGTGCGTATTGTAACTAAACCAAGTACATGTTTCTATTTCGTAACAAACATGTGTATATTCTTTTGCATAACATGTATAGCGTGAATGTAAGAATCTCACAGAAACATATTTGCATATACAAGTACATGTTTATAAATTTTGTAAATCATGCTAAACTCAGCTTAACAGTAAGCTTGTTAGCCATTGTGGGTATACTTCCTTGTCGAGTATTCGGTTTGCTCCCAACTAGTCACTAGTTCGAGTCCTCTAAGGGTCGCCCAACTATTAACTCCTAACCTCATTGGATTAGTTAAGATGTGCACAAACTAGTTTAGAAAGCCAAGGTCGTAAAAGAACATGTGGGTTTGGACGACTAGTCATAACTACTGAACAACCCCACCTACACATGGTTACATACAAAGCATGTAGGTGTGACGTGTCTTACGCATACATTGTAGGTTATAACAACGTCAAAAAATGAGCCGCACACCATTGTGCACCACAAAGTCCGCTATGACCGCTATGACATCCCTCTTAGAATCCTGATTCAGTGATATGATATCTGTAAGAAACCGATTAAGTAGGGATAGCTATATTAGGAAATGATGTTCCGAGCAAAAATTCATGCTCTAGATTTACCCATTTATGCATACTGCAAATTCCGATGACATATTTATGTTAAAAGAGGAAGTTTGTAATATCTTTAGTCTTTATTGAAAGAAATAAAAGAGCAAGTTACGTTTTTTCTATTCTTATGGTTTGTTGAAAAAATTTATTTTCATCCTTGTGATTTTGAAATTACGATTTTCATCCTCATGATTTATAAATTATTATCTATTTCGTTCTTATGATTTAACCTTGATTTATTTGTTCTTCCCTATGGTTTAAACTCATTTTCTATTTTAGTACCTCATAGTAAAAGTAGTAACAAGAATTACTAACGAATGCAATCGAATGAATTGCAAACAATAAAGACGAAAATCATAATTTTAAAACCATAAGGATGAAATTTGCAATTTTTAACAAACATAGGAACGAAGAATACATAAGTTACTCTAAATAATATATTATTTTAGTTGTGAGCTATTTAAAGATGGGGTGAAATGTGAAATTGGAAACTTGATGGGAATTCCTATAACTTTTCAAGAAAGCAACAAAAGCAACAAAATTTCCATTTTGGTACTAAAAGAAAAGTTAAAGGACAATGTACTATATAAATTGTGCCTCCAAATTATTGGATGCAAATCGGTTCACTTTTGAGGATTTCAAACACATTTGAGTTTGACATTGGAGAGAGTGAGGTTGGATGTTAAAAAATTATGATTCGGTCTAAATCAATTAAAACTAGATATTCAATTATCATTGATCGGTTATAACTAGACTGGTCAGTTTTAATTATATCGGTTGAATTTCTATACGCTCTTATTTTTGTTGTTAATCTCAATGAATTGTAATTTTTTTGTTGCCGTGATATATTTAAGATAATTCTAGGATGATTATGTGTTGTTGGATGGATTTTGGGCTAACTTCGTAAAAATATCATAATCTCCAAATACAATATAACTTCGTATGTCTTAGTGAGACCACAATTTTCACACGGCAACAACAATTTAACAATGAATGGTTTTCACAATAGCGAGCTTCATAAAATAAAAGGAAATTTTGAAATAAAATTGTGGTTTTAACCATGGTGTGTAGTTTATTTAATTAAATGCATCGTTGGGTCCGATTAGGATTTTTAATTAGAAAATATCTCTAACGAATGTAACCAGAGATTTTGATTTTTCCGCTACATTTACGGTTACAAATCGCACTTAAACCCAACAATTCTAGTATTGATGATTAAAAATATTATTACAATCCATGTTCATTTTGGTCTAGTTTTAATGGGTTTCTTTGACGTAACTAACTAAGCTACAAGGTCCTGAACCACCCCAAATATGGCGTTCGCTTTTATAAGTTATACAAAATAGAAAATTTTAAATTTCAATGTGAAGACTTGCTCTAGGAAAAAAAACATATAAACAACGGTCGGTATGAAAAAGATAACTAGAAAGAACAATAAAAAACTTGGCTTTCTACATCAACTTCCTCTTAGACGCTTAATGAATAAGCCACTTTCTATATCGTTAAACCACACTATTGAACAATCATATATGACTTATTGAATATGTTGTGAATCTTATTAAGTTGTTAACAAACAACAATCTCATTTATTAAATATATATATATATATATATATTTTAATACATAAATATCTTATTTGTTTTTATTGAAAGCTTATTTTATTCGAGAATCAAACCTTTAATACCAACTATTTTAATAAATAATGCAACTCCAACCTAACTTTCTTTGTAAATTTCAAACCCATTTAATAATATTAGATTTTAATTTATAATCTTAAAACGAAATAAATACCAAATATAGAAGTTACATAATATACATCATGCACATATTTGGTCAAAGCCCAATTCAACCAATCAAAACCAATTACAAAACGGGTTAGATTAATACAAATAAGTTATAATATCAAAATTAACAAGAGAGGACCAAAAATCGGTTTGAGTCAGGCCGAAAAAAGTCCTAAACCGGTCCGACCAAAACTCAAGTTCTCGGTCCGACCAAAAATCTTAGAACCGTTCTTGATCTCGGTCATATTTTATTAAGAAACAGACTTTTCATAATCTTTTTTACATATTACATGTTTTTAAAATTAAGGTTTCAGAATTTTGTATTGAAATACAAGTTAAATAACATATTAACTTTTAAGTAAATAATCTTAAAAAACATTTGAAAAAAACTCAAAAACATTTTGAAAAACAAAACCCATCAAAATATTGTGAAATTCTTAAAAAAAAAAAAAAAACAAGTACTTATTTGCTTATAATAGAGCCAACCAACAAATAAGGAGTTTTAAGTGTTTGGATAAAAGACTTATAATGGAACCGACCAGGTGTTTAAATAAAAGACTTGTAATGAGGCCAACCATCAAATAAGAAGATTTTTAAAAAGTCAAATTATTTAACTTTTTCAACCAATAAGTAAATAAATAGATAAACATAAATTGTTTTAAATAAGCAATCCCAAACACTCTCTTAAAATTTCATAAAATATGTAACCAATGTTTTAAAAACCGGTTGAACCCGACCGGTTGAACCGGTAACCAGTAGGAAGACCGGTTCAAATGTAACGGGTCTAGACCATCGGGTCATAACCAGTCATGGATCTGGCCCAATTTAATTATAAGTAACTTTTCGTCAATTGCCTTTTGGTACTTTGGGCTGGCTTAAAGCCCACTAGCTTTGGAATGAATTTAAGTGGCCCATAAAATTTGGGCCTCTAACTTTCAAATTTGTTGGGCTACTAATGAAACATTGTGTTCACGATATTATATTTATGATGACATATTTTCTTATACTTCTTTATTGAGGTTTGAAGTTTTGATCTAAATTATTATAACAAATGTTATCAAAATATGTAACAATTAAATGACACTATTGCGTTAAACTATTGAATTAATGATGTATCAACTTGATAAGACAGTTTGAAACTTATTGTTTATAATGTAAAATTTAGTTAGATTTAAATAATCACGAGCAAAACCATGTGGTTTGACTTTTCAGTTGTCATTGTTTCAAATTAACTAATAAGTTATTAGGCTAGTTTATTCCTTTGGTTTTTATGTGTTATAAGGCCTTCCGTAGCAAGGAGGCGTGCTGGCAGGTTCGGCAGAGGGTTTACGAACCTGATGATGCCCGATCTCTCTCTCTCTCTCTCTCTCTCTCTCTCTCTCTTCCCTCCTTCTCTGTTTCTCTCTCTACATATATTATATTTAAAATGATATAAAATGTTAAGGCAAGATTTGAAAGTTGGTGAAGGTTTGAGGGTAAAAAGGTGAAAAGTTGATATGGCAGTGAAAGGTTAAGGGTTCATATTTCTGTGCTACGAAAAGCCTAAGTGGTATCCAAACAGTGCCCCTGGAGATGTACTAACTCAAACTTATGCATCTCATGTGGTATTGATTATCATGGTCATATCGGAGGCCGGAGGGTGTTCTGATATGATATATGGAACATGGCCTCAAGTTTTGTAGGGTCCAATTTGTATATTTGATCTTTTATTTAATAATATATGTTCTAACCATTTTTCAATTATACATGTTTTATCCCATTGTAACGTTATAATTTCGAGTGAGAGACGTTGTGATAACTTGTCATACATAAACATAGAGTACAATGGTTGAAAACTAAACCACTGGGTTTGTGGACTTGTGGTTCACCAGTTATAACTCATAAGGACATAGTATGAATTTTATCTTTAACGGGTACGATTAAAGGTGCTCACAGCCCTTATGGCCATGGAATTGACTTGTGATGATTTCACATATCATCATTTTCTTCTCATAATATTTAGGTAGTTTTATTTATACTTTTGACTACATATGTACATAAGATGTATAACCAAGGTTTAATTAATTGAGAATTCTAAAATATGTGAGATCTATGAAATTCATTATAATTCACTAATTTAGGATAATTAATGTTATTAATTAATGAGATACTTAAGAAGATAGTCATTCATATTTATTAACTAAAAGTTAATTAGTTCTTAGGATGACTCTCTCTCCCTCCATCCCTTCCTCCCTCCCCCCCCCTCTCTCTCTCACACACACACACACACATATCCGTATTGAAATACACGCACATAAAGCGAACACATTGTGAACGTAAACAACATGATTAAAAATTGGGGTCATAGCATAGGTTTCATTCTGTGTTCACAAGTAGTATGTCTAGATTTAGTTTGTGTACGATACCAAATCTTGTAGATTTAAAGTGTGTTCACAAACTATAGTAGTATTTCTAAGAAAGTAAATATAGAATTTTCTTTTATATTAGATTTATTTTTTAAACTATTTTTTTGTGGTTTAAATTGAATCTCACAAATCTCATAAATTTGTAAGTTCTAAAAAGAAGATCCCCATATATATCCATATGTAGATGTAGGTTAAATGAGTCTAATTAAATGAGATCTCGATAGTTTATAATAAACGTTAAATTCAATATAAGCACATCAATTTCTTTTCAGTCCTATTTTATTTAATTAGCAAATAAGGGTCAATTATGAATATGATTAATATAATTTAAATATTAATTTCTTGGACGTTATTAATCAAAGATTCTTTTCCTTATTTTTCTCAACAAATCAGTGACATTGATATTTGTTGATATTCATGGTTTGTATAAGGCCTGCAGTTAGCGTCGGAGTTCGGTGTTGTTTATCTTTTAAGAGGTCGAAGTCCGATTTCACATCTAAAATATAGCAGGTGAATGGTGGTGCATCTCTTAAATTTTCAGAGGACGGTAAGAGATTTTCAAATATTTTTCTTAAAAATAACATAAACAATCTTAAATCTATGATAAATGGTTATTGGTTTTGTTCATTCTCAAAACAAGGGTTGATGATTATTATAAATCAATGTATATTTTATCCATTTTCGTTTTGTTGATGAAAAAACGAATTTCTAATCAAATAGTTATTTCAAGTAATATGTCATATATTATCATGAAAACATATATTAGTTCAACATAAAATATTATTTTAATAACTAATATTTAAAAAAAAACGACTATACTAATATTTAATACAAACACCAACCGACAAAACCGACAAAGTGTTAGTTAAGTTATTGTTCGTCTGTTTTCACACCCCCTTTTTGTTCTTTTGAATTAATAAATTATTTGAGTGAACGGTAGCGGTGCCAAAAACAGGTGTGCAAAAAGAAATAAAACAAGTAACCTTCGGTCCAAGTATAAACCTCCAATTACTGTCGTTTTTCTAAAACAAGTAATAAATTGGTACAAGTATCAGATATCGATCCCACAGGGAAGCGGTGAAAACAATCTTTCGATATTTAGTTTTTGTGGAAGTTAACTTCAAATGGGGTTTTGGATGAAAAAGTATTTTGGTTGGTTGGTTGATTATGAGCTACTTTAAGAGAACAAATATATAAAAGGAGCCAGGGGTGTAAGATTGTTAGTTGGAATAAAAATAGATGAAATGGATGGCAAATCGTATAATAACTTTAATTATGCAGAAATGATATCCACGTAACTTTTGGAAAGTTAACTCATTTTCATATAACTAGATTATGTCTTGATGAGGTTAAAAGTAATCTTTAATGAAGTGTCAAAATATATTAAAAATCAACACTTAAGTAATCTCTTAAAAGATTAACACATTTTCATACAATTGTCTCAGCAGTAAATAATCAAGTTATAATCTTTAATGGGATACTATATCTGATACCAACTTTGGGAATAATACCAGTTGTAGTTCCTTAAGAAACTAACACATTTTCATGCCCTTGGATTATCACTAGTAAATTTTTGGATATACTCTTTAATGAAATGCTAAAGACGTGAGATAATAGCAACGAGTGTTGTCACCCACTCATATATCCCCAAAATAACATTTTAGTAGCTTCTGAAAAGATACCGCATTTTCATATATCTGGTTAACCGGTAACAATCCAAAGACATTCTTTAATGAGGCATTAAACATAAGGTGATAAAAATTTAGTTTTGTATACGAGATTTCTTTTTCCATTTTACCATATTAAAATCCTACTGTGAACCTTACACCCCAAGCTATGAAATTAGCCTATCATGCTTGGGTGTGTTTTACGACTAATTTTAAGCTAAGAATTATTTGAACAAGAGAACGTTAGTATCACAAGAATAATCATGAAATGTAATAATTAAAACAGTTGATAAAGTGCAGTTACTGGAATTGACCAGTGAAAATTAAAACAGTTGATAAAGTGCAGTTACTGGAATAGACCAGTGAAAATTAAAACAGTTGATAAAGTGCAGTTACTGGAAAGGTGACCAGTTAAGATTATGAGCGCAAAATTAAACACAGTTATATAATAAAGAGATGGTTTGTTTATAACAACAATTTAAGCATATATATGAATACTACGGTTATATATATATATATATATGTATATCTTATATATATATATAAATATAGGTAAACACTTGATGAGGAATGAGCCAAACACAATTATAACCAAAAATTCGACGTAGATTATAATTCCAAGATCCACTAAGACACTTGATGATGCGTTCGGGTAAAACAACAAGTTTTAGAGAACCCGAAAGCACAAATCACCAAGTGTCCAAAAAGAGGTATTCGGCCTCACCTAGAGGAAACCCGAACCAAAATAAAGTATCGATGATGGCTTAACAAAAGTAGCTACTATCCTTGGTTTCGGTCAAGATGAGAAAACCGAAAAACCACACAAAAGCTATGGATTGGAACTAGTTATGGGGTGGGGGATGAGATGAGATGATATGTTTTCCTAGTTACAAGCATACATATATATAGGGAAATTGTTCATGGGCCATGGGCCAAGTAAAATACACCAAACAACCATCTAATTGGGCCGTAGCCCAACTCCTGATCGGCCCAACTCGGCTGCCCGTATCCACAAATCCGACCCGGCAAAGTCCAAAAAGAGATCGGCCCATGACAACGATATCCTGAAAAAAAAAAATGCGTACGATTGCATAAGTTTAAATGGTAAATATGAGAAACATATATAAATACAAACGTGGAATAAAGAAAATGTATGTAATGATATTGAGCGTGGTTTTGACGATAGAAATGTGAGAAAATGAAAAGAATTGCGTAAAATAAGTTAGTTACGAGGGTAAAACAATTACCCTATCACATCCCTAAACTTGAATGGTTGCTTGTCCTCAAGCGACGAAAAGGAAGTATCATAAAATCTTTTGTTTCACTAAGATAGCCTCTTTTAGTTATCAAGAAATTGTCAACTTGACCATTGTTTTTCCAAAGATAAAGAGAATTTACAACTTTATGCAACACTTTTATTATTTTGACAGTTAGTGTTAGATGTTGAAAAAAGTAATGCATAGTTTAAACTTTATTGGTTCTTCCAGTGCGCGGTTAGCTCATGGTTTGTTATGGGAAAAGTGTTTTAGGCATGTATGTTACTTATACATCCTATGCAATGGCACAATTTTACTGCCAACATCCCATATTGGGGTATAGTAAAGTTCCATTCTGGCCTATGTGCTGATTTGACCACTTGTCAAGTACCTCATCTATGTGAGTTTTGTACACAAGTTTTGGGTGTTAAAATAAGAGAAAGAGAGAAAGGGAAAAAAAATTTCTTGGGTAAGTATTTGTTAGAGCTATTTACTGAGTTTGGGGGGGGGGTTATCCATCCCTAAACTTTGAGATTTTGCTTGTCCTCAAGCAAACAGAGGTATTGCGTATGAGAGGAAGTTGGTTATATTGGAGGGTTAGTAGGGATGGTGAGCCTTGTGCTTGGAAGATGCTACAAAAGTTAGTGGTATGCAAACTTAATCCACAATAAACCCTAAGATGTAAAAAAAATTGTGTACATAAAATCAAAGAAACTGAGAGCAAAGAGGAAAGCTGAACTCTGATGGTGCGTTGGAAAAAACATATGGTGATGTTTGACAACTTAGTGTAATAAAAGATTGAACCTAGTGATTTTGTAGAAGTTAGACTAGAGACCTTCCAATTACGTCCAAAAGCTAATGAACAACAAACCGAACCAAAAAAAAAAAATTTTCAAGAAAAAGTTGTACATGATGTAACTACTAGGATTGGACAACTACTTTCAAGTGGGATGTAAGTGATAAAGAATACGAGGTGTGGACGGATGCATGCTGTGGACCAATCAGCAGCCGTATGGCTGTGTGTACCAAATAACAGCCCAAAGGCAGTGCTTGGCATGCCTTAGTTGATTACCCAACAAATCCAAATATTTACATGCGCATGACTGAATCTAGTAGCCATGCCGTGAGTATAATCTCATATGCATGGAGTGCTAAAAAGAAATTTTTCACAGTGAGGGTATGTGAATAGTGTACGCACACAATCATCCGTGTAGGGGCTGTTTATTCATGCTTATTCAAACAGCCATTATTGGCTTAATGAATAAGCCGGCTGTTATGGCATGGATTGTCATGCTCCACAGCCGGGGGGGGGGGGGGGGTATGTAGGATACCATTCAACCACATCCCTAAACTTGAATGTAAATTAGTTGTGAAAAAGTAAAATAAACAACCATTAATGTAAATGAACATCAAAGATTCATTGACATGCGTAATCATAAGAGTGATTGAAGGTAAAGGAGAGAGATATCAAACCAATAGCCTACGGATGGTAGGTGTGTGGTTGGAGCATCGGCTCCAGGGGTGGCAAGGTAGGGTATGAAGGTAGACCGTACAACAAACCCCTATTCTGGGCTCGAACTGCTTCTCTCCAGACACGATCGCGGTGAACATCATACTCCCGATACTGGAAGATCACCCGGGTTACCCAACCCAGTTGGGTTTGGTGGTTAGCATGCATTCGGTAGAGTTCTTGGACATCCTGCATCTCAGATTCAAAGTTAGCTAAAGAGTGCGCATCCATAGCTTGAACCATAGTAGGTTCGTGTGTAGGTGAAAAAGGTGAATTGGCCTCCGTGGGTGGGTGGCTTTTATCCTTAGGGGAACAAGAAGGTGTCAACTTGTTAAATACTTTTGCACCAAATGTCATATTGTCATTAGAAAAGACATCAGTTGGAAGGTCCATAACCTTAGCTATGGTCATCAATTGGTGAATAATAGTTGGGTAAAATAGGCGACCGTTGATCCTTGTACAACTGGATTTGATGTTGGCAGAAATTAATTTGCCGACATCAAATTGATATCCCTTTAGGATACAGTACAATACTAGAATTCGATCAATGCCTAACTTTGAATTATGACCCGTGGGGAACAATGTGTGCTTCACAAATTGGGCCCATACATTGGCGTTAGCATTAAGGCTTTTGATCCTAAGATGCCTTACATTTCCCTCAAAATGCCACTCCGCTCCCGGAATGGTAAGGGTAGCCAAGATATCATCTAGGTCGGTTTGTCGCAAATGAATGCTAAAGTTATGAAGCATTGAGCTAGACCTAGGTTGTGTGCCTAATAGTGCATTAATTGAGGTTGGGGAGTAATCGACCAGGGACCCTCGGACAGGGATTTGAAGAGAATCCCTGATAGATACCTCGGTGTAAAACTCGCGTACCCAGCTTAGATTATACTGCTCGGGTACATGACACAAAACATCCCAATCATGAATGTTGATTATTTCCCGTATCATGGGAAACTTAGAAATAGTTGTATTTAAAAACCCCTTAGGTGGGTGAGCTAATTTATTACGGTATACATCAAAGCGTAAACGAGCTAGTTGATTACTAAATAAAGTAAGACTTTGTACCTCCCCGCGGGTGTTTCGAGACGAGTTACCACCCCTGTGAGACTGTGGTAGTGCTGGTGGTGCCCAGGAGATTGGGTTTGGGGGTGGTGTTCGAGGGGTTCGTGTAGCCGAAGGACGACGGTTGTAGACGCTCCGAATTGGTGGTAATGGACTTAGTCGAGGTGGGTTTGTTATGGGTACTGCCGTGGCTCGAGCAACCGTGACTGATGAAACGGGTGGAACGTAGTAAGGGTTCGGCATATTAGGTCTTGCGTGAGGTGGCACATAGGGAATCGGTTGGCCGTAGGCGTTGAGCATCATCACAGTGGGTTGTACCGAAGGGTTAGGGTATGGGTTTGTAACCGAAAACGGATGGTCCGGAGTTTTCTGAAGTTGATGCAAAGCTAGTGGTAGTGGTATGATTTGGGACTGAGCTAGACTTAGGTCTAGATTTCGATTGGCTTGATCAATAAGGGTTTCCAAAGTGATGGAGTTTCCCGCGGTTGGGTCTGTGTGCTCAGTGGGGGTATAGTTGAGGTCAAAGGTGGGTTTCGGATGAGGTGGTGTTTGAACTATCTTACCTTTTCCCTTCGAAGGTCCGGCGGTATCGGTCATCATCGCCGCGGCTTCGGCGAGAGCATGAATCGACTCCGAAGTGGTGTTTGGGATGAGTTCTACCTCTGATGTGGTCCTGGATGCTTGATCAGAGAGAGCAGCGTCAGTCGGGATGGGTGCGGTGAAGGTCCGGTTCACCGAACGGGTACGGTGGCGGTGGGGCCATTTCTTCTTACCGGAATGTTTCGTGTTTGGCATCGTGTTATCAGAAATCGAAGTTCTCTCTCGTGGTTTTATAGTGAGATTGTGGTGTATGGGCTTTCTCATTGCTGGGATGAGGAAGGAGACGAAGGGGGGTGGTGGTTAGGGTTTCTTGATGGCGGCGACAGAAGGGTGGTTGCAGGGTGGTGTAAGACGGCTGCTGTCAGGAGGTGTACTTCGGTCGTACGAGGTTGCAGGTACGAGGTAGTCGGTTTGGGTGTCGCCGGCGGTGAGATGGGGTGAGGTCGGAGAGTGCAGCGAGAGAGAAGGAGAGATGGATTGATAGATAGATTGAAGAGAAAGGAGTTGAAAGAGATGACCCCTTGGTCTTCCTGCATGAGCCGGCGCCTCCAAAAAAAAACAAAAACGTCAGTGCATTTAATGCACTGATTTAACTAATTTTAAATTAATCATTTAATTAAAGAGAAAGAGGAGATAAAAAAAAATTCAGTAATCGTAATTTGAGTCCAACAAACATCCTTGTTTCCTTATTGGGCCGAATTTTTGGTGTGGGTTATTGGGCTGTCCCCTTTTTGCAACAAGATTGTAAAGGGCTTAATGCTTAAGCCAATATAAATTACAAAAGTCGGAAAATCGGTTGTTATTATTTTTAACCGTAGAAAATAAGAAAAAGGAAAGGAATGAAAAATTTTAGTCTCAACAAGCGTCTAACTGATTTCTGCTATCTCGGAAGGTGTGTAAAATGGTTTTACCCGCTGACCATTAACCTTAAATATAGTGCTTGTATCCGGATCAATTAACTCGATGGCTCCGTATGGATGAATTCGTGCGATTTTAAAAGGTCCGGTCCACCTAGATTTTAACTTTCCTGGAAATAATTTCAACCTTGAGTTGAATAAGAGTACTTGCTGGCCTTCGGTGAACTCTTTAGGAATAATTTTCTTATCATGCCATTTTTTTGTTTTTTCTTTGTAGAGCTTGGCGTTCTCATAAGAGTTATTCCTAAGTTCTTCCAATTCACAAATTTGTAAAAATCTTTTCTTGCCTGCTTCAACAGTACTCATATTCAATTCCTTGATAGCCCAATAGGCTTTATGTTCCAGTTCTAGGGGTAGATGACAGGCTTTCCCGTAGACCAATTTATACGGGGACATCCCTATAGGAGTCTTATAGGCAGTCCTATAAGCCCATAGGGCATCATCCAGTTTGGATGCCCAATCCTTTCTGTGTGGCTTGACCACTTTAGTAAGGATCCCTTTTATTTCTCTGTTAGAGAGTTCGGCTAATCCATTGGTTTGCGGGTGATAAGCGGTAGCCACCCGGTGCCTAATGTCATATTTTTCCAAAACGTCTTCCAACATTTTATTTATAAAATGGGTACCCTCATCACTGATCAGGGCACGCGGGGTACCAAATCTTGAAAAAATTTGTTTTTGCAAAAATTTAATCACTGTTTTTGCATCATTGGAATGACAAGCCATGGCTTCCACCCATTTTGACACGTAGTCCACAGCCACTAAAATGTAAGAGCAGTTATTTGAGATGGGAAAAGGTCCCATGAAATCAATGCCCCAAACGTCAAATAATTCAATTTCTAAAATCCCATTTAGAGGCATTTCATTTCTGTGGGAAATATTCCCACTTCTCTGACATTCATTACAGCTTTTTGCAAAACTGTAAGAGTCCTGGTGTAAAGTAGGCCAGAAAAATCCAGACTGCAAAATTTTTGCAGCTGTCCTACTTCCACTGAAATGACCTCCACATGGTCCAGAATGACAATGGTGGATTATCTGAGTGGTCTCCTCCTTAGGGACACATCTCCTGATCATCTGATCTGCACAAATTTTAAATAAAAATGGGTCATCCCATAAATATTTCTTTGAATCAAAAATTAATTTTTTTCTTGCATGCTTATTTAGCTCCTTAGGAATAATTCCACAAGCTAAATAATTGACAATATCAGCAAACCATGGTATTGACAATTGTTTTACAACAAAAATCTTTTCATCTGGAAATGTCTCACAGATGTCAGTACCAGGTTCCTGATTGTCCTGTTTTTCTAATCTGGACAAGTGGTCAGCAACTTGATTATTTATGCCCTTTCTGTCAACAATCTCCAAATCAAATTCTTGTAACAACAAGATCCACCTTATTAGCCTTGGTTTTGCATCCTTTTTAGAAATGAGATACTTAATGGCAGCATGGTCAGTATGAATTATAACCTTGGTTCCCATTAAGTAAGATCTGAATTTTTCAAAAGCAAAAACCACAGCCAATAATTCTTTCTCTGTGGTGGTATAATTGATTTGAGCAGGATTGAGAGTTTTACTGGCATAATAAATAGAATGAAAAATCTTTTCTTTCCTCTGTCCCAAAACTGCTCCAACTGCCCAATCACTAGCATCACACATAACCTCAAAAGGTTTTGACCAGTCAGGTGTGACTACTACAGGGGCAGTGACCAATGCTTTTTTCAAAATATTAAAAGCAGTCCTACATTCCTCATTAAAATTAAATGCATGGTCTTGTTGCAGCAATAAGCAAAGAGGTTTTGAAATTTTAGAAAAATCTTTTATAAATCTTCTGTAAAAACCTGCATGGCCAAGGAAGCTTCTGATTCCCTTGACTGTGGTTGGCTCTGGTAATTTTTCAATTACTTCCAACTTTGCTCTATCCACTTCTATGCCTCTTTTGGATATGAGATGTCCTAACACAATGCCCTCTTTAACCATAAAGTGACATTTTTCCCAGTTTAAAACCAAATCAGTTTCTTCACATCTTTTAAGAATCTTTTCCAGGTTTTGCAAACAATCATCATATGATGTCCCATATACAGAAAAATCATCCATAAAGACTTCCATGGAGTTTTCTAACATGTCGGAAAAAATAGACATCATACATCTCTGGAAAGTGGCAGGTGCATTGCATAATCCAAAAGGCATTCTTCTAAAAGCAAAGGTACCATAAGGACAAGTAAAAGTGGTTTTTTCCTGGTCATCTGGTGCTATGGCAATTTGATTGTAACCAGAGTAACCATCTAAAAAGCAGTAAAATTCCTTACCTGCTAATCTATCTAACATTTGGTCAATGAAAGGTAAAGGAAAATGATCCTTCTGAGTGGCCTTGTTGAGTCTTCTGTAATCCATACAGATTCTCCAACCTGTGACTGTCCTGGTGGGTATGAGTTCATTTTTATCATTTGTGATTACAGTTACCCCACCCTTTTTTGGTACACATTGTACAGGACTGACACATGTGCTACTGGCAATAGGATAAATGATACCCCGGCAACGGCGCCAAAAACTTGTTCGTCTGTTTTCACACCCCCTTTTTGTTCTTTTGAATTAATAAATTATTTGAGTGAACGGTAGCGGTGCCAAAAACAGGTGTGCAAAAAGAAATAAAACAAGTAACCTTCGGTCCAAGTATAAACCTCCAATTACTGTCGTTTTTCTAAAACAAGTAATAAATTGGTACAAGTACCAGATATCGATCCCACAGGGAAGCGGTGAAAACAATCTTTCGATATTTAGTTTTTGTGGAAGTTAACTTCAAATGGGGTTTTGGATGAAAAAGTATTTTGGTTGGTTGGTTGATTATGAGCTACTTTAAGAGAACAAATATAAAAAGGAGCCAGGGGTGTAAGATTGTTAGTTGGAATAAAAATAGATGAAATGGATGGCAAATCGTATAATAACTTTAATTATGCAGAAATGATATCCACGTAACTTTTGGAAAGTTAACTCATTTTCATATAACTAGATTATGTCTTGATGAGGTTAAAAGTAATCTTTAATGAAGTGTCAAAATATATTAAAAATCAACACTTAAGTAATCTCTTAAAAGATTAACACATTTTCATACAATTGTCTCAGCAGTAAATAATCAAGTTATAATCTTTAATGGGATACTATATCTGATACCAACTTTGGGAATAATACCAGTTGTAGTTCCTTAAGAAACTAACACATTTTCATGCCCTTGGATTATCACTAGTAAATTTTTGGATATACTCTTTAATGAAATGCTAAAGACGTGAGATAATAGCAACGAGTGTTGTCACCCACTCATATATCCCCAAAATAACATTTTAGTAGCTTCTGAAAAGATACCGCATTTTCATATATCTGGTTAACCGGTAACAATCCAAAGACATTCTTTAATGAGGCATTAAACATAAGGTGATAAAAATTTAGTTTTGTATACGAGATTTCTTTTTCCATTTTACCATATTAAAATCCTACTGTGAACCTTACACCCCAAGCTATGAAATTAGCCTATCATGCTTGGGTGTGTTTTACGACTAATTTTAAGCTAAGAATTATTTGAACAAGAGAACGTTAGTATCACAAGAATAATCATGAAATGTAATAATTAAAACAGTTGATAAAGTGCAGTTACTGGAATTGACCAGTGAAAATTAAAACAGTTGATAAAGTGCAGTTACTGGAAAGGTGACCAGTTAAGATTATGAGCGCAAAATTAAACACAGTTATATAATAAAGAGATGGTTTGTTTATAACAACAATTTAAGCATATATATGAATACTACGGTTATATATATATATATATGTATATCTTATATATATATATAAATATAGGTAAACACTTGATGAGGAATGAGCCAAACACAATTATAACCAAAAATTCGACGTAGATTATAATTCCAAGATCCACTAAGACACTTGATGATGCGTTCGGGTAAAACAACAAGTTTTAGAGAACCCGAAAGCACAAATCACCAAGTGTCCAAAAAGAGGTATTCGGCCTCACCTAGAGGAAACCCGAACCAAAATAAAGTATCGATGATGGCTTAACAAAAGTAGCTACTATCCTTGGTTTCGGTCAAGATGAGAAAACCGAAAAACCACACAAAAGCTATGGATTGGAACTAGTTATGGGGTGGGGGATGAGATGAGATGATATGTTTTCCTAGTTACAAGCATACATATATATAGGGAAATTGTTCATGGGCCATGGGCCAAGTAAAATACACCAAACAACCATCTAATTGGGCCGTAGCCCAACTCCTGATCGGCCCAACTCGGCTGCCCGTATCCACAAATCCGACCCGGCAAAGTCCAAAAAGAGATCGGCCCATGACAACGATATCCTGAAAAAAAAAAAGAATGCGTACGATTGCATAAGTTTAAATGGTAAATATGAGAAACATATATAAATACAAACGTGGAATAAAGAAAATGTATGTAATGATATTGAGCGTGGTTTTGACGATAGAAATGTGAGAAAATGAAAAGAATTGCGTAAAATAAGTTAGTTACGAGGGTAAAACAATTACCCTATCACATCCCTAAACTTGAATGGTTGCTTGTCCTCAAGCGACGAAAAGGAAGTATCATAAAATCTTTTGTTTCACTAAGATAGCCTCTTTTAGTTATCAAGAAATTGTCAACTTGACCATTGTTTTTCCAAAGATAAAGAGAATTTACAACTTTATGCAACACTTTTATTATTTTGACAGTTAGTGTTAGATGTTGAAAAAAGTAATGCATAGTTTAAACTTTATTGGTTCTTCCAGTGCGCGGTTAGCTCATGGTTTGTTATGGGAAAAGTGTTTTAGGCATGTATGTTACTTATACATCCTATGCAATGGCACAATTTTACTGCCAACATCCCATATTGGGGTATAGTAAAGTTCCATTCTGGCCTATGTGCTGATTTGACCACTTGTCAAGTACCTCATCTATGTGAGTTTTGTACACAAGTTTTGGGTGTTAAAATAAGAGAAAGAGAGAAAGGGAAAAAAATTTTCTTGGGTAAGTATTTGTTAGAGCTATTTACTGAGTTTGGGGGGGGGGGGGGGTTATCCATCCCTAAACTTTGAGATTTTGCTTGTCCTCAAGCAAACAGAGGTATTGCGTATGAGAGGAAGTTGGTTATATTGGAGGGTTAGTAGGGATGGTGAGCCTTGTGCTTGGAAGATGCTACAAAAGTTAGTGGTATGCAAACTTAATCCACAATAAACCCTAAGATGTAAAAAAAATTGTGTACATAAAATCAAAGAAACTGAGAGCAAAGAGGAAAGCTGAACTCTGATGGTGCGTTGGAAAAAACATATGGTGATGTTTGACAACTTAGTGTAATAAAAGATTGAACCTAGTGATTTTGTAGAAGTTAGACTAGAGACCTTCCAATTACGTCCAAAAGCTAATGAACAACAAACCGAACCAAAAAAAAAAAATTTTCAAGAAAAAGTTGTACATGATGTAACTACTAGGATTGGACAACTACTTTCAAGTGGGATGTAAGTGATAAAGAATACGAGGTGTGGACGGATGCATGCTGTGGACCAATCAGCAGCCGTATGGCTGTGTGTACCAAATAACAGCCCAAAGGCAGTGCTTGGCATGCCTTAGTTGATTACCCAACAAATCCAAATATTTACATGCGCATGACTGAATCTAGTAGCCATGCCGTGAGTATAATCTCATATGCATGGAGTGCTAAAAAGAAATTTTTCACAGTGAGGGTATGTGAATAGTGTACGCACACAATCATCCGTGTAGGGGCTGTTTATTCATGCTTATTCAAACAGCCATTATTGGCTTAATGAATAAGCCGGCTGTTATGGCATGGATTGTCATGCTCCACAGCCGGGGGGGGGGGGGGGTATGTAGGATACCATTCAACCACATCCCTAAACTTGAATGTAAATTAGTTGTGAAAAAGTAAAATAAACAACCATTAATGTAAATGAACATCAAAGATTCATTGACATGCGTAATCATAAGAGTGATTGAAGGTAAAGGAGAGAGATATCAAACCAATAGCCTACGGATGGTAGGTGTGTGGTTGGAGCATCGGCTCCAGGGGTGGCAAGGTAGGGTATGAAGGTAGACCGTACAACAAACCCCTATTCTGGGCTCGAACTGCTTCTCTCCAGACACGATCGCGGTGAACATCATACTCCCGATACTGGAAGATCACCCGGGTTACCCAACCCAGTTGGGTTTGGTGGTTAGCATGCATTCGGTAGAGTTCTTGGACATCCTGCATCTCAGATTCAAAGTTAGCTAAAGAGTGCGCATCCATAGCTTGAACCATAGTAGGTTCGTGTGTAGGTGAAAAAGGTGAATTGGCCTCCGTGGGTGGGTGGCTTTTATCCTTAGGGGAACAAGAAGGTGTCAACTTGTTAAATACTTTTGCACCAAATGTCATATTGTCATTAGAAAAGACATCAGTTGGAAGGTCCATAACCTTAGCTATGGTCATCAATTGGTGAATAATAGTTGGGTAAAATAGGCGACCGTTGATCCTTGTACAACTGGATTTGATGTTGGCAGAAATTAATTTGCCGACATCAAATTGATATCCCTTTAGGATACAGTACAATACTAGAATTCGATCAATGCCTAACTTTGAATTATGACCCGTGGGGAACAATGTGTGCTTCACAAATTGGGCCCATACATTGGCGTTAGCATTAAGGCTTTTGATCCTAAGATGCCTTACATTTCCCTCAAAATGCCACTCCGCTCCCGGAATGGTAAGGGTAGCCAAGATATCATCTAGGTCGGTTTGTCGCAAATGAATGCTAAAGTTATGAAGCATTGAGCTAGACCTAGGTTGTGTGCCTAATAGTGCATTAATTGAGGTTGGGGAGTAATCGACCAGGGACCCTCGGACAGGGATTTGAAGAGAATCCCTGATAGATACCTCGGTGTAAAACTCGCGTACCCAGCTTAGATTATACTGCTCGGGTACATGACACAAAACATCCCAATCATGAATGTTGATTATTTCCCGTATCATGGGAAACTTAGAAATAGTTGTATTTAAAAACCCCTTAGGTGGGTGAGCTAATTTATTACGGTATACATCAAAGCGTAAACGAGCTAGTTGATTACTAAATAAAGTAAGACTTTGTACCTCCCGCGGGTGTTTCGAGACGAGTTACCACCCTGTGAGACGAGTTATCTCACGTCTTTAGCATTTCATTAAAGAGTATATCCAAAAATTTACTAGTGATAATCCAAGGGCATGAAAATGTGTTAGTTTCTTAAGGAACTACAACTGGTATTATTCCCAAAGTTGGTATCAGATATAGTATCCCATTAAAGATTATAACTTGATTATTTACTGCTGAGACAATTGTATGAAAATGTGTTAATCTTTTAAGAGATTACTTAAGTGTTGATTTTTAATATATTTTGACACTTCATTAAAGATTACTTTTAACCTCATCAAGACATAATCTAGTTATATGAAAATGAGTTAACTTTCCAAAAGTTACGTGGATATCATTTCTGCATAATTAAAGTTATTATACGATTTGCCATCCATTTCATCTATTTTTATTCCAACTAACAATCTTACACCCCTGGCTCCTTTTTATATTTGTTCTCTTAAAGTAGCTCATAATCAACCAACCAACCAAAATACTTTTTCATCCAAAACCCCATTTGAAGTTAACTTCCACAAAAACTAAATATCGAAAGATTGTTTTCACCGCTTCCCTGTGGGATCGATATCTGGTACTTGTACCAATTTATTACTTGTTTTAGAAAAACGACAGTAATTGGAGGTTTATACTTGGACCGAAGGTTACTTGTTTTATTTCTTTTTGCACACCTGTTTTTGGCACCGCTACCGTTCACTCAAATAATTTATTAATTCAAAAGAACAAAAAGGGGGTGTGAAAACAGACGAACAAGTTTTTGGCGCCGTTGCCGGGGAAGCAACAAAACAATTTTTCAATTTTAGTTTTAGAGAGTTAATTTTTCTACCACCTTGTTGAAAAAAAAAAAAAAAAGAATTTATATATAATTATATATTTTCGAAAAAAAAAAAAAAAAAAAAAACACAAAAAGAATTTTTTTTAGTTTATGCAAAGAAAATCACGTGGGGAATTTTTCAATCTAGACCCCGATATCGAAAGAACTTTTAGACGTCGTAAAAGGGAGCAAAGAAATTTGCAAGCTTCTACTTCGTCTGCAATGGAAGAAGAAAACGTATTTTTAGAGGAACTACCATTTCCTGGAAACCCACCTGATGGGAGGTACAATAATGATGGTCTACCTCCACCTCTACCACCACCTCCTGGAGGTAATGGTAGAAATCGGCTGCAAGACATCCAACCACATGTGGCAGAACCACACGCTGGTCCTGTACCTATCATTCAGGAACCTGGACCACGAGTTCAGCAAGAAAATCCAGGTAATGGAATTTTACGAAATCCTCCACCACCTCTTAATAATAATCAGCATATTGAAGATGCAGAACAACACATCTTCCGTCTTGCCAATTCCAAAGATAACAGTATGATGGATTATGCCATTCCTATTGTACATCAATTACAAACAGGAATACGTGATCCAACATGCAATGTCCCGCATTTTGAGCTAAAAACTGTGATGTTTCAGATGTTACAAAATAATGGTCAATTTGCAGGATTGTCAAAAGAAGACCCACATGCTCATCTCAGATCTTTCTTGGAAATTGCAGGATTATTTAGACTTCGAGGAATTTCTGATGACGCTTTAAAATTAAAACTTTTTCCTTTTTCATTAAGTCATCATGCCAGAGCCTGGTACTATTCTTTAAAACCAAATTCTATTTTTACATGGGACCAAATGGCTGAGGTATTTTTAAAAAAATATTTTCCACCACTAAGAAATGCTCAGTCTAGAAATGAGATCTGCACCTTCCAACAAGAAGATGATGAGACAGTTCCCACAGCCTGGGAAAGATTTAAAGAATTACTGAGAAAATGCCCTCACCATGGCATTCCCTACTGCATTCAGCTAGAGACATTTTATAATGGCTTGAATTACCCAGCCAGGCAAATGCTCGATGCTACTGCAGGAGGAGCTTTTACTGCAAGTTCTTACAATGAAGGATACAATATCCTTGAAAAGATTTCAAATAACAATGGTCACTGGGCAGACTCTCGTGCAAAACCTTTACAACTAACTGGTGTCAAGAACAATGATACTTATTCAACACTTGCTACCCAAGTACGTGATATGGCAGTGATGCTTAAAAATCTCACTACCAAGAAGCAAGTGGTGTCTGGTATTGATGCTTCTGAGGCATCCGAGTTGCCTGTCCAATGTGCTTATTGTGGTGAAAACCATCTCTTTGATAATTGTCCGGGAAATCCAGAAAAAGTCAATTACATTGGAAATAATGACAAAACTGGACCTTTTTCACCAACCTACAATCCAGGGTGGAGAGATCACCCACATTTAAAATGGAACAGCCCCTCTCTTAACCCACAGTTACCTAGAATACAAGGTCAGACTAACCAATATCCTCAACAACAAAGACAGTCCAATTTTCAAAACCAGGGACAGTCACATTTTCAAAATCAAAAGCGTGTACATTTTCAAGATGAGGAACCATCTAGATTTCAACACACTTCACACAACCACTCACAAAATCACCATCAGACCACCTCTCCTAGATATCCACCAAGGCAAAGCCAACAGGTTGAGCCTTCACTAGAAGCCATGATGAAAGGGTTTATTTCTCAAACCCAAGCATCAATCAAAAACCTTGAGACCCAAGTAGGTCAGATGGCTCTAGAAATTAGGAATAGGACGGCTGGCTCTTTACCTAGTGACACTGAGATTCCTCAGAGACCAGGAAAAGAGCAGGTTAAAGCTGTGACTTTAAGAAATGGAAAAGACTTGAATAAGTCTGAAAAGAAGGATGGAAGTCCTAAAAAGGACTTTGCATCATCTTCTACACTGACAAGGCATGACTCTCCTACCACAGCAGAGTCAGATTTTACCTCACCTGTTCCTGACTTTCCACTTTTGTCTCCTGTAACATCTACAGGGACAGAATGGAAATCTCAGAGAAACACCAGTAGGGATGTGTCACAATCTGGTGACAGTCCTAAGATCATTAGTAACACACTTCCCATAGAGACAGACAACACTTTATCCACCACTGTGATGAAGCCTGTCTCTGTCACACCTTCACCATCACCATCACCTACACCTCAAAAGACTACCACTCCTACTCAGGTCCCTCTCTATATTCCATACCCCCAAAGGTTAAGGAATCAGAGAGAGGAAGCTCAATTTAAACAATTTCTTGATGTTTTCAAACAATTGCATATCAACATACCTTTGTTGGAAGCAATTGAAAGAATGCCAAATTACACAAAGTTTTTAAAAGATATTTTGAACAAAAAGAAAAGGTTGACTGAGTATGAGACTGTAGCTCTGACTGAAGGATGTAGTGCTCTGTTAACCAAGAAAATTCCACCTAAGATGAAAGACCCAGGAAGTTTCACAATCCCTTGTTCCATAGGAGGCAAGATCATTAGGAGAGCCCTATGTGATTTAGGTGCAGGCATTAACCTTATGCCTTTATCTGTCTTTACTACCCTAGGAATAGGTGAAGCAAGACCTACCACTATATCTATTCAATTAGCTGATAAGTCCATAGTTTGGCCTAAAGGCAAGATTGAGGATGTTTTGGTGCAAGTAGATAAATTTATTTTTCCTGCAGACTTTATCATCTTAGATTGTGAAGTAGATCAAGAAGTCCCAATCATTTTAGGAAGACCTTTTCTAGCAACAGGAAGAACACTGATAGATGTCCAGAAGGGTGAGTTGACCATGAGAGTCCATGACCAAAGGGTGACTTTTAATGTGTTAGATTCTCTTAAATACCCTGATGAGAGAGAAGAGTGTTCCACCTTGAGTGAGATAGAAACCTGGTGTGAGGAAAAGACTTTAGGAGAAATCTTGTGGGATGCAGACACTGATGATGAGACAGAAGATGACAGTGAGGAAGTACCCTTAGTAACTGCAGCATTTGAAGTCTTAGAAAATGAGGATAGGAAAACTCTTGTCCCATCCTTAGAAGTTGCACCAGACCTAGAGCTAAAACAACTTCCATCCAACTTAAAGTATGCCTTTTTGGGAGACTCAGGGAAGTTGCCTGTCATTATTTCATCTTCCTTAGAGGCAGATCAGGAAGAAAAATTAGTTCAGATGCTTAAACTTCATACCAAGGCCATAGGATGGACCATTGCTGATTTGAAGGGCATAAGCCCTACCATTTGTCAGCATAAGATAATTTTAGAAGATAAAAATTTCAACTCTGTTGAGCCTCAAAGAAGACTCAATCCAGTGATGAAAGATGTGGTCAAAAAGGAAATTCTGAAATGGTTGGATGCTGGTATCATTTATCCTATTGCCAGTAGCACATGTGTCAGTCCTGTACAATGTGTACCAAAAAAGGGTGGGGTAACTGTAATCACAAATGATAAAAATGAACTCATACCCACCAGGACAGTCACAGGTTGGAGAATCTGTATGGATTACAGAAGACTCAACAAGGCCACTCAGAAGGATCATTTTCCTTTACCTTTCATTGACCAAATGTTAGATAGATTAGCAGGTAAGGAATTTTACTGCTTTTTAGATGGTTACTCTGGTTACAATCAAATTGCCATAGCACCAGATGACCAGGAAAAAACCACTTTTACTTGTCCTTATGGTACATTTGCTTTTAGAAGAATGCCTTTTGGATTATGCAATGCACCTGCCACTTTCCAGAGATGTATGATGTCTATTTTTTCCGACATGTTAGAAAACTCCATGGAAGTCTTTATGGATGATTTTTCTGTATATGGGACATCATATGATGATTGTTTGCAAAACCTGGAAAAGATTCTTAAAAGATGTGAAGAAACTGATTTGGTTTTAAACTGGGAAAAATGTCACTTTATGGTTAAAGAGGGCATTGTGTTAGGACATCTCATATCCAAAAGAGGCATAGAAGTGGATAGAGCAAAGTTGGAAGTAATTGAAAAATTACCAGAGCCAACCACAGTCAAGGGAATCAGAAGCTTCCTTGGCCATGCAGGTTTTTACAGAAGATTTATAAAAGATTTTTCTAAAATTTCAAAACCTCTTTGCTTATTGCTGCAACAAGACCATGCATTTAATTTTAATGAGGAATGTAGGACTGCTTTTAATATTTTGAAAAAAGCATTGGTCACTGCCCCTGTAGTAGTCACACCTGACTGGTCAAAACCTTTTGAGGTTATGTGTGATGCTAGTGATTGGGCAGTTGGAGCAGTTTTGGGACAGAGGAAAGAAAAGATTTTTCATTCTATTTATTATGCCAGTAAAACTCTCAATCCTGCTCAAATCAATTATACCACCACAGAGAAAGAATTATTGGCTGTGGTTTTTGCTTTTGAAAAATTCAGATCTTACTTAATGGGAACCAAGGTTATAATTCATACTGACCATGCTGCCATTAAGTATCTCATTTCTAAAAAGGATGCAAAACCAAGGCTAATAAGGTGGATCTTGTTGTTACAAGAATTTGATTTGGAGATTGTTGACAGAAAGGGCATAAATAATCAAGTTGCTGACCACTTGTCCAGATTAGAAAAACAGGACAATCAGGAACCTGGTACTGACATCTGTGAGACATTTCCAGATGAAAAGATTTTTGTTGTAAAACAATTGTCAATACCATGGTTTGCTGATATTGTCAATTATTTAGCTTGTGGAATTATTCCTAAGGAGCTAAATAAGCATGCAAGAAAAAAATTAATTTTTGATTCAAAGAAATATTTATGGGATGACCCATTTTTATTTAAAATTTGTGCAGATCAGATGATCAGGAGATGTGTCCCTAAGGAGGAGACCACTCAGATAATCCACCATTGTCATTCTGGACCATGTGGAGGTCATTTCAGTGGAAGTAGGACAGCTGCAAAAATTTTGCAGTCTGGATTTTTCTGGCCTACTTTACACCAGGACTCTTACAGTTTTGCAAAAAGCTGTAATGAATGTCAGAGAAGTGGGAATATTTCCCACAGAAATGAAATGCCTCTAAATGGGATTTTAGAAATTGAATTATTTGACGTTTGGGGCATTGATTTCATGGGACCTTTTCCCATCTCAAATAACTGCTCTTACATTTTAGTGGCTGTGGACTACGTGTCAAAATGGGTGGAAGCCATGGCTTGTCATTCCAATGATGCAAAAACAGTGATTAAATTTTTGCAAAAACAAATTTTTTCAAGATTTGGTACCCCGCGTGCCCTGATCAGTGATGAGGGTACCCATTTTATAAATAAAATGTTGGAAGACGTTTTGGAAAAATATGACATTAGGCACCGGGTGGCTACCGCTTATCACCCGCAAACCAATGGATTAGCCGAACTCTCTAACAGAGAAATAAAAGGGATCCTTACTAAAGTGGTCAAGCCACACAGAAAGGATTGGGCATCCAAACTGGATGATGCCCTATGGGCTTATAGGACTGCCTATAAGACTCCTATAGGGATGTCCCCGTATAAATTGGTCTACGGGAAAGCCTGTCATCTACCCCTAGAACTGGAACATAAAGCCTATTGGGCTATCAAGGAATTGAATATGAGTACTGTTGAAGCAGGCAAGAAAAGATTTTTACAAATTTGTGAATTGGAAGAACTTAGGAATAACTCTTATGAGAACGCCAAGCTCTACAAAGAAAAAACAAAAAAATGGCATGATAAGAAAATTATTCCTAAAGAGTTCACCGAAGGCCAGCAAGTACTCTTATTCAACTCAAGGTTGAAATTATTTCCAGGAAAGTTAAAATCTAGGTGGACCGGACCTTTTAAAATCGCACGAATTCATCCATACGGAGCCATCGAGTTAATTGATCCGGATACAAGCACTATATTTAAGGTTAATGGTCAGCGGGTAAAACCATTTTACACACCTTCCGAGATAGCAGAAATCAGTTAGACGCTTGTTGAGACTAAAATTTTTCATTCCTTTCCTTTTTCTTATTTTCTACGGTTAAAAATAATAACAACCGATTTTCCGACTTTTGTAATTTATATTGGCTTAAGCATTAAGCCCTTTACAATCTTGTTGCAAAAAGGGGACAGCCCAATAACCCACACCAAAAATTCGGCCCAATAAGGAAACAAGGATGTTTGTTGGACTCAAATTACGATTACTGAATTTTTTTTTATCTCCTCTTTCTCTTTAATTAAATGATTAATTTAAAATTAGTTAAATCAGTGCATTAAATGCACTGACGTTTTTGTTTTTTTTGGAGGCGCCGGCTCATGCAGGAAGACCAAGGGGTCATCTCTTTCAACTCCTTTCTCTTCAATCTATCTATCAATCCATCTCTCCTTCTCTCTCGCTGCACTCTCCGACCTCACCCCATCTCACCGCCGGCGACACCCAAACCGACTACCTCGTACCTGCAACCTCGTACGACCGAAGTACACCTCCTGACAGCAGCCATCTTACACCACCCTGCAACCACCCTTCTGTCGCCGCCATCAAGAAACCCTAACCACCACCCCCCTTCGTCTCCTTCCTCATCCCAGCAATGAGAAAGCCCATACACCACAATCTCACTATAAAACCACGAGAGAGAACTTCGATTTCTGATAACACGATGCCAAACACGAAACATTCCGGTAAGAAGAAACGGCCCCACCGCCACCGTACCCGTTCGGTGAACCGGACCTTCACCGCACCCATCCCGACTGACGCTGCTCTCTCTGATCAAGCATCCAGGACCACATCAGAGGTAGAACTCATCCCAAACACCACTTCGGAGTCGATTCATGCTCTCGCCGAAGCCGCGGCGATGATGACCGATACCGCCGGACCTTCGAAGGGAAAAGGTAAGATAGTTCAAACACCACCTCATCCGAAACCCACCTTTGACCTCAACTATACCCCCACTGAGCACACAGACCCAACCGCGGGAAACTCCATCACTTTGGAAACCCTTATTGATCAAGCCAATCGAAATCTAGACCTAAGTCTAGCTCAGTCCCAAATCATACCACCACCACTAGCTTTGCATCAACTTCAGAAAACTCCGGACCATCCGTTTTCGGTTACAAACCCATACCCTAACCCTTCGGTACAACCCACTGTGATGATGCTCAACGCCTACGGCCAACCGATTCCCTATGTGCCACCTCACGCAAGACCTAATATGCCGAACCCTTACTACGTTCCACCCGTTTCATCAGTCACGGTTGCTCGAGCCACGGCAGTACCCATAACAAACCCACCTCGACTAAGTCCATTACCACCAATTCGGAGCGTCTACAACCGTCGTCCTTCGGCTACACGAACCCCTCGAACACCACCCCCAAACCCAATCTCCTGGGCACCACCAGCACTACCACAGTCTCACAGGGGTGGTAACTCGTCTCGAAACACCCGCGGGGAGGTACAAAGTCTTACTTTATTTAGTAATCAACTAGCTCGTTTACGCTTTGATGTATACCGTAATAAATTAGCTCACCCACCTAAGGGGTTTTTAAATACAACTATTTCTAAGTTTCCCATGATACGGGAAATAATCAACATTCATGATTGGGATGTTTTGTGTCATGTACCCGAGCAGTATAATCTAAGCTGGGTACGCGAGTTTTACACCGAGGTATCTATCAGGGATTCTCTTCAAATCCCTGTCCGAGGGTCCCTGGTCGATTACTCCCCAACCTCAATTAATGCACTATTAGGCACACAACCTAGGTCTAGCTCAATGCTTCATAACTTTAGCATTCATTTGCGACAAACCGACCTAGATGATATCTTGGCTACCCTTACCATTCCGGGAGCGGAGTGGCATTTTGAGGGAAATGTAAGGCATCTTAGGATCAAAAGCCTTAATGCTAACGCCAATGTATGGGCCCAATTTGTGAAGCACACATTGTTCCCCACGGGTCATAATTCAAAGTTAGGCATTGATCGAATTCTAGTATTGTACTGTATCCTAAAGGGATATCAATTTGATGTCGGCAAATTAATTTCTGCCAACATCAAATCCAGTTGTACAAGGATCAACGGTCGCCTATTTTACCCAACTATTATTCACTAATTGATGACCATAGCTAAGGTTATGGACCTTCCAACTGATGTCTTTTCTAATGACAATATGACATTTGGTGCAAAAGTATTTAACAAGTTGACACCTTCTTGTTCCCCTAAGGATAAAAGCCACCCACCCACGGAGGCCAATTCACCTTTTTCACCTACACACGAACCTACTATGGTTCAAGCTATGGATGCGCACTCTTTAGCTAACTTTGAATCTGAGATGCAGGATGTCCAAGAACTCTACCGAATGCATGCTAACCACCAAACCCAACTGGGTTGGGTAACCCGGGTGATCTTCCAGTATCGGGAGTATGATGTTCACCGCGATCGTGTCTGGAGAGAAGCAGTTCGAGCCCAGAATAGGGGTTTGTTGTACGGTCTACCTTCATACCCTACCTTGCCACCCCTGGAGCCGATGCTCCAACCACACACCTACCATCCGTAGGCTATTGGTTTGATATCTCTCTCCTTTACCTTCAATCACTCTTATGATTACGCATGTCAATGAATCTTTGATGTTCATTTACATTAATGGTTGTTTATTTTACTTTTTCACAACTAATTTACATTCAAGTTTAGGGATGTGGTTGAATGGTATCCTACATACCCCCCCCCCGGCTGTGGAGCATGACAATCCATGCCATAACAGCCGGCTTATTCATTAAGCCAATAATGGCTGTTTGAATAAGCATGAATAAACAGCCCCTACACGGATGATTGTGTGCGTACACTATTCACATACCCTCACTATGAAAAATTTCTTTTTAGCACTCCATGCATATGAGATTATACTCACGGCATGGCTACTAGATTCAGTCATGCGCATGTAAATATTTGGATTTGTTGGGTAATCAACTAAGGCATGCCAAGCACTGCCTTTGGGCTGTTATTTGGTACACACAGCCATACGGCTGCTGATTGGTCCACAGCATGCATCCGTCCACACCTCGTATTCTTTATCACTTACATCCCACTTGAAAGTAGTTGTCCAATCCTAGTAGTTACATCATGTACAACTTTTTCTTGAAAATTTTTTTTTTTGGTTCGGTTTGTTGTTCATTAGCTTTTGGACGTAATTGGAAGGTCTCTAGTCTAACTTCTACAAAATCACTAGGTTCAATCTTTTATTACACTAAGTTGTCAAACATCACCATATGTTTTTTCCAACGCACCATCAGAGTTCAGCTTTCCTCTTTGCTCTCAGTTTCTTTGATTTTATGTACACAATTTTTTTTACATCTTAGGGTTTATTGTGGATTAAGTTTGCATACCACTAACTTTTGTAGCATCTTCCAAGCACAAGGCTCACCATCCCTACTAACCCTCCAATATAACCAACTTCCTCTCATACGCAATACCTCTGTTTGCTTGAGGACAAGCAAAATCTCAAAGTTTAGGGATGGATAACCCCCCCAAACTCAGTAAATAGCTCTAACAAATACTTACCCAAGAAAATTTTTTTCCCTTTCTCTCTTTCTCTTATTTTAACACCCAAAACTTGTGTACAAAACTCACATAGATGAGGTACTTGACAAGTGGTCAAATCAGCACATAGGCCAGAATGGAACTTTACTATACCCCAATATGGGATGTTGGCAGTAAAATTGTGCCATTGCATAGGATGTATAAGTAACATACATGCCTAAAACACTTTTCCCATAACAAACCATGAGCTAACCGCGCACTGGAAGAACCAATAAAGTTTAAACTATGCATTACTTTTTTCAACATCTAACACTAACTGTCAAAATAATAAAAGTGTTGCATAAAGTTGTAAATTCTCTTTATCTTTGGAAAAACAATGGTCAAGTTGACAATTTCTTGATAACTAAAAGAGGCTATCTTAGTGAAACAAAAGATTTTATGATACTTCCTTTTCGTCGCTTGAGGACAAGCAACCATTCAAGTTTAGGGATGTGATAGGGTAATTGTTTTACCCTCGTAACTAACTTATTTTACGCAATTCTTTTCATTTTCTCACATTTCTATCGTCAAAACCACGCTCAATATCATTACATACATTTTCTTTATTCCACGTTTGTATTTATATATGTTTCTCATATTTACCATTTAAACTTATGCAATCGTACGCATTCTTTTTTTTTTCAGGATATCGTTGTCATGGGCCGATCTCTTTTTGGACTTTGCCGGGTCGGATTTGTGGATACGGGCAGCCGAGTTGGGCCGATCAGGAGTTGGGCTACGGCCCAATTAGATGGTTGTTTGGTGTATTTTACTTGGCCCATGGCCCATGAACAATTTCCCTATATATATGTATGCTTGTAACTAGGAAAACATATCATCTCATCTCATCCCCCACCCCATAACTAGTTCCAATCCATAGCTTTTGTGTGGTTTTTCGGTTTTCTCATCTTGACCGAAACCAAGGATAGTAGCTACTTTTGTTAAGCCATCATCGATACTTTATTTTGGTTCGGGTTTCCTCTAGGTGAGGCCGAATACCTCTTTTTGGACACTTGGTGATTTGTGCTTTCGGGTTCTCTAAAACTTGTTGTTTTACCCGAACGCATCATCAAGTGTCTTAGTGGATCTTGGAATTATAATCTACGTCGAATTTTTGGTTATAATTGTGTTTGGCTCATTCCTCATCAAGTGTTTACCTATATTTATATATATATATAAGATATACATATATATATATATATATATAACCGTAGTATTCATATATATGCTTAAATTGTTGTTATAAACAAACCATCTCTTTATTATATAACTGTGTTTAATTTTGCGCTCATAATCTTAACTGGTCACCTTTCCAGTAACTGCACTTTATCAACTGTTTTAATTTTCACTGGTCAATTCCAGTAACTGCACTTTATCAACTGTTTTAATTATTACATTTCATGATTATTCTTGTGATACTAACGTTCTCTTGTTCAAATAATTCTTAGCTTAAAATTAGTCGTAAAACACACCCAAGCATGATAGGCTAATTTCATAGCTTGGGGTGTAAGGTTCACAGTAGGATTTTAATATGGTAAAATGGAAAAAGAAATCTCGTATACAAAACTAAATTTTTATCACCTTATGTTTAATGCCTCATTAAAGAATGTCTTTGGATTGTTACCGGTTAACCAGATATATGAAAATGCGGTATCTTTTCAGAAGCTACTAAAATGTTATTTTGGGGATATATGAGTGGGTGACAACACTCGTTGCTATTATCTCACGTCTTTAGCATTTCATTAAAGAGTATATCCAAAAATTTACTAGTGATAATCCAAGGGCATGAAAATGTGTTAGTTTCTTAAGGAACTACAACTGGTATTATTCCCAAAGTTGGTATCAGATATAGTATCCCATTAAAGATTATAACTTGATTATTTACTGCTGAGACAATTGTATGAAAATGTGTTAATCTTTTAAGAGATTACTTAAGTGTTGATTTTTAATATATTTTGACACTTCATTAAAGATTACTTTTAACCTCATCAAGACATAATCTAGTTATATGAAAATGAGTTAACTTTCCAAAAGTTACGTGGATATCATTTCTGCATAATTAAAGTTATTATACGATTTGCCATCCATTTCATCTATTTTTATTCCAACTAACAATCTTACACCCCTGGCTCCTTTTTATATTTGTTCTCTTAAAGTAGCTCATAATCAACCAACCAACCAAAATACTTTTTCATCCAAAACCCCATTTGAAGTTAACTTCCACAAAAACTAAATATCGAAAGATTGTTTTCACCGCTTCCCTGTGGGATCGATATCTGGTACTTGTACCAATTTATTACTTGTTTTAGAAAAACGACAGTAATTGGAGGTTTATACTTGGACCGAAGGTTACTTGTTTTATTTCTTTTTGCACACCTGTTTTTGGCACCGCTACCGTTCACTCAAATAATTTATTAATTCAAAAGAACAAAAAGGGGGTGTGAAAACAGACGAACAATAACTTAACTAACACTTTGTCGGTTTTGTCGGTTGGTGTTTGTATTAAATATTAGTATAGTCGTTTTTTTTTTAAATATTAGTTATTAAAATAATATTTTATGTTGAACTAATATATGTTTTCATGATAATATATGACATATTACTTGAAATAACTATTTGATTAGAAATTCGTTTTTTCATCAACAAAACGAAAATGGATAAAATATACATTGATTTATAATAATCATCAACCCTTGTTTTGAGAATGAACAAAACCAATAACCATTTATCATAGATTTAAGATTGTTTATGTTATTTTTAAGAAAAATATTTGAAAATCTCTTACCGTCCTCTGAAAATTTAAGAGATGCACCACCATTCACCTGCTATATTTTAGATGTGAAATCGGACTTCGACCTCTTAAAAGATAAACAACACCGAACTCCGACGCTAACTGCAGGCCTTATACAAACCATGAATATCAACAAATATCAATGTCACTGATTTGTTGAGAAAAATAAGGAAAAGAATCTTTGATTAATAACGTCCAAGAAATTAATATTTAAATTATATTAATCATATTCATAATTGACCCTTATTTGCTAATTAAATAAAATAGGACTGAAAAGAAATTGATGTGCTTATATTGAATTTAACGTTTATTATAAACTATCGAGATCTCATTTAATTAGACTCATTTAACCTACATCTACATATGGATATATATGGGGATCTTCTTTTTAGAACTTACAAATTTATGAGATTTGTGAGATTCAATTTAAACCACAAAAAAATAGTTTAAAAAATAAATCTAATATAAAAGAAAATTCTATATTTACTTTCTTAGAAATACTACTATAGTTTGTGAACACACTTTAAATCTACAAGATTTGGTATCGTACACAAACTAAATCTAGACATACTACTTGTGAACACAGAATGAAACCTATGCTATGACCCCAATTTTTAATCATGTTGTTTACGTTCACAATGTGTTCGCTTTATGTGCGTGTATTTCAATACGGATATGTGTGTGTGTGTGTGAGAGAGAGAGAGGGGGGGGGGGGAGGGAGGAAGGGATGGAGGGAGAGAGAGTCATCCTAAGAACTAATTAACTTTTAGTTAATAAATATGAATGACTATCTTCTTAAGTATCTCATTAATTAATAACATTAATTATCCTAAATTAGTGAATTATAATGAATTTCATAGATCTCACATATTTTAGAATTCTCAATTAATTAAACCTTGGTTATACATCTTATGTACATATGTAGTCAAAAGTATAAATAAAACTACCTAAATATTATGAGAAGAAAATGATGATATGTGAAATCATCACAAGTCAATTCCATGGCCATAAGGGCTGTGAGCACCTTTAATCGTACCCGTTAAAGATAAAATTCATACTATGTCCTTATGAGTTATAACTGGTGAACCACAAGTCCACAAACCCAGTGGTTTAGTTTTCAACCATTGTACTCTATGTTTATGTATGACAAGTTATCACAACGTCTCTCACTCGAAATTATAACGTTACAATGGGATAAAACATGTATAATTGAAAAATGGTTAGAACATATATTATTAAATAAAAGATCAAATATACAAATTGGACCCTACAAAACTTGAGGCCATGTTCCATATATCATATCAGAACACCCTCCGGCCTCCGATATGACCATGATAATCAATACCACATGAGATGCATAAGTTTGAGTTAGTACATCTCCAGGGGCACTGTTTGGATACCACTTAGGCTTTTCGTAGCACAGAAATATGAACCCTTAACCTTTCACTGCCATATCAACTTTTCACCTTTTTACCCTCAAACCTTCACCAACTTTCAAATCTTGCCTTAACATTTTATATCATTTTAAATATAATATATGTAGAGAGAGAAACAGAGAAGGAGGGAAGAGGAGAGAGAGAGAGAGAGAGAGAGAGAGAGAGAGAGATCGGGCATCATCAGGTTCGTAAACCCTCTGCCGAACCTGCCAGCACGCCTCCTTGCTACGGAAGGCCTTATAACACATAAAAACCAAAGGAATAAACTAGCCTAATAACTTATTAGTTAATTTGAAACAATGACAACTGAAAAGTCAAACCACATGGTTTTGCTCGTGATTATTTAAATCTAACTAAATTTTACATTATAAACAATAAGTTTCAAACTGTCTTATCAAGTTGATACATCATTAATTCAATAGTTTAACGCAATAGTGTCATTTAATTGTTACATATTTTGATAACATTTGTTATAATAATTTAGATCAAAACTTCAAACCTCAATAAAGAAGTATAAGAAAATATGTCATCATAAATATAATATCGTGAACACAATGTTTCATTAGTAGCCCAACAAATTTGAAAGTTAGAGGCCCAAATTTTATGGGCCACTTAAATTCATTCCAAAGCTAGTGGGCTTTAAGCCAGCCCAAAGTACCAAAAGGCAATTGACGAAAAGTTACTTATAATTAAATTGGGCCAGATCCATGACTGGTTATGACCCGATGGTCTAGACCCGTTACATTTGAACCGGTCTTCCTACTGGTTACCGGTTCAACCGGTCGGGTTCAACCGGTTTTTAAAACATTGGTTACATATTTTATGAAATTTTAAGAGAGTGTTTGGGATTGCTTATTTAAAACAATTTATGTTTATCTATTTATTTACTTATTGGTTGAAAAAGTTAAATAATTTGACTTTTTAAAAATCTTCTTATTTGATGGTTGGCCTCATTACAAGTCTTTTATTTAAGGGCATGAAAATGTGTTAGTTTCTTAAGGAACTACAACTGGTATTATTCCCAAAGTTGGTATCAGATATAGTATCCCATTAAAGATTATAACTTGATTATTTACTGCTGAGACAATTGTATGAAAATGTGTTAATCTTTTAAGAGATTACTTAAGTGTTGATTTTTAATATATTTTGACACTTCATTAAAGATTACTTTTAACCTCATCAAGACATAATCTAGTTATATGAAAATGAGTTAACTTTCCAAAAGTTACGTGGATATCATTTCTGCATAATTAAAGTTATTATACGATTTGCCATCCATTTCATCTATTTTTATTCCAACTAACAATCTTACACCCCTGGCTCCTTTTTATATTTGTTCTCTTAAAGTAGCTCATAATCAACCAACCAACCAAAATACTTTTTCATCCAAAACCCCATTTGAAGTTAACTTCCACAAAAACTAAATATCGAAAGATTGTTTTCACCGCTTCCCTGTGGGATCGATATCTGGTACTTGTACCAATTTATTACTTGTTTTAGAAAAACGACAGTAATTGGAGGTTTATACTTGGACCGAAGGTTACTTGTTTTATTTCTTTTTGCACACCTGTTTTTGGCACCGCTACCGTTCACTCAAATAATTTATTAATTCAAAAGAACAAAAAGGGGGTGTGAAAACAGACGAACAAGTTTTTGGCGCCGTTGCCGGGGAAGCAACAAAACAATTCTTCAATTTTAGTTTTAGAGAGTTAATTTTTCTACCACCTTTTTGAAAAAAAAAAAAAAAAAAAAAAAAAAAAGATTTATATATAACTATATATTTTCGAAAAAAAAAAAAAAAACAAAAAAAAAAAAAAAAACAAAAAGAACAAAAAAATATTTTTTTAGTTTATGCAAAGAAAACCACGTGGGGAATTTTTTAATCTAGACCCCGATATCGAAAGAACTTTTAGACGTCGTAAAAGGGAGCAAAGAAATTTGCAAGCTTCTACTTCGTCTGCAATGGAAGAAGAAAACGTATTTTTAGAGGAACTGCCATTTCCTGGAAACCCACCTGAGGGAAGGTACAATAATGATGGTCTAACTCCACCTCTACCACCACCTCCTGGAGGTAATGGTAGAAATCGGCTGCAAGACATCCAACCACATGTGGCAGAACCACATGCTGGTCCTGTACCTATCATTCAGGAACCTGGACCACGAGTTCAGCAAGAAAATCCAGCTAATGGAATTTTACGAAATCCTCCACCACCTCTTAATAATAATCAGCACATAGAAGATGCAGAACAACACATCTTTCGCCTGGCAAATTCCAAAGATAACAGTATGATGGATTATGCTATTCCTATTGTACATCAATTGCAAACAGGAATACGTGATCCAACATGCAATGTCCCGCATTTTGAGCTAAAAACTGTAATGTTTCAGATGTTACAGAATAATGGTCAATTTGCAGGATTGTCAAAGGAAGACCCACATGCTCATCTCAGATCTTTCTTAGAAATTGCAGGATTATTTAGACTTCGAGGAATTTCTGATGACGCTTTGAAATTAAAACTTTTTCCTTTTTCATTAAGTCATCATGCCAGAGCCTGGTACTATTCTTTAAAACCAAACTCTATTTTTACATGGGACCAAATGGCTGAGGTATTTTTAAAAAAATATTTTCCACCACTAAGAAATGCTCAGTCTAGAAATGAGATCTGCACCTTCCAACAAGAAGATGATGAGACAGTTCCCACAGCCTGGGAAAGATTTAAAGAATTACTGAGAAAATGCCCTCACCATGGCATTCCCTACTGCATTCAGCTAGAGACATTTTATAATGGCTTGAATTACCCAGCCAGACAAATGCTCGATGCTACTGCAGGAGGAGCTTTTACTGCAAGTTCTTACAATGAAGGATACAATATCCTTGAAAAGATTTCAAATAACAATGGTCACTGGGCAGACTCTCGTGCAAAACCTTTACAACTAACTGGTGTCAAGAACAATGATACTTATTCAACACTTGCTACCCAAGTACGTGATATGGCAGTGATGCTTAAAAATCTCACTACCAAGAAGCAAGTGGTGTCTGGTATTGATGCTTCTGAGGCATCCGAGTTGCCTGTCCAATGTGCTTATTGTGGTGAAAATCATCTCTTTGATAATTGTCCGGGAAATCCAGAAAAAGTCAATTACATTGGAAATAATGACAAAACTGGACCTTTTTCACCAACCTACAATCCAGGGTGGAGAGATCACCCACATTTAAAATGGAACAGCCCCTCTCTTAACCCACAGTTACCTAGAATACAAGGTCAGACTAACCAATATCCTCAACAACAAAGACAGTCCAATTTTCAAAACCAGGGACAGTCACATTTTCAAAATCAAAAGCGTGTACATTTTCAAGATGAGGAACCATCTAGATTTCAACACACTTCACACAACCACTCACAAAATCACCATCAGACCACCTCTCCTAGATATCCACCAAGGCAAAGCCAACAGGTTGAACCTTCACTAGAGGCCATGATGAAAGGGTTCATTTCTCAAACCCAAGCATCAATTAAAAATCTTGAGACCCAAGTGGGTCAAATGGCTCTAGAGATTAGGAATAGGTCGGCTGGCTCTTTACCTAGTGACACTGAGATTCCTCAGAGACCAGGAAAAGAGCAGGTTAAAGCTGTGACTTTAAGAAATGGAAAAGACTTGAATAAGTCTGAAAAGAAGGATGGAAGTCCTAAAAAGGACTTTGCATCATCTTCTACACTGACAAGGCATGACTCTCCTACCACAGCAGAGTCAGATTTTACCTCACCTGTTCCTGACTTTCCACTTTTGTCTCCTGTAACATCTACAGGGACAGAATGGAAACCTCAGAGAAACACCAGTAGGGATGTGTCACAATCTGGTGACAGTCCTAAGATCATTAGTAACACACTTCCCATAGAGACAGACAACACTTTATCCACCACTGTGATGAAGCCTGTCTCTGTCACACCTTCACCATCACCATCACCTACACCTCAAAAGACTACCACTCCTACTCAGGTCCCTCTCTATATTCCATACCCCCAAAGGTTAAGGAATCAGAGAGAGGAAGCTCAATTTAAACAATTTCTTGATGTTTTCAAACAATTGCATATCAACATACCTTTGTTGGAAGCAATTGAAAGAATGCCAAATTACACAAAGTTTTTAAAAGATATTTTGAACAAAAAGAAAAGGTTGACTGAGTATGAGACTGTAGCTCTGACTGAAGGATGTAGTGCTCTGTTAACCAAGAAAATTCCACCTAAGATGAAAGACCCAGGAAGTTTCACAATCCCTTGTTCCATAGGAGGCAAGATCATTAGGAGAGCCCTATGTGATTTAGGTGCAGGCATTAACCTTATGCCTTTATCTGTCTTTACTACCCTAGGAATAGGTGAAGCAAGACCTACCACTATATCTATTCAATTAGCTGATAAGTCCATAGTTTGGCCTAAAGGCAAGATTGAGGATGTTTTGGTGCAAGTAGATAAATTTATTTTTCCTGCAGACTTTATCATCCTAGATTGTGAAGTAGATCAAGAAGTCCCTATCATTTTAGGAAGGCCTTTTCTAGCAACAGGAAGAACACTGATAGATGTCCAGAAGGGTGAATTAACCATGAGAGTCCATGACCAAAGGGTGACTTTTAATGTCTTAGATTCTCTTAAATACCCTGATGAGAGAGAAGAGTGTTCCACCTTGAGTGAAATAGAAACCTGGTGTGAGGAAAAGACTTTAGGAGAAATCTTATGGGATCCAGACACTGATGATGAGGCAGAAGATGAGAGTGAGGAAGTACCCTTAGTAACTGCTGCATTTGAAGTCTTAGAGAATGAGGATAGGAAAACTCTTGTCCCTTCCTTAGAAGTTGCACCAGACTTAGAACTAAAACAACTTCCATCCAACTTAAAGTATGCCTTTTTGGGAGATTCAGGAAAATTGCCTGTCATTATTTCATCTTCCTTAGAAGCAGATCAGGAAGAAAAGTTAGTTCAGTTGCTTAAGCTTCATACCAAGGCCATAGGATGGACCATTGCTGATTTAAAGGGCATAAGCCCAACAATTTGTCAACATAAGATCATTTTAGAAGATAAAAATTTCAACTCTGTTGAGCCTCAAAGAAGACTCAATCCAGTGATGAAAGATGTTGTCAAAAAGGAAATTCTGAAATGGTTAGATGCAGGTATCATTTATCCTATTGCTAGTAGTACATGTGTCAGTCCTGTACAATGTGTACCTAAGAAGGGTGGAGTAACTGTAATCACAAATGATAAAAATGAACTCATACCCACCAGGACAGTCACAGGTTGGAGAATCTGTATGGATTACAGAAGACTCAACAAAGCCACTCAGAAGGACCACTTTCCTTTACCCTTCATTGACCAAATGTTAGATAGGTTAGCCGGTAAGGAATTTTATTGTTTTTTAGATGGTTACTCTGGTTACAATCAAATTGCCATAGCACCTGATGACCAGGAAAAGACCACCTTTACCTGTCCTTATGGTACTTTTGCTTTTAGAAGAATGCCTTTTGGATTATGCAATGCACCTGCCACTTTCCAGAGATGTATGATGTCTATTTTTTCTGACATGTTAGAAAATTCCATGGAAGTTTTTATGGATGATTTTTCTGTATATGGGACATCATATGATGACTGTTTACAAAACCTGGAAAAAATTCTTAAAAGATGTGAAGAAACAGATTTGGTTTTAAACTGGGAAAAATGTCACTTTATGGTTAAAGAAGGCATTGTGTTAGGGCATCTCATATCCAAAAGAGGTATAGAGGAAGATAGAGCAAAGTTGGAAGTAATTGAAAAATTACCAGAGCCAACCACAGTCAAAGGAATCAGAAGTTTCCTTGGCCATGCAGGTTTTTACAGAAGATTTATAAAAGATTTTTCTAAAATTTCAAAACCTCTTTGCTTATTGCTGCAACAAGACCATGCATTTAATTTTAATGAGGAATGTAGGACTGCTTTTAATATTTTGAAAAAAGCATTGGTCACTGCCCCTGTAGTAGTCACACCTGACTGGTCAAAACCTTTTGAGGTTATGTGTGATGCTAGTGATTGGGCAGTTGGAGCAGTTTTGGGACAGAGGAAAGAAAAGATTTTTCATTCTATTTATTATGCCAGTAAAACTCTCAATCCTGCTCAAATCAATTATACCACCACAGAGAAAGAATTATTGGCTGTGGTTTTTGCTTTTGAAAAATTCAGATCTTACTTAATGGGAACCAAGGTTATAATTCATACTGACCATGCTGCCATTAAGTATCTCATTTCTAAAAAGGATGCAAAACCAAGGCTAATAAGGTGGATCTTGTTGTTACAAGAATTTGATTTGGAGATTGTTGACAGAAAGGGCATAAATAATCAAGTTGCTGACCACTTGTCCAGATTAGAAAAACAGGACAATCAGGAACCTGGTACTGACATCTGTGAGACATTTCCAGATGAAAAGATTTTTGTTGTAAAACAATTGTCAATACCATGGTTTGCTGATATTGTCAATTATTTAGCTTGTGGAATTATTCCTAAGGAGCTAAATAAGCATGCAAGAAAAAAATTAATTTTTGATTCAAAGAAATATTTATGGGATGACCCATTTTTATTTAAAATTTGTGCAGATCAGATGATCAGGAGATGTGTCCCTAAGGAGGAGACCACTCAGATAATCCACCATTGTCATTCTGGACCATGTGGAGGTCATTTCAGTGGAAGTAGGACAGCTGCAAAAATTTTGCAGTCTGGATTTTTCTGGCCTACTTTACACCAGGACTCTTACAGTTTTGCAAAAAGCTGTAATGAATGTCAGAGAAGTGGGAATATTTCCCACAGAAATGAAATGCCTCTAAATGGGATTTTAGAAATTGAATTATTTGACGTTTGGGGCATTGATTTCATGGGACCTTTTCCCATCTCAAATAACTGCTCTTACATTTTAGTGGCTGTGGACTACGTGTCAAAATGGGTGGAAGCCATGGCTTGTCATTCCAATGATGCAAAAACAGTGATTAAATTTTTGCAAAAACAAATTTTTTCAAGATTTGGTACCCCGCGTGCCCTGATCAGTGATGAGGGTACCCATTTTATAAATAAAATGTTGGAAGACGTTTTGGAAAAATATGACATTAGGCACCGGGTGGCTACCGCTTATCACCCGCAAACCAATGGATTAGCCGAACTCTCTAACAGAGAAATAAAAGGGATCCTTACTAAAGTGGTCAAGCCACACAGAAAGGATTGGGCATCCAAACTGGATGATGCCCTATGGGCTTATAGGACTGCCTATAAGACTCCTATAGGGATGTCCCCGTATAAATTGGTCTACGGGAAAGCCTGTCATCTACCCCTAGAACTGGAACATAAAGCCTATTGGGCTATCAAGGAATTGAATATGAGTACTGTTGAAGCAGGCAAGAAAAGATTTTTACAAATTTGTGAATTGGAAGAACTTAGGAATAACTCTTATGAGAACGCCAAGCTCTACAAAGAAAAAACAAAAAAATGGCATGATAAGAAAATTATTCCTAAAGAGTTCACCGAAGGCCAGCAAGTACTCTTATTCAACTCAAGGTTGAAATTATTTCCAGGAAAGTTAAAATCTAGGTGGACCGGACCTTTTAAAATCGCACGAATTCATCCATACGGAGCCATCGAGTTAATTGATCCGGATACAAGCACTATATTTAAGGTTAATGGTCAGCGGGTAAAACCATTTTACACACCTTCCGAGATAGCAGAAATCAGTTAGACGCTTGTTGAGACTAAAATTTTTCATTCCTTTCCTTTTTCTTATTTTCTACGGTTAAAAATAATAACAACCGATTTTCCGACTTTTGTAATTTATATTGGCTTAAGCATTAAGCCCTTTACAATCTTGTTGCAAAAAGGGGACAGCCCAATAACCCACACCAAAAATTCGACGTAGATTATAATTCCAAGATCCACTAAGACACTTGATGATGCGTTCGGGTAAAACAACAAGTTTTAGAGAACCCGAAAGCACAAATCACCAAGTGTCCAAAAAGAGGTATTCGGCCTCACCTAGAGGAAACCCGAACCAAAATAAAGTATCGATGATGGCTTAACAAAAGTAGCTACTATCCTTGGTTTCGGTCAAGATGAGAAAACCGAAAAACCACACAAAAGCTATGGATTGGAACTAGTTATGGGGTGGGGGATGAGATGAGATGATATGTTTTCCTAGTTACAAGCATACATATATATAGGGAAATTGTTCATGGGCCATGGGCCAAGTAAAATACACCAAACAACCATCTAATTGGGCCGTAGCCCAACTCCTGATCGGCCCAACTCGGCTGCCCGTATCCACAAATCCGACCCGGCAAAGTCCAAAAAGAGATCGGCCCATGACAACGATATCCTGAAAAAAAAAATGCGTACGATTGCATAAGTTTAAATGGTAAATATGAGAAACATATATAAATACAAACGTGGAATAAAGAAAATGTATGTAATGATATTGAGCGTGGTTTTGACGATAGAAATGTGAGAAAATGAAAAGAATTGCGTAAAATAAGTTAGTTACGAGGGTAAAACAATTACCCTATCACATCCCTAAACTTGAATGGTTGCTTGTCCTCAAGCGACGAAAAGGAAGTATCATAAAATCTTTTGTTTCACTAAGATAGCCTCTTTTAGTTATCAAGAAATTGTCAACTTGACCATTGTTTTTCCAAAGATAAAGAGAATTTACAACTTTATGCAACACTTTTATTATTTTGACAGTTAGTGTTAGATGTTGAAAAAAGTAATGCATAGTTTAAACTTTATTGGTTCTTCCAGTGCGCGGTTAGCTCATGGTTTGTTATGGGAAAAGTGTTTTAGGCATGTATGTTACTTATACATCCTATGCAATGGCACAATTTTACTGCCAACATCCCATATTGGGGTATAGTAAAGTTCCATTCTGGCCTATGTGCTGATTTGACCACTTGTCAAGTACCTCATCTATGTGAGTTTTGTACACAAGTTTTGGGTGTTAAAATAAGAGAAAGAGAGAAAGGGAAAAAAATTTTCTTGGGTAAGTATTTGTTAGAGCTATTTACTGAGTTTGGGGGGGGGTTATCCATCCCTAAACTTTGAGATTTTGCTTGTCCTCAAGCAAACAGAGGTATTGCGTATGAGAGGAAGTTGGTTATATTGGAGGGTTAGTAGGGATGGTGAGCCTTGTGCTTGGAAGATGCTACAAAAGTTAGTGGTATGCAAACTTAATCCACAATAAACCCTAAGATGTAAAAAAAATTGTGTACATAAAATCAAAGAAACTGAGAGCAAAGAGGAAAGCTGAACTCTGATGGTGCGTTGGAAAAAACATATGGTGATGTTTGACAACTTAGTGTAATAAAAGATTGAACCTAGTGATTTTGTAGAAGTTAGACTAGAGACCTTCCAATTACGTCCAAAAGCTAATGAACAACAAACCGAACCAAAAAAAAAATTTCAAGAAAAAGTTGTACATGATGTAACTACTAGGATTGGACAACTACTTTCAAGTGGGATGTAAGTGATAAAGAATACGAGGTGTGGACGGATGCATGCTGTGGACCAATCAGCAGCCGTATGGCTGTGTGTACCAAATAACAGCCCAAAGGCAGTGCTTGGCATGCCTTAGTTGATTACCCAACAAATCCAAATATTTACATGCGCATGACTGAATCTAGTAGCCATGCCGTGAGTATAATCTCATATGCATGGAGTGCTAAAAAGAAATTTTTCACAATGAGGGTATGTGAATAGTGTACGCACACAATCATCCGTGTAGGGGCTGTTTATTCATGCTTATTCAAACAGCCATTATTGGCTTAATGAATAAGCCGGCTGTTATGGCATGGATTGTCATGCTCCACAGCCGGGGGGGGGGGGGGTATGTAGGATACCATTCAACCACATCCCTAAACTTGAATGTAAATTAGTTGTGAAAAAGTAAAATAAACAACCATTAATGTAAATGAACATCAAAGATTCATTGACATGCGTAATCATAAGAGTGATTGAAGGTAAAGGAGAGAGATATCAAACCAATAGCCTACGGATGGTAGGTGTGTGGTTGGAGCATCGGCTCCAGGGGTGGCAAGGTAGGGTATGAAGGTAGACCGTACAACAAACCCCTATTCTGGGCTCGAACTGCTTCTCTCCAGACACGATCGCGGTGAACATCATACTCCCGATACTGGAAGATCACCCGGGTTACCCAACCCAGTTGGGTTTGGTGGTTAGCATGCATTCGGTAGAGTTCTTGGACATCCTGCATCTCAGATTCAAAGTTAGCTAAAGAGTGCGCATCCATAGCTTGAACCATAGTAGGTTCGTGTGTAGGTGAAAAAGGTGAATTGGCCTCCGTGGGTGGGTGGCTTTTATCCTTAGGGGAACAAGAAGGTGTCAACTTGTTAAATACTTTTGCACCAAATGTCATATTGTCATTAGAAAAGACATCAGTTGGAAGGTCCATAACCTTAGCTATGGTCATCAATTGGTGAATAATAGTTGGGTAAAATAGGCGACCGTTGATCCTTGTACAACTGGATTTGATGTTGGCAGAAATTAATTTGCCGACATCAAATTGATATCCCTTTAGGATACAGTACAATACTAGAATTCGATCAATGCCTAACTTTGAATTATGACCCGTGGGGAAACATGTGTGCTTCACAAATTGGGCCCATACATTGGCGTTAGCATTAAGGCTTTTGATCCTAAGATGCCTTACATTTCCCTCAAAATGCCACTCCGCTCCCGGAATGGTAAGGGTAGCCAAGATATCATCTAGGTCGGTTTGTCGCAAATGAATGCTAAAGTTATGAAGCATTGAGCTAGACCTAGGTTGTGTGCCTAATAGTGCATTAATTGAGGTTGGGGAGTAATCGACCAGGGACCCTCGGACAGGGATTTGAAGAGAATCCCTGATAGATACCTCGGTGTAAAACTCGCGTACCCAGCTTAGATTATACTGCTCGGGTACATGACACAAAACATCCCAATCATGAATGTTGATTATTTCCCGTATCATGGGAAACTTAGAAATAGTTGTATTTAAAAACCCCTTAGGTGGGTGAGCTAATTTATTACGGTATACATCAAAGCGTAAACGAGCTAGTTGATTACTAAATAAAGTAAGACTTTGTACCTCCCCGCGGGTGTTTCGAGACGAGTTACCACCCCTGTGAGACTGTGGTAGTGCTGGTGGTGCCCAGGAGATTGGGTTTGGGGGTGGTGTTCGAGGGGTTCGTGTAGCCGAAGGACGACGGTTGTAGACGCTCCGAATTGGTGGTAATGGACTTAGTCGAGGTGGGTTTGTTATGGGTACTGCCGTGGCTCGAGCAACCGTGACTGATGAAACGGGTGGAACGTAGTAAGGGTTCGGCATATTAGGTCTTGCGTGAGGTGGCACATAGGGAATCGGTTGGCCGTAGGCGTTGAGCATCATCACAGTGGGTTGTACCGAAGGGTTAGGGTATGGGTTTGTAACCGAAAACGGATGGTCCGGAGTTTTCTGAAGTTGATGCAAAGCTAGTGGTGGTGGTATGATTTGGGACTGAGCTAGACTTAGGTCTAGATTTCGATTGGCTTGATCAATAAGGGTTTCCAAAGTGATGGAGTTTCCCGCGGTTGGGTCTGTGTGCTCAGTGGGGGTATAGTTGAGGTCAAAGGTGGGTTTCGGATGAGGTGGTGTTTGAACTATCTTACCTTTTCCCTTCGAAGGTCCGGCGGTATCGGTCATCATCGCCGCGGCTTCGGCGAGAGGCATGAATCGACTCCGAAGTGGTGTTTGGGATGAGTTCTACCTCTGATGTGGTCCTGGATGCTTGATCAGAGAGAGCAGCGTCAGTCGGGATGGGTGCGGTGAAGGTCCGGTTCACCGAACGGGTACGGTGGCGGTGGGGCCGTTTCTTCTTACCGGAATGTTTCGTGTTTGGCATCGTGTTATCAGAAATCGAAGTTCTCTCTCGTGGTTTTATAGTGAGATTGTGGTGTATGGGCTTTCTCATTGCTGGGATGAGGAAGGAGACGAAGGGGGGTGGTGGTTAGGGTTTCTTGATGGCGGCGACAGAAGGGTGGTTGCAGGGTGGTGTAAGATGGCTGCTGTCAGGAGGTGTACTTCGGTCGTACGAGGTTGCAGGTACGAGGTAGTCGGTTTGGGTGTCGCCGGCGGTGAGATGGGGTGAGGTCGGAGAGTGCAGCGAGAGAGAAGGAGAGATGGATTGATAGATAGATTGAAGAGAAAGGAGTTGAAAGAGATGACCCCTTGGTCTTCCTGCATGAGCCGGCGCCTCCAAAAAAAAACAAAAACGTCAGTGCATTTAATGCACTGATTTAACTAATTTTAAATTAATCATTTAATTAAAGAGAAAGAGGAGATAAAAAAAAATTCAGTAATCGTAATTTGAGTCCAACAAACATCCTTGTTTCCTTATTGGGCCGAATTTTTGGTGTGGGTTATTGGGCTGTCCCCTTTTTGCAGCCATCTTACACCACCCTGCAACCACCCTTCTGTCGCCGCCATCAAGAAACCCTAACCACCACCCCCCTTCGTCTCCTTCCTCATCCCAGCAATGAGAAAGCCCACACACCACAATTCTTCCCATCTTTGGGAAGAAATCCATCAACACAAATCATTCTTCCAATCATCATCTCCAACACCATTCTTCCACTTCTTTTGAAGAACACATGATCTTGACTTCCAACTTTGATTAGTGGGTTGTCATCACTTAGCTTCATAGTTCATAGTAGCTTCTTGGATACTCTTTGGTTCTCTTTCAAGAAACCGAAATTTAGCTCTTGTTACGTCACTTGATAAGCACTTTCGGTTATTTTGGTTTCGACGTTTGATAAATTAATCTACGTATTTTTGGTACTAATCTGTGTTCTTGTTTATTGCTCGTAATTACTTGGGTATTATCTTGTTTGTTGTAGCAATTTTGATAATATATATATATATATATATATTTACGCATATATATACATATAGTTTTTTTAGTTTATTGTGAACTAACCATCTTCTCTTATATAACTGTGTTTACTTACGCGCTCATAGTGTTAACTGGTCACTTTTCCAGTATACCTTTATATCAACTGTTTTAATTTTAACTGGTCACTTTTCCAGTATACCTTTATATCAACTGTTTTAATTTTAACTGGTCAATTCCAGTAACTGCACCTTATCAACTGTTTTAATTATTGCATTTTATAATTACTCTTGTGATACTAACGTTTTCTTGTTCAATTAATTATTAGTTCAAAAATAGTCGTAAAACACACCCAAGCATGGTAGGCTAATTTCATAGCTTGGGGTGTAATGTTTAAGTTGGAATTTTAATATGGTAAAAAGGAAAAAGAAGTCTTCTTTGAGGCTCAACAGAGTTGAAATTTTTATCTTCTAAAATTATCTTATGCTGACAAATGGTAGGGCTTATGCCCTTCAAATCAGCAATGGTCCATCCTATGGCCTTGGTATGAAGTTTAAGCATCTGAACTAATTTTTCTTCCTGATCTGCCTCTAAGGAAGATGAAATAATGACAGGCAACTTCCCTGAGTCTCCCAAAAAGGCATACTTTAAGTTGGATGGAAGTTGTTTTAGCTCTAGGTCTGGTGCAACTTCTAAGGATGGGACAAGAGTTTTCCTATCCTCATTTTCTAAGACTTCAAATGCTGCAGTTACTAAGGGTACTTCCTCACTGTCATCTTCTGTCTCATCATCAGTGTCTGCATCCCACAAGATTTCTCCTAAAGTCTTTTCCTCACACCAGGTTTCTATCTCACTCAAGGTGGAACACTCTTCTCTCTCATCAGGGTATTTAAGAGAATCTAACACATTAAAAGTCACCCTTTGGTCATGGACTCTCATGGTCAACTCACCCTTCTGGACATCTATCAGTGTTCTTCCTGTTGCTAGAAAAGGTCTTCCTAAAATGATTGGGACTTCTTGATCTACTTCACAATCTAAGATGATAAAGTCTGCAGGAAAAATAAATTTATCTACTTGCACCAAAACATCCTCAATCTTGCCTTTAGGCCAAACTATGGACTTATCAGCTAATTGAATAGATATAGTGGTAGGTCTTGCTTCACCTATTCCTAGGGTAGTAAAGACAGATAAAGGCATAAGGTTAATGCCTGCACCTAAATCACATAGGGCTCTCCTAATGATCTTGCCTCCTATGGAACAAGGGATTGTGAAATTCCTGGGTCTTTCATCTTAGGTGGAATTTTCTTGGTTAACAGAGCACTACATCCTTCAGTCAGAGCTACAGTCTCATACTCAGTCAACCTTTTCTTTTTGTTCAAAATATCTTTTAAAAACTTTGTGTAATTTGGCATTCTTTCAATTGCTTCCAACAAAGGTATGTTGATATGCAATTGTTTGAAAACATCAAGAAATTGTTTAAATTGAGCTTCCTCTCTCTGATTCCTTAACCTTTGGGGGTATGGAATATAGAGAGGGACCTGAGTAGGAGTGGTAGTCTTTTGAGGTGTAGGTGATGGTGATGGTGAAGGTGTGACAGAGACAGGCTTCATCACAGTGGTGGATAAAGTGTTGTCTGTCTCTATGGGAAGTGTGTTACTAATGATCTTAGGACTGTCACCAGATTGTGACACATCCCTACTGGTGTTTCTCTGAGGTTTCCATTCTGTCCCTGTAGATGTTACAGGAGACAAAAGTGGAAAGTCAGGAACAGGTGAGGTAAAATCTGACTCTGCTGTGGTAGGAGAGTCATGCCTTGTCAGTGTAGAAGATGATGCAAAGTCCTTTTTAGGACTTCCATCCTTCTTTTCAGACTTATTCAAGTCTTTTCCATTTCTTAAAGTCACAGCTTTAACCTGCTCTTTTCCTGGTCTCTGAGGAATCTCAGTGTCACTAGGTAAAGAGCCAGCCGACCTATTCCTAATCTCTAGAGCCATTTGACCCACTTGGGTCTCAAGATTTTTAATTGATGCTTGGGTTTGAGAAATAAACCCTTTCATCATGGCTTCTAGTGAAGGCTCAACCTGTTGGTTTTGCCTTGGTGGATATCTAGGAGAGGTGGTCTGATGGTGATTTTGTGAGTGGTTGTGTGAAGTGTGTTGAAATCTAGATGGTTCCTCATCTTGAAAATGTACACGCTTTTGATTTTGAAAATGTGACTGTCCCTGGTTTTGAAAATTGGACTGTCTTTGTTGTTGAGGATATTGGTTAGTCTGACCTTGTATTCTAGGTAACTGTGGGTTAAGAGAGGGGCTGTTCCATTTTAAATGTGGGTGATCTCTCCACCCTGGATTGTAGGTTGGTGAAAAAGGTCCAGTTTTGTCATTATTTCCAATGTAATTGACTTTTTCTGGATTTCCCGGACAATTATCAAAGAGATGATTTTCACCACAATAAGCACATTGGACAGGCAACTCGGATGCCTCAGAAGCATCAATACCAGACACCACTTGCTTCTTGGTAGTGAGATTTTTAAGCATCACTGCCATATCACGTACTTGGGTAGCAAGTGTTGAATAAGTATCATTGTTCTTGACACCAGTTAGTTGTAAAGGTTTTGCACGAGAGTCTGCCCAGTGACCATTGTTATTTGAAATCTTTTCAAGGATATTGTATCCTTCATTGTAAGAACTTGCAGTAAAAGCTCCTCCTGCAGTAGCATCGAGCATTTGTCTGGCTGGGTAATTCAAGCCATTATAAAATGTCTCTAGCTGAATGCAGTAGGGAATGCCATGGTGAGGGCATTTTCTCAGTAATTCTTTAAATCTTTCCCAGGCTGTGGGAACTGTCTCATCATCTTCTTGTTGGAAGGTGCAGATCTCATTTCTAGACTGAGCATTTCTTAGTGGTGGAAAATATTTTTTTAAAAATACCTCAGCCATTTGGTCCCATGTAAAAATAGAGTTTGGTTTTAAAGAATAGTACCAGGCTCTGGCATGATGACTTAATGAAAAAGGAAAAAGTTTTAATTTCAAAGCGTCATCAGAAATTCCTCGAAGTCTAAATAATCCTGCAATTTCTAAGAAAGATCTGAGATGAGCATGTGGGTCTTCCTTTGACAATCCTGCAAATTGACCATTATTCTGTAACATCTGAAACATTACAGTTTTTAGCTCAAAATGCGGGACATTGCATGTTGGATCACGTATTCCTGTTTGCAATTGATGTACAATAGGAATAGCATAATCCATCATACTGTTATCTTTGGAATTTGCCAGGCGAAAGATGTGTTGTTCTGCATCTTCTATGTGCTGATTATTATTAAGAGGTGGTGGAGGATTTCGTAAAATTCCATTAGCTGGATTTTCTTGCTGAACTCGTGGTCCAGGTTCCTGAATGATAGGTACAGGACCAGCATGTGGTTCTGCCACATGTGGTTGGATGTCTTGCAGCCGATTTCTACCATTACCTCCAGGAGGTGGTGGTAGAGGTGGAGTTAGACCATCATTATTGTACCTTCCCTCAGGTGGGTTTCCAGGAAATGGCAGTTCCTCTAAAAATACGTTTTCTTCTTCCATTGCAGACGAAGTAGAAGCTTGCAAATTTCTTTGCTCCCTTTTACGACGTCTAAAAGTTCTTTCGATATCGGGGTCTAGATTAAAAAATTCCCCACGTGGTTTTCTTTGCATAAACTAAAAAAATATTTTTTTATTCTTTTTGTTTTTTTTTTTTTTTTTTTTTTTTTTTTCGAAAATATATAGTTATATATAAATCTTTTTTTTTTTTTTTTTTTTTTTTCAAAAAGGTGGTAGAAAAATTAACTCTCTAAAACTAAAATTGAAGAATTGTTTTGTTGCTTCCCCGGCAACGGCGCCAAAAACTTGTTCGTCTGTTTTCACACCCCCTTTTTGTTCTTTTGAATTAATAAATTATTTGAGTGAACGGTAGCGGTGCCAAAAACAGGTGTGCAAAAAGAAATAAAACAAGTAACCTTCGGTCCAAGTATAAACCTCCAATTACTGTCGTTTTTCTAAAACAAGTAATAAATTGGTACAAGTACCAGATATCGATCCCACAGGGAAGCGGTGAAAACAATCTTTCGATATTTAGTTTTTGTGGAAGTTAACTTCAAATGGGGTTTTGGATGAAAAAGTATTTTGGTTGGTTGGTTGATTATGAGCTACTTTAAGAGAACAAATATAAAAAGGAGCCAGGGGTGTAAGATTGTTAGTTGGAATAAAAATAGATGAAATGGATGGCAAATCGTATAATAACTTTAATTATGCAGAAATGATATCCACGTAACTTTTGGAAAGTTAACTCATTTTCATATAACTAGATTATGTCTTGATGAGGTTAAAAGTAATCTTTAATGAAGTGTCAAAATATATTAAAAATCAACACTTAAGTAATCTCTTAAAAGATTAACACATTTTCATACAATTGTCTCAGCAGTAAATAATCAAGTTATAATCTTTAATGGGATACTATATCTGATACCAACTTTGGGAATAATACCAGTTGTAGTTCCTTAAGAAACTAACACATTTTCATGCCCTTGGATTATCACTAGTAAATTTTTGGATATACTCTTTAATGAAATGCTAAAGACGTGAGATAATAGCAACGAGTGTTGTCACCCACTCATATATCCCCAAAATAACATTTTAGTAGCTTCTGAAAAGATACCGCATTTTCATATATCTGGTTAACCGGTAACAATCCAAAGACATTCTTTAATGAGGCATTAAACATAAGGTGATAAAAATTTAGTTTTGTATACGAGATTTCTTTTTCCATTTTACCATATTAAAATCCTACTGTGAACCTTACACCCCAAGCTATGAAATTAGCCTATCATGCTTGGGTGTGTTTTACGACTAATTTTAAGCTAAGAATTATTTGAACAAGAGAACGTTAGTATCACAAGAATAATCATGAAATGTAATAATTAAAACAGTTGATAAAGTGCAGTTACTGGAATTGACCAGTGAAAATTAAAACAGTTGATAAAGTGCAGTTACTGGAAAGGTGACCAGTTAAGATTATGAGCGCAAAATTAAACACAGTTATATAATAAAGAGATGGTTTGTTTATAACAACAATTTAAGCATATATATGAATACTACGGTTATATATATATATATATATATGTATATCTTTATATATATATAAATATAGGTAAACACTTGATGAGGAATGAGCCAAACACAATTATAACCAAAAATTCGACGTAGATTATAATTCCAAGATCCACTAAGACACTTGATGATGCGTTCGGGTAAAACAACAAGTTTTAGAGAACCCGAAAGCACAAATCACCAAGTGTCCAAAAAGAGGTATTCGGCCTCACCTAGAGGAAACCCGAACCAAAATAAAGTATCGATGATGGCTTAACAAAAGTAGCTACTATCCTTGGTTTCGGTCAAGATGAGAAAACCGAAAAACCACACAAAAGCTATGGATTGGAACTAGTTATGGGGTGGGGGATGAGATGAGATGATATGTTTTCCTAGTTACAAGCATACATATATATAGGGAAATTGTTCATGGGCCATGGGCCAAGTAAAATACACCAAACAACCATCTAATTGGGCCGTAGCCCAACTCCTGATCGGCCCAACTCGGCTGCCCGTATCCACAAATCCGACCCGGCAAAGTCCAAAAAGAGATCGGCCCATGACAACGATATCCTGAAAAAAAAAAATGCGTACGATTGCATAAGTTTAAATGGTAAATATGAGAAACATATATAAATACAAACGTGGAATAAAGAAAATGTATGTAATGATATTGAGCGTGGTTTTGACGATAGAAATGTGAGAAAATGAAAAGAATTGCGTAAAATAAGTTAGTTACGAGGGTAAAACAATTACCCTATCAGTTATGTTTTTAACTTTAGAGTTAACATTAATTAAATAATTTTAACAAAATTAAACTTTAACAAGAGTAAATTAGGCTTTTCGTCCATATGGTTTGTATAAAATTGCGATTTTCGTCACTGTGGTTTAGAAAAGATAGCTTTCATCCCTATGATTTGTAATTAATTATTATTTTTGTCTTTATGATTTACAATTTATTGTTTATGGAGTTCTTATGATTTACGAATCTTTACTATTTTGGTTCTTTACATTTAAAGAAAGAAGCTAGTGGCAAAGACGAAAATAGCAACAAATAACAAACTATAGAGACGGAAATGATAATTTCCGAACCATAGAGACGAAAATCGCCATTTTTCTTACAAACCACATGAACAAAAACCGTGATTTACTCTTATATATTATAAAAATATTAAAAATTATGAACGCAAGATAACTAGTTTGTAACTTATAATATTTATTTCATCAATAACTTTTTTACAGAAAATGCAATAAACGTTATTTCATATCAACTTTGACTATTTATCCGTTGTTCTTGTACATATTCATGACGTATATGTCTAGTTATTAGGTTATATTATAATTTTAGATTGTGTAGAAAAACTTTACATCAAAAACAATCGATACCGGGTAGGTAAATATACTTATTTGTGAGGCAAACGTGATTCTTATAAGTCATTGTTTAAGTTCTTGCACAAGAACCCAATATTTTAGCTTGTTTTGTGTTATTCTGAAAGGTTTTTATAATAGGGTGTTTTTTGTTTATTCTTGTTTTGTTGATAAGACACTAATATGATAGTAGAAAATGAAGTTTTGAGATTTTTAAAATCAATCCATTATGGATGATGGATTTCACACATGGCTTATCACCAATCGTACAAGATGGTTTGAATCAACTATAAGTTAGAAAAGAGTGAAATACATTTTTCATACGTGTGTTTTGGTGTTTTAAATGGTTATTGTACCTATCTTGAGAAATTAACTAAATGTCTTTGTGCTTTCATTTTTTGGCAAGTTGGGTTATGTGGTTGTATTCTTTAATGAGTTAGTTCATGCGTTGTTGTTTTTTATCGAGTTAGGTCCCTGAACAAGCTAATGACCATGACATTTGTGGTTAGAGAAGCAAAAACAACCAATTAACTTATCTTAGACTGTGGAGGATCAAGGATGGCTCCAAAAAGCATAACTGGTTAGAAAACGTTCGATCCAACGACCAATTTAAGGCGAACGTCTCATTTTGGTCCCTGGGGCTGGTCCTTAAACGGTTAACCCCCCCCCCCCCCCCCCCCCACAAAAAAAAAAAAAAGATTGGTCATTAGTTAACCAAAAAAAAGTCCAGGTAAGACCCGATCAAAGCCTCAAGAAACCCAATTAAGACACGTTATTTTTACCCGATATAAAATAAAAGAAACCCAAACAATAGCTTTTGATTATCGTTATTGAAATGAATGTAAGAAAACTTGTAAAATATTTTAAAGATGTGTCTATGTTTTTTTTGTTGTTGTGTAACTCACCATTAAACCCAACATGCAACACAAACCAAGCTGAATGTTTATTTGAAGTAATATTGAATGCTTTGGATACAAAAACAATTCAATTTCACCACTTAAATAAAAGTTAAAAACAATAAAAATATTCAATATGATAGAAATAATAATCAAATTAAAGATACGAAAATATTCAAAAGTAAGAAAAAAACGTAGATACCAAAATAGTTAATTAGTTTATAATTTCATAGGTAATTGATTTTTACATCTTACTATTAACTATTTTGCAATCAAATGAAAGTTTTAGGTATTTTCCAAAACAATTGGTATTAATTATTTTAATATATACTTGTTTTTTTTAGGAAAAAAGTTTTTATAGGTAAAAGAATATATATGACTGTCAGGATTTGTTCCTAAATTGTTTATATAAAGACCGCGATTATGGTTAGGTCCTTGTACAACTCTGTGTTTACATTATGGACTTTAGATTGTTTGGTAATAGCTTAATTATATACAAATTAATTTATTTAATAAGCTTATAAGAAAATTTTTATGTAAAAACTAAATTTTACAAAAATGTCACTTAGAGTTAAATTCAAATGAAAATTTAAAGTAAGATCCAATTAGTAGCATGTGTTTGCCACCTATCTCATCACATGGCCTATTTCAAACCAACCTCATCATCACTAATGCATGTTATCTTTGAATCATCATCTGGCTAACTAACCTAATTAATTTATGAGAGATTGTATATTTTTACTTAAAAAATTTGGTGCTTTATATTTATAGAGGGGGTTTTATAGAGAAAACTTAAAAAACGAAAAATCGAGAAACACTTCGTAGTTTTTTATTTGGATTGGGATTGTATTTACTTGCACAAAATAGTAAGCTAAGTTGTTTTTTGGTTTTATACCTAATTGCATTATGCACTTATGCATATTACAAATTACATATATGCACAAATCACAAATGCATATGGCTACAAGGTTGTTCCTATATTTTCCTTTTTTTTAGGTTTTCCTTTGAACCTGACCTATACACACATAAACACATGAGAATGCTAATTATTTAAGAAGCAAGAAAATTTTCGTCATTGTACAAAATCATATATGATTCACGGACAAAATCATATGTGATTCACTTGACTTTACCCGCTCTTAAATAGTTGGCGTCCTTGGTTAAACCTTTTTCTATGTACATATATAAGAGGTCATTTATGGAAGAACTCGATTCTTTGTGGTAACTATGAGATCCAATATGAACCACTCATTAATAATTATTGACTTAAAAATAATAGTAAAAATCCCTAAAAATAACTATCAAGCGGTAGTTTGTGGTAACCGTGAGATCCAGTGAAAACTAATTATTTTATTAAATTAACTGTTTTTAATTATTTAATATGGTTATAATCGTGTTGTATTTTTTAAGGATTTCTTAAAACATGGGTTCGAATCCGGGTAGTTAGGGATACCATTCACTTACCACTGGGCTAGACATGCTTTGATAATAATGACACATTTATAAAACCGTAGGTCCGTTTCATTCTGAATATTTATATTGGGGACGTGAAAAGAATAAATTATAGAGTAAATTATTATCTTTTTCCATATAGGATTGTTGAAAATTTCTATTCTCGTTCACGTGATTTTCACGATTTTGCATCCCCATGATTATACTTCATTATTGTTTATGTTCATATGGTTTGTAATTAATTGTTATTTTAGTCTTTTATACTTAAAGTTGGTAGTTAACCTTAGACATTAATATAGAAATGAGTTGCAAATCACATAGATGAAATCGTAACTTTAAACACACCATATAAACATAATCCAAAAAAGTTAACAAACCATGAGGATGAAAAACACACTTTCAATTTTCTCATAGGGCGGGGAAGTATGTGCCTATGCATGTATATTGTTGACAATTTCAATTGTATTCGACATGATTTCTTATCTAATTACTAAAATTAGATTTTTTAGATTATGATTGAACTTGTTATTTGGATCTCATAGCTTATAGATTCGTATGTTTCCTTTATTTTATTTTTTTTTTGTCTGTAATCGTGTCTTATGTTTTGTGATTATTAGAACATCAGTTGATCAATTAAAATTCGTGACGGATATTCTCACGTTGCTTGTAAAATGCTATATAATATGTTAAATATATGCGGAAGTCTGTCATTTTTTTGAAGCATCAGTATCCTTGTGACTATTGCCTTCCATCCGGCTACGGTTATACTAAATTTGCATCCAAAAAGTTTGTAGCTTAGCCTGACATAAATATGTATGCACATATCATATAATATGTATATACCAAGTTGCCAGACCAATATGTACATATACATTGTATACCATTCAAAGTTATGGTATATAAAAGCAATATGTACACATGCATTTTCCATCTCAAGGTACAGATGTTTCCATATAGACAAGCTTGTGATGTGATTTATGTATATATAGATACATACTTCTTAACTTGTTGTCGGCCTAGTTTCAACAACTTACAAAAATAATTGAACAACTATTTAAAACACATTAGATGCATAATATATTCTTTATTTGTGTACCAGTAAATATATATATATATATATATTTATGCGTTTGTTTGACCAAAGAGATTCGAGGGAGAAGAGAGAAGAAGTGGGCGGGGGAAAAAATTGTTTTTATAATACAGAGCGATTAAACAGTAAAAAAACTCGTTAAAAAAGAGAAAATTAGAATTAGTGGCCAAAGAAGAGGGGATGGAAGAGAGAAAAGGCATGTTTTTTTTGAAATGTTAATCATAATTGTACACAAACGTGATATATATGTAGATTAATTCCTCCCATATAAAATAAGAAGATAAAGGATCAAAATGTCCTTCAACTAACCACAACCCAACTAACGACTTGAAAGTTAAAAGAATTATTAAAAAAGAAAAAAAAAGAGAATTGGGTGCTATGGTTCTCACACTTTTTGGGCTTGAAACATTTCACATAGTTTTTTACAATGAAATATAACATAAGTATTTGTTTTATCCTTACTCAATTCGCCTCCTACCTAGCTCTTTCCCACACTAAGTGAAAAGTCAATACATCCGTAAGTGCCCCGGATGCAACTTGTGGAGAATGGTCTTTATAAAAAATGTGGAGTTTTTATTTTTATTTTTTAATGGAGATCATTTGACAAGAGATTGAAGTAACACATAAGCGGAAACAGTGGACATGGTTTGTCATGGTGCTTTTTTTCTAAAAGAGGAGGCTTGAGAGGACTGATATCTGTGTGAGTTTGAAAGTTAAACGTTCATCCCATTTGTAAGATTGGTAACAAGAGTGGCATTTTAGATTCTAGTTTTTAAATTCCCTCCACAAGTTGGTGCAAGGACAGTAGGACACTTGCAAATTAAATTATACATCATATATTATATATTAATAATTATTAATTATTTGTAACTGTTATTAATTATATCAATTATTAATATGTGTAGTTATCAAAAACCAAATATAACATTCTTTTAAATGGTTATGTAAGTTACATAAAATTAAAACTATATTTTTTAATAGATAATCAAAACATGTTGAATATTTAAATAAAAGATATTTAATCTAATTTTTAATTATATTCTTTTAAATTTATTAAGTACTTAGAATTTGTAAAGCTGATTAATTTGATTTTTATTTTTATCACATGTAATACTAATTTAGAATAAGGTAGACTTTTTCTAAACAAATTTTAAATTAAAAGTATATATATATATAATCAATTTTATATCCTTTCAATAAATATATTATTGAATATAATTTTTTACTATCTTGTTTGTATTAATTAATGTATTAATTATTAAAAATTTGTTTTAATTACATTATTAAAAAAATTGACTATATTATAAAATATTTGTTATTAATTATTTAAGATAACTTTTTTTGTTTATTTTACATGCTCATAAACTAACCAAAAACTTAAAATTACTAGTTTATAATTTACCCTTATTTTCATAGAACCACAATAGAATATTTGCTTTAATTGGTATTTTCACCAATCGTTGCTCGCCGTCACCACTAAGACAATCCTTAGTGGTAGACTGTTTTGCCAATGGTGTCAATCGCCATACTAGCTTTTCATTATCTTACTAAAACTTTACTATTTTTTACCAATTCATCCACACTTAAACCAATCTAAATAATTAATTAAAAATAGGAAGAAAAAAAAGAAGAGAGAGAGAATAGAGAGAAAGGAGAGATGAGGTGGGGTAGGGTAGGGTCGTGTAACGAGTCGGTATGTAAGTGCCAATTTCTCTCCATATCAATAGACCACGGCGGTATAGCCGATCTTGCCGATCAACAACAGCCCCTTGCCGATAGCTTTGTCGAAACGGCCACGAATGGTCTAAGAGTTTCTAATCTACCCTTAAATAATTCATGGAAATATAAACAAAAAAGTTCAAATAAAGTATTAACCATCGACTAAATCTAGTCAATGGACTCTATACCCAAGAAATAAAATATTCGAAATTTAAAATACTAAAATCCCATACACCTTAATCCAAGATGCAATTTTATCGTATTCATCTTTTTTCGAATATTTATCCCGAAAAAAGTACGATTTTGGAGTTTGAAATTATTTATTTTTAGTTGATAAACAAAATTAAATTTTATCTCCAATCACTAAAATAAAATAAAATAAAATAAAATAAAATAAAATAAAATAAAATTCGAAACATGCTTCAAATAGGAAAACATTCTAATAGAGTGTTTTAATAGAAAGCTAAAGATGAGGATATTTTTCCAAACATTCAACGTATTTCTGCTTTGTGGATTTCTACTCGAGCCTCAAAAGTTCATTTTGATTTTCATAGTTGGGTTAGTCCTCCTGTTCATGTGCTTGGAATCGGTTAATTTTCGTTTTCTTCTGGTTGTCTTGTTGGTGTTTTGATTGGGGCTTTTGCTTTGTGAACCTTGTATTTTTTTTTCTAGCACCTTGCTAGTGTTCTTAATAAAGTTCTTCTGCACTTGGCAAGGGTAATGGCTTTGTCGAACCTCCTAGCCTTGTTTTTTTTAATAAAAAAACATTTGTCAATCAAATAAACTTAAATGAACCAAAATTGTAAAATGCGTCTAAATCACGTAGCAACCCAGTTACTTATTTATTATATATAGACTTGAATTATAAGTTTATGTAGATTTATTTCTAAATTTTATTTTAACAAATTCTAATTTATAGTATATATATAATAATAACAACCAATTTTATATTTTTTTGCAACAAAAAGGTATATTATTTAGTTTATTTAATTAATATATTATAGTTAAAATTTTATTTTAGTTATATTATTAAAGAGTTTTAGTTATATTATAAAATATTTATAACTAATTATTTATTTAATACTTTTGATCATTTTATATATTCCTAAGCTATTTTTATCAAATATAATTTGTTCATCAACGGCCTTGTCAACAATGAGCTAACTTATTAAATAATCTGCCAAACATAACTTAAATGGTTTTCATAACACGTAAGATTATATAAACAATATTAAAGTTTACAATTTTTTTTTGTTATAAAAATGGGTTAATTCTATAGAATAGTAACCTACTTTCAATTTTGTTCCCCTAAAGTCACCCAAACTTTTTTCATACCTCAAAAACCACTAAACTTTCATAACTGTTCCAATACTATGTAATTTGTTAGCTTTGACCTGCTATAGAAGGTTACCAGGTTAATTTTTATTTTTCTTATTTAAGTAATATCTAAATAATACTTAATCCTAAATATAAATTTATAAAATATCAATTAAAAAAATAAATAAACAAAAAGACCTGCATAAATAAACAAATAAAAAAGTCTTGTATACTTTGTTTATACACCTGCATAAATAAACAAATAGATAAACAAAATAAACAATATAGCACCAAACCATTACAAGAGTTATAGCATATAGTGCAGCCATATAAACCATTTACGTGCATAACTAAATTAAAATAGATAAACAAACCATTACAAGAGTTATAGCATATAGTGCAGCCATGTACTGCAGCCAAAACCATATAACCCATAAACAAACCATATAGTGTAGCAAAAAATATCAATTCAATACATATCGAATGGCGTGGAATTCGAAAGTTGACGGGAAGTCTGGAGTCAACCGTCGTTGACGGAAGTGTGAGTCGACAACAACAGACGACGTGGGGTTTTGGACGTGGAATAGGAACGGGTTTGTAGGTTAATCTTTTTTTTAATTGATATTTTATAAATTTATATTTAGGATTAAGTATTATTTATATATTATTTAAATAAGAAAAATAAAAGTTAACCTGGTAACCTTCTATAGCAGGTCAAAGCTAACAAATTACATAGGATTGGAACAGTTATTAAAGTTTAGTGGTTTTTGAGGTGTGAAAAAAGTTTGGATGACTTTAGAAGAACAAAATTGAAACTAGGTTACTATTCTATAGAATAAACCCTATAAAAATTGAATATGTATTTTATATTTTCATAATGTTTAAATCAAGTGTAATAGAAATAAAAATAAAAATTTGGATATTTAGATAAATATGTGGATCGTTATCAACCACGTATACCAACCCTACTCCCCCATTCATATCTTTTAATGAAAATAGAATATAAAATAAAATTGCATTTTGGTCCCCATGGTTTCTCTTTGTTGGTTCTGGTCCATCAAAATTTTCGCCATACAAAAATCCTCATATTATGCAAAACTGTTTGATTTTTGTATCTCCCACTAACAAAAGTTAAATTTGATCCTGTTATCTCTCTGATATGCCTTACATATAAGGATAGGTAGTCACTTTATCTTTAAAATATGATAGCAAGTTAAAAGAATATATACTTGCATATGTTGTTGGCGAATCATATTTTGGAGAAGAAATGACCATTTAACCCATATTTACAATGCATGAGAAGTTGATGAATGAAACCAAACATTTTGGCATATCATAGGGGTTTTCTTGAAATAAAATATTTGTAAGGAACAAAACCAGAAAAACCAACAAAAAACAGGGACCAAATTTGCAATTACTCTAAATATAAGTTGTTTCTGATTAAAAACCTTGACAAGATTATAAACTCAAATTTGCTGTTTAAGTTGTTAATTCGGTTTTTTTTTAAAGAAATACAAACCAATATCTAAATAGTTTAATAAAACCTTTACAATGAAGAAAAAATAATTGTAGCTGATAAAAAATTAATTAAATTTTAATATGACTTCTGTAAAGTATTTATATTCTAACACCTATTTTTAACATGTTTTTAAATAACAAGATTACTTTTCTATTTTATTTAAATATATACGTTTTCAACTAAAAACATGTTTTACTATTAAAAAATTACTAGTAATATTTTTTAATATATATTCAGTATTCTAGTAAATTTTTTAATTAAAAAAATAACATTAAATGATGTCTATTAAGTATTTATTTTACATAATAAATAATTAGCTATTTTGAATCAATTATAATAACAGTTTATTAACATAGTATCATTTATAGTTAGAATTGAATTGGGTAGTGCAATTTTTTTTACAAATTAAACGTTTATTCTTTTATAGTATTTATAGGGGAAAAGTCTAAAAAAACCCAACAAACTATTCCATTTTGAATGGTTAAGTCCTTAAACAATTTTTTTGAATAAAAAAGCCATTAAACTTTTTCTTTATGAATGATTAAGTCACTAAACTATTTTTTTGAATGAAAAAACCATTAAACTTTTTTCTTTTGAATAATTAAGTCCTCGAACAATTTGTTTTCGATAAATAAACCATTAAACTTTCAAAAATTGGTTACTTACCCCCTTTTAATAAAAATAAAAAAAATCAAATGTAACTAACTATGAAGATTTTAAAGGTAAGATATAACTATGTTAGTTTAAGTTAAAAAAAAAATATAAGTAGCAAATTTTAAAAAATTCAATGATTTATTTGTTGGAAAAAATGTTTAGGGATTTAATCATTCAAAATGAAAAAGTATAATGGTTTTTTCATTCAAAAAAATAGTTTAGTGACTTAATCATTCAAAGTGAGAAAGTTTAATGGTTTTTTTGTGTTCAAAAAAATTGTTTAAAGACTTAACCATTTAAAATGAAATAGTTCGTTGGGTTTTTTTGGACTTTTCCCTATTTATAGCTTTAAAAAGATTAAAACTTTTGAAAAAGTGGCATTTTGATTATTTACCATTGTTTTGTTACAATGTCAAAGTTATATTATGTGCACTAAATAGACAAATTTCAATTCAACGGATTTCATTGCAATATCCATCAACCAAACAAAGTGGTGAAATCTAATAATATTTCATTTCATTTCTTTTGATAGATTTCATCATCTAAAAAGAATCTGCAAATGAAACGGCACCCAAGATTTAAGTTCATTTCTCATGCTTCTCGGCATCAACTTAATTTTTCACATTACCTTTCATCATTAGGGGTGTGCTGCGACTGCGTATGATGAAAAGAAACATCTGCTTATCAGCTTTATCAAAAAGTTAAAAAAAATTGTTTCCTAAAAACTTGTTTATTGTTTTCACCTAAAACTATAGGCACCTCATCCAAATACTTCAAAACAATTAATTGTTTCCCAGAAAATCTAATAAGGTTGTGTTTGGCAAAAATAAGCTAGCTTATAAATTAGTCCATCCAAATACGTATCATAAGTTAGCTTATTGAAACACTACCTGAAATAGTGTTTCGGGAACTTTCTGCAACCTTTTTTAATTATTTCCCTATTAATGTTAATTATTAAATTCAAATTTGTTCATTTTTCATATTCATAAGGCTATCAGTACCCAACCCTTCCAACTCCACTGCCACGTCAGCTTTTCCAACCTCACTATTAAGGCTATGTTTGGCAAACTAGCTGATAAGATAGCTTATGACTGATAAGGTAACTTATGACTGATGAGGTAGCTGATGACTGATAAGGTAGCTGGTGACTGATAAGGTAGCTGATGAATAAGTTACGTTTGGCAAAAACTAGCTGATAAGGTAGCTTATGATTGTAAAAGGACAAAAAGGAACATACTTGAAAATTAGTAATGTAGAAAGTAGAAGGGTATATTTGGAATAAAAAAGATAATAATTGTCATAATTACAATAAGTCACCAAGGCTTTGTTTGGCAAGCATAAGCTAGCTTATAAGCTAGCTGATAAGCTAGCTTATAAGCTAGTCCATCCAAACATGTACCAGGAAGCTAGCTTATCAGCTAGCTTATAAGCTAGCTTTTTGAAACGCTACTTTGAGTAGCTTATGAGGAGCTTATTGTAGCTTTTTCCAATTATACCCTTATTAATATTAATTATTAAATTCAAATATACCCTTTTTGGTCATTTTACATACTCATAAGCTAGTTTTTGCCAAACATAATTTGTTCAACAGCTAGCTTATCAGCTACTAGCAAGCTTATCAATCAACAACTAGCTTATCAGCTATCCGCTAGCTTATCAGCTATCAGCTAGCTTATAAGCTACGTTTGCCAAACATAGCCCAAAACGCTACTCAAAGTAGCTTTTCAAAAAGTTAGCTTATGATCCATCCAAACATGTACCTGACTTATAAGGTGTCTTATAAGCTAACTTATAAGTTACCTTATTTTTACCAAACGATGCCTAACCCTCTGGAACCCTCTCTTATTAGTACTCAACCCTTTCATTTAATTAAACACACCCCTTACACACACAACACAAGTCACTATGAGCGGTGTGGGCAACCCTCTAGCCTCTTGAACCCGCTGATCGCGTAGCGGAACCCGTCGAACCCGCTGAGCCCGGCGGGTTCGAGTCCGTTGAACCCAGCCATGCGGTACGTATGGCCTAAGCTAGTTTTTTGTCAAACATAATTTGTTCATAAACTAATTTATCAGTTACTAACTTATCAACTATCAGCTAGTTTGTCAAACAAAACCTAAATCGTAAGCACATTCAAATAAGCATTCACAAACACCCATAGCTATAAATAAATTACCTAAAAAATACATTTCAAGAAAATAAAAGTAAATTTCTTGATGGACCTAGAAATACTTTATAATAAAATTTATAGAATAAATAATATTAGTTATTTATGACATCAGCATTGGATTCTATACGGTGAACCACACCAAACGGTGTGGTGTGGCCGTGTGGCTACACTTCCGTACACGGACTTAAATTCTATATTTATTTATTTTTTTAAATTTGGAAACTAAATCGAAACAAAAGAATTTTGCAATAAAATTGTTAAATTAAATAATGCATTAATAAGAATACTCATAATGAAGGTTTTTCTTAAAATTGTTCATGGATTATTAAAATAACCTATACTGTAGAACATATATTATTGTACAATTACAAGCTTTATTGGAATTCAGATGCTTGAACATGTTGTTATCTTTTAATTTATTATTTTAGTTACTTTAACTATTTTTTATTTAATAAATAAATTAAGTAAATAACTAATTGATAAAAAGTATTATAAATAAATAAATAAAAATTGTTTTTTCTTTATAAAGTTTTATATAAAACTTATAAGTTGTTTTAATAAGTTTGATTTTTAATTATTTAATTAATTTATTATGTTTAGATTATTTTTAAATATTAAAGTTAATTAATGAATCTTAAACTAATAATTTTAAAATACACTTTTTAAGTTTAAAAATTATACCAGATTGTTATATATAAAAACACGGTGTGATTCATTCCTTACACCTCAAAAAAATGGAAAAGACATTGAAAAAAAAACTCTCAAATGTCCCAAATTTTCTATATCCTATACACTCCCAAGACTGGCGATTATTTTTATTTTTTTCGTAGATTCCATCGTATCCTCCAAAATTTCCGAATATTACTCAATCTCTGAAGTTTTAATCCCCATCCTCAATATTGGTCGAATATACTAAACCAATTAGGTACGACAAACAATTATTTTTCGAATCAATTCCAACAACCATTATTTATGTCTTCCAATAAAATACGAAGTACTAGTGTTGATATCTCAAGAAATGATGAAGAGTTTATATCATCGTTACCAATCAATTCCAAGAACCATTATTTGTTGTGTTTTGCTCATCATAACCATGTGAAAATATCACTTTTTTAAGTAATCAAAAGATATTAAAAAGATCTAGAAAAAAAGATACACAATTAGGGAGGACCAGATGCATCGAGATGCAACAAACAAAAGCTAACCAACTCAAAGCCGAAGGCAGCAAAAAGAGAAGAAAAATATAGGAAATAACTAACAAATGAATTAACATACCAATCAAAAACCCCATAGGGTTGCCCCACCTTTCAGATGTCATAAAATAGTTGGTCTTATATTTTTTTTGTGATACTCTAATAGTCTGATCAATGTCGTGAGATTGTTTGAACATGTGGTATAATCTTGGACCAAAAAGCTTAAGCGGACTTTGTATTTCCTATTTTAACACTTGAAACCCCAACTTCGTTAAATTAATTAAAATTCAATTCTCAGACAAAAAAATTGAATATTTCAATATAAAGATAAAGTAATGGTGTGGATTTAGGGTTAACCATTTAGGTCAAATATGGTGGGTGATGGTTGTGCCTAACCACATCTTTCTTTCTTTTTTAAGTACTGATTTTATGGTTTAAACATCTGAGATGTCGATTTTAACTTGTAACTTTGTTTGATTTAGTCCAAATCGAATTTATTTCGGATAACATGTCGTTAGCTCGATATACATTTAATATGATTGTAATAAAGTTGAATTGTGTATAAAATAATTCGAGTTGTTTAACAACAACTTAATGTGGATGTTGGTTTGGACCACATATTTGCTCAACCATACAGAGGTATTTTGTTGCGGCTAAATGATTAAGCTAACTTGAGATCATGCGAGACCAAACTCTTTAAGTGAGACTCGTCAGACCAAATTTTTATATTTGAAACTTCACTTTTTTTTATGAAGGTTCAGATTTTTTGTCCTTTCACATTGTTTTTCTGTGAACTTTCAGTTGTAAAATTATGATATCACGAGTCTCACAAACATGTTGGTCTTACATGAACCTAACTCTGATTAAGTTATTAAGAAATGACTATATAGAATAAGCCATGACCCGTTATTTCTCTCCATTAAATCACCCTTAATAAATTAATACCAGAAATAACCTAACCCTTTATTTTATTTTTTTACGTCCTACAAACCCTTCTCTTCTTAAAAGACGAAATTGTTTTAGATATACAAGTAAAACTTGATGAAAATAATAAATAAACAACCCTTATTTTCACTCACTTGATATTTTTGAAAAATGTTTTAAGTATTTGTAGTTTGAAAAGATGTCTATTTTGTGTCTATATTTTGAAATTTCTTTTAAATGTACGTTTTTTTTATTAAAGTCAATTCTCAAACTATTAGATTTAAATGTGTCCTTCAAGATAATGTTTCGAAAGTCACATTGGATTAAAGTATATAAATTGGCCAAATGCAATTTGGCACATTATAGATATGTGCACAAATATTTAAATAAGGGGAAGTGTTTTTTTCTCTTGTGAAAATGGATCTATGATTATTTGTACCAATTCTTGAACTTTGAGAAATTATTTGAATATGTATGAGATTTAAAGGTGTGAAATTCATGGAAAACTCTAGAAATATATAAACTTTTAAAACAATGAAAAAATATATTAATAATCGAGTTAAAATATTAAAATCATTGTTTTTGTGCAATTTGTTTTCCTTTAAACTTGGATTTATTTTTTCAATTTTTGATCAAAAAATAGGGATTTGGTTTTGACACAACCATTGAATCTTCTCAATATAACTCTAATATTCTAAAGTGACGTTTAGTTTACATAATGCTTTTTGATAAAATAGAATTAGTCAAAATGAAATGTTGTTAGATTTGACCAGTTATTTGATTAACGGAATAAAAATAAAATGTGTTAAAAGTTATGTTTGTTTGGTTTAGGCCATCCACTGTCGACCCACTGCAACCCAATGGTTTCAACTGCCACATCAGCGCCACATCAGCTTTCCACTATATTACCTAAAACTATCCAATTCATCCACTGTCGACCCAATACCCAACCCAATCTTATACACATTTTTAAATAAAAAAACAAAAAAAGAAAGAGGAGAGAGATAGAGAGAAAGAAGAGAGAGAAAGTGGGTAGGGCGTCGGCTTGGGAGAACCGATGGACGCCTACCCGATGGACACCCACGGCGGTGTTCATTCCTTATCCGTCGGCTTGAGTGAAAAAGAAGTGTACCCGTTGGCTTACCCGAAGGCCACTACGGATGGCCTTATAGAATATAGATTGGGGGGGTTTTTTTTTTTGGTAAATACCTTTTTCGGTAATTTTATTTTTTTAAACATAAAATGCTTTAATTAAATAGTCAGTAAATACTTTGTTTTCTTAACTAAAAATATTTCAATAAATTAATTATTAAATGTTTTAATTGAATGTAATAAAATAGTTATTAAAAAGTTAATAAACACTTAAATAAAATAAGATTTTCATTACTATGTTATACTAACTCGAGGTATAACTGATATTATGAAGAAAAAAAATGAATTTCAAGCAAATGGTAATACTATTTGCAAAAGATCATGGAGTGGTTTGGTATAATGGAACAGATTACCAACCGTATCAGTTGGGTATTCCTTCGGGTTTTTCTGTTGTAGGTGGTCCAATCCAGAAACCACTTGGGTGGCCAAGAAGGGGGTTGTTGTTGGCTCATGACAGCTGAGCTATTTCGAGATGAGTCATCTATAGTCTCGAAGAATGGCGCCTTGCTTACCTGTCCATTTGTTTTGCTACACTTCTTTCGATCAAGGTTCATTATAGGTGAGCAGTAAGCTGCAACTCACTGTTGCTTTTTCCAGTTATAATGTTTTTTTTAGTTCAAGGTCGTGCGTTGTTGCTTGTTGCTCAACGATGGCAGGCTGGGTTGGAAGTTGGGGCCATTTAGTCGACTTAGTTTATTACTTGTAAACTGGTGGGATTTGGCTCTTGTCTTTGGTTCGGGGTTTAGCTAGTTGTGAGTCTAGTAGTTTCGTTTTTTTGTTTTGGCTTCATGCTTGTCGATGTACTTGGACGGTTGGTTTTTAATGTATTGCTTTTGTCTTTCAAAAAAGACAAGCTAACCCAAAATTTTAAAATCGAACTGAAAATTATGGTAAAAATTATTTCTAGCTTATAATAATTTAAGGCTTATAAAATCTTCTAAACTTTATTCTTCTATTTATATAGAACGAGTTGCTACACTGAATTTATATAGATTTTTTGGTCTTTGTTAATCTTTGCATTTCTATTGATCTTTTCCCTATATTAATAAGCTTTTTCTTTTACTCAGACACAGAATGTGTTTTTTTTTTTCAATTTCGTCAAAAACAAACGAAGATCTAGAAACTAGAATTTAGATATCATCTAATGCCACAAATCCGATAAATAACTAAATAAGTACAAACAGCATGTAAAAAATCTTTACATTAAAAGTAATAATTTTTCTATTACATTTTGTCCATTAAATGAAGACACGTGTATGCATTAAATAGCATTCATGAAGTAAAAACTTTTCAACCGTAACTTGTATTAAGATTTTTTTTTTAAAGGCAAACTTACGGATACGTTTTGATATGAAGCCGAAAAAGTATTCAGAGTTCATATAGGCCATTCGACTAATCCTTGACGATTATGAATCGATCTGAAAATTAATCCATGATCAAGGTATCGCTACATACTCACCCCATAAAGTGAACCCGAGTAAACAGATATGCTATCAATTATCCCTATCAAAAATATTACCGACCACTAGGCTACCAATGATTTGATGGATTAAGAATTTTTTGTTCGAAGTTGCTAAAAACAATTGGTTATTTAATGTGTTTTTCAAGTTATGAATATAGTAACATACTCGTTTCGTAATAATATTTCAATGGGATTGGGTTGTTATTTTTTCAAAATTTCATATTGCAATTTTTCTTTTTTGATTGGCTAGCGGCTTTGGGGATCAAATTTGGTCTTAGAGGTCTCATTAAAAAAGTTTGGTCTCACATAAAAATCCAAGTATTCGACATAAATATTATACCCTTGGTGTATCTAGTATAACGTATTGGGCTTTGTCAAAGAAAATGAACTAGAGGTCTAGAACAATACATGAATCAAAACCAGAACCAGAACCGGGACAAAAGAAAACATGAATTGAATCAACATTTAGAAACAAAAACTACTTTTTCAAAGGCAACGGATAACCAAATATATTACCCCAACCAAAGAGTATACAAACAACTAAACAACCACCACACGGTGGAAAAGAAACAATATGAGAACAGGAACAAAAAACAATCGAGACACAAACGCTAAACAAAAACCAATTTAAAAGTAGCCTTTTTTTTAACAGCGAAAGGAGGAAAGGCAAGGAGCTTCAGCACGGCCATCACTCCCGCCTAACCAACAACAACTTCGCATGGCCACCGTTATTTGAAAGTAGCCTTAATACAAAAATCAAAATAAACTATATTTCATTTTGATACAATATATCTTTCAAAAGTCGTATGACAACATAAAGCGTAACTAAACTCAATCTTTCTTAAATTTTTATTGACCAATCGAGACACCGTTTTTTTCTTCCAAATAGTGCGCACTATTTGATCATAAGAATGAAATCTATATTTTTATGAAATTATGAAATTTAGTTGATTGGTTACTTGTCTTTACAAGTAAAAGTCATAAATTTGATTCCATGTACATCTGCATACAACATTTTCTTTAAGCTAAAAAACTGGTATTTTAAACGCAAAATTTAAACCTACAATTTTTTATTTTTTTTTGGGAAGGTTCATTTGGACTTTGACCAGACTACATCCTTGGCAATTTTTACCGAGAGCTAAAGCATGCTCCCCTGGGATTAACACTCAGTGGCCCCTGGTTGTTCACCATCGGATTCGAACTTGGGTGGGTTTTTCCCCAACACCAAGCCTTAACCGGCAGGCTTTTAAACCTACTGTCTTAAACCTACTCGATCACTATAAATTTCATTATAGTTTTAGTTTTAAAAAATATAATAGTATACAACGAAATATCACAATAACACTATTCAAAAACCTAATAATTTCCACTACGATGAAACCATAAAGTGATAATATAGGCCACTGTAACACCCCCCATGGAAATCCACCCATGTTGTCATTAAAAGACAATTACTAAACACTTGCGTTTGACACACCAAAAAAGCTCAAGGGTGTGTAGTGGAATTTTCATCTTTTGTGGGTTTGAATTTTCCCATTTTAGAGATAGTATTAGGTTGTGTTTGGAAAAAATAAGCTATCTGATAAGCTAGTACAAATGGACCATAAGCTATCTTATTGAACCGCTAATTGGAGTAGCGTTTCATGATCTTTTTGTAGCCTATTTCCATTTATACCGTTATTAATATTACCTATTATACTCCAACATATCCATTTTGATCGTTATACACACACAACATCTCCAACAGCTATGTTATATCTAACTCAAACAGAAACTCTATATTAGCGGTCCTAAGATCTAGGATATCAATAAAATATTCATTATATTAAATAACATATTGTTTCTCTCTTCTACACAATTATTTTCAAGAACTTTTATTGATGGGACAATAATAAAATATTGTTTCTCTCACTTCTAAAGAGTTTTAGAGATTCCTTCGATTTAGAGATTTATATGACCTTTCTCTTCTTTTATCCATTTTAGAAAACAAGATAGCATAGCTGTTCGAACACAAAATTGTTAAAGTTTTATCCGTTCTCTATTTTAGGATACTTGCTGGAGATGTTCTCATAAATTAGTTTTTGTCTAACATAATTTATTCGTAATCTAGTTTATCAGGTATTAACTAATTTATCAATTAACAACTAATTTTTTTGGAAGAGGTATCTCAGACCACATTGGGCCCAGACTAATCCTCGGCAATTTTGGGCCGAAGCCCGACTGCTAAAGCATGCAGCTCGGGGTCGAAGCCCCCGTACCTCCAGAATGCGTCCCACGGGGCTCGAACTCGGGTTCACCACTATGTATTGCACAAGCCTTACCACTAGGCTAACACTCCTTTGGTTAACAACTAGTTTATCAACCAATTTATTAAAAATAACCTTAAAAAACTTGTTGGAGCAAATTATCAACTTGACATTCTCATATTCTCTATAAACCAACTCAAAAACTCATAATTAAAAACAATGATGTTTTATTGTTGGTTTGTTAAATCATTAAATGATTAAATTTAATGAGAGTTTGTTTATTATGTAACACGTCATGTTCAATATAATGCCATTTACACGCATTTAATGTTATTTATTTATATTTTTTGTACTCAATAATAAATTTCCTAATTGATTGATGTTGACCCATTTCCCACACAATAAAAAAAAACATATGTGTGAACAATATTTATTTAAAACATTTTCTAGTGTTTAAATTATTTAATTTTTTAATCAAATAGTTAAAAAGATACGAAACTTCAATTATTCTTAATTGATGGCTGACAAAAAGTACAAATCCTTATCTACCTTAATCAACCTTTGATGTATATCCAAAATCTCTTTATTATCGGTTTAACGAGATTAAAAAAAACTTATAGCTTATTCGGTGAGTTAAAAAAATCAACTCATGTTGTCGGTTTCATTCATGTTAGACTTGAAGCCTTGAATGTTTTTTGGATTTTAGCATTTATTTGTATCTTATTTCTGATTCAGTTAAACATAAAAAAGTCGGATCGTTTTAATGTTCTCTGATAAATTAAGTGGCAACCTAACAAATATTACCTTTTATTTACGTCCAACATCATTCTTTCAATTTCAACATTAGTTTTAGCATGAATGCACCACAAATGTGCAAAAATGCAAGAGACGAAGATTATAAATCAGCGTGTTGGCTTTTCAAAACATCTTGAATCCCCCTAAATCGACGTTTCGGTGTGTGAGATATGATTAAAACTACATAGCCTCACAAATCTGCCAACGTTATTCTTTTATTTTTTATTTTCGTTACGTCCTTGGATTATCGATGCTCACTTCAATTGATATACTTAAGTGAATTTTTTATGACGAAAATAGATAATTATACATATTTAGACTTTAGTCAATTAAGAAAAATACAAACAAACTTATTGACTTTGATATCAAACTTCAGCACCATTTCTTATAAATCAAAATCGAAATAAAACTTATGTCTTTAGTACCTTGTAGAAAAGAAAAGTCACCGTAACGAATAACCAACAAAAAATCTTCCTAGTTCACAATATTTTGCATATTTTTTAATCATTTTACATGACTAAATTGTTAATTTCGACCCTAATGAAAGAAAAAGTTAAATGGAGGTTCAGATGAGAATTTACGGTAAGATGAAATTTTTTATCGGATGAAATTAAAAATTGGTTACCATAACCACTTGTTAGAAATTTTTAAAAATCACCATTGCTCTTATTTAAATACAATACAATCGATATATTATAGACTGAAGTCAAACAAATTATACATAAATTTAAATTATAAGTTAATTGATGGAGATCATTTTTTTTAATTTTAAATATAACATTACAATGAAACATAAAACGTTTATAAACACGTTAGAACACTTTTAGTTATGATAATTTATAAAGTAGTCCTAAAAACTAAAATTCTACAAAGGATTATAGGAGCATGCTTAAATATTTTAATTCTCGTATAAACCTAATCATCTTATAGTGACTGTGAAACTTCAGTTATATATTAAACTTCTAAAGCAAGGTTGCTCATAAACCACAAACGTAAAGATTTGGTTGTTCAATGTGACGCTTGAAACACATCTTTTTGATAAGATATTCGAAGCTTCACATAAACTATAAGGACTTTTTTTTTTTAAGTTCTACCTAAAAAAACCTCATATGATACCACGAAAACTTCACACAACCATATATCATATATTTATTTTTAAGAAAGAAAAAACGTATTACATCAATAATAGGTGTGACATAAATAGTAAATAAACAAACAGAAGAAACGACTCATATCAGATATATGATATCCCGTCATTGAATCGCATTATAGGATACAATAGCCCATCTTTTACGCGATTTTTAGTACGTATGGTATAAAACTATAAATTATCTCAAAGAAAATGTCTATTTTTACACAAAAAAGAAATAATTATTTTATTTTGAAAAGAAAGAAAATAAAATAATAAAGTAATGCTCTAATAATGAGATAAAAACAAAAAGATAAGACCACTACTTTGTACAACCCATTTCTCTTTTGCTTTCATCTTTGATTTTGTCAACATCTTTAAGACAACGACGCCCCACCCCCCAAGTCGACCATCCACCTTTTCATTGTTTTTATTTCAATTTTTTATATCATTAAATTATAGTTGATTAGCGGTGACTCTAATTGGATCAACAAGAAACCTATTTCCAAGATCACTCGCTAAATATTAAACTCGCTAAATCCTGGTGTCACTTTAACGTCACATTAGTTTTTCTCTTTTTAATTCAATTTATCCTAAAGTGGGATATCACTATTCTAACTAACTCAATCTTTAATTCACTTTTTGTTATATATGTGTGTGTATTAAGAAAGAGAAAAAGGAAGAGAGAGGGTAAAATGGAGAGATCGATCGGGTGTAGACAGCCGAAGGCCATACCCGCTCCTCCTACCCGATTGAGGGTACAAGTGTTTCAACTGAACCCACTCCTCCCACCAGATGGCTTACCCATTGCGGTATGCATCGTATGGTAAAAATAAGGTAGCTTACAAGTCTGCTTAATAGTTAGGTACATGTTTGGATGGACCATAAGGTAGTTTATACGTTAGCTTTTTGAAAAGCTTACTCTCAGTAGCGTTTGGTGACTTATAAGACTTAATATTTTTTTTATCCAAAATATACCTTTCTACTTTTTACAATACCAAATTTTAAACATGTTTTTTTATATCATTTTACAGTCATAAGCTACTTTATCAGCTAGTTTTTTTCCAAACGCAACTAATTCATCAACTGGCTTATCAGTTATCAGCTAACTTATAAGTCATAAGCTAGCTTATCAGCCAGTTTGCCAAACATAGCCTTAGTGCTAGGAGCTGAGTGCTAGCATAAAGAGAGAGGGGGGGGGGGGGGGGGGGGGGAGGGGAGTTTGAGACCATGAGAGGACCTGTTATGTATTTGGATAAAGCCTCCCCATCCATTTGTCAATTGAGTTACATGTTAAAAAAATTAGCTACACGCTAGAGGTTATTTTGTAAAGTATTATGTTGCTATGTTTGACAAAATAGCTAATAAGCTATCTGATTACTAATAAGCAAGCAGATGGCTAAAAAACTATATGATTTTTTTTTTGAACGGCAAAGAGGAAGAACAAGGAAGAGAGCTTCGGCATGGCTAAAAAACTATGTGATAATAAATCTTTTTATGTAAAGACTAACCGATAAGAATGTAAAATGACAAAAAATGATATGTTAAAAAATTGTCAATTACGCCGATGGCGCATAACTTAGTTGATAATGGGTGGAGATGGTGTTTGAGTTAGGTATACCTCATAGTTTACGAAATTAGCAGACGCTTGTGGGCTCATTGGGGTTGCCAGTATCCTTTTGCCCAAAAATTATCAATTACAATATGTCATGATTAAAACAAAGCTTTAATAATATAAAATGCTAACTAAGAGCATCCACAATAGAGGTTCTTCTTAAGATTATTTTTTGGGTTTTCACAAGAACCTCTATTGTGAGACAGATGTTCTTACCCAGTCACAGGTTCTTATTAGAAATTAGGTGCTTGAACAAGAACCCAGGTTTTTGTAATATTCTCCTTTTATGTTATATACTAATTTACATAAATAAAAGTTATATTATAAAAATAAGAAAAAAGGAGGTGAGATTTTTGTAAGAACCTCCATTTTAAAGTTTTAAGGAAGTTCTAACTTTATTGACGTAGCAATGATGTGGTAGAAAAAAAAAATATGGCAACTAAGGTTATTAGAGGTTCCACCACTGTGGATGATCTAATACGTATATACATATTTTAGGTAAGGATATACATTAATTTATAATTTAAATAAATATCATGTAAATATTGATGAAAATGAAATTTGTCTAACTCATATATAACATTAATTTATTATTTTCTTAAAAATACAACTAGTAGTTAAATTTATACAGTTTATTAAAACAAATCACTAAGTATACAATATGTTAATATATGCAAGCAAGCAAATAAATAATATAATAATTAATAGTAGTATTAAACTTATGTATTTTTTTTTTTTTTTTTGAAGAAAATTAAATTTATGTATCTTATTCGCTAAACCCACACATAGACACATAAGATATATTTTCTTTTATTATTACTTTTTCCTAATTTATTAGATCCATACGACCCAAAATAAACAACAAGAAGTTAAGTTGAAAATAAGATTTATAAAATAAATGGAAATATATCTCTTTTCTTTTCTTTTTCCTCTTATGTGTAATTTCTTTTCTTTTCCCAATAACATACAACTTCACACACATATTTGTATATAGACAATAGATGAATACATTATAGACATAGTATTATAAATACTACCATAGTCACAAATACATGTGATAACATTTAAAATCTTGAATAGTTTGTAAATCAATAGTGAACAACAATTAAATTAATAAAACCAAATGCTATTAGACTATAGTTTATAAACATCATGTAAACTTTGTGAGCATATTATGCGAGCATCATGCTAGAAGTCCATTTGTTATCGTTATGTTTGCTTTATATACATATTTAATCGTACATGTATGTATGTGATAAATAAAGATAATTATTCTTTTAGTTATTTAATTGATTCATAACATTAATTATTAAAATAATCGTCTACTAAAATTCTAGGAAACTTGGGATGTCACAAAATTTTAAATTCTCAAAAAATAAGCCTTCCCCAGTCCCCTCCCCACCCCAAATGATTGAGTTTAAACTTTTAATAAAATCATTTATTAATATTTTCTTACTTATGATAGAAAATAAGTTTGATTTACTTTTATAGGCCAAGGTTATTATGTAACATAGTAAAAGGTTGCAACCCGTGCAACCTTCATTTAAACCATTCGTTTAGCCCATTTATATACATCGATTCATTAGATGTATTTTCATGATTTAATCAAATTTCAGCAACAGATGTCAATGTATGTAACGAATTATGAGATTCATCGCATTGAATTGATACTTTCATGAAGCATCCATGAAATATTATGCATTTCATGTTATCATATGCATCTAATGAAAATACTATGCATTGTAGGTAAGAAAAAATGAGACCGGCACGGGGGTGCCGTTTTTATCCCATGCCGGTTACCCTCGGTGGTGTTGCTGGGGGTACCGGTCGGTACCGGCCATTTCACGGCCTCCTTCATGCCTCCAATGTGGATGGTCTTATAAGCAAGTGTTTCGGTATACAAATATATACCATCTTATAAGCGAACTTAGCATTTCTATTTGTTGTTTTTGACAAATGGATTTTTTTTAACGACAACAATTTTATTCAAACACATAAACAAAATTCCTAGGTTGCAAGACACGACCTAAAACAATAGAATATATAAAACCAATACAAAAAAAACTAAATCCACAACCACGAACCACTAGAACTAAAACCACAATCATGAACCACTTGAACTAAAACCACAATCACAACCACGAAACCATGAACCACTTAAACTAAGACCAAAAACATGAACCATTTGACAACTAGTTTTGTATTTTTATTTTTAAATCTCAAATGAAATATAAAGTCATATTAAATAAAATCTAGATTATAAATTAAATATCTTAATAACTTATTACTTATTAAACTTTAGCAATCATATATTTATGTTTTCTATAAGTTCTGGACAAATCGATGACAGCTTGTAAATATTAATTTTTTAAATAACAAAAATATAAAAAATACAAATAATTTGCGGTCCATGCATAAAAATTGATCGCATCATTCCATGTACTTGTTTTTTTATAAGAGTAAATTACACTAGTAATCCCTATGGTTTGCTTAAATGTTGGATTTAGTCCTTACAAATTAACTATTTACATTTACGGCCTCTAACGTTTAAGTTTCAAATCGGTTAAGATCCCTCTAGTGGTAAGGCTTGGGCACTACATAGTGGTGAACCCGAGTTCGAGCCTTGGGGGACGCATTATGGAGGTACGGGGGCTTCGACCCCGGGTTGCATGCTTTAGCAGTCGGGCTTCGGCCCAAAATTGCCGAGAATTAGTCTGGGCTCAATGTGGTATGAGATACCTCTTCCAAAAAAAAAAAAGATACCTCTAGTTAACATCGTTAGTTGGTTATTGTTAGAAGACAAAAATTAGTCTCTGGACAAACTATATGGACCAAAATTATAATTTACTCTAAAATTAATTCAGAGTCAGATTAATTTTTAAATAATTTTGTAAATAAAATATTGCAAGATATTATTTAAGGGATAATTGTGAATAAGTTGCCACAATTAAATTGATAACGTAACCTTAAAATATTTTCAAAAATAACTCTTTTTAAAAGTAATATGCAAATCAATTGATTTTAGAGCGAACTTTGGTCCATATAGTTTATGAAAGACTCAATGTTCCTTTAACAATTACTATCTAATAATGTTAACTACAACTACCTCAAGTTTTATGAGATTGAAAAACTAAGGACCGTTTATGTGTATAGTTCTTTTTAGAAATCCAATATGAAAATTAAGCAAACCTCATGTACCATCATTGTGATTAACTCTTTTTTATAACATGACATACGAGTAGAATTGTGTTATAAGTTAAAGTTGACGATTAGAAGTGGATTTGAACTGTTGATCACTTTTAATCTTATATCCTCTCATGAATTGCGCTTTAGAAGAGAACTGATCTGGTACATCTCGATGCATCTCTTGGTGCGTCTCATCTTAATATGTGTTCATTTTTCATCCAACGGAGAATAATCACTTATCACACTTCTCATCAAATATAAAACTTTTCACTGGAACCTAACCTTATATATATATATATATATATATAGACTTAGGATCAGGTGAGACCAAGCTGTTATCGTGAGACCGCGTGAGACCAATACCTAACGTACGAAACTTCACAAAAAAACACCATGAATGTACTTAAAACTCGAATACGCAGACCTAAAATTCACTTTCGATGCAAAAAAATATCGAAAACAAGCTAAAAAACGAAACCTTCACAGCTCAAGTTCTGTGAAGGTTACATATATATAATGCGAACCTTCACAAAAAAACCTGCTGTGAAGGTTTCGTTTTTTAACCTTTTTTTGAATTTTTTTTTTCAATAGTGTTTTTTAGTATGTTTTAACGATGAATGTTCAATTTTTTTAACCTTCACAAATGTTTTGATGTGAAGTTTCAAGTAAAATATGTTGGTCTCACCGGTCTCACCAAAAAAGCTTGGTCTCACCGGAACTTAACTCTATATATATATATATATATATATATAAAAGATTAGGTTCAAATGTGAACTCAATTTTGGTTGTGAACATGAGGACCACTAAAATATCGCCATGTGGCAATATTCACTTTGAATAATGCATGATATTCAGAGTGAATATTGCCACGTGACACGATTCCAGTTATCATTACGTTCACAATAAAAAAATTAGTTTTCATTTTAGAGAGAGACAGAGAGAGTTGGAGGAAGAGATTTAAACATGTTCACTTCCATTTTGTGAAAACATGCTTACCATGTATGATAAATACACGCAAAGGAATCTATTAGTGTGCAGACGACGTGCCTTGCAACTTAGGCCGCGTCAAAAGTCGTTTGCATCTCTGATTTGATATCACATATGATGAATTGTAGTATCATATCAAAAACACTCCTTTCAAAACTGAAAATATAGTGAATGAGTCTAGTAGTGTAAATGCAACTTGCCTCAAAAACTAGGTGACATCAAAGGTCATATGCGTCTCTTATTTACTATGTTTGAATAAAGATTGTTCTTGTGTTCTTTAAAACGAAGGTGTTCTTATTTGAAACTTCTATATTTTTTATATAGGGTCAGGTTCATGAAAAAATATCAAAACAATAGAAAACCAAGGAACGCCTTTGTGGCCTTGTAGCCCACCATCTGGTGTATATGACTAATTTGTAATATACACACCTTTGTATTCGTAATGATCAATTTACTAATTTGTTTTTCCTTAAAAGTGCTTCTCTCTCTCTCTCTCTCTCTCTCTCTATATATATATATATATATATATATATATAGACAATAGACTATAGAGCGAGATATAGATAGATAGATTGAGGGAGTTTCATACGAAAAATATAACTTTCTAAGAAAATGCAAGGAGCAAACGCAGCCACTCATCTCGGTCAACAAAAACGGCTTTGACCGGTCCCTCCTATAATTTTGGGCTTCGGCCCAAAATTGCCGAAGATTAGTCTGGGCACAATGTGGTCTGGGATACCTCTTCAAAAAAAAAAAAAAAATAATCTCTACCCTCCCATGAATCGTGTCAATCTTCCTTGATCACATCCACCGTAACCGCGAGATGAATGGCTGAGATTGTTCCTCACTTTTTCTTAAATTGACATGTTTCTCTTTTGAACTTTTCCCTGGATAGATTTAAATTAATTAAAAAATGCTTGCTGTTTCTTGTTAAAATATTCTTAAATAAATATAAAATAAACTAACGAATTCAGCTATTTCAAAACAGTAAAATGCATAAACTTTTTTGACTTTCAATCAATGTGAAATGAATTAGGAAGGACGTAAAAAAATAATATTAAAAATAATAAAAATCACACGATATGAATAGTATTTTTATTATTTCAAAATAAATGTCTACAGCTACATCTCACTTTAAAATTTTATAGTTGTTATTTTTGTGGATTAATTGTATAATTATTTTTTTAATTAATTACTTTATCTCTTAATTATAAGTAGAATTATTTTTTATATTTAATCCTTACTTTGAGATAAAATAAAAATAAAACGTGGTTTTTTTTTAAATAGGAGTAAATAATTTCAATATTTTATATTGAAGTATCATTAAAAACGAACAAATTAAAGTATTTCAGTAGGTCCATAAATGCAACAAATGTATGAACGATATCTCATGTCATTCGTTTTTTAAGATTCATATTTTAAATTATATTTTAGGTCCACTCTCAAGTGAAATATATCGGGTATATTTAATTATTGACTGTGAGATTGATTGGTTATTTTCTATTAAGTTTTATATATATAAAGTTGTATGTATGAATTAATTTGTCTATATAAAAAATAGAAGTTTTTGTTTGAAACGTTTTTTTTTAACGGCAAATAACACACGCACATGCTTCTACACGAAGTCGACGGGGTATTCAGGATCCATACGGGCATCCAACTAATGCTCGGCGACCATGAAACGACTTGAAAGTCGGACCTATGATCAGGGTATCGCTACATGCTTGTCTATGAATAGGACCCGGGTAGACAGAGATGTCATCCATTGTCCCTTACAAGGATTTGCCCGACCACCAGAATACTAATAGTTTGACTAGTTTGAAAGGGTTTTCGTAGATGAAAAAAGCATCTTTTTTTTTTTCTTGGAAGGGAGGAAGCCAACAAAAATTGTAAGTCATTTTGTATACCATTAAGGCATTATATATATATATATATATAGTAAAGTTCAAATGTGAACCACTTTTTGGTTGTGAACGTGAGAACAGCTAAGAGCGCGACACGTGACGGAGACTAGTCAGTAAAGGCGGTTTTGTGTGTGGTCCCCTCCTTAATTCAATGTCTTCCCATAAATCCCGCCTAGTCATCCGCCGTGGACCTGACGTGGTGCCTAGTCATCGCCATTTGTCCCGCTCTTGGCTGTCCTCACGTTCACAACCAAAAAATGGTTCACATTTGAACGCACGCCTATATTTATAGTCGACTAAATAAATTATAAGTCTTATTAAACTTATTAAATTCTTGAAAAAAACTTTAATTAAATCATTATGTAGACATATATTTATAAATTTCAATTTAATAGCTATTGCTAATTTTAATGTTATAAAATGTTTAAAAAATAATAGTTTCATTTCCATAAGTGAAAAAGGTTTCCCCAAGAAAAGAAAATGGTGAAAAATTATTTACCCTTTATTTAAACATAAATGGAAAAAAGCAAAAAATTGTCCCACTCATGTGACAAAAGCTACCAAACCCTACTGTTTCAACTTTTCCTTTTTCTCTCTCTTTATTATTATTAAATTCAATATTTAATTTCACATAACTTTAATAAGGTAAATTTGAGTTTCTATGCTTAATGAAGCTTTCTTATCAATAATATGCTCAATATTGATCGGAAGTGGGTCCAAACTTCTACAAAACGACATAAAATAATTAAGGCAATATATAACAATACAAAATTGAATGTTAGAAAATTGGAGTTTTATGGTTTTGTGGTCTTTGGATCGAAATATTTAATGACGATATGTGATCTATTCATTAAACATTTTATGTGGTTGTGTTCTCTGTCGGTATAACTAAGTAACAACGTAAAGATTGTTAAACATAGGGTGTGAGTGAATGAGAAATCGAACCATAAAGTATGGAATTACAGTAACTTATCTGGTTTATGAGAAATGTTTCTCTCACGTATCATGGCATAAGTGAAATATTTAAAAGTCCATTTGTCGGAAAATTCTTTCTACCGTGCTTACATGGGGGTGCAACAGATTGTGGACCGTATTGAACTTTGCTGCTTTGGAGTATTTGTTTGCATGGACACGTTTGCAGAAACAAAAATCATGCCGTTGCTAATCCAAAACTCCGAGCAAGTTTTTTTTTTTTTTTTTTTTGACAACTTCTAGTTCTATTGTCAGCTTTTCAAAAGACACTTGGCACATAAAAAATACAATCTTGACACCGTTCAGGATCCTTAAAATTTTTACACAACCACAAATTCATTACTAACATAAAGCTAACACTTGGCCCTTAGATAAGACACCCGAGATTTTGACAATATTTGAAGAACATACTTATATTTTTGTAAATACAAAAAATATACCCCGTTAACTTTAAGACTTCCCCTTTTTTCTCTCATCTCCTTTTTTTTTAAGATCTACAGTTGAAATTTGTGCTTCAATAATTTAAAGTTCTTCAATTAAGTGTTTCAGTTCTTCTGAGGGTTATGACCCAAGTCTCATTTCTAGAATATTAAAAAATAGATAAGGTTAGGTATACGCTTAATATCAATTGTTTCTCTGTTGTGATCGTGTGATGGCTAAAGGTCAGTGCTATTGCACCATGTGCCAACTTTTATTGCAACATTTTTCAAAACTATTGCTTGCGCAAATAGCTAAATCTAACGATGTTTGTGAAACAATCCATTGAAAAACGATCAAAACTTTTAAAATCAGTTGAATAACCTTCAAAATTCGTTGTTTCCATTGAGTAAGCACCGAAATTTATCAAAACCCATTTAGCCAGACCAACATTGGAATAGTACTAGAAATAAAAAAAAACACACTAATTTGATTTTTTATCTTCAAAAAATAGATATTTTAGTTAAATGTTGGATTACTGTAGACTAAGCCCAAGCTTAATTCATCCCAAATGCATGCTCTATTGGATCGATACTACTCAATAACCCTACCATAATCAAAGCCTTGAATGAACCACGTTGATGGTTCTAAAAAAAGTACTAGTTTTTATGGTTGGTGTATCCAAACACAGTTTATCCAAGTACTATGTTGCTGGTCATTACAAAACGAGTTGACATCCTTTAATAAACCCATAAGTTACTGAGAAATCCGAAAGGTAAGGTTGATTCGCCAACAATCCCATTATATTCAAGGAGTCAAGGATTTGCATATAGCTTCAGATTGGTACTCGATAACTTTACTTTTCAAAATATCAAGATTTTAAGTCTCTCAAAAATATAAACCATCTGAGTTTAATTATTGGATATATATATATATATATACACAAAGTTACCAACTTAATTTTGTCAAAGGTTAACTCAATAGCAATAAAAAAATTCAATAAATATCAAAAACTAGACATGACCATAATGAAAGGCAATTTTTTAATAAATTATTAGACAAATAATTTAATTTTTTTGTTGGTCATCATATAAAAAGTCTTAAAACGTTGATTTTTGTTGATGTTTTGAGTTTTTTATTCCATATGGATCCAGATGTGTACTTCGACAAGAAAATTGCACAAATCAGTACGTTTATTAGTTCTTATATTTTAATCGTAGACATAAAATTATTTTTATTAAATGAATATAAATATCTAAGGGGAGGCAATAAAAAGACAATAAAATATGTAACACTTGCTTCATTTAAAAAACAACTTTTATAATATTAAAAAAATATCCAATACTTTATATTGTTATTTCTAATAATTTATTTGTTAATTAACGTCAAAGTACAAATTTGCGTTTCATAATTTCCTTAATATATTCGATTAAAGTGTGTGAAATTATCAATATTAATTGTAAAATTCTTAGTATTTAAATCCTCATTCATGGAAAACTTGATAATTTAGGAAAACTATAAGAATCATTTTGGACCATTCTTCCTTGGTTCTTCTTTGGCTTGTATTCTTGTTCTACCATCTTGCTTTCTTTTGAATAAATTCGGGTTCGTTGGTTTAGGGTGATGGTCATGCCGAGGCTCTAGTTCTTACGTTTCCCTTTTTTTTAGAAGGTTCATCTGGACTTTGTCCAGACTACATCCTTGGTAATTTTTACCGAGAGCTAACACATGCTCCCCTGAAATTAATACTCAGTGCTCACCAATTGCACATGCATGGATTTGAACCCGGGTGAGAGCTATCACCCTTTAAGAACTTATCACTACGCCACGCATAGATTTCCCTTTCTTTTGTCATTCAAAAAAAATATAATTTGAACCATCTATTTAATAACAAACGAATCAATAAAATGATTGGTCTGTATTATTTCTCACAGTTCTCATAAACTACCAAATTTTCATTCGATTAAAATCATGTATCCAGATCTATCCTGTATTTACAAAGGAGAACTTAATCTAGTAGTAAAAAATGAGTGACTCAAAATTTATTTGAAGATTAAACTTTTTATAGAGATATTACTTGACTCTTGCCATCCACAAAAAATAAATTGTTTTGCATCTTATTTGCCTCTTACAAGATAGTATTTAGACGCGGCTCACGATGGTAATGTGTGGACAGGGTAAAGGTTATTTTGTCAATGTGTGCACATACATGTTTATGGAAGTGGGGAGAGAGAAGAAGATACTTATATACATATATATACATACATATAGGGTCGGGTTTAAATGTGAACGTAGGGACCACTAATGCATGATATTTATAGTGAATAATGCCACGTGGCGTGATTTTAGCGGTCCTTACGTTCACAATGAAAAATGAGTTTTCATTTGAATTCTATATAAATAGGCTAAACGAATGATTTAGATGAAGGTTGTTCAGGTTGTAACCTTTTACTGAGTTGCAAAATAACCTTGGCCTATATATATATATATATAGAGAGGGAGAGAGAGAGAGAGAGAGGGGATAAACAATCTTGAAAACCTATGAATTGTGATAATCTTGAAAATTAGGGGAGTTTGGTTCATTTCAGAGAATGGAAATGAAAATGGAAATAGGAATGAGTATTGGATTGATGTTGTTTGGTTAATCCAATATAATCAATGAAAATTTGTTTCATATTAAAAAAAATACATTTTTCCAATTTGAAGATACAAAAAATGTTTCATTTAACGTCCATAGATGAAACAATGCATGGAAAAAAACAACCAAGTAGAAATAAAAATTTCATTTACCCCAATTTTGTCAGGAATAGAATCTAATTAATTTGTAAGAATAATTCTATTATATAACAATCACAAATAAGAAACAAATATATGTTTTTTTAAAGGGTATCATCGGCTTTGCCCCGACTAATCCCAGCAAGGTTCATCGACAGCTAAAGCCTGCTGCCATGAGTTAATCCCGAGTGACCACAATCTGGAAGCGTCTGGATTCGAACCTGGGGTAGAAGGGTTAACCAGCCACTTCCCTCACAGGGCTTAACGAGTACGTCACAATATTGTGTTTACAAATATATGTTAATCATTACATTGAATAGTATACTTGGATGAAAAAGATCATGTGAAGCAAACACACAAGGTAGAATTAGTCATGGATCTTACAAATTTTGAAGTTCTCAAATGATTAAGCCAAATTATTCTTAAATCCTATAATAACGGTGAAAACTAACAAATCAAATATTTTTGAAGATACAATTGGTAGATCGTAATTTTGGATTTGAATTAGGAGAAAAAGTTGTAAATTAAATTAGTAGTATGTGAGACTCTTGCTAGCTTTTTGCTAGTCCTCTTTTATTTCGAGTCTGTATAAAAAAGAAACGAAAAAACCCATTAGTATTTTCTCTTAAAAATATAAAATATAAAGTCTAACCGAAATAATATTAAAAACAAAATGTAACGTTTATTCCAAGATAATACACGGAAAAATAACATCTATTTTTAGGGATTTTGGCACAAATGCCCTTAGGGGCACCCCCCATTTGGTTATATGCCCCTTCTCTCTCTCATTTTGCAGCGTATACCCCTGCCGCGCAACTATAGGTGCGTTATAACGCACCTATAGCTAAAAGACAAAAAAAAAACCTTTGACTGCCAATAGTCAACAAAAATGGTGACGGTCAAAGTCTCTGGTGCGTTATAACGCACCTATAGTTGCACCGTTATGGGTGCGTTATAACTCACCTTTGAGTTGCGCCGTTAAAGAAGCGCTTAACGCACCATTTTTGTTGACTATTGGCAGTCAAAGGTTTTTTTTTTTGTCTTTTATCTATAGGTGCGTTATAACGCACCTATAGTTGCGCGGCAGGGGTATACGTTGCAAAATGAGAGAGAGAAGGGGCATATAACCAAATGGGGGGTGCCCCTAAGGGCATTTGTGCCAAAATCCCCTATTTTTAGATAGGAGTTCCCTAAGCATTTAATTATTTTTCGCTAGATGTCATATTCTGACTATAGATATTATAAATTTTTGCATTGGTTACATTCTAAATAATATTTAATATTATTTTTGTTACTTTCAATAATAGTTTTTTATATTTGTCTTCGTTATGTTTATCCATTATTTTAAAACGTATGATGTTGGTAGACACATAACTCGTGGATCTAATCATCCAAAAATCGTATGCCACACTTATATATAGGGTTGATAATAGGTAAGGGTACACTGGTTACTCGTTATTTTTCGACCTGTTAGATAAAGATATGGATAAAGAAAATTTTGTCTATTTATCTATTTACAGTGTTTTTACAATAAATGTTCGATTTTCTTAACCTTCACAGTATTTTATTATTAAGTTCCATGTAAAAAATGTTGCTCTCACATAAACAGTTTGGTTTTACATGAACCTAAGTCATATATGTATAATTATATAAGGTTACATGTTCAAATAGTTAAATTTAATTTCATTATTAATATTTATTATAATGCTTTTTTTGAAGGGTGTCCGAGCCAAAACCCGACTAATCCACGACAATTTTGGGAGCTAAACATGATCTTACTTATATGTCCCTACGCATGCGAACGGGAATGCTCGAACTCGGTTATGGCGCTACGAACCCCACGAACGATAAGCAATCCGCCACAACAATGGAAGACTTTATTAGAATGTTGACGTATATTAATTTGTACTTTATTTGACTTTTTATTAAGTAAACGGTTTAAAGATCAAAAAATTAAATATACGAAAAATGTTGTTTTATAATTTTTAAATATTATAATATGCTTGTTTTCGTGGTAATATTTAAATGTTTATTATAACAAACTAGATATATAATAATTATTTATGAACTTATATTTTACCTATATCTTTGAAATCTAAGGATATTATTTGTTGATCAAAATAACAAAAAAAAAAGTATCATTTACCTGGTACCACATTTGTTACACGCTATGGTAAAATATGAATGAAAGTTTTTTTGAGATGGATAATTAACCGTTTCGCTACGCGCTATTTCTAATGGATTGAATAACGGAATTATCCTTACCATACCCAAACTCTACTCATTGCCAGCCCTACTTATATATTTGATAGTATTCAAGTGAGCATAATCAAGTACCTGCCCTTTTTTCATAGAACCGGAATCGACGAATCCTAGAATAAAAGAATTGGAACTAAAATTGCTTACATCAGTTCTTTATATTTTGGAACCAGTTACAATATCGGATACCTAGTGTCAAAAAAATTTCTCTTTTAGTTTTTATATTTCATACATTAAGAATATAATATATACCAACTTAAAGTAATAAAGCTTTTTTTCCTCCATCTTCTATGCATCGTGCCAAATATTTCGAGGCTATTTGTATGGTGGCTTTATGGAGCATTTGGGATTGGAGAATCCGTCTCATTGAGAATTTCATACAATATGTTAATTAAAAGAATTTCATAATTAAAACAAATCATTAATAATACAATATGTTAATCATTAATAAAAATGACGTCTTGTAAAACTTGTACAATATTTTAGCCATTTAAAATTAGTGGTTTAATATCCTAGTCAAAATCCTACGAAAATCCCCAAAATAGCCATTAGGCCTGCCAATGGTGGAAGTGATTTTTGACACAGGAAATTAACTATATTTGGCAAATAGAGTCTTTAACGGAGGTGAGAATTAATTGTATTTGGGCATTTGACGAGATAGTATTTGTCAAAAGTAAGAGAAAACTCTTGTTAACATTTATATGTTACATAATAGTGCTTGGCGGAGGTGAAAGAAAACTTTCAAAATTTTTGAAAGACCCCTTGCTTCCCCAAAAATCACTTCCATCATTGGTGAATCTGGAGGACCAAGATTGGAGACATGATGGTTATGTCGGGCATTCTTACAAGATTTTTGCTAGAAGATCAAACCACTAATTTTAAATAGCTAAAAAAATAATTTTTTAAAAGAAAATCAATCCAACTTTTTCTTAATATAAAATATGAAGATTTATGTGCCAACAAAATTTAAAATACAAATAATGATAAAAGACTTTAGACTAGAAAGGATGATGTATATTAGTTTTTTTTTTTTTTTTTTTTTTTGAACCGCCGAAATTAATGTATATTAATGACTTCATATTAATAAACTAGGACAGCTGGTTATAATGTATATTAATTTTAATGACTTCATATTAATAAAGATGGAATAAATCTAACTAAAAAACTAGTATTGAATATATATAGAATATAGCTTTACTAAAACATCTCTTTATTTTAGAGATTCAAATATTAATTATATTCCTAAAAACTTTAATACGTTTTAATAAATATTGATTTTATCTTAAAAATTAGATATTATTTCTTTATCCTAAATACGAAATTTTAGACATTAATTTAACTTCAAATATGTCTTGTAACAAAATATCACCAAGATCACTGTTGTAACATAAACACTAGATAATAGGTTACAAAATTATTTTAAAATAAAGATATCATTTAAAAGAAAAAATTATAATAATAATTTAGGCAAAAGGAGACAAGTTAAGAGCATTTTCCATAAATTCTAAAAAATCTACCTGAAAGGCTGAAACAGACGGCTAAAAGAAAAAGTCTTACAAAAAAATTCATATTTATCCCCAACCTCTATAAAATACATCAATTAAATATTTTATTGGTCTATTATGTTTCTTATTAGGCCATTCTTTATAGCCGGTAAAAAGGAACGGTACCCCTCCGGTATGAGGGGTAACACCGCCGTGGATAAAGGGTATGGGGACCGATATGGAGTTCATCGGCATCACCATGCCGGTTGCTTCTTTCTCTCTCTACTCCCCTTTCTCTCTATCTCTCTCTACATTCTCTCTCTCTTTTCTTTTTTTTTTTCTTTTTTTAATCAAATAATTAATGAGGGTATGAGGGGTACGATAGTGGATGAAAGATATGGAGTTGGTAGGGTAGTGGTAAAACTGATGTGACAGCTGATGTGGCAACATGTATGAGGGGTACCATAGGTACCATATGGCCTTAGTGTTTTCACTTGAGAATTTTCAGAGATTTCTCTCTATATTTGAGAAAAAAAACTATTTAGAATGTTGATCTTTAAATTATTCCAACATATTTTTTATAATCTACATGGTTCTTTAAAATATAGAAAATAAACTATTTTCTAAAACTTGATTTATGGGACTTTTATTTATTTCTACCAAATTCTATATATTAAGAATTTACAATTTTTTTAATTAAATTACTAATAAAACTATTTAAAAAATATTTAATTCTAAACAATTTCATTGACTGTTCTAACGTCATGTCCTTTTTGCCGTAAAAAAATAATTCTAAACAATTTCAGTGACAGTAGGACTAAGAACATCTACAATGAGGTTCTGCATGAGGTTTTACAAGAACCTACACTGTGAGATATATTTCTTGTCCAATCACAAGATTTTTATTGGAACCAAGGTGCTTGAACAAGAACCCAAGTTCTTGTAATACTTTCCGTTTCTGTTTTATAATAGTTTACATAAATAAAAATTATATTTATAAATAAAAAAATGAAAGGGAGGTTTTTGTAAAAATCTCCATTTTGGAGTGTTAAGTAGGTTCTTGGTTCGTTGAGGTGACAATGACATGACATGAAAAAAATATGGTAAGTGAAGGTTACTATATTTTTAATAAAATAGAGAAAAAAAGATCAAAATCTCTAAAACCATTTTCTTTTATTTCCAACAGCTTTTTTATTTTAGAGATTCTATCACTACTTTATATTATTAAAAGATACATATATTTAATATCCCAATAAACTTTTTTTAAAATTTTAAATAACTAATTATACCATTGGTGGAAAAGATTAAAATAACATTTCTCTCTCTTCATATAGAGATTTTAGAAAAATCCCTATATTTAGAGAAAACTTCAATTTTTATTTTATTTTACCAATTGGTTTAGCAATGCTGTTGGAGCACTTTAGAAGAAAAAAAAAACCCAATTTTTTTTAATTTTAACAACGCTGTTGAAAATGCTCTAAAATGTCATGTCTCTTGTGTATAACTATTTTTAAAGAAATTTCTAGATTTATAGATTTTCATATTCTCTCTTATACTTTTTCCTTTTTAACAAAGATTTTAAAGGAATCTATTATAATAAAATTTTATAAAATCTCTATTTTAGAAAATCTAAAGATGCTTGCATCTCTATAGTTTTTCTTAATTTTGGTAAAACTTTTAAAACAAAATATTGACTAAGAATAATTTTCATATGGGTTTTTCCAAATACACTCAAATCTATTTTCCAATATGACTTTACATTACCTAGAATTATATATCTATATATATATATATAGTTTTTCTCAAATAAATATTGCATAATAGTTGTTATTTTATGTATATTTATATAAAACAAATAATTAAAAGTATAAAAAGGCAATTGTCTAGTTATTTATAAAAGGTAATACAGCGTTTATTTTATAAATTTCAATCATATGTATACAATTGTATGGTTTAAAATAATAACTCATAACTGGAACTTTTAAGAAATTCATAAAAAATATCATCTTCTCCACTTGAAACTTCTAAAGTAATTAACCAATTCTTATTTAAGCAATTTATTAATTTTTTATCTATCTTTAAAAAGTGAGATGTTATTTATTACTTTTTATTAAATTTTAGAATAAAAATTATTTTAAGTTACATTAAATTTTATTTATAAATTATTTTTCTTATAATAAATTCATACACAAAAGGTCTTTTATGTACTAATAAAAATATATAGAATGATGTTAATATTGAAATGTTATATTAATAGAAATATTTAAGAAATTTAAAATAAAATGATTCATTTCTAATTGTTTTTTGTATATGTATTCAAAAAACAAATTATTTTTATCTTAAATATTAATACAAAGAAACAAACATAAAAAAACAATTATAAAATAAAAAGGTGAAAAAATAAGAATAAAATTAACATGATAATATGTAATTATAATAACAACAAGATAATGATAAAAACTTAGTTATTTGAAAAACTGTTAGAGAATAATAAAAGATAAAAAAATAAAAAATATATATAAAGTAGCATGTAATTATAATATAATGAGTAATAAACAAGAGATTCATTTTAACCTACAGAAATTATCAAATACAAACCATGAATTTTTTTGTAAATTCTATAAACCTAATTTTAATAATTTATTTTGTTTATTTAAAAAAATAGATAATTTTTAAATATGGTTGAGAAGAAATTTAGCAACCGAATTACTTTACACCGTTGATCATCTACATGTGTGGTTAAGATTGGTTTCCAAATTTTATAAGAATTCTATAATTTATAAAGCCATGAGTTCCGACAAATGGGGTTGGGTTGGCTGAGGCGGGCAGGCTGAGGCCAGCGGCATGGGACACCGACCTACCTGCTCCTTTCCTTTTCACACACTCTTTTTTTAGATTGTATTGGGTATTTGGCTTGGCGGGTTCGGGTATTAACAGAAAGAGCTTTTAAAAGACATAAAATGATATGACGCTTATGTGACAGTGACACTAATGCGACTAGGGGTTTAGAAGGCTCGATTACGAATTATCTAACGGATACGACCATTACATAGATTATGGTGCAAACGACGACACCCTTTTCATATATGGCTCAAGGATCTCACCCTAGGAAAACATTTAACAATTCTTTCCAAAAATTTTTATATTCCCAAAAAAATCCAAATTGACCATTATGTCCCTACCCTCTATATAAATCCTTTCCACCCACCTTATTCTCTCTCCTCATCTCCCTCCATCTTCCACCCTTTCTCTCTCCCAAATTTTACACTTCACCCCCCTCAACTTCCACCTCCATGGCAGAACCACACCCCAAACGCCACCGTGACTCCGCCGACGACCACCACCACCACCACCACAACCACCACAACTCCGATATCGAACCCACAAAACGCCATAGAAATAACTCAAATTCTTACATCAACGAACAACAAATTCAACAACAAGAAACCACCCAAGATTTATTCGATTTCTTCACAACCCTAACATCCGACCCGTTTATTGAATTCAACCCACAACCCGAACCCGACCCGAATACCCCAAACCCTAACCCGAACCAAGAAATCGACGACGATAGTGATGAAAAAGAAAGGGTTATTAGGCACCTTCTAGAAGCTTCCGATGACGAGCTCGGAATTCCGAGTATGCCGGACGGCGGCGCCGGCGACGGCGAGGATGAGGTCGCCGGCGGAGGGGTATTTTCGGAATTTTCACCGGCATTGTATGATGGGTTGTGGGAGATTGAAGATGAAGCTGCTAATTACTATACTTTGTTGCAGTCGGAACTGTTTATGCAATAGTATTTTGTTTCAGGGGGTAGAAATGACAATATAGATATTGTGTGGGGGTTGAAAAAGAAATGGATACAGGGTTTGGGGATTTTTTCAGTTTGGACCCTCGTACTATATAAGGAGTTCTAGAACGTTCCTTTTTAGTTTTTGTTTTAGATTTATTTATTTATTTAAAAGATTAGAAGAAAATGTGCATGATTTTTGGATTCTATTTGTTTCGTGATAAACTTTTTTTTGGTTTTTTGGTATGTTTTTTTTAATTAAAGTTAAGGTATATAATAATTACGTATTTTAATATCAAAAACTGAAAATACATAATATCTAGGAAATATTGTAATTAATATTTGTAACAAACGTATTTGATACTTTGGTAATATATCATTGTTTGAAAATGTTAAAACGCGTCACATGTAATTTCAAATGTATAACAATTATGCTAAAATAAAGAAAATAAGTATTTTTGTGTTTTTGTTCCAACAACTATGTTAAAATAGAGGGGAAAGATGAGAGATCATAAAAAGATATTAATTTTTTAGCCATTTAAAAATACAGTTAATAGTATTTAACTCTTTTCTCCTTAAAATCTTGAAAATAACCAATTTTTTCGCTAAAACGTGTACTCTGGCAAAAGTAACCTCCGCCATTGGCACAGAAGAGTTGAAGAATACTAAAATAAATTATTCGGGGATCCAATTTGTATGTCGTTTAGGAAACCAAATTATCAATTTCTAAAGACCTCCGCCAACTTTTGGTAGAGTACTCATTTTAGCAGAGAAGCTGATTATTTTGAATGTTTTGAAGAGAAAATTGTTAGGAAGTGTTAAAGGTATTTTTAAAATACTAAAAACTTTAATTTCTTTCTTAAAAATCTATAAATTCAAATAAATGTAAAAAGAAATCTTCACAAATATAAATATTATTTTATTAAATATAATTAATATTTTAATAATATAATTAATATCAGAATTCGCTAAAATAGAGCAACTGCGGAAAGTACTCTCAATTAATATTTTTTATATAAATATACTATTGAGCTTTTAAAATTAATTAAGAAGTCTTATAATTGTTTTATTAAAAAAATATAAATACTGAATCATTTAAAATTAAAAAAAAAATCATTATTTTTTCCAAGACATCATAACAAAAAATAGCGTAACCCAAATAGATTGGGCTACGTTACCTTCTTTGCTTGGCACAAATCATTAATTTGTGCCTTTCTATGATTTTTGTGTGTGTGTGCGTTAGTCTCAAATTGCCATTTACTTCTAAAATAATAATCTTAATTCGAGCTACAAATAAAATACTTCAAAAAAATTTAATGGGACGTTTGATTCATTTTAGGAAATGAAAATGAAAATAGGAATAGAGAAGAATGAGCACTACATTGGTGCTCTTTGGTTAACCCAATAAAATCAATTAAAAACATATTTTATATTAAAAAAATATGTTCTTTCATCTTTGAAATACAAAAATGTTTGATTTAACATCAAGAGATGGAAAGACACGAGAAAGAAAAACTAAGTAGAAATAAAATTTTCATTCCCCCCAATCGGGTCGAGAATGGAAATTATTGGATCTGCAGTAATGATTTCATTATATAATATCAAATCAAATAACATTTTTCATTATCATTCTCATTCCCCCTCCAATACCCCCACTCAAATGCCCCTAAGATAATTAGTATGAATTAGTAATTACTAAGATAATTTATTACAATTTTGATTATGAGATAAGAGATGAGTAGATTATGAACATATCAAAGATATATGGATCTTCATACTTTACATTGATGTATAATTGGAAAAAGAAAACATTTCGTTTTAATTTACAAGTCAAAAGTTATGAGCTCTTAAAGTTTACTACAAGAATAATATGAAATTGTTATAAATATCTGGATATTTTAAATTTACTAGCATTTGGATATTGAAAAGAATAAGCACCATGGGTGATTAGATTTGGGGTTGTATATGTTTGTAATGTGCTTTTAATTGTATATTTGGTAAGTTTGGGTAAAAAGTTGATTACTGACAATCTCAATCTACATCATACAGAACCTGCTTCCAAAATACGAGTGTAAGAGGGCTTTTTTGACTCATTAAGAGGTTGAACCTATCACAGGTCTGAATCGACCCTGAGACTTGTTTTGTATTTGGAAAAAAATTGACCCACCACATCATTGCCTAAATTTGTGGTAAACTTGAGGACCCCGTAATGTTTGATTTGTAACTTGTATTGATGTATTTTTAGTTGTTCTTTTATATTTAGTAGTATAAACTTTTGGAGATTCAAATGAATCAGAAAGGTCTAAAAGAACAAGAATGAACATAAAGAAAATAAAATCAAGACAAAACACACAAAAAGCCAATGTACATGTAGGTAGTATGCATAAATAACTTATTGTTTTTCTTCAAAAAGAAATGTGAGGCCTATTATTCTTAAGACATTAAAATAAAAGGCAGAAACTACAATAGAGTGTGAATCAAGTGAAATTTGAGGAAGAGATAATGAATAAATTAAAACAATCGAGACCTTTTAAACAGGTTGTAAAACGTAAACATGTTTTCTTAGATGCATAATATTGTAGCATAGAAAGCAAATATCTCCTTTTCTAGATTCATATTTAAAATGAAATGTCGTTATCAAAATATCAGTTATATATAGCACAATAATTCATTCAATATTTGAAAAAGATATAAAGAACAATTCAAATGTGTTAACGAGTCGCCTTTTATAACAAATTTGTATCATCAAAGCAAATACTTGCCAGAAAGAATAATACAATGTTATCATTAACAAAACATAAGACGCAAATGATTATTCATCTTTCGTCAAGAAAGAAATCAAAGCTTTTCATGGGGATCCTATTAGATACGTTTGTTTTTGTTGTTAAATCTTTATCTAACTTGAAAATAAATTGTGATGTCCACTAAAGTTTAAAATCTAAATAATTTAAAGGAGAAGGAAGGTTTAGTTCCCATAAGGAAGATGTGACTTTAACTTTTGAGGTAGCTTAATTGGTCAGATCATGGTCATCCATTCACATCCAGCTAGGGTCACTCGAGATTTGACCGGTTGTTAACTTTACACTGCTTCTAGGATAAATAGTATTGTATATGTTAAAAACTTTATTATAATAAACGAAAATAAATTTGGATTATTGTCGTTAGACATGTAGCTTAATTGACAAAATGACTAAAGGTCGTTTGTTTTTTAAAAGTTACCTCTTAAAACATCTTAATTCTGAAAATTAAGAGGTTTGCAGACTTAAGAGCGTTTATTTTATTTTTTAGAAGAGATTTGAAATCCTCTGAAATATTATGAGTTGCACCATCCATCTCTTATTTTTAGAGGTAAATTTAGATTTCATACCTTTTAAAAAACCTATGGCCCCAAGTGATTTTGTTTAGAATCAACATATTGATTTAAAACCAAGGTCTTATTGTTAAATAAATGAAAAAAAGTACAATAAATATATTATAAATACCAAAATGAAAAAATGAAAAAATGAAAAATATACTCGAAATAAAAATTAAAAAAATAATCATATAACCTTAGTTTTTTATGTATCGTGGTAGCTTTTTTGTCTCACCAATTTCACTAGTATCATGTAAAACGTCATCTCTATATGAGTAAATATTTGTTTATTCTTTTGTGGGGTTATGCCTTTTGTTAATTACAAATATACCCTTTTTGATTAGGATCTTTTACATAAAATATGTTAGATCCAATCATCCAAAACTGATTAAAATATAAATTAATTGATTGGAGAAATAAAAATTAGTTGGACCAAATTTGTCACATGACACCTTCCCCACTTGTGTTTACACAAGATATTCCAATAGCTTGTTCATATTTATAAGTTGATGATCATGTTTTGTTTTCTTTTTACTTGTTATATTATTTTATATAAGTTATCATTCAAATGTCTATTAATAGAAGAAAGGAAAGAAAAAAGAAATATATTCCCTACACATAACATCAAACATGTATATCATACTAGCAAATTGGAATTTGCTTTATGTCTTGTTATTATGTACTTTCTTAATCATGGTCGTATGTTATATCAATCTTTGGGGTTTAATCACATGATTCTACGATATTTGAAGGTATTTTAATCATATATGATTAAACGTCTATACATTGTCAATGTAACATGTGGTTAAACATATATGATTAAGCTTGTGTATCATCTATGAAATCACATTTCTCGGCTTCTTGCAAAATGTCTAGTTTTTCGTTTGAACTTGCTCCTACATGTATCATGTATGTGTCTATGTGTGAGAGAGGTTATGTTAGACCTCCCACAACCCTACAACACAATATGTGACATGTTCATCAAGAATATAGTCGTGTTATTCATCGTTAACATGTCACTCATAATGAATTACATGTTTATAATGCTCATGAATGTGTCATTCATTAACAACATGTAATACCAACCATGGATGTTTTATTCTTGATGAATATTTATGCTAAATAAAGATGTGTGGTGTGATGTGTAGTGTGTTCCTAATCAATATAAAATTTAATGTAACTTTTGGAGGGAGGGAGGGAGGGAGGGAGGGAGAGAGAGAGAGAGAGAGAGAGCTTTAAATACAAACCATACAAATAAGAAAGCTAAATAATGTAATAGTGTAAGAAATAAGGGTCAACAAAGTAATTAAAAAAATATTTCAATATACATATTAACTAATCTTACACTTTATTCATATAGGTTCACATATTCATCTTAAAATGAATCTTTAGAATGATCAATATATGAAACACGTTATTTCATTCCATTGTATTCCATCTTTTTAGGTGAACCTCCGGTATATACACACATATAAATATATAATTTGCCCATACGTGTGTATATATAAATATACATATCCGTACTTAAATTTGTAGGAATGTTAATAATTTTCGAATAATGTGTTAAATGAATTACTAAATATACAAGGACAGGTCTATACCACAAAATTGTTTTCACACATTGTCTTCTCTTTTCTGATCTTTAATCTACCACCATATTGTTTCTTAATCTACCTCTAATCGTGATGCCAAGAAACACAAATAGAAAATAAACCAGTAAGCGAACAAGGTTGTTGGATCTGGATCAACATTGTTGAAATTATGGTACCTTATTTTAATTTCTATTTTGATTTTCTTATTCTTAAAAGTTCGTAACTTTTGGAAATAAATATATTAGGCCAATGTTGACCGTAAAACTCACCAATAGCCAAAGTATGTGGGGCCCTGTTATTTATTTTTGTATAAAAAACTATAATCGAGGTGGATATTAATCACCTAGTAAATTCATATTGTCGAAAGATCGAGAACGTTTCTTTGTATGTTTAGTTGTTTCTGTCTTAGTTTTTAAACACAATAAAACCTAGGACCACATATTTATTAAGTTTCTCGAAAGACAGAGAACGTTATATGTTATAACTTATAAATGTTTTAAATAGTCAGTAAATACTAAATATCTTCTAAAACCAAACTAATAATATCTTTAACAACTTCTTCAAAATAAAGAATATGGAGATTTTATGTTAGCTTTTTACTCCAACAAATTTCTTTGCCTTTCAAAAAAAAATTTGAAAATAAAATTTTAGATAGATAAATAATATTTTTATAGATAAATAAAATATTTTAATATTTTAGTTAGCATTGAAATATTTAAATTTAAAGTCTCAATGAATATTTCAAAAAATTTTAATTTTTAATTTTAATTTTTTTAAGAAATATGTTTGAAGATCTGAGATTCTAAAATTCTAAAATTCTAAAATTCTAAAATCATTGTTATCGGAAGATCTTAACTCTTAAGGCTATCAGTACACCAATCCTTCCAACCATTCCAACCTAACTGTCATATTAGCAGACACATCAGCTTTTCTCTAACCCTCTCTTAACCCTCTACAACCCTCCCAATCCTCTCATATAAAACACACACACACACACACACACGAGACACACAGAACACGCAGCGGTGTGTTGAAGCCGCTCAGTCCCCAGCCCGCCGGCATCAATGGCTGCGTACCGCAGCCCGACCAGCCCGGCCAACCCGGCGGGCTCGAGCCTGCTAAGCCACGGCTCACGGTTTGCATAGCCAAGAGAAATTATCTTCACACTTTATAAAATATTACGTTTTGTTCTTTTTATTTGTGTTAAAAATATTCTAAAAAGTTTACATAATTTAGTTATTTTATTTATAATAGAAATTTTATTAGATTACAGGGAGGGAGGGGTAAACTAAAATCATGGAGATAACTCAAAAAAGTATTATCATATGATATCACTAAGGTTGTGTTTGGCAAGCATAAGCTAGCTTATAAGCTAGTTCATCCAAACATGTACCAGAAAGCTAGCTTATAAGCTAGCTTTTTGAAACGCTACTTTGAGTAGCTTATGAGGAGCTTATTGTAGTTTTTTCCAATTATACCCTTATTAATATTAATTATTAAATTCAAATATACTCTTTTTGGTCATTTTACATACTCATAAGCTAGTTTTTGCCAAACATAATTTGTTCAACAGCTAGCTTATCAGCTATTAGCAAGCTTATCAATCAACAGCTAGCTTATCAGCTATCCGCTAGCTTATCAGCTATCCGCTAGCTTATCAGCTACCAGCTAGCTTATAAGCTACGGTTGCCAAACATAGCCTAATTAGATATTTAAAAATAAAAATGTAAAGAGATAGATAATATTTTAATATTATAATTAATATTGAAAATTTTAAAACAAAAATCTAATGAATATTTTAAGAGAAATTATCTTAACACTTTATGAAATGATACTTTTTGTTAATTTTTATTTCTGTTAAAAATTTCTAAAAGAAAACTCATGCTGAAATTTACATATTTTAGTTATTTAGTTTATAATAGAAATTTTATTGGATTATATGTTAAAACCCAAAATTTGCACTTTGGAGTTTGGACAGACACAGGACCACATGTATTAAATATTCTTTTTATCCCAATTTTTTTTTTAAATTTCAGTCATTCAAAAAACTTGATTTTCCATATTTAAAACTATTTATTTGCAACATGTGTAAAGGTATATATGTGTGTATGTATATGTAGAGGAAAGTTTAAATGTAAACCACTTTTTGGTTGTGAACGTGAGAACAGCCGAGAGCGCGACACGTGGCGACTTTGAGTGTGGTCCCCCTCTTTAATTCAATGCCCTCCCATGAATCGCGCCTAGTCATCCGCCGTGGCTCTGACGTGGCACCTAGTCATCCACCACGTGTCGCGCTCTCGATTGTCCTCACGTTCACAACCAAAAAGTGGTTCACATTTGAACCCACCCCTGTATATGTATATGTATATATATATATAATTAATACTTTTATTATGTTTAGAATTTTGATTATTTTGTCCTTGTAAACTGTAAGTTAAAAGTATATATTTAATGTTTTATAATAAAAAATAAAAATGACATAAATGAAAACATGAACTAAAATTTAGAAACTGAAAAGGTTAAAAACTAAAAAAAAAATCATTTTAAGAGCATCTTCAACAATTTCTCTAAAATAAAGAATAATAAAAAAATTTGGAGATTTTGCACAAATTTTGTCCTCAAGAGATTCTCCAAAATGGAAAAAGTAATTAAAACGGTATAAAAATCCCCAAATTTGAAGAACTCTCCAAAAATCTTCAAAAAGATGTTTTATGTTCCACCAATTAATTTCTTTTGAAATAAAGTATTTAGAAGACAAAATTACTATTTTATTAGATATATGTAATATTTTAATACTATAAATAATAATGTTATTTTTCTAAAATGAAGAAATCTGTTGTAGTTAAAGCATTTTATCATAAATGTTTTTGAACATTCTCTATTTTAGAGAACTTTTAAAGAGTTGTTAAAGATGCTCTAAAAGATGAACTAACAAATATTTATTAATGATCACTTTAATATTAATAATATTTCATCAAATGAGTTATTTCAAAATAAGTGATTTATTTACCATAAATTTTTAATTGAATATTACAGTTATTATATTTTAATAAAATGAAATAATTAAAGTCACATATGTGCCAGCTTTTCTATAAATCTACAATAAAATAGTTGGGTTAAATTCATAGAAATAAATTATAAGTAATTAAAGATAATTTTTATTTTTTGTTTTTATTATCTCAAAATTTTGTTTATGTTTTAATTGGTTTTCAAATACAAATATATAAATCCACAAATTAATATAAAGTGAGGTTTATAATTTATTAAATTTGATTTTTTTATAATATACACACACCATAACATATATTTAAATCGAAAGAAAATGAGGTTTTTGTAAAAATCTTATTGTGAAGTTTTGTTGTATTGCTTGCCTTGTTGAGATGACATGGCATGAAAAAATTGTCAAATAAATATTTTATGTATTTTATCAAGGAAATTAACCTCTTCTTTTTAACAACACAAAAAAGAAATTATAGCAAAAATGTACACCAAAGTTGGTCTTATAGTCATTTTTTTCCGCTTTACCTAAATGTTATTACATCTTCAATATCAAGGTAATTAATTATCTAGACCAGCTAAAAAACTAAAAACTAAAACTAGCCAATTTTTCTCAAAAAACAATAACTTACATAGTTATATAGGTCCGTAAATTGCGGATCTAGGTTCGTAATTGAAGACCTAGGTCCGTAAATTTATATTATTAATTTTTTTTGCTAGATTCAGTTTTGTTGTGTCTTTTAGTTAGGCCCACAAATTTCGGACATGGATATTGCGGATGTAATGACATTTTGAGAAAATTTGGAGAGAGATAGCTAAGGTACTAATTTAGACGTGTAGAAAAACAATTTGAGTCAATCTCCCTTATTATTATAGCGTGTAACATGTTTTTTGGTGGGTGATTCGAGATACATATTTTAGTGTTAAATAACCCCACATTTTATGATATTTTATAATGCTATGATTAGAGTAGATCTTAACATCTCCCTTAACCCTATCCTTACACATTTAGGTATGAGATAAGGCGTTGCAACTGATTTTCGTTCTAATTTGAAAATGTTGTAGTTTTACAAACTTGTAGAATTCCATACGAAAAAGACGGAACAAATTTGAAAACTCGATAGAAACAGAAAATGATTATGATTAAGATCATTTTTTGTTATTAAAATATAAAAGAGATTTATCTAAAACATCTGTTTATATATAGTTTTTTAAAACCATCTTATAAGATAAGAAGCGTTTGAATTGTAAAATACGTTCGATGTGGAAAGAATCATGTTCCTTTCATATGAAAAAAAAGACTCGATTGTAGAATTCAAAATAATTTGATCTTTTACTCAAACTAGTTGTCAAGTAAGTTTTTAGAAATTTGGTAGAAAAATTAACTATTTTAATAATTTAAAAGTAACTCAGACACCTCTTAACCATTTTCTCTCTAAACCCACCAAAATAACGAAGGTTTTCGCTACAATACATTCGCTATTAGCGTGTTCATGCAAATAGCGGAGTTTACAAAAATACAATTATGTTAACGAAGTTCATTGACTAAGAATTTATGTTCATGCTATGAGGTTAGCGGAAATCGCAAAAATGCTATGATATTAGCAGAGTTCACAAAATTGCAAGAAAGAGAGCAAATTCCAACGGTTTGGTGAACCCGCCCCTGAGCTCGCCCAACGTTCGCAATATCTCGTACCGCAATCTAGCCACAGCCAAGCCCCCCGCATGTGCTCGTGCGTGGTATGCATGGCCTTAAAAGTTAGCCTGAAATATTTATTTAAAAAAAAGAATTTTAATATGTCCTTTTTAATGACAACAATCAAGAAAATCTAACGAGTTTATATATTTATTTGTGATTCAAAATTTTGTTCTTAATATTAAAATCGTGTATTTTATTTTCGTTTATCAAAATGAAAAAAAATTTATCAGAGATTCTTTTACATCAGGATAAAAATACAAGGCAAGAAGTGTACTCAAATAATTTCTTTTTTTCTATTTAGAGTTATGTAAGTTAATTAAAAGTCTAGGTCCACCAAAGAATGCTTTAACATTATTCATTTTTATGAAAAGAGCATTATCTTTAAAAATAAAAATCGACAAGCCTTTTTCTCTAATATATTTTTCAATTTTGGAAAACTTGTCAAAAACACTACTATAAAACAGAAATATTTTATATATTTTTTAACGACAAGCTAACACACGTATGTTCTTGGGGTATCTAGGATCCAAGGACACCCAACTAATCCCGTCAACTATGACCCAACCTAATTAAGGATATCACTACATGGCGGACCCATAATCTAGATATCGCCACATGCTCACCATGAGGTTCGAATCTATATAGTTAGGGTTACTATCCACCGACAATCTAGTTAGGGTCACTACATAGTTAGGGTCACTACATGGCAGACCCATAATCTAGTTAGGTTCGATTCTATGAGGTTCGAATCTATATAGTTAGAGTTACCACTGGGTTAAACATGTTTTGAGTAGACTATATTTTATTACATTTACATTAATGAAATAATAATTTAATACATGTATAAAATATTTAAATACTATAATTAGTTGTTAAAATGTTTAAAATAATAAATGTATAGCATTTAGTTTTTTAAAAAGATTTGAAGTTTCGATTAATTTTTTTTTTGAAAATTTAGAAGAAAGAAAAAAGAAACTATGGTTACAGCGTGGCTGGCTCTAAAATACGCCATGGGAATTCCTACCCACTTGCTTTTGAAGTACTCCAAGGTGGACCCCACCTTAATTTCAACCTGTAGACAGACTAACATGTGGGCCCAACTACTAAATTTTATATTATTTCAAAATATGATATCAATTTTTTTAAGAAAAATTATATATTTAGCGGTGTTGTTGACAATACCCCTCTACATACAATAATAATAAAAAACTATTTAAAACTTTTAAAACAGGGAATTTTATAATAAAAAGTTAACTTATATATGGTTAAAACTATCTAGAAATTTGAATGATGTCATTTCGTAGGATAGGAGGGGTGTCATGATCCATACACTATATTTAGTTTTAAAAACATTTTTTTTGATTCTCTACAATTTTTATAAGACAAAGAAGAAAAATGAAATTTTAGAAGAAAAAAGGAAGTAGATTTAAGCCAAGTAGATTTTCCATTAACACTACTCGTATTCAACCAGCGGGTTCCAGCCACGTAGGCGTTGGTTCGACCAGCTGGTTCCAACATACCATCGCGGTGTGACTGGTTCAGTCGGCTAGTTCTGTCAACTAGTTCACTATCATGCTTAAAATCGGCTGGCTTGCCGTTGATTTTGTTTTAATTTGTTTTTTAAATGAGATGGTTGACGGGGTGGATGTGGGTTTTACGTGGATGGAGGGATTTCGAGGATAAAATTGAAGTGACGCAGACGTGACAATGGAAATAAGAGGGGTCGGAGGGAGTTGGATGTTGATGGTCTAAAGGTGTTTGCGAGTTTGGGGTCAAACTGTAAACCCATTGTATATGTAGTTTGAGCATTTTATAAATCGTACCACATAAATTTTAAACCGCACCAAACTATATAGTTTGTATCTATCATAATTTATTTCTATAATCAAATAAATATAAGTTTAAAAATACATTATAACTTCAATGATACGACGGTAGTCCAAAAGTTTAAATAATTTCAGTACATGAGAGCATACCCAACAGCTTATGTATAATTTATTTAAAAAAAGTCAAAATCTTTTAATTTTTTTTTATTTTTGAGATGCAACATTTATGATATTAATTAAATATCGTATAAATTTATCTTTTTAATACACTTTTTAATAAGATTTTATATAAAATAATAATGACTCAACTTCATTGATGAAACAAAATAAAAAACTAACTTTTCTCTCCATATATCAGGTTTAGAATTTTCTAAACTCGTAGAGTTTTCTAATTTTCTCTATTTTAGAGAACCGTATACTGTATCCGTTCGAGCAATGTAAAGCATTTCCAACAACTTTGTTAAAATAGAAAAATGGGGTCTTGTTCTTTAAACTTCTCTAACAACATTGTTATCTTGTTTTTTTATAATAGAAAAAACTTTATAATTTTCCATGTTTAGTGAATATAGGAAACTTGATAATTGAAGAGATAAATGTTTATTTTACTAATGAGATTGAATCTCTATCATTTTATATTTTATTTTTTTTATTTTAGAAAAGTTGGAGATGTTATGAGATTTTTAAATACATATTACACAATTACAAATAATTTTAAAAGTAAAAAATAGAACTTCAAAGTAATAAGCGTACAAATTTACATAAATTAACAATTATATCTATAATGTGTGTTATATAAAATCAAAATATAAATTAATATTTATTATATATGTATTCCAGTGACACGTAGCTCGGTTGGTAATGGATGAGGAAAGTGTTTTCCCAAAATCGAATAGTCATGGGTTCAAAGTCCAGGACGCTCCCACAACTACAACCGCTAAGTGAGATATGTCCTTCACATTACAAAATTAAGAGACGATTGTGGACCGATCAAGGTTGCTGGTATCAACCTTTCCGGATTATGATAATATACAAGTGAGAAAAAACTCCGTGCAAGTAAAAAGACCAAATTATTTTTAAATTTAATTCATTATAAATAGCATACATAATTGAAATACAATATATTTGACAATATGAATACGAGAATAAGGTGGGACAAAGACTAGGTCACCCGACCGGGCAACCCCATCCTCAGTTTGTAACTTTTGAAATATCCGTTCCGTCCTCGGTCCCTTATTTTACGGAGAATCTTTGGATTCGCCGAGACGGGTAGACCGAGTTCCTAGCAGGGAATATCTCATTCTCTTTGCCTAATTCTCTTATAATATATGTCAAATCAAAAAGAAAACATTATTAAAAGTAGGAAATTTTGTAATAATGACACTAAATTATCTTTACATATTTTATTTGAAGGAATATTATTTTAAAATCTTATTAGAAGTCCAAAAATGATTGTTAAAGGCAAATGAATATTTATATTGTATATAAAATTACAAAGTTGGTATTAAACTAATAAAGTATTAATGATGATTAGCACTCCCTTTTTTATTAACTAATATCAAGAAATCAAGATTCATTAATTAGCTCAAAAAAATCAAATGGTGTCGAACCAACCAAAGGAGCACTATTGCTAATTATGTGTTGTGATTTCATACCAAAAAAGATATTTTAAAAACATTATTTAACCTTTTCATCTGTTTATTAGCATTAGTTGTGGACATGTGTAACACAATACATTGAAAAACAAATACAAATTTTTATTAGTAAGAAAAGTAAAAATTTGTAAAGTATTCTATTGTATCGTTGAATGTTTGGCGTGTAGTTATCAGTTAAATTTACGAAGTTAATCGTATACGATGATAACTCTTGAAGCCAAGGATGACCCTACTAATAGTTGAGCAGGGTCTACTGTACTCGTCCAATCGATTAAAGCAAGAGGAAAAAAAATGAGTCGTTAAAGCAGTACAACTGCTTAATTCTGAACACGCATTTAAATATTTGAAAACCAAACTTATAACAATAAGGCTGTTAGTTGGCGTCTGGAGAGATTATTGGTGCCTCCTCACTATGAGGTCTCGAGTTCAAGAATCAAAACTTCGATGTGGAGTGTTTTGGCGGATTGGTTATCGCTCGGGGGGTTCACAGCGCCTTAACCGAGTTCGAGTCTTACCGTGCGCATGCCTGGAGACATTTTAAGTGGGGCTAAATAAATTGCCGAGGATTAGTCGGATTTTGGCCTGGACACCCTTCTAAAAAAACCTAGATGCATCAATTGTTTATTATTTTTATCTTTTAAATGTTGTTATAAAACTTTTAAAAATAAAAGGGTGTTTTGAAATATTTTGAAAACTAAATACAGTAAATTGAATTTTTTTTTAATAGAACTTATCTTAACAATGAGTTTTTGTTTGTTTTTCAATCTCCAACAATGAAGATTCGTCCGTCTTCTTATTTGGATCATATATTTTTAAGCATATTATCTATTATGGTCTATTCATTATTATTTATTTATTTTTGAACAACATGATTTATTCATTATTAATTTGCCTTATTTACTCTAAATTCTATATTTGATCAAAATTGTTTTTATTTCATTATATACTTGCCATAAGATCATCTTTAAAAGTTATGTTAAAATTTTAGAATAGAGTAAAAAAGATTGAAATCTCTAAATTTTTTTGTATCCAACTCCAACAACTATACTATTATAACAACTTTAACGTTGTTCCTATTGGTTAGAGTATTTAAATAATCATTTCTTTTATCTACAATTAATCCTATTGGTTGAAACATTAAAATAATTATTTTTCACTGTTTAAAGATTTCTCTGTATTTAGAGATTTTTACAATCTCTCCTCATTTCTCTATTTTAAAATAGAGATTAGCATACTATTGAAACAACAAATATGTTAAAATCCTCATTTCTCTATTTTAAGATAGAGAATAGCATAGCTATTGAAACAACAAATATGTTAAAATCTTCATTTCTTCTGTTTTAGCATAAATGTTGGAGATGCTCTAAGTCTAATTTACATTAAATAGATTGGAGAAGACATGGATTGAGAAGGTTTGAGTATCTTGATTAGAAAAAGATTAAGGCAACGTTTTTAAAGTCTAAAATCTGATCTCACATCTAAGAAATAAGAGATAGATGGTGCATCTTTTAAAATTTCAAAGAACAGTAAGAGATTCAAACCTATTTTAAAAAATAAAACAAACGATAAAATTGCAAACCTCTTAACTTTCAGACTTAAAAGAGGTTTTAAAAGGTATTTCTTTAAAACAAACTTCTGACTTGGTTTATTTAGAAAATGACGTGTATAGTTAAGAATTTAAAAAAAATAGTCTCTTAATATTCCAGTTTGGTTTCGGGTTATTCTAGAAAAATCTCGGTAATGAACATCAAATTTGTCGAATAGTTAAAACCGCATGCATGGTACCAGTTCAGAAAAATGGTTCTCAAAGCTCATCTCTATTTTATTCCAACTACCTTATATGCATTTTTTTTTCTTTGAAGTAGGTAGATAAGGTGATTAACATCTTTTACAACTATCAACTAGAATTGAAATCATCTATGCTTAGGGGTGGCAACCGTGTCGTGTTCGACTTGCTGGGTCAAAAAATTTCAGCTCAAGCACACGACCCGATTAACTAATCGTGTCACTCCGATCAACCCTAACCCGTATGCAATTAACCTGCATAACCCATTTAGCTATACAAGTTGACAGGTATACAAATACAACCAAGTTCAAAGAACATATTTAAAAAATAGTCTAAAAGTTTTGTTATTAAAACATACTTAAAATAGATAAGCGGGTTGACAGGTCAAGCCATGAATCCATATATCAACTTGAAATGACTCATGAAATAAACAGATTGGCACGTCAGAAAATTCAACTCAAACCTGTTTATCGTTGTGTCGTGTTGAGAATCGCCACCCCTACCTATGCTAAATTTTTATGTCTCATTTTATATCCATCAATCAAATGAATACACATCATCAATGTTCAAGTTAACTTGTAGAAGTGCGCACTATGCGCCTCCTAACCCGTATTATAGCTTATTAGCTAAAAACACTTCATTTTCTTGTAAATCCATTTATATGCCAAATGACCCAAAGACACTAACATCACCAACACAATAATTGTCGTTCTCCTGCTACACAATCCCCACCCAGGGTTAGGTTCCGATGAGAAATTGAGGTTAACATGAGAAACATGAGAAGTGATCATCAACCGTTAGATGAGAAATGGATATACATTAGGATGAGATGCACACAATGGGGTCAAACAGGTTTTAGATCTCAAAATACGTACAACCCAATTCCCTTATTCAGCAGTTAAACCAAATACGCGAGTTTAGTTGATCCATTAAGTTTTTAAGTAAACCGGATGACACAACTCGTTATACCGCAAACTTACCCAGATTACGTAACATTTCAAGACCTCGATGCATAAACGCAGGGTCGTTTCTTATATAAGTGAATATGGAGTCAAAAATTTCAGATGATAAGATCTGCAAAAGTTTAAATAACGAATGTCACTAAGATAATAAATACGGCTGACTAACCTCATTCTTCGTCATCCTCATCAACATCTCCACCCGATGCCTTCTTTGCAGCCGCTTTCTGGTTCTTTCGCTTCACTCTGCCAGGTCGCCCACCTCCAAACGGACTCGTGAGAGAGAAATCAATGTGCTTTTGTGAGTCCAATCTCACCATGAATGATGGAACATTCACTACTTGCCTTCCCACCCTGTAACCACGGTACCACACACAAAAAAAACATCAAGTAAAAAAGATAGATCATGAATATCATATAAAACAAACACATAAATGGAATTCATATATTAGAAATGATGGAAACAGTGCAACCAAGAAAAGTAAAATATGACCATGATATACTAGTTATCTCACGTTTGGTGTGACAATAAACTGAGACAGGATATGGACCGAGTGGGACAAAAATGTCTTCTATTCAACCAAAATAGGTGAAATGGAAATCAAGATTAGTAAATTACTATAACACCCATGTCAAAATGTCTTTTGTTCAACCAAAATAGGTGAAGCAAAAATCAAGATTAGTAAATCACTAAAATACCCATGTCAAAAATATCTTTTGTTCAACCAAAATGGGTGAAACAGAAATCAAGATTAGTAAATTACTAAAATACTAAAATACCCATATCAGAATTGTCGTTTGTTCAACCAAAATAGGTGAAACAGTAATCAAGATTAGTAAATTACTAAAATACCTATGTCAAATTAAACAGAAATTGACTAAAATAGCCATTCTAATCCCGTTAGTCAGTTTATATAGCCATCTTTTTGATTTAGCCGGAAATTACACAACTTGCGTTATCCACTTTTTTCCATTAAAATAATTAAGAAAACAAGGACATTATGCAAGTTGCATAAGTGCTACTTGTGTAAAAACCATGCGACAATCCATGTGCATTACGCAAGTTTTTTTTTTTCCCACATACAGATGTCTACATGGGAATTACGCAAGTAGCACTTACACAACTTGCTAAAAAAGTTCTATTACAAATCACCTAGCTACTTTATAACTTATAAGACACTCTTTAAGTGTATCTTCTTGACATGTAACACATGTGGACACCATGCAAGTAAAGAACGATTAAAATAACCTTACGTGAATTTAATCATACCTGATGTGCCTCTGCTTGATGAGCACTCTAGCATGGTGGATAGATTTGGCCATACCGGTTTTAAACACCAGGGTTTGGAGGCGGCGTTCTAGAAAGTTCTCTACGGTCAAGGCGAGCACGTAATCAAGCTTGTTTTGGCTCTCATCCAACAGCCCGTATCTATTCATCCTCCTCATAAGTGCTTCACCCTCGAATATCCTACGTGGGTCCTTCTCTTCAAGGGTAAGAAGCATTCTTGCAGCATTACGAATGCGGCTGAGAGCATATTGCACCCTCCAAAGCTCCCTTTTGCATCGAAGACCATACTCTCCAACAAGCTTCAATTCGGCATCCAGTCGCTCCTTCTCATAAGGACGACGTGGCTTCTTGAATGTCTTCCCATCTAAAACAGAATTTGGTGTTTAGTTATGGTCAAATTCTTTTCGGATAGTAAGTCAACAGATAAATTTGGAAAGATACAACTAATGACTTGAGATCATGTGAGACCAGTATGTTTTCGTGAATCCCGTGAAACCACAAAATAACACTGAACGTCTGAACCTTTACAGCAAAACACTATGAAGGTACAAAAGAAAACTTCCCCAAAGCTCTTTACTCTTCTCTTGTATTCTTGGGAGCTTGATTACCTCAATCGGTCTTATCATTTGATTTGAGGTGATCAACCTCCAAAGAACACAAGAGAAGAATAAAGAGCTTTGGGATAATTTTCTGATGTTCATTTAAGAAAAAACGAGTACAGCAACTAAGAACATGCATGCATATTTCTAAGAAAAATCACTAAAACTAAGAAAATGCTAGCTATGACTTCTTGCTAGTAACCGTTTTGAAGACCAAGTCTTCAAGACCCATAGATGTTTCAAACTCCAGGTAACACTTTCTGTTCCTAGTTCGCATATCGGGCTGGACACCTAATATATTACGACTCGGTTTGTTGACGTTCCCATCTGATAACTCACTAGTCTGACTATAGGTCCGATTGGTATCAGCCATTCATTAATTAGGGTTTTAATTCTGGTCTCATTCAGTATGATCTTCTAGCTATTTATATCAATTACCTATTGATTCTTTGAATTTGTGTTGTCTGTGTCAACTTTAATCATGTCCTACACTAGGTGGATATTTAATCGGTATATACATACATAGGGGCAGGTTCAAATGAAAACTCAAAATATAATTGCAAACGTGAGAATCATGAAGAGACGTGTCTTATTCGGCTCGTATTTGGTCTGAATAATACAGGATAATTCAGACTGAATAGTATGCATTATTCATGGTGAATAATACAACATTCGTACTGAATAATATAGCATTTAGTATTTATCAGTCTGAATGTTGTATTATTCACCTTGAATAATGCATAATATTCAGTCTGAATAATGTTGTATTATTCAGACTGCATCTGCCACATGACATGCTCTCGACTATCCTAATTTTAGTGTGCTCACGACTGTCCTCATGTTCACAATTATACATTTTATAATAGATATAATTCCATTTCTCCATTAGCAAATTAGAAAGCAACCTTATAGATATAACAAGATACTAAAAGGGTAAGAGGAGTTACAGTTGCGGTAAAACGGAACATGCACCATCGTTATCTGAAGTCAATGCCGTGATCGCTTGCAACTCTCTCTATCTCTACCTCTCTTCCTCTCAGCTGCTTCCCAAGCTGATGTGGAAAACATAATATGGTCCAACAATCAATACAACTCAGAAACACTTCAATTCATTTCTCCAGATAATAAATCTGTTTGATTGTGTATATAATAAAAATTCATATGAACAAATATATATATATATATTATATATATAGGGGCAGGTTCAAATGTGAACCACTTTTTGGTTGTGAAGGTGAGGACAGCCAAGAGCGCGACACGTGGCGGATGACTAGGCGCCACGTCAGGTCCAAGGCGGATGACTAGCCGCGATTCATGGGAGGGAATTGAATTAAAAGGGGGGGGGACCACACTTAAAGCCGCCTTTATTGACTAGTCTCCGCCACGTGTCGCGCTCTCGGCTGTCCTCACGTTCACAACCAAAAAGTGGTTCACATTTGAACTTCTCTCTCTCTATATATATATATATATATAAAGCGGAAGCGATACAAAATACACAATCCAACAGTGGTATAATGTACACAGATGACAGAAATCACACTAAAATTCTCACAGTATTTGGTCTTATTGCAAATGATCACAGCACAATAATACACATTTCATAAACTATATATCTTCGATAACCACAAAATACACCAAAAAACAACCTAACAACATCATCATACAATATCATGTATGTATAGAAAACATATATATACACCGATTTGAAGCTTACGTGAGAAAACACAAATTCTAATAATCAACGGCTATGGCGCTGTAAATAGCTAATAAGTAATAATACATCATGTATCCTAAATGAGACCAAAATTAAAGCCCTAATTCATGAAGAAAAGTAGATATTAATTGAATGCAAAAAGGAAGTAATCTTCAAACCTGAAAAAAATTCGAATTCAACCGCTAGGGTTTGGTTGTTAGAAATTAGAAGTGTGTATATCAATGGGCCCAATTGGGCCTATCATTCTTTATGAGTTTTATTGGATTAAGGGATAGACATAAGGCCCATAACGAATATCGGGTCGGGCCGGTCCAAATTTGGATATCGGGTTGGTCTGGATATCGGGTTGGGCATTGACGGTATGGTCCAAAGGCATTGGGACCGATCCTAATCTTTATAACTGGTCCTCGCCTTTTTTATACGGTTCATCGGTCTAGTCTTTCGTAGAAGATCCTAATTCTGGTCCCTCGGATGGGTCGTATAACTATGTGTTGGCCATCTATAGATGTATTAATCAGATTTATACTTATATTAAGGCATTGTTATAGATATGATGTTTAATGTAGTTGTCAATTGGAGGCAATTTGTTAAAAGTTGGTATTTGCTTTGAATATTCAGTGGATATGTTAATATTTTGAATAAGATTACGGTCATGTTAAATGGTGGTACTACTACAACTCCATTTCGTTATTCTTCGGTGAATCTTACCACCTATGTAGTTATCAAATTGAAGCATATAACTGATAAATTTGTATTCAAATGTGTAACGGATGTTCTTATAAAACTACACATATATTTTTAACGTTCAGTTAAAAAGAAAACTTTCAAAGCAACTTAATTAGGCATTGTGTATTATTTATTTACATGTCACCTTTTTTAGATTGATACTTTCAATTTGTTATTTTGTTGCTTTAACTTTGTTAAAACTCTACCTTTTAACATGATATACTAAGAGATAACCATACTTAAATACAGTAAAAGCATTGAGCTTTATATAATAAAACTCCATGAACAACCATGATCCTAACGTTTTTTAGTCTTTGAACAACATATAAAAATAAACCCTCGGTATAAATCGTTTATGTATCGTTTCTATCATCATAAAATAACATTGAATTCAATAAATACTAATAGTTCATATAAAACCACTTCCCATATACAGTTACAAACAAGTTTTTTAGAAGAGTTTGATTGTTGCCAAATGGTCGTTGATTAACAGTACCTTAATGACCGACATATGTGTTTATTAGTTGAAATTCAATAGCTTAGGTGGACCCAACGTCATCCATTCATCAACTATATGTTGGATTTTGTATTCGATCCTGTCCAATTAGAGACTACAACATGGTTGGGTATATTAGGAATTGCAACCCCCATCCCCGTCCACGTCGGGATATAAGATTTCATATGTATTGTGAAATCTAAAATTTCCCCTGTCTACACAATTTACATTTTAACGTAACATTTTTTTTGTGTTATGTATATAAATGTCTTATTAATGTTTAAACTTTAAACGACATATAATACTAAAATATTGATCACCCAAAACTTATTTGTTGTATTCATATAAAGGGTGTTTGGGAGTGCTTATTTTAAACAACCTACGTTTATTTTCTTATTGCTGGTTGAAAAGGTCAAATGGTTTTAACCTATTAAAAAATTTATCATTTGTTGGTTAACTTAATTGCAAGCCTTTTATCTAGATACCCAAAACTCTTTATTTACTGGTTGACTTTATTATAAGCAAATAAGAAGTTTTAATAACCAATCCTAAACATTCCCATAAAAATATCATAAAAAACGTAGCTAACACACAAAAATATCAGTTACAATATGTAATAGTTAAAATTTTATGATATTTAATAGGTAAAATGACTAAAATGACCTCTCGTTAAATTGGACTTAACAAAAAAAATTGACCATCATAAAAAGAAGAGTAAAAAATACTTACTAAATGTTAAATGTTAACAACAAATACGTTAAAAACATAGTTTAGAGTCTAAAACTATCGAAAGTAACAAACTATAGGGACCAAAAATCGAATAATTATCTCTTAACACGATATTTGGAAGGAACAATCCAAATCCTACGGATGCCCCAAAAGGTTCCCACGGTAACTTTAAGGCTTAAGCACACAGGATCCTCTCCTGAGAAGTTCTAAAAAAATATAAGTAGTGAAGTGATCTCAAAGATTCATCCGATTAATAAAGGCGATTTTGATCGGTTCTTCTTCTTTAATAATCTTCATAGTCCATCCTCCTATAAGTCGCGTCAATCCTCCGTCATCGCATCCACCGTAATCGGTCAAAGCCACCTTTATTGACCGGATGAGTGGTAGAGATTACTTATCTACTTATCTGCTTCGTGTTTTTAGCACTTATATATATACATACATATATAGGGGTGGGTTCAAAGGTGAACCACTTTTTGGTTGTGAACGTGAGGACAGCCGAGAGCGTGACACGTAGCGGATGACTAGGCATCACGTCAAGTCCACGGCGGATGACTAGTCGTGATTCATGGGAGGGCAATGAATTAAGAGGGGGACTACACTCAAAGCCGCCACGTGAGGACAGTCGAGAGCGCGACACGTGGCAGCTTTGAGTTGCACTCCCATGAATCGCGCCTAGTCATCCGCGACTTAACGTGGCGCCTAGTCAACCGCCACGTGTCGCACTCTCGGTTGTCCTTAGGCATGGGAATTGTCCCCGCCCCATCGGGGAACCCGGTCCACCCGCCCCGGTCGGGGACGGGGATTCCCCGGTAAACCGGGTATTGGGGACGGGGACGGGGATCCCCGTTTTCTCAAACCGGGGATGGGGATGGGGACGGGTTTAGCACTCCCCGCCCCGCCTCATACCCGTACCCGTATATATATTAAGTATTTATTTAACTTATATATTGTTTTTCTATTATATCCTTATATGGTTGTTCATATTGCGATAAATTATGAATATTAATTGATGTGGTTTTAACTATTAATTGATACGTTTTGGAACGTGTGTCATTAAAAATAATTTTAGGATTAAGTTTAATTTGTTTTGGTATCACGTTTATAAATTATTATACGATTACGTCTATAAATTATTACACTATACATTCTTAGTTTTTATTGGACATATGTGAGATTTAAATACGTATCGTATCTCAAAACATTTAATTTAAAATAGATTATATAAACGGATATAAAATCCCCGTTTCCCCATTGGGGATCCCCGTTCCCCGTTGGGTACAGGGATGGGGATATGATAAAATTCCCCGGTGGGGATGGGGAAGGGGACGGGGATGACGATGAAGGCTCGGGGACGGGGATGGGGATCGGGGTCCCCTCCCCAAACCCGCCCCATTCCCATGCCTAGTTGTCCTCACGTTCACAGCAAAAAAGTGGTTCACATTTGACCCCTGTAGATATATATATACGTATATATATATATATAGAGGAGCCTTCATGTAAAAACCACTTTTTTTGTAAAAACCCGTAAAAACCGACCAAAAAATAAACTTTTTTACGATTTTTTTCCATCAAATGTTAGAATTGATATGTTGTTTCACATATATTTTCTTTCATAAGATGAATATCATCCATGAATTTGTTTCATAATATGAATAAAAATGTTGTATATTTTTTATTCATAATATGAATAAAAATTTTATTTTTTCATGGATGATATTCACATTATGAAAAAATATATATGTGTAACAATAGTTAATATCATAGTATTTGATAAAAAAAATCCTAAAAAAAATTATTTTTTAGTTGGTTTTTACGGGTTTTTACAAAAAAATGATTTTTATTTGATTATTCCTCTATGTATATATATATAATGAGAAAAAGCCATAACGTTGATATTTTTTCCTTCAATCGATTTGGTTTTCAACGAACAACAACAATCATCTTCTCCTTCTCCGTCTACTGTAAAACTTCTCGCAGTTTGGAACCCTAACTTCAACCTTCAAAATCAAAATCAAAATCAAAATCTATCACCTATAGTTTTTGTATACTTCCCGCTGTATCTTCAAAATTTCAATCCGTGATTCTGAATTTGTCAATTTGGCGGTAAATTTTTCCTGAATTTTCGATATGGAATTTCATGTATCTGATGAATTGTTAGGGACGGTTGCTCCACTGGTGGTGTACTGGATGTACTCTGGATTTTACATGTTGTTTGAATCCATGGAGGATTATCGGTTGCATTCGAAGCAAGATGAAGATTGTAAGAATTTGGTTCCGAGGAGGACCGTCGTCAAAGGCGTTCTTCTCCAGCAAGCTCTGCAAGCTGTCGTTGCGATCGTCCTTTTTACGGTATTGATGTGTTGTTTGTGCATCTTATTATGCTAGTTATTGAGTTAGGTAATTTTGTTTAATTTAGTTATGGTGATTAAGGAAACGTATGTTTATATGAAAGTGATCGTAGATGATAAATCATGCGTTAGTAGGATCAGGATAGAGAGCACCACTTGTCCTATTCGGCTCATATTCAGTCTAAATAATACAGGATTATTCAGACGGAAGATAATACATTATTCGAGGTGAATAATGCAGTATCCAGACTGAATAATATTGAATGTTTGTATTACTGAGACCGAATAAAACTGAATATGTTGTAATATTCAGACTGACTGAATAATACAACATATATTATTCGGTCTGAATAATACAACATTCAGTATTATTCCGTATGCATAGTGTATTTATTCACCTTGAATCATGCATAATATTACGTCTGAATAATCCTGTATTATTCGGACTGAATATGCCACGTGGCCTGCTCTCGGCTGTCCTCACATTCAATGAGTTTCCATTTGAACTATCCTCGGCATTAGTATAGATAACGTGAGAAACGTAGGTGTTGATCATTGGTGGTTCGGTGAAGTGAGTAGTTACTAGCATGTGATTTGGTATGTAATTAACATCAAGTGGTTTAGGAACCAGAATAATTCGGAGAGTTATTTGATTGCTTTCAAATTGGTTGTTATTTAATGGCATTTAGCAAGCAAAAGTTGTTCATTTAGGTATGTGAACCTATTGGATGCATAGAATTTCCGGTCAATGAATTATCATCGCGCATTGATTGAGGGCTCAGTTGCTCTAATGATGTGAAGGATTTGGGGTCATGTGGGTGTTATAATATTATAAAGATACCGAACTGTGATGTGAGAAAGCTTGAAACCCCTAGTTACCCACCTTCCATCCATGTGCCAATATTTTATTCCATATTATCTGTGGCTCTTATATGCTAACAGAAGATTTTTGTTTTCTAATGATAAAAAGTTTTTCATCAAATCTCTACTTCTAGAATCTAGCCCCTTAAATCTAAACGTATTAGTGCCGCTTCTAGTTATGTAAGCGTCATATGTAGGTACACGGGTCTCTTGCTAGAACAATAATACATCAAACATAAAGTCGAGTACAATTCAGCATCATTCATAAATATCAAATAACATCTTAGAAAGTCTAACTAGACATCTAGACCTCCGTTCCCTTGGAACTTCCAACCTTGGCATCTCCTTGACAGATAGCTTAACTCCAACGAGTTAATATGTATTCCATAACTCATAAATCATTTCAAGATCATTACATCATAATAAAACACCACATCTTGTCATAAGAATCTGAAAAGTGTTAGTGTTAGAGTGTGCACATGTGTATGTGTATATCCCCTTGAGTAAACATGAAAATTTGTATATATGTCATGGCAAAGGATTTAGATAACATTACTCTTCTGGCCCATGTTCTATATTAGGCTTTCAGGAACTATGCCACACATGAATAAAACCATCTCTTCTTTTCACCAAATGTTGCATTTTCCCTTGTGTTACCTTTTTGAGGAAAAACATGATACAACCTCCATTTGTTAATGTTTATTCCTTTATGTTGCAAATTGAATGAATGATGCGAATCTCAGAATAACGGCATGGTTGATGAAAAAACATAAACAATATATATAAATGCTTATGTTCATCTTAACATACAAAAACATGGGTTATGTTACTTACGTAAATACTTTTTTCCTACTTTTCATTCCAAACTTATTTATGTAACGTGCTGAGTAAAAACATATAATTTCTTCTGACGGCTTAGGTGAACAAAAAGTTTTTTATCAATACTTTATCGTTTTACACAATGGCAGGAATTGTACTTTCTTCTCCAATTTTGAGGACAGTGGAGAGAGTAAGTTGATAACAACATATGAGAGACATGCAATGGTGCTTTGATGCATACCTTCTAGAAAATGGGCACTTAGTCTGCAAAGTTTGAGGGACTAATGTGCAAGAACTTAAACAGCATAGACAGTCAAAATGAAGAACATTAAACAATTCAGTGACATTTTTTTTTACAGATTCTGTGTGAACAAATAAGTCTCTGATACTGTTTGGTGAATGTTAATCGGAGAGGAAACTGTTGATGGATGGTTTAGGAAACAGCAAGGGAATAATACTAACAAGAATTCAAAATGCCATTGTTTGACTTGTAGCAATCATGTAAATTCCAACTTGTATCTGGCTTTAAATTCTACTGCTATGATATCACTGAACTTGTGAAGATGGGGCTTTGGTGAGAAATCATATATTTTCTTTCAAACGACCATCTGCTTTGTGATATGGGGATTTGCCTAATTCTACTCTTTACTATTCTTAATCCTGTTTGCTGGCTTCATTTTGTTTTTCCCCTCATTATTTAGGCAAATCATGTCATATTCATTCACTTTTTAGGCATCGTGACATCTAGTGTTTGATTTATTAGGTTTGGACCCTGTGCTTGCAAATGGGTTTATGCAAAGGCCGAATGTTATACTCAGCACATTAGTTTTCTTGCATATATGAGCATGCATGACTCAAGCTTCCATCATAATAAGTTTAATAATAAGTAAATCAGTCGCTTCCATTACACAACTCTGTGTGTTTTAGAAATATTAACTGGACATTTCAGTGTGTGAATGTAAGGTTGGCATGCATTTTGGATTTCCAATCGTTTTCTAAGAACTATTAATTGCATTCTTGCAATGATGTGAATGTAAGGCTGACATGCATTTTGTATTTCCAATTTTTGTTGAATGCATTATAATGTATTTTCCTTTTTTTCTGATTCAGGTTACTGGTAATGATGCCGATGCTGCCAACAGTAAAGGGCATTCCCTGGTAGATATTGTTAGGCAATTCTTTACTGCTATGGTGGTCTTAGATACTTGGCAGTACTTTATGCATCGCTTAATGCATCAAAACAAGTTCTTGTACCGCCATATTCATTCTCTACATCATCGGCTTATTGTTCCATATGCTTTTGGGGCTCTCTATAACCATCCACTAGAGGGGCTTCTCCTGGATACCATTGGTGGAGCTCTGGCGTTCCTTCTTTCAGGCATGTCCCCTCGGGCCTCTATTTTCTTCTTCTCCTTTGCCACCATTAAAACAGTTGATGACCATTGTGGATTGTGGCTTCCGGGGAATCTTTTCCATGTCTTTTTCCGAAACAACTCTGCCTATCATGATGTACATCACCAGCTTTATGGCGCTAAATACAACTTCTCACAGCCTTTCTTTATCACATGGGATAAAATCCTTGGTACTTACATGCCTTACACACTTGAAAAGAGAGCAGGTGGGGGTTTCGAAGTAAAGCCCACGAAAATCGACAAGGATGAATGATGAAATTCACAAGTCGTCGGTTATTGGTCAAAATATATACCAGTAAATTGGTGTCTATTCTAAGTTTTGCAAGTATTTGTCTGTCATTGTCATAAGTGTTCGGTTTATACCTCTACTACTTACCCTAGTATGTATTTTGTGTATATACATACTCTAATAGATTTCCCTTTCTGAGGGGATGTAACTGTTGTTCAAGTTAAAAATTCCGCTAGTGTATGTAACATGCTGGCATTACAATACTTTCTTTTGTGTCATTTTTTTGCCTACTTTGTTCCGCCTTTTGCAATTCTTATCGTTGCCTAAGATTGCTTTACGAGTCTTCTTATTAATCAAATCATAAGCTGCATTTTATAATTTGTTTCGAGCCATTCGATTTATAGATTGTTACTAGGGCTACTAAAATTGAACTTTCTGTTTTAACCCTGTTAGTTATTCGTATCTTGGTTATGCTTTCTTGTACTCGATTTTGTCTGTATGTTATGTTTGTTGTTTGCCGTCCATTTTGATTGTTGTTGCTTACTTCTAACTCATTTCCATTTTTACCCTTCCTTCTCTCACGCTTCGCACAAGCCGGTGGTCTTCACGGAAACAACTGCATTACCCGCGAGGTAGAGATCAGGTCTGCATACACCCCACCTCCAGGTGGGACTTAGCGGGTTTGTTTTTGTTTTGAACCTCTTAATGGGATGGGACCATGGATGTCAGGGAAGGGATGGGTTGGAATTCTCTGGCTGGAATTTATCTTTCTCATCTGTCTTTTGTGTGTACATTGGAGAAAAAAACTATAGTATACAAGGAGATAAAGCTACAATATACCATAATAGGGAGACAATGGTGGGCTGGTGCAGGTGTTCATGCAGAGATGGTCGTCTTGTTGTTCGTGGACCACCCGAGACTCAGAGATTGGCGGGAGGCGGCTGTCAGAGAGGCAGATAAAGGAGACACGATTTAAAGATTCAAGTACAACGGTATAATTAACCCATCCACCTATCTAACTAAAGTTGCATCATATTCATCATCATAGCTAACTTTTATAACACCTATAATCAATACCTAACATATGCATCATATACACAACTCAGAATCTGTTTGGCTGGTTTTCTATCAAGTCCCGTATGGATAAAGTTGTTTGTGTGGATTAATCTGTCTGTATAGATTGGGGGGATTTTTGTTTAGGAGGTTTTTTTTCATAGATGGAAGGAACATGTTTTCAATTCAAAGGGACAGGTTTGGGAAAAACTTGGCTTTCTGCATAAAGTTCCCCCATAGAAGCTTATTGAATAAGCCACTTTCTATATATATATTAAGCCACTACCAAACAGTCGTGTATAACCCGAATAAGCTATAACTCTATAAGTCCCATTAAGCTTAACAAACAGGCCCTCACTACACGTCTACACCTCAAGAAGCAATTGCTCTATTACATTTTAGCATTTCAACCTCAAGGCAGTAGATTAGCTAAATAACATCTAAATCAACTTAAAAATATACTGAAACTTATTAGTAGCTCACATTTCTAGTATAACTTAAAGAGTTATTTATTGTGGGATACGAAGCACCTTTCTGTTAACTTCATTAAGCCAACTAACTACTATTTAAGAATGAAGAGTGGTGCTAGTGGGTCTTTTTACAGTCATCCCCACATGTTCCCTACATTCAATAGTATGGCTGGTAAAAAATCTCTCCCCCCATAATCACCTTGCATGTTACTAGATCATGTAGGCAAATCATTATTCGTACAATCTAACACCATCGACTTCAATCATATAAATGGTTAGTGGTCCTAACCCTCCAAATGGAAAGTTACAGGCTTTAACTATATGAGCTGTGTTGATGTTATGATCAGGAGGACTAATAACTGCAAGAAGATGTTTCGACATTGATCTCTGCATATCATTCATTCATTGGAGATAAAACAAGATTGCATCATCCACCACACGGTATGATCATCCACTCTCTTCACTTTTTACCATCTTGCCATTATTTTATATAATTTAGATAACCCTTGTTCACAAACTATTGACCCGAAAACGAGGGATGTCAAATACACAAATTTTATTTGTTGGCATTGTTAGTTTTGTCTTGGCTACAAAAAGCTTTAAGGCTACAAAAAAACTCGGTAGTTTGTGGTAACTATGAGATCCAGTTTCAGCCAATCATTTTATCACATTAATTGTATTTCTGGGACGGTTATTTCTATGGGATTTTTTGTTATTAGTTTTTTTTTTAAGTCATTAATTAGTGAAATGGGTGGATGAAATTGGATCTCATAGTTACCATAAAATGCTTAGTACTCCATTGTTGAAGGAATGATTGATGTTCTAGAATTGGTAGATTTCACATGTGAATCTTCTTTAGGAATGTCCCAGAATTAGACAAACTTTTTTTATGGATAAAAACATTATCTTTGCATCTTCTTAGGAACATCCAAAATTTGACAACTTTTTGATGGATAAAAACATTATCTTCTATACAAAGATCTTTCTTACACTTTCGAATTAAGTCATTAACACGAGTTTCCATCAGGGACCACTTTCTGGATTGTTTTTTTAGTTCATCAATGACGAAATACCTTGTTTTTGGAATTTGGCCATTTAAAGATCAGATATCGACAGGGGTGGTAGTAGATAAATGTCCCATTCTCTTTTCACAATCTTTTCTGCAGCATTAACATAAACATTAGCATTTCACCCTCATTGCATACAAGTTCCATTTCTAGATTATTTATTTTCTTGGAAATTCAAGCAGTTAGTGGTGGGATTCTACTTGTTAACATTTAAGCAAAGTGGCCCTGGTTTGAGATTTTGGTTTAGATTTTAGTTTTTGTTCATGATTATTCTTATCCCAGTGCTGGGGGCTACAATTATTGTTGTAGCCTTGAATCTGGCAGCATGGTCTCTGTTTAACTTCATCTGCTTCAGTTCACTTCATCACTTGATTACATGCCAATCATTTTCTTCTAATTTCTATTCTTTTTGCCTCTCAAAACTGACTATATATCTAATCATACATGAACCCATATCGAGTTTTTCTTGTTTTTCATTTTTTTTCCCGTGTGTGTGTGTGTATACACACACACACACATACATATATATAGGGTCAGGTTCAAGGGAAGACCTCAAAAAAAGGGAAAACTAAGGAACACTCTCGTATCCCTTCATCTGGACCGTATGCACTTGTGCATAGAAGTAATCTGTAATATGCACACATTCATAAAAACCAAAATACAACTTAGTTTACTTCTATGCACAATTGCATGAAGTCCAGTGAAGGGCTACGAAAGTGTTGCTCAGTTTTCCCTCTTTTTGAAGTTTCCCTTAAACCTCCCTATATATAGAAGAAGCTATATATCGGTATGCGAATTGTGTCAAAAGAGTTGGTTTTTAGCTTTACAATAATGGTCGGGACCATTCTGGCATAAATCAATATAGGTTGATGACTTGATGATTGATTAGGAGATTCAACTACTTATGAGGATAGAGTCTATCTTTGGGTGTTGCTAAATGAATCTTCTTTTAAGTCGAATTTAATGTAAAAAGAGAGACTTCGATGTTGATGTGTGTGAGCTTGAAATTGGTAGGAAGGGTTTATTTAGCGATATGATGTGAGAGGTTTGTTTAGAATAACCCGTAAATCTTTTTAGTCTACCAAGCTTGAAAGATCTCTCGATGTTCTAGTTGGTTGTTATAGACTTCGTTTAGTGCTACAAAACCTTGTACCTTATGCACTTAGAATGTGTTTGGCATGCAAGACAGAGCGAAACGTGACAGAACAAAAACGGTCCCACATTTGGTGCGACATTTAGGGCTTGTTTGTTAGCAGCTTAATAAGTTAACGGGACTCGCACCTTAGTCGATCAACTATACATTACTATGTAGTAGTGGGTTAATGATATAGAAAGTGGCTTATTCAATAAGCTTTTAGGAGGGATCTATATGTAGAATTAAGACCCTAAAACATTGCATAATTTTTTTATAGATGTACCCATATATATTGCTAATTGCACTCTACCTACTAATTTCTCCCCTTACATTGAGATTTACTTTTTACATTTTTAATACATGATTTAATTTGATTCCAACATAGATTGGATAACGAAACTCATCTTCAATTTAAATATCTTCATAACAAATTACTTGGGGAAATAAAATCTATCAACACTCCAACTAATATGTGAACACACAAATGTACAACTCTCTATTGCTGTTGAATGTACAAGTGGTGTGAAGCACGTGGAGAATGTGAACTCATTGTCTTGGTCTCTGCCTGGAACTTCACCACCGGCACCGCACAATCCAACCGGAACCGCTCTTTCGCCGCGGTGGTGCCGCCCGTGACACCCGCCTTCTCGCTGCCACTTACCACCAAGTGCTCACCGGCAACTCTCACCGATTTATGACTATTACACCCCGATAGCATCCCGCCACCTTTGATCATCCTCTCCACGTTATGAGTCTTGAACATCCTCGTATCCTCGTAATCAGATACGATCGAGAAACCGGCAACACTCGCCGTAACCACGCTCCATGCGATGCTCGCCTCGCTCGAGGCGTACCCGTTCGGGATCGTCGTCGCACTGCTCGACCTCCCGTTCGAGACTTGCCGGCCAAGAAACGTGTTATTCCCGTTGGTCGAGAAGCTCTCGATCTCGAACAAGTCCGAGCTTGCGTCGCTTGCCGCATCGTTGCCTTCTGCGTTATTCGAGATATCGATGTTTTCGGCCTTCGGAGTCACTCCGTCCCAGTTCAACATCGTCAGTTTCCGCTCCAAGCTAAACGACTTCTTTCCTTTCTCCAAAACCGGAGAACCGAAGACCTCCGACGAGTTCCGTCTTGTTCTGACACGAGCAACATTAACGTCCCCTTCAACCTCTTCTTCAGGTATGGCGGTTTTGACAGCCAGACGAGTGTTCAACACCGGAAACGCGAAACAATCTTCTCGTTTTTTATTCATGCTGTCGTTGAAACCACCAGCTTTCGCTGGTGGTTTCGCCACGTGAACTCGGTTTTCGGTGATCGTGACCGAAGCCTTGTCGTTGCAGTTGCAACCCAGGGAGGCTAGTAAGCTCTTAACGGTCCTACCTTTCTCCCTTCGAGACCTATGAACTATTCGATTACCGCCATTATTAGCCAATAACCCGCTCCGACTGTTCCAACTCGATTCAGACCGAACACTTGGCGTCCCTGATTCGGCTTTCGGTTTAGACGGATTATTCGGTTCATCTTTCAGTTCTGGGTCCTTCGGATCGTTATTTTCGGGCTTAACGGGTTGCGGAGTTCTTGGAAGTTCTTCATCCATGGCTCCTTTGAAGTACTTTTCGGCTCCGAAAATCCCTATTTCTTCGTCTTCCACGTTCTTTTTCGACGGCTGAGTAAGTTTAAGCACCGTAGCGTTGTTGTTTAGGTACGCTGTGAACGATGCATCGATAAGATCCACATTGTTTCCAAACAAAGAAACCCTTTTTTCTGATTCCATCATAATAACTCTTTATATAACAAAACAAGTGAAAACAAGTGAAAGAAGCCAACACCCACAAAAAAAGAAAGTTCTTTTATATGAGCAAATATAGGATTTTGAGAACAAATAGTTGTGTTGTATGCAAGAAAGAAAGGTTGGGTTTTTATGAAGTGGAAAAGTGGTGTGGAAGTATGGGGGTGATGAAGAGGAGGGGGGCCATTTGTTGTATAAATAGGGGGAGAGTTGTGAAGATGGATAGAGTGATTGAGTTGGTAAAGAAGCCAATTGCATGTGCATATGCTTCTTACAACTTTTGACACTTTTGTTCCCTTAAAAAATACTACTTTCTTATTCTTCCTTTTAAAACCTTGCTACCTTCATCATCTTTTCAATAAAGATAGAGTTGTATAGGTTTTCTAAATGCGATTTTAATTAAATCCATGACATTTTGACATTTCGATAGTTCATACAAGTTACGAACCATTTCAATTGTTTTGTCCATGCACAAACTAGTCTTGAACATTTCAGATATGAAGGAACAATGTATAAAACAATATATTTTCATACATGTTATTTCATTTGTGAAACAACATAGAAAACGATGGAGTTGTTTGTTTTTTTTTTATTTTTAAAGTAGCTCTTAAAACCTCTTTAAGTATGAAAAATAAGAGGTTTGCAGACTTAAGAGTGTTTGCTTTAATGTTAAGAAAATGTATTAAAACCTGTTACCGGTCTTTGGAATTTTAAGAGGTGCACCGACCATCTCTTTTTTTAGATGTGAAATCAGACTTCAGATCTCTTAAAAAACAAATGACAGCTATGTTGGTAAATGGTTATGCTTCTAAAGGTTGTGAAGACAATCTAGAGGTTTTGAGTTCAGATCTAGATTTATATATCATAACATGAAAAGTGTGTTTGTAGATGATTATGTTTCTAAGGTTACATATTGAATACACCACTTTGAAGACAATCTAGAGGTTATGGGTTTAGATCTAAATTTTTACATATCATAATATGTAAAATGTGTTTGTAAATGATTATGTCTATATGGTTATATACCTAAATATCCTGTTTTGAAGATCACCTTGAAGTTTTCGGTTCATATCTAATTTTACATATCATTACATGAAAAATTGTGATTGTAAATGATTGGGCAAATTATCGAAAAAGGTAACATATATGTTCAAAAAATCTAATCAGGGGAACGTACAATTTGTTTTTGCCGTTAAAGAATTATGCATTTGATTTTGTCAAAAAAGGGGAACTTACCTTTGAGGTTAAAAATCATACGTGTAAAAGGTAATCGGCTCAAGCAGGTTAACGATATGAGTTTCAGGTAAGTTCTCCCATTTTTTACAAAATCGAATGCATAATCCTTTCTTGGCAAAAAAAATGTAGGTTACCTCGATTGGATTTCTTGGACATTTATGTTACCTTTTTCGACAATTTGTCCTAAATGATTATATATCTAAGATTATATATTTGAATATGCTATTTTGAAGATAACCTAGAGATTTTGAGTTCAATCTAAATTTATATATCATTTAATAGATTTTACATGGGATGGTAAAACCTTACAATATGATTTTACTTATTTGATTCTAAAATTAAGGAAAGTCTATTCATGTTTTTTGAAATCATCACAAAAAAGCAAGGTTTCTTTTAGATATGATCATTAAAGCATGGGTTATATGATGTGTGTAAAGTAACATGCTTGTATATTTTATGTTACCATATGTAAACAAGGCTCATGATATAATCAGACATCTTAACATGCATCAACGTAGTTATATTTGTTTGTTCAACAAATATATGATTAACCATGACGTGGTCCACACATAGAACTCGTATACTGTTTCTAATGACCCGTTGATGCAAAAACTTACAAAATATGTTATATAATTTCACGACATTGATCGTTGATTCATTGCATCAATCTTGTCATTTGTTCGACAAACGTTACTATTAGAAAGAAATTGAATGATGTTTAAAAGACTTTATTGCAACTACATTTTGTGGTGATTATTGAACACCCTTTTGGCATCATGGAATATGGAACACAAAAAATGTTATCTTGATACAAAAGATGATATGATAATTAGGTAATGTCCATTTTCATCATCTACAATTAATAATATCAACAAACAAATATATTTTATAAAAATTTTATTAGATATTATGTTTCTTCTAATCATGTGAATTGTAAAATCAGATGTACTTTTGATTTTGTCGTTGCATGTACTATTTTCTTTAACTTTATATTGAATTGATTTATTTGGATATAGAACGACAATATATCTGTACTACATTTGAAAGGTCCGAAAAGAATAGAACCAAAGTGTAAAACTGAAAATTAAAGCTAAAACTCACAAGTTTTGTAAACATAAATAAAGTGATCATTCAAAGATGATTATTCTTCATGGTAGAAAAACAATCCATGTATTTTGTTATCATTCCCCTATGTAGTTTAGAAGTTTAAAAGAATACTAATAATACTACAAATAGAAGCCGTAAATGTAGACAAATCATACCACATAGTATTCGATTTTTGTGTTCCATGTAGTTACGAATAATGATCCTATATAATTTCACTTCATAGAAAACATGAAATGAAATGAGATAAAAGAATAAAATGTATAGGAATCTTCATGATGAATGTGGGTACCCTTGGCACAAACCTTAAAGACCTAAATTTTCATGTTTAGGATACATGAAAACATATAAAATTTTGAAAGAATACTATCTCTGAAAAAGAAAATAAATTTGAATTAAATAAATTTAAAACATACAAAAATATGATTTAATCTTATTCTATTGATTAGGCAGAAAAAAGACGTGAAATTTTAACAATCGATTTTTATACGAAGAACGTCTTTCAAAATTAAAGGTGGGCCCAAACTCGATCTGCCATAGAATTTGGTGGCTACTTTAAAAGAAAACAGTGCATGGATGCAACTTTTCCATTAGTTACTCATTTGTGTCTATATCAATGTTATGTCAATGAACAAGCACTTTTGTTTTACAAGAAAGATTCCTAGATATAAACTAGCCAGGGGTCATGTACCCACCCCACCCCAACCCCAACAAATAAGAAACAAATATGCACAACAAAATCGGTTTTGTAAATAAAGGCATACCGTAACAAAATTAATTTTATATAATATCATATATTTTAGGTTAAATTCAAATTGTGTTGAATCTTGCGTAAAGTGTTTCTCTTTTACCCTGAAATGTCTCATGTGCCCCTCACATTATGAATTTTGGTCGTTTATGCCTAACGATTCAAAGATCTGATATTTTTTTTATGAACTTCTCTTCATCTTGATCGTTAGTAACTAATAGGAAGAGGTTACAATTGCTAAATAAATAATGTTTTATTAAATAATAACTTTCTTTTTTTTATAAAAGAAATATACTATTATAAAATTAAACATTTTACTAAATTCATATTAAGTCAAGAAATTACAAAAGAAAGTATTGTTTAAGATATGCATATACAAGAAGTTCATATGAATTCTATATCTACAAAATTTATTTGTTTTTGTTATTAATGAAATTCTTAAATACCATATTTGACTAGTAATCATTAACTTATAATTTACAACATATTTGGCCATGCAATATTTACTGAATTAACAATCAAAATCATGATCCCAATAAGCCCTTGGGATTGGTCATTTTGTATTTCTAGAAACATTTATTAACCCCAAAATGGGTTGCATTGATAGTGAGATATGAGTCATTGTTTCTTTAAATATCATAAAATCACTACTTTATAGCATCTTTTCATTAATGGGTTTTCTTTAAAGTTCTTAAATTAAGCAAAAAAATTCAATCAAGAAAATAGGAAAACTTTGCATTTCTCTAACTTTGAATATCTAAACCATCTTGTATGTATTTTGATTAATTTTAAAGGTCTTAATAATAATAGTCGATAAAACTTTTAGTTGATCTTGTAGGACTCTAACATTAAGAAAATCTCCAATGATCCAAGACTTATTAGCAGTTGAGCTAACCCCACAAGATTAAACCAAGACTTATTAGCAGTTGAGCTAAGCCTACGAGATTAAACCTTTCCCTCTATATGTATAGATCTGCCCATTAGTGATTGGAAATTAGAAATTGATATTAAAAAGAAACAATTACTTAATTACAGTATTAATTTCGGAATATGTATATTTTATGGTAATTGCGTTGGATATTGTCCAACAAATTATATATATAATCACTTTATCATTAAGCTTTCTGCCCAAGAAAAAGGGGATTTAGAGATTCAATTGGTATGATGATGGAGAATAGAATATGATAGAAGAAATGATCATGTTGTAGGGGGTTTTGGTTTCACCCGAGCGATAAGGAGCTTGTAGGGTTTTATTTGAAGAAGCAGATTCAAGAAAACACAATCCTCATTAAACTCATCAAGCCATTAAGATACCTATAATGATCCATGGGATCTTCCTAGTTAGTTCCATATCATCTCTTTTCATGTTCAAGTACTCAAAATCATTAAAGGATCAAAATTCATACTTGGACCGTCATTTGCTCATCGAACCAATAGAAAGCTATTCAACATTTGCATCTTTGATCCTACATTGTGTTCTATAAAAGAAAATAAACCAATGAGGCAAAAGTCTTTTATTTGTGTTTTTGAAAGGAAATAAACGAAAGAAAACAATTTCCAATTTCCTCAAATAGGAAAAATAGAAAAAAATGTCATTTTTATTTTTATAAATATGCTAGTAGCTCTTGGTTCTTGGAGTGCAATTAGTTGTAGTCTTGTAGATGACAAGTTCTGAAACCTTTTGGCACCTCCAACTCCAATATTACCAATAACACCTTCACCTTCTAAAACTAACCCAACACCCCCTACACTTACCACTATCAACAACAAACTCCCTCAACTTTCCATATCAAGCATTCCAATCCATGAACCTAGTTACAAAATTACTACCATTGACATTGGTGAAGTCCATATTACAATTTTATGACCAATTGGGAACAAGATAGCTTTAGCATACCTTCACAGATTCAAAAAAATCTTGAATAGGGTGACCAAGATCAAGAAAGTATATTTGAGCCCATGTACTTTTGAGGATGAATGAGATTTTCCCAACCCAAACAATTACAATAAATTGTTTATTATCATTATCGATAACTAGTTTTTAATACTTGAATGAAAGAAAATAAACTTGTTTATGATTTTTTGTTACCATTGACAATAAGTTTTTGATAAATCACTTGCTTCCTACGAATTAACTTGTTAAAAAAAAACTTATTAAAACAACCTATCAGCTTATTACATTTTGAAGCCACTTACAACATAACACATGACACATTCATCAAAGATATGAATTTATAGTTCATCTTGATGTTATAACAATTTTTATTATACATGTGTGATCTCATTCATGATAAATAATACATCTATAATATCTTCATATTCATCATCAATATATAATTCATGACGAATAAACCCTTTAACATTCATCATAAATTTGTTATTCACTTGTTGTTGACGAATATTCCTCCTAAAAAGGGACATGTGGCCTGATGTAACTGGTTTCAGGTTCCTAATCCATCCAGTTTCAGGTTTCTAATCCATTTTAGGCACCTAAATTCTCTTTAGCTCGTTACAAACCATGAGATTCTTACAGACCATACAAAACCATTATATTTGAAAATAATAGAGCTATTTATAAACAATTATCATGGTTCATTAACTAAAATATGAAATTTTATAATATTCATTCATTGTCATAATTTTGTAAAAACCAAAAAGTTAGTATTCGATTCTTCCACTTGGCTTCACATGTGGGTTTGAGATTAAAAAGTGATCACGGGTTCAAACCAAAAAGTTAGTATTCGATTCTTCCACTTGGTTTCACAGGTGGGTTTGAGATTAAAAAGTGATCACGGGTTCAAATCCCCTTCTCACGCAAAATCAACTTCTCACAATATACTTCACCTACTTATGATGTATGTCTCCAAAAAGGATTCATAGTTGGAACATGAATTTAGGAGAAGACCATTTGAGAGTAAATGCAATATCAAAGGAATCCAAAACATGAGTCCAGAAAACCATTAAAACAGCAAACAAAAACCTAATAAAGTTAACAAGGTTTGATTGTAGATAAAAGTAAAAAAAAGTACCCAAACTTAAAACAGCCCGCTTACCCGATTACATAACCTTCATAAAATCTAATTCACACTTCACAGTGCCGGCTGTACCCAAAATTACTCTCGTGAGTTTGCTCGGCCTCTAACTCTTGTTGGCGGTCTTTTCCTTTGCCTTTTGGATCTTCAACACCTTCTTCACGATCTTTTGTTCTTCAACCAGGAACGCCCTAATGATTCTAAACAACAATCCAACAAATAAGTTCAGTAACTACGAACACCAAAACAATAATTCAAGAACAAAAGTGAAAAATTTAATAAAAAGAAATACCTTTCCCTTACGGCACCGGCAGAAAGAACGCCACCATAAGCACGGTTAACGGTTCTCCTGTTCCTAGATAATCTTGACCTCTTGTATTCAGCAGGTCTTAAGTGTGGAATCTGCATAAATCACATGTAGGGTAAATTCATATTTCCAAGTATGCTAGACTAAATCGAACACAAGTAATGGGGTCATTAAACAGTGCAAGAAAAAATTGACGATAACATGTCAGTTAAAAAGAGCAAATTTATTAGTAACAAATTTCCAAAATTCAAGTACAGCAGCAAGCATCATCAATTTTGATAGAAAATGAAGGTAAAAGACTGAAGAGAAAAAGTTTCATCTAACAATAGATCCCAAAAAGCAAAATTACATGCAAACTGATGTTAAATTTTACAACAAACTGATAAACACTTTTCTCTTCTTGTTATAAACTATAAGACCATAAAGAAGATATGTTCACAAGCATAAGAAAACCATCTTCCATTTGTGAATATAATCAAGATAACCAAATGGTCCATTCTTTCAGCCCTCCATTTTCTCATATCCAACAACGCTCTTCAAACGTCCTCACATTCATTGGTCTTTAATCTTTATACCACACTAAACATGTAACTAATGGCTTACATTCACCAACATTCAATACACCTACAGAGTTCAATTCATATCGAAATCAAAAGCAGGGTGTCAACAATGGAAAGTAGAAACACCCTTCAAAATACAACATACTACTTAGAAATGAAAATTCCAAATACATTTCTTTCAAAACTAAATACCAAAATGTTAGTAGAGTAGTTCAGCTAACTGGCCATGATGTTAAGTCATCTAACTAATCTTAAAATCAACAAAATGGAACTCTTCATCAGATCATTCTATTCAATCTGCTATTAATAGAAGTACAGCTGCATAATCTACAGTGATGCAAGTAATCAAGTTACCAATGCTAAACATCTTGGAGTAGCGTTAAGCGATTATGTTTATTATGCAAATCATATAAACCCAAAAATTAACAAATACTAACACAACTTTAATCTAATAAAACAGATATAGAAATACCAAAAGGCCACATTAAACTAAAACAAATATGCATACCCCTTGGATTCTCTTTCCAGTAACAGGACATTTAGGTCCACTTGCCCTCTTCTTTGTAGTCTGATACACTAGCTTACCACCTATAACCACAAACACCAAAATAAACACATAAAAACTCTCCACAATTACAAACAAAAACAACAATCAAACCTAAATTCACTTCCAGAAATCAACTCAATCAATATCCAATAAAAACAAAATTTATCACAAATCACAACAATCGAATTAATTGAAAACAAAAAATCAAACAAACAACAATCAAACTTAAAATCGCTTTCAGAAATCAACTCAATCGAACTCCAATAAAAACAAATTTTATCTCAAAATCACAAATCACAAACCCTAAATCACAACAATCAAACGATCAATCCTCCAATGCTACAACTTCGCACATAAAATTAGTTAAAAAAGTAATCATAAATCACAACAATCTCGATAAATTACTCCTCCAAATGGTGGAATTTGGCACATAGAGCACGTAAATTGGCAGATTGAATAGATTCAATTAAGTAAGATTAATTAGTAGATTACCAGGGGTTTTAACAACCCGATGTTGATTCGACTTGGTGGCGTAGCTATGGCGTTTCCGGTAAGTCAGTCGCTGCACCATTTTTCCGGCCGGCGGATCTCCGGTGGCGGTTTCTGTGTGTGATTTTGAAAGGAGGCTGGAGGAGAAGGGATTTGGGGGAAAAGATGAGATGTATATATATGGATGCCCTAGGTTTTTAAGAACATTTGGGCTTGGGCCTTATTAACTAATTTGGGCCTTTATAATCTCTTGGGCCTAACTCCATATAATGTTTAGGCTATGTTTGGCAAGCGTAGCTTATAAGCTAGCTGGTAGCTGATAAGTTAGTTGTTGATTGATAAGCTTGCTAGTAGCTGATAAGCTAGCTGTTGAACAAATTATGTTTGGCAAAAACTAGCTTATGCGTATGTAAAATGACCAAAAAGGGTATATTTGAATTTAATAATTAATATTAATAAGGGTATAATTGGAAAAAGCTACAATAAGCTTCTCATAAGCTACTCAAAGTAGCGTTTCAAAAAGCTAGCTTATAAGCTAGCTGATAAGCTAGCTTCCTGGTACATGTTTGGATGGACTAGCTTATAAGCTAGCTTATGCTTGCCAAACAAAGCCTTGGTGTTTTTTTCTTTTGGCCTAACTCCAGACTATTTTTTTGTAATTTTTATCAAGAGCTAAGCACCTGAGATTAATAATACTCAGTGGCCACCGTCTGCACACGCATTGCTTCGAACTCATGTGTGAGTTACCACCCTTTATGAACTTACCAGTGCGCCACAACTTTATGGTTTTTTGTTCTTAGAATATTTTTTTATTGCAAGAAATCCTTATGGTATATAGAAGTGTTTGATGTTAGTTTCTTCTCGTTAACAAAAGTTAAAGTCTATCTTTAAAATCTCTCCATGTGTTTGTACATGAAGGTAAAAGTAGTCATTTTGTTTCAAATGTGAGGTGGTGCAACACCATATACTGAAATATACTTTTAAAATTAATCGTTGTTAGTTTAATAGGACATATAACTAAGTGATTGGTGAGTTTTTTTTAGGATTATATTAATTTTTTGTTATTTTTTTTAATAACTACTGATTAATAAAATGTATGGATGAAATTGGATTTCACAGTTATTAGAAACTAATCGGTTCTTCTATGAATGACCTTTTGTGTGTGTATAGGCGACGAATCGTGTGTGAAAAAGCGTTAAGGTGATAAGGGTATGAAAAAATTTTGGTTGGACGGAGCTTATTGACATTTTCTACACACCCCTACTTGAGGCAAGTTCCATGTGGGTCGCTAATGAGTGTTTGACTTTCAGTAATCAGCTTTTTGCCCAAAAGTGCCTTCTCATGTTATTGTTAACGACTTCCTTCCATGACCTAAATGGAATAAAATGCTTACACCCCATAGCCTTATTTTTCGCTTCAATTGCTCTAAACAACCACTTGGGTTCGACGACGCCTTAAGCAACGAAACGAAGCCATTGACATATAAATAACAAAATTATTGTTTCTTTATTGTCGCTTGCTACTTAAATTCTTGATCATTCTCAAGATTACTTGAATTCTTGATCATTCTCAAGATCGTTTCCCTATTCGAATACTTAATCGTTTGATGAGTTCTCGATGAACGAAAGATGTTGAAAATTTCATGAAACTTAAAAGGTGAAAAAAGATTCATGTCTCAAATAAAAAAGCTCATTACAAATAATTCTCTTCTCTGTACACATCACAAGGGGAAATTGACCAAACTATCCAATCTCTCCGACCAACTTCACTTTTTAGCCATTTTTTCAATCGAATTCCCATTCTAGCCATGGTTCATTGAAATGTCTTGCACATTTGCATAAAAAAATCCTTGCACAAATGCATAAAACATATTCTGGTAACAGATTCTGAAAAGTGGCTAAAAAGTGAATTTGGCTGACGGGATTGGCTTATTTCAGTCAAATTTCCCAAAAAAAAAAACTATTTGAAAGGATTATGAGCAAACTGTTACAACAGACAATAGAGTAGTTTTTATATTTTTCCCTCCCCTTTTCGGTATTTCGAAATCAAACATTATTCTCTGGCAGGCCCAAGGCCGGAATCTCAAACGCCGCCGGGCCCCCGGACGGAGCGTGCGCTATCGCAAATTGCAGGCCTCTTCTTTGCAGAACGAAAGCAATCTGTGATGCCGCCAGTGCTGCAGACTCCTGTTGTTTTAAAATAAAACAAACAAATCAACAAAACGATGCAGTTTAGAAGAAAAATACCCAATGACACGATGATGAACAATTTTTAGGACAGCAAAGTTTCGAGTTTTCATGGAAAAGAAGTAGGGGCAAACCTGTCTTTCTCTTCGACGCTGCAAGATGCTGATGGCCCACGCCATGATGTAGCACGGCAAAAGAAACCCGGCAACCCGAAGCAAGAAAAGCTGCCAAACAACGATAATTATTCAGTCAATGTGCTTTTGTGAGAATAGGGTCCGGTTGAGGGTAAAACCACAAATAATGAAAAACTGAGGAACGCCCTGGTATGCACATGTGCATACAAATTTTATTGCAAACGTGAGGACTACCGACAGCGCGCCACCTAGCATATTTACTCTGAATAATCATATATTATTCAGAGTGAATAACACAACATTCAGTGTTATTCAGAGTGAATAAGACTGAATAACACTGAATGTTGTGTTATTCCCTCTGAATAACACTGAATGTTGTGTTATTCCCTCTGAATAACACATGATTATTCAAAGTGAATATGCCACGTGGCGCGTTCTCGGTTGTCCTCACGTTCGCGATGAACAATGAGTTTTCATTTGAACCTGACCATGTATATATATCGAATCATATATACTTACGGTCAAGAAAGTAGATGCATCTTCATCTCCATCTCCATCAGAATCCGGCATAGTCACCGCATGTCGTAGTAGCAGAAGAGCCAGTAACTGCAAAATCCAATTACACTCTCATCCTTCAATTTCAATTTCATGAGATCCTATTTATTCAAATATGACATCCAGAGACTTACAATTAAAACAGCCGAACGACAAAATGCAGCTCCACTGGCATTTGATGCGTGATAATCCTCGTATTCGGCTTCCAGAATTTGGCGTTCGGCTTCAGCAATTGCCAAGAGACGTGGGTCATTCAAATCCATTGGGGTCCCCGAGATTTGCCATCCTCCCCTGATAAAGAATCAAAACCGTAAAAAAGATGAAATTAAAAACAAAAAATACAACTTTCCTTTCTGAACGATAATGATGAAAATAACTTAAATTTTTAATTAGAGAAATAGAATAATGGATTACCCGATATCGATGATGGTCTCTTCCACGCGAGGTCGGGAGGGAGGAGCAATATAATCAGGTCGATAAGGCTGCATAACGATTAACGAATTATCATAAGAAAAAAATATTTGGGCTAATAGATACATAAATTACCATCTTGTCCCTAAGGGTGAGTTTGGAAACCAGACAGGACTACAGAATTGGACTGGACAAGACAAGACTAGACTGGCCAGAAAGAACTGTGAAAGATTCTAAAACATGGGTAGTTTAGTAATTTAGCTATCTTAACCCATCTCCCCGATTTATGTTCCATACTGAGCACGACTGAACAGGACACTTGGCCTAGTGAAAGAATTGTGAAAGGTTTTTAATTTGACAAGGGTAGTTTAGTAATTTAGCCATCTTGACCCATTTCCCTGATTTATGTTCCAGGGTGGACAAGACTGAATAGGACAGTTGGCCAAGTAAAAGAATTGTGAAAGGTTTTAAGGTTTTAATTTGACAGGGGTAGTTTAGTAATTTAACTATCTTAAACCATCTCCTCGATTTTTGTTCTGCCTATTTAGTGGGGGAAAAAGAACTGCATTTTTGTCTCACTCAGTCCAGTCCTATTCGAGTCTAATTGTCATGAGGACCTTAAAACCGATGAAAACCTTAAAATTTGAGAAATTCGATAATAGTAACGTACTTGGTGGCATATCTCACAAGTGATATCACCCTTTTCATTGCACCAATGTTGAACACACTTCCTATGAGCATACTGCATAAACATCAAACTTAATCACAAAAACGACAAAGATGTGCTCACAAAGGAGTTAAATTAACCGATGCATGTACATCATAAAAGTAAACGATATTGATTAACTACAAGAATCAAATTTGTAGATTTATCTCAAGTGAAACCGGACGTATATCGTATTAAGGAACCATAATCATTTAGAAAACCGGGTGACGGGAAACCACAAGAAAATAAAAACCGAGAATATCATACTAAGTACTAACCATTCATTTGTACAGTATGCATATGTGCATACAAGTAATTAGTAGATAATTTTTCTGGTTTGCACATGTGCATTGAAACCAGGAAACATCTTCAATTACTTATATGCACTTTGCATCCTGCAAAGATGAACGGTTATTAAGGTGTTCCTTAGTTTTTTTTTTATCTTTTTAGGGGTTTTCTCCCAAACCTCACTTTTAACCGGCATACGCATACATGTGTTTGTGTATGTATATATGTATATGCATTGATGCATATACATTGTCGATGAGTATATTCATCAATGCATATCTACTATCTATGCAAGTGTATATATATGTATACACACACGTCTATGTGTGTGTGTGTGTGTACATTGATGCATTTGCTAGTTCTTATTCTCAAAATATTTACGGTTTTCATTTGATCTTTTCCTCCTACTCTAAACCACCCGCATAGTATAAACAAATGCATCACGAAATGGATTACCTTAAGACTACCATTGCAAGCACAAGGTGTCTCCAAAGCATCGATCGAATCTTCCTCTTGGCAAATACGACACTCTGCCATTGTTAATAGAGGCGCTTCCTCATCATCCACGGCCCCATTTTCATCCACCGCACGACCTAAGTCTGTGGAAGATGAGGGGCCTGCCATCTCCTCGCTCTTTTTTATGTTTTTCTCCGCCCACAATCTTCACATCCAAAACCAAATCACCCATTTTAGTAAAATACCCAAACCTCCGTATTAGAAAAGAAACAAAATCAAACACGATTTCTTTTCGTTAAAACTCACATAATCATAATCATGATTAAAATCATTAAACCCCATACCGGTTTCAGAACATCCGATTCAAAGTATGGTCATATAACCTCTTAAATTTAAAAACTTTTGGGTAAAAAACAAGAATTAAACACATAATTAGCTATAAAAAAACTCAAGTTCCATATGTTAATCTTCTTTATTTTCATAAACCACCAAAAAAACATGAATAGAAACACTAGCAAATTCTTGGAAATAATCAAAACCCATATAATCTAAAGGATAACAAGCATAAATAGTCAAATCCCATATGCCATTTTTTAAAATCATAATCAAAAACCTCTTAAATTTAAAAACTTTTGGGTAAAAAAAATATAAATTAAACAAGAATTAGCCATAAAACACCAAATCCATATGTTAATCTTCTTTGTTTTCATAAACCCCCAAAATAACATGAATAGAAAAACCAGCAAATTCTTGGAAATTATCCAAACCCATATAATCCAAATGATAACAAGTCTAAATAATCAAATCCCATATACACATTTCTCAAAATCAGAACCAAAATCCAAAAGGGGGTCAAATCATATAAATGCAGATCAATCTTTAACATGAAAAAGAACCAAATACCCAAATTTAATAAACTCAAAAACAGTCAAAATTTGATCAAAAACATCAAAGAAAACCAAAACCCATATAAATTAAACCCAAATCACAACACAAAACACCAATCCCACATCTCAATTTCAACAACAATCATCATACCCAAAAAAAACCCTAAAAATCCCAATTCAAGAATCCATCCAATTCAACCAAATTCGACCAAATTCAACCAAATTCGAACAAATCCCATTTCAGAAACCATAAATACGAACCGATTAACATGATTAGATGCATTACCTGAGAACGAAGAAAGAAAATTCGAGACGATGGCAGAGAATTTGGAAGCTTTAATGGAGGTGGGAAGAGCTTTTCTTGATTTCTTGAAATTTGTTTAAAATTAATGAAATTAATCTATCAATCTGTTATTAACAGTGTTGTTTGCTCAAAACCGCGTTGATTTGGGAGCAAATGGGTGAAAGAATTTAGGGGAAGATCGATCGATTTATATAAATTTTGTTGAAAAAAGATGAATTTTTTTTAAAGATTTTTGGGTTTCCCCTAAATTAACGCTTTTTTGGAGACGTTAGGGATTTGTTGTTATTTGTTGTTTCTAACGGCTGCAACTTTTATGAGCTCTGACTTTTGAAGACCTAAATTAATAATTTCGTATTTTTCAAAATATTCTAATTTTGGTTGGAAAAAATAAATAAATATAAAAGTAGGTGTTGTTATGTTTATCAAAATATTCTTTTACCTCAATGTGAATACCATTGATCATGCAAAGTGGATGGTAAGGTAATCATCTTAAACCAGATAAATACTTATCGGTTAAGAGTCGTTTTTCGTATTTAGCAGGTAAGACTTTTGGTCATTGTATTGTCTCTTACCAATAAAGTAAATGATATAGGTAAGCGTTTACTCTGTAAGTGTTTCGTAAACAACCATTAAAAGACGTTTACACGTTTACCAAAGGCTTAGTGGCTTATCAAGTGTCACTTATTATAACGAGTGAGCATGGCAATGACCGTAATTTTATTCTGTAAGAGACCAAGGACCATGAATTTTACTTGATAAGTGAGGGAAAAATACTCTTACGATTACAGGGTAAGTGTTTATTGAGTAAAAAACGATTATAAAAAATCCATTTTGATGGTTGGAAAATTTACCCCAGTAGGTTAGTGTCTTTGTAATAACTCGTCCCACATGGGTTGGTGAGGGGAACAAAGCACTCCTTATAAGGGTGTGGATATCCTCACTTGGCATGAGGCATTTTCGGTGCGTGGACTCGGCGCAAGAACAAAACCGTGCAGGTGATCCTGGACTGGGTCCAAAGCGGACAATATCGTGTCACGGATATCTGGGGGCGTTACAGTCTTAGTGAGAGTGGTGACGTTTATTGGTAAGTGTTTAGTAAACGACTCCTACCTCGGAGCATGTCCAACAAATTATTCAAAAATTAAGATTTTGAGGGGTTTTGTGATTAATTTTTTTGCTCCAACAAATTCTTCTAAATTTTATTAAAATTTGAGAAAATATGAGAGAGAGCAAAATTCTTCAAATTTGGAGATCTCTCCATAAATGACTACTTGAAAAGAATGATTTTATTATTATTTCTACAAATGAGAATCTTTGAAAATATATGTATAGAAGAGATAAATAACTTTTTGCTGTTTGTATTAAATATTTTATTTATGTAGTTAAATGTTGTAATCTTCAAAATAGAATTATCGGTTAGAGTTATATATAATTTTTGTAAATTTTCAACTTTTAATTCTCTATTTTAGAAAAAAAAAAAAAAAGACAAAAAATTTGTTGAAAAAATCTTTTGTAATTTTTTAATGTAATTTCTTTTAAAGATACTCTAAATAAAACTTCAAAGTTGGTGAAAAAAAAAACACCTTTATTTGTATTTTAAGGGATTTAGAAGGATCAACTTTAAAATTAACATTTAAAAGAATCTTAATTTTTACATGATGATTCAAAACTTCTTATTATGAAAACCAACTTTGTTTTCAATTTTATTTTCCCGGCATCAATTTGATCAACTATTTTATATGAACATCTTTAGATCAGGGTCTTTCTGAAAAATGATTTGTTATAGGTGAAATAGAAGTTATTTGTTGTTAATTGGAATTGGATGATGATGAATTTGATGTTAGATTAAAACAAGATGCTCCATTTTGTCATTGACTTGCAAATGAAGAAGTAAGTTTTGTTCTTTTAACATGTCTCTTTCAATGTAGTTGATGAATTGGTCTCTTTATATTCACCCAATTTCCTCTGTCTTTTTAAACCTAACTTCTATTTGCATTAAATTAATTATTTTCAAACAAAGTGGGTTACATATAATTTTGTTATAGAATTCAACTAATAATACTAGATTCTATCTATAATGATAATATATGGTTGAAAAAATGGTTCAAATATTTACACTTTTCTTTAAGCCCAATTGGATTTAGACATGGCAATTGATGAGTGGAGTTTTCTAACATTCTCCCCTGTGTTTAAGTAGGAGGAATATTGAAATGGAATGGTATAAAAAAGTTGTTGGAATATATCCTATAACTATGTTCAAATAAAACAAAAAGATTTAGAACTTTTTTGCTTTAATTATGTTAAAATAGGGAAAAGAAGCTAAACAAGGTAAAAATGTCCAAAATTCTAAAACTTTATAGAAGAGGAAGAAATAATGTTTTAATTCTTTTCAACCATTTTAATAAACTTAAATGCATAAGAAAGACATAATATTTTACTAAATGATGGAATATTTTATTATTATAGTTAATGTTAGAATTAATAAGTTAAAATAATTTGAGAGTTAGATTTAGTTATTGTTAGAAATTTTGACTTTTAATAATCCATTATTAAACAAAACTATAATATGCCTGCTAGAGATACTCTTAACTGTCTTTTTCTCCCTCATTTTTCGCGATCCCTAAACCCAGCTAAAAGACTCGGGTTTACCATATATGTGACTTTTGGCGTGACCTAAGCCGTGACCAAGTCTCCCATTCACCTCTGTATTATCACATATGATGTAATAATACAGGTATTTTCACATTTTTCATAAAATAGATGTGTTCTCGTATAAACATCCATCCAACAAAACAAAGTTTCAGTTAAATACATATTTAAATCCAAACTAAATCATTTTTTGTACACAACCAACAAAACAAACAACCAACAAAATGAAGCAAATTTTCCAAATATACACTAACACCAAACTCTTGACACAAAGGATGATGATGCATTTCAAAATCAACCACCCCGTGGCATCGTACAAAACTAACCCAAAAATACATTTTTTTATAAAACAATCGACAATAACATTTCTTCTAAATTACATCGGTTTCCGGTGGTACTCACTATCTTCTGCTGCAATGCAAATACGAACATCTGTCTGTCTGTGTGTCTCTCTCTCCTTCATACCATCGTATTTCTACTACATCTAAACTCATCGACAAGAAGAAATATCATGAGTGTCTACCTATTCGGGTAACTATATACTTCCCTTTCTCTAGATCGTATATTGTCTTTACATTCGAGGGATTCCTCCATTTCGACCCAAAATATGTAGCACCAATCAACAAAAATATCACCAACGCTAATGTCCATGAGTCTAAACTCAGTACAGATTTCATCGGGTATAATTCCCCCACGTCTAACTCGCTCATGATCTGTGAGATGAAGGCGCCCAATGCCCAATCGAGTGGAATGTCACTCACTTGATTAGCGTATCGAATCCTGATCAACCCACCATCCCATCAAAACACATATTCCCGGTATTTCTATCTTGTGTATATAAGGGAAAACCCAAAGAAAAAAAAAACTGAAAAACTGAGGAACACCCCGGTAAACGTTCATTTAGTATGGTATGCATACGTGCATAAAATAGACACTTGCATAGAAACCAGATAACATTTTCAATTACCTTCATGCACATGTGCATACAATAAGAATGGTTATTAGGGTGTTTCTCAGTTTTCCCTTCTTATTTTTTGTGGTTTTCCGTTTTCGATTTTATCCATTGAGGTTCAAGGGGAAACCTCAAAAAGGTGAAAAACTGGGGAACAACCTCGCAACCATTACCAAAGGAGTGTTAGCCTAGTGGTAAGGCTTGGGCACTGCATAGTGGTGAACCCGAGTTCGAGCCCGCATTCTGGAGGTACGGGGGCTTCGACCCCGGGCTGCATGCTTTAGCAGTCGGGCTTCGGCCCAAAATTGCAGAGGATTAGTCTGGGCCCAATGTGGTCTGGGATACCTCTTCCACAAAAAAAAAACCTCGCAACCATTCATATGGACGGTATGCACATGTGCATACAAGTAAATTAAGTTATTTATTTATTTATGCACGCGTGTTACATGTATGTTAGAAATTACTTGTATGCACAGGTGCATACCATCCAGATGAATGGCTACCAAGGTGTTCCTCAGTTTTCACTTTTTGGCTGTTTTTCTGCACCTGACCTTATTGGTATGCACATAAGATGTACACGTGCATAAAAAACCAAAAAACAACGTTGATTACCATTTACTTGTATGCACGTATGCATACCATCCAGCTGAACGGTTGTCAAAGTATTCCTCACTTTTTCATATTCTTGGAGTTTTCATCTGAACCTCCCTCTATATATATGGAGAGAAAAAAAAACTCTGATTTAAATGTTACCTTTTGTCGTTGAATGCAATTCCAAGGCTATCATGAAGAAAAGCAACGATATATGCTGACGAGAAGCAGTAACGATGCAAATCTTCATCTTTATATGTCGGGTATTTCCCCTTTAACTTCGACCAATCATCTTCGCAAAACCGTTTTCCAGCCACCTCCAGCTCTGAAAGAAATGTTCTTGGTGACAACCCAAAGAACTGCAACAAAACAAACATCACCAAATTTCATAACACCATTCATGATATTAACAAGAATCGAGCATTTGTTCGTTTTCCCCATTTAAAGCATCTCTAACAGGTTCTCTATAATTTCTCTGAAATAGAGAACCAAAAGTCAAAATCTCAGTTTCTCTAAAGTAGAGAAAAAATGAAGGTTTTGTTCTCTATATTGCTCCAACAACTTCTCTACAATGTTCTCTAAAATAGAGAAAACAAGAAAAAACTCTAACTTTAGAGAATTCTCTATAACTTGGTGAGACATGAGAGAAACTATTATTTTATTTATTTCCACTAATAACATTAAACTATTATTATTTCATATAATTTTATATAATAAAGTGCATTGGAATGATAAATAATATAAATTGTAATAATATAATTAATGTTGAGTTTCTCTAAAATATAGAATCTGCTGGAGTGAAATATAATTTTATTTAGAGATTTCGACATTTGGTTCTCTATTTTAGAGAAATTATAGAAAACCTATGGAAGAAATTCTAATTGTGGGTACCACAAAAAGGACAAAAGAGGAAAAGTAGAGTAACCTTAGACGTATGGAAGAAATTCTCCGTTGCCAGAAATTTCCCTTCAAGTTTGGGCATAAATGTCGAGCCAATGTAGCATTGATCATAGGCACAATCCTCTGTATTTAAAATAAGAACAAACAATGAATGAGGTAACCCAAAACAGAAAATGTTACACCATTTATAGATTTAAAGAAACACGTACCTTTGCCTTTCTGCAACAACGTTAAGGCTGCAGATCTGCACTCGGAGAAGTTACCATTTGCAAGTAGAACGGGTGATTGCTCATTCATATCAACAAAAGAATTAGGAGTTAAATTCCCGATCATCGAGTTGTGTTTATATCCCTTTGGCGAACATGGATCAAGTAAAGATTCTGTAGCAACATAAACTGAAATTAGTTGCCACAAATATAAATAGAGAGCAAGCCCATAAAGATAAGTGGTACATCTATTCACAATATTATGGAATAACTTAACTTGTAAAAATTTTGTTCCAAATAAGTGATAGCATGAACATCAAAAAATTTAATTACGCATTCAGTATTCTTAATACATTACACATAGGACTGTTTGGTTGGTTTTCCATTAAGTCCTGTCTGGATAAAGTTGTATGTGTGGATTAATCTGTTTCTACTGATTTAGCGAATTTTTGTTCAGGAAAGTTTTTTATATATGAAAGGAGCATGTTTTTTAATTGGGAGGGACAGGTTTGGAGAAAACTTGGCTTTCTGCAAGCTTAATGAATAAGCCACTGCCTATATCTTAAGCCACTACCAAACAGTCATATATAGCTGACTAGATAAGCAGTGAGCCCCATTAAGTTTATTAAGCTGCTAACGAAAAGGCCCTTCACTAGAAGACAAAAAGCACATATACCAACCTGGATTAGAACCTTTTGCAAACTTTGACCCACGGAACAAGTCAAACGCAACATTCTGCAAAGAAAGTCACATTATAATCAATCAAGAAGAGTACTAAACTGTTTGGTAAACAAATGTGCTTTTTAATGTAAAGATCATCAAAATGGGTGTTGATTTTGACTTTTGGAATTTGGATTATGATCTTGGATTAATCTACCTTAGAGTTATAATTCTATGTAAGCTGCCATATGATAAAATAAAGCAATAATTATGTCTAAACATAATCAAATCAATCTTAGGGGCATATCTAGGATTATAGAAGAAGTTGCAACCTCATTCCTTCAATGATTATTTGGCTTTTAAGTCGTCTGAAAGCATTTTTTCACATAATAACATTTTAACGTGAACAATGCCTTAAAAGTTAAAAGTAAGATGCACGGCAGAACGGGTTACTTCTTTTTTCCTTCTGCTGGATATCGTTACAAAGTTGTTTTTTTTTAATCAAGGAAAACGGTAGGATGATTGGCATCAAATACCAAGTTTCTTGATAATATTTGTGTCGGCATGCTGCCATCAAACCAGTAATATGGAATTGGAACAGACTTTGTATCAGATAAGTTGATACCCACATTTAGATCATATAGAAAAATTTGTAAAGATGTTTACCTGACCAAACTCGAGCAAGCTGTGGCTATAAAGACTATAAGTGACATTTCCAAACTTAACCGTCTGTGAAAATTCAGGGGGTATTGCTGCACTTGAGAAAAAGGTTACCTGAAAAATTAAGTGCAGTGATTGTTAGTGACAATAATATGTGCACCATTTAGGCAAAATGGTCAATATCTTGTATTTTGAACACTTCCGTCTATAATTTGTAATAACAAAATTCTGTTCCATGAGTTTATTTGTGCCAATGGAGTTGGGCTATAGGTGCTTGCGCAGCTGGCCTTACACAAGATTTTGAGACTTGCTTCAGACAAGCCACAGGCTGCAAGTTCGAATCCGACTGGTGTAATGCCTAGTGAAGTACCATGGGTGCATCCATGGGTAGGCAGCAAAAGTTTGACCCGCTCTAAGTACTCCACATATGATCCTTGAACTACATTTATAACCAAAGCAAGCTCAATCCAAATTGATTTTGTAAGGGGGGATCTTCCACAGAAGCCATATGCCTGTTTTTCAAATGGTTCATATCTCCCAGCATCTCCGTTCACATCATTACATGTGCCTATATATATAGTGCATATGGTGGGCTACGAGGGTGTTCCTCAGTTTTTCGTTTTTTAAAGATTTTCCCTTGAACCCGACCCTATATATGCGAAGGATCGTCTAAGAAGTAGGGTTAAGGTGAGAAGGATAAGAAGGGATCTCGACCATTGATCAGTTTTAATCTCAAACTCATCCCATGAATTGCGCTTGATAGGGAATTGATCCAATGCATCTTGGTGCATCCCATCCTAATGTACATCCTAGGTTGGAGATCCCTTCTTACCTTTCTCACAATAACTCCAATTCTCACTAGAACCCAACCCTGTATATATACCACTAGGTTTATTGTAGAAGCAACAAGTGATGCACACCAAGCAAAATGAAATCAGAACTTCCAACTCTACAAATATCACCCAACAATAACACAAGACCACCACACAATCTGCATATATGAGCCTTATTTGAACTACGTACCAATGATATGTTCTTTCTTGATATATCATAGCATCTAAATGATTCTTTAAAGAAACAAAACAATAAAGATTGACAAAAAAGAAGAAAAATGAAAACCTGAGCAGAAGCACCACCAAGTTCAATTATCCCTGTTGTCTCTTGAGGATCACCTCCAAGAGTTCCAAGAGCATAATTAGCCACAACCCATGCATATACTCCCTCATCAGAACCTAAAGCAAAAAAATTTGCATAATTTTTAGTCCCACCACACAAATGAAAATACACATAATTTCATCATATCTACATCTCACAAAACAAACCATGAAGGAAATATCATTCTAACCCTGCAAATACTTGTCTAAAACAATGACTTAAGTAAATCCATGAAATTAGGAAACATAACTAACATCTAACATCAATTCACAACTAGAGCAAACAGCATAAACAAGCTTTTACTATTATGTAACACCTTATGCAAATCCCATATTGCCATGAAGAGGATAGATATTGGATTCATAAGTAAAACATTGATTTTACAAGACAACAACACATTTTGGGACCACAAGCACGGCAAGTTCTTGGAACTCTGCAAATAAACATGCTTGGGTGGGAGCAGTACTAGTGACCTCCGGGGAAGTCCTCGCTATGTCGTCAGAAACAAAGCCGTGAGCCAGTTTGGCAAAGCGTACGATGTTGTGTTACAAATTACAACAATCATGAATCCAAATTCCAACATTAAGAGTCTCCTCATAATCATATATACCTGAAATAACCGAAGCCCAATCATTGCGAAAAGCAAACCCCGAAGTCCTCAAAACACTCCTACAAGCCTCTAGGATCCGATCCTGCACACTCAAATCCAACATCCTCAACCCGGCGGTCGCCATCAACCTCACCTCCGTCTCCCCCCACTTCTCCTCCGGAACCCTCCCCCTCGCAAACTCCAACATCTCCATCACCGAATCCGCCGCCCCCCTCGGATCATCCGCAAACGCCGACAACCCGGGACTCACCCTCATCGAACCCAACCCTCTCTCACCGCCAAAATCGAAAACCGGACCTCCATCCTTCACCACATACCGAAACACATGAATCCGGCTCCCCGTACTCCCTCCGTCAATAACAATCCGATACCGATTCTCCACCGGACCTTTCAAACTCACATACAAATAACACGAAAACACAAAAACTAAGCTCAGAGTTCCAATTACGAAACTGAAAACGCTAGATTTGGCGGTTTGAGTCTGCCTAGGGTTTCTGGAGAACAAATTCGTAGATCTAAGCGATTGATTAGGGCGAAACTTCAGCTTTATCGAGTTATCCATTTTAACCTTCTTCTTAATCTTCTTCTTCTCGTTATCGATTCGTTCCGTTTCCGATCCTTCTGATTCCGATTCCACACGAGCATTCGATCTTCGCATCCAATTGATTTATCTGATGTGAGTGAATATATGTATATATATATAGATATAGATATAGATATAGATATAGATATGTGTTTTTATATGTATATATATATATATATGTGTGTTTATATGTATATATATATGTGTGTGTATGTGTGTGTGTATCCCTCCGGTGGAATTGGAGATGAGAGAGAAGGAGATCGGCGACGGGAAGGAGGATGCTGCCTGCCGTTCTCTCTCGATCTCCAGGTTAGATCGGAGGGAGAAACCGACGATTGATTTTTTTTTTTTTTTTGTTTTTTTCAGGCGAGTTTATGAGTTATGATATTGTAGAGAAGAAAAAGGTGTTCATCAATGGCGGATGTATTTCAAGGTTTCGGTGGTAAAGGTTGTGTGTGTGTGTGTGTTTCAATGGCGTCGATGGAGCTTGTGTTGGACCGGTTTCGTCGCTGGTCCCTTTCTTTTTTTGTTTCGATTTGGACCCTGGATTATTAGTGTTTGTCAAGTTTAGTCCTTGGCCTTTGAACAAACTAGCTGATAAAATAGCTTATGAATAAATTGTGTTTGGGAAAAACTAGCTTATGAGTATGTATTAGGGTAATATAATTAACATTAATAAGGGTATAATTGAAAAAAACTACAAAAAACTCTAGAAACACTACTCCAACTAGTGTTTCAATAGGCTAGATTGTGGTTCATCAAAACATGTACTAGCTTATAAGCTAGTGCATCCAAACATGTACCATAAACTAGTTTATTGAAACACTAGTTGTAGTAGCGTTTCAAGAGTTTATTGTAGTTTTTTCCAATTATACATTTATTAATATTAATTATTATATCCTAAAGTATTTTTTTAACATTTTACATACTCATAAGCTACTTTTTGTCAAACATAATGTATTCTTAAGGTGGCTAATCGTCTACTAGCTAGCTTATTGGTCAACATCTAGCTTATAAGTAAGTTTGCCAAACACAACCTTAATGAAGGACATTCTCTAAAAAGAGAAATTATATTTTCTCCTATTTTTTTAACTTACTTATCCTCCTATTCACTTCATCACTGTTAAGTGTTAAAATTTATGAATGATACGAAGAAACAGAATAAATGCATTACACATGTTACATGATGAACTGAGTATGATGATGAATAGGTTAAAAGGTAACAGAAAATATAAATTCTCTCTCTAAAAATTCTACAAAATGAAGGCCAAATACCTAATAGACCTCTTTTGCGGTATCCAGCTATTGACTGGCCTTCGGGTCAGTTCAAGGGCGAGTCCATGGGTTGGCCTTCGGGTTGGCTCATGGGCGCGGGGATTAGTCGGTGCCCGTATGGATCCGGATACCCTCAGAATGTGTGTGTGAGTTAAAAATACCGTTCAAAAAAAAATCCAAAATCTCTATTTGATAAACATCAATACTTATTATATTATTAAATTATTTACTATTTCTCTTTCATGGTAAATATCTTTAAGGAGTTTTTCAAATTTAAATATTTTTGCATTATTTCTCCTATTTTTTTACATATTAGAAAAGGTTTTTAAAATTTAGAACAAAAAATGGTTCAAATCTCTATTTTCTTATTTTAAAGTGTCAGAGAGATGCTCTAGAAATCTCATTTTATCACAAACCTACTAATTGATACAAACTTGTAAACTAGTTATTTATTATGTATTATTTCATACATAAAACCATAATTATTTTTAAGATGGATTAAACGCACATAAAAATGGCCGAAGTTTTATTTTGCTGAATTTTATTGCTTGGGGAAATTTATTATAGTTCTATTGATTTCAAAAAAAAAAAATTTCTCAATTTTCTAATAGTTCTTTATCGTATTTTCTAATGTCGACTAGTGGGTATGCTATGAAAAGCAAACAAAAATATATATCAAGTAACAAGTATAACACTTTTGACTTTTCGTCCCTAATTTTTTGAAATTATAAAATAATAATTACAGTTTATAAAAACCTTTGAATTTGATACACAATATTGAATGAGACAAAAACATGGTTGATCAATATGTCACAAAGTCTATTTTCATGGGAAAGTTTTAAATTTTCTTTTGTTATACCTGAAAAAGTTTGAACAACTTTATTAAACACAAGATAATGAAATTAAAATAAAAAAAAGTGTTTTTCAACTATTCACGAACATAAAATTGTAATTTACTTTAGAGTTTTATTTTTATAAGTAGTTTCATTAAATAACTATCATATCATAAATAAGTAGTTTTCTTTTTTGGACAATTTTTTTTTCATGTTAACATTGTTGTCTTTGTCTTGTTATATTCAAAAAGAAAACAAAGAATACGCAAGAATTTAGTTATGACATAGCCTTGTAGTGTCCAGTCTTATCTGGTATGTACATCTTTTGTAGCTTAATATAACCAAAGGAAATGCATGTTGTATGCCTTGGTTATGACATAGCCTTGTAGTGTACAATCACTTTAACGAGATCAAGCATGCATATGAAGTTCGTAGGTTTTCATCTTGTTGCATATTGTCAACGTATAGGTAAATTTCATGTCTACAAATCACCCTTTCCCATATGTAAAGTTAAAATTGATTGATCTTACAATGTTGATGGATTAAAGCCAATCGATGGATGAGTCATGGAGATTAAAAGGCGCCATACAAATGACAGTGTTTCTGATGGAGTAATATTTAAAGAAGAAGGAATGACGTTTGAGTTAGCTTTGAAGAAGGCCACCTTGGAGACATATTAGAAATAGGGAAGCACACGTGTGAAGGAATATATAAAAATATCATCGGAAATCAGAGTTGGTCGATGAAAGGAATAAGTTGAAAATGAGATGACGATGTTATATATGGGAAATCGATGCGGCTTTTAGTCTTTTAGATGGACGAGGGCCAAATAGGGCCAAAAGATGGCTTGCTAAGTTATTGGGGAGATATGATGGTTGAGGAGGTGATGTGTTCGTGGATGTGTATCCGGTTGGAACAATGTAGAGAAAGTCTTTGTGAGTCTATGTTGTATGTGTATACATAAAGTACTGTAAAGAGATCATTCTTAAATTGAAGTTATAATACAAAGAAAAAAAAAAAGACAAAGGTTGGTAAAAAGACATAACAATCCATGAATAACGGATATAAGGAATCACAACATGTGTTTTTGCACACCACATGTACTGAGAGTATAATAACCATGCAGAGATGTGAAATTTGTATGATTTGTTAATGTTTAGTAAGCCAGTTGGAATTTACATCACAACAAGATTTGGGTATAAACTCCAATACTTGATAGTTGGTAGAACTTGAATTTATATATGACTAGTTAAATTTGCAAGATTAAGAGTTGATAATTATAGTCAGTTTATGGACACATATTAACATATTATATAAAAAATTGTTTTGAGAGATCAATATTTTTATAGAAGTTACTATTTCTATATGTACCTGACCATTATACAAGTACGTTGTTCTCAAGAAAAAAACTTACATCCATTCCCTTGTTTCAATTTGTAATTTTTATCAAGAAAACGACAGATATTTTTCTAACAACCAAACTTGTGCAAGAAGTTCACGAAGGTCTTTATTTCTTATTTTGTCAAGTCCTTGTGGAATCGATACTAGGTATTACCATTACACTAGTTGTAGCGAACTCAATATGAATGTATAATTGCACTAATATTGTGAAATATATAGCCCATTTTGAACTGTAGTGTTTAGGGGTGAGCAAAAACCGGACCGAAAACCGAAAAACCGAAAAAAAACCGAAAAAACCGAAACCGAAAAACCGAAAACCGAAAAAAAACCGAAAAACCGAACCGAAACCGAAAACCGAAAAACCAAATGGTTCGGTTTCGGTTTTGGCTCTAAAACCGAACCGAAAAAAACCGAAAAAAAACCGAACCGAAAATAATATATTATTTTAAAATTTTATAATACATATATTATATATATAGGGAAGGTTCAAACATCTTATATATATATCTATATATGTTATCGATTTCCCCTTGATCTTTCGCGAAACAAACAATCCTAACGCCTGAAACATCTTGTTTGTATTTTGACGATTCGTAAACTTACTTAATTTTATTATTTTATACTTTTATTGTTGAAAATATAAGATAACCGAAAACCGAAAGTCAAATCGTTTCACCAACCGGTTGAAAAATGGAAGAAACATAGAGTTATAGATCGAAAACCGGGGAAAAAACCGAAAAACGAAAAAAAAAACAAAAACCGAAAAAAAACCGAAAAACCGAAAACCGAACCGAGAACCGAAAAAAACCGAAAAACCGAAAACCGAAAAAACCGAAAACCGAACCGAAAAAAACCGAAAACCGAAACGGCTCGGTTTTCGGTTCGGTTCCGGCCAAAAACCGAACCGAACCGAACCGTGCTCACCCCTAGTAGTGTTTTCAAGCTACCATCCATCTATAAGTTATAAATTGGAAAGAAAAATGTTTACATATGATCAGTTTAATCAGAATTATGGTTGGCAAAAATAAGCTATCTTATAAGCCAGTACATGCTTGGATGGATCAACGTTTGAAGAGTTTTTATTTGTAGTTTTATTTTTCCAATTATATCCTTATTAATATTAATTCTTATATTTCAAGATACTCATTTTGGTCATTTTATATACTCAAAAACTAGTTTTTTACCAAACATAGTTTATTCATAAGGTGACTTATTAATCAACAACTAATTTATCAGTTAACAAATAGCTTATCAGCTGACGCATAGCTTACCATACCTTCTTACAATTCTTATTATATATTTCTTTCCACCAAAATCCAAATATTAATATATATGTTTTTTGTAGTTTTTTTAAAGACATAACGGCATCGAACCAACGAAACGATTACTAGTGTTAACACATCTAGATACACACACGCACCTTCTCAACAGTATCAGACATCCATGGGCAACCCACTAATCCGCCGCTGTCATGGCCCAGCTTACGCTGAACCTACAACCCAAGCATAGTCTTTGACTGGGCTGGAGCAGCTCAATCCACCGAACCAACCCATGAATCGACACTCCTTTGGGATCAAACCTAGGTAGACCGGGATCTCATTCACAACCCTTCTGTAAGATGTTACCTCTGTTAAAAAAACCAGCTGAGCTAGACATGATTTGTTATAGAGTAAATTACGGATTTGGTCCTTAAGGTTTGACAAAAATTACGAATTTGGTCCTTAAACTTCATTTATTACGCGGATGGTCCCTATGGTATGTATATCGTTATGGATTTGGTCCTTGAGACTAACATCCGTTTAATTCTCCGTTAGGGTCAAGGGTATTATGGTCTTTTTCTTTTTTTTACCATTTTAATAAATTTTAAATGATTTTTTTCTTTTCTTTCAATGAATATTCATCTCCTTTCTTTAAATCTTCATCTTCTTTCTTTGAAGATCAAGAACAATGAACAACATTTCCAAAATTCAAAACCAAACCAAAATTAATCATAAACAACATTTCCAAAATTCAAAACCAAACCAAAATCAATCATAAACAACATTTCCAAAATTCAAAACCAAACCAAAATCAATCATAAACAACATTTCCAAAACCAAATCAAATCAATTATAAACAACATTTCCAAAATCCAAAACCAAATCAAATCAATGATAGTCTTCAATTGAAATCAAATCTTCATCAGATTCTAAATCTATTCCAAAAACACCAAGAACAATTTAAAAAATTCCAAACCAATCCCAAATCCAAATCCATTTTGAATCCCGAATCTAAAACCCACATTAACATTTATATGGTTCCTAACTTAGAAATCCCTAAACCAGAAAGACTACATGGTTACCGAGAGAGAAACCGATGCAATGAAGACCATCAAGATCTGAAACCAAAAATCAAATAGGACATGAAGAAAATCAAATACGACGCACAGATCTGGAGCTCCCTCCTCCATCTTCATCTTTATTCATGATCTTGAAGACTCCATGGTTTCCAGCGCCCTCCCTCTGCCGTAACACTCCCTTTGCCGTGGTTCCTCCCACCGCCGAAGATGAGTTTCTTCTCCGATTTGGGTTTTTCCACCGGAAATCTGGAGGTTTTCGTCGACCAAACATGGCGGCAGAGAGAGAGAGAGAGAGAGAGAGAGAGAGAAAATGGTGTTGTGTTATGACCTGGTGGTGGGCGGTGGTTGCGTTGGAGCCGTCGAAGATGGGACTCGCACACTGAAATGGTGGATGAACCCTAATTTTTCAGGGTTTAGGTTTTGAGTTTTGAAGATAAGACATGACTTTCAAGTTTACAATTTTGGTCCCTGTTCTTCAGAAAAATGATAAAAGAAATTAATAATTAAAAGGACGATTTTGCCCTTATACTTAACGGAGGAAGTTGACGGACGTTAGCATAAAGGACCAAATCCATAACGATATACATACCATAGGGACCATCCGCGTAATAAATGAAGTTTAAGGACCAAATCCGTAATTTTTGTCAAACCTTAAGGACCAAATCCGTAATTTACTCTTTGTTATATTTGTTGTACTTAAACTCAAAGTTTAAAACCGATTGCCACGGATCTACTGCATAGTACATAGCAAAAATTATAAAATCATTTTTTTTTTATAAAAAAAAAAGTAGGTTACGAATGAAAACCAAAAAACTTTCAAGAACACTTCTAATTGGAGAATTTGATCTTTAAAAGCTTCTTCAACAATGGCTTCTAACACATCCTTTTAGTATTTGATCATTGCCGCCCCCAAATATTTACCCCCTTTGCAAACTCCATTTAGGGTTTTCCACCAATTTGGTAATTTGGGGGTTTTTCAGAGTGTTTCTAGTGGCAGAAAAAGGTAAATTTCATCGATTTTTTGTTCTTCATGTGTTGAATTATTGATTAATTTGTTGATGTTTTCATGGGGTTATGTAATCATGGAAGTAATTGAAACATGTATGCTAAAGATCATCATATAACAAATTAACAAGTATAATAGATGCTTTATTATTGTTTCTTAAAGATAGGGTTTCAAAAGGGTTGAATTTGAGATAAGAAAAAGAGGGGGGATGAGGTTTTTGATTTGGTACATTGTGGAAATATGATAGGTATCGAAATGGGCATTCGTTTCGGTGTTGATATTCAAATTGGAAGTTGTGGCATTGGTTTGGTTTTTAGGTTTTTAGTAGATTGAATTGAACTAACATTGGTTGGTTTATGTTGATTGTGTATGTATTTAGACGAAAGTTCGGCTGCAAACTCATGGGTATTTGTGATAACGTGAGAACAGCCGAGAGGGCGACATGTGTCCACGTTCAGTATGAATAACGAAGGTGAACATTCATGCGTTATTCATCATGATGAATAATACGACATTCATTCATTCTGAATGCTATATTATTCGTTATGAATAATCCATGAACATTCACCTTCGTTATTCATACTGAATTTCAGACACGTGTTGCACTCTCAGTTGTCCTCACGTTCGCAATGAAAGATGAGTTTTCAGTTGAACCCGCCCCTATGTATGTTATAGGCAATTATTTTTGGAAAAGAAGTTTGGTAACTTTTGCATATATCGATTATCGAACCAAAAGTACCAAATTAGTCCTAATTGGAAGTATGTAGGGTTGGATGAGATGTATTGTAGACATGTCCTTTGGCCTAAAGGGTAGAGCGGTAGTTTTCGTGTGAAGACCCCTGGTTGTTTTAGTTAATTTATGCGTATCTCTTGCCTACTTATTGACATTATCTATGATAGCATATATAATTATGATCTAGAAATTTCATAATAATGATAACATAAAGTGGTTGTTCGGTGTTTAGATTACACGTGGATAGAACTCCAGGGTAGAGTTTAATCATAGTCGCCGAAGATACCATCAAGTAGTTGAGATGATGGAATTCTAGGTCGTCTCTGAGGTCAGGTTTGCATACATGTTAGCCCACCAGGTGGGATATATTGGGTTCGTTCCAAGGTGTTATGCAAGTCTTTTCTTTCTTTTTGGTTTTTATGTATATGCGATTTCTCTTTAATCTTACCTTGTTACTTCACATGCTCAAAAAAGAGCAATCTTCATATACTCATATGAAAACCCATCAACACTTTCTTGTTTTTATTAGCTAACTTAGCAGTGTTTCTTGATTTCATTCATGTAAGGCTGTAAAGAGAAAGATTGTTCCCTGGTTTTTTGCTGAAACAAGTTTCTTTCATAATGTTATGTGAAAGGACCGAGACCGACTTTAATAAGGTTTGGTTCAAGGGAAAACCACAAAAAAATGGAAAACTGAGGAACACTCTAATAAGCATTCATTTGTCTATATGCACATGTGCATAAAACTATTTTGTCCGGTATTCACATGTGCCTAGGAACTACGAGATGTATTCGGTTACTTTTATGCACATGTGGTTTCCGTGAACTTGAGTCGAGTCAACTTTAGCATATGGACACACAAACACACACACACACACACACACATATATGTATGTAGGAAACTCCCAAAAAAGTGAGAAACAGAGAAACACCTTAATAATCGTTCATCTGTAAGGTATGCACTTGTGCATACAAGTAATTTAAGATGCTCCTAGGTTTCTATGTATGTTATGCACATGTACATACCAGAAAATTGCTTACAGATTACTTGTATGCACATGTGCATACTGTCCAAATGAACGTTACTACGATGTTCCTCAGTTTTTCATTTTTTTGCGATTTCCCCTAAACCTGACCGGCTGACCCGATACACACATACGCTCTTTTTACGTTTTGCACTGTTAGTTCCCATTTCAGCATTTGATTTTTTTTATGGTTGTTTGTAGATAAATCGTAGGCAACTTGAAGCAATGAATAGTAGACATTTAGCCGATGTTATCGATGAAGCAAGCGAAAAAGACGGCCTGATCGTCGCTTCTCCCGTACGAGACGTTACCACTGTCGAACACGATAAAGACTTCGAGTTACACGATGGCATCGAGTTCGAATCCCACGAGGCTGCGTATTCATTCTATCAAGAATACGCCAAATCCATGGGATTTACAACCTCGATCAAAAACAGCCGCCGGTCAAAAAAGTCAAAAGAGTTCATCGACGCCAAATTCGCATGTTCCCGATACGGAGTCACACCAGAATCAGACGGTGGCAGCAGCCGGCGGCCCAGCGTCAAGAAAACTGACTGCAAAGCGAGTATGCACGTTAAAAGACGAAAAGACGGAAAATGGTATATTCACGAATTTGTAAAAGATCACAATCACGAACTGTTGCCGGCCTTAGCATATCATTTCCGAATCCACAAAAACGTAAAGTTAGCCGAGAAGAACAATATCGATATTTTGCATGCTGTTAGCGAACGGACCAAGAAAATGTACGTTCAGATGTCGAGGCAATCGGGAGGGTACGGAAATGTGGGGTCCGGCTCGTTACGGCATGGGTTAAATTGCCAATTTGACCGTGGTCGGTACTTGGCGCTCGAGGAAGGCGACGGCCAAGTTATGCTCGAGTATTTTACGCACATCAAGAAAGAAAACCCGGATTTCTTCTACGCAATCGATTTGAACGAGGACCAACGGTTGAGAAACTTGTTTTGGGTCGACGCGAAAAGCCGGACCGATTATGCGAGCTTTAGCGACGTGGTTTCGTTTGATATAAGTTACGTTCGAAACAGCGATAAGATGCCGTTTGCGCTTTTTATCGGTGTGAACCATCACTTTCAAGCGATCCTGCTCGGGTGTGGGTTGGTTGCCGACGAGTCGAAAGCGACGTGCGTTTGGTTGATGAGAATGTGGCTTCGAGCGATGGCCGGAAAAGCTCCGAAAGTTGTGATCACCGATCACGGAAAAGCGGTGGAGGCGGCTGCGGTCGAGGTTTTTCCGGGCTCGCGACATTGCTTTTCGCTTTGGAGTGTTCTCGAGAAAATTCCCGAGAGTCTCGGGCACGTAATCCGACGGCATGAGAAATTTATGGGGAAGTTCACGAAGTGTATTTTTAAGTCGTTGAGTGACGAACAGTTCGATATGAGGTGGTGGAAGCTCGTGGGTCGATTCGAGCTTCAAGAAAACGAGTGGTTTCATTCGTTATACGAAGATCGGAAAAAATGGGTGCCGAGTTTTATGAAGGACACGTTTTTAGCCGGGATGTCAACAAACCAACGTGCTGAAAGCGTGAATTCGTTCTTCGATAAATACATCCACAAGAAAGTTACGCTCAAAGAGTTCATCCGACAATACGGAACGATTCTCCAAAACCGGTACTGTTGGGTTTTAAAGTGATTTGTACACATGATCCCATGCCTATATATATATATAATTATCTTTTAAACTTTAAAATAATATATAATAACAGATAATTTTCACCTTAAAATTATCATAATTACAGTTTAACACATATTTTATAATTACTCTTCAAGAATAATTATTTTCTTTAATCAACTTGATTTAATCCGGGTTTCTAAAAATGGAAACAAATGAATTTTGTGTGTGACCCTATAAGTTTACACGCTCCTTACAGGTACGAAGAGGAAGCGATTGCAGACTTTGACACCTGGCACAAACAACCGGCGTTGAAATCCCCGTCACCGTGGGAAAAGCAGATGTCGTCGGAGTACACTCACACGATCTTCAAGAAGTTTCAGGTCGAGGTTCTGGGGGTCGTCGGGTGCCACCCAAAGCGGGAACGGGAAGACGGGTGCGTCACGGTGTACACAGTCGATGACTGCGAGAAGAGCGAGGGCTTCACGGTGACGTGGGACGAGACGAGATCGGAGGTTTGGTGCTCGTGTCTGTTGTTCGAGTACAAGGGGTTTCTGTGCCGGCACGCGATGATCGTGCTCCAGATATGCGGGCTCTCGAGCATCCCGTCGGGTTATATCTTGAAACGGTGGACGAAAGACGCGAAGGGCAATCAATCAGTGACGGAAGGGTCGGAAAGAATGCAAACCCGGGTGCAGTTATATAACGATCTTTGCAAACACGCTATCCGGTTGGGCGAAGAAGGGTCGTTATCGGAGGAGAGCTACGATATCGCGTTTCGAGCGCTCGTGGAAGCTTTAAAAACGTGCGTAAATGTGAATAATAAAGAATCGAACAACAATGCGCTTTCGATACGTGATGCCGAAGAGGAGAATTTGGGGGGCGTTTCGGTAAAAACGAGTAGACGAAAGAGTGCGACCAAGAAAAGGAAGGTTAGTTAGTGACGGGTTTATTGTTGCCGTTTACGTACGTGTGATATAATTTTTACGTTCGGTAACTTGTAATAATTGTTTGTAATTTTTGTCTGAATTACGCAGGTACAGTCGGAACCCGAACATGTCATGCTCGAGGCTCGAGATAGCTTGCAACAAATGGTTTGTTTCATTCGAATATTTGTATTCTTATTTTCTATTCTAGTAAGTCCTGTATGGATAAAGTTGTCTGTATAGATTAATCTGTATGTATATAGATTGTGAAAGTTTTTGTTTGGAAGGATTTTTCATAGATAGAAGGAGAATGTTTTTTACTGTGAAGGGTGAATTTGGAAAAAAAAAACTTGGCCTTTTGCATTAAGTTCCCACCCAGAAGCTTATGGAATAAGCCACTTCCTATACCATTATGCCACTACCAAACCGTCATTTATAGTTGACTTAATAAGCTGGGGGTCTTCATGGAAACAATTGCTCTATTCTATAGGATGGAGGTCAGGTCTGCATACATATTACCCACGAGACCTTACCTCTGGGTGCCGAATGGGATATACTGGGCATGTTTGGTTTCTGTTTGGATTAACCAAATTTTGATTTTTGTTGTTGATAGGAAAGCATGAGCTCAGATGGAATAACTCTTCATGGCTATTATGGGACCCAACAAAATGTGCAAGGATTGGTATGGTGCTTTATGATTTTCTTTCGCTATTTTACTACTCTCTCTGTCCCAAAATAAACGTTCTGAATGAAAAAGACACAAGTTTTAGAAATTTGTAGTTGTTATACCTTTTAATTAACTAAATGACGAGTTTTCCCATTATAATAGAGAGAGTAATGAATTTCTGCATCTCATAATTAATGGTAGAACTTGAAAAGTAGACATCTAGACTTATTTAAGGTCAAAGTAAAATAGAAATGTGGGGATTTATAGTTAAGCGAAAGAAGAGATCTGGACCCTTGATCGCTTTTAATCTCATGCCTACCCATGAATTACGCTTTGGGAGGGAATCGATCTGGTGCATCTCGTCAGTGTTGATCTTCAATTAGGATTTTTTGATCCAAGGGTGGAGATCCCTTCTTACCCTTTTCACCATAACACCCTAGTAATGGTTCATGTGACGGTATGCACATGTATATACAAGTAATTTGTATAATATGCACACATGCATAGCAACCGGGAAACATCTTTAGTTACTTGTATGCACATGTGCATACCATATAGATCAACGGTTAATAAGGTGTTCCTCAGTTTTTCATTTTTTGGGGGGTTTTCCCGTGAACACCTCTCTCTCTCTCTCTCTATATATATATATATGTATAGAGAAAGGTTGAAACAAGAACAAAGTCAATTTGCAAGAACAAATGGACAATTCTGGATCACATATGATATGGGTCCCACAAAATAAAAAATCATATATGATTCAGGTGGGTCCCATCACTAAATCATATATGATTTATTTAATGATGGGTCCCACATAACATGTGGCTCAAAATGCATTCTTTTGTTCCTACAAATGAGGTTGTTCTTGTATGAACCTCCCTGTATATGTATTTGAATGGTTAATTGGTTTAAATGTAGCTGCAGTTGAACTTGATGGAACCACCTCATGATGGTTACTATGTTAATCAACAAAGCATGCAAGGACTGGTAACATAAACTCTATTTGGTACACACTTATTAATTATTCAAAGGGAACTTGTGTAAATACTTATAATATTTCGTTCGATAGGGTCAATTAAATTCATTGGCGCCAACACACGATGGTTTTTTCGAAGCTCAACAAAGCATACATGGTCTGGTATGTCGTTTTAACCACTTTGAAACGTATAAAAAACCTTTTATATATATATATTTTGAGATATCGGTTTTGTTATATGATTTCTACATATGTATGTATGTAGGGGCATTTGGATTTTAGACCACCAAGTTTCGGTTATAGTATGCAGGATGAAGCTAGTTTGCGAACCAATCAAATGCACAACAGACATTCGTGATTCGTACCCATCCATCAATCCCCCGGACTGTAGAATTTATGTCGAATATTTATATCTATATATTGTATGTATATGTTTTAGAGTCTTATTGTATAGAGTGGACCAAATCTTCACATGTGTATGTCATCTTAATATAATAGCTAATGTCATTTGTAGCAAGTAGTGTTGTAGTAACATTATTTAGATTTGTTGAAAAAGAAACTCTTTTTGGTTGATTTGCTTTCTTGTAATCAATATTTTTGTCATAATAAAGTGGGACCCAAAGCTTAATTGATTTGTACAAAATGGCTTAATTGATAAGCCTTTGATCTTTGGCTTCCTTGGTAAAGATCACATACATGAGTTTTTTCGAGGCCACTTGAGATTTTTCTGGCTGTTTTTTTTGAACCTGTTAAGGTTAGCCGAGATGTGGTGTTGTACTTGAATGAACATAAAAATAACACAAAAACAAAACCTATTAAAAAGTGACTTCTTAGAACCTAAATCCTAGAATATGGCATCTCTTATATCAAACACTTTTATTTGCATTTTATGCATTTGTCACATTTATACAAACTCAATAACTGTACAATCATTACGAGTCTTACGGTCATCATAAAGAAGATAAATTATTGCATGCATTTTATTGATAAAGAAGCAGTGTTTGGGTTTGAAGCTAAAACTTTACACATATGAATTATACAAACCTTTACCACTGTGACAGATCAGTGGAGACTGATATGAAACAACACGTGTGAAAATGCAGTGTTTATACAAGATTGTTTTATGTGCGACACAAAACAATCTCAATTATTTGACGTATAAAGCAAACATTATATAAAAACCACACTTTCACACATACAAAGATGCAACCGCTCAACAAAAATCTAGAGCCATAATTATATTTCATATTATAGTAATTAAGGAGAAGGTTCAAACGAGAAACATGTCAATTTAAGTGAACGTGAGGAGCAATCTTAACCATTCATCTCGCGGTTACGGTGGACGTGATCACGGAGGATTGACGCAATTCATCGCATGATAGAGATTATTAAAAGGAGACTGGTCAATGTCGCATTTGTTGACTGGATGAATGACAAAGATTGCTTATTACTTTCTCTTAAATTGATATGTTTATCGTTTAAACCTTCCTCTAGTAATTAAACCTCATGTTAGAAATAAAAACACACATCATTTAAATTTAAAAAAAAAACATTATTTTTTGTTTCTTTCCCGCAAATTAACCACAAAAAGATATATACAAATATATGATCCAAACTCGAATATTCGGATCCGGATCTCAACGGCTAGGCCATAAAATCCCCGGCCCGACTCCACAGAATTCGGGTCAATCGTTCAGCCATTCTTTCAGCCACCTGAATCCGAAAAAGACCACCACGACGGAAACGACGATAACTGAAACCACCACCGGCCGCCGGATTTTGGCACCTATTCTCGCCGGAGTCCAAGTCTCCGGTATATATATATGATCTCTTACTTCAATGCTAATAATACTTTTGATCTTTTTCCCGATTTTAGGGCAAAATTGTGTACACTTGTTGAAAATTAGGGCAAAATCGAACTTCTTCGTTTAAAGGCTTTCAATGCTTTCTTAGTTGCTTAGATTTCTGTTATGGTTAAATGTCATTGGATAGAAAGGAATAATATGTTTCAATTTTGAGATTTTGTGTAATGTGTGTAAAAGTTGATGATCATTACTTCCTATGTTAAAGGAATTGTAATTTGGATTTCTAATGTGAAAAGATGAAGTAATTTTTGAATTTTTGCTGTTTAACTATTATAGAAGATTGAAACTGTTAGTAAATTACAATAATTTAGGTGATAAGATTGCAAAAGTATTCAGTTGAGGTTTGGCATTGAAAGAACAAACATCATATATATATGTGTGTGTGTGTGTGTGTGTGTGGCATTGAAAGAACAAACATCATATATATATGTATATATGTGTGTGTGTGTGTGTGTGTGTGGCATTGAAAGAACAAACATCATATATATATGTGTGTGTGTGTGTGTGTGGCATTGAAAGAACAAACATCATATACATATGTGTATGTGTGTGTGTGTGTGGCATTGAAAGAACAAACAGCATATATATATATGTGTGTATATATGTGTTATGCTGGTTATTAGGAGTATTTGCTATTTTATGAATGAGTGATGTGTAATACTTGGTTTGTTTGTACTTTGTAGTGAAAAGAGAGCAGAGAGCAGAGAGCTGAAGAAGAAGAAGACAGTTGGTATTAATTTGGGGATGGGCTGCTGATATGAGTAGACTATCGTTTAGGCCACGTCCTCTAGACTTTCACAAGAAGTTACCTATATTGAAATCGATCAAAGATTTTGAAGATGACGATACTCCAACTTCTACCCGGACACAGATGCTTCGTCTTGTGGCCGAAGCTGATAACGACACACAGGTTCAGCTCGCGTTTTGGTTTTCCGTTGATTGTTGTCTTGTTTAATTTGGATCTTCATTGCTCTCCATGTCTACAACAAATTAGTTCCTAAAGATGTATGCTATTTCACAAGAAGTGGTTTAGGAAGTATTTGTTGCCAACTTGCCATGGACCTAGTTATTCTAGCAAATCTCTTAGAGTGCTCATGTCCATAAATTGTCTATCTATCTCTATAATTTTTTTAAAATTATATAAATGTCCATAAATTGTCTATCTACCTTGCTGCAAGATATTAGATTAGATAAGATGCAAAAGTTCACCACAAGAGCAAGGATAAATGGGCCTGAAATAATGTATTGCTACAACCAGTTGCTATTGTATTTGCCATATGATGCTAAAAAGCTTACCAATTATACAATGCATTTGATTTAAGTACCTGCTGGGCATTATTTTTGTTGGGGTGGTTATATGCTTCAAATAATATCACCAAGAAATGTAAATATTGTGTTAATCCTTTACAATAATCCATGGCAGATTTAAAATATATTTAATCTCTACACCTGTCAGCAAGATTTAATGTATGTATCATGTCAATGGTGTCAAGAATTACAAGGACAAATTTAAGTTAGGATGAATTGATTAACAAAGTGCAAAAGCATAAAAAGATGTAATGTTTAAACTCTTTAAAATAAGCCGCAAAAATAAATTTCCGGCTTCAAAACTATGGTAGCAAGTTGGTGGCTGCCCACTTGCATCCTTTTCATTTTTCTACACTCCTGTTTAATCTCTTGATCTAATCTCTAGGTACATCAAGTTCCTAGTAAGAAAACGGTGTCTGAGATACCTACTCCTGAATACGTTATCGTGGATACATATGAAAGAGATTACTCCCCCACTTTCAATCAACCAACATCTTATCTTCGTGCACGAGGAGGTATGTGAACAACCGGGACTGTTGCTTTTAGAGCTTGATTGATATCTTTTTTATTAATATTATCAAAATAATTGCAGTGCGGGCCGAGATTGGAGAGTTTGTTGAGTATGATCTTGACAATGAGGATGAAGATTGGCTCGAGGAGTTCAACCGGGAAAGAAAGATTCTTCCAGCTGAAATGTAAGTTTGTATCTTAGAAATAAATTAAGTGGTCTAAGGTCATATATATAAGGTTTCCTCTAGCTCTGCACTTAAAGGAGATACATACCAATGAAAAATTCACTACCTTTCTCTTGCTAATTTGATCATTGGGGCAGGTTTGAGACCGTTTTCTTTAAGTTGGAGGTATTAGATCATAAAACTCGAGAAAGAGCAGGAGTTATAACTCCTACACTTGGCGCACCTATACCTGTACTTTTGACATTTGATGCTGCTTCTGAGGTAGGAATATTAAGGGTTATATTTGGTGTATCTTATTAAGGGTTGTTGCAAACAAAAGCTTACTTTTATCTGTAACTTTGCAAATTTTCTTTTTTTCAATGTTGGAGGTATATAGATTGTTGATTACATCTTATTTTGTGTACTCAATAGGCACTTCAAGCTCTTAACATAAAGTATGGAGTGTTCCAGTCCATCTACAATTACTGGAAAGAAAAGGTAAGCAACCATTTGGTAGCGCATAATAGTAAAAAATAACAAAAATAACCAACCTTCCTGTTAAGATTTTGACAAATTTTCTGGTATATGTGATATGGTAGCACTCTTCCAATTCTCTTTTTCTTACAAATTCGGATGATATCTCTATTTACCAAAGAATGGTAAACCGGTTGATCCTAAGTACTTTCTAGGTGTAAAAGACGTATTGATACTTGTGGTTTTAGAATGCACTTCTGTTTTTAATACATATCTACATATCAATCAAGTATTCCTGAATTTTGTCAAAAAAAATAAAAAAATAATCAAGTATTCCTGAAAGATAATTATACTCCCAGTTTTTCTTTTAATTTTTCTACATTCTAATTTGATATTCCATATAAACCTTTCCTTAACTAGAAGCATATCTTGAAGAGTGAGTAAATGTGTAAAAGGGTCTTAATGTTGCTTATCTGCACAACTATAAATTTAGTGATATGCATTCTCGTGCACATGGTTTCTTTGTTATCGCAATTGTTAAAAATGCATCTTTTCTTGCATGCATCCAGATCCCCACTTTTTTTGATTTTGAAAAATGCTCTATTTTGTTATTGTAGTCATAAATATAGTGGCTAAGAAAAATAATTACCCTTGAGGTGAAAATAGCCTTTATCTTTCATTTTTTCTGTTATTATAGTATAATTAATAACGTAAACTTTTTTTTTCTGTCAGCGAGAAAAATGGCAAAAACCCGTTCTGCGGCGTTTGCAGGTTAGTTTTTGTTCATTGTTAAATAAGCATTCTCGTTTCAGTTGATCTTTTTTGAAGCTAATACCCATCTTGTTAATTTGGGCTTCAGCCTCCTCCACCGGTCAATGATACCAATCCATACAATGTATTTAGACCAAGGGAAAAAGCTCACCGACTTCACACAAGAAGAGTAAGTGCCCTCGGTTTAGACCTTTCCTTTTGACATCAGAGTGTACTATCTTGATACTTAGTTATAATGATCTGTCTGTACGGTCTTTTTGTTTTTGTTTTTTTCGTTTTCAGATGCAAAGACGGGAAAACAATGTGCAGTCGTTTGAAAAGCTTCGTCAAGTAAGCACTGCAAACACGTTATTGCTTATGATTTCTGGATCCATGTTCATATGTTTTTATGTGTTTCATAATTTTGCATCTGTTTGTAGATATAGATTAAGGGTTAGGCTCAAATGTGAACTCAATTTTGGTTGTGAACGTGAGGACCACTAAAATCGTGCCACATGGCAATATTCACTCTGAATAATGCATGATATTCAGAGTGAATCTCGCCACGTGGCAGGATTTAAGTGGTCCTCACGTTCACAATGAAAGATAGGTTCACATTTGAACTTTCCTCTATAGATTAATACACAAAACTCACATCCGTGACCCGTGGCATCCTTCTTCATCTTTTTTTGTAATTGGCTGTGATAGTTTGCGTGGCACTTGTTGTCATGTTGTGTGCCCCTCTTAAAATTTCAGAGGACGGCAAGAGGTTTTCAGACCTTTTCTTAAAAATAAAACAAGCAGTCCGAAGTCTGTAAAGTTCTTAGTTTTCAGACTTGAGAGGTTTTAAGAGGTATTCTTTAAAAAACAACCAACTCGGTAAATCTTGTTTGGCAAAAAAAAAAAAGATTTGCCTCTTAATGGTTCTAAAACCCTCTGAGTGATTTTGTATCTTGGGCCTCCTTTTTAGTCATTCTGACCACTTAATCATCCAACACCAAACCATTCAGCAACTGCCAAACATCCCCATATTCTCACATTGTATCAGAGCCGAGGTCTACCATCTTGGACATCTTTGCCTGGGAGTCTACACTTTAGGACATCTTTACCCATCTAGACACTGTTGGAGGGGATGTGGTAGAGTCAACACAGGCTAGACTCATGGCACTCTATTCAGGCCCCACTTGTTCGCAACTTAATGAGCTTAATGGGAGTGACAACTTATTCAATTAGTTATGCATGGCTGTTTGGTTGTGGCTTAATGATATAGAAAGTGACTTATTTTGGTAAGCTTTTAGGAATTAGGAGAGAGGTTTATGCAGAAAGCCAAGTTTTTTTTCTCAAACCTGCCCCCCCCCCCCCCCCCCCCCCCCCCCCCCCCCCCCCCCCCCCAAAAAAAAAAAAAAAAAATTAAAAAACTCGTTCCATCTATGAGAAAAATCTCTCAAAACAAAAAGTCTCCCAATCTTTACAGATAGATTAATCTACATAGACAACTTTATCCATCATACATGACTTAATGGAAAACCAACCAAACAGCCCCTCAGTATACCTTGGGAACCACCTCGTCTTAATGGCTCTTTTAAGAGTAATATAATGGGGCTCTGCATATTCTCACGGTTGACATATAGCATTAGAGCATCCACTATATTTCTTCTATATGTATGTTAACGTTAAATCATTAATGTGCTCTCTTTCTTATATCGTACTTTAATCTGCCATCTTCAGGTTAGACGCAACCTTGAGCAAGCAAAGAACTTGCTCGATGCACTAATCAAGGTAATCACCATCACCTTTTTTCCAACGTCTATTTTGTTTTTTAATCCGTTTTCGCTACTAATACTCGCTAGTCCCGCACAGAGAGAAGAGAAAAAGAGAGAAGTCATCGAGAGTGAAGTCACCCTCCAAAGGATCCAAATGAAGTACAAGGTAAACCATCGTAACGCACTTCTTTCGTTATCGATTTCCAATCAACTTTGAAGTATAATTAACGGATCCCGATTTGTCACCTTCTGGATATTCAGAATGAATCAGAGCTTCTTGAAGACAGCTTAGCCGTACCTGGACTGCCGTCCTTTTTGTCGAAATTTGGTTCAAGTGAGGACGAATTTGTAGACTCGGATGACATCCAACACAATCGTGTAGCTCCGCAGCCTTATGCTGTACAGAATCAGGCTTTGATGGACTCGAGATTCGTAATGCCTTCTGGGGTGGCGTGAAACGAGAGTTCAGACGTCGGCCTCTCCCGTATACGTGGCTCCATAAACTGGTAAATAAATCCGATAACCTCTCTTTATTTCATATTCTCATTGCTACTAAATTTCCGATTTGTATGCATATCCGCTTTTAAGATGATGAATTTAGGGGAAATTTTTTGTGATTAAGATGGTAATCTAGCGGGTACCTAGGAAGCATGCAAACCGGTCTCGATGTTTGGCGTTAAAAAATGAGCAAAATGTGACAAAGTTTCAAATTTTTTTAATACCTATTTTGACCGGTAATCTGTTGATCTTGTAACATGTTATGACGTGGATGTCAAGATGATCATCCACTTCGTCATAACCGTTTCTCAAGTATTTTTTAAACCTTCTGTAAACGGGTATTTACTCTTTTTTGTCAAATGTTTACAATATGAAAGGAAAATTCAACATCGGTACAGAAAAGGAAAATTCAAAATCTTGTTACATCAATTGAGGAAAAAAAAGACGTGTTACACTGAGTAAGTGAGTAGGAATCAAACAAGACTTTCTTGCGTTTTGCTCTTGAAAAAAACACCAAAATCTGGGTGCGGTAAATGTGTGTATCGTGACAAATGGTACAATGTACATAAAAAAAACTAATAATCACAATCGTTTAAAATAAAAAATAAACCAAGCGAACCCAGTATATCCCACCCAGAGGTAGGGTAGTACACAGATCGATCATCTTTCCTATACCCCTAGGGGTAAAAATGACATTTTTATGAAAACCTCTGATGTGTATCGGGTGCAATTCAAACCTGCTACCACTCACCGAGGCTCTAACTTGAATTGGTGCTTTCCCGAAACTAACGACAAAGTAACTTCTAATTTTCGATTTTCGTTATTTCCGCAGGACCCACTTGAGCCCGTACTCCTTTTCACGAAGCCTCTGGAGGCGGCAAAGTTGGCGGCTGCTGGGATCGTGCCGCCATCCGCCGCTTCTGTACAGAGTGCGACACAGTCACGCCCATTTAGTTCTCGTGGTAGGATCGGTAGGGGAGGAAGAATAATATTCGATAGGTGGAATCCGCTCATGCACACCCCTATCGATTCCAGTGATTCTCTATACATACCTCCTAAACCTCGACCACCGACACATAACTGATCGTCTTTGCCGCCTCCCACCGCCACCGCCGCCGGCTTGGTTTTTAGATAGTGGATGAGGATGAGGATTTATATGCCATTCATGTTGGATCATAGACCACTAAAAAGTGGTCAATTTGGATCATTTGTGGTATTCATCTAACAATTTGAAATGAATTGTGTATATAAAGTGTTGTTTCTAAAAAGCAAGTTATTAGGAAGTTTAGTTTTATGGTAGTATATGGATTTAGAGTGGATTGCTTTTTTTTTTTTGTCCTTGTGGTTTACTAAAATTATGGTTTTTGTCCTTTGACTTTACTAAATGTATCCATGCATACCCTTGTGGTTTGTATTTTGTTGTGGTTTGGGTACCTGAGGCTAACGACCGTTAACGACCTCTGTTAAGTGATGTCACGTGCCCTGGTGCCCATCACATGAGGGGGGTTTGGGGTCATCTTTTTTTAGAGGGGTATCCGAGGCTTTGCTTCGACTATTCCCGACAAGGTTCACCGACAACTAAAACATGTTGTCCTGAGTTAATCCCCAGTGGCCACAATCTGGAAGCCCCTGGATTCGAACATGGGGTAAAAGGGGTTTGGGGTCATCTTTATGTACAAATATGTAATGCATGATGTACAACCACTTGGGTTGAATGAAATTAAAAGAGGTGGTTTGGTTTGATGTAATGGTTTTGAGAGATTTGGATTTCATGGAAGGGTTTGAAATATTGGGTGTGTTTGGTTTGTAGGATTTGAATTGAAATTGAATTCCATTATTTTCTTTTGGAAGTTATAATTTTCCTTACAAAAGCTTATAAAAATCATCAAATTACATTTTTATTAATTGATTATTACGGAACAAATGTTTTTAACATATTTTAATAATCATTAAACACAAAAAAAAAAAAAAATCATTAAACACAAATTCTATGGAATTCTTTGAAATACCAACAACCTCCAATGCGGATTCTAAATCCCATGTTTGTGGGATTTCGGATCAAATCAATCCTTCAAACTGAATATGGGATGGAACAAAATTGAAATCTGTTCTACATCTCATCCAATCCTACAAACCAAATAGAACATAAAGAGGATGTATGGTTTAATAGAATTGGTTTTCTGATGGATTTGGATTTTGTGGAAGGTTTTAAATGGTTTGTAGGATATGGAATGTAAATTTTTTTTGAACGGTAGATGACTCACGCACTTGTCCAGGATCCATACGAGTGCCCGACTAATCTTCGGCGACCATGGACCGACCTGAAAGCCGACCCATGGTTAGGGGGTACCACCACATGCTCACTCCATGAATCGAACCCAGCTAGATATGGATGCATATGGATGCCATCAGCTGTCCCTCTCAAGAATGTTACCGACCACTAGGATATTAATACTTCGATAAAAAATGGAATGAAATTAAATTCCATCCTGTATAGATAACTTACACATGCAAATTATAAATAATTCAGACACGTGCATTATAAAATACTATTAGAATCAAACGTGTTTAACAAAATTTTAAAATTAAATTCGATAATTTTTGAAGTCTGATAGGAAAATGTCTGTTTCATGTGATCAATTAATAATTGAAAATGTGGATATATACGCAACCTAACACATAAAAATATACACCTATATAAATAACTTAATTTTCCTTCATTACTCTATATGAAAAGAATCATTGACACCTAAAACAAACGTGAATGCAAATAATTTATTCATAATGAATATATATTTGATACTTATTGAATACATATACATAAACAAACATTTTGTCTATATATATATATAGACACCATTTTGTGTGTTTCTATATATACATATCAACAAACATCTTATATTTTGTACATCCAAGTCTTCTTCCAACTACAACTAGAGAGATAGAGAGAGAGATATGAAATTGATCAATGGAAAGGGCTTTTTGGTCATATTTTTAGTGATACAATGTGTCGCGGTTCTAGCCGTTGCTAAAGATTTTGATTTCTTTTACTTTGTTCAACAGGTATGTTTTTTTCTTACTTTTTCTTTACCCGATGCCTCCGAATTGTCACTGTTTTAGCATATTCAACGACAACTTTCAATGAATGTGTGTGTGTGTGTGTATAGGGTGATTGTAATACCCCGAAGCACAAAGTTATAGGTTGACCGAATAACTTCAAGTCCAACTTAAAACTAGGGAAAGTTATAATTGGTAGTCTGTGACTTGAGGCTTTATAAGGTGCTCATACGTTTTACTCTCAATCTATATGAGACGGGTTGTTACAGAGATTTAATTGAAAAATAGTCTTAGGCTGTAAACCGGGGGATAAGGGTGAGTGTGACACTTGTCCCCAAATATCCACATCTATCGTAAATAACGAAGGTGAACATCCATGAACTATTCATGTTGAATAACACAACATTCATGATGAATAATAAATGATTTATGGTTAATGATTCATGATTAATTGATAAATATTCATGATGAATAACCTGTAAAGGTATGGGATTATGTGACGCACTTTCTTTCGTCCCGTGGTTCACAACCTGAAATCAATTTACAATTGAACTTGTCCTTTTATATATATAGCTCGTTGAAGTTTACAACCAGTATTGCAATGCTGAAGTATAAATGTATAGGTTGTCGCAATAAAGTGATTCATGGCGATAATGTTATTCGATACCCAACTCTCTCACTAAATATGGTTGTGCGGAAACTTTGTAGACGAAAAATTGGTTAATAATTTAGCGACGTATTTTCCATTGCTAAAATTCATTGCATAATGAATTGTTGTTGTCTAGTTTGATGCCCAAAATATTAGATCCTTTTGCGACATATCGGTCATCGTTATGCTTACGTGGGATGTTAGAGCATCTTCAACAACTTTCTAAATTAAAGAAAATAAAATAATTTGAGTTATTAAAGTGTTCGTTTTTTCATATCATGTCATTTCATTGATATGATAAAACAAATCAATTAAATATGTATATTTGCCTTTTTACAGTGGCCCGCATCCTCCTGTGATTCAAGGGGCGGTTGTTGCTACCCGAAAACTGGGAAGCCAAAGGAAGATTTCGGCATCCACGGGCTTTGGCCCAATTATAATAATGGTACCTATCCATCTAAGTGCGATCCCACCAACTCGTTTGACTATTCAAAGGTACCAAAATTCAAAACTTTTCACGATCTTTAACTAAAGATCCATCGTTGAAAAATAGAGAAAAAAATATAATACGTACCATATCTACATCTATAGGTTTCGGATCTTGAAAGCGTGTTACAAAAGGAGTGGCCAACGCTTGCGTGCCCGAGTGGTGACGGCTTGAAATTCTGGCGTCACGAATGGGAAAAACACGGTACTTGTGCCGAATCTGTTTTCGACGAGCATGGTTACTTCGAGGCAGGACTTTCGCTCAAGAAAAAGGCGAACCTTCTAGGTGCTCTCGAGCATGCAGGTACAACTATTTATGCACAAAGTACAACTACACACAACTATCACAACATGTGAAATAAACCAAGAAAATTCTTCTCGCAATTTTTTTTTCAAGTTAGCATAAAATAGTCTCATTTTAACCACAAGGGTTGTGGCGTACTGATTGAGGCTTTGGGGGATATGGTGGAATGTCCCACTTGCACAAGGTTCGAATCCAGGTGTACGCAACATTTGTGGCCACTAAGTTATCAGAGAGAGACTGATGTCTTACAGACTTACAGTCATAAATTATCCGAGGAGACTACATTTTTACATTTGAAATTTCACAGCAAAACATTATGAAAATAACCTTCACAACATATTGTTTGTGATGTGAATGTTTAGATTTGTTTTATCTCCATTATGTTTTGCTATGAAGTTTCAGATATAAATAGATGATTTTTCGGGTCTCATAAAAACATGTTGATTTCAGGTGAACAAACCAAAAAATAAATAAACAAAAGACTCATATAATATAATTTTTGGTATATTTTATTAATTTTGTAGGATTATTCTGGGCAAAACGTTAAGCAGAACCTTTTCTTGCCAAAAATCAAAAGGGGTTTGCTCATATTTTTCGTGAAATATGCCTACAAAATTGAATAAAATATATTAAAAAATAAATTTTCAAAAAAATTGTTTTTATTGACGTTTTTTGTGAAATAAGTGCTTATTTTATGCTAATATAAAATTTGAATAATGGTTTGAACTTTAACTTCTAGTTATTTTTGTGATTATTTGCCAACCCAATTACTAGAAATGCACATGATGGAAAGTCTCACAATTTGTCATGACTTGAAAATATTCTATTAATAATGTACAAGTATTGATGAATAAAGTACAAGACATGAGTTAAAATCAATTTTGTATTCATTATAAATATAGGAATCACACCTGATGATGGGAAGTTTCACAAAATGGAAGAAATTAGAGATGCAATCACGAAGGGTGTCGGTTATGCCCCATATATAGAGTGCAATGTGGACTCCTCTGGTAACTATCAACTGTACCAGGTCTTCCAGTGTGTCGATGCATCAGCTACTGATTTTATCGAATGCCCAGTTTTCCCACGTGGAGGTGCTTGCGGGAATGACGTCGAATTCCCTTCGTTTTCGTCTGCTTCAAGTCGAGACGAACTTTAAAATCTTTCCAATTCTTTATCGAATACTTCGATTTCATAACAAACATGATGAATGATCTATTGATGTATTTGTAATGCAATAAATATTGTTTTTTTGTTGTTAAAATAAGTTGTTGAAAAATATAAATCATGTGTAGATTATGGAGAACACAACAAGCCCAAAAACAGGCCCACTAGAGTGAAAGCCTCCAAAAAGCCCATTATATATATAACATATAACTTAAGGCCATAAATTGTTAAAGCTTCCATAAAAGCTAGACTAAACAATAAAGTACCTCGGATAAGTATATAACAAAAAGAAATCCTAATGTTTTTTACTCTAGTGAGAAAAATTGGTTCAGATAACGATGTATGCATTTAAAATGTTTTTTTTTTAACTATTTTTTCAATTTCTACTTAGATAATACTATATCTGTAATAGCAAAATGATTAAAAAAAAAACAAATCTAATCGGAATCCTAATTAAAAAGACTATTTATTTATTTAGCTAGGTCCAAAATTTGTGGATCCAGATAAAAGATAAAATTTTCAAAAAACTGATCAGATGGTTTTTTTAGCTAGGTCCACAAAGTAAAGGACCTAGAAAGTGTAGACGTAGTAGCGTTTGGGAAAAAATGGAAAAAAATGGCCATGAGACAAACTTGAATGTGTAGCAAAGCTATTTGACTCAATTTTCACTCTATTAACCGTCACAAATCTAAAACACAATACAAACTCATACATTTAAAATAAAAAACACTTTAAGTTAAAATGCAATGTAAATTTATTAAAAAGATCAAAATAAAACAAAAACAAAATCAAATCAAAATACATCCCCAACAAATGAAAATTCAAAGAAACATATGCTAGCTCTAAATCTGAATACATAACCAATATAGATTCACCAAAATGCAATCAATGATGAATTTTTGGTGTTGAAGGAAATACAAAAAACCCGATGCAAAGGTAGACCTAGATGGCAGATGCATCATACATAAACATAAACGCAAATAGTGGTACTCTCCCACGGGAAAAACACAGATGAAACATCTAAGGTGATGGTGAGGGCGTTTTAGGGTTTTTCACAAAAAAAAAGTTGTAAATTTGAAAGGAAAGAAATGGTAAAGTAACACGTTTTCCCCTTTTGTGATGTTAGAAGGACTACCAAACCAAATAGAAGAAACCAAAGCTCATGTAACAAATGTTATTTTTGTAATAAAGAGAGTTCATGAATAAAATAAAAAGTAAGAACACAATATCACATGGATCAAAACTTATAGTTACTTTCTTTTTATTTATCTGTAGAGCCTGTGCAATCCTCAAAACTTAGTACCCGCCCTGTCCCGTATATATTTAATATATTAAGAAAAATATATTTATTAATACTTAATAATAAAATATTATTAATTTAAAAAAAAATTCCATCACATACCGTGTTTTCTTCGTATCGACGACAATCATCCATACTCTTATTTTCATTTTCTAATATTTTTTAGTGTTAATTGTTTTAATTTGTCACAAAATAACTTCATTTTCTAGTATATATTTTGTGTGCATAAAACACTCGACAAAATGCGGATACCCGTGAACCAAACCGTGGGTACCCACTCCTTTTCGGTCCCGTTCGATGCGGGTACCCGCCCCGCACGGTTCGGTTTTGGATAGTTAATTTAAGTACTACCCCATATATGAAGATAGTTGTTGAAGGGTTCCAGAAAGAGGGTGTTATTTAAGCATCAAGTCTTTTGGAGTTTATGTTACTTGGGCCATAATTAACTTAATAAAATTAAATTTGGTGGCAATGATTTGAATTTTTAGAAGCATATTATTAGGAAAATGTCTCTTTCATGTAATTAATAATTGAAAATATGAGTACGCAACCTTTGGCCTTTGGTTTTATCACATAAAAATACACCTCAATAGCTTAATTTCCCTTCGTTGCTATATATATTAAAAGAATCATTGACATCTAAAACATATACTTTATTCATAATGAATATATATTTGATACTTGTTGAATGCATATACATATATTTGAAGCAATGTCCAATATGAACAAGCAACATTAGGATAAGAGAATGCTTGTAAGGCATATTCTCTCTCTCTCTCTCTCTCTCTCTCTCTCTCACCCTACACACACACACACACACATATATATATATATATAGACACCATTTTCTATGTTTCTATATATACATATCAACTAACATCTTATATTTTGTACATTCAAGTCTTCTTTCAACTACAACTAGAGAGATAGAGAGAGATGAAATTGATCAATGGGAAGAGCTTTTTGGTCATATTTTTGGTGATACAATGTGTTACCATTCTAGCCGTCGCTAAAGATTTCGATTTCTTTTACTTTGTTCAACAGGTATGTTCTTTTTCTTTTTCTTACCCGATGCCTCCCAATTGTCACTAATGTTTTAACACATTCAACGACAACTTTTAATAAATGTGTGTGTATGTAGGGAGATTGTAATACCCAAAGCTCAAAGTTATAGGCCGGTCCAATAACTTCAAGTCAAACTTAAATTAAACCATGATGAAAGTTATTGATAGCCTCTGACTTGTGGCTTATAAGGTGCTCATAAGTTCTACTGGGGGACAAAGGTGAGCATGACACATGTCCCCAAATATCCAGATTCATTATGAATAACGAGGGTGAACATCCATCAACTATTCATGGTGGATAACACATTAACACAACATTCATGATGAATATATGGTTAATGATTCATGATTAACTGATAAATATTCATGATGAATTACCAGGTAAAGGTATGGGATATTTGATGCGCTTTATTTCGTCCCATGGTTCACAACCTAAAACCAGTTTACAATTGAACTCGTCTTTTTATATATAGCTCGTCGAAATATACAACTACTTCAAAGAAAATGCTAAAATAGAAATGCACAGGTCGTTGCGATAAAGTGATTCATGGCGACAATGTTTTTCAGTACCCAACTCTGTCACTAGATATGGTCGTGCATAAATTTTGTAGCCATAAATAGGTAATATTTAAGCAACACACTTTTCGTTGCTAAAATTCATTGCATAATGGATTGTTGTGGTCAAGTTTCATGCCCAAAATATTAGAGCCCTTAGCGACATATTGGTTATCATTATTGCTAAAGAAAGTATCAGAAAGAATGGATTTTTCTTCAAATATGAAGATAACCCCATAAATGGTTACCAAATAATAGCACCAATAAGAAAATTAGAAAAAAAAGAATTAGAAAGATAAATAATATTTTTTTAGAAGACAGATAAATAATATTTTGATAGATGAATAAAATAAATTTGCGTATTTGGCTATTTATAGTGGCCCGCATCCTACTGTGATTCAAGGCGCGGTTGTTGCTACCCGAAAACTGGGAAGCCAGAGGAAGATTTTAGCATCCATGGGCTTTGGCCCAATTATAACGACGGTACCTATCCATCTAACTGCGATTCCACCAACTCGTTTGATGATTCAAAGGTACCAAAATTCAAAACTTTCCACAATCTTTATAAAAAAGACTCGTAACTAAAATATAGAAAATATTGATACGTGTTATGTCTATATCTATAGGTTTCGGATCTTGAAAGCGTGTTACAAAAGGAATGGCCAACGCTTGCGTGCCCGAGTGGCGATGGCTTGAAATTTTGGCGTCACGAATGGGAAAAACACGGTACTTGTGCCGAATCTATTTTCAACGAGCATGGTTACTTCGAGGCCGCACTTTCGCTCAAGAAAAAGGCAAACCTTCTTGGTTCCCTCGAGCATGCAGGTACAACTTTTTATGCACAAAGTACAACTACATACAACTATCATAACATATGAACTAAACCTAGAAAATTCTTGTAAAATGACCAACTTTTCCAACTTAGCATAAAATAGTTTCCCTTCTCAAAAAAAAAAGGAAAAAGAAAACTAACTTTTGTAATGTAATGTAATTTTTGACAAATTTTATTTAATTTTATGTACTTGTTATTTTTTGCAAAAACATGAGGGTTTTGCTCACATTTTTTTGTGAGGCGTGCCTACAAATTTGAATAAAATGTGCCCAAAGTAATGGCAAAAAAGTAAAGATTTAGATAAATCATGTGAAAACTAAATGTCTTTGTGATACTATATTTTTACGCTTAAAACTTTAAATTAAAATGCTGTGAAAATGACATTCACAATGTATGTGCTATAAGGGTGCGTTTGGTAGGAGGACAGGACAAGACAGGACAGAACAGGACAGGACAGGACAGTTGTTCAGTGTTTGGTAAGACATAACTAAACGGGACAGAACAGAACAGAATTGATTAAATGACCAATTTACCCCTTATAAATAATTTATTATTTTTTTACCAAACAATTAATCTTAATGAATAATAACAATGAGTTAAGATAGAAAACTAATTCAAAGAAGCTGAAATAAAATAACATTTAAAAAAAAACCATTAAAATGGAAAACAAATTCTTCCGTTTCATGTGCAACCCAGAAACCCATTAAAAAACCCAAATACACCATCCAAAATTCAAGATCCAGAGTTCAAGACTCCACTTTCTTCTATTGAAATGGATCTCTTTGATGACTCCACTTCTTCCATTATTGACAAAACATCTAGAAAAAACCTAAGATTTATATACAAATCAAAAGGAGGAGGCGATGGAAAAAAAGAAAAAAAGATGAAATAATCGATATATATATATATATATATGTATATAATATCCAGTCAAGCTTGCTATTGAGATTTTTATCCAATCAAGCTTGCGATTGAAGAAAGATGGAGGCCATGGAAAAAAGAAAAAAAAAATAATGAAATAGTCAAGCTTGAGATTGAAGAAGGATGGAGGCTGCAATGGTGGTTATCAGAATATTAGGTTTAGGTAACAAAAAAGAGAGGGTATTTTGGTAAATGATAGGCTTGTTCTCCCTTGTTCCACCCTTTTTCATGGAACACACTTGTTCCAAGTTTGTACTAGTTAGTTCTGTTCTGTTCCATCTTAAGTCACACCAAACATGGGACAGAAGGCCTTGTTCCTGTCTGTTCTGTTCTGTTCCACATACCAAACGCACCCTAAAGGTTCAGATTTTTATATCTTCATAACGTTTTGTGTGAAATTTCTAGTATAAATAGATGGTCTCTCGAATCTCACAAAAACAGGTTGTTCTTACGTGAATCCAACCAAAAAATATATAAACAAAACTAATACTTTGGAGAAATATACTTTTTGGTATATTTTATTCAATTTTGTAGGATTGTTCTCGGAAAAGAGTTGAACATAACCTTTTCTTGCCAAAAATCAAAGGGGTTTGCTCATATTTCCCGTGAAACATGCCTACAAACCTGAATAAAATATATAAAAAAACAAAAAATTCAAAAAATCAACGTTTTTTGTGAAATAAGTGCTTATTTTATGCTAATATAGGAAGAAGTGACAATTTAATAATAGTTTGAACTTTAACTTTTAGTTATTTTTTGTGATTATTTGCCAACCTAATTACTAGAAATGTACATGATGGAAAGTCTCACAATTTGTCACGACTTGAAAATATTCCATTAATAATTTACAAGTATTGATGAATAAAGTACAAGACATGAGTTAAAATCGATTTTGTATTCATTATGAATATAGGAATCAGACCTGCTGATGGGAAATTTCACAAAATGGAAGAAATTAAAGATGCAATCACGAAGGGTGTCGGTTATGCCCCATATATAGAGTGCAATGTGGACTCCTCTGGTAACCATCAACTGTTCCAGGTCTACCAGTGTGTCGATGCATCAGCTACTGATTTCATCGAATGCCCAGTTTTCCCACATGGACGTGCTTGCGGAAATAAAGTCGAATTCCCTTCGTTTTCGTCTGCTTCGAGTCGAGATGAACTTTAAAATCCTTTCCAATTCTTTTCGATGCTTTTGATTTCGTAACAAACATGATGAATGATTTATTGATGTATATTTGTAATGAAATAAATATTGTTTTTTTGTTGTTAAAATAAGTTGTTGAAAAATATAAATCATGTGTGGATTATGGGAGAACAACAAGCCCAAAAAACAGGCCCACTAGAGTGAAAGCCTCCAAAAAGCCCACAATATATGAAGGGCATTTTGGTTATTTTAAAACTTCTATAATATAACAAAAAGGAATCCATATTGAGGAAAATTGGCTCAAATAAACAAAGTATATATTTAAATTGCTTTTCTGATTATTTTTCCCACTATTACCTAAATAATGCTACATTTACAATAGAGAAAAGACATAAGAAAACAAATCTTATATTCTTATTAGAAAGAATATTTTTTTATGGATATGGTTCGTAATTTGTGAATCCAAATAGAAGATAACTTTTTAGAAAATTGATCAGATGTGTTTTTTTGTAACTTTTAGCTAGGTCCATAAATTATGGACCTAGAAAGTGCGAATGTAATAACATTAGGGAAAAATGGGCGAAAAGTGCCATGAGACCCACTTGAATGCGCATAATAGCTATTTGAGTTAATTTTTACTCTAAGTGCTAACTACCTGCCACTCTTATTCAATTGTCCAATCAACCTTCACAATTCTAAAACAAGATACTAACTAATATAGTTAAAATAGAAAAAGCTTTAAGTTACAGTACATTGTAAACTTACTGAAAAGATCAAAATATGACAAAAAAAATAAAATCAAATTGAAGTACAACCCCAACAAATGAAAATTCAATGAAACATACGCTAACTCCAAATCCGAATACATCCACAACCAAAGTAGATTCACCAAAATGCAATCAATGATGAATTTTAGGTGTTGAAATAAATACAAAACCCGATGCAAAGGTAGATCTAGATGCATCATACATAAACACATACGCAAATAGTGGTACTCCCCCACAAAAAAAAAAAAAAAAATATGAAAATCAACTTAGATGATGGTGAGGGTGTTTTAGGGTTTTTCACAAAAAAATTAAAAGTATACGTTTAAAAGGAGAGAAATGGTAAAGTAACACGTTTTGCCCTTGTGTGATGTTAGAAGGAAGAGACCAAAACAAATAGAAGAAACCAAAACTCATGCAATAAATGTTTTTCTTGTAATAAAGAGAGTCCATGAATAAAATAAAAAGTAAGAACACAATACCACATGGATCAAAACTATAGTTACTTTCTTTTATTTGCTTACGTTTAGAAAAACAGTAGAAAAAACGAGAGGATTGCAGAGTAAGAAAGGAATTTTTGTTCACTTTTTCTTTTAAATTAAGTGATCAAGTGAAGAACAAAGTTAAAGAGAAGCAAATGATTGATATTCTTTATGAAAATCGACATTATTATATAAGTACAACTTTTAATGCATGATTTACATGTTATAACAACAATGGTTTCTAGCATATTATTTAAAAAAGTGGGTGCAACCACCATACACTTTGATCCAAAATTTCAAAAAGGTGATCCACTTTCTTCATGATTGCTTATATTCTTTTTAATATCATAAATTTGTATCTTGTTCATGTGAATTACCGATGTTTTTTACGTTGATTTTAATGTCTACTTATCTGACTTATATAGTATGTAGTTTCTTTCTAACTCGTGTAAAACATTTTGCAATCGAAAAACACATCCAATTGATGTTTTTCAATCTTAAACTGTTTACAGTAGCAACGAGCTTTGATTAAACAAGTAAACTACGTAACTGAAACATAACTTTGAAAATCGTGGCATCTGCAATGTGGATGGTTAAATAAAGTTTGAAATCCAACCAAATGCTTATAAACAACGACAATACACCTAAATTGTCTGTAACATGAAGGTGGAGAAACCAGAAAACTTTAAATAGTCGAATGTTATATATTGATTCATCTATAAAACTTGATATATAGAAATATGATTTTATATGAATTTAGGGTGCTTATTACAATACGATCATAATTACTTAAGGTCTTCAGTAGTGTTTCCCTTCTTTTAATATGCATATAGCCATATATCATTTTATAAAAGTTTACGATGTTTATATTTGTTGAACCATCTGTTGATCAAACTTCTTAAATACGTACTCAAACAACTGTAAAAACGAGAATATAAATATAAAATAATCACAAATATTGTGCCTTGTGAGCATGAATACATCCATATACCTTCATAAACACATATCTATATACTTCTTTTAATGGATATAATAACAAAATATATATACTATATGATATTTCTAAATGACATACATATATAGCATAAACCTTTCATCCATCACCAATGCACAAAATCCCACCAAAAGTTTCCCCCCTATTGAAGTCTAACTTCACTTGGAGTTCAAGTCCAATGTGTTTGACCTTGACTCAAAGTCAAAGTCAAAGTCATTCACATATTGACTATTCAAATCAAACCTCTTGCTATCTTTCTTCAATCTTTTACCTTCACAATTACCATCTGAAATTGTACTCCCACTTCTCTTCCTTGGATTCATCTCCATCAATGAAAGAACAACATGATCATCATTTTCCCGTCTTCCGGAACTTTCCGAAGAAGTCAACGAGCTCTCTAACGATGACCCGATGGTCAACGTTTTCGGGCTCTTTTCGACCGCTTTCTTTACGGCCGAATCTTCGAGTTCCGTAAGTATCGATAGAGAACTCGGACACCCGTTGTCCACCATCGAAACCAAATGGGAAAGCTCGGCTTTTGCCGCTTCCACTTCGATCGCGGACGAATTGTATCCCGCAAGCGTGTCTTGCGCTTTTCTCAACACCGATTGGAGATACTTCCCTTGAGCTTCGATTCTCAGCTGCAAATGTCGTTGTACCTGAGAACGCAATTCGTTAATTTACTACATTCTGTTAACGTATATGGCATATCTCTACTTTTTCTACGTATTTTTTCGGTTTTTTTACCTCAATTTGTTCATGAAGTTTCCTCTGCACCTCCATTTGCATCTGTAGAGCCTGAGCAATCTTCAAGCTTCTGATGCGATAAAGATTAAAGATTACCGTAAATCATTCGTTTTCGGATTAATTTCTATAAAAAGATTGAGAACTTAGCAGCGAAAAGGGTATTACTCGTTAATCTGATTTGGGGTTTCGTCGTTGTGATCGGTACTAGTTGTATCACTCCTATGATCATCTGCTAACTCTGCATCAAAATCATATGATTAAAAATTTAAAATCGAGCACGATGAATTTAATCACCATTGATTACATTCTTGTTAATGAATAAAGATTAAAGAAATCAAATCACCTTCTTGCATATTTCCACTGCAAGCTGGTGATTGTTGAATCTTTCCCAGCCTATATTTCTGCATCAAACACAAGAAAATTGTTAAAATTATGATAATTAATTAACTAATTATGTCATAAATTCAAGAAAACCCATGAATGGTTAATGCTAAAAGTACCTGCAAATGGCTCTTTAGGTGGTATAAAGTGAGCCCATGAATGCCCATTACTCTCATCAAAGACTTTGGTGTTGCTTCTGTTCATACAATTTCAAAAAGATCCAAACTTTTTAAAAACCCAACAAAAAAGATTCAAGTAAAAAGAAGATATATATAGTTTATATAATAATACTCACTCTCCGGGCCTCCAAGTTGAGCGACGGAATCGACAAATCGTTGGTGAAGCTCGGGTGTCCATTTCAATCTTGGCTTAGCATCACTGGATAACACCAAGTTCAAATCTTGATTTTGAATATTCTGATGAGCCATTTTTCCAGTTTCTGAAAGAGATAAAGAACAGAAGAAGAAAGGATGTAGCTATATATGTGTTTGTATGTATATATATATATGTGTTTGTATGTATGTATATATTGGTGATCAAACATATAAAAAGGATTGGGTTGATCTGGTCTGATTCTCTTTAATTCAAGATTTGTGTCTGAAATAAGTGGCAGCTGAATGGTTAGTCTTTATAATTGAGGGTGGGTGGGGGTGGGGTGGGGGGTGGGGGGTAGGGGGGTGGGGGGGTTGTTCTCACTCCATATCAGGAAACACAAGTGGGGTTAAGTAAGGTGAAGGAATATATGCTCTTTCATGAGCTGTGGCTCTACCTTTCTCTCAATTCACATTTCATATTCACCCACAAATACAAAGAGAAAGAAAAAAAGGCATTTTGTTATTCATTTTTCCTTTGACTTGAATGGCATGGGGAGAATCTTTAATGGTGCAAAAACAAAGAAAGCAAAACACAGTTCCATTTGGGTCTCAAAAGCAGAGAAAAGAAAAGTGAATGATTTGTTTTTATCTTGATGTTTTCCATTATATACTTATCACACATTTCACACAATCACACCACACTCATTGAGGATTTTCATCAAACACTTAACCTGAACTCATTGAATTCTAATCCATAATTTTCATTGAGGACTTTCATCAAACACATGGTGGCCATTCTATTGGTACACTTTTACATCCATAATCGTCATTTAGGACTTTCATCGAACACTTAACTCATTGAATTATAATCCCCAATCTTCATTGAGGACTTTCATCGAGCACTTAACCTAAACTCATTGAATTCTAATCCATAATCCTCATTTAGAACTTTCATCAAACACATGGTGGGCATTCCAATTTTACACTTTTTAAACCACAATCTTCATTCACGATTTTCATTAAACACATGGTGTGCATTCATTCATTCCATTGGTACACTTTTTTACTCCAAAATCTTCATTCAGGAATTTCATCAAACACATGGTGGGCATTCCAATTAAACACCCAAATTCCAAAAAGGGGCAACTTAAATTATATATATATACACACACACACACACATAAACATAACCAAATCCAACTCTAATAACCAATGAAAGATATTTGTTTTTGATTTTGCTTGATTCCTACTAAATTAAAAAAAGGAACCCTACCATGATGGTAATGGGTACAACTTTCCAAAAATTGGGAGGAGGGTTTAAAGATGATTTTAGATTAGTGGGATGGGTGATTTTTGATGGATAGTTTTTTTCTTTTTCTTTTGGGGGAGATTGAAAGTGATGGGTTTTTCAGATGAGTTTTTTCTTTCTTTTTTTCTTTTGTTTTGATTTGGCTAAATTTGGTGGAAGGTGTGGTGGGATTGGCAGATTCTCTTTGTTGTTTGTAGGCTTAGGGGAATCAAAGAATCCAACAATAGATTTTAGGACAAATTTCTTGTTTTTATGCTATCAACAACTATTAAACTTTTATTATATTATAAATATATATAAATATGATAAAAGAAAAAGGGGATAAAGTGATGAGAGGGGAATAAACCAATTCATCAATGACTCATTATAGAATTCCAATTCCATCCATGGAGTATCAACATGCCAACATATTATATACATACATACATACATGCATACACATATACATATATAATATTATATATAATATATATATACACACATCTACATACATGTTGAATGAATGATGAGTTAGTGACACATCATAAGTCTCAAAACATTAGCACCTTTTAACTATCCTCTTTACTATGTAACACCTTATATCCATGCAAATCCGTTAAAAGATCCGTTTTAACGGACCCAACATAAAAAAATACAAAAAAAAAATCAAGTTTGACCATTTAAAAGATCTAGGTCCGTTAAATACAAAAAGTCGGGTCCCTTAAATGGACTACCGGCTTCTTTAAATGATAAAACTTGATTTTTTTTAGTATTTTTTGTTGCTGGATCCGTTTTTAACGAACCCTTTAACGGACTTGCATGGGTATATGGTGCTAAATGGTAGAGAGGATGGTTAGGAGACCAATGCGGAGGTGGGGCTTTGAGCACTAGCGTCAACTTTCGTTATTAAAAGTAGGATCAAATTTAAAATCCCCATTTCATTAATTTGACATGTCATATGTTTTATAAATAACAACTTAACAACTATTAAAATCCTGATATTTAAATATATAAATGTTTAAAATTTGGGTTACAAAAGCCCCATTTCTTGAATTTTTTGGATAGAGAACTGTAAATATGCCTTCAAAGTCCTTTACACCAAAGACCTTTGTTCTTGTGCACTAATGATACTACACGACCAAGACTTGTGTGTTCAAGTTGCGTATCACATATTGCTATTCTCCAATATCGTTTTCAGTATAACTTTTACATTGTGGATGGCGATCGCAACAAGAATAAGGGTGATCCAAGCTACGTACCATCTATTTTATATAATTTTCTTGTCACTTAGCGATTGTATCCATATTACTACTTTTAAAACACTCTCAAGCCCTAGTACAAACTAGAAGCACTAAGTATGTAAATTTTCCCTCTTACTATTTTCAATATTGTAATCATCATTATTGATGGTGTACTTCTTTCGGTGATTTCAACCCGTGGTTTTCACAGGAATTAGGTTTTCATGTAAATATGGTCCCTCTCTCTCTACCTTTGCATCAAAATTATTACTTTATTATTTGCTACATATCCTACATTGGAAATTTGGTTTGTCTTTTTGCCTTACGCACTTTAAGATTAAAATCAGTTGCATTACTTCTACAAAAACTAAAATATTTTTGTTTAATTATTATTACTAAAGTTATAGACCAAAATTGTGTGCGAACGGTCATACGATACCATCAAAATCATTATGATTGACACAACAAAACCTAATTTCGTTACCAGAAAACTATAAAGATAGAGGTTTGAAATCAAGGGTTGTTACTCAAGTTTTTGCAACAAATGGAAGCTAAATTTTGTTTTAAGCTTCAGTTAGTGAATGTTATTGTTTAATATTGTGTTGCAAGTGGAATGATAGAGAAAATTGGTAACATTGATCTACAAAAAGCTCAAGAAACTCTTGAAATAGTTGGGATCGGTAGCAATGGTGGCTTGATGATAGCCAACAATCATTAGTCTTTATTTTCACGGGGCAATGTTGTGAACGGTGGATAATTACATCCCATTTTCATTGTTATCGAAATTAAATTTATTGAGATAACCTCAAGTACATTTGGATTTAGAGAATAATTTCTGGTCTTCTTCAATTTCTTATAATAAAAAAAACTTAGAAATTACACATTTAGTAGAGATAAATAATAATACTTTATCAAATATATGAAATATTTCTTTATAATATAATCTCCAACTAAAGAAGTAGTTGAAGTAGAATATAAACTTTATAGATGTTTAAATTTTGGGTTGTTGGATGGGGGTGATGGCCTAGCCGAAGCTCCTTGTCTTTCTTTCCTTTTATCGTCAAAAAATAAACTTTATAGATGTTTTAATATTTGATATATTTTTTTAAAGAATTTGTTAAATATGTTGTTAGAGATATAAAAGATGATCAAACAATGTTGTGCAAAATAAAAAACATTTTGAAATTATTAGTAAATAATCAATTTTTTAATTGTAAGAAGAAGAAGCATACAAAGTTTTGTTAAAGTACTTGGGGTAATCACATTCTCGACGGATTATTCACACCCTAAATTGTTTAAGGTTTTCTTAAGTCTCTATAAAGTCTTAAAAGTTGTTTTTAAATTTCTTCAAAAAAAAAAGTTGTTTTTAAATAAATATAAATGAAAAGAGGATTGGTTTTATTTTAGTGTAACTTCAATATCAACATAATAAAGGTATTTTGAGCTTTGTGTGACATCTATTTATTAATGATGTAACTTTTTTTAGCTTAAATACAATACGCAATAAAAACAATCGAATGTTTGTTTCTTTATTTGAAAATATAAAATCACTGTTATGCTAAATAGAAACTAAGAGCATTTACAGTGGTGGAATCTTCAAAAACATCACTTACCATATTTTTTCCTACCACGTCATTGTCATCTCAACAAACCAAGAACCTCCTTAAAACTCTATAATGGAGGTTCTTACAAAAAAACTCACTTCTCTCTTCTTATTTATGATATAATTTTTATTTATGTAAACCATTATACAACAGAAAAAGGAAACTATTACAAGAACTGAGTTTTTGTTCAAGCACCCAGGTTCCAACAAAAACCTGTGACTGGGCAAGAACCTCTGTCTCACAATGGAGGTTCTTGTAAAACCCCATAAAGAACATCAAGAAGAATCTCCATTGTGGATGCTCTAAGGGGCTGTTTAATAAGGACGTGTTTAAGAAATGCTTACTTAGTAAATGCTTATTGGATCACTTTACCTTTTTTCTAACGAACATGACAAATATTGAGAATCTTACCCAATAAGGTTGTGTTTGACAAAAATAAGTTAGTTTATAAGCTAATACATGTATAGATAGACCATAAACTAGCTTATTCGACCGCTAGTTGGAGTAGCCTTTTAAGAGCTTTTTAGTTTTTGTAGCCTTTTCCAATTATACTAATATTAATTATTATACCCCAAGATACCATTGTTGGTCATTTACATACTCATAAGTTAGCTTTTGTCAAACATAATTTATTCATAAGCCAGGTTGTCAACTACTAGCTAGTTTATTAGTCAACAGCTAACTTATCAGCTATCAACTACCAACTAGTTTGCCAAACGCAACCTAAGAGTCATGACAATGACCAAAAGTCTTATCCAACTAGTAAGTAAGAGTAATGACTCTTACACAGTAAACGCTTACCGAATAAAAATATTGCATAATGTCGTTTTAATGACTAAAATCTTACCCATGTAGTGAGTGAAGTAAAAGTGTTAATTATTACTGGCAAACACTTACGAGGTAAGGGTTAGTAAAGAACTGCTAAATCCAACCAAACTACTATTGCTTCTTATGAGGTAAGAGATGTACATTGAGTCAAAGATGATGGTCTTTACCAACAATCTCATCGTTTTATTTTGTTAATCGATAATCTTTACTTGATAATGGTCACGATTTTTACCCAGTGAACGATTACTTCGTAACTCGTAAGAAACAATTATACCAAGTTATTTGATTACCAATGAAACATACTGATGATCAGTACCTATTAAACACTAAGCCAATATGTATCGACAAACGGACCCTAAAACAAACTTTATTACATTGTCACATTTGTACTTTAATAATTCACCTAAAGTCATTCAATTCTCCAAGTTATAATTATTTTTATAAGAACAATGGTTAGATTCAAACAAAAGGTCAACTATGCTAGTTTAAAAAGTCTAGCATTAGTACAAGAAGTTAATGTTAAAAACTTACACATCATAGATGGTGAGTTTTGGACTTACTCTTATTACATATAGCGTTTATCACACATGCTATGTTGGATACAAAAACTTGTATTTTGAAATCGTCTTTTTGAAACACTGTTTATCGAATGTACCTTTTACACCTTTAAAACGATAAGAGACACAAAAACTATGACAAAATATTCGATTTCCACGAAGATAAAATGGGGTTTATAGAACACTTAAAATAACATATTTTATTGGGCTTATATTTATGGAATAATGGGATCATATTATAGCGTGTCGCATTTATAAGAATGTTACAATGGTTTATACGACACCTTTAGGCGAAGTTCTTAGAATGCTTTCAAAATAAAATGTTCTATTTAGCTATTTCATAAATATATTTGAAAAATGTCGTATAAACCCATATATTATAGAACAATTGTATTTATAGGACAAATTTCAAGTAGTATCTTATAAAATAGCTAATACGACATTTTATTTTGTTTTGTTTGATGTCCCCATCTTTCACAAAACTTCAGGGTTACTTCTTTTAAAAGCATCCTAAAAAACTTGATAAAATGTCTACAAACATCCTATATTACACTTGTAGAGATGACGTTTTATAGTTTGATCTTATAAGTTGTCCTATTAGGATGGTTAGAAGTTTTTAAGCCTCATATAAACCAAATTTTGTAGTAGTGTTCTATTTGTTATTATATATATATACACACACATAATGTTCAAGTTTATATTTCTAACCACAGTTATTCTTTTTTTTTTTAAACCTTGGGTAGTTTGCATGCACCTCAACTAACCTTAGAAGCCCTAAAGAACAATCAGGGAAAATCTCTATTGGTCCGGCATGACTCCAATCGATGACCAGTGACTTAAATCACTTAATCATGATCATAATTAAACCACAATGATTGTGACATAGTGCTTGAGGGTCAAAGGGATGTGTATGTCTGCCTAGAGTTCAATTTCAGACATCCATAATAATTGTAGCGACTACATTTATCAAAACTGATGTCTTGCAACTATTTTGCGGGGATTAGCCTGGATATAACTCAGGACATCTTTAAAAATTAAAAAAAAAAATCATGACCATAATTATTTTATTATTCATAAGAAGATAATTTTCACATCCAATCATAATATAGGTCCAAGAGGTATTCATGTACTGCCAATTCTTGATGATTGAGGAACCTAACCTTTGTGCCTACTAATGGATGTATTATTGTGTACATATTCATCAAACATATTGATTAAAATCTACTAATTTGGCATGTTTAATCCTTGATATTTGAAATTAGTTTTAGAGTCCAGTCAGATATGTTTCAAAAATTCTTGATGAAGCTGGTATTTTGAATCTTGAATAGAATCCAAAAAAGTAATATTAACCCAATCGGAAAACTCGTTTTTGAGTACTGAATTCGATTCGTTTACGATCGTCTGTCGAATTTACGACAATCCCATGTAACTAATGATTCTAAACATTCTTTCTTATAGAAAAAGCAACCACATAGAAGAAATTTGGAAAAGAAAAAGGAAAAGAAAAAGAAAGAAAAAGAAAGCAAAACCCTACACATATATGTGTATAAAAGTCATCTAAAAAATATTATTCCAAAGGAAACATGTTTACTTTTCTTTTACAAGTCTCTATCCTCTTCCCAGCTGGGAACAAACAAGGCGAGGAAGGTTTTATGAAAAGATAACACACTATAATAAGAAATAAGCAAAAAAGGTGGTAATGGCAAACATAAGAATCAACTAATAAATTTAACCGGGTTAAAAGATAGAGACAGATTTAAGATTTTTTTTTCTTCATATAGTAATATTATATAAACGGTTACACCTTTTACAAACCTAATCTTTTTACCTTGCAACAGAGGAACAATTAAGTGGCACGTGCCATCCTACGACCTGGCCTTGTGGGTCTGCCCTTGTAAAAAGGTTAAAACTTCATTAGATAATTTGTGAATTATGGGTGTTATTTTGATTTTGATTTTGATCCGATATGTATTTAAGGAATCGAGCAAATTGTTTTATGTATCGGGATTTTACTGAAAAAGATGAACGAGTCATCTTTTTTTAATAAAGATTTATTGAATCTCAAATTATCTTAATTATTATTAAGTTGAAACTCTATTAATTAAAACAGTTGACCTTTTATCAAGGAAAAAAAAGTGATGGTAAATATCAAAAAATGTTTAAAATTTGTATTTGATTGTTTGACCATATTGACACAAAGAAAAGCACAAAAAGTGTATGTATGAGTTATTTTACTCTTATTTTAACATTGATTTGAGCTTTTTCTAGTTAATTGTTTGTCTTCAACTTTGTATCTTCATGCATAGCTATTTACATGACTCTTATGTTGTTAGGAGAAAATCTTTGGTACAATTTATTCAACTTTTAATGTAGTTTGAGTGTTTTATTGATTTTTAGACAATTTTAAAGATAAATTTGATATTATATATAAAAAATGATCCTAACACTATTTCAGTTACCTGTATCACTGTATGTTAAATTAAATGAATAACCTAAATTTTATAACATTCATTTTAAGTTCTTGAATCCACTACAGGGACACATATACACATATGGCAAATCAAATGAAAAACGTAAAGATGTTATAAATTTGTGAGCAGCACATGTGTAACATGCAACGTTTATGTAGTGCTATTTTATATGTTGAACATTTAAAACAATTTTATATGTGAGGAAAAACACGAAAATATGTTTTATATATAAAACATGCACACACGTAAAAAAACATATGAAACAACATAAACTATAAATTAAGATCAAACTTTTTGATCAATTTGGATTGCTATTGACAAGTTTCTAACATATTTTTAGTTTTCATTTATATATACATATATGTTCAATGAGAGGAATATAATTATTGATGTGGGTTTTAAAGATAATAATTTGTGGACCTAAAAATGTTGAAAAAACACAAGAAAAGGAGTGATTGAAGTACCTTTCTTTTTAAAAAACCTTGTGATGTACTTGTGAAGCCCCTTTTATTTGCTTTTAAATATTCTTACTTGTAAAATGTCTAAACTGTCCATCAAAATTACCATTATTACAAAATAGAACTTTTCTTTTAACCGACCATTTACTATAGATATGAAGTCATTGATTTCAACATACAGTTCATCTAATTAGTCAGTTCAGATAAAAGCCGTTGATTTTACTTTCACGTGGTGTCAAAATTCATGTCTTGTCAAATAAAATGGTTAAAGATAATGGACTTTGTTACAAACGACAAAACTCTATATTGGTTTTAAGGGGTAGTGGTGGGAACACAATTGCATATATAATTGTATCCATGCAAACCAAAAAGCAAAAAAAATACATGGCCTACATCTATAAAACAAAAACTATATTGGTTTTAAGTAAATATATTTATTTTTTCCTAAAACCGATCTGGTGTCTAGTGACGAACAACTATAGTTTTGATTCGGTTTTGATTTTATATTTTAACAAGATGGTTTCCAACTAATTTGATATTAATCAAACTAATGAATTTGATCATGTTGACAAAGACGTTGATTAGTAAAAAAGTTAATTTGATAAAAGTTTTATATGATGATTTATTATATTGTGGAAAGAGGGGCCCATAAAATTAGATAGAGATCTATAGCAAATCCAAAAGCAATTAAAAGAGAAGATGAGAATAATATGGGCTCTCAAGGAATCAAGAAAAGTGGAACAAAAGGAACTATCACCATCTTTACAAAACCCTTTATTATCATCATCAATTATTCTTATATTACCATCATAATCACATAAAATGATGTATGCCATATGTCACCTTGTGGTCAATGGATTTCAAAAATATTCTCCCCAAGTTACATCAAGGGTATCTTCGTCTTTTTACTTAAATACAACCATGAATGCATAATTTACAAAACATCTAGATCTCTTCTCTCTCACTCACATACATACATACATACACACATAAACACACACACACACACATAAACACACACACACACATAGCGTATAACATGGTAATCTAGGTGGTGGCATACTGCAAAAGGCATAAAGGTAGGTGGTGGAATATTCCATTTACCGTCGGTTCGAGTGTAGGTGCTAGCATCTTGTGATCAAGCCTAGTCTTAAGGGCCGTAAATTAATTTCCAAATTACCAATGACGTAGCATAGACAAAGCTTAGATGAACCTTTTCCAAAAAAAACATGGTCATTGTTGGGACAACACCCGTTGTCAAAATGGTTGTTGACTTGGAGTACGACCATACATGCACAAGTTACAAACAATAAGAACCCCAAATATTTTTAAAACCGTGATAATCGGTTATTTTTGACGAATATATATTTAAGTATTTATAAATATTATGAATCATGAATGTTATACATTTTCATCATGGATGATATTATCATGAATATCTAACATTATAATATTATATCTATCATGAAGCATGTACAAAAAAAGTTGGTCTTTCATGGGATTGAAAATATTTATGATTCTTAATTGAGCATGGCCCTTATGATTTATCTGGGTTCACGTGTGTAAGTCGAGAACTCGGGGTGCACATAAGTAGGTTCAGTGGTTTAAGGCGATTTGAACAACGTTGTCCAATTTCTTCGGTTTGAAAATCATATGTTTTCAAACCCATTTAAATTTATAACCAAAACTGACCCATTACAAGTTCTTATGGGTTGGATTGGACGGTTTGAATGTATTCCGAAAGAAATAGATTATATTACAATTTCAAACTTATTTAGTGATCGATGTTTCACCAATTACAACATTCCAAGTTTATGTATAATTGTCTAAACATAAGAGCATCCACAGTGGTAGAACCTCCAAGAACCTCACTTGCCATATTTTTTCATGCCACATCATCGGCATCTCAACAAACGAAGAACCTCCTTAAAACTCTACAATAGAGATTCTTATAAAAACCTCACTTCATTTCTCTTATTTATAATATAATTTCTATTTATGTAATTATTATATGACCGAAAAGGAAAGTATTACAAGAACCTGAGTTCTTGTTCAAGCACCCGGGTTCCAATAAGAACATGTGACTGGACAAGAACCTCCGTCCTACAGTAGAGGTTTTTGTAAAAACCTCAATAAGAACCTCGTAAAGAACCTTCATTGTGGATGCTCTAAGTATCATCATGTCAATATACATATTGTGATATGAGCATTAAGTTGTAATGGTAATATCAATCACAACAATGATATTTAACTTCTTCAACTTAGATGTTGCCTTAACTCTGAGTTTTTCATGTTGTCTATTATAAAAACAAAAATCAAACTCATTGTAGTTTTGATTAGTATGATTCTAAAGTCTGGACTACTTAATGGGCTAGAATATTGCATTCTAGAGTCATGCTTGTTATTTGTTAACAGACCTTTATAATTGATAATATGATTTTTCTAATTATTATATAATTATAAAGTTGTAAAGTTTGATGGGTTGGTTTGGTTTGACATGGATATAACCCATATACTCAAACTATTTTATGTATTTTATAACCAATAAAACCTCAAGATAAATAAATTATGTTGGATTAGTCAGTCTATTTCTCTAATTGGGTTGGTGATTTGGTTGGTTTTTTATCCCCCTATGTATAAGTTCATTTTGTCATTATATAAATAGTATATCAAATATTTCTTTGACATGGTAAAAAAATTCACAAAATAAGTGTTTTGTACCAAAACACAATGGTTACAAATGCACAACAAGAATCTAATGAAGGCCACATCTTTTCGATGAACCCCACATGTTCGTTGATGGAGACAAACAAACGAATCATGCAAGAAAATATTCGCTTGTTTTTGTGATAGAAGGTCTTAGCTTGCTCTAACGCTATTTATGATCGTTGATTAGTTACAGAAAAGGAAAATGACTATTAGAAAAGATCACGGGTGACACGATAGATACCGAAAGAAAGCACAAAGATGTCTTGGAATTTACTCAAAGTCTTTATCCGGGTGCATACGTTTGTATACCTCAAGAAATGCTTTCTTGTGATATCAAGAAATCACGACGACTTAATGGGAAAGTCCCGTTTCTTGATTGGGGTTTTGGATTAGATTCGTAAATATAAGTCATAAAAGACTGTCAGATGATGTCGATTTATGGGAGAAATGGAATCGACTTGAATGATGGATCAAGCTTTTTGTTTTAGATAAATTTTATAAAGAAAACTATCATTTTCAATTGAAGAATCTATCCTACATGCTTTATTTTGAGATGTTTGAATGGTATATCAATATATAGATCTATTTGAAATAACTCGTTTATATACAAAGATGGAAAATAACAATTTTATTAGATTTACTTTATTTATACATATCGTTTATAAGTTCAGATAAAGGCTCAAATTGTTCCAAAAATATTCATAATATTATTATAACAATTTTATTGGAAAACTGGAAAGTTCTCCTCAATCAAACGCACCCTAAAGTTCTTGTTTTCTATCATGTTCTCTAAAATTGTGAAACCTAAAGAAAACTCCAAATACAAATATTTGTCTAAAACTCTATAGTAAAGAAACAGAAATTTATTTTTAATAATTACTGCCAATAAAATCTCAAAACTTATTAGTTTTTTAATATAATTTCTTTTAAAATGTATTACGATAATAATATTGTAGAAAATAACATACTTGATACGGAAATTCTTTATGATAGATAACTTGTTGGAGTTGCGTATACATTTTTTAAAGATTTTGATTTTTAGTTTTTTATAAAAAAAATATGTCGAAAGTGCTCTTAAGACTCCGAAGGTGTTTGGGATTTCTTATTTAAAACAAATTATGTTTTTCTTTTTGTAAAAGTGTTTATCAACTTATGTGGTATGGAAAAATAGTTTCATAAAAAATATTTAGATTAACTTATTGTTGTACCAAAACGTGATAAGTTGTTTTTATAGTGTTTGGCAAATTCTGTCCTTTTTAATGTAAAATGACCAAAAAGTTAAAATGGAGAGAGAAAAGAGTATTGGGTGTTTGTTAGGATAAAGGGTAGATGAGTAATTTTGATTTAATAAGTTATAAGGAGTTTTATAAGAGTTAAAGCGGGTTGACTTGTTAAAAACTTCATTTCTCCTTTCTAAACACAATAAGTTTTTTTTTTAACTATCCAAAATGCTTTAAAAGACTTATCAGCCGACACAAAAAAGTTCAAATAAGCAAATCTCAAAAAAACCCCTTAGCCGGATACATCACCTATGACCTATCATAACGGACAATATTAGAAACCGTTTTACTTAGAAACCGTTTACTTAAACACTTACTGGTAAGTGCCTACCGATATACTATCACCTATGACCTATCATAACGGACAATATTTCAGTCTCACAAAATGGAATCATATCCAACAATTTACCCGGTAAGCGCTTACCAGTAAAATTGAATACTATCACCTACCATAGTGGACAATATTTCAGTCTCACAAAACGGTATCGTGTACAACAATTTACCCGGTAAGAGCTTTACAGGGTAAGAGTTGTAAATCTCATCTACCGGGTAAGACTTTCGGTTCATGACATTGCTCTTACTGGGTAAGATTATAGTTATTGTCATGTTCTTCTCGTAAAGTAAATTGATCCGGTAAACACTTATCGGGTAAGCGCCAAGTAAACGTAGGGGTGAGCAAAAACCGAACCGAACCGAAAATATTATATTATTTTGAAAATTTTATAATATATACACATTATCGATTTTCCCCTTGATCTTTCACAAAACTAGCAAGCCTAACCCCTCAAACTTTCTATTTGTAATTTTGAAGATTCGTAAACTTATTTAATTTTGTTATTTTGTATTATTAAATTATTAATTTGTTAGACTTTTAATTTTCGACTTCATTTTTATATTTAACAAATTGATTTTTAAGAAGTCAAACATAATTTTCGAACAAATTATAAGAAACTGACAAGTTAAAAACATGAAAGAAATAGAAAACCGAAAACCGAACCATTTCACCATTCGGTTTTAAAACCGAATAGAACCGAAAATAAAAATCGAAAACCAAACAGTTTGGGTTTTTCAAAAACCGAACGGATCGATTTCCAGTTCAATTTTACCTAAAAACCGAACCAAACCAAACCGTGCCCACCCCTCATAAACCGCACCTAAAACGTTGCTAAAACCTTTAAGTGGGCCGAAATGGACTCATTAATTGGATTACAAACATTTTTGGGCCCAATTTAACAATTTCCACAATATCTTAATGGGCCGAAAAGCTATTTAAACAACTTGGAGCCCAATTTGGTTAACAGAATTTCTGATTTCATATTTCTTCCCCAATTTGGTTAGGTTTTTCTGAGATTTCACAAATCAAACATGAAATTAGCTTGCAATCGATCATCAGTAAGTTCTTCCATTTCTCTCAATTCAATCATCTGTTGTAATTTATCAAAATTATCGAAGATTTACACCTAAAATTTTGATTTTAGGTCAAAATTTTGTTGTTTCTATCCACAATTACGATCGCATATTGTTTGAATCTTCTGTAATGATTCAATTCTGTTGATTGAGTAAAATGTTATGAAGTAATTGGTAGCTTACACCTGGCTTGTTTTATGGATAATATAATATGGAAATAATGAATAATTAATAGATGAGTGCAATTAGATAAAGATGCTTTATGAAGATTATGACCTTAATAAGAATTGTTTAATTTTATTAGGCATCAGAAAGTCAGAAGTTGTAGAGTTTGATTTAATATCATCAGTAGCTAGTAGGTCTATGATATAATCATGAACAAATCCAGATCATATTTTTGTGATTATTATAAGATACTTTTATTTTATAATTGTATCATGTTTCATTATTTTGTTCTACTTTTTTCTGTTATATCTGTGGAAACATTACGGAAACAACGCGTGTGTATGTCGTAAAATGGTTGTATTTTGTAGGATTTATGTTAATACACTACTGAGAAGTTTTGTGCGAATGCAGATAGTTAGTTGTGAATCTTATACATGTAAAAAGGTTCTATAGATAGGAGCAGGATCAAATGTGAACTCATCTTTCATTGTGAACATGAGGACCAGTAGTATCGCGCCACGTGGCAATATTCAGTTTGAATATTCATGCTTTATTCAGACCGACTAAAAGCTTTATTTAGTCTGCATGATATTCATACTGAATAAAGCTTAGGTGCCAATTCAGATTGCCACATGGCGCCATTTTGTTGGTCCTTGTGTTCACAATGCAAGATGAGTTCTTTTCTGTCTACAGATAATGACGTCTGGATTATGTTTAACTAAAAGAAAAAGAACTTACCATGGAGTTCATCTTAATTTTGAGCAAGGATTTATTTGACTATTCTAGGATGAGCATCTTGTTTTGTACCGCAATTGATTTGTGATCGCACACTGTTTGATTGTCATTTGTTTCCCACCATGCATCGGTTAATATTCGGAGTGAGCAAATCATGATCAAATAATCGGGTTCTTTAATTTCGTGTTGTTCTTCCAGCTGTTGAAAATGAAGGGGAACATGATTGCAACTTGATAGGGAAATAGCAACTTCATGCCTATGATATGAGTGATTAACACCTCATATCCACCTCCTCCACTTACAAAGTTAACAGATAAATGCTCACTGTTGATATTTCCCCAATATTTCTAGAGAGTTCTTTAGTGCTCTACTTTGACTTTAGTATAGCTAGGGTGAAGACAATTAAGCCTTCCAGAAAGAGGTATTTGACTTATTCATGTGTAATGTGTTACAATCATGCATCTTTGCAAGTGAAGCCTATAATGGATGTTCATTAAATGTAAATACTGATTGATATGCAAAACCCTTGTTTTTTTACATTCTTTTCTGGATGGTTTGTGATTTTCTAAACATGGTTCTGCAGAATTTGAAGAAATTATCTGTAATGTGTTGGCCTAAAAACTCAAAAGCCTTAAAGATCATACTTGTTTCTTGATTATTACATGATCTCTTTGCAAACAAGTTAATAGAAGTGTAGAAAATTTTCAGCTTGTGAAGCAAAAGGCTAGTGGATCTTGGTTTATTCTTGTGTGGTTGGTCTTTTACAATTTACATTGAAATAGGTATGGTAAGTAGTGGATATTTACACATGATAGCCTAGAGGTTTTGAGGCCTGATTATAAAACTGACCATCGTGCAAAAAGAGTTGATACCGGTAACCCCAACTGGCCCACAATCGACTGTCAATTTTGTAATGTGGTTGGGGGGGATTCCCGACTCACTCAGCGGTTGTGAAATGTACACAAACTTGACTTAGTAGAGTGACCATTGATCATTGTCCGGCCAATTGTTATTAGGGTTAATCTTTGATAGGGAACTTTGCATCCTCAAAGTAAAATCCATTTATTCACTTTCTACCGCCTTAAGGTTTCAATTAGTTGCAGTTCAAAGAAGCAAAAGATGCGTCAAATGTCAATGGAACAGTAGATGTTCATTATGATACATTTGTGAAGTCTAGTATAGGATTTCATTCTTTTTACTAATCATTTCAGTTTTGATATTAATGTTCATCTTGTGGGTCTCTTAAATTCATTTTCATTTGTGCTAAGGTCATGCACTCTTCTTGTTGTAAAGAGATGGAAGAATACAAGCATGTTCTTCGTAAGAAGAAATAGAGAATTGGCAGCTTCACATCCAAGGTCAGTTGTCATTTCATGTATCAATTCACTAACTAAATCGAATAGTACAGTTATGTTTCAATTTCTATGAATAATATGAATAGCATGTGTTTATATATATAAGGGAAGATTCAAGTATTCTAGTAATTACTAATTACAAACAAGAATACTTTTTTTACATATTAATCATGAAGATGTAGTAGTCTCATCCAGTTCACCAAAACCCAACAAAAAATCTTCTGATTCAAGCAGCTAATGATAAGTCTTTGACCTATCAGTTACATACAAATCCATGGCAAGAACACTGAATAATTCAAATTATCTTCTATAATATTTATAATATCGAATAATACATACATAAAATGGATAATTTTTTTGAATATCCAATACTGCTCCAAACTCAATATCATATGTACTTAAATACTTGCAAGTTCCTTAAAGATGACAAGATTTATGGATCAAAGAAAATAAAGAAATTATGAACCAGTGTAACCTTTCATTTAAATCATCAACTAGGATGACAAATCTTTGTTCATGATTTGCCTTCTCTGAATTATCTATTAAGATCACAAGCCACAACTTAAAATAAATAAATAACTGAAAACATTTCATCAAAATAAAAATGGAACAGAAGTTGCAATTGAAACAACATATGTTACAAAACATAAGAATTTATTCATGAAATCATAACTTTTGCTTCATACAAGATTCTTGATACTTGATATGCACACACACATGCACACACTCCCATTGAACCTATATATATAACAAGATGTCACCACAAAACATGCCCACCACTTTTTGAAACCTTCAAATCCAAATTTTTCTAAGCACTCTTCAAACCCTAATTAGGTTATGAAAAAAACACCCATAATCAAATATATATATATATATATATAACCTTTGATCAAACTTAGTCACGTTGGGGAGGTCTTGGAGTGTGATTTTTGTTTGCCCCTGGTCCCGGATAATCGGTTTTCTCCAAATCCATCCTCTCACTCATGAATTCATCTTCCAAAATTGCAGTTTCTTCCATGTTCATCATCTGTTTTAATCATCCAATATTTAAAAAAAATAGAGTGCATGCTTAACCTATTTTATCTATTTGATTGTACATTTATTTACATGTACAGATTTCCATAAAGCAAATAGAATTTACCTGGTTCTTGGTGTTCCTAGATCCCAAGATTTCTACACTCTCATGCAACATATGTCTATGAATCCTCCCTGCCAACAGTTACAAAACTTATAGCAATGCATTATATATATACCATAAGTATTGGGAATTGGGATGCATGCATTATATGATTATACTATATAACATATGTTTGGAGGTAGAGTTATATATGTACCAGAAATTGAGATAGAATCAGCCATGAACAGAAGGTGAGAGAAAGCAAGAAGAGTGATCACAATTAGATGATAAACATTAGCTGCCATTGATTTGATCTTTGCACTTGACTTAGGGTTTTAATAAAGTTAGTTCTCTATTTCCTCCCTATTTATAGATAAATGTTGATGACATTCTCTTTTTGATTTGTGGGTGGAGACACAAACACACACCAAGTGAGGGAGAAATCATTTAGAAGGTAGTGGTGGACACAAGATTACTGTAGAATATGATCATCCTTGATTTCAGAGATTATTTTTAAATTTTAGACTTAAGCAACACACACACACACACACACATATAGGGCGGGTTCAAATGGAAGCCCAAATCTAATTGTGAATGTGAGGACATCTGAGAGTGCTCCACGTGTCCTATTTAGTCTGAATAATACAAGATTATTCATGAATGTTCTTGCTTTATTCATGGTGAATAAAGCATAACATTCAGTCTGAATAACGTGGCGCTTTCTCTGTTGTCCTCACGTTCGCAATAAAATTTAAGTTCACATCAGAACTTTCATCTATATATCTTTAGCCACACACACACACACACACTTAATAGGGGTATGTTCCATTACAAACCTAAAATCCGCTATGAATGGGAGCAAATAAGAGTGCACCATGTGTCCCAGACATTCACGTGATATTTAATTATATATCATGAATATAGTAAAATTTTCACGTATTTACGATGAATGTGAATAAATGGAGACATGTGTCACGTTCTTTTTTGTTCCCCGGTTCACAATGAAAAACAATTATCAACTGAACTTGGGATCATGGTGTTTGATAAATCTGAGTGTAATATAAGTTTTTAATGATTAAGAATAATTTCACCTGTTGAAATTTGTCATTATAGAAACTCAAGTATATACGTAATTAATATATAAAGAACAATTATTGATGCATATTATTTATCATGAATATAGATGCATGAGAAATATGTCAATAAACTAAAAATTGAAATGCCCAACTATAAACAAATGTACCAATAATAGAAGAGCTACATATAACAGAAAATTGAAAAGAAATATGTTCACAAAGTACAAGATAAAACAAAACAATAACGAATTATGAAACCAAAGAAAGAAATAGAAAAATGTAAAAGTCGATTTGCCCAAATTAATGAAACAAATAAAATCATCAAAGCTCATTGAAATAAAGAAATAAATAGCTATAATGAAAAGATATCTAAATAAATAAATACAAGGCTTGCTAAAAGCCAAACAAACACCTACAATAATATAAAATTCATTGAATAAAACGACATTGAAATTATAAAAACATAACTTAATGCCAAGTAATGATGACCATACGACTTTTAACCATTGACCCACAACGTTATTTAACCTATTGTATTTGAAAAATCATGACTAAACTTTATTCCACTTATTTTATATAATACCCAACAATCTAATCGTACCAAAATTCATATTAAAGCTACTAGAACATCTAATTATATACAGGTTGAGTTTTTTTTTGAACGGCAGCTTAATTAGTTGTTAGTATACACTTTAGATTAGAAACGCCTCTGTCCAGGTTTAAACCTGGGACTTCTAATCCAAGAGGGTGACTCCTCTACCCACCAAGTAAGCCCCAGCTGGCAATATACGGGTTAAGTTAATTACCCAATGAAACGTGAGTAAGGGGCTCTTTAGTTGGTTTTCCGTTAAGTTTTGTATGGATAAAGTTGTCAGTGTAGATTAATTCGTGTATAAATTGGAAAGATTTTTGTTTTAGAGGGTTTTTTCATAGATGAAAAAAACATGTCTTTAAGTCAGAGTGGTAAGTTTGGAAACAACTTGGCTTTATGTATAAAGCTCCCCGTCTAGAAGCTTAATGAATAAGCTACTTTCTATATCATTTAGCCACTGTCAAACAAGTTACTTTCTATATCATTAAGCTACTTTCTACAAGTCCCATTAAGCTCATTAAGCCCCTATCAAACAAGCCCTAAGAATGTGTAGTAAGATTGATAAAGTTGGCTATTGGAGGAAGTCTAAAAGGTTGAAAAGAAGCTAAGGTGGAAGCTTACCTAACATTCCCTCTTAAAATGGACATTGTCTCTCTCCTTTTCTTGTATTATATTGTGGGTAGGCCATTATAAAATGTAACCAAATGTACGATTATTGATCCAATTAATGTTATAAAAGTATTTCCACAAAATAACAAATATATTAAAATATGGTATCTCGTATGTGGCTTAAATCATATGCAACATGCATACTTTACCAAGCATGCATTAGCTAAACTCTATTCCCCCATGTTTTTGTCTGTTTCCATAAATGTTTATTTTTATGAAATGATTTATGAGCTATTAACTAAGGCTTTGTTTGGCAAGCATAAGCTAGCTTATAAGCTAGCTGATAAGCTAGCTTATAAGCTAGTCCATCCAAACATGTACTAGGAAGCTAGCTTTTTGAAACGCTACTTTGAGTAGCTTATGAGGAGCTTATTGTAGCTTTTTCCAATTATACCCTTATTAATATTAATTATTAAATTCAAATATACCCTTTTTGGTCATTTTACATACTCATAAGCTAGTTTTTGCCAAACATAATTTTATTCAACAGCTAGTTTATCAGCTATCCGCTAGCTTATCAGCTACCAGCTAGCTTATCAGCTACCAGCTAGCTTATCAGCTACCAGCTAGCTTATAAGCTACGCTTGCCAAACATAGCCTAAACAAGCCATTTTAAAAAAGTGGTTTTTCAGATTTTAGCATCCATTTTTTTTTTTTTTTTTACCAAAATGTCCAACATCCTCCAAGACTAACACTTCAAGCCTACTTTTGCTGCGGTGTTAGTACTTTCTGACACCTTTTCCATCAAAAAATAAAAACCGCAAGCCATAAAAAGTAAAAGTAGTAACACCGTAACTTGTTTGACCGTAACTTGCAGTTTTCCCTGATTTTTTAAAAATTGCTATTTTCATCCCCATAGTTTGTAAATTACGGTTTTCTTTTACATAACCGCATCTTGGTAAAAAGAAGATTCTGGGTGGCAAAAATCCAAGAATTACTTTTGATGATGGTTAGTTTGGTTAAATGCTCAATGATTTATGGTGTATAAAAGTGAAAAAGTTGTGTTATTTATTTGACTTTTATGAGTAAAACATATAAATTTTATGGTTCATTTGTTTTTTTGTCTTTTCATGCATCCAAAGTATTTCTTTTTGTTTTCTTGGTCACTTCCAACATGTTTTAAGATAAAAATATACTCTTTTTAAAACCAAAGTAGTATTATCTTTAAAGTAAATAAAAGTATAAAACTAGAGAAATTAAATACACCTTTCATTAAGGTTTTTGTATTTTTTATTACTATATAAAAACTGTACTCTTCCTTAAGTTGTTTTTTAGTTTGTTTTAAAACAAGTGTCTTTTCTTACATTGGATACAGAAAATCTCTCTTTATTATGATGAATAAAAGTAATAGAGTTAATTACATATTTGGTCCCTGTGGTTTGCGCCAAATTACGATTAAGGTCCCTGAACCCTAATTTTCATGCCTACGGTCCTTGTGGTTTGTATTTCGTTACGATGGTAGTCCATCGCCCTAACGTCCGTTAAAAACAGCCGTTAAGGCAAGGGTATTTTGGTCTTTTCAATTTTTTTTGTTTTCTTTTAATTTTTCTTTGTCTTCTTCCCTAACACACCTAATACCACCAACACCCACCACCTAATGCCACCAACTCCCACCACCACCAACTCCCACCACCACTAATTCCCACCACCACCACCATCTTCATCCTAATACCACCACCAACACCACAACCACCACCATCTTCACCTACAACCACCACCACCACCATCTTCACCCACAACCACCACCACCACCACAACCACCACCACCACCAACAACAACAACAACCACCACCATCTTCACCCACAACCAACAATCAGATCCAAATCACAAAAAAAAATTCATAACTCACCACCAATCGTCGCCTCCCAAAACCAACACCACCAATCGTCGCCTTCCATCTGATTGTTACTGCACGACGACGGAACACCCACCATGAACGACGGAACCCTAGAACGACGGAACACCCACCACGATCTCGATCTGGAACCCTAGAACGACGGCGGCACTGGAACGGCGGAACACCCACCACGAAACCCTAGATCTCGATCTGGAACCCTAGAACGGCGGCGGAAGTTGTGTTGGCCGGGTGGTGCGTGAACAGCCGTGGAGCGACGGTGGAGGCGACCGGGTGGTGCGTGAACAACAGTGGAGCGGTGGTGGAGGTGGCTGGCTGCTGGTGCGTGAACAAATTTGTAGTGGATGTCGCCGGCGGCTGGTGCCTGGAGCGACAGTGGAGGTGGCCGGCGGCCGGCGGCCGTTCTTCTTGGAAGGGGTATTTGGTGCCAAATCAGGTGTGAAGCTTGCTTGCAGGTATGGAGATTGGTAGTTGCAAGTGTGAAGCTTGGGTTTGTGGTGGGGAAGGGAAAGGATTAGTTGCAGATGAAAGAGTTAGGGTTTCGGGTTGGGGAAAGGGGAAGGGAAAGGGAAAGGGAAAGGGTTGTATTTATATTAGGGGTATTTTTGTCTTTTAACCCTCTTTTAACAGTCGTTTTTAACAGATGTTAGGGCGATGGACTACCATCGTAACGAAATACAAACCACAAGGACTGTAGGCATGAAAATTAGGGTTCAGGGACCTTCATTGTAATTTGACGCAAACCACAGAGACCAAATATGTAATTAACTCAAAGTAATATTTATATAATTATGAAGTTTAGTAATTACATAAGGAATTCATTATTCTGTTTGAGATGTTCATATATACGTAAACTGATTGAATCGATGTGACATATCTATTAAATTAATAAAATTTAACTCAAAAGTGTTTTTAATGGATGATGGATTCCAAGAAAAAGTTTAAGCCAACCCCAATACAGCGTGGTAATTTGTGGTCCTAAATTGTTACTTGACTTTGGATATTCTTTTTTTCTGAATAATTCAGTTCCCACTAAAATGGCTTCCAATATATAGCACTAACTACTTATATTCTGACAACATAATGAAATAAAAAATCTAATTTAAAGAAGAGTATAAACTTATCCGGTAAGGCTACCAGTACCTATACCCGGATCCTCCCAACCCCATTGTAACATCAGCGTTATATCAGCTTTTCCCCAATCCCACAATTAACCCTCTGGAACCCTCTCTGATTGTACCCGAACCCTCCCAAACCAAATACCCAATACATAATCTTTTTAATAAAGAGAGAGAGAGAGAGAGAGAGAGTAAAATGTAGAGAGATAGAGAGGAAGGAAGAGAGAGAGAGAGAGAGAGAGATCGTCGGGTAACAACGGCTTCCGCACATCGCCCTCCCAACCCGCCGGTCGCGTACCAGAGCCCGCCGGGTCCCAACCCGCTGAACCCCTTCAACCAGTACGCATAGCCTAATAGGTATAATAAGGATGTTATTTGGTAAGATAGAGAGATGTTGATCTGGTTTATGCTTACTGGGTAAGGGGTTTTTTGGTTAGTTTTTCATTAAGTCGTTTTCTACGTAGATTAATCTTTTGTATAGATTAGGAAGATTTTTGTTTGGTACGGTTTTTTAATGGATGGAAGGAGTAGGTTTGTAATTCGAAGGAACATGTTTGGAAAAAAAGTTGGCTTTTTGGATAAAGCTCCTCCTTAAAAGCTTACTAAAAGTTGGCTTTTTGAATAAAGCTCATCCTTAAAAGCTTACTAAATAAACCACTTTCTTTATCAGATATACGGAAAAGATATAAGTTAAATATGTGATCGAAAAGTTAAAATGAAAGGTACTAAGAAAAAGGAAGTAAATAAATTAAAAGAATCATTCTTTTTAGAAGGGTTATAAATTAAATATGTACACAAATACACAATACTCCATTATGAAAGTAATACTAATAGTAGAAATTGAGACGCTATGAAATATATATATTGAGGATAAGCCCCAGTGATAATGGTGAATTAAAGAATGATATAACTTAGAGCTTCAGGTACTTTGACTCTGTGTTTGTTGTCACCTTTTTATCATTTTTCTAGTTTGGTTTGTCGGCCAAAAATGAAAGAAAAGCTAAAACTCATCATGACAATATTTCAAAAAAGGTTTATATATATCGTTTAAAACTTTTAAATATGGTCACAATTTGTGTATTTGTTTTTCCTTAATAACCTTCTCTGTTACTGTTAGCATGTATTTATGAATTTGTATCTTTTCATATTAAGTATTTTGGAAATTGGAACATATAAACTTACAAGTACATTATGACTTATGATATCCACTATATAATTATTCTGTGCTCCATTAGTTTATTATTTGATAATGTAAAACCATAATATGGTCTTTATATAAAAAAAAATCAAACAACATAATACAATACACATTATAATTTATACTACTAGTGCACTAGGCTATCAGTAGTGGGACAAAAATTCGCCGGCGGGTTGGGGAAAAAAAAGCAGGCGGGCTCAAGGCTTTGGGAGGGCTGCGGTACGCCACCCTGCTACCCGGCGAGGTGGAGGCAAAAGCGGGTTTTCCACACCACTGTTGCCCGCGTGAGTTGTGTGTGTTGTGTGAGAGGGTTGAGAAGGTTGGGGTACAGGTTGTAGAGGGTTGCAGAGGGCTTATGAGATGGTTGGAAAAAAACTGATGTGGAGCTGATGTTGCAGTGCAGGTTGGGAGGGTTGGGAGGGCTTATCATCCTGCGGTACTCATAGCCTTATAAATGTTTGGGGATGCAATCTTCGTTTGTTTAACTTAACTAAATAAACAAACGAACATGATTTAGTAAAGAATTGGAATTTTATTTTATGTTTATGTTCGTCATTTATTAATAAAATGTGTTTCATTATATTTGTCAGCTCGTGTTAAAGGAACGAACATAAGTGAACATAAACAATAAAATGAACATAAAAACTCAACATAAATGAATATAAAGTAATGTACAAATAATATCCATCACTTTGTTCCTAAAAAATAACATAACAAAATGAAAAATGAGTACGAGGGATACAAATTTAATTCTAAAAATTATATAAACAAACGCAAACGAATGTACATCATTGAGTGAAACTACATTTTTCATTCGTTTAACTAAATATTATGTTTGTTCATTTATTAAATAAACGAACACAAGTAAAGTTCCCAACAAATAGTTACTAATGCCCGATTCGTTTAAGGCCCTAATAATACTTTTTAGTAAATATTAAATTTTAACAATCAAGGCGTGGCGTAGTGATAAGTTCCTAAAGGGTGGTAGCTCCCACCCGGGTTCAAATCCATGCGTGTGCAATTGGTGGCCACTAAAGTATTAATCTCAGGAAAGCATGTCTTAGCTCTCGGTAAAAATTGCCAAGGATGTAGTCTGGGCAAAATCTAGATAACCTTCTCAAAAAAAATATTGTTTAGTAAATGGGCTGATTTCATAACTTGTCATTACCCAGTACCCACACGGCCACACCCAAGTGAGTTTTAGTTGTTTTGTACCCATACCAAATATTAGTGGGCCGGCCCACTAACTGTAATCCGTTAAATTATTAGAGTTAAACCAATTACATTTCTATGATCTTTGCTTTATTAGTTATAGGAAACTTGTCATAATAAGCCAGATCGATCTATGTGGAGATAGGTATATAATCTTAATCTAGAAAAACACAAACTTAAATAAAATGGGCATGTTAAATTGCTAATTGCAAAACAATTTTAGTTATAAAACAAAGTACAACTGAACAGCGTTGTTTCAAATAATGACGTTATTAGTAGGAGTAATAAGTGTTACACAGCCATTTTTTCCGTTCTCCAAATTTGAAGAATTTTACTACCACTCTTGTACTAGTCTCCAATTTGAAACTTTGTAGAATTTAGTGGAACAAAAAGTTAGCCTAAATCTTGGTTTCAAAAGATCCATTTAAAAACAGTGGGCGACTAAATTAAATCGTAAAATGGTGCAAATAAGTTCATACCCGAACCTCTAGCGACCCCACGTCGCTCGTATACAAAAGTATCATATAGTAGTTGACTCATCAAGAGAACAATTTGTTAGGTAATCGACTTAAAAGTTTAACGTGCACAAAAGGTACAATCTCCCCCAAAAAATGTAACCTTCGAATTGCCAACACTTGGAATGTCTAACTAAATTCTTAATGCATTTAATGAAATATTATTTATCTATTATTATAACACTAGAAATAAGAATCTCTAAACAAATTACACTTAACTCCAATAGTTAGGTTTCTAACAATTCTATTATCAACCATATGATAACGATATCCAATACATTTAATGAGATATTGATTAGTTTATAAACATTTATTTCCAATACTTTTAGTAATTGAAAGAAGCTAAAACATTTTTTTCCATTCTCCTTTTCTTGTTCTTTTCTATATTTTGAAATTTTTGATAGGAATTACTAAATCTTTAAACATGTTTGTAAACATGATGATACTTCAATTCAACAGATTCTTTAAAATCGAGATTTTTGCTACGATAGAATCTTTAAAATTTAAGAAAACCCCTTCAAAATGAGTAATTATGAATTAAAATCCTTGAAATTAAAGAGAAATTAGATCTTACTAATTATATTGAATACATTAATATCCATGAAATTAAAGAGATGTTGTAACTTTTAAAGATTTGATTCTTGTAGATTCTCTCTCTTGAATTCTTGTCCATTCACAAAAAGTATAATTTCCCAAGAAAAACTTGTACACCAAAGTGTAACAAGTGTTTCAAAGAATAAAAGAAATCTTGAATAAAATAAAAGAAATATGATGTGGCATCTACCCAACTGTAGCCCTAAAGCCACAAAATTTGTGGCTGAGAATTCTCTACACCATATGTGGACGTGTCGTCTTCTCATCAACTGTAAATCCCCCAATTCCCAACTCAAAAATTTGCAACTCAATTCTCAATTCAATTCTTCAATAAACCCTAATTATCCACAATTCAGCTGACCAACAACCAGGGAACTATTTCAAGGGATTTGATTTTGAAAGGTAATTTTAAGCAGTTTTACACAAAACCCTTTTCAAAATGATTGATTATTGAGGAAAAAAGAAAGATTGCCAATTAATTCTGTCTTCTAGGTGTTTGTAGAAATGTCTGTGAGAGAAAGATATGAATATTGATTATTTCAAGTGTTTGATTTTATGATTAAAAGTTAATTGGATTGTAAATTTGATTTTGATAAAGTTTCAGTTTCTGAAACATCATGGTGTGTGAAGATTCTTTAAAGAAAGTTTGAATTATGGTTAATAACTATGAACCTGAAACAGATCAAGCTGTTACTGCAATTCTTGTAAATTTATTCAAATGTTATAATTCTTATGAAGGTTTTGGGTGAAAGGTGTTGGGAGTTGGGAATTGGGAAATGGGAGTTGGTCTCGGGTAAGATCGGATCTCGACCATTGGATCAATCATAAGGGAAAGATCAATCGAAAATACCTTTCTGGGCTAATTAAAAGTGATCAAGGGTCCAAATCCGTTCTTATACCTTTTATCTTTAACTCCTCACATGATCCTTTGTCTAGCTGGTTTATCGTTTAAGTCCTGTACGGATAAAGTTGTCTGTGTGGATTTATCCTGTCTTATATGGATTTGGGAGGGTTTTTGTTTAGGAGGGATTTTTTATAGATGAAATAAGGGTGTGTTTTATTTGAAAGGGGCAGGTTTGAGAAAAAGTTGACTTTTTGCATAAAGCTCTTCCTTGACAGCCTACGGATAACATAAAGTTAAAGAAAACATGTATATCTAACCGAATAAGTTGGGAGCCCGTTAAGCTTATTAGGCAATCCACTACCAACCCAATGAACCCAACTGCCACATCACCGCCGAAGGCATGAAAGCCGGTTGGAGGAACCGAAGGCATGGAAGCCGAAGGGTCCACGGCGGTGTTGCCGATGAAACCCGACGGGTTCATGCTACCCGGGTAGTCCCATAGTGGATGGCCTTAAGCTGCCACAGTCACATATGTAGATGGTACTCTTGTTCCTCCTGGTTTTCTTATATTTACTCTGTTTCTAGCCTTGGATAATTAAAAAAAATAGTAACATATATCTTGCATAATCCAACTGCTTAATCATTAATTACTGGCTTACCCTGTTGGCATAAATGTTAACTTTATTTCAATAGAACCATCTTTATAAAACTTACATATATAAAATCTTAATTTAGTGATTTGAATGATCATTTCAGAAATCAACATAAGAAGCCAATTGCTCTTCCATCCAAGTGCAGAGGATTTATTGACTCAATCATCATTAGCAATCATGAATGATTCTAAAACTCCCATTTCTAACAAAGAAGCTTCTTCTTCTTCTTCCAAAGAAGTTCCACATCACAGAATCTTAAATGTTAATCATGGTGATCATCACTTTGAAACTGGACATGGCAAGAAGGCTTTGGCCAATTTGAGAGCTAACCCTGCAGCAATGTCAAGATCGGTTAACTTCCATGAAACCTCATGGTTATGAACCTTCAACGATGACCGACTTTTTGTCCATACATACCGATCGATCAAGAAATGTAATCGGTTTTGTGATGACTTTGGCTTGTGTAAAATTGACAGTGTTTGTTGTATAAATAACAAGTTGAGTGCAAAAATCATGTTTAACTATCAAGTTGTCAGTCAGTGTGACTCTGTCAGCATCAGTATGTTTACCTAAGAAATGATCTAACACAAGTCAGTATTAAGTATGTTTACCTAAGGAATGATCTAACGGAAGTTAGTATCAGTATGTTTACCTAAGGAATGATCTAACGGAAGTCAGTATCGGTATGTTGACGGGTACCTAATGGAAATGGTGTTGGTAAACAACCCTCAAGATCAAGTGGAAATGGTGTTGGGTTGGTAAATCCAATTTGTATGGCTTCAACTTGTTTCTTTTCTTCTTTTTTGACTTGAAAGTTACTCTTGGTAAAGAAGATGATAAAGTAATTGGTTGTTGGAAAACTAGATGATTAACTAACCATGTTTGATATAAACTAGTTAGTTAAGAAATGTAAAATGTAAAAATGACATTTTATATACAAAAATAAGTCATTTTCAAAAAATATATTCTTTCCATATATGAAAAAAAGATACAAACTACAATAAAACAAAGCTAGAAAAAGTTAGAAAACATAAACAATTATGATTTTAGTCCTTGTGGATTGTTATAAATTTCTATTTTCATCCATGTGGTTTAGAACTGTCATTTTCATTCTTATGGGTTGCAATTTATTTCTATTTTCGTCCAATGGCTAATTCCTACCTTTAAATAAAAGGGATCAAAATAGTAAAAAAAATGTAAACGACAACGAGTGAATCAATAATAAGTTATAAATTATAAGGACGAAAGTAAAAATAAATTACAAACTTTAAAGATGAAAATGCATGGCTGTCGTCAGCTCGTGCCGTAAGGTGTTGGGTTAAGTCCCGCAACGAGCGCAACCCTCGTGTTTAGTTGCCATCATTGAGTTTGGAACCCTGAACAGACTGCCGGTGATAAGCCGGAGGAAGGTGAGGATGACGTCACATTTTTTAACAAACTATAAAGACGAAAATCGTAATTTACTTAAAATGCTTTGTAACAAAACAATATTAAAAAAAAGTTAGAAAACATAAACAATGATAATACATACAATCAATATTTGATATGTTTTATTACTTGTTAAAAGATAAATAGATAAATTTAAACAAAAATTTCCAAAAATGCTATAATATTTTCAAATATTTTTCACTTGTAGTTGTAAGGTTAGAATTGGAATATTAATATTGAAAGAGGGGCAAAATAGGGAAAGGAGAAAGGGGAAACAAAAGTAGTGGTGTGGGGGAGGGGGAGTCAACACCCTGGAAATAAACATGAACCCTCTTCAAAGGACCAAACAACCATTCTCTTTCACCCCAATTAGGTATAACTTACAAATTTCCATAAATTTCAATATCATCTTACTCATAAAATAATTTATATATGACTTCATATTATCATTCTAACAGTAAAGCTGTTGAATATTTATGTCACCTCAATAAATAATTTCTCTTTGAGGTTTCTACTTTTAATAATTTGTTCTTCAATTATTTTTAGTTAATTTAATATACTATTTAATTTAGTTTGAAATTCATAATTACAACAAATTAATTGGATGTGTAAGACCTATATACTACTTTATAAAACGTATGTTTAAAAGGGAAAATAATAAGTTGTCATACTCTGAGGGGGCGTTTGGTTCATTTTAGGGAATGGGAATGAAAATGAATATGGGAATGCAGGAGAATGGGAATAGGATTGAGCATTGCATTGATGCTGTTTGGTTAACCCAATATAATGAATGAAAAATTGTTTCATCTTAAAATATATGTTTTTCCAACTTGAAAATACAAAAGATGTTTCATTTAGCATCCATAGATGGAACAATGCATGAAAAAAGAACCAACTAGAAACAAAAATTTCATTCCCCCCAATTTGGTCAGGAATGAAAATTAATGAATCTGCAGGAATGATTTCATTATATAATATCAAACCAAAGAGCAGTTTTCATTATCATTCTCATTCCTGACCCCTCAATACCCCCAACCAAATGCCCCCTAAAACTTGAGCGTCATAACAAGTTTTAAAGAACACTTGTATTTATAGGAAAAAGAAATTCTTTTTCAAATAGTGTTTTATAAAATACTGAATAGAATGCTTTACTTGAATTTCTTTTTCTAAAAACTTTATTACAATGCTTAAAGGCATTCTATTATTAACTTTTTGTAACACTTTTAGATAAGACCTTTTTTATTTAATTATATAACCCATTTTTTTAATAATATTAAGAGTTTAAACAACATTTACTTAAAAAAAAGTTTGAACAATCCACTTGTGTATTGGCTTTAATCCAATTTTGTTGGGATTGGGTGAATAAACTGGTTATAGTATATTTTTATATTGTTTGAACTTGGAAACCTTAAAATGTCTTTCTTGAAATGAAGAAAAAAGTTGTTTTTTCTATGGGCTATTTTTTTATAATGTTCCATAGATCAACATAAGACATTAAAGCTTTGAAAAAACATGTTGTGCCCAAAAATGAGACAACCAAACCTAAGTAGTATATTTATGTTGCATTTCCACCACACATGCATTGGAGATTACAATGTTTTATTAGTAAACTAATATTGACATTGATAACAACCCATATGATCTTAATGGGGAATAATTGAAGGTGTAACCAAGTTGAAAACATGTTGGAACTAGGGCAGATGACCTTGTACTTATTGTCTCTCTAATTTGTTAGACGGAAAATAGATATAAGATATACTAGATCAATTTATTTATAGCATGAGATTAAAACTGATCAACGATTTAGATCCACTTCGCACGCTTTTTCACGTTGAACTTCTCATATGACCCTTCGCATATATATATATATATATATATATTGATACAGATATAGATATTTAAAAGAGAACCAACAAAATAATATATTATTCATGTACAAAAATCATATGTGATTACTTGACTTTGAAAGTTGATTCTTTTAGGTTGTGTTTGGCAAAAATAAGCTAGCACATGTTTGATGTTTGGATGGACCATAAGCTAGTTTAAGCTAACTTATGAAAATGCTAGTTGGAGTGGTGTTTCAAGAGCTTTTTCTAGTTTCTTGTAGTTTTTTTCCAATTATACCTTTATAATTAAATACCAATTATTATACCTCAAGATACCATTTTTGGTCATTTTATATACGTATAAGCTAGTTTTTGTCAAACATAATTTATTCATAAGCTAACTTATCGGCTACTTGCTAACTTATTAGTTAGCAGCTAGCTTATTAGCTAGTTTGCCAAACACAGCCTTAATATATAATGTTCTCCTTTAAACCCGACTTTATAAATATAAATATAAATATATATAATATGGTCATGTAACTATAAAAGAAATACCAAAAATGGGAGCAATAAATTGTGACAGATTGATTTTAGTTTCACCCAAGCATACATCAACTAGCTAGTACCAGTCCAACCTCTTCTTCTTTTTTTTCAATTTTTTTTCCTATAAATGTTCATTAAAAACCAGTCAGCACTTGAGATCATCTGCAGAGATTTTCATGATATACAAAAAAACAAAAAGAAAAAAGACAACTCCTTTTTCACTGATGATCACATTTAATTAATTAAGCTTCCAACACATGACTTAATTGATTAACTAGTTAAATGTAGCTAGCTTCAAATAATATCATATGGCTCCAACTCCAAGAAAATCTATAAATTGTGGTGGTGGTTGCTGTGATGGTGGTACATCTGAGCTGCTGTTGTTGTTATTGTTGTTGTTGTAAAGATGGTGGTTGTAGTACTCATGATGGTTCATCAATGGAGGATGTATATCATGATGATGATGGAAATTGATGGGGTTAGTGCTAGTAGTTGCATGCATCATCCAAGATGTGTTTGATGATGATGATGATGATGATGTTGATGTTGATGATGGATGGTTTTCCCAAGAGATGTTGTTGTGATGGTGGTTGTTGTTGTTGTTAAACATGCCCATCATCAACTCACTACTGTTGTTCTTGGGACCTGCAAAACAATTTGTAATATGAAAATGGTTAAAAAGAAAGAAGTTAAAGCACAAAGAGTTCATTAATGGAGGGTGGCAGGTTATCTAAGATGGAAACTAGGGTTTAGTTTATCATGCAGTTTTGGTTGAATATTAACTTTAGATGATGGTGGGTGAAACTTTTAGTTACATGTGTTAAATAGACTTTTATCTTTCTATTAAAAAAATAGACTTTTATCTTGGTTAAAAAAAAAAACCTAGCTAACAACAAAAAACCAAAATACCAAAAATTGTTTCATATGCGACATATATGCCGTTTCTCTCTTATCTCGGGTAAAATGCAGTTCTTTTTGGCTAAAGGGTTGAAGTTACATACAAAACCGGCAAAATGGCTCTCTTTTGCAAACACTACAACAAAACTCAATAAGATGCTTGATATGTTTAAGTATCCTAACAAATGTTTTAAATGACTTAAGTTTATAGAATCAAACAATAATCATAACAATTTTTTTAGGATATCTTCAAAATATAGTTTTGCATTAGCTACTTTATATGACAAATTTAAGAAGTGTCTAATAAATGTATCTTTTCATATAACACGTGTTTAAAGGCTATTTTTCCAAATAATGTTATGCAAAATAGTCATCAACACACATTATTTGAAAAATGTTCTAAAAAGCATTGCAACGTGAAAATGTCCTATAAAGTCATTATAAAAAAAATTATATGGATTGTTCTATTTGATCATATAAACTTAGGTCCTATAAAACACTATATATGTTACCACATTTAGTTATTTTATATGTTATATTAAGTCATTTTTTGTTTAGCATCTAAAACAACATATGGATATGGGATTCAATTATATGATAAAACTATAGTTATGATAATACTTTTTTTGCAACATTTACTTAAGAGTTTATTACCATAAGGGTAGAAAGCGTAATAACCCGAAAATACGATTACCAACTAGCAATTTCTCAACAACAACAAAAAACCCTAAATGGTAGAGATCAAAGAGCTAACCAGAATTAAGACCAAATGGTGGCAGTTGGTGGAGACACCCATTGTAGGGTACATGACCACCGGCTGAAACCGGTGGTGGCGGCGGCGGTGGTGGTGGCGGTGGAGTGGCAGTTAATGATTGACTTTGACTTTGACTTTGACTACTAGTATTGAATACCATCTTTCTTCTTCTATTATAGGCATTAGATTGCTCTCTATATTTCTAGCCATGATAACATGCCAATGGTTCTTAACAGCATTGTCAGTTCTACCAGGAAATAGCCTTGCCATTAATGCCCATTTGTTGCCATACAATCTATGAGCTGTCATTAGTCTCTCTTCTTCTTCTTCACTGAATGCTCTTCTGTTGATTCTTGGATCCAATTGATTAAACCATCTCAACCTGCAACTCTTCCCTTTTGTTTTTTTGGGTTTTTTAAACAATACCCACATCAAAAACAACCAAATGAACAAACCCTTTTCACCAAGAAAGTAAATTTAAAGCACACAAAGACTTTGAAAGCAAAATGAGTGTGACAAGAATCAAGAAAATTAAGGGGACGGTTGTTTTTTAAAAGTTACCTCTTAAAACCTCTTAAGTCTGAAAAATGAGAGGTTTGCAGACGTAAGACAGTTTGTTATATTTTTAAGAAAATGCCTGAAAACCTAGCTCCTACCGTCCTTTGAAATTATAAGAGTTGTGCGGACCACCCGTTTCTTATTTTTTTTAGAGGTGAATTTAGACCCCGACCTCTTAAAAAACGAACGACACCTAAATGTGTTCACATATCTCCCTATGAAACAAATGACTTTTGCCTATAAAAATCTTTTCCATTGGTAAGGACCACCCCTGGTTCCGGTAGAAACCGATGTTTTTCCACAAATGTCCAAGAAGGGCCTCGGGTAATATGTCACCGGATTTGAGTTATCTCACTAACTTCCATTTAGTAGGGTTTTCTTAAGGAAACTGCATAGGTAAAAGTCTTCCATTTAGTACTGATTTCACAGAAGAAAAAACACTACCGGTAAAAGTCTTCCGTTTAGTAGAGATTTCTCAGGGATAACTGTATAGGTAAAAGTCTTCCATTTAGTAGAAATTTCTAGGAAAAAACTCCCTAAAAGAATTCTCCCATTTAGATTGTAGGTAAAAAGTATTCCATTTAATAGGGATTTTTCAAAGAAAACTTTGTAGGTAAAAAGTCTTTCCATTTTGTAGGAATTTTCACTTGGTAAAGATTTTCTTTGGAAAAACCTATAATTTAATTAATAGTGATTGTTAATAAGAAAACAAACATACATAGGCTCCAATCCCCATTTTTTCTTTTTCTTTTTTTTCTCTTTCTAATTAAGGAAACAAAAAGCATTGAGGAATGCTCAAACACCCACAAATCTTTACCTTTTTATGTAACAAAACACACACTTAACTATTTGCTATACTTCCTATTTCTCCCTAGAAAAATGCAAGAAGAAAGAAAAGTGGAATGTATGTATAATATAACACTACAAGTGTAATACTAAAATGAAGTACCTGATCTGCCTTCAAGTTTCTCAGCAATAAGGTTCCAATTTTGAGGACCATAAAGTGAAACAAGCTCTTTAAGCTTAGCATCTTCAGCTGGCCTCCAATGCCCTCTTGCACTTATCTTTATTAACTCCCCACCACCATTATTATCATGATGGTTGCTCTCAATGTTAAGATTTAAATCAACTTCTTCTTCTTCTTCATCTTCATTATCATCATGTTCATGATCATTAAAGTTTGTTGAAGTAGTGGAATGAGTAGTGTTGATTAAAAAAGGGAAATCCAAAGAAGAAGAAGTAGAAGAAGAAGAAGTGGTAGTAGTAGAAGTTAAATGATGAGTGATGATGTTGTTGGTTGAGTTATTATTATTATTATTGTGATTGTTGTTGTTGTTGTTGTTGATGGATAAAGAACCAAAAGAGTTAGCAAAAATCATGCCCATTGATGATGATGATGATGATGATGAAATGTAAAAGAAAGGTAACAAAGAAAAGAAAGAAAGAAAGAAAGAAGATGGTGATGATGGTTTTGAAGGAATTTTATAAAGAAATCTTGGAAAATGGTGTTTGAAGAGAGGGTGGAAGTGAAAAAAAGGGCTGAATTTAAAAAGACAAATTAAGTCACAAATCAAAGTGACTGAAGAACACTCGTGGGGGTGAGAAGAAAAAGAGAAGTAAAAAAAGTTTTTTTTTTTTTTTTTTTTTTTTTTTGGTAATTAGTTTTGGTAAGTTTGGGTCTGAACATTTTTAGCTACTGTTAGAAATAACTTACCCACTTTGCCAAAAGATTCTGCTTTTTGTTTTTCATTTCTCTTTTTTCTTTTTCTTTTCTTTAATGCAATAGAAATTGTGATGAAAATAGTTAAGGTCATAAAAGTAGTAATAGATCCATGGACATTTGATCATATTTTTAATCTTGTATTAGTTCTATGAATTGTGTTTTTCGTGAGAACTAATATATGGTTGGGCCCGAGTGTGTATGAAGTTATGGTGAAAAATGTAAGAAGATATCCTCATCTTTGGATCAGTATTAATGAGATGCAATTGATCAGTTCTCATGAGAAACGTAATTCATGGGTGGATATGAGATTAAAAATGATTAAGGGTCCAAATCCCTTCGTAAGCTTCTCGGCTTAACTATTTTTCTCACACGATAATTCATCTCTCTCTTTCTTTCTCCCTCTCTCTCTCTATATATATACGGGTGTGTATCATTTGTGAACTCCGTGATTCTAGTGAACTTTGTGAACCACGCCTATTTTTACCCGCTACATCATTGTAGTATGTAAAAGAATTAGAGTCCAGGAACATGTGTATCTTCAATAGATCTCTTCCTCGCAAAGAACTATCCCTAATACCATCGTGGAGAAGTCTTTCAGTTGGATTTTGGCTAAGATTAAGGAGGGCGAAATAAAAACCCCGATTAAGTGGAGTTGTTGTTCGTACGATTGCATAAAAAACCGATGTTATTCTTTCTGTTCGCTAGCTGCTTTCTAGCTCTCCCAGTTTAAATAAAACTCATGTTGTTTCGAGAGAAAAATATGTAAAAGAATTAGGAAAAAAGTTAATAAAAAGCAACGGTAAACATAAATCCACCGGTCCATGATTTGGGGATTTGAATCCCATGTAATTTGGGGAAAACTATAGTAGGTTCAAATTAACTCACAATTTAATGGGAAAATTCACCCACTCATGCTTTTTGTTAACCTTTCCTCTAAATTTTTTTATGTTTCAATGATATCATGTGATGAATGAATATAGTCGTAGATCTTTAAATTGGATGGTAAATATTGTCTCATAAAATTCACTAGAATGATGGAATTCACAAAAGAAAACAATATGTTGTGATGACATATATATATATATATATATTAATGAGCTTGATGATATAAAAAATTCAATACGCTTTTAAAAGAGAGCGTTATGCAAAAAGCCAAGTTTTTTTTTCCAAATTTCTCACTCTTAATTGAAAAACACGTTTTCTTTTCTCTGTAAAAAAAACTTTACAAACAAAAACTTTTCGGTTAATATAGACAAACAAAGTAACAAACTACTTCAAGCAAACAACTTTATCTATTAAGGAATTAACAAATGACTTAACGGCAAACCAACAAAACAACCTCTTACTCAAAATAATTACATCCTAATAAAATCAAATGGTGTTAATTCAGTTGGACAGGTAACATTCCTGGGGGTGTGGGGTGAAAGCCACACTACCAGGGTTTGATTCCGAAGGGTGACATTTCTGAGATATCCAGAGTTTGGATCTGGTCTTTCGGGGCCGGTATGAAAGGATCCAGTCTATGAGATTGCCCAATTGAAGATCCGATAGCACTGAAACGTGTATGTGTTAACTTGTCGCTCAAAATAAAATTACAACCCAATAAAGATTTATATTGTTTTAAACTAAGAAAATGTCACATACATAGGTTGATTTATTTAAAGGTAAAGTGACAATATATAAAATATTATTTTATGTGAAATTGTGGTCACACGTGGGAAAGTGAATGGGAGAATCACATATAAAAACAAAGAGGTAATAATAGTGAAATTGTAAGCGTGTGGGGTTGAAAAGTTGTACAACTCTGTCAGCATCCAAAGAAAACAGTAAAGCTTTAAGTGGTTGTACACTTTCCCTACTTCTATATATTCTTTTTCCCATATCAATCTTTTCTCGTACCATTATTTGTATTTCATTAAATCCAACTTTATACATACACATGTATATACAGATAGAGGTACAAACAAGAACGTTAACTATTTAAGAGAACGCACGGAGCTTTGCTCATGTACAAAATCACTTATGATTTTACACTAACGGAAAAAATGGGACGTGAGCGACTTTGGATGCGACTTAAAGTCGCACAAACCATATGTGATTTTATATGCGAATCATATGTGATTTTGTGCATCAAAAAAGTTCATTGCGTTCTCGTAGATAGTTAGTGTTCTTGTATGAACCCGTCTCTCTCTCTCTCTCTCTCTCTCTCTCTCTCTATATATATATATATATATAGTTGAGTTCATGTGAAAAGTCTCAAATATTAACTCTTAATTGTAGGGTTAATGTAAACCAGTAATAGATGTCTTATATGGCTCCTTAATTACAGTGGCAACGAAGGCTTGATGCAATCCAAGAGTTAGATTTATGTAATACAATTATTATCCAACGACCATCTAATTAACAATATTTTACAGTATTAATCTATATTTATGTTCGTTAAAAGACTATGAAAGCAACTTGTGATATTTTAAAGATGTTATCACCATTCAAAAACTGTTAATGAAAATCTAAAAAGCAACAAATCATTGCTCACTCAAGCACCGAGGTTGAATATGGTACTTTAACCCTACATGTCGCTAAGTTATGATCGCCAACGCTTTTGCATAAAAATATACAAACTGACGCTACATAAAAATTGGATGAAAAAGACATTTAACTAATAAATATAGATAAAAAAAAAGTATTATAATTTTATTTTTAGGGATAGGGGTTTGAGGACCAGACATCATGCCTAACAAGGTGTGTTTTTGAGAATGTGCATCTAATTTAACTTACGTATACTGATTTAACCTCATGCGACCATGAATGACATGGAGTCATCATATATGAGCATATATGGACACAAGGGATTTTAACACCACGTACATTAATCTAACCAGATTTTACCCTAAAATAGTCTTATAATCCCAAAACCAGATTTTGAACCATAGCACTTAAGAACAAATGATGCACTCTAAATATTTTTTCCCTTCAACGAAAATAACCAATATATGCTACATCATCATATAAAAGCTACTAAAATGATTTTTTTAGCAACATAAATGATAGTTATAAAGGTTTTAGTAAAACTAAATATAGTTAAATGTTTTCTTTAGAAAGGAGATAGATTCATGCTTTAGTTTGATCAAAGCTTTAATTGGGGAAATCATTGGTCTTATTAAATGCAACCCATGGATGATGAGACCAAACCTCATGAGTTTGCTTCTTTTTTTTATGCTATCCCTACCTCCATACATTCATAATATAATTACTCACATTCCCTTATAATTCTTCTATCTCACTCACGTACATCTACTCACACCCTTTATAAAAAGGTTTGAATATAAATCATCTTTTTCCCCCTTTTTCTTCTAATATCTATTTTATCTAATTTGTTGAGTCAATTCTTGTATTTAACCTTAAATTTTTAAGATAAACAGTTTTTTTTTTTTTTTGAAATACCCAATATTATATTCATATAAACAAAGAAATTAGATCTAGAATTTTGTATTGTTTATAATACCTTTTTGCTATTTTATTATTGCAATAATAAAGTAACAAACTAACAATGTGTATGTAACAAAAAGAAACCCCATCTAGAAAATCATTTGAGACAAGGACTAGTTTTGAAGAAAGTGGAAAGTAGAAGGGGAAGAAGTGAAAAAACAAGAATACATGAGAATCTGGTTTGGAACTACATGTAAATAAAGGACATGTATCAAAATGATGATGTCTCCTTTCCTATGTAATTGTGATGAAGAAGACAAAAACTAAGTTGTATATTATTCATTTTAATCATGGATATAATTTAAACCTCAAGTTGGATACAATATTAATGATCAAGGGTGCTAACCTAGCATATTTTTTATGTTAAAATCATATTAAATTATATATTAAAAATGTAAAAAAGTAACTTTTGATATTGATATGTTTGAAGATGAAACCAGTATGTATATAGAAGTGCTTTTATCAATATAAAACGGTGTATTTAGCTTACCCTATAACTAGTAGAGAAATTCGTTTCAAAATTACCCTTTAACCGTTCACTTTATTTCACGTTTCCATCGTTCATGCATGCAACAATTTCATGAGTAAATACGAACCTAGGTCTTGCATTGCATGTATCACAAAATGAAACAAACCATGTACCACTTATCAGAAAAGGTTTTTCTACAACTATTGAATCGTTTTTTCATAGTTTGAATACAAAAAGAGTAAAATATTTATAATTATATTATGTATATTTATATCTGAATTAATGTTATTGGTTACATTATTTGATGAAGTGGTGGTGTTCCAAAAGGAAAGAAAGGTATTTAATAGCACAGACAAAAAAATTGATGTAGAAGTCACTTTCTCAACAACCATGAGACCATTTGACCCACAATTTTGTCATGAAATATATGACACATATACATCTAAAGACAAACCCATGCTAGATCAATCACTTTCTCATGATTCCTCATTTAACATTTTCACTTTTACATATACATAACATAAGATAAAAGTAGGCCAGGTTTGCATAAGATAGTCGACTTGTAATTAATTGATATGGGAATTCTTGTCTTGAAAATGCATTTATTCATCTACTATACAACTTGATTAAATCTTTGAGGAGAATTCACGTCGATACAATTTTGAGTGTTGCAGTTAACTACACGTATGCATTGTTCATAAGTGACTGGTGGAGCTTATTGTGGTACGTTCATCTGGATCTATGAGGTAATGTGGACAAAGGCAGTACAACCATATGGCATTGTTAGTAGTATGCATAAGGAGGTATAAAACCAATTAACATCATCGAGACTCGACTTGATTAATCAAATGTCTTGTGGGGTGGGACTGTGAAGTCAAAAAAACGATCAGTATTAAGAAGTTATATTTTATCTGTTTATTGTGAGGTAGAAAAAACAAGAGATAAAATAAAAGATAGAAAGGTACAAGTTTAAGAATCATGACATTCGACGAATGAAAATGAGACAAGTAGGATGTATGGATCCAAAGGAAAGGCCAAATATAAAAAAAGCATGTACGAATGGAGTACGTACATACAACCAAAGATTTCACACTAAACACCATAAAGATGGATGGATGAGATGTAGCTATGGAAAATATTAGTGTATGCTATAAATAGATATTTAATTTAGTTTAATGAATATGTATTTTACTTTATAAAATATTTATTATATGTATATGGGAACGAGTTCAAATAAAAATCGAGTTTTAACTATGATCATGAGGACAAAGAAAAGTGCACTACATGTACAAACCTTCTTGGGTCGTTCATTTATTATTCATCGTGAACAATGAATCATTCGGAATGAATAATACACAGTTCATGATGAATAATGCATGAATCATGAAGTTTGGTATTATTCATCATAAATGTGTAATTATTCAATTTGAACGTTTATTTATCTTTAATGTTATATTATTCATCATGAATAGTATATGAACGTTAATATTCTTTTTTCATACATAATGTGGATGTCTGAGAATACATGTCCCGCTCTTGGCTATTCTTTTGTCCTCCCCCTCCCCCCCCCCCCCCCCCCACACACACACACACATATGTGTGTGTGTGTTATAAATATGTAGTACTTCCTAGTTTTTGTAAATCTTACTACCATAAGGGGTTGTTTGGTTGTTTTCACTAATTCACGTATGTTTATAATTGTTTGTGTATATTGGAAATGTTTTTCATAGATGGAAAAGGCGATTTTTAAGTGAGACGGCAGGTTAGGAGAAAAACTTATCCTTCCGCATAAAACTTCCTCCTAAAAACTTACCAAATAAGACATTTTCTATATCATAAGCAACTAGCAAACAAACATGCATATCTAACCTAATAAGTTGTGTGTTCCATTAAGCTTATTATGTTGGTAACAAACGGAACTTAAATCTAGGATAGTAAACAAAAAAAATATCTTTTTATCATGAAACATCTGATGAATTACAGGTAATTTACTTTGGCTCAAACACCCTTTCACAAAAAGAAAAAAAAATACCAAACATCAATTGTTGCTCGACTATAGCCCTTTTGGCAAAAATTTGTAAAATTAAATGTAAGGGTAATTTAGGAAATTGCAAGAAAAGAATAATCTGAGTGTTGGGAAGATGACAATATTTTTGATTGTGCAAGAGATTTATGTGCATTGATTGGTGAGCTTGAAATTGATGTGTGTTTGGTTTATGGGGGTACAAACCCAACAAACATACAATTGTCCATTTTACATTAAATGTGTTTTTATGAAAATATATTTAAAAGTTTTTTTACTCACCTAATATTTTATTTTTATGTTTGAAAAACAATTATCCAATTTAAAAAAAAAAAAAAACAGTTTATAAAAATTGTATCGAAGTAAATATGGGATGAATTCTACAGAATGTGTTTATATCAATTTTTTTCTCATAAATATCAATATTAATACTAATTATTATATTTTAATGCATGATTTTGATATAAAATAAGTATATGTGACATGAGTTTTAATCATTTAAGAATTTCAAATTTTATAACTTACAATGATATCCATTGTAGCTCATAATTAAAATTATTAACGTTATTAATTAATGACATAATTAAAAAGAGAGAGAGAAATGTTATTTCTTTATATTAGATTATGGTATAAATTGAAACTAACAAATCTCACAAATTAATTAATATATTATTCATGGATAATATATAAAAATAAATCAAATACTTGAAATTAAAAAGACATGTTATCCTTTAAATTGTTTGTGTAACACCTTTGAGAATCGGGTAAATTTAAACTTGATTAAACGCACAATGAGACACATAACTTCTTATAAAAAAAATTCACCCAAAGATGAAGACAAGTAGCAAGGCGTTTACACGACTTAAGAAGAGAGAAACAGAAGAACGATAACCTATTAATTTATACCAACAAGCCTAGTTTTATAAGCGGGTGTTGTTATCTCTATTCAAAAATATTGTTCACTAAAAGTCTAGCTCGCAATGATGTCCATATCCACACAAAAAAAGACTATACACGACCACGTGCCTCTCCACTCAATCTTGAGAAATCCCGCTGTTAGGACGAAATGGGAGGAACACTTACCAAGCTTGAGGGAAGAAATCGTTCTGGGGCCGAGAAAAGTAGCAGAGTGGGGTTTAAATGCTATCTTAGTCCCGACATCCGGACCTTGGAATATGTCTGGATTTGCGAGTTTTTCAGGCAATCCCTGCTATTGGACATGCTCACTTTTCCGGAAAATTCTTTTTTTTTTCCAGATGAATTGGGTTTTTTCAGATAGACAATGATTTCCGGATATCTCTTCTACTTATCCGAATGAGGTTAAATCTCAGGTGTTACAGTTTAATTCATTTTGAGATAATAGAAATTAAAATGGATAAAATTCCATTCTTCACAAGTCACAGTGATCACAGTTAAGTAATCACTCACATAATTATATATATTTATATTAAATCACCAACTAATAACTTTCTAATTCTGCAATTTGACCTTCAACATATGATTATTAGTATTATAATTATAATTATAATTATAATTATTATTTTATTTAAATTAAAAAGACTTGTTTATAAAATGGTGTACACCTCTTGTCTTTTTTTGTTCAGACTTGTTTTAGTTTAATGAATCAGATAGTTTTTGTCTCATTATTATAAAAAGAAAACAAAAACAAATAGCATGCATTTTCATTTCAGCATATGTAGGCTTAAAATATTTCATTTTAATTTTTGAAAAAGAATGCTTTTTGTAATCAAATGTTGACTTTTCACAAAAAAAGCCCATCTTTTTTGTTTAACTATTAACTTTGGGCTGTTGAAAGACTAAACCAGCCCAACTGAAACCTTTGAAAATTTAGTTTTTTAGGTGTATAAACTTGAATGACATTTTAATTAAAAATTCGAGTAAATTACAAATTTAGTCCATGTGGTTATCACATACTTTGAAATTTTAGTTTTTAGGTGTATAAACTTGGCCTATGGAAGGCTTAGTGTTGGAGAAATGCCCACCCAAGTTCGAATCCAGTGGTGAGTAACCAGGGGCCACTGAGTATTAAAACCAGGGAGCATACTTTAGCTCTCGGTAAAAATTGCCAAGGATGTAGTCTGGCAAACCCATGTGAACCTTATCAAAAAATAAATAAATTAGCCTATGGAGTTTTATCACAAAATATAGTAAGGTATTGGAGGAGCTTAATATTGGTTTGACTGATCTTTTCTAAACTTCTGCTGCACTTGGTTCAAGTTCTGAAAACACAGTTTGGAACTGGTCAATTAATCCCTCGGGTGTGTTCTTAGTTTGCACTCTTAGATGATATATTGAAATTAAAGATCCCCCCTTCCACATTCCTGTCGAAACTATGTGCTTGAAGTCGGTGCCATCCAAGGTTAACATCATGATGTGAAGGCTCAAACATAAAAGACTTGCTTCTCTTTGTAATCTTTTCTACAGAGGGATCTCTATTGACTCCTTGCTTTGTTATCTTTGCAAAAGCATCCGAGAATCTGAAGAGCATCTATTTGGACATTGTAAAGTTGTTCGGTCTCTTTTAATCATGTTTGTTGGCTGGTGGGGAGTTGATGCATCAATGGTGTCATCATCTGATACTCTTCTTTTCTTGCGGGGCTGCCAATTGGGTCTCAACGGAAAGGTTTCGTTTGCTTTTAACACGATGATTTATGCTCTCTGTTGGGTGGTTTGGAAAGTGAGAAACTCAATTGCCTTTCCCTCGGGAGAAAAGATCTTCGAAGATTGGATTGGTTTTATCCAAAGCCTGTCTATGTTTTGGTTAAATACTAGAGGCAAGTTAATCAGGAAGTTAAATTGGATAGGATGGTGTTGTAAACCAAAGTTGAAATTCTCCTTATAATCTATTCTCTCTTTTTTTGATGTGCTTAATTTTAAAAAAAAATGGGCCTAGAGAATCTAAAAAAAAACTTCATGGGCTTAACTTGCTCAAATTTATCTAAAGCCCAATTTGATTCTAGCCCATTATTAAAGAGAAGAAATGTGCCCTAACTATGGGAGCCGGCTAGCCTAGCCGCCGCCATTGAGTTTAATATGCGGCGGCGGCGGCTTCAAATAATCTCATATTATATTCTTTACTAAATTACTTCAGCAAGCCTAAAATAAAGTTCAACAAAATAAATAGTTTTAAAAATATGTAATTATTGTATTATTTCGAATTTTGGGTTTTCTATTTCAAGTATTATATTTAGTGAATTAATCTATATATAATAAATAAATACTTGTATTCTCATGTGTCGTTGTTTAATGAGCTGGTTTCAGGATTTTTCCGCCTAAATATGTATCTGGACATATTTTACACTTTTAGTTCATTTAAATTTAGCTGATTGACACGTGTCATTTTTTTTTTTTAAAACAAGATAATCCCACAAATTTATAGTTCCTAAGTTATTAACTGTTCAAGTTAACATTTGCAGAATTAAGTATAAAATATAATCAAAACAATTATTGAATTTTAATAAAATTGTTTTAACTAATTAATTTAATTTTGACGTTGTTCAAGTTAATAATATTTGCATTGCATATAAACTCAAAAACCATAAAATTGGAATCAAGTGATAAAGAATTAAACTAACACAAAACAAGATTATTTAATAAAGTGCTCAATAGCTTAAAATGTTTTATTCTTCAAAAACAATTCCGCCCTTGATGGATTTTCACTTTTCCCGCTAAATTGCATCTTTTCCAACAAAAATAGTAAAATCATCAAAAATGATATCCGCCTTGGCGAATTTCTAAAATGGCGGATTTTTAGTGACAAATTTTTTTGGACTTTTAAAACGACAGTGATTTTCAGACTTTTTGATGAGTTTTTTTAGGAGTTCTGATAATTCATCGACTCCTGAAGAGTTTCATGGAAATCTGGCAGGTGAGTTTTTTTAGGACCGGTTGAAAAAGTGGAGATCCTTTTTTCGGAAACTAAACTAAAGTAGCTCGTCAACCTAAAAACCGAGGGCTTCCCTCACTTCGAAAGGTGTTTCGCGGATGGCGTACTGATATATCTCCTATCGTTCTAGATCCAGCTAAAAAATCCCTTTGCTTTATATTAGCGCTAACGAGCCCCTACAACTAAAAAGACATTCTAGCACAATTTGTCTTTTTATGAGTTTATGGCTATTTGATGAGCTTAAAAAAGAAAATGGGTTTTTTTAAATGGTTATAAAAATTAGTTTTTTTTTTTTTTTTTTTTTTTAAATAACTGTTTTTGCAAATAATCTAGCTCACATGACTCAAACCGTTCAAACTATATTTGAAAAAGGTCAAATCGATTTAAGGTGAGAAGACAAAAGGCTGTAAAAAAAAACAAGTGGTTGGAAAATGGAATTTTGGGTCAAAGATTCGTCTTCTTATTTGTGTGATTTGAAGTAATTATTTTTCACGATCCCCGAGTTCCTTTTCCACACCATACCTAAAACGAATTGTTGACCATGTTCACCAATTTCTATACACCAAAATATTTAGTGATAACCGCAAGGCTTGTGACATAGCTGTAAGGCATGTGAGGAATGTGGATGGTATTCCATTCATCCCAGGTTCGAATCCCCTGGTACGCATCTTGTGGCCAGACTTAGTCTCAAAAGGCCGATTTTTCAACTTCTGTTCTATATTGCCAAAGATGTAGTCTAGGCAAAGCCTAGAAGAACATTTAAAAAGAATATTTAGTGAAATTCGCTAAGATGATCACTAGTGCATCCCACTGAATCGACAAGTTTACTACGTTACATCAGCGTTACATCAGCTATGAATGATGATTATTTTTTTTTTACATACATCAACTTGAAAACCTAATTTTTTTATATTTTCAATGCGGGAATTGAGTTTATGAGGATTGATTCTTAAAAATCTGTGTACCTAGGACATTCTTCCAAACGAAATTGACCTAACTACGACATTAATAGAGGTGTAGGTAGCATTAGGGGTGAGCATCGGAAACGGGTACCCGTTTTTGGAACCGGAACCGTTATGGAACCGCTGGTTTCGGAACCGGAACCGATGTGAGTGGTTCCGGTTCCTAAAATATGGAACCGGTCGGGACCGGTTCCGGTTCCGGTTCTCATTCTTGTGGAACTGCTAACCGCCGGGTACCCGCCGGAACCGGTTAGGCTATATATATGTATATATTTATATATTAATAAAAGTAATTTTATATATATGATTATTATGTTTAATAGACTAAATTTAAAATTATTATTTTACCTTTTAAATTATGCATAAACTTACGACCACTTTTTCTCTCGACTTATTTATTCTCTTTTTTCGATATTTTTATATCGTATTTAACATTTCAAGTTGTGTTTTTTGTTATTTTCATTTTCAAAAATTGTCGTAATTATTTATATAGTTTTTATTGGATAAGTTTTCATCGTTTTACTATTTATTTCGTTACGTTGTTACTAAGTAATAACTAATAATTTCTTTTTTATAACATAAAATATTTAAAAAAACATTTAAAAAATTAGACACCGGGTACCCGGTTTCGGAACCGGAACCGGCGGTTCCGGGACCGGTTCCCAAATATGAAGAACCGGTGCAACCGGTTCAGGTTCCGGTTCCTTCATTCTAGGAACCGCCGGTTCCGGTTCCATGAATTTTGACCGGGTACCCGGTTTTGCTCACCCCTAGGTAGCATTGCATTGGCTTAAATAAGCATTGAAAGCACATAAATTTGGTTTGTACTCATTCATCTAAAAACTTTTTAAAAGTTAAGGCATTAAAGGTTAAAATCTCAAAAATAAATTATATTCAACTATAACAAATTCTTTATTTTAGAGATTTCAAATAACTATTACAGTGTCTAAAAATATTCGAATTATGAAAAATATTAAGAGTAAATTATAAACTTGGTCCCTTGCAATTATGAAAAATAACCTTTTTTGTCGATAAACTTTTTAAATTACAAGATGATTATTGCCGTTTATAAAAATGTTTGAATTTGATTTAAAAATTACATTAATGAGAGACATTTTCATGTTTTTGTTTATTTCTTATCGGCCTTGATCAAAAGCAATGACCATAATTATAAAAAAGACGACGATAAAAGAACGAAAAGTTATACCTCATTTTACGAGAAAAACAGAGCAATATCACCTCTTTTACAAATCACATGTCTATATTGTACTTTTTAAGCTACTAGAACGAAATGAATTTATGGTCTACTCTAATATAAATTTATAACAAAATGATAGTTTCTATATGATCGATGATTAAATCTAATATCACGACGATATAAGATAACAAATCTCAAATATAGGGTATGTCAAACAAAGTACACTATAATATATTATATAATTATAATGGTATAATTTGGTTTTAATTTAAAATACGATGCAATTTTTTATTTTTATCGTATTGTCTTTGTTATATGAGTCAATGAATGCATCGATTACATCTAATATTTTTTTCAAATATTACTTTTACCTTAAAATGAATGAATTGGAAAATGAGTCAAAAAGAGTACTCGTTAAATACAACTCTACATGGATTTCCCCACAAACGGTTTGTTTAGTTTGATGGATATTTAAAATACTATTATATTAAATAAAACAAAGGGCAGTCATTAAAGCAATAATATAATTATGGTGAATGTTTTAAGATCTTATAATGTTATTTTTTGAGATTTGTAAGGATTTAGAATTGAATTGTATTATAATCTTGTATTCGGTTTAAAAGAATGTTTCAAATTTAAATGTGAGTTTTAACAAAATTCTATAAACATTGGATTTAGATTTTAAAACACTTGTGGTTTATTGGTAGAGTTGTAAACCAATTAAACTCTTGAACTCTTCGATATAAAGATTGTTTGATCATTTAATAAGTGAGTGAAGATGATTTTTTTTTTGTTCATTTAGTTAACATAATAAAAATAATAAAAATATTTATTGGTTCATTTATATTCGTGGATTTTCGTTTATTTATGTTTGTTTACATTTGTTTATATATATATATAAATATATTTATGTAATATTACGTTAATATGTAAAATCATTAAATATAGTAATCTTTTAGAATTATTTTTTTATATCTACTAAGTTAAGCCTGTTTTCCATGTTATAGTTATTTTTACGCAACGATGAATAACAGAGATTTTTTTTGTTCATTTGCATTTGATCATTTATGTTCATTCATTTAGCTCTTAAGAAACTAAATAAACTAAGCCGAACACATTTCATTTGTTTGTCGTTCATGTTCGTTCACTTGGTCGGTTGGGTTAAATAAACGAACACGAGCAAGTCTTCAGTTATGTTCTTTCCGTCTGATGAAAATTTTGGCTTTAAAAAAACTTGAGTGGAATTTACCATGCATTTCTAATGTAAATCTTAAAGCCAAACAAATACTTGATGATTTATTAATATATTTTTGTTGAGTTGATATTTGAAACTCCAAATGACTTAAATTAGTTTATAAATTTCCACAAATAAAATATTTAAATTGTAATATAAACTCTATATTCGTACGGATTACAAAAAGGGACACATCATAAAACTTAAGGTAGTCACCTTCCAATTCCATTACTAAAAAGCGTAAATTTACAACTCAAGCCCTCATAATATAAAAACATTTCCAAATAACACATCTCACCCCACAAACTTCTCAAAACAACCCAACTAAGGGCAAAACCGTCTATTACAACTCTACTAGCGGGTGGTAACACTCCTCCACCACAGCAAAACCCAAAACCCTTAAAATAATTCGGGTACCCCTAAAAAACCAAAATGACCAAAAGGACCCTTTCAAAACACAATCCCCTAGCCATTATAGTAAACCTATTGTAGTTGCTAAAAAAAAGTTACAATAGTAATACTTAGGTGACCAACTTGACCACTAACCCTAATACCACACCAAGGGTAAAAACGTCTTTTTAACGGAACTGGGCACCGGAAAATGTCTGCCCAAAAGACCAACCGGCTGGGGCAACATTGTTGGACACCACGGTTTTACCGTCGCTAGTGGTGACCTTAAAAGATAACGACTGCCCGTTGAGGTAATTGTTGGATTGCCAATTTTGCCCCCAGTTTCTCGACATTTGTTGCCACCCGGTTTTCGACCCCTTAACGGCGACGGAATGCACATCGCCCGCGCCACCCACATTCGTGACCAGGACCAAGTTGAAGTAAGAGTGGCCGTTGATTTGGAACCTAATTCCACCCCTTCGAGCACAGGGTACCCTAAGAAATGAACAACAAAAAATAATCAAAAAAAGTGTAAGTGAAATTACGATAATACCCTTCTGGGACGGTGATGATGGTGACTGGTGGGGTTATTTTGGTAATTTTCATCTTTAGGGGTATTTTAGTAAGTTTAAATGGAGATGGTCAATGAAATTACAATAATACCCTTGTGGGGACGGTGGTAGTGGGGGCATTTTGGTGATTTTTGAAGTAAAAAACTTGAAGTGAAATATAATACCCTGTAGGGCCTTGGCAGTGAGGGTATTTTGGTAATTTAAATGGGAATTGTTAGCGAAGAGTGAAGACCATGGTTGTGGTGAAGAAATTTCGGTAATTTTCCCAAAAAATGTGAGTAAAATTACCATACTACCCTTGTGGGGGTGGTGATGAGGGTATTTTGGTAAATGTGAGTAAAATTACCATAATGCCCTTGTGGGGAACGGTAACGGTGAGGGTATTTCGGTAATTTTTCTCACCTTCGGTAAGCCACGGGAACGATCCCAGCCTTATACTGAGCAATGTGTTGGAACACAGGCTGCGATAGATCGAAGTGCTGCTGCGGCGGGTTGCACCACCCGCCTTTGTCGTTAGGTAAGGCGGTGTTCGGCGGACAGAAGTTGGTTGCGGTGACGGTGATGGATCCGGGCAGACACCATTGACGGTCGCTAACACATTTGATCTCAAAACACGAACCGCAACTCAACCCGTTGTTGAACAGAGCGGTACTCAACGCGGCCGTGTTTGTACCGTACCCTTGGCTGTATAAATTCCCATAACCACAAGCACCACCTGTGAAATTAAGAAAAAGATTTCAGTAAGGACGTGTTTGTCAAACTAGCTGATAACTGATAAGATAATTGATGAATAATATGCAGTTGGAAAAAAAAAAAGTAGCTAATAAGGTAGCTTATGTCCGTAAAATGACAAAAAAAGACATGTTTAAAATTTGGTAGCGTAAAAGCCGAAGGGTATATTTGTAAATAAAAAAGTTAGTAGATACTACTCTAGTTAGGTTTTCAAAATACTAGCATATCATCGTGTTTGGTAGCTAGCTAAAAAGCTAGCGGGTAACTAATAAGCTATAAACCAGTGAATAGCTGATAAACTAGCTTATTCATAAATTATGTTCGGCATAAACTAACTTATTAGTATGTAAAATAACCAAAAAGGGGTATATTAAGGTATAATAATTAATATTAATAAGAGTATTATTGGAAAACCCTACAAAGACCTCAAATATTAGTCTAACTAGCGTTTCAATATCCTACCTTATTTTTATCTAAATTGATGGTGAATTCATGAAAATGGATTCAATTTGGAGGAAAAAGCTAAGAAATAAAAATACCCATTAGTAAATTGATGGAGAATTTCAAGAAAATGGGTTCAATTTGGAGAAAAATAGTAAGAAATAAAAACACCCATTAGCAAATTGATAGATAATTTCAAGAAAATGGATTCAATTTGGAGAAAAATAGTGAGAAATGAAAGTACCCATTGTGCCGGAGGCGTCTCCGCCGCCGTAGAAGGTGGCGTGGGCGTTAACCCAACCGCCGTCGGCGGTGGCGGTGGGGGTGGCGGTGAGTGAAAGAAGACCCACAAGTAAAAAAACCCAAAATAGCCATGGAGGTGGTGGTAATGTGGGTGGGTTTTGTGAGTTGAGAAGGTGAAGGTGGTTATGGAGAGTAGGGGTAGAAATGGGAAGGATATAAATAGGGGAGTTTGGAGGGTTTTTTAGGGTAAAAATGTAAATTGGGGCCCACTTTGGAAAATATTCAAAATATTGTCGCGGGCCGTCTACTTCTATAGAAAAGTTCATCATTAATAACTAAGAATTATGTAAATAAATAATTGATTAGATTAATTAATTAAAAATTATATAGAATTATAAAAATAAAGTCAGACCGACCGACCGAGAACGATGGCGAAACAAAAGAACGCGATGTCAGTTAAATCTCGTGTCAAATTGTATTTGATCTATGGTCGTTCACTCGTCTTTGTGTTGACAGTGTTTTGAATTGTATGTAAAATCAGATGTAATTTGGTTGGTTTTTTGTTTTGGTATGTTGGTCGTGTTCTTGGTTGGTTGTTTATTTGAAATTGTATTTATATTATTCATAACTAACCTAACTACTTTCGTGGTATTATTTCCTTGTATTCAAAAACTATTTTGTAGTTTGTTAGAGAAAATTATACATTCTTCAACATTAAGAAATTGATAATTGAGGACATTATAAAGGTGATGATGATGTTTCGGTTTATAGTTGAGGCTAAACTTATGACGGTTAGTGGTATCTTGAATTGGAAGTGATCTTCAAGATTTGCATGATTAGTTATAAAGAGTTTATTTAGCATCAACCCATGATTGAAAGATCCATGAGTATAACTACCAATATCATGAATAAGATAAATGAAAACGATGTGACAATATGAACGAATTTTAAGAATGTGTGGAAAATAAATCGTGCTTGGGATATGTATATTTTACATACTTGTACTTAAAACACGTAGTGGATTTGGAAGAGCGATCCTCAAAACCTTGTAGGGTGACTGAACTTTAAGCTTCACAATGTTTCTTACACACTTACTTTTAACTTTTGTATCTTAAGAAACACTCTAAAAAAATGCAAGATGACAAAAATGTCCTCACGTTACTAGCAAGTGAGAGGTACTAAGGAAAGATACAATGCACATTCTTTTTACCATGCCAATTGATGCAAGTAAGTAGACATAGTGAGCTACTCGTTATTATACCTTCAAATCTGTCGAAAAATTATCAGAGCTTGCTAAAACAAGGACAATCATATAATTCATTCTAATATATATAAGGTTAGGTTCATTTTGTTTACTTGAGATCACGTTTTTACACATGAAACTTCATTGTAAACAATTGTAAAAGGTAAAAGAACTCGAATATTCACAGCAACAATATCGCGAAGCTAACATTTACAATAATCTACTATAAAGTTTCAAATATAGAAACAAAGTATCTTTAAGTCTTCCAGTGATGTGGCGGATTGGTTAACACTCGGAGGGTTCATAGCGCTCTAACCAAGTTCGAGCATTCCTGTGCACATATCTGAAGATTTAAGTGGAGCCATGTCTATCCCCCAAAATTGTCGTGAATTAGTCGGACTTTGACCCAAACACCCTTCATCAAAAAGAGTATCTCTAATCTCACAAAGCAATTCAATTTCACATCATCCTAAATTCATGCATATTAATCTAATACATTGAGATTTCAAAATAAAACATGTTGCATAACTAAATTTGTAATCTAGTGTAATGAATAGTCAATTCATAAGGTTAGTTGTTGGATTTGTATAATTTAATAATTTGGACCACAATATGAATTAAAATATTACATGGATGGCTTACTTTATGGCACCATTCAAACGGGGCGCAACCCGTGCCAACATATACTCTCGACCCACTTTTTTTTAAATTAACAATAAATAACACGTAACCTCTATAAAAAAAATATTAAGATATTATAAAGATTTTTGGACCATTAGTCCCTATTTTCATACTTTTTTTCGCAAGCATTTCACATGTTTTAATCGTATTTTATTTTTTTATTAAAAGAGAAATAACAATAATAAATATTCTCAATAAAATAAACGTTAATCTCTCAATAAAAACATTAAAGAAAACTAACGGTTAAAAAAGAAAAAGGAAAACAAAACCAACATGAGTAGAAATCCGTTGAAGCGGAACCAGCTCCATCCAAAAAAGGGCCACGATGGCGGGTGTGGATGGTTTAAGGGGCAGTTTACTTGGTGCTGACCAAGATCTGATCAGGTCCGAGCTCTGACTGGGCCAGAACCAAAATGATGTTTACCCATGTCAGATTTTATTATTCCATGTTTGCCTATTCTTTTTTTTCCTTTGTTTTCCAACATCAAACTATAATAAATGTTAAAATAATATACTTTTTTGTTGGTAAGCACTTACCAACTAAACACTCTTACTTACACAACATTTATTTGGGACAACAATTTATTCGAGTCAACACTCTTACCCGAGTTAGTATTTACCCCGATTGGACCAAGTAACGGCCCTATATGTTGTTCTCTTAATGACATAATTTATTATTTATTATGATTAATAATGGTTATAAATATTTTAGGATGTAAATTTATTAAATGAAATTATGAAAATAGGAATAGTAACTTTTGGGGGTATTTTATTTTATTTTTATTGGGGAATTGAAAGCGGAAGGTATTTTGGAGGGTTGCAGAGCGGGAAATCTGTTGTTAATATTTGGTGGGGCCCATTCACTTTTAACTACTGTACCCACATGCAACCAGTTAACCACCATTTGCCGCAACCGTCTTTTCTTTTCTTTTTTTTCCCTTTTTTTTCTTCATTTATTACGAATGTGGCATGTGATATTAGGTATGGACACACCACATTTGTTACGTTGGTTGATTGGGTTGAAGGCGTTTTAAAAGTTCAACTTAATGTTAGCGGTTTGAAATTCTTGCAATCCAACCCAACCCGTTTGGGTTGATTGGGTTGGTCTGGTTATGTTTAAAATTAGGTAATCTATACTGTATATATAAAGATTATTAATCAGTTATTTTAAGCAAAACTATTTTTCACCAATATTACAACTCTTAATACCCTTAGTACAACTATGTAATGCATCAATTAGAAACTCCTCCCACCCACGTCTTCAATTTCAATTCATATTTCAATTGATAACTTACACTCTATATCCCTATAGTTACTTACTTAAATTACTTTTACCCCCCTCACTTTTTCATTTTTCATTTTACACCCTTATTATATTAACATAAATAATGTAAATTGCGTAAAATGTATTAAAATTTTTATTTATATTTTTAACAAATTATATCATTATAATCGTCTCGAAAATATCTTCAAAATGAGTCCAATATCGAATATTTTTAGATTTTAATCATATTATTAAATATTAAAAATACATATGAATTAATTTGTTCATATATTTTTACATTAAATGTTAAATTATTTATAAATTTGGAAGTTACAGTTAATACCCTTATGATTAGTCATTTAGTTTACTATTAATCCTCTATTTTTTCATATGTCATTTTAAAACTTTATCATATTAAGATAAATAATCATATGTGAACAAAAATATGTTAAAAAAATCTTAAATGTTATTTTTCACATGGGTCAAAAGATGATGATCAATTATCCATCTTCATTATAGAATTTTAAATGTTTTGTGCGGCATCGTGCACGGGCAATTTCTAGTAAACCTAAAAGAAATGAATAATTAAATGGTTAAAGGCAATTTATGTATTACTTCCGGATGTTACAATACATAAAACTACTTTTATTAATTTTTATGTGTATGTATATGATTTAAGACATACACACACACAGACATATATATATGAGTTATATAGAGATAGAGAAGAGATTTAAAGTATATATATACTTATCAGTACGCTATGTAATGGTATAATTGTCTAATTTACTATTAATATGAACTTAACAAAAAAATGAAAAGATAACGGGTTCATCGGGTTGGTTGGGTTGGGTTCGTATGACGTTAGCTTGATATCGACCCAATACATACGGTTTGAAAAAAAACTCAACCCAATTAGACGTCGGGTTGGATTATTTTGCATCGGGTTGATCGCATTCATCAAGGCTGTCGGGTTTTTGAACACCCCTATGTGATATATTTTGTAGCTTTAGGTTAGAAATTTTTTTAATTAATTTTAGAAAATGTATTTAAGTTACCACATTTTATTTTATTATTGCATATCTAACTATGAAAAATACTATTTAATATATTATGACATTTGAATTAGATTCTTTCTTATTATTTTTTAATCGAATATTTATCTTTGGTTGTGTTTGACAAATAAGATGGCTGATAAACTAGCTTATGAATAAATTGTGTTCGAAAAAAACTAGCTTATGAGTATGTAAATGATTAAAAAAGTATATTATAATGTAATAATTAATAATAATAAGAGTATAATTGAAAAAAAGCTACTAAAACACTATTTCAACTGATGTTTTAATAAGCTAGCTTTGGTTTTTCCTAACATTTAGGCTATGTTTGGCAAACTAGCTGATAAGTTAACTTATGACTGATAAGGTAGCTTACGACTGATAAGGTAGCTGGTGACTGATAAGGTAACTGATGACTGATAAGATAGCTGATGAATAAGTTAAGTTTGGCAAAAGCTAACTGATAAGGTAGCTTATGACTGTAAAATAACAAAAAAATGCATGTTTAAAAATTGATAATATAAAAAGTATAAGGGTATATTTGCAAAAAAAAATAAAAAGTTCCATAAGTTACTTAAATGCTAGTAGAAGTAGCTTTTCAAAAAGCTAGCTTATAAGTCAACTTATAAATTAACTTATGGTCCATCCAAACATGTACATGACTTATAAGTTAACTTATAAGCTACCTTATTTTTACCAAACAATGTCTTAGTGGTTTATAAGCTACTCCATTTTTGCCAAACATACCCTTAATCAAATATATTGGAATGCATAATCATATAAACTAATTTTCAAGTAAAAAAAAGTGGGATTTCCAATAAGTTTCTTTATAAACCTTTTTCTTTCATAGGAAATTTGAAAAAGGATTTATATTTGTGTAAAATTTTGCGTAAGGATTTTCACTTTCTTAAAACGTCTTTTTTTTAATGTAGGTTTTATGAAAATGTATATGGCATTTGTATAAACTCATACTAAAATCAGAATTTGATTCCAAAACTGGTTAAATATTGAATTCAATTGGAAATGTTAGTTATTTCAATAAATTCTACCAATTTGTTATGTTTCTTTTTTTAATCCCATGAAATCAAGCTCAAATTTTACTACTACAAACTTGTTAAACTTTATTTCTAAACTAATTATTTATTAATAAATCTATCTAGATACTCAATAAATGTTAACTGGTATTGACTTTGACACCACATATTTTGTTCATGGATGTCAATATATAATTAACTATATTAATCTTGATTTTATACATGAGATTTTAAAGGAAACATCAACCAAAAATCAATGTCAAATTTTTTGACTTATAGATTGTTGAGTTTCAGTTAATACATGTATCAATGCATAATTGTGTACATATTTGTATATTAAGTAGATAGGTATTGATATTATATAAACATCAACGAATATACAGATTTCTATAATTCTTAAATTCTTTTTGTAATTCTCATATGAATTGCTGGATTGGTCACATGTACTATCACACGTGATAAAGATGCTTTGACGTGATACTCTAGCCCATCACATGTGATATCAAATCAGAAAATAAAATGACGGACCCATGTCCATACCAACACGTTCACATGTGATAAGGGCATTCTAGAGTTTTCGTAAAATAAAGACATTCTCATTGAACCTCCCCTTTATAATCAAATACACATACATGATACATACATACAAACACTGTGTTTTTTTGGTTGAAAAAAAAGGATCAATCTCAATGAACCTTCCATCATCATCTTCATTTATCTTATATTTTATTAGTTATCATATATAGCGAGCCAAATACTGATTGAATAAAACCAGTCTCGTTGTTATATTTAATAATAACATGTCTAGTCAATTTAAAAGTTAGATACACAATTTAAAAATAACACGTATGATGTCATTTAATGAAGCTTTGATAGTGAAATGTTGCTATAGAACAAAAAAATTATAGGAAAACATCTGTCATCTACAATCATGAAATCACTAGACGAAAAATCCGGAAATTTAAGTCTCAATTAATGTAGATTTGATATCATGATCAATGACAATTAGTTTAAATATTATAAGCTATTTACATCGCATTTTGTAAATAAATTTTAGAAGTGATTGAATGATGTATTCATAGATCAAAATATGACATGTAGAATAACACAATATAAGTAAATTTTAGGTTACTAAAAATAAAATGATCAAACAAACTAAAAATCGTAGTGGATTTTTAGAACAATAAGGCGCTTTGAGATTAAGACTACGGGGGATTAGAACAGGGCAACATGCTTTAGTTGTCAATGAACCTTGCTAGGATTAGTCGGTACAAAGCCTCAGATTTCCTTGCTTTTAAACTCTTTGATCCATCTTTGCAAAAAAAATGTGTTATCCATACATGTGAGTTCCAAGGTTTAAGTGTAGGCGCACCATTTATCTATCAATAGAATACATGGGTGGATTTATCATCCTTATAATACCATGTAGAAAAGTCCAAAAAAAACTTAATAGACTTTAAAAGTTAAAATATTTATTTAACAGGTTTTAAAATTTTCAAGAATTTATTAGACATGTATTGTAAAGTTAACCGGGCTTTATTGGGCTTTTTTCTTAACATTAAGGTTGTGTTTGGCAGAAATAAGTTAGTACATGTTTGAATTGATCATCAACTAGCTTATTGAAACACTAGTTGAAGTAGCGTTCTAGAAGGTTTTTGTAAATTTTTTATATGTACCCTTATTAATATTAATCATTATACCCCTAAAATACATTTTTTGTTCATTTTACATACTCATAAGCTAGTTTTGCAAAACACAATTTATTCATAAGCTAACTTATCAGCTACTAGCTAACTTATCAATCAATAGTTAATCTATCAGCTAGTTTGCTAAACACAGCCTTAATGTCCTCCTTGATGTCTCAGCAAAATAGATGTATATAATACACGTGTATGAGGTCTTATGTTTGAATCTAGCCATCGTTCATTTGCCAATGAGGTGGTTGTAGTGTTTTATCTTCCCCATAACCGTTCAACCGATGTGGTGGGAACGCCTCATAAGAAATAACCAAGTGCGATACAATAGCAAGTGAAAACCAACCCTTAAATTTTTAATGTCTTAAAAATCTACCATTTTATTCCAAATTCGGGTTCATACATCACCAGAAATATCGACTCTTTTTAATTTTGCTAGTGATGTCGCTTTATTTGCATATATTATCTTCAAACAAATATTACATTTATTTTACGATAATAATGATATTAAAAAAAGAAAACTAACGTATTAATTTGATTGGGTAATTTGCATAATTACACCTAAAAAAGAGACGAATGACAATTACGGTTGTACCCTTGTGACGTGCTATTTTTACGGTGGGTCCCTGCTTATTCTTTTCTTGTGGAAAAAACAAATAATTTCTTTTACAATAATGCCGCCCGAGTGAACAAATATTTCGTGCGTACCACAACTTTTATAAAAAATACTTTAATGATTCTTTTCCAAATTCAAATTAATAATCATAATCATAATCTTATTGGAGTTCCACCATGTGTAATTTAAAAAAAAAAGATAAATTTTATTAAAAGTAGAAAGAATGCAAAGTTTAAAAAAAAAAGTATGTAAGGAACATAAACTAAATTGAAGAAAAAGATATAACCAAAGTACCAAACTAACAAAATAATAGTGAAATAAAAGATCTCGCAGAAAACCATCCGCATGACGTGCAGGGGGTGGGGGGGGGGGGGGGGGGGGTGGGGGGTATTTGCCTAACTCCCACCCAAACTGTATCACCAACTGGCTAAGAAGAGTTAGAAAAATGCATATGATTTGATACATTTTAAATGAAGTAATTGAATATCACAAATCAATATGCTCAAGAAGCTAATAAGAAAACACAAGTTTAACAAGGGTATCTCTAAATCACACACATAGCAACCGGAAGAAGTGCTTCCCAAAGTCCACTTAAGACATTTGAGAAAGAAGAATGTGTAAAATTGCACATTTTTTGATAAACATACGTCTTAATTTGTTTATCTTTTTCTTAGAAAACTATTTTAAAAAAATAAAATAACTTATGAGTTATATTTTAAGACAATACTTTAACTATTATTACATCATTTACGGTGAATTTTGTTAAATGGAAAACATTATACTACGAAAACAACTTTTCAACTAATCGTCTTTTATTGAGTGACATGAGCTCAAATCATATTGAAACTTTTTGTTGCTTCCAATTAGTTGGTGAGCATTTAGGTAACATGTAATAAGGTTATCTTTAGCAAAATAGTTTGATAACCGGTAAAGTAGTTGATATCTATAATTTGTTGATGTAAATCACGTTTGATCAAAACTAGTTGGTAAACTAGATGAAAATGTAAAATAACCAAAAATACATATTAGAAAATGAATCAATTATAACATTAATTTAAAAATATAACTAAAACAAAACACTAATAATATAATATCTTAATTTTTAAAAAACCTCAAATTGATTACTATCATTAATTTATTATATTATTATATAAATTTTGTATTTTTTAAAATAAAATATAGAAGTAATCTACGTTAATATAATTTTAGATAACCATTACATATATTTTTCCTAGATAAATATATTGAATAATAATAATAAAAAATCTATATAAATATGATTAATATAACTAATAATAGCTTTAAATAATTAGTATTAATATTTATTATATAATGTATAATTAAAAGTCTAAACCTAATTAATGATTTCAATTAATATCAATCATTATAAATTACTATTTATTAATAAATGTTTATAACTATTACTCTATTATAACTGTAATTAGAAAAAATGACAAAAGAAACTCATTTTTAATGGCAAAAAAGGAAGATATGGATGAGAGATTCGACATGGCCATCACCCCTTCTTCCTCGAAAAAAAAGCCAACAAGAAACAAAATTCTATTGAAGAAGATCTAGCTAGAGGCTAAAAAAAGAAAGAATACAACGCTAAAGAGGATATAACGGATTACAACACCATTTAGACCAAATTAAAGAAGTACACTTTACCCTATATTTCACCCAAAGTAAATAACGTTGCTTGAATCTCATCCGTCATCATCAACATTGAGCATCTCCAAACAATAACAGATTAACAGCCTCCAATTTTTTTTTTCCTGTTTTACCTCTGAGGTGCAATCCATCAAGTTGCACCAATTGACTAATCATTTCCAAATCTACTTTGTAAACGAACAAGAGTAGAAAACGTGTTCCCCCGTTTCCAGATCCAGCTCACAAAACGGACAGGTAATCTTGGTGAAACACAAAAGAAACTCCTGAAACATTACTCCAATAATTCAACTAGTATTTCAATAAATTAACTTATCTTTAATTACACAAATACTTCAAAAGTACACTAACTTATTTTATAAAACAAATTTTACATTTATTTGTAAAACCATGTCGTGTGATGCTTTATAAAATATGTTGTATGTTGTCTTTATATCCGTCAAAAGCCCTACCTTTTTGTCTAGTGGTGTGGAAGACTATAGAAACATGTTATTATTAATTTAGAAAAAAATAAATTGTAAAGACAAAAAGTAGCCGTATTGTAATTTAAGAAAACAACGTTTATAGTAAATAAAACTATATTGACTGTATCTCCATTAATATATGATGCATTGAACCTATATAAATAACGGTTCATGATGGTGTTTACTTTATATAACAAATAAACAATGTAACAAGACAACTTAAGATGCTTAAGTGATTAGTACCTCTTTGGATCTTTATAAATATCATACTTATAGAAAATTAATTATTCTAACTATTTTTAAATATTTGTAATACTTTTTAACCACTTTCTTCCAAGAACTATCAAAATAACCATAAAGTCCACTAAATTATATATGCTAGTAAGAAAGGTGGGTTGATATTAAATTTTTTAACACAAAAATGATGAAAATAGCGGAGTTCATTCCTCTCCACAAAAATAGCCACGCAAATAACGGAGTTCATTCCTCTCCAGACATATCCCCTCCATGCAAATAATGAAAAAAAATGCAAATAGCATAGCGGATTTTATGCAAATACTTACGACCTCCGCTAATGGTTGAGGTGTTTTTTAGCAGAGATGGTCAGAAAGCCGTCCTCTTCTATTAGCGATATAAATTAACAGACTTTATAAACAACTAAGACCATCCACAGTGGTCATGCTGCTTGCCAATGGTACCAGCTGCCACATCAGCGTCACATAAGTTTTCCACTATCTTACCAACACCTTACCAATTCATTCACACCCATACCAATTTAAATAATTAATTAAAATAAAATAAAATAAGAGAGAGGTAGAGTCGTAGAGAGAAAGGAGAGATGGTGGGGGTGGGGTGGGTAGCCTTCTCAACCGGAGTCCGGCACAACTATGCTGTTTTTCTTCCATACCGGTTACCTTCGACGGTGTTGCTGGGGGTACCGATCAGTACGGACCTTGGCTAACAAACAGTTTTAAATCCATAACTTTTAACTGCACACAGTCACACGCCGTTACTTTAGACGGTAACCATTTCAAAGATTTTTAAATGTGATATCGTCCACCGAAAATGACACAAAAGTTAGTTGGCCGTCAGAATTTTCCATATTCTTTCCTTCTTCAAATCAACTACTTTTACTTTTGGTAAAAAAAGTGGTTTCTGGTTACCCATGACTCAAATTCAAATTTCCTTCCACTTTACTGTTTCAAAATTTAATTTAAACCCCAATAAATAAAACAATTTAATTATAATAGAAAATAAGTCATTTATAAAAACTAGAGGACATACCAAACCCTTATCAAATAATCCTTTATTGTTAAGAGACATTATTATTGCTTACATTATTGTGTAAAATTTGAAGTCATAAATAATTGATCCAATTTAAAGTGTCGAATTAAGCAACTGTATTGATAATTGTTTCTATTAATAACATGTTGAACTTTAAAATTAAATTAAAATTATCATAAAACATTTCAAACTTATTGTTGATAAGTTATCTAGGCTATGTTTGGCAAACTAGCTAATAAGATAGCTTATGACTGATAAGGTAGCTAGTGACTGATAAGGCAGCTGATGAATAAATTACGTTTGGCAAAAACTAGTTGATAAGGTAGCTTATGACTGTAAAATGACAAAAAAGACATACTTTAAAATTAGTAAAGTAGAAAGTAGAAGAGTATATTTGAAATAAAAAAGATAATAAGTGTCATAATTACAATAAGTCACCAAAACGCTACTCAAAGTAGCTTTTCAAAAAGCTGCTTATAAGCTAACTTATAAGTCAGCTTATGGTCCATCCAAACATGTAACTAACTTATAAGCCACCTTATTTTTACCAAACGATGCCTTAATCTCAACACATGTTATTCTAGATGATATATTTATCAATAATATATATGAGAAATTGAGTTTGACATGAGAAATATGAGAAGTGGATGTGAATTGTTGATCATATTTAACCACATGTCCTCTCATGAATTGTGCTTTATGAGGGAATTGATCTTGCATTTCAGTGCATCATATCATAATGTACATCCATTTCTCATCCAACACTTAATAACCATGTTTCACGGTTCTCACACTAACCTCAATTTCTTACCGGAACCCAACCCTACAAGTGTATACCCACAAATATAGAAAGTTATAAATGTAAAGGAAGATTGTAAAGAAAAACATGGTTATATTAAGAGAACACAAGAATACCTATAAATAAGATAGCCCCTTTAGACTTACTCGTTTTCCATCTTTAATTTTCATTATATTTGTCCCTCTTCCATCTCCAATTGTTTTTTTCCCGGTCTTGAATGGCACTACAAGAAGTAGAAAAAGTGTGAAATAGACAGACGTGTAAGCCACGTATAGGGGTCATGAAAAGCACATAGATGCAATACTTTTTGCATATAACACCTGTATGAAAGTAAGTACCGTCCCATTAGGGACAATATCACACTTGATGGTAAACTAAAAAAATCACATTTGATTCAGATTCGGTTAAGAAGAGGCATGAGTGCATTTGCTTGGCCAGGAAGCTAATAATGTTGATTTCAAATTTGAACCACATGTAACTTTTAATACAGGATCATATGTGATATAGGTGTTTTATTGTATATTTTAGGTCTTTTTACACTATCATTAACGTATTAACTAGTTTTCTTTAATTAATTTAACTAGTTTATCAATAAATTTACCAGCAAACAAATAATTTTTTTAGTTAACTTATTAACAATTAATTAGCTTATAATATTTTACATTGTCAATTAATTTATCGGTTAGTTTACAAAATACACTTTAAACATGTTTAGTCGTTAATTCTCAAGAGATAAAAGGGTAAAATGGGTAATATGTGTAATTTTGTATAATGGCCATAATTAGTGGGAGTATTGCTTTGGAATAAAGCAAATATGGAATGATATCTTTTTTGGCTAGATTGTGTTTGGTATGTAAGGACAATAACCATGATGTAAAATGACAATGGTATAATATGTACCAACCATGACACATCTAGGAACTGGTGCAAGTCTTGTTTGACTTGTAAGGTTATATTAGTCTAGCTATTTTTTATGAATTATAAGATTAATCAAAGTATGTATGAGTTGGTTTAGACATAGTTGCCGTTAAAATTGCTAAAGTAGAATAATTCTTGGAGTTTAATGTATTTGTTTTAGAAATTTTGGTTTTCAATATTCTATTTAAAAGAAGATATAACATAAATGTTGAAGATATTCTATCTTAAAAATAATATAGTTGATGTTAGATTTAGTAAAACCTTTTAATAATCTCAAATTACTATGTGAAGCTAAAATGATAATATTAATTTTAATTCAAAAAATTGCGATTTTAAAGTTTAGAGTAAACTCTAAATTTGGTCTAGGATATTTTTCATTTATTATAAACAATCATTTTTTACACATTTTTTTTGGACTTGATCTTCTATGTAAATGGTCGTCTATTCCCTTCGTTTAAATACAATAATATTTTATCTTTTTATTATTTCCCTTATTTTAAGAGTTCTATTTTATTTTTGTGTTTTCTTCCAATAGATGTTCATCCTCACCGCAAACATTTAAGAAAAAACAAGAAGCATCGACAAACTCTTATTTTCTTGATTACTGAAGAACACAATATATCATCTTATTTCTGAATATGGATAATACAAATTGATCCTATCCTATTCTTGATAAATGAAGAACACCAATGAACCATGAAATCAAATTCCCAAATCAAATATTTAAGTTTGTTTAAGAATCTAATCTAAAGTGTAAACTAAAAAATCTAGAGTCTATTTCAAACTCTAAATGGGAACAAAAAATAGAGTAGTTTTAGAAAACATGCTTCAGTTTGACCACAAAAATGTTAATATATAACAAAAAATAAGAAACGTAATTATTACTTAACATGACTTTAATTGTAAAAAATAAGTAGCAAAGTGCAATTTTTTATGATGATTTATAGACGTGGGAACTCACATACACAAGGACTTAACCCTATTAGGCAATTACAGTATCTATGTAAATTAAAAAGTAGTTCCTTTACCCTAAAGTTCGATTCTCAATGGGTGTAAAAAGCATTCTGCCGATACTGACGTTCGATAAGGAGGGGTTTACTTGTTTTAAAACTGTGGTAGTGGATTTTTACCGGTGTGGGTTATTTAAAATGTCGATATCAATCTAAAAATAACAAATGTGGACCTATTTGTTTTGAGAAAATAATAGTATTTTGGTTTGGGTCAAATGTCAACATCTATAGATTTGTAAATAGGCTTTGTAGTTTTTTTTACAACAAAAGATAAATGAATGGTGTAATTGACTAGTTGCTTTTGTTTTCCTTTTGTGAATAGACAATTCAACCATGTTTTGGGTAGGTTACTATGTAATAAACGTTTCCACATTTAATTCCCTTGGCTACCTTATGGGTTGTGTTCCATTAAAATCATTATTTTTCAATCTCTTGAACTGAAAATAAGTTGAGAAATGATTAAAACTTGAGGTAAATTTATACTTAGTAATCTTCGTGATCAATTTTGTATACCACATTGGCAAATTCCGCATTGATATTGCTTGAAGCTTGAATATTGTAGACCAATCAAGAGAATAATGGAACCTTAGGGCTTAGAGAATGATCAACAAGGTCTAAAGAAGGATCAAGTGGAAACCAAATATGTTCTAGAAAATCTATACATCTACAGTTTTTGTTTGCTAGAATATTACTATAAATATTTACCAGAATAGGCTAGAATAACTATAGCAAAATCATCACGGGTTTTCAATTTCTAATATTATACTTGTCTATTACTAAAATTTTAGATCTATTATTTCACTGAACCTTATTAAGCAAAATAGTAATTTATCTTTTGGCATTTGTACTTTAATTAATCTAGTTATCCTAAAATTTGACTTTGTTGAATATGAACTAATCCAACTAAACCATCAAAATGTCAAAAACCATGTTCTCGAGATAACTCTCCCTAATTAATGATTCAATATACAATTTTAAGAGCAATTTCAATAGTTATGCTTAATTGAAATCCTATACATGTTGAAGTTTAGTTTGCTTCCTATGTTATAGGACATGTTAAAATAGAGAAAATATAGAAATTTCTAAATTTAGAGAAATATAAAACTTAATACCAATTAGAGAATCATAGTAGTTGTTGAATGTTATAATTTTCTATATAGTATTTTTAAGGTGTAGTAGGATGATGAATATATAAAATAGTATCTGGTTATAATTGCTAAAAATAGAGTAGTTGTTGAAATTTGATTGTGATACTTATAAAAGATTTTTATTTTTAATACTATATTTTAGGAAACTTTTGATAACCGTGGTGAAGGATCAAGTTTCTAGGTATCCCTTATCCCTCGAAATATGGAAGTATGTTAGATTTTTCAGACGTTTTCTTATTCTTCTTCTTCATGTTTTAAGTTACTACATATATTTTATTCGGGGTTTTTAAAAGATAATTTATATCAAAATGAAAATCATTTTATAACCATTAATGTATTAGGAAACCAATTTTCAAAACTTCTTATTTAAGGTATTGGTTGATCAAAATTCATGCTTTTAAAACAAGAACGAAAGCAAAATTGTCTTACATTTTAGTTCCTCTAAATTTGAAAATTTTTAAGTTGATTTTTATATACTATAATCAAGATTTTAAAAGTTGGTTCACCAATATAGAAACAAACTCAAATTTGGTTTTATTTTTAAACAATTTATCTTTATAGCACAATAGGAATTAAATTGAGTTGATTTTCATGTACTAGTTACACTTTGTAAAAGGTAACCAATTCATTAGACTTTCTTCATTTATTGATTTAAAAAATATATGTAAAATGTAAACAAAGCAAACAGGTCATGTGGTTATGGTGTTACTCGGTTTTCAGTTTTCTCAAAGCACCCAAATATCTTATAGTTAAATTAGGTTCAATTTAATAGATTTCGATTATTCTATTCAGGTAGTAAAACAAATCGAACAAAGAAATTTAAGTTTTGTTGTGTAACGAAGTCCTCTATATCATAATTTTGGTTTACAAACTAAGGGTTACGAAAGTTTGTGTAAATTATGTTAAATTTACTTGCATCCCATGTCAGTTTATCGACAACAAGCGTAAATAAAACTAATTGATTGTCTACTTTATTCGATTTACCTGAAAACTATATAGAAACCAAAACCAAACCAAATAATATTCTCTTCACTTGCTTAACCAAGCTTTTAAACCCGAAGACCAAATAACTCAGTATTTGTAGGTTGGTTATACATTTTTTGGTTTGAATAAGTCAGTAGGTTTTAATTTTATTGACACCTCTATTTGGGATGGGCCATGAGCTCACTAACCCAGCTCATTGAAAACATGTCAAACCCTAGTCTGAAACGAGTATGAGACGTAATGAGCTGGTTTTCAGTATTACCCAGACTCGGTAATCAACGAACCAAGCAATCTAATACCATCAATAGTCATATTGTAGTAAGATCTATACGATCAAATGTTTATAAAAACCGATATCATCACACCATAATCTAACGACACTAACTTGTACTGAATCACAATTAAAATCTCGATAACTTAACAAAACAACCGCTCTACTTCTCAGACGTGCATACGTCTACCACCTAAAATCCCACCTTACACCGGCTCGTTTAATTTAGTCCGGTTTGGCATGTTCCGATCAAAACAAACCTTTTTTTCCAGAAACAAGTCAACAGACTGATTCAACTGTAAACGGTTCCAGTAAAGCCAGACGGTTAGGGTGTCATTCCCGTTATTTGAAGGGTGAAAAATGTAAATAAGTTTCTAGTAACGGTGCCCCTAATTTGGTGCCCAAACCCTACTACTACAAAAAATCACAGCAAGCAAAAATTGAAATCCAACTGCTACAGTAGCTAACAGATAGTCGTCTCTTTCAGCCCTAATTCTAAATCGTAAGTAAGTGTTCTTCATCAATTTCATTAGAATTATATTCAATTTCATTCAGAATTCCTGAATTCCTGATTGTATGTATATATATATATGTATGTATCTGTATAACTCGATTTGTAAAACAATTGATCGGTGTATGATAAGTTTGGATAGATCTCTGTGGTTGCGATTCGTTAGTTTGAGTAATTAAAGTATTGATTTCGATTGCAATTATTTATTCGGTAAACGAATTTGAGACGATTTGTTTCTGAATTTGAAGTTATCGGTTATGGAAATGGAGGAACTAGGATTCTGTGTTTTGTTTGTTATTAAGAAGATGTGCATTTTTTATATTTGAGATGAAAAGTTGCTAAATTGGAATCACTAGTGGTGTGGATTTTGTTGTTTGAGATTGACTTTTTTTCTACTTAGGTTGTATTTGGCAAATTAGCTCATAAGCTAGGTAGTAGTTGATAATAAGCTAGTTGTTGACTAATAAGCTAACTAGCTAGCCGATAAGCTAGCTTATGAATGAATTATGGTTGACAAAAACTAGCTTATGAGTATGTAAAATGACCAAAAAGGGTATCTTGGGGTATAATTATTAATGTTAATAAGGGTATAATTGGAAAAAGCTACCAAAAGTTCCTCAAACGCTACTCCAACTAGCGTTTCAATAAGCTAGCTTATGGTCCATCCAAACATGTACTAGCTTATAGTGATTGGTGTAACAACTCATGTTTTTTTAGTCTTTGTCGTTAGCGTTTACAGAAGAATAGAGCACTGAGCTTGAAGGTGGGAATTAGTTTGCTTGGTGAATTATAGCAACTCATAACTTGTAAAAAGTGCATGCCTTTATTATTGTTGTTGGAGAGAAGAGGAATAACGATTTGTGAGATGTAGTATACGCTTAAGGAATGCTTGAATTTGATGAATTCAGGTTTCAGCATTGCAATTTATAATCTTTCCGTTCTGGAAGTGCATGGATTTGACTATTATTTATGGTGGAATACCATTCGTATCATGTGATTGTTGGTATGACTTGTGTACTTGGTCAAAAAAGCAAACTCAGATTGATCATTGCTTATAGTTCCTCAAAAGCTAAATACACAATTACAAAATTAAAAAAGTGTATCCATTGGCTGATAAAAGCCATATCATATGGTAGTGTGTGTACTTTTGAAAACTGGATTTATGCGATCACTCACAAATAGAAGTATTCTGGAAAGTATAAAGTGGAAAATACAAGATCTTTAATGGTCGGGAAAGGCTTAAGAGGATCTCTTCTGTATCAACTTCGTTTTCCCCCATATATATTGTGTATAAGAGTAGGTAATCCTTAATCTTTTTAATGTTGAGATCGTAATTCTCTCAACTTAACTAAATCATGAACTCTATGTAGTTTCTAAGATGTGTTTACGTGTTGAGTTTTGGCAGTCTTTAATTTGTGAACCTATTTCTGTTCATAAAAGCCATACTTTTTCTTGTTTTGGACTTTCAGCTAGAGTGATTGATTGGTCATAGAATTGTCTGTTAATGGCTGGCCAGAAGAATGACTATGAGAAAAGATCTCATTATCAACCCGACTTCCCTGGAAGTGAAAAGAGAACAAATCCTGGTGATGAGAGGGAGTCGCATGCTATTGGACCAGATGATACAGTTTACCGATACTTGTGCCCTGGTAGAAAAATTGGAAGTATTATTGGGAGAGGAGGAGAAATCGTGAAGCAATTGAGATCAGACACTCAGGCAAAGATTAGAATTAATGAATCCGTGCCTGGCTGTGAGGAGCGCGTTGTCATTATCTATAGTTCAGGTGAGGAAACAAATAGTTTTGGAGATAGCGACGATCTTGTTTCACCTGCACAGGATGCTCTCTTTAAGGTGCACGATAGGATTATTGCTGAAGAAGCACCTATTGATGATGAAGTTGATGAGGTTCAGCAAGTTACTGTACGAATGCTTGTGCCTTCTGATCAGATTGGATGTGTGATTGGCAAAGGTGGGCAAGTTGTTCAAACGATACGTAGTGAAACACGTGCCCAAATTCGTATTCTGAGTAGTGAACACCTACCAAACTGTGCATTGAGTACTGATGAGCTTCTTCAGGTAACTGTCTTTATTACATTTTTTTGTCGTTTGGTGATGTAGGAGCTTTTTATCACTTGCGTTCTAAGTAACTGCAGTATAGTTAAAGGAAGTATTCTGTTCCTAATTTGTATTTTTGGGAAGAAGGTGGAAAGAGATATTTTCTACAAAACAATTTTCTCTGCTTCTTAATATGGTTTACTGAGATAAACTTATTGTTTTCAACTAGAACTATACTCGGACAATGCAACGAGATACGTCTTATTTTAATGTTTCCATTTTTTACTTTGCTCTATTGACGTTATAATATGATTTTATGTGTTTTTGAGAAATCGATAATGTTTTTATTTTTGAATAGAATATAAATTTAAAGATATCATAAAAATTGAGAAAAATATATCGATATTAGTATCGAATTAACTATTTAAAAGTTCTCGTGTTTTGCGTAACTTATTTAATTCAAGTTTATTTTTATTATAATTTAATTTAAGTTTTAATAGCAAAGTAATTTATTTTTGGTTTATTAATATAATTTTGGCAAACTAGCTGATAAGTTAACTTATGACTGATAAGGTAGCTTATGACTGATAAGGTAGCTGGTGACTGATAAGGTAGCTGATGACTGATAAGGTAACTGATGAATAAGTTACGTTTGGCAAAAACTAGCTGATAAGGTAGCTTATGACTGTAAAAGGACCAAAAAAGACATGTTTGAAAATTAGTGGTGTAAAACTTAGCAAGGGTATATTTGGAATAAAAAAATAAAAAGTCTCAAAAAGCTAACTTATAAGTCACCAAAAGGTTAGTGAGAGTAGCTTTTCAAAAAGCTAACTTATAAGCTAACTTATGGCCATCCAAACATGTACCTGACTTATAAGGTAACTTATAAGCTAACTTATAAGTCACCTTATTTTTACCAAACAATGCCTAAGTATATTGTTAGAACTTAATGATTATCCTAGTTATATTTTAGATTTTTTATATTTAAAATGAGATGTTTATCTTGTATCTGAATATGATTATGTACAGTTAATTACACGAATTCAAACCTGGAGCTTTAATAGGCACTACTTATGCACAATCTACTTGTATTCTTGAATTTTAAGTAATATGCATCAATAAAGAATAAATTATGCATAAAAATTGGTTTTTTAGAGTTTTTGTCAAATGCTTTATAATATAGTATAGATATAGATATTATAACTTCGATAATCCTATGTGTTTGCACTTTGTACTCTAGTTGCCGACTTTATTAAGGCTAAGGCACCAGTGATGCGATATCTGGTTATAGATGATTGGTTACTTGTTCTAAAGAGTGTGAAATTCTATGATTGTCTAGATAAGTGGTGAAGCTACAGTTGTTAGGAATGCTCTCTATCAATTGGCGTCTCGCCTTCATGATAATCCATCACGATCACAGCATTTACTCTTGTCCTCATCCAATCTTCATAGAGCCGGGGGCGGCTACATGGGTCCAAACTCTGGTGCTCCTCCCATGGGTGTAGTCTCTTTAATGGGTCCTTACGGGAGCTACAGAAATGATGGGGGAGATTGGGCAGCCTCTGCAAAGGAATTCTCGCTCCGGTTTGTTTGTCCAACTGAGAATATCGGAGCTGTGATTGGGAAAGGTGGTGTAATTATCAAACAAATGAGGCAAGAATCTGGTGCATCTATTAAGGTTGATAGTTCCGCTGCTGAAGGAGATGATTGTCTGATAACCGTATCTGCAAGGGAGGTATGCATAGTTCTCTCATATTGTTATCTTTTGAATAACTAACAATCTGGACATTTTTCAAGGTGAACACGAACACCACTATAAATTTTCTTTTTTTGGGTGTCCCAGGCTATGCCTAGACTGATTTCTGTAAATTGTGACTGTAAGTAATCAGCCTCTGATAAACTTAATGGCCACTATGATTTGTTGTCATACAGGTATTTGAAGAGACATCACCAACAATAGACGCAGCAATGCGTTTGCAGCCACGATGCAGTGAGAAAAGTGAAAAGGATTCTGGAGTTTTTATACTCACCACTCGCTTGCTAGTTCCAAGCTCACGAATAGGATGCTTGATTGGTAAAGGTGGTTCGATTATTTCTGAGATGAGAAGCCTAACGAGAGCAAACATTCGTATCCTAAGTACGGAAAATCTCCCCAAAGTTGCATCTGAAGACGAAGAGATGGTCCAGGTATTTTTTTTAATTAATTTCATACACATGCAAATAAGTATATCTTTCTGTTATCTCACCACACACTCGGAAATGCTAACCATTGAAAAACATACAAACCAAATAAACATACCCAATATATCCCACTTGAAAGTAGGATCTTCGCAGGGGCGGATTCAATGTAATAAATATGAGGGGATGATTCCCCATTAAAATAATAAAAAAAAACAATTTTGTAGGTTAAAAAAAGTATCTTGAAATCTACGAAAAAACGAAAAGAAACTCTCGGATTCAACCAAAAAAAACCTAAAAGTCTCGAAATCGAAGAAAACACTAAAAATTCTCCTGAAATCAACCAAAAAAACTTTAAAAATCCCTCGAAACAATGATATTAGGCTAAAAACGCATCGGATGATTTTTGCGGGCTTTTAATCTACCTTCAAAGTTCCCCCACCAGGGAAAAAAATCCGAGATCCGCCACTGGGTCTTCGGGTAGGATGTATGCAGACATTTCCCTATAACCCAAGGGATAGAGACTGTTTCCGTGAAAACTTCAAAAACGGATTAATAAATAACAGTACTTATGTTTGCCAGATCTCTGGAGATCCTAATGTTGCTAGCAATGCTCTCTTACAAGTAACCACACGCTTAAGAGCGAATGTATTTGAGATGGAAGGCACTAGAGCGGCATTACCACCGGCTATCCCTTATCTTCCCGTGGAGATGGCTGATTCATCAAGATATGGAAATCGTGATGGTAATTCCCGTGGACGTGGACATGCTTCTCACTCCGGCAGATATGAGCCAGAGTTGCCTTCGGGTGACAATTATGGTGGTTCCCAGGTAACAATTTTTTTGAACTGTCTGATGCCTGTATTTTTTTTTCCATTTGAGATGACCTACAAATAATCTATCTTTTATTATGATCACCATTCATATGTTTTTAGATTCCCGGAAGTGGTTATGGATCATATGGTGTTTACCCAGGACGATCTACCGGTGGCGGGTAAAGATCCTTCATAATCATTTCTTGTTTCCGGAATGAGTATTAATACATTTTTTTCTCTCTCTATTATCCGTTTCTTTAAACTGAACTTTATTTCGCGTCTTAATCGTTGATCATTTCTCTCATGTCACTAGGTTATCTAATCCAAATCCTGTTTCCCATGGGAAACATCATGGCTATTAGTTTTCGGATTTTGTTGCCTTAAGGTACATAGTTGTCTTCCTTTCTTTCTCCAATTCTCGTTCCGATTAAGAGGATCTCCAACAGATTCTCTATAATTTCTCTAAATTAGAGTACCAAAAGTTAGAGCATCTCTAGCAGCTTCTCCAAAACGGAGAAAATGGGGATTTTGAGCCAATATTTGGCTCCAATAGCTTCCTCAAAACTATCTCCAAAATGGAGAGTAGGAGAGAAGATTTATTCTCCCAAATATGAGGAACTCCCGAAAATGTTCGATTCTCCAAAATGGGGAATCTATTGGAGACGAAAGTAATTTTTTATGAAGATTTTGACTCCTGGTTTTCTATTTTAAAGAAATTTTGGGGAACCTGTTGGAGATGCTCTTAAAATATTGCAAAAGATTACATTCAACTCCAACATATTATCGATTTTAGAGATTTCAACGTTAGATATATCATTAAAATATTTTATGATTTTAACATCCCAATAATAACATCTCAATCTCATCGGTGGCAATTAATAAAAAAAATCATCTCTCCTTACATCAAGTTAACCTTGGAGTTTTCTCTTGTTTAGAGGACAATACCTCCATTTTGTCTATTTTAATGAATCTGTTGGAGTAAAATAGAGAACGAAATCTTCATTTTGTCTATTATAAAGAATCCGTTGGAGTAAAATAGATAACAAAATCTCCAGTTTATCTATTTTAAAGAATCTGTTGGAGATGCTCTTAGTTACCGGCTTACCGTGTAATTCTTAACTATTTGATTCTAATCATCTTTCCGTTTTCCATCCCCTTTTCATCAAAAACAGCCATGAACTGTGATGCCTCCAGCCTAAACCAGAAGAGTAGAAGAAAAGGACACAAGTACATTGTAATTATGCTTTGTTTCTTAATTAGGGGAAACCGTTTGTTAGACATAACTTATCGTCTTCTTTCCTAGCTACCATAATCTCTGAACTCCGCGCCTGGATGACATTCGTACAATAGGAAAGTATCTTTATTTTTCTTTGTAAATTTTATAACAGCAATCATGGCCAGTTTCTTCATTCAACGACAATTCGTTTCCTTTTGCATCTATATGTTGTATGCATTCGAAAAGGCAGGTCAACTTTTCGTTGAAGAATAGGATGACCGATGACCCCATGTACTCTGAAATAAAAAATAAGGTAATGTGCTGAGTTTTTCCATATTTTACTTTGCTTCTGGTAGTAATTAAATCTTTAACTTCTTGCTTCTGCAGTGAGATCGGTTTTAAGGTCGATCTGTTTCCTAGTATTCGTGAAGTAACCGGATTTGAGATCCTCCTCATCATTGGTAAGCTGTTCTAACTTCGTTATAAAAGTTATCCTAAACTTATGGAACTTAAATAGGGTCGTATGAGAAGTTGAGTTAACTATAAGTGGATTTGAACCCTTCTTGATCTCTTTTAATCTCACGCGCTCCCATGAATTGCGCTTTAGAGGGGAATTGATCCGGTGCATCTCATCCTAATGTGCATTCAACGGCTGATAACCACTTATCATGCTTTTTTACGTTAACCTCAACTTCTCATGGGAACCCAAACCTTTACGTTAGTTGATATCGTTTTATGGGGTCGATCCAACGCTACAAGTTAGGCTAAAAGTCACATAGACGTTGCGAAAATTTGTAGAATCTAGCAAAATGATATCATTCTTGATATTGCAATATAACTCATGTTACAAAAAACAGTTTTTTTTTTCAAAGTAAAAACAGTAAAAATCAACCAGGTCCAGCAAGATCTATAACTAAAAACAGTAAAAGTTCCAACAAAATAAATATCATAGCAATTAGATAAAAGGAAAAGGAAAATATATGAGAAATGGATTTGAGCCCTTGATATTTTTTTTTCAATCTAATGCCCTCCAATGAATTTCATCTTAGAAGGGAATTGATCTGATGCATCTCGGTACATCTTATCGCGATACATTTCATCTTAACGTACATCCATGTCTCATCCAACAATAACCACTTCTCACACTTTTCACGTTAACATCATCTTTTCATCAAAACCAAACCTTGACTCTTAGCGGTGTGAACGAGTAACAGGTTATTTGAATTCGGTTCAAGAAATTAATTATCAGGTTTAAGCTCAAATATTTCATAGACCCGCCTTTATTCTTAATATTCCTAATATCCTAACTAATATTTTCATATCAAAGTAATTTTTATCAACAAAACATCTTAAACAATGGTATTTAGAAAACCAAATTAATTTTACGAGGTTGTGTTCTCCTTTGTAAGAGCTACTTAACGACGTGAAAATTGTCCAAAATCAAGATCAACTGAATTAATTAATTGAAAATCTTAAAATGGAGAAAGTTGGAGAAATAAAAAAATTCTCTATATTTGGAGATCACTCCAAAAATGATTACAATTTGCAACAACCAATAGAAATTGTTGAAAAATAATAATTTACAGAGAGAAATAGATTGATGAATAATTTAATATTAAAATCAATGTTGAAATCTCCAAAATGAGGAAATTGTTGGAGATGGATGCAATTTTTTTTAGAGATTTTGGTTTTTAATTCTCCATTTTGAAGAAAATTTGAGGAAGCTGTTGGAGATGTTTTTACATAACATATTTTGATACCAAACCGTCAGGGATTACCATTAAATTGTAACCTCTCGCATTTTAAACCATATTAACATCGTTAGAGCATTTCTTTCATGACACGAGTATTCTCTATTTTTCTTTCGTTTCCCTCACTTTCCTCTCATTTTCTTCTTAAAACGAGTTTCAAAAACACAATGTAAATTATTTTTCGTTACTCTTTTATTGGTTTACAAACCAAGATCACCGAAAGCACGAGTCGATATATATATATATATATATAGGGGTGGGTTCAAATGTGAACCAATTTTTGGTTGTGAACGTGAGGACAACCGAGAGTGCGACACGTGGCGAATGACTAGGAGCCACGTAGGATCCACGGCGGATGACTAGGCGCGATTCATGGGAGGGCATTGAATTAAAGAGGGGGACCACACTCAAAGTCGCCACGTGTCGCGCTCTCGGCTGTCCTCACGTTCACAACCAAAAAAGTGGTTCACATTTGAACTTTCCTCTATATATATATATATATATATATATATATATATTCGGGTGTTACTAAGGCTATGTTTGGCAAGCGTAGCTTATAAGCTAGCTGGTAGCTGATAAGCTAGCGGATAGCTGATAAGCTAGCTCTGTTGATTGATAAGCTTGCTAGTAGCTGATAAGCTAGCTGTTGAACAAATTATGTTTGGCAAAAACTAGCTTATGAGTATGTAAAATGACCAAAAAAGGTATATTTGAATTTAATAATTAATATTAATAAGGGTATAATTGGAAAAAGCTACAATAAGCTACTCAAAGTAGCGTTTCAAAAAGCTAGCTTACAGCTAGCTTCCTGGTACATGTTTGGATGAACTAGCTGATAAGCTTATGCTTGCCAAACATAGCCTAAATAAGTCCGGCCCTATGGGTATCCGTAAAGGCGATTGAAAATGCGGCGGGCGACGGTGGGAGAAATTATGAAAAGGTGAAGTTGGGTCCATTTAAAGATAGCATCATCGATTACTAAATCTAATGGCCAAAACGACAATATTTTTGGTCCCCCATTTTCTGTCTCTGTTTTTTTTTCTCAGATTTTCCTGGTCGGCTACTGCATGCCAGAAAAACCATCATTTATAACTCGTACATCCCATCACCTCCTCATACTCATATTTTTATATGCACAGAGGAGAGTTTAAATGTGAACGGGAGGACAGCCGAGAGCACGACACGTGGCGGATGACTAGGCGCCATGTTAGGTCCACGGCGGATGACTAGACGCGATTCATGGAAGGGCATTGAATTAAACAGGGGGACCACACTCAAAGCCGCCTTTATTGACTAGTCTCCGCCACGTGTCGCGCTCTCAGCTGTCATCACGTTCACAATAAAAAAGTGGTTCACATATATATATATATATATGTATATATACACACACATAGGGATGGGTTCAAATGTGAACAACTTTTTGGTTGTGAACGTGAGGACAACCGAGAGCGCGACACGTGGCGGATGACTAAGCGCCACGTAAGGTCCACGTCGGATGACTAGGCGCGATTCATGGGAGGGCATTGAATTAAAAGGGGGGGGGGACCACACTCAAAGCCGACGTGGCGCCTAGTCACGCGCTCTCGGTTGTCCTCACGTTCACAACCAAAAAGTGGTTCACATTTGAACTTTCCTCTATAGATGTATATATATATATATAGAGGGAGGTTCATACAAGAACAATCCAATTTGCAAGAACAAAAGAACCAAGGAAATCACATGTGTTTTTGTGCCGCGATGGAAAAAGTGTGTACGCCACGCTCCGATAAGGCGAGTGGGTGAGCCACGAGTGGGCGTCCATGTACAAAATCACGTATGATTTTGTTGGTTCCTTCATTCTTGCAATTTGGTTTTGTTCTTGTTTGAACCTAATTCTATATATATATATATATATATATAGGGGTGGGTTCAATTGCAAACCACCTTTTCATTGTGAACGTGAGGACAGCCCAGAGCGCGACACGTGGCAATCTGAAACGGCGGGTAAAGGCTTATTCATTCTGAATAAACTCGCGGGTTAGTCTTATTCATACTGAATAAGCCTTTACCCGCGGCTTTACCCGCGCATTACCCGCCCGCGTCCAAGTCAGAGTGCAACTAAGCCTTATTCATACTGAATAACGCTTTATTCAGTCTGAATATAGTGTTATTCAGTATGAATAACACTAAAGTCGAAAATTTTTCAGATGCCACGTGGCGCTCTCTGGGTTGTCCTCACGTTCACAATGAAAAGGTGGTTTGCAATTGAACTTTCACCTATATATATATATACATATATATATATATATAGGGTTAAGTTCTGGTGAGACCATGTCGTTTTCGTGAGACCGGTAAAACCAACATATTTTATATGAAACTTCACATCAAAACATTTGTGAAGGTAAAAAAAAATGAGATTTATCGTAAAAACATACTAAAAAACACTATCGAATAAAAAGAAATCCAAAAAAGGTAATAAAACGAAACCTTCACAGCAGAAATGCTGTGAAGGTTTGCATTATTTATTTGTAACCTTCATAGCATTTGAGCTGTGAAGATTTTGTTTTTTACTTTGTTTTGGATATTTTTTTGCTTTTAATATATAATTTTATTTATGATTACTAATTTACACTTTAAGTTATTCCTAATTTACGTACAATTTTTTTAAAAAATAATCTGTATATAATAACTTAATTATTTAATTAAAAACAAACTTATCAAAACGCATAAATTTTGTATAAAAATTATAAGAAGTAAAAAACAAAACAAAAATAACGAAATATTTTATTATAGTTCATTTACTTTTGTATCTAATTTCAACACATATTGTGCTATAAATTTATTTAAAAAATGTTAAGACATAACAAAAATAATAAATAAAATAATAACATAAAAAGAAGTATACATTAATTCGATTTCTTGTTGAAGCATCTTGAGCTTTAATAAGAATCTCTATCCGGATAAAAAGCTTTGTTTCATGGTAGAAGTTCCTATAAAAACTTCAAGAAGAAACTCAACAGGAACCTTAACTGTGGATGCTTTAATTCGGTAACTTCTTAATTTAAACTTATATAATTTAAATATATTATTGTGGATTAATTTTATTTGTTTAAATAAAAGCTAATCTTATAACTTAGATGTGAAACTCATTGCGTAAATTTATATATAAATTCAACACTATAATATAATAATTGGTAAAAAGCAAAATCTAAATAAGCTCGTATATTTATCATTTTACTTAAACATAGTGTGTTATTGATTCAAATTTTAGATTGAGTAAATTAGGGATTTGGTCCTCGTGATTTGATGGTTTTTATGGATTTGGTCTCTAAACTTCAGTAATTACGTATTTGGTCCTTGTGGTTTACAAATTCTATTGGATGTGGTCCTTGTGGTTTGCAAATTCTATTGGATTTGGTCCCTGCCTACTTGCACCACCAAAGACCAAATCCTAGGGGTGAGCAAAACCCGCCCTACCCGAACTACCCGCTCGAAATCCGAACCGAACTTTAGGACTGAAACCGCAAACCGCAAACCCGAAGTCCGAACTACCCGAACCCGAGCTACCCGAATAAAGTTTGGGTTCGGGTAGGGTTGATATTTTCAAACCCGAACCCGTCCGAAACCCGAACTTATAAAAAACCTTTATTTTTAATTATATATATATAATAATCTATAAATAAATAAGTAAATATAAAAATCTTATAAATTTGAAACAGTTAAGTATAAGGGTTTAATTTAAAACTTTGTAAATAGTCAAGGGTGCAATCTGAAAATTTGAAAGTTTAATTGAAATTGAAAGCTGAAACATCAGTGTATAACTCAAAGTCTCAAAGTTGAAACGTCAATTCTAATTGGTATGTACATGCATATATTAAAAAGCTGAAAGTTTAGTTAAACATTTATTCTTGGGCTGAATTTTAAAATCTAAGCTGAAATGGGCTGAGTCTGAAAATGGGCTTTTTAGAAATTCGGGTAGGCCCAACCCGAACCCGAACCCGACCAACCCGAAAATTTCGGTTAACCGGAAATTTCGGTCGGCCTACGGGTCTAGAAAACATCACCTGAAATGTTCGGGTAACCCGAACTTTTTAACCCGAACCCGCCCGAACCGCCCGATGCACACCCCTACCAAATCCAATAGAATTTGCAAACCACAAGAACCAAATCCGTAATTATTGAAGTTTAGAGACCAAATCCATAAAAACCATCAAACCACAAGGACCAAATCCGTAATTATTGAAGTTTAGGGACCAAATCCATAAAAACCATCAAACCACAAGGGCCAAATCTGTAATTTACTCTTTTAGATTTTAACACCACATATATATTGTCAACGAGAAGTGAAATAAGAGTTTGAATTCAAACACCTCTTAATAAACAAAGTCACATAAGTGTTGATTCTTATAGTAAACATTAACGAGGTAAGTACTGGGCAATGAGCGCCTATGTTTGGATCTTGTTAAACATTTTCGGGCCATGTTTAATTAACATAAACTTAGTTACTTCTTAAGATTATTGCACGTGTTTTATTTGCGTTGCAAAAAAATAGCTTATATCCCAGAAGCTTACCTAAGAGGCCGCTTACTAAATATTTACTAGGTAATCGTTTACTAATATCATTTATCATATTGATTGAGCATGATAAGGATCAAGAAGCTTAACGGTACCGATAGTCTTACCTGATTAGTGTGAGAAATGATTCTCACCTATAAACGCTTACGGGGTTTAAGATGTTTTACAACAATCATTTATCATAGCAAAGAGCTTACACAATAAAATAAATGAAGTTGAATATGTTGTTGGTAAGTGCTAACTTAGTAGAAATATGGTAAATTACCCCCTAAAACACTACTAAAAGTAGCATTTCAATGAGCTCCAAGATCTTTTTGTGAAATTTTCTAATTATAACTTCTACTATTATACATTTTTTTCATTACTAATAATTATAAATTATTAATTAATACAAATAAGGATTTCAAAGAGTGTATTTCATATTGAGAAAGTCATACTAACTTATAACAACTTTATCGTAAAAGATGTGACTAAAGATTATATTATGATGTGATATCATAAATATTTATGTGTATTGTTGAACACTTCATATTGTGATAAAAAATCTATTGTAACATATTGTAAAAGAACTTTACGTAGATGTTGGGGAAAATTGAAAAAAGTCTAAAAGTTATAACCCATAAAAACGTATGAAGATGTAGTGTTTGATACAGTGTTGTTTATGAAACGCCAATGAATGTTTTGTACATAAAAAACACAAAAATGCAGTTATACACCCACACTCACACAAAAAAACAGAACATGTGAAACAATATGAATCATAACTTAAAAATCAAACACATTTGATGATTTTGGTTGATTTTACGACTTTGTTCTTTCATCTACGAAAGAATGCATAAAGTTGGCTTTTTATAGTTTCTATTTGATTTATAGTCTACATATGTATATGTATGTGATTTGGTGTGGCTTTTATTTTTATGTATGTAGGGAGCATTCGATTCTCATCAATATGTTGATTTAATAATACACAAGTCATATTTGTTAGTGTGCTTTTTACTATTTATTAGAGGTTCTAAGTCGTGCACAACTCTTATTACTATCAATTTGAACTAAGATTTGAGAATTAGTTATAAGAGGTTAACAATAATAACGCATTACAACTCTTATTACAACAATTATGTTACAACAATCCGCGTTTTTTATCCTATGATAGTTTTATCCATGCTTTTGAGTTCAATATTAAATAATTATTAATTTTAAAGGGTGTTTAGTCGTAAGTATTTGATTGTACAAACTGATAATACCAATGTTTAGAAATTTATAACCATTGTCTCATAAATTTGGATGAGCGAAAGCAGGAGTTAGGCACTAAGGGATTCACTTAGAGATATGTGATGTCTCAATCATTCCATTGTCATGAAATATTTGACTTGAAACACACAAGTTTTACTTCAAACCCTTTTGTATTCAATAATCTTGTTCATCATTATGTTCATTAAAGTCTGATCAGTATCATGATATTTCTTAACTACATACTAACCAAGATTGAGATGCTTTAGAATCTAGAAATTAATATAGAACGTTTAGAGGTATACGTTGAACAAATGATGTCGTTTATATACACAGATTCTTGAGTTGGAACCTAACTTCATTTTGTGGAAGATTTTTTACAAGGGTCTACTTTCCCTAAACACAAAATAAACACCCACAGAATCAAATGGTTATCCAAATAAAATTTGAAGAAACAAAAAAGAGGTGATAAGATTTGGGAAAAGGGTGGAAACATCAATCCCACAAGAAAGTGGATGAGGAAGACCACAAAGCCAACTTGATATATACCATGGGACCCTATATTCACATGCCATGCCATATTCCATGCATATCACCATCAGGATCCTCTTATATATAATATGTATATATATGCATTATGTTACACATTTTATTCCAAAGAAGAATGCCATCTAATAATTTCCATATCTAGAATCAAGTCCCACATTTGATTCTTTTTCTTTCTAGCTCATCTTTTCCATATTTGGAAACAAATTTCATTCTTGTTCATCATCATCATCTTAATTTCCTTACTTCAATTTCATATATTCATCCAAGTTCTTGCATGTGGACACAAGGTATTTGAAGTGCAGCCAAGGATGACTTGCCGGCAGTTCTTAACTCTTGGTCCATCTGTGTTCTTTTTCTTAGTATCCAGAAAATTTGCGCTTAAAGGGTAAGGATTTCTGTTCACATTTTGTGACAATTCACCAATCGACCCTTCAATCTTTAAACTTATAACTAGTAAAGATTCATATACTTATGTTGTTTTTTTTCAAATATTAGAGGCTTCAACATTATATATTTCAACCGATTTCTGGTCTAAGTGTTGTCTTTCCATGCATTTATATAATTTTTTAAAAAAGAATAGAGGATTACTGATTAATATTCATCGGCAAGTTGTCCTCGGCTACATATCTATCTGGTACTCATATGCTAGAATTATGATGACTTTGATGCATTGATGAGTTTCATGAGGAACACCAAGTTAGTTTTTCATGGTAAGTCATTTCCCCCCTTTATTATGTTATTCTTTCTTTATATCTCATTGTTATAATTCACTTTTCTTGTATTATTTATTCAAGTATTTTTGTTTGTAATGCAATTTCTCAGGAAAAATACATTTCAATTACACCCATTTAAATTTGAATTTTGGGTCTTTTAGATGGAAAAAAAATATTGTTCGTAGAAAAGCTAATAATTAGAACAACATCGACCACAAAAGGTAAATAGATTCTCTTTGTTTAAAAGTAAATATTGCATCTTCTACTTTTGACAATTCATCTTTTTTTTAGTTATTATCGATGGTGTTTTAAATATTGGTTAATATATAATTGATTATCATCACTAGAATACATGTTCAATCAAATATTGTAGTACAGGGGTCGTATCCGTTACAAACTACCTAGATTGTGCAAACTATACAAACCAATCTCAACCATACATTTACATAATCAATGATGTAGATTAATTAGGTTCCTAAATTCTCTCAACCACATTTAAAAAAAACTGCCTAAAAATTAGGGATACACAAAATCAATGGAAATAAATAGAAAATCAATGGTTAAGATTAGGTTTGTATAGTTTGCACAATCTAGGTGGTTTGCAACGGATACTTCCCCTTGTAGTACAATCTCATAAAAGTTTTATTAAATTTGTTTGAAAGATAAATGTATCTTTCATATAGGAAGGTTTAAATAAGAACATTAACTATTTAATAAAACATGAAAAAATGTCGTCAATGTGCAAAATCACATATAATTTTACATTGGTAGGAAAAACTGGACGTTGACGACTTTGGTTGAGAATTAAGTCCCGGGACAAAGTCGTGTGAATATTACTTGTCTTATTTTAACTTTGATAAATTCATAATTGTTTGTTGTATGAACCCATCCTTTGGATATTGATAAATAATCAAACATTCCAAACCAAATATCCAAGAAAAATCTCTTAATTTTTCCGATATATTACTCGTCTTATTTTGGACAAAAGGTTGATACTGGCAACCCCCGATCCACAATCCTCTACCAATTCCGTAATGTGAGGGGCATACCCGACACACTTAGCGGTTGTGGCCATGGTGGTGCCCAGTGCCCTGGCTCAAACCCGTGAGCATCACCCATTACCAACCAAGCTACACGTTATTGGCATTACTCGTCTTATCTTAATTTCGATATATTCATAATTACTTGTCTTATTGTAAAATTTGAAATCAATTACATATATAAAATATTTACAGTATGAAATAACACTTCATTGTCAATTTGTCATATATATGAATCATTTGATTCATTTCACAATATGAAATTGGATAGGATTATTGGTTCTCATGATTTCCACTTTTTGGTAGTTCACAAGATATTAGAGAACTATGAGAACCAATAAATCGTGTATTGTTTCACATTTAATGCATGTGAGAGATACAATGTTGTTTTATAATGTGAATATTTTCAATGTATATTTGAAAAGAACACATGATTAATGAACCAATAAAGTTTCACACCGTAAAGTAACGCATATGAGAAATTCAAAGTTGTTTCATAGTATGATTTTTTCAATGTTATTTATAACTACACATGATTAGTGATCATACTTAGAACAACACATCAATTTTAAGTTAAAACACTTCATGTAATATTCCATATTAAAAATAATACAAACAATAGAAGTAAAAATAGAAATAAAGCATCGTTCATCAACTTGCCAAAACTACTTGGTGTCTTATCTTCACAATTTGCTTTTCCACCCTATATTTAATTTCATTGATTCAATTTATGTGTATTCATCATGAACTTGAGATAACACATAAAGCTTGCTTTTTTGACACAAACAATGAGTGTTGCTTGTATTTGTATTCATAAATATGTAAAGAAATCAAAAATTAAATATAAAAACCCCTGAATATTTGAACAAATCGAATGGCAACTAAAAACTATAATAGCAAGAGGCTCCAAGTTTCACTTAGCTTATTTGTTCATAGTTGGTCACCATAGCTGTTACTTTACATCTTTAACCAACATCTGTATTGTATTGACTTGTCCATCTTTGCCTCTTGAACTCACTTGATTGGGTTTTCGATTGTTGCACACTCATATCACAGTCCCCTCCCTAGCACTTGTTGCACATTTGACCATTTGCTAGATGCCTATACTTATTAAGTAGATAGTTAAAGTGTTGATTTGTTATATAGATATTCTATTTTCTAGGTTCATAACCTAACAAGAAGTTGTTAATAGGTCCAAGCCCAAAACCAACTATTAATGGATTGGTTTTAACACTGTTCAAATGTTGATTTAGTTCATTGCAAAGTTAAATTGAACATGTTGTTTACGAAAGTTGGTTTTGTTTTATCTGAGAAATAAAACAAACAAAAATGAGAATTTATGTAAATGTTAGTTACTGAATAAAACCTGAAAATTGTAAATCTCCGAGATTTGGTATTGCTTAAGAGCATATTGTGAAGGCATACTAAATCTAAAATACTACTTGTGAACACAATGCGAAAATTGTTTTGTAAACACCTAGTAAAAAATTATTAAGAAGTTTACTTTGTGTACACAATGTGTTCACCTTATGTGCACGATGTGCATATTAATACATAGATAGGTGAGAGAGAAAAATGTCAACGATTATCTTTTCAATTATCTCATTAATTTAAATAATATAATTATCTTAAATTAATGGATTAAAATGAAAAATAATATAATTATTTTAAATTAGTGAATTAAAAGTTTAAAGAATTAAGATTACTATTTTGAAAAAGTAATTTAATAAGATTATATATTCTCAAACCAAAAAAAAGTAAAAAAAAATTAAAAGGGTTATAAAATAGATTAAGGATTATGAAAATTATTTCTAATCGCCTTCTTAATATTAGATAACAATTCCTTAGGCATCATGAATTTATAATAAATATATGAGTTCATACATCATTGTCAAAATAGAAAAACTAATGTTTTTTTTTTTTTTTTCATAAACTACTATAATATGTTAATTATTTCTTAAAATAGAAAAAATATTGAGGTTTTATTTAACCAAAGAGATTTTCCAAAAGCTCAAAATAGAAAGAAAAAACATTATTTAAATAAATTCCACCAATATTCCAATAACATAATAACTGTATAAATTTTTATTTTAAAAAATAAAATAATAGATAGTATATATTTTTAAAAATATAAATTTTGGAGATCCTCTAAGATCTAACATATTCTCAAGCTACATTTAAGAAAAAAGGTTATAGAATATAAGAATTATGAAAGTTATATCACCTTCTTTATGTTAGAAAACAATTCCTTAACTATATCATGAAAATGATATAAAACTTTTTTGGGTTCTTTTTCTATTCCGTCTAAATAGAAAATACCCTCTAATTTCTTTCACAATCTTGAAGCTTTTTTTGCAAAATTGGAAAGAAAAAAAATGGGGTTTCTTGATCTTGATAAACACTTTGCTTTCTATTCAGCTTACCATTCCAACTCAATTAACATTATTATTCATATGATTTTTGTTTGGCCAATCTTTTTCTCTGCTGTTCTTCTTTTCAATTTCATACCAGTTCCATTTAATTCCCCCAATATCCAATTTTCTTTATTCAATCATGATTTTATCTTGATTTTAAATTTTGCATTTTTGTTTACTTTAATCTATGCTGTTTTTTATATTTGTTTGGATTTAAAGGCTGGTTCTTTGGCTGCTTTGCTCTGTCTCTTTTGTTGGGTTGCAAGTAGTGTTCTTGCAAGTCTTCTAGGGTTTCAACTGGCATGGAAGGTAAATTTTCTTTTTTAAATTTCATGAAATTGATTTGGGGTTTGTTTCTTTTTCTTGAATTAGTTTGTGTGATTAAAGATTCTTGATGTTGAATTAAGATATTGATTTGGGTTTTGCTTCTTTTTCTTGAATTAGTTTGTGTGATTAAAGATTCTTGATGTTGAATTAAGATATTGATTTGGGTTTTGTTTCTTTTTATTAAATTAGTTTGTGTGATTAAAGATTATTGCTGCTAAGTAAAAGATTGATTTGGGTTCTTTTTCTTTTTATTGAATTGATTTGTGTGATTACAGATTCTTGATGTTAGATTAAGATATAGATAATGAAATTGATTTGGGGTTTTCTTCTTTTTTTATTGAATTAATTTGTGTGATTAAAGATTCTTGATGTTAAGCTAAGGTATTGATTATGGAACTGATTTGGCCATTTGGGTTTTGCTTCTTTTTATTGAATTTTTTAATTTGTGTGATTAAAGATTCTTGATGTTATTAAGGTATTGATTATGGAACTGATTTGGGTTTTGCTTCTTTTTACTTTTTAGTGAACTAATTTCTGTGATTAAAGATTCTTGATGTTAAATTAGGGTATTGACTATGGAACTGAGTTGGGTTTTGCTTCTTTTTAGTGAATTAATTTGTGTGATTAAAGATTCTTGATGTTAAATTAAGGTATTGACTATGGAACTGAGTTGGGTTTTGCTTCTTTTTAGTGAATTAATTTGTGTGATTAAAGATTCTTGATGTTAAATTAAGGTATTGACTATGGAGCTGAGTTGGGTTTTGTTTCTTTTTATTGAATAAGTTTGTGTGATTAAAAGATTCTTGATGTTAAGTTAAGATATTGATTATGAAATTGATTTGGGTTTTGCTCCTTCTTATTGAATTAAGTTTTGTGATTAAAGATTCTTGATGTTAATTTCAGATCTTGATTTGGGTTTTGCTTCTCTTTATTGAATTCATTTGTGTGATTAAAGATTCTTGAAGTTGAATTAAGGTATTGATTATGAAACTGATTTGGGTTTTGCTTCCTTTTGTTGAATTAATTGGTGTGATTAAAGATTCTTGATGTTAAATTAAGATATCAATTATGGAATTGAGTTGGGTTTTGCTTATGTGCTGAATTAACATCCATTAGTTGATGAACTATATAATGCTTAGGTTTGTTGAGAATCTGGGTTTTGTGGTTATAATCGTTTGGATAGTTCTTGAATCTTGTATTGGGATAATCCAAGAATCACTTTAGTTTTTAGGCACAAAAACAAGAGTATATTTACATTGGATTAATGGTTTTATATATTTTTATGAGAAATAGATGGTTACAGGGCAGTTAGGCATAGATAATTGCAGTATTGCACAATAGTTACAAAAGTTTGTGGATAAGGATGAATGACTTAGCACCCTCTCACATTATGTTTGCCTTATCACCTAGTTGCACCAAAATGATTGATGACACTAAAATCATCAGCAAGCGAGTGACCATCATTACAAAATCTTGATATGGCTGATCTTGATCCACAAGATACCTCTAACTTGACGTTATCGAAGGGCAACTTAGAGATTTAACTAACCATCGTGGATCGCACAATTTCGTTTCAGGTCGTCCTTGTTGTGCAACTCGTTTCTTGGATTGCACAATTTATAGGCCATGGGGTATTTGAGGTTAGCTACTTCACTTGCAGGATAAAACGAGTATATTTATATATAGGGGACGGATCTTGTGAAAAGAAGAGTTAAGATGAGAAGGGTAAGAGGGGATTTGACCATCTATCATTTTTAATCTCAACCGCATCCCATGAATTGCTTGATAGGGAAATTATCCGGTGTATCTTGGTATATCTTGTCTTAATGTGCATCCAAGGGTGGAGCCCTTTTTACCCGTCTCATGAGAACTCCAATGTTCACTGGTTACCAACCATATATATAGGGTTGCGTTTCAGTGAGACGTTGAGTTAACGTTCGAAAGCGTGAGAAGTGGTTATTCACTGTTGGATGAGAAATTGATGCACATTAGGTGAGGTGCACTGAGAGATAGATCAAGATGCACCAAATCGATTCTCTTATAAAGTGCAGTTCATAGGAGGGTATGAGATTAAGTGATCAATGGTTCAGATCCACTTTTCATGTTTCTAATCAAAGATAACTTGCAGGGAAGAGCACCTGCCCTTCTTGACAACATTTTGCAAGCCTTCTTGATGGCCCCATTCTTTGTTTTGCTTGAGGTTATAATCTCTAATTAATACTTGACATAAAATTCATCTAAAATTAAGATTAAGCCTAAGTTTCATCTAATGATGGGTTTCTTAATTCAGACACTTCAGAATCTTTTTGGCTACGAACCGTATCCGGGGTTTCATGTTCGTGTTAAAACAATGGTAGATGCTGAAACCGAAGATTGGAGGAACAAGAAGGGAAAGTTACTTTCATAGTGTCATCTAAATGTCGTTAACATCATACTAATTCCTTTATACTTCCAAGAACACGATTGAAATCTTTATGAGCACGTTGAAACCGTAATCTTGAATTGCTTCCACCAATTCGAACTTGGAAATATATACACAAAATGGCGAACTCCATCTTCATTTGTGGGTACCCGTTGTCAAGAAAGTTGTTGCACAAAATCATGGGCTTCATTGTTTTTGTTTACGCATTTTGGGAGAAACCATCTTTCGGGGTTAAATTCATACGCATTAGAATCCAAATTATACTTCATTCGTCCCATTGAGTAAGGTACACATGTTTATGGACGTTATCTAGCATGTTAAATGTGTGATTTTGAATTGGGCCTTTAAAATTTTACATTGTTTAGGGTCTCTCATCAACGAATGTAAAATTATAGCTCAGCTCAATGCTTTTATGATTTCCTATAAAAAACAATAGTAACACGTTGCATATCAGGGTCTTTGTAATTTGTATATACGCATCTTTGTATTCTTATTTTGCAGGGTAATAAAATGTTTTAGTAACAGGGTCTCCAAAAAGACTGAAACGTCACATCACTATTCACCATACCTTATGTCATCATCCAAGATTTCTTTTGGGCATCTTTTTAACGTTCAAAAGATCAAACTTTTAGAAGATTCGTCAAGTTTTCAACAATCCCCTTTGTGTTCTTCTCAGGTCGAAAAAAGGTTCCAAAAATACGTTATCTTTTTCTTCATGATGTTATCTTTAAAATACATTATCTTTTTCCAAAAATACTTCTTTGCAACACAATAGTTGTTGTCGGGTTATTATATCAGTTAAAATAGTTTTACTTTTTATTATCAATTATTTCCTAAATTAAAATATTCAAGGTTTGCACCTATAAAAGCAAAGTTACCCATGAATTTAAATATAAAGTTACATTGAAATAGATAAAATACACTAAATTACATTTTATTTGATGAAAGTTGAACTAAAATAGTAGAATGTACATAGTATACTACACTTAACAGGAAATATCCAACACTTCTTAACAAATTTGTATCTAAATCACTTATCACTCTTCATAACAAATAAAATATAGAAAATGATAAAACTCTACCTATATCCTTGTAAACTTGCATGAGTTTTAACTTTTAATAGACATAAATATGGTTTCCATAACAAAAACCGACATGCTTGTTATCGTTTCTACACACACAAGAGTATTTATACGTGTCTACATACCAGCTTTAGGAAACAATATACGCCAACTTCCATGTCTGTGTTCTTTGATGCAAGTGACAAGCTTTCGGTCCTCCTGTAGTGTCGATGTGGTATTCCTTTCGTCAACTCTTTGTGGAAAGTTGATGACCTCCCATACTTTCTAATTTTGATCTAAGCTTACTATTTTTAACAAGTATTTGAAGAGAAAAGTTCAATGGGATTACATAGTACGTAGAGGTTGGTCAAGACCAAGTTTATTAAATTGAGATATGTTAATAGAAGTTTTGTACTATTTTTTATGGTACAATGACTATTTATGTTTATAAAGATTCAAAATTTCAAAAGAATTTATTTTGTCACAGAAAATAGTGTTTTGTATGATGCAAGACCAAGGTCCATCGAGTAGGAAAATCATATATGTTATGTAGGATGTAATGATAGAAAGATGATAAACTCTATTTTTCTTTCCAAATTTATATAAAATCCTAGATGGAAACTCCAACCTTAATACAAATTATCCGGTTAATAAATGAACCTTCCTCTCTCTCTCTCTCTCTCTCTCTCTCTCTCTCTCTCTACACACACACACACACACAAAAACCTGTCATGTATCAACCTCGATAATCAGTAATGTAGGAAATTCGAAATTGTTGAGGCCTATGACAAGCACACAATTTTCTTAAGACATATTTGCCCTCTCTCCCATGCTAGAGACTGATGGACGTCTATCTCCCAGGATACAACAACAAAAGATAACTCTGGCAACACAACTAGATTATCTATGGGAACCAAACTTGTGTCTTCTCTCTACTATACGAAAACCAAGATGCCGAGAAAAAGACGGGGTCTCTTTTCTCTATCATATACTATTAAGAGATTTGTTTTCCTCCTATTTCCCATAAACCCAAATCACATATTTATATGCGGTTAAAGGATACCAAAAGACATTTAACTTATAATAGATTGATTTAATATAAAGACTATCCATTTTCTATAATTTCATTTAAATAATTAATAAATTATTTATATAAAGAAATAATTTTCCCAACATAAAATGACCATTTTGTTCATTTTCAACAAGTGAGATTTATTTTTATCATCAAAGCTAATTAAGGGTCATTTTTTTCTAACACTTTTCCTACCTAAGCCACTTTAAAGGAATTGTAATAATTTCGCCATACATTTGGTTGACATATATAAGTATGAAATTTCTCAAATTAATTGGAATTTGCACGTTTGTTTGTTTGACATAATATAGCTTTAGAACTAGATTGTGATAATAATAAATGACTAAAATACCCCTTTATCACATTTCCATACCTCTTGCTTTAACTAAAAATAAAATATTATGATTATAATAAGTGGTGGTGGTGGTTCTACTGGTGGAAACTGTAACAACGAGAGTAGTGACGACGAATAGTAGTGGCGTAGTAACGGTTGTGGATGAGTAGGTAGCGTGATTTTAGGGTGGTGTTAATGGTGGGTGAGTGGGTAGGGTGGATTTTGGGGTAGGCGAGGTAGAGTGGCGGTTGTGACGATGAACAGTAGTGGCGACAATGGTAGTGGTAATGGTGGTATGGGTGCGGTGGTATTGGTTAAATTGTACGAAAATGTTATTTAGATTTTCTTTCAAACCAATTTATGATATCGGCCACATTTGTCAATGAATGGTTTTCAATTCTTTCACGTATGGTAAGGAATGATCAAATCCCTCAACCATGGAATTTGGCAGAGTACAATCATTTCATTTTACAAATCAAACATCATCAAAGAATTGGTTAAAAGGGTTTGTCATTTCATTTTCATAAGATTTCATTCGAATTCTTTGAACCAAAAGTACCCTCAATTTATAACACCTTAGACCAATCCCATAACACTGTGAATAGGAGAGATGTTGGGTTCATAAGTAAAAGCCTTGGCCTTACTAGACACAATGCGATTTGGGGCCACATGCATGACAAGTTTTTAGAACTCCGCAATTAAGTGTGCTTGGGTGAGAATAGTATTAGGAGGGTGACCTTTTGGGAAGTCTTTGCCAGGTTGCCAGAAATAAAGCCGTGAGTCAGTGGGCAAAACGAATATTATTGCGTCATGGTAATCAGAGTATTACAAGTGGTATCAAAGTCGCTCCTCTGCCGTTCGGGATGTGGGGCAAACCTCATCGATGACGATGAGTCCCTAAGGGGTGGTGGTGTTTGTAAGTAAAAACCTAGAGAGATGTTAGGTTTATAACTAAAAAACCTAGGCATTCCTAGTCACAACGCGTTTTGGGGTCACGCACATGGCAGGTTCTTGGAACTCTGCATTCAAGCAAGTTTGGATGGGAGTAGTACCAGAACGCGTGACCTGCTGAAAAGTCCTCACCAGATCGTCAGAAACAAAACTGTAAGCCAGTGGGATAAATGGGATAATATCATCTCATATTTTCAAATATTTATTTTAGGGTTGTGTCGTGGTGAGAATAGTTTTTGGTTGATAATAGTGAAAAGTGAAAGATATGAGGACCTTCGTCTATTTTCGTTTACATGTATTTATATTTTATCCACCTTTATTTATTGTCGTTTACCTTTTCATATTTAAATCCAAAAACTTAGCTCATTAGATGTCTTAAGGGTATAAATATAAAGTACAAAATCAAGTAACTCATTCGAATGAAACCCAAAAGGTATTCGGTTTATGGGTTAAACGGTTCAATTAATATATAATAAACATAATTAATTAAAGGTGAAAGAAGATGTGGCAAAGAAAATATTTATTGAGATCAATGAGATGTGGGGTTGTAGACCTACTATTAAAAAGTACCACAAATGCATGCACCACACTCTCCCAATAAACAAAACAAATAAATAATAATAAAACGGTGTTGTTACATGGACCTCTCCTAGCTTTTTATACATTAATAAAAGTAGATTCTTCTATACTGTGTCCCACCTATAATGCACAGAGTTAAGTTTCGGTGAGACCAAGCATTTTTGGTGAGACCAACATATTTTACTTGAAACTTCACATCAAAACATTTGTGAAGGTAAAAAAAATTGAACATTCATCGTTAAAACATACTAAAAAACACTATTGGAAAAAAAATTCCAAAAAAAAGGTTAAAAAACGAAACCTTCACAGCAGTTTTTTTTGTGAAGGTTTGCATTATATATATGTAACCTTCACAGAATTTGAGCTGTGAAGGTTTCGTTTTTTAGCTTGTTTTCGATATTTTTTTGCATAGAAAGTGAATTTTAGGTTTGCGTATTCATGTTTTATGTACATTCACGGTGTTTTTTTGTGAAGTTTCATACGTTAGGTATTGGTCTCACGCGGTCTCATGGTAACAGCTTGGTCTCACCCGATCCTAAGTCATAATGCACATAAGCCTATCCATTTCTCTCGAAGGAGAGGGGGGGGGGGGGGGGGGATTTATAATCCCCTAATAAAAAAACCCTCCAAAACTCACACTTTTTATCATTAATTTTAATGATTTTCAGGCTCGGTTGAGGCTGTGCTGATGGTGCTGTCGCACTAAGGGTTTCGATTATCAAGGCCTTTGGATAATTTTTGTAGTTTTATTTCTAAAATATTTAGAATATAATTTAATTAATACAATAATTTAGACGAACAAAATTTTCACTGTAGCCGATTAGGGGTGGCAAATGGCGGGTTGGCGGGTTGACGGGTAAAAATCTCAACCTTAACACGACACATTTAGCTAATCGTGTCAAGTTCTTCAATCCTTATCTGTGAAGAATCGTGTCGTGAGTCATATTACGGGTTCATAGGCGGATCTACATGTATAAGAGGGGGGGGCCATTAAAGTTATTGCATTTGTATCATAAGTTTTGGTTTTTATAAATATTTATACAACTTTGAAACCCCAAAAAATAGGTGTCGTCCCACAAATCATTTAACCCAATTTTTTTTCTAGCTCCTAATACATTCTTTTTTACTATTTTCTATTTATTGCTTCACCATCTTACTTTTTTTACCAAACGGTTAAATAGTTAGTTCTTTTCTTTTTCTGTCAGATGGTAATGATGATCTGCAAAAATATTTCCCCATAAATTAAGTTTAAAAGTTTATTTTTTATTTAAAGATAACTGTTATGCAAAACAATTTAATGAAATGTAAGCAATCACTGGAACATATTTATTATGTAATGTTACATCCAAACTATTAATGTGTAATAACTACTTGTATCATATAGGTATAGATATGACAATCATTTATATATACATACAGGAAAAACCTTGTGCTCCTTTTGCTCTTAAAAAAATCATACATATAGATATAGAGAGAGGGGGTTTAAGAAAAAAATCTAAAAAACCCTCAAAAACTGAGAAACACCCTTCTAACCCTTTATCTGGACGTATGCACTTGTGAATAGGTATAAATTAAATTGTTTATTTATGCACAAGTGCATGTTAGAAGTTACTTTTATGCACATGTGCATACGGTTTAGATGAAGAGGCTATGAGGGCGTTCCTTAGTTTTTCGTCATTTTAAGGTTTTCCCTTGAACCTGACAAATGCATATATAGGGTTAGTTTCAAATGAAAACTCATTTTTCATTGCGAACGTGAAAACAATCAAGAACGTGCTAGTTGGTATATATTCACTCTGAATAATCATGTATTATTCAGAGTGAATATTACATCATTATGTGTTATTTAGAGTGAATAATATTGACCATTCTGTATTATTCACTCTGAATAACACTGAATGTTGTGTTATTCAATGCATGATATTCAGAGTGAACATAGCCACGTGACACGATTTTAATGGTCTTCACATTCACAATGAAAAATGAGTTTCCATTTGAACTTTTTCTCTACACACACACACACACACACATATATATATATATATAGACAAAAGTTCGACTACAAATTTCATTGTGAACGTGCGCAGGGCTAGTCCTGAGGATTTTGATGTCTTGTGCGAAAATGTTGAAAAATTCCCATCTGCCTCTTTTTTAAGTAATGAAACGACAAAACATAGGATTTTAAAAAGGTTTGGGATCTATTCAAGTTAATTAGACGACTCATCCCTCGTCGATTTTTATTAGTTATAATAGAAAAATACACAAAATATAAACATCTAAAACGAGGTCTTCGTGCATTTCTTTAAACAAAAATATCAATTAATTTTTTATATTCGACTTCGCTAATAGTTACTTTCAATATTTCAAATTGCTAAAGTTTACTTCAATATCTGAAACTTAAATACGCGAAAAACTGTAAAATAGCAAATTACATCAAAGTTGTAAGTCTAATGCAAAACAATAATAATAGGTGAAAACTTCATGCCCCCTTGGGCTTGATTGCCTGTGTGGCTACACATGCCCAGGACCAACCATGAACGTGCAGACAACAGGGAGCACACCACGTGACATATTCACTCTGAATAATCATGTATTATTCAGAGTGAATGGCATAATCTTCAATGTTATTCGTAATGAATAATACTGAATAATACATAATGTTGTATTATTCATTCTGAATAATCATGATTATTCAAAATGAATATACCATGTGGCGTGCTCTCGCCTGATTCAAACTTAGGCGTCTTTATTCACTCTGAATAATGCATGATATTCAAAGTGAATATTGTCATGTGACACGATTTTAATGATCCTTACATTCACTATAAAAAATAGGTTCACATTTGAACTTTCCTATATATTATAGATCATATTTACAGGAGGATAATAGTTGGATGATGTGGCCTGCACTTTTTGGATATTAGATAAGGTTGATCATCAATTTATGACATATGTAATATTATAATATTAACCAAGTGGGCTTGTTTGGCCTAGCCGGCCCAACATGCTATAAATTCTATTCACATCACAAACACAGTAAAAATAACATTACATATTTTTATACTTTTATTTAATTTTATTTTACCATTTTTAAACCTATAATTGAAGTAAAAAGGTGTGTTACAACTTACGAGAACATTCGAATATAACATAAACTCAAAAACATGCAACAAGTCGAATTTGAGCTTGTAGAAAATAGTTAAACTCGAGTCTTATGAAGATTTTTAGTCTTTGTACATTTTAAAAACAAGCTTTTAGTGTATGCTTCTGGTTTAAGTTTGAATCAGGCTTGTTTTATCAGATATGATATTGTTTACAGTATGATTATTTGAATCAAGCTTATTTCATCAAACACAGTTTTAATGGGTATTTTTGTGCTATTGTGGTCTTTACTCTTTAATCAAGCTTATAAATAAAACTCATTGAGCTATTGAATCAAGTTCGAGTTTAGCCAACTACCATCAAGTCAATCTCAGACAATTGGTTCAGTAAGCTGGTTGGCAAAAGCTACTAAATACATATATTTAAATGTGAATCTCATTAAATTTTTGAGAAGTCAGAGAAATGCAAACTTTCATTTCTTCACATAAAATAACGAAAAACTTCATATGAAATCTATGAATATAACTTTATATTGTGTGACGACATGTAAAGATTACCATCTTCATATTAACTTTTTGATACACATTTCAGGCACATGTGAACGTTACCACATTTTACAAAATATAATATAACAATCATACAATATATAACCATGATTACAATTTCTCATGAAAATTGAAGTTTATTCATCTTGATCACTCTTAATCTAATGCTTATTTATGAATTGCGTTTTAGAAGAGAATTGATCTTGTGTATCGCATACATGTTGATCTAGAAATTATGTTCAATTAGAATTGATCCAACGATGGATGATCATTTCTTACTTTCCTTACCATTGCTTCTCTTATCACTGAAACCCAACTCTGTATCGAAGAAGGATCATGTGATAGAAGAAGAATGGTATGAAAAAATGGGTTAAAGTGAGAATGGTAAAAACGCTACAACAAAATAGAGTTTACAGGATCCCAAAAAAATCGTCTTAATAGGGTGTTTTGTAGGACCATAGATCAATGTACTGTTTATTAACTATTTTACATGCCACTATTTGAAAAAGCGTCCTATAATCACAAGTATCATCTACAATAATAGGTTCATGGGACGTTGTTCAAAAGCGTCTTATAAAATCAGCTAATACGACACTTTATTTTGAAAGTGTTCTAAAAAGCTTGGTACGGCGTTCAAAAGTGTTCTATAAGCTTATTGTAACACATTTAGATAGAACATTTTTTTGTTTGGTTCTATAAAATATTTTATTATGACACTTATTTATTTTAGGTTACCTATAAACTTATCTTTGTTGTAGTGAAAGAGATCTGTACCGTTGATCACTTTTAATCTCATGTCTATCCATTGATGACGCTTCTTACGGGAATTGATCCGGTGCATATACGCACATCTCGTTAGTGCCAATCTTCAATTAAGATTGGTCCAGAGATCCAAATCCCTTCTACCCCTTCTCACCACAACTTTTTTCATTGGAACCCAACACTCGTGTGTAAAATATTAGCTAATACGACACTTTTCACGATAAGGTTAGGGGTGCTCATGGGTGGGTTGAAGACATTTAAAAAATCTGACCCGATGTTTATGGTTTGAAGAATATCTCAACTCAACCCAACCCAAACCAAAGTGCAACCCAACACAACCTAAACCATGTGGGTTGGTCGGGTTAATACATTGATAGATTAACTAATTTTCTTAACTTGTATGTGTGTGTATACAAAGACGAACTTTCGGCTGCAAACTAATATTTCATTGCGAACGTGAGGACAATCGAGAGCACGACATGTGCCCATATTCGGTATGAATAATGAAAGGTGAATGTTCATGCATTATTCATGATGATTAATAGAACATTCAGTTATGAATAATGCATGAATATTCAACTTCGTTATTCATACTGAATATGGAACTTGTCGTGCTCTTGATTGTCCTCACGTTCTCAGTGAAATATGAGTTTCCATTTGAATCCGTCATATATATATATATATATGTGTGTGTGTGTGTGTGTATATATATGTGTGTGTGTTTAGATTTACCGTTATGTGTGTGTGTGTAATATATATGTATGTAGCCACGACTTCAAATGGAAACTCAAAAATTTAATTGCAAACGTGAGGATAGCGGAGAGCACGCCAATCGTGTCCTATTCGATCTAATTGCGAACGTGAATAATTCTATATTATTCAGACTGAATATGATACGTAATGTGCTCTTAATTATCCCCACGTTTATAATTAGACTAAGTTTCCATTTAAACTTTAATAATAAATAATTTTTTTTTATCATAAAAAAATATAGTTCTAAACCCCTTTTAAGTTTTAATGATTATAAACCGAATCTATGTTGAGATCTCTATTTCTACTTTTTCAAATATTATATAGTTTTTGTTTGTTAAACAACATCTAGTAAATAAATAAATACGAAAGGTGCACTCTCATTAAATTCTATTTAACACGTTTGCTCAATCGATGGTGACATGTTCATCGACATAGACAGTCGTGCTTATTAACTACAAATAGTGATTTTTTAAGATGCATACCTACCTATGAATATATATAGGGGTGGATTTATTAGGAGTTGATCAGACTTACGTCCTTTTATGCATCCAATTATTGTAGAAGATACAAAAAGTTAGGCATCTGAAAAGGTATACGTAATTGATTTTAAAGAGGGGTATTAAACGTAAGTATGAGATTATAGGTGAAAGATCGTGTGAGAAAAAGAGTTAACTTGAGTCGGGACTGTTGATCACTTTTAGGCTGTGTTTGGCAAAAATAAACCAGCTTATAAGCTAGTGCATGTTTTGATATACCATTAGCTAGCTTATTGAAACGTTAATTGGGGTAGTGTTTCTTGAGCTTTTTGTAGCTTTTTCCAATTATACCGTTATTAACATTAATTATTATACCCCAAGATATGTTTTTCTGGTCATTTTACATACCCATAAGCTAGTTTTTGCCAAACATAATTTGTATAATCATAAGCTAGTTTATCAGCTTCTAACTAGCTTATCAGTCAACAGCTAATTTACTAGCTCCTTTGTCAAACACAACCTTAATCTCAAACTCATCCCATAAATTAACGTTTGAAGGGAACTTATTCGATACATCTTATCCTAATATACATCCAAGATGGAGATCTCTTTTCACGATAAATCCACCTCTTACGGAACCTAACCCTGAAATCATACTTGTGATGAAAAAAATAAACATGAGTGTTTGGTAGCACTCCATAACGCAAGAGCTATGAGTGTAATTTTTATTTCAAGTTAAAGTTTTTTTTTTAGAGTAATCTGAATTTTTGGTCCCTAATGCTTGTTGATTTTTAATGGATATCGTTCCTAATTTCTAAAAACTCGGATTTGGTCCTTCGTGTTTGTCATTTATTAATGGTTTTGGTCTCTTCTCTTAACAAAAGTTAACCTTTTCCGTTTAAGTCTAGTTCAATAAATGCTATCTTAGTCATTTTGAAACATTTTTCTGTTAAGTTTATAACCATCCGATTATATCAGGCGTATTTTAGTTATCAGAAAAAATTTAAAAGAACTAAAACTGGATTTACTGAAACAATTAACAACCATTGTGAAATGACAAACTTAAGGAACCAAATCGAGTTTTCAAAGTTTAGAGACGATATCCACTGGAATTGTCAAATGTTAAAGACCAAAAGTGAAGTTTACTCCTTTTTTTGTCTTTTAACTATTGCCAGGAAGCTTCGATATCTGTGTGAAGCAGTTGTCTCGTGTAGCAACAGATGGGTTTTGTGCATACCATATGGATCGGCAATCAGCAATCAACATCGCCTTGACTTGGAGTTTTTGCCTCGTCGATCAAGTCCTCTCAACAAGTAGTGGTTTTGGCTGAGATCTCGTGCTCTATCCACTGCAACTCGGCTGGTTGTTTGGTGTGCTATTGGTCTTCTTTCCCTGTAGTTGTTCTTGGGTTCGATGGCTTGTTTTAATCTTAGGCTTGGTTTCGTTCTTGGTGTAATGTTTTCTACGCTCTTGGTCCTTTTTTGAACGATGTATTTTGGTATTGGTTGTGATAATAAAATCTCTTGACTTTCAAAAAAAATATTGGAAATAAGGTCCAAAAAAGAAAATTTTAAGGGAATGAACTCCTAACATCAAATACAATTATAAGCATTACTATCATCATGTCAATACTGTAATTCTTCACTTTAAATTTAAATTGTTTTCATGAATCATGATTTATTTTTTCTTTTCAATGCCAATTCTGCTTTTAAAATTGTCACCTTTTCATGATTATAAGCATTAGCCCTTTTCTCTTTTTCCTTACCATCTAAATATCTCTAAATTTTATCCTAATCTTCTTTTTGTGCTATTTGCTAGCCTTAATAAATATCATCTTATGGTTTAAGAAAAAAAGATACCATGTTCTAAAAAATACGTGAAAATGTGGATATTTTGTCTAGCAAAATTAACTATTAATAAACATAGGCCAAATGGTTACCAAGCTAAGGACATAGTATGTAGTACCATGCAAAAGATTCCACTTTCAATATTGTATTCAATAGTGAATTGAGAGACTCCTGTAAATATTATAAAATTCACACCAACCGTTTTATGAAATGCCCCCATCAACTCAGACAAAATGTGAAGTATATAAATATCAAGGTTCCAAATAACGTGAGGCATGGCGTGGCGGCAAGGCTAAGCCTCAAGTCTTAGAAGCCACGACAAGGATATGGCGTTTTCCAAAGCGTGATTTATGGTGGCAAATCTCTATATCCTATATAATATTGTACACATAAACATAAGTTTTACTATGGTTACTCAATGATTCAAAGCTAATAAACAATTTAAATTAAGTTATATAATAAAAACCATCAACAAGACATTAAAAAACAAGTTAAATCAAATATTAGGTTTCAAAAAATCGCGCATTACACTTTGGTGTGCCTCAGGCAGCCTTGAGCCACGGCGCGCCATGGCGGCTGTTGCGGCGAGCTTTTTCGAACATTGATAAATATATATATAAGGGTAAGAAAAGATCTCAATCCTTGAATCAATCTTGATTGAAGATCAATACTAATGAGATGCACTAAGATGCATGCAACCAATTCTCTTCCGAAGCAAAATTCATATATAGGTGGACATAAAATAAAAAACGAATAAATGATCAAGAGTTAAGATCTCTTTTTATACTTCTCACCTTAACTCTTTTCTCTACAATCATTCTTATATATGTTGTCTATATATAAGTTTACATATAGCAGGAAATCCTAATACCCAATAAGCACAAGTTTTTTTCAACCATAAATTGTCTCTGAAAATGTGGGTATCTCCATCATTTATATACATGTCAGCATGTATACAGCAATTGTCGTCTCATGAAAACAATAAATAGTACAAAACATATTTGTCTGATTTCATCATTTAATGGTCTAAAACCCTAGCTAAAAGAACCCTATTTTTTAATCTCTATATTTACCTCCAATATATTCTTACTTTCCTTTTCCAAGAAACCTCACTCAAATACTTTAACCTAAAAGGAGTAAGTTTTATAAGAGAGAAAAAAAGGGAAGAAATGGGGAGATCACCAAGTTTTGTCAAGGGAGTGAAGAAAGGGCCATGGACCATCGAAGAAGATCAAAAGCTTGTAGCGTATATCGAACAAAATGGCCATGGAAGTTGGCGTGCATTGCCGCTTAAGGCTGGTACGTACACACACTTGGATTCGTGGTACATGTGTGAGTGTATATATACACACACGTCTTGTTTATATATTATTTTAACTGTTGAAAACGGTTATAGGGTTACAAAGATGTGGGAAGAGTTGTAGGCTGAGGTGGACGAACTATCTGAGACCAGATATAAAAAGAGGAAAGTTTAGCTTGCAAGAAGAACAAACCATCATTCAACTTCATGCTCTCCTTGGCAATAGGTAATAATCCATGTGGTTTTCATTTGAGTCGTTTCAAGTGTTATAATCCATTTTTAGAAAGCAAAACACAACTATTCGATGTTATTTCATTCTTGTTAGGATTTAAAAAGGTATGTCATTTTAACGGTAAATAATAGAATAATATGAGAATAGGACAATAGGTAGCTAACGGTAAATAGTTTTTTTCTAACAATGGTAACTTAGTTGTTTGTGTAAAAAGTTAATACCATTACATACATACATACATATGTACACACATAATATATAAGTATGTATATGTTATAGATGATTTTGTCCTATGAGATGATGTGGAGGTAGGTTGTATGTGTTGCATTATTAATTGAAGTAAAATATATACATACATATATATAGAGGGAAGTTCATATATATATATATATATATATGAGATGATTTTGTCCTATGAGATGATGTGGATGTAGGTTGTATGTGATGCATTATTGGAGTAGAATATACACACATATATATGAGATGATTTTGTCCTATGAGATGATGTGGATGTAGGTTAGGTTGTATGTGTTGTATTATTGTAGTAGAATGGCTTCAATCAATTTTGAGAATATATATATGTGGTGGGCACTCACTTTATAAAGACATGGAGAGGGAAACAAGTGGAACCAACAAAACATATGACCAACATAGAAACATGCATGCTACATCAAAATCACATATATGTGAGTGTAATTATTTGAGAAATTTTAAATTTATGAGATTTGTTGATATTTATTATGTGTTAAGGTATTAATTTAAGATTATTTAACGTTATTGGTTAATGGGATTATTAGTGTTATTTTCAAATAAATATTAATGTATTTATTAAAAAATTTTGTGGTTATATATCTCGTTTTCTCTTCTCACTCTCCCTATAATATATACATATACGATTAAATGTGTATATAAAGTGAAGTCATTTTGAACATAAAGAAAACAATATATTTATAAGTTCAACAAGGTATTGTAGATTTTAAATTTATCTACAACGAGTTCACTTTATGTGTATATTTAATTATGATGTATGTATATCTTATTGAGAGATGATAGAAAGTACAGAAGAGGAGATAATAATAAATAAATAAATAACGATCTGAAATCTTGATTATATTAATTAACTTCTGTGGTGTAAATTAGATCTTACAAATTAATTTTTTTAAAGAATATATATATATATATAGTGAATCAAATACATTTCAAAACATTCATATTGTGAAACAAATATACGTTAATCGATAATAAAATACTATATATCCTTAAATGAGAAAAAATCATATGAAACAAAATTGTAAATTAGAACCTTTCACCAAACTTACAAATTTTGGAGTTTTCAAATAATTACACACACACATGTGTGTGTGTGTCTATGTAGTTGAGTGCATGATACCGGCTTGTTTTCGTGAGAGTTGTAAGACCACATTTTTACCTTTGAAACTTTAAAACAAAACACTATGAATGTAAAAAAAAAACATTTAGAGTGTTTTGCTATAAAGTTTCAATATAAAAATGTGGTCTTACAAAAATAACTTGGTCTCGTAATACGTATGAGGGACCTCGTAATGTGTGCCACTTGGCCCATGACTTATCTCACGTCAATGATTATATATATATATATATATATCTGATTTCATATCACATATGATTAATTATTGTAAATAACCGTTTTCATGTTTCAGTAAAATGAAAATGTTTTGGATTGAACATTTTCCTCTCTCTTTCATGTTTCTATATATATGTATATATATATATATATATAGAGAGAGAGAGAGAGAGATAAGTTCAAATGTAAACTCATCTTTCATTGTGAACGTGTGGACCAACAAAATCGCGCCACATGTCAATTTAAATCAGCACCTAAGCTTTATTCAATATGAATATCATGCAAAGTGAATAAAGCTTTTATTCAAACTGAATAAGCTTTTATTCAGTCTGAATAAAACATGAACATTCAAACTAAATATTGTTATGTGGTGTGATACTAGTGGTCCTCACGTTCACAATGAAAGATGAGTTCACATTTGAATCTAACCACACACACACACACACACACACACACATATATATATATATATATGGAGGGTGGGGTGGCGGGTTCAAACAAAAACACCTTAACACGACAGCCCTCTTTTATTACAATGTGAATGGTAGTGTTCCAGCAACTTGGCCCCCGCTAAAGGTTGCATGCATCTTTGATTAATTTACATATGATGAACTACAATATCAAATATGTTATCGTTTATAACTATCCTATACATACACAAATATATGTACAAAAAACTGGATTGATTATTTTTAGACCTAAAAGTTTTTTTTAAAAGTTTTTGTCATCAAGTGTATTCTACAATTGTTGTTTATATCTAAGAATAATTAGTAACATGACAAGATACTTGATTCAGATGGTCAACTATTGCAACCCATTTACCAAAAAGGACAGATAACGAGATTAAGAATTACTGGAACACTCATCTCAAAAAAAGATTAACCAAGATGGGTATAGATCCAGTCACCCATAGATCAAGAACCGCCGGTAATCCCAACCTGAGCCATATGACACAGTGGGAGACCGCTCGTCTTGAAGCAGAAGCTCGCCTTGTTCATGAGCCTAGGCGTGTTTCAAACTTTTACCAACGAATCCATCATGGGTCGCTTCCCATTTCCAACAAGCCATTGTTGGTGTCTTCACTTTCATTGCCACAACCGCTCCACTTCGATGTGCTAAAAGCATGCCAAGGTATTAGCTCGTATAGGCTATCTGATTTACCTGAACTAGCGCAATTCGTGCCCATTGTGAATCCCGTTGAGAATGTTGAACCATTGTCCTTTCACGATATGACCATGGAAGATCTTACAAGCAATGTGAAAATCTCAGAAGTTCTATTTAACGGCCTGGAGAGCGTAAAAGACGAAGGAAATCAAAACATGCTTCAAGTGACTAACATGGTATATGAAGATGGTTATATGACAGATGCACTTACAAATTGTCTTGGCAATGATGCTGTTGGTGAAAACCACAATGGTGGTTTTGAAGAGGAAACAAATTATTGGAGTAACATACTCAATAAACTAGGTAATAACTCGTCGTTTTCATCGGTCTTCTAGTACACATGATCCAAAAAGACGATCGATTGTTAGAACGAAAACGCAACAAATTTGGTTAATATGTCGTCTTAATGTGTTTTCTAGGAATAATGTAACCAAATTTAATAAATATAAGAGCATTTAATGTTACAATGGTAGATTTATTTCAATTTTTAGATATTTACTAGATTTGGAATTGAATTTCACTCCAATCTCATATTTTGTTTAAGGGAAAAGTATTTAAAAAAACCAACATACTATCTTGTTTTGAATGGTTAACTCTTTCAACTATTCTTTTTTAATGAAAAAACCATTAAACTTTCTCATTTTTAATAATTAAGTCACTGAAATAACTTAACAATTTTCTTTTAATAAATAAATCATCAAACTTTCAAAAATTAGTTACTTGTATCATTTTAATAAAAGTTATAAAATTACCAGTAACCCGCTAAAAATGTTTTAAAGTAAAATCATAACAAAACCATTTAAGTTAAACAAATGTAAATAATAAATTTCTAAAAATTCTATAATTTATTTTATTGAAAAAAAATGTTCAAGGATCTAATCATTCGAAATGCAAAAGTTTTAATGGTTTTTTCATTCAAAAAGATAGTTTGGTGATTTAATCATTCAAAAGAAGAAAGTTAAATGATTTTTTTATTAAAAAAATAGTTTAGGAATTTAACCATTTAAAACATGATAGTTCATTAGGTTTTTAAAACTTTCCCCTTTTTTTGAAGATTTCTTGTAGTCGAAATTAGGGGATTTTATGGAAATCCTTATTTATAGGATTTTGAAATTCCGTTTATAAAAAATTGTTTTGTAATACTCAATTAATAAAAAAATAATTTAATTATTTTATAATTATTTATAATTTATTTTTATAAATTATTAATAACGAATGAAATTTCATTCGATTTCAAATCCTACAAACCAAACACATTGAAGATTCAAAATCTTTCCAAATCAAAATCCCAATCTTTTCACAAAATCCAATCTTTTAAAACAATTTCATTATAATAAACGCACCTTTAGAGTATCCACACCGAAGGTTCCTATTAAAGTTTTTGCACGGTTTTTACAAGAATCTTCATCGTATGATATATTATCGAAAATTTTGTCCAATCACACATTTTTATAAGGATAGAAAATGAGTTTTCTATCCAGACCTGTTATAAGGTGTACCCATTGTAAAGGGTATGAATTTATGTGAGTAAAGAGAAGCTATAAGATTGTAGCAAAAACAACCCCTTTAAAAACGGGTTGTTATCCCACCCCCTACTCTCACAATCATTAATTTCCACACCTCCCTATCTTACTTACATACATTTATTCATGCCTCCTTATAAAGAGATGTGGATAAAAACCGCCTTGAAAAATACATTTTGACTAGAATGTTCAGTACAAAAAGTAATATAAATTTCAAAACAATTACAATAAGAAATAAAATCTAAAGATCTCACACTTGCAAACTACACAAATTTCCATTATCAATTTGTCTTAATTTATTGCAACTTTAAAAATAATTGTAAATGTCTTGTCTTCAAGGATTTTTATATATACAATGTTTATTATTATTATTATTATTATTATTATTATTATTATTATATTATTAATATTATTATTACTAGAGGAAATTCTAAAAAGATCTTTAAAAAATAAAAAACTAAGGAACACCTTCTAGCTTTCATTTTGATCGTGTATATTTGTGCATAGAAACAATTTAAGTTGTATTTTGGTTTTTTTTTTTTTAATTTTTTGAGAAGGTTCACCTGGACTTTGGCCATACTACATCCTTGGCAATTTTTACCGAGAGCTAAAGCATGCTCTCATGGGATTAATACTCAGTGGCCCCTGATTGCTCACCCCCGTATTCGAACTTGGGTGGATTTTTCCCCAACACCAAGCCTTAACCGGTAGGCTACCCCATTGGGGTTTTGTATTTTGGTTTTTATTCATGTGTGCCTTATACATACATGTATAAATATATATAATACATAAGGTGTTTCTCAATCTTTCATTTTTTTAATATTTTTCTTAAACCTGACCTTATTATTAAAATCTCACATTTATCTATATATGTTGGAATGTCAAGTGCTTTTTGAAAGAATGATCACATAGTGTTTCACATAATTTTTCTTTAAAATATACAATTTTATATATTACAAATACTTGCCCACACATCTCACTTCTAATGTGAAAACAATGACCTTATGGGTCCTAGATAATAATTTCAAATAACCACACTTCTTGCTTCAAATATGAAAACATTGAACTTATGGGTCCTAGATAATAACTTCAAATAAAAAACTAATCCTAGAAATATTTGCATCAAAGTGGTCTCCACACATTGATTCACTGTAGATATGGTTTTTCTTTTTGTTTTCATGTTGCTTAGTAACCCCACAATGGTTGGATACTTGGATTTGCTTTTAAAAGAAAAGTTTATTGATTTTGATAGTTGTTATTGAATGTGATTGTTGTATGCCTTTATGTCATCTCCCTTCATGTTGGAAAACTGTATCTTGTAATCATTGAATGAAGAAAAAAAAAACTTTTTTTCTTTTCTTACTTTACAGTTGTATAAACTTTTTTTTAATATTATATGCTTTTAAAGAGTTGTGTACGGTATCAATATTTACCGGGTATGATTTACTTTATTATTTGAGAACAATAAGAACCGAGAATTTTATCTAATAATAAGGCATTGAAGGAGAAGACACCTACTCAATTGACGATTATTGGATGTGACACGTTTTTTTTTGTTGGAAAAAGGGGATGTGACACGCTTGCCAACAACTTATTTTGATGGTCGGGAATGTTATCCGATATGTTAAGTGAAGGTGATGACTCTTGCAGGCATATATTTGTTTCGAAAACATTTGGTAAAAGAAACTGGATTTGAAAGTTTTTTAGTGGACCTAAAAGCTTTATGATATTAAATGTTTCTTATAGAGTAGTTGCTTTCACCTTCAATTTATAGCTTAGCAACCATGGTCGGTCTTGAGTGTTTTCTTGTCCATGGTGGAAAAACGAAAAAAATATATCATTGATAATAAGAAACAAAACGAAACACGTTACTTTTTTTCAAAAGCAGACAATCCGTAATAATGTAGTACAATGTGATGCTTAAATGGAAACCCTGGATGATAAAACATATAGCTACATAATCTAAAACAATTTTTCTGTAGAACTTTTAAAGCAAAAACGACAAAAACAATTTATCATATTCAACGTTCCTTTTTCTTTACAAATGATAATAGCATTTCAATCTACTTTGACTTATGATAATCTAAAATATGACTTTGATAATTAAATTTTATAACTTTAAAATTACAAAAAAAAAAAAAAAAAAACACAAAATGGTGCAAATAGACTTTAAGAATTTGAACTTTATAGCTTTTATACTACACAAAAAGAAAATACAATAATGTAAAATTTATATAAAAGATTGTTAAATTTATAAATAAATAAAAAAGTTATGTACTTTTTCAATCATCGTCTTGATAAAACAAAAAATGAGAATATTATTTTATAATGAGTTTGGATCGCATTTTGTATGCTTGTAACTTTTATAGAAAAGTATAAATGAAATTATGTGAAACATAAACTAATCATTTTGTACATTATTTGTTGGGGAAAAACAGGTGGCCAAAGAGGTTTTAGAGCACCTTCAATATATTTTTTATTTAAAAAAAAATTAAAATCAAAATATTTGAAGATAATAGATTCATTTTCGATAAAAATTTAATTTAAATTTATAATATCAATTATATTATTAAAATATTTTATAGATATTATTTTTTTCTTATATCAATTTTATTTTAAAGGCCATTAGACCATCTACATTATGAAAGCCAAAACTCCTTTCTTGTAAGGCTATATATGGCAAATTAATTGATAACCTAGGTGAAGGCTGATAAACTAGTTGGTAGTTGATAAATTAGTTGATGAATAAATTATATTTGATAAAAATTGACTTATAGATATGTAAAATGATAAATAAATAAAAAAACCATCCTGAATATATAATCAATTACAAATATTTTATAATATAATTAACACAAAATTTTAATATATATTGGAAATAATTTTAAAAATGATATAATATGTTAGTTAATACAAATAAAGTAAAAATATATTAAACAATATATATTATATTTTATATACATATATATATCAATGAATTTAGAATTTATTAAAAAAAATTTAAAACATTTATACTAATTCATGATTTAAATTACTGTTATCTATAATAAAAAAAGGTTACCAAATGAATGATAGCCAAGTGGTAAGGCTTGGGCCTACATAGTGGTGAACCCGGGTTCGAGTCCTGGGGGACGCATTCTGGAGGTACGGGGTTTTCGACCACAGACAGCATGCTTTAGCAGTCGGGCTTCGGCCCAAAATTGCCGAGGATTAGTCTGGGCTCAATGTGGTATGAAATACCTCTTCCAAAAAAAAAGTTGTTCAACTGTATCCTAAGTAATTAGTACTTAACAATATATATATAATTAAGAATTAGATTAAATATTTATTTAAATATGAAACATGTTTTAATCCTCTCAAAAAATTATAGCTTTAATTTTATGTAACTTACATAAACATCTTAAAAATTAAGAATTAGATTAAATATTTTTTTTAAATATGAAACATGTTTTAATCCTCTCCAAAAAGTGTAGCTTTAATTTTATGTAACTTACATAAACATTTTAAAAATAATTATATTTATTTTTTATAATAAACATATTAAATAATAATTAATATAATTAATAACATTTGAAAATAATTAATATATAATGTCTAATTAAATTAAATTAATTTTAATTATCATATTATAATAATTATTAATAATAAATAATAAATCATTATTAATTATTAATTATTAATTATCAATATAAATATTTAATATTTATTATTTATTAACAATTAATAATAGTTAATATTAATAAACAGTATAATTGAAAAAAAACCATAAAAAGTTCCTCAAACATAAATTAGCTTAATTTTGCCAAAACCAACCTAAAGCTATTTTGAAAAGCCATTTGCAAGATTGGTGTGGATTATCTTAGTCACAACAATAAGATATTATTTCTCATTTATAAGTAATTACTTTTAGAAAATTCTTTCTTTTGTAGAAAATAATTTCTTCTCTCTTAAACTCTAAATGTCTTAGTGACAGTCCAATATATTTAAATTTCTGCATTTTAAGAAGTTATGAAGATGTCCTCACAGCCTTACCAGCCAACCAAAATGTTGTTTTTCATGTAAAATATGTGTTTGTTATAAGTTTAGGTTTAATTTTATCTGCTATATAATTCTGACAATTACATGTATTCAATCAAATACTTTTTATGTATAAGCAGTAGCAATTGAGATGTTAACATTAGATTAAGATATTGCTTGGTAAAAATAAGTTAAATTTATAAGCAATATTTTAAAAACCGGGTTTTTAGTTGAACCGAGACCGGTTTCTGGTTTGATCGGATCAACCATTAGTTCAACCGATTCCAAGCATTTTTATGTATTTTTCATTTTCTTACATTCTAATATATATAAAACCAACAATTTGATATCTACAAGTTAAAAAAACATTAAAAATACACATTATAATAAGTTTTACATTAGTCCCAAAACATTTAAAAGAATAATAATAACAAGTTTTACACGTATTTTTTTTAAAACCGGGTCAACCGGTTTTTACCGGTTCGATCTACCGGTTCAACTGCTTGAACCACTAAACCGGCCGGTTCAATCCGATCCTTAAAACGCCATAAAACATGTCACAATTGACCTGGTCCTTTCACCGGTTCCCGATTCAGCCAGTTTGACCAGACCGGTTCAACCGGTTCTTAAAACTTTGTCAAGCGCAACTTATTTATCGACTAGCTTGTCAGTTATCAGCTAGTTTGTCAAACATAGCCTAATTAAACTGTTTAATCAGTTAACATTAAAACTTAATATCTTGTCCATAATAAACTACTCACATTAATTCATTTAATTTTAAATTTTAGTATTTGATTGATATGATCGTGTATAAAGTAAAAAAATAATTTAAATATGTATTTGAAAAAAATTATTTGGTCAAAGATAATAAAAAATAAAATATCAAAAAGACCAACTACTATATAGGCCGGGTCTAAAGGAACTTGTTGGTCCACCAAAGCCGGCCCAAAATATTGAGCAATACATTAGACAATTTTTAATATAATTTAAATTTAAATATATCAAATGTATTAAATTTAAAACTTGGGTAAGTAATTGATTAATTGGTATCTTACTATCTTATGTATTCAAATGTCTAAGTTCTAAATAGATTAAAAACATTTTCTATTATTCACTTTATAATATAATATATTTAAATTCACGTTTAATACATAAGTATTTTTATTAAAAAAAAAGTTCATCGTTCACAAAAGGTAGAATTAACGACAAGATGGATTCACCAAAGATGATAAATAGTAGAGGTCAAAGAAAGGATCGTAGAAACAATTATAGGAAACCGAAAGTATAATGCCTCTGTCCCAAAATAGGAGATTGTTGCAATAGCTCCAAATGCAATTTAAAGTTAAAATGAAAACTAACGACAAGCTATAATTTTTCATTTTTTTATTTTTTTTCAGAAGATTCATCTGAGCTTTGCCAGAATACATATGACTCATTTTCTATCCATATAAGAGAGATTTTTATAGAAATCACAAAAACCATGTAATCGTCAAAGATATTAAGACTTGATTTGGTATAGTAATATTGGGGGAGTGCTGTTTGCACCATACTTCATGTCAAAATCAGGTTCTTGCATTAGGAATATAAAAAGCAGATTGTGATGGTAATGCATATGAGAGGAAAATGGTGCATTCAATAACTTTTTTGGTGCAATTAGCCTCACCTAAATATTGTTAAAGGTAAATGGAAAATCAATAAACCATTGAGATTGAATGGTAAATAACAATTGTATGTATTTAAAAATTAAATTAATAATTACTAAAATTAAGAATGATACAATTATAAATAAAACTTAAAATAAAAAGATCGATACAATAGTACATGATATTGGAAAATGTCCATATTTTAATCGATAGTTGATACGATAGTAACAACCAAACATGTTGATTATACCAATTTAATTTAAACTTAAAACACATAACTTAATATTTTGTATTAAATCATTAAGATATGTCAAACAAGTTGACTACAAACTTCCAATTCTAATGGTTTCCTAGGTATACGGTATACCCCTATTTTATCCTATATTCTCCCTAGTAAGAGATGGTACAAAGTGTGACCTACTAAATCTATAAAAATGTACCCACATTAAAATAAAACTTCATGAAAATGACCAAAATACCCCTTAGCGCCCGAATCCTGAAAAAGCACAGCTCTTACTCTTAGGGCTTGACCCCTATGACGGGGCCTTTCTTTGCAGAGCCGGTCACGAATTGCGTACACAATCCACAAACCCCATGCACAAGAAACAATCCACAAAATTTGACGGAAATCTCATGGCCGAATGAAACAACCCCCTAGATGTCGTTACTGAAGCATTCTTGAGGGTTGGCATAAAAATAGTCTTCCTCCTTTGGCTTCTGACTAATATTTCTACGATCATTTGGTTGTCCATTTCTTTTCTCAAGCACCATTTTAGTGGCGCCCGAGAACTCGGCCCACGACAGCGTCCCGTTTTGGTGCAAATCTATCAACTCGACAACCGGTTTTCTATCTAGTCGTATAGTTTTCTTGAAACCAAGATACCTGCGAATGGTAGTATCTAAGTTACCAATAGAGCCTAGAGGTGGCCAACAACTGTCCCCTGGTCGAGCTAGGCCAGGTAGGGCCCAAATCGGTTCCCGACCAAAATACTTTGGCCTTGTTTATGAGAATCGGGTCCGGTCCAGGTCGTGGGCCGGGCTCAAATTGGTCCCACTTATTTTTTTAATTGATTTTAACATATAAAATAGTTTTTTGAAGAATTTGGTCAATCAAATACTCTAACAAATACGTTTTTATCATAATTGGATCAATGAAAGATACTAAAAAGAATTTGTTCAATCAAATATACTTTAAAATATTTCATTGGTCAATCGAATTCGCTAAAACATACATTTTTTTATTAAAATATACTATATAAAATACACTTAAATATACATTTTGGTGTTCAATCAAATACACTTAAAAATATGTATAAGAAATAAATTTTAAATAAAAACGGGTTGTTTCTGGGTCAGGCCTTGTATCGTAACTAGATTGTAACTGGCACTCCCAAACTGGTCCCAAATGGTCCCGGGCTGGGAATATTTGGGAGCCTAGCCTTTTGTAACGTACGATAGCCCAAACCAACATACTGACCCAATAACCTCCCAATCAACTTAAAACAATAGTGGAAGGTATTGGTAGGCGGTAGCCCATAAATTTGAGATTATAACATATAAGGAGGGTGTTGCTATCCCTGAGGTCAACAATTCAAGCCTCACCAACAACATTTGTCGTATATAAATATTATATATTTGGAAAGAAAAATCTATGAATATTTCCTACTTCAAACATAAAACAATACCTTCGGTGACCTTCGACAAGCTTTGCCATGTTACCATCGTAAGAAGGAACAAAGATGTTACTAGCAACCGATACCATGAAATCTAGGGCCGCCATTTGTGAGGAATGATTCTGAAACTGTTTCAACTCTTCGGGATCTAATAACGTTTCTTTCTTTACCTGAGACAACATTCGAGCTTTTTAATCCCATACACACACATGTATATATAGAACTGCAAAATCACATTTAATTTTGCATTAACTTCTGGAAAAAGAAAGGTGGGCGACTTTAGCCGCGGCTTATCACATATGACTCTTTACATTAATCATATATAATTCTTTCTTGTTCTTTAAATGGGTATTGTTCTTGTTTGATCGATCTACATACGTTAACTTAACATATTATATGCATTAATTAAAATAAAAGAAAGGCCCAAATCAAAACAAAAGCCCAAAAAGGGACAAAAATGTAAGCATTGGATTTAAAAGAAGCCCGACTAGGAATATCAGTATTCCGAACCACTAATTTACCCCAGCATTGGTGAAACAACGCTAAATTGCACCGCTATAAATAGAAATGTAGCGGGTCAACATATAGGTCAACAACAACTACCGGGTAACCGCGTCTTTCCCGGTAAAAAGAGAGACGGTAAGCATTTAGTAAACAAACCCAAAGTAGAGTAACTAGCAACACTTACAATGTGTGGAAACATAGCTCGTAATGTTGCAAGTCTCTTTTGACCACCGTAAATTTCACCCGATGCTATATATATTTGTGTGTTTTCGTCAAAATCCATTGCTCGTAGAACCAACGCCACCTCCTCGGGGGTAAGAGGACACAGACCTTGCGATCTCCTCTCTTCCGACACTATCTCTTTCTCCCTCCACCACGGAAACGCATACCTGAAACATTACGTTTTCCTTTTTTGGCAAACTTTTCGATAGAAACTTCCTTATATGCACATTGCTATAATTGGAAAAGAATCGATGATATCTTTTAGAATATCTGTTTTGCTCTCTTTCTATTTGTATTACTATTGCTTACCCTTAAATTAAAAAATATGAACGAGTCATTAGGGGTAAATTAGTCATTTTACTTTTTCTGTCATGTTCAATTCTATCTTACCAAACAATGAACAACTATTCTGTCATGTCATGTATGGATACCACCAAACGCACCATAAGAAACGACTGCCTCTACCCTCTTAAGGTAGAGATCACGTCTGCATACATCTCAACCATTGTTTTCAGTGGAGATACATTGGACTCGTTTGGTTTGGTTTAATTCAAGTCTACAAAATTCCCCAATTTTGTCACTTGTGAAGGATATTTTAGACATTTGACTAATCGTAAAAGTTAGTTTACCACTTTACCTCATACGTTTCAGTTCATCGGCTTCCTCGTTGGTACAACCATGTGTACAACCCGAAAACGCCAACATGTCCATCTCGTAACGAAGGTGCAACGCCACAAATGGTCCCTTTCCCCGAAGAATGTGAACCAATTTATCACCAAGAGCTTCTATTCGAGGAGTGAATTTTAACGCTTGGAAATTGACACGACACCGGAGTCTTTGAAGATCAAGTGGGATCCCATTGTTTGCTAATCGTGTGTCCGTTCGATTGAAGTGTATCACCTTATGTTTGCTAAAAAGCGGTAAAATCTGCATTGTGTTTCGGAAAGAAAGCAACGAGATCATTTGTATGGTAAACACTAGACATTCCCGATTTCTAGAGAAATCAAGCGTAACCCGAAATAAATTGGTGTTAATATTACATTTTCGCCGATGATGGTATTAACTTAGTTTTTGTTAGCGGGTATTTTAGAATCTTCCATAATTGATCAATTGCATATGCAGACTCCCTGCGTCCCAAAATAAGTGTCCACATTTGTATTTAGTCAATCCAAGAATAAATGTCCATTTTTTGTATACTTTCCCATTTTACCCTTTTAATTATGAGCTGAAAAATTTTCTCCAACTATTCTGTTTTAGCAATTATAACTTTAACTATATTAATAAAATATTCAATAAATTTAATAAAATTTCTCTTTCCTACACATTTTAATTTCAATAATATTTTATTGGTGGAAATAAATGTTTATCTCTCTTCTATAAAACTTTAGAGATTTCCGTAAATTTAGAAATTTTTACAATCTCTCTCATCTTTTCAATATTTTAAGCAAAAAATTGCTAAAATCCCTCTTTTCTCCATTTTAGCATATCAGTTGGAGATGCTTCTAATTACTTCCTCTACTATTAAGGGTAAAACTGTCATTTAGTTCATTAAAAGAGTAATAATTACACAATAATGTCTTTTTCATCGTGGACACTTATAATTTGGCGATTCAGACACGGGTTCTGATTTTCTTAACGGAATTCAGACTATTTGCTTCTTGAACAAGATCGAACAATTATATTTTCTTCACCACAACCCACACACAAAAAAAACAAACCTGTTCAAGGTAGTACTTTTCGGTTGACCAACTAACGGGTGGCATAATAAGCGGCTGAAATCCATATTTCCGGCTAAACCGCTTTGGCAATCTTTTAACAATCCGGATTTCATTTCTTAGAGAATTAATAAAGTGTTGAACGTCAAAAATGTCTTCGAAATCACTGAAACAAACACCATAACGAAATTTATTTAGTACCAACGTCAAAATGTCGATAAAGAACTCAAATTTATTCAAAAAGCAACGGTTTTTTACCTAGGATCGGCCCAGAAAGACGTTTTATCGAGTTCTGGAACAACCAACGTAAGATCTAAAAAACGGGCAACCGTCACCATATCACAAATCTGAAACGACCAACTTGAAGAGTAAATAAATTGTCGTCAAACTACACAACGAAAAGCCAAAAAAGAACCACATACCGCAGCTCTCATTTGGTTTAAACCCCCGTTACAAGAAACTTTAAGGAAACCGTTACTCGTGTAATTCCCTGCAAAATAAAGCAAAAGCTCGATAAAGAAGTCAAACTCGAAGTCTGAAACTTGGGAAGGTATTTGTTTGGGATGATTTTTTCATAGATAGAAGGTGTGTGTTTTTAATTGGGAGGGGTGGGTTTGGAAATACTTGGCTTTCATCATAAAGCTTCTCCCTAGAAGCTTACTGAATAAGCCACTTTCTATATCATAAAGTCATAACCAAATAGCCATGTATAGCTGACCGAATAAGTTGCGAGTCTCAATAAGCTCATTAAGCTACTAACAGACACGCTCTTAAGCTAAGCTCAATTAAGCACTCGGGTTGTGGTGCACTATAAGAATACTTTAAAATCCCTGAAAACGGTAGAATTAGGCCAAAAATATATGGGACGACTTTGCAGGCCTTTAAAGGTGCCCCCACTAGGAAAAAATCATGGATCCGCCACCGATCCCCTTGTGGTTAAAATCAAACACTCATTGTAAAGAGCAATTAATCTAGTATACAATATAGTTATCAAGATTCAATTATAACACACAAACAGCTTAATGGGACTCGCAACTTATTTACTCAACTACGATTAATTAGTAGTGGCTTAATGATATTATATATAGCTCATTCAGTAAGCTTTTAGGAGGGAGCTTTATGCAGAAAGCCAAGTTTTTTCAACAATTGAAAAACACGCGCCTTCCATCGAAGAAAAGACACCTCCTAAACAAAAACCTTTGCTATCTAATACAGACGGATTAATCTACAGAGACAACTTTATCCATATAGGTATCAATAAATAACCCCTTTAACCACATTAAGATTGTGTTTGGCAAACTAGCTGATAAGCTAGCTTATGAATAAATTATGTTTGACAAAAACTAGCTTATGAGTAGGTAAAATGACCAAAAAGGATATCTTGGGGTATAATAGTTAATATTAATAAAACGTATAACTGAACGAAGCTACAAAAGGCTTCTGACACGCTGCTCCAACTAGCGTATCAATAAGATAGTTTATAGTCCATCCAAACATGTACTAGCTTATAAGCTAAGCTTATTTTCGCCAAACACAGACTAAATGCTATAAACAAAAAAGATTTACAAAGAAACAACAACCCACTTAACTTTAAGAAACCACCCAATTCAAATCAAGATTAAATTAAACATTCCAAAATCACTCACTTGAAGGTGCCAAAGGTGGTAGGGGTAAAATGGTCTTTTCAGCTTGAATTGACAATCTCCCTTGATCATTTATCCTGTTTGAATAACTTCTCAACAACTTTGGTTGCCAAAGCTCACCAACAGCCACAATATGAACCAAACAAGTCCAAACCACAATGGTGGAACAAACCCTAATGAACCACACTTGCAACCTACTCCTTTGAGTCAATTGACCAGAAATCTTGACCATTTGACCACCACCATTCTCAAATCCAACATCCATTTCTCTTCTTCACACCTCATCTTTTCTTCATTCCACACAAAAAAAAAAAAAAAAATTGCCAAAATCTTTAAAACCCAATACCAAAAAGTTGCATTTTTTTTAAGTTACCAAGATGAACCAACAAGACCCATCAAGAAAACCCCAAATTGGGTGGTTGGGAATTTGGAAAAATATTCAACTTCTCATGGATTTAGCATCACATTGAAGTGATAAGATGGTAAAAACTAAGCTAAATCTTGAAATTGGCAAGTGGGTGTTGAAGAATTTTAGGAGAAGAATCAAGATTAGGGGATTTAGCATCAAGATTGAAGCAATGGAAAGGATCAAATTTGACCTAAATCTTTAAAATGAAGAAGTGGGTGTGTGTGATTTGGTGAAAAGATTCAAACTTTGTGGAAAATAGATGAAGTAATGGGGAGGGTGGAGATGAGTAATGTGTGTGAGTTTTTTGTTGAGTCATGATGATAGAGAAAGAAGGAGGTGGTGGGGAAATTATTGGGAGGAGTAGAAAAGAAAAAATAGATTTCTAATATTCAAAATTTGAATTTTATGTTTAATTTATGTTGCCGATTGAGGATGTTGATTGATTTTTTTGAATTAGATTAAACTACATGTTTGTTGAAAATCACATTTTTCTAATTTATTTTTAGTTTTGTGTAACTATGAGATATAATTGTCATTTGTCAAGATGTTGGAATAAGTATTCATTCAGAAAAGATTGATCTTTATTTATCATATGATATAATATCTTTGGCTTGAAAATTGAAAATTGATTGTTGGTAAGCAGATTAATTCAATATGTGTTAACTAAGTAAGAGTCGTTTCTCATACTTTATCGAGTAAGACTTTGGGTCAATGGCATTGTCTCTTATCGAGAAAGTTCGTCATACTCAATAAAGTAAATAATATCGAGTAAGACTTTAGATCAACGACATTGATCTTTATTTATCATATGATATAAGTTCGTCGTTTCACACCTTAACTTTTTTTCTAATGACATTAAGTTATTTCATTAAATAAGGGTTGTTTACATTATTTGATCGTTGTTTTATTTTTTATCTAATCAAAATCATAACAATGATTTTGGTTCATGTGATTTTTGATTGTGTAAAAGACAAAAGAATCTATAAAAGGACGAAAATGTTTTGCTTTTAACAAATTTTTTTAACAACCATTAAAAGATGGATTTGATCTAAAAAATCTTGTCAAAGATTTACGAGCTAATACATATATGGAAATATCATAATTGTTCATTAATCATCACCCCAAATGTACATTAACACCTTTTCTTCCTATCTTCTGTATTACCGCGGCTGCTAGCACAGAGTTAGCCAATGGTTATTTCCCATATACCATCATTGCTTGTTCTCTGGAAAAAGAAGTTCCCGAGCCGTGGGACTTCTACCTCCACCAGCATACAAAAACGAAACCGTCCCTCTATAACCAATCATCCATAATATCAAACAAATTATTTGTCTTTGAGGAGCTGTTGAGATCCAGTCTAAACCCCTTGTTCGGTCCAAAATTAAAATGTTTTATTTTCAAACATGATTTATAAGAAATAGTTATCAATTATATACTTTAAATAGGTTTGATAAGTATGAATCTAGAAAAAAGAATTAACCTGTAACTAAATTTAAAATTATAAATAAGTTTTCATAAATTTCGACTAAAACCTTTTTTTAACAAAAAAACAATGAAACCCCAAAAGATAAAAGAGGTATTATGAGAGTTTAATATGCTATTATTATTCTATTGTTACTTTAAAGTGATGAATTATTTAGAATGGCTGTTTTCCATCATATCGATTTCTTTTATTTGTAAAGTTAAATAAACATAATTTGATGTTGATTGCATGATCAATAAAAAATATTATCTAAGAATTAAAGATGATTATTTGCATTGTAAGATGATGAAAAAAACAGTTCCATACAAATTTTCTAATAACATAGAGTAATATATGTAACGCCTACGTTTTCGTAGCCTCCTAATGACTTGTATAAGAAGAACCATTTTATGACTCCTCCTTTCGTGCGCGATGTCCCGGACTTGGAAACCCCACTTTTAAGCCTCGGTATCACCCACGAACCATGCACTACGAAAGATCCAGGTCTACATTCTTTTTTACCTTTTTTAAGAAAAAAATGACCATATTTGTATTTTAAAAGCTTCTGTATATTAAACACTCCATATCTCTGGTCCATTTGTGGTTACTTATTGTGGCATGAAATTTTAGTCCATAGGCATCGTATACATTAATGGCATGTGTTTGCTATTTATGTGCACATTTACACTATTTATTGTAACATAAATTATATATACATGGATTTTTAAATTTATATCTATATACATATAAGGTGAATCTGGAAAATTTTATGACTGATGATATCGTTTAATTATAAGAAACAAATACATACATATTTTTTGTAAATTCGTTGTTGGTTTGTCGATTAGTTCATTGTTTTTCGTCTATAAACTTTTGTATTCGGATTTTTTAATGCAATTCTGTTTCAAAAACATAATAAATTTGAATTTTTTAAAAGTTGGAAACTTTTGTCATTTATACAACTATAAACATGTACAATGTCTTGGGAAAATAATTACTATCTATGCATTTATGTACATGGATTTGTATTTATGAATTTTGCATTTATGTATTCATTCATGATGCATGATCCAAAATAACAAATGATGGGAAAAAATGATTAAAAGTGTTAAGCATGTGAAAAAGAGAATGGTTTTCCCTTTGATAACAAGTTTTCTTTATTGATCATCAAGCACCATATAAAAGCAAACAATGCAATCATACTAATGATAATAAATGAACATGGTAACTATCATGTATCTAAACATGGTTTAAATGATTTTTGGATTAAAGTTGTAAATTTATGGATAAAACTAGCGGATTAAATGTAAATTTATGGATTAAAGTTGTAAAGTTGTAAATTTATTTTATATTTCACAAAAGATTTTATATTATGGATAAAACCTAAAAGATTGTTTAATGTATCTAAACATGGTTTAAATGATTTTTGGATATTCGATTCACTATCAAGTAAATTGAATAACAATTATTTTTTTTACTAGATAATCATCTTCAATAAATCTTTTCCTTCAGAAGTTTGGTCGTTTTCGGTCTTTATTATACGTTAAGTAAAAAAGCATTATCAAACAATAAAATATATACAAAAGAATAATAATATAATGTCAATTTCGGCTTAAGTGAAATATTAGTAAACTACGTTTTTTGTTCTTGTGGTTTACTCAAATTTGCAATTTTCATTCACGTGTGGTTTAGAAACTACGGTTTTCATCCCTATGGGTTGTAATTAGTTGCTATTCTCTTCTTTATTATTAACATTTTATTGTTGTTTTGATCCGTATGGTTTATAATTCTTTACTATTTTGGTTCATTGTACTTAAATGTAAGAATCAATACAAGGAGAATATATTACAAACCAAATGGAGAAAATTTGTACTTAAAAAACCACAAGAACGAAAACTGGAAAACCAAATAATAATATTACCATTCAGTTTAGCAATTTATCGTGGACGGACCTTTTGAAGGTCTCACGATGGCACGTGTCATTGTATTATTTGCCCGACAAAAGATAGTTTTTCTTGTTTTGTTAAGGTGCAACCTCTAGGAGAGTGTTACCGTATTATTTTTGAAACTTCAAGGGGTGCACAAAAAAACCAAAAAGTTCTCTCGAAACCAAAAAAAGAATCTCTTGAAACCAACCAAAAATAGAAATTTTCTCTTGAAATCAATCAAAAAGCCCCCAAAATTCTCTCAATTCAACAGAAAAAAATCCATCGAAATCAACAAAAAGAAAACTTAAAAAACCTTTCAAAAACAATTTGAATTTTTTTTCTTTCTTGAGATCAACCAAAACCCTTAATTATACGGCGTCACTGTATGAAAAATCATTTGGATCCGTCCCTAAACCTAGTCAACCCAAAAACCGAATAACCCAAAACTCATTCTATTCAGATGTTCAGATGCTATAAAGTATTTAAAATGATAAAAACAAATCTAAAATGTCTTCCAGTGCTGTGGCAGATTGGTTATCACTCGGGGGAGGTTCATATCGCCCTAACCGAGTTCAAACCTCCCATACTCATGTCTGGAGACATTTAAGTGGGACCATGTTTAGCCCCAAAATTACCGGGTATTAGTCGGGCTTTGGCCCGAACACCCTTCAAAATAAAACAAATCAAAAACAGTCAAAAGTGCCAACTGAGTCATAGTGTAGGGACTGTTTATGTAAATATTTCTATTGATCTAAAAATCTATAGCCACCATATTTTTACTTTCAACACCTTTCTTGCTCTTCTGGTTTACCCCTTTTCAAGATCAAACCAACAGAAATCCAATTGAAATCCCATTGACTCTTTGATTCAATTCTTAGAAGTTAATTTCATCAACAAAATCCCACAAATTCGTTATCATCCTTGAAGTTAAACCTTCAATCCGACCTCTAAATCGTCTTCTATAGATCAAGATCTATGTTAACAATGGAGCTCCAAAGATTTGCAGTAATTATGGTTGTAATCATGGGGCTTTTATCCACAATCGGTCAATCGATACGTTTCGAGCTCGAATCTGGCCATACTAAGTGCATAGCTGAAGATATCAAGAGCAATTCGATGACTGTTGGTCATTACGCCATTGTTAACCCTAATGAAGGACAGCCGTTACCTGAATCTCACAGGATTACTCTCAAGGTGAAGTGGATTTTTTAAGTTTTGATTGCTAATTTTTGTTGGTTAATTGTTAAATTAGGAATCTAGGGTTTGTTTGATATTAGGGTTTTGTGATGCCAATTGAGCTGCTGGATTTGTGTTTTTTGCTATGCGGTTAGTTTGAGTGTGGGTGAATTTGAGCTCGATTATGTGTTAATTTTTGGCAGATGTGAATTTATTTGAGTTATATGGTTTGGATTGTTGTTTTAATATTTGGGGGTTTTAGGAATTGAAACTTGGATTCTAAATCTATATAAAATAGAATCTAGGATTACTGATTTTTCTTGTTTCCAATTACCAATTAGAGATCTATATTGGAATTCTAGGTTTAGGGCTTTGGATTTGTTTAAAGTTGTGAGGTTTTGCTTGAATTTTGCTGGTATATATATCTATATATATATATATAGAGAGAGAGAGAGAGAGAGAGGAAAATTCAAATGTGAACCACTTTTTAGCTGTGAACGTGAGGACAACCGAGAGCGCGACACATGGCGGCTTTGAGTGTGGTCCCCCTCTTTAATTCAATGCCCTCCCATGAATCGCGCCTAGTCATCCGCCGTGGACTTGACGTGGCGCCTAGTCATCCGCCACGTGTCGCGCTCTCGGTTGTCCTCACGTTCACAACCAAAAAGTGGTTCACATTTGAACCCACCCCTATATATATATATATATATATATATATATATATAGAGAGAGAGAGAGAGAGAGAGAGAGAGAGAGGGAATCACTTACAACTTACTGAAAGGTTTGAAACCGTGCAACCTCATCTAAAACCATTCATTTTAGCTCATTTCATTATGATTGATTACTCAATTCATTAATGATTATGGATTTCGTGCAATAATCTTACATGTAATGCGTAGTATTTTCATTAAATGCATACACTAATGGAATGCATATAGATGTGCATTGAATTCCATGAACATCTATATGCATTGACAGTGATAATTCCATGCACAAATATATGCACTCCGTTAGTGTATGTATTTAATGAAAATACCATATATGCGTTACATCTAAGGTTATTGCATGACATCGATAATCATTGATGAATCGAGTAATCCGTCATAATGAATGGGCTAAAAATGAATGGTTTTAGACGAGGTTGCACGGTTTCAACCTCCCAGAAGGTTGTAAATGATTATCCCTCTATATATATAGGGGTTCTGTATGTTATTCAATTTTGTAACAAATATGTGTTTCCTTTGAGCCTCTTAATGTTGCTTTATGCTGGATAGTTGGGGTTAAAGTGTTGTTTTGGTTGTTGTTATCTTTGTGCAATGCAGGTGACTTCGGCATATGGGAATAGTTATCACAATGCCGAAAATGTGCAATCGGGACAATTTGCTTTTCAGGCTGTTGAGGCTGGAGATTATATGGCTTGCTTTTATGCCATCGAACACCAACCATCACTTAAGATCCCTATCGAATTTGATTGGAGGTCCGGTGTAGCTGCCAAAGATTGGTCTAATGTCGCCAAGAAAGGTTCCGTAGATGTAAGTCCCTCTATCCATCCATCTTTCCGATCACATCTCGTATTATGCAAACACACACGCACACACACACACACACACACACACACACCACACACACATATATGTATATATATAGAGAGAAAGGTTCAAATGAGAAGTGCTAAAGAAATGAGAAGTAGAGAAGTGATCTCCACCACTCATCCGGTCAACAAAGGCGGCTTTGACCGGTTACGGTGGACGTGATCATGGAGGATTGGCGCGCTTCGTGGGAGGGTAGAGATTATTACAGGGGGCACCGGTCAAAGCTGCCTTTGTTGACCGAGATGAGTGGTGGAGATCACTTCTCTGCTTCTCATTTTTTTACCACTTATCATTTGAACACCGATAATATGGATATAAAAATAAAAAATACAAATGTACAAACTAATAAAATGTCCTAAAATAGTAAAATGTGGGTGAGTGATAATAATTCTCTCTAATGGTAGTTCTTATAAGACGTTCTAAATTGGAGGATCTGTTGGATCAAAATACAAGTTAAAAACTCCAAAATCTCAATTATCTTCATTTTGGAGAATCTGTTAACGTTACAAAGCATAAAAGGTGTCATGAATCCTGATATCAAAGTTCAAATGGTACTCTCGAGAATCACAGCACTCTAATTTAGAACGTCTAATGAAAGTTACAGCACTTCCTTGTACGGGGCGTATAGTTGTTACCGCGTTTTACAGTTCTAGTTGGTTTTTACATGTCAGAAAAACGTAAATACAAAACAACCCATAAATCACTTAATCTGAGTAGAAGACGTGACACAAGTATTTAGAGTGGTTCAGAACCTTGTCCTAATCCACTTTTCCCGACACCCATATCGAGAAACGACTTCACTAGAATAGTTATGATGCAAACAAAAACCGTTACAATGTAGGACGCCCTCTCACATTTTGCTCAAGTTGGTGGGTCATCACGGATCCTGGATTTAGGGTTTAGGGTTATTACTAGTGAATAGTGATGTGTCTTAAGACTAAATCACTTGTCAGCATCATATAAATATGCTCATCATCGTCTTGACAAATGAGTGTAAATTGCCAAAATAAGTCTTCATAAAGAACAATGGCTTTTTTCGAACTTTCAGTTGTATCTGAAAAGAATGTTATTTTTCGATGTCATTTTAATATGTCCACAAAAGGTGTAGGGATTTTGGAAAAAAAAAAATAGTTGTTTGTTCTGGAAGGGAGCCTAAAAGCCCGTAAGATGTCTTACGGCAAAATCTGATATTTAAACTTGCGCACAAAAAGAAACGGGAATCCACAAATTGAAAAATATTGTTAGAGTAAAAACCAGTTGTTACAAGAATTCACGACGAAAATTGAAAGTTTGGATGATTGTGGAAGTCCGTGGATGATATTTTTTCTTCTTTCTTTTGAATTATCAGATTATTTGAATTGAGAAATTAAATGTTGAATCTTTTTTAACGGAAACTAATTTGAAATAAATTTGGGCAATTACGTAATTCATCTGCCAAAACGGAAAATGGGAGTCACTTGGCTTATTTGTTTACATAAAACGCGAAGTGATGGTCGGGATATCTTTTACTAGAAAGCTACATCTACGTATTTTCATCGTTGCAATTTGCAAATGAATCAACGACGTTGATTTGGGTCACAAATTTCTTCTTCATTGAAGTGTTATTTTAGATATTTGCCAAACAGTCGAAATATTTTACGTTTTAAATTCCTGTTTATCATGTCAAACAATGGTTAAACTTTGTGTATTATTTTGCTACAGGCGATGAACTTTGAGCTGAAGAAACTGGCGGATACCATCACTTCGATTCACGAGGAGATGTTTTATCTCCGAGAAAGGTTAGTGAAATCTATTTGCAACTAAAACGAGATGACTCAAAAGGTGGTTAATGAAATCATCGATCGTTTTTTATTTTTATTTTTAGTTTTTTAAAACCTGTTGATGGATTTTGAAGTTTTATGCAAATTTGGTGTTTACAGGGAACAAGAAATGCAAGAGCTTAACAAAATCACAAACTCAAGAATGGCATGGTTGAGTTTTCTTTCGCTATTTATATGCTTATCGGTGGCTGGTTTGCAGCTTTGGCATCTGAAATCGTTCTTCGAGAAGAAGAAACTCATTTGAAGTCATCTTTACGATTCGATATGTTATGTTTTCGTGTACAATTTTTCATATCTCAAGAGTCGAAATACGAACGCTAGTCATGTCTCTAGATGCAGATTTGAATACTTGTAGACATCTTACTGAACCTGTTATTGTTAGGATCGAAAATCGCATCTAAATTTGAGAAGTTAAAGATTGCTCATTTACCATTTGGGTTTTCGGCCTTGGGTTCTTTGCATCTGAATTGTGTTTGGATTGGAACTCATTCTATAACAATCTGTCTCACATGGATAGAAAGTATAATTTGTGAACTCCTTATAAACTTTAAGTTGTAGGTTGTTAATAACTTTTACCATGATTTTAAGTTATTGGCTAGCCTGTAGCTTTTGGGTGTTCACATTCGTTGCAAAATATCGTATTCTTTAAGTTGTGTCGCTCATAAATATTGAAAAATTGGGAGCCAAATATAAGGTGAAGCGTGATGCGAGAAGCTGAGTTAACGTGAGAAGTAAATCTGAACTCTTGATCACTTTTAAATTTGAACTTGACCACACTTTTTCCGACCTATTTTTTGTGCATGAAAACTACTTTGACCGGGCTTTTCGGGCTTTAACCCAAAAAAAAAGACCATATGTGGATCGTTTTATGTGATTTGATTCACAAACAATACGAACTTGTTCGTTAAGTTATAACATGGATCGTGTCTTATGACTAAGTGTCAAAGGGGTTGCTCCCCTTGCAAGGTCCAAAGGGCAAGGCCCTTGGCAATGGTCGAAGGGGTAGGGCTCAAAACGAAGCGATATTTGAGAGAGCCCATTAAGGTTTTTACTTTTTAGTGTTAGATGGTTAATAGTGGTTATTTATCAATGTTTGTAAAAACTAATAAATGATGCATCAAATGTGTATTAGTTGATAATTAGTTAGTTAAACTATTTACTAATGTGTTACTAGTTGATGGTTATTCTCCAAGGGTAAATAGTTACTCGTTGATTGGGTATCAACTAATCCTCATTAGCCTATACATTAGCCTATAAGTTTTGTAATTGCTCACTGCACACTACATATTTCTAGCAATTGTTTTCATTTCAATGAGGAGTTATTTTCAACATTAATATATTATCGTTTACTATTCTCTAACTAGGTTCCCACTTTTACTTTAGATAAATTTAAGTGATAAGAGGTTCTTAATATTTTGATAAAACAAACACTCTTAACTGGGACACGTCTAACCGAAAAAGTGATAAGAGGCTATTAAGTGTTGATTTTCAAAAGTAAAACAACGTTTTAGATTTGAGATTATCATTCAGATACTTTTGAAAAGCCGGATTAAGATATAAGTGAAAGAGATATCATCAAATTTTGGAATATGGATATAAATATGTAAAATCAACGAAGGCCCATTGTAATTCTCTCAAATGGAGTAAAAACCCAATTAAAGCCCTTTACAAATTACAATTATGAGAACATGTTGGAGTTTATTAGAACCGATAAAGGCCAACGGAGCCCATTAAGTTCAATTAGAATCAATAAAATAAAGGTTTTCAACAGAATAACATCAATCACTTAAAATACCAATTAATTGAGAATGATAGATGTCATTACATATACTAAAAATAATAGATTTTAACTAAGTTCAAAGTAAAACGAACTACAACCTATAGAGGCCTAGTTTTTAATTAAAAATCCAAATTACCTCAATAACATTTAAACAAAAAGCTAAACTTACTTCTACTCCTCCACACCACCAACTCCGCCCTGCGCACCAACGCCGCCCTGAGGACCACCGCCGCCCTGCGGACCACCACCACCACCGCCTGGAAACAACAGCACACCGGCAGCAATGGCGTTCGCTATCGCCAGCATTTGAGCGGCATTATAGCCGTTTAGGGGGTTAGCAAGCATTGCCTGAAGAAAAGGTACCAATTCATCGTTACCAATTTGTCCAAAGTTCTGGTCAATCTCTCCTTCAAAAACATTGCCGGGAGCAGGAACGTCCTCCGCGGGAGCAGCAGCAGGGTCGTCCGCCGGAGCAATAGGTTGCATCTCTTCGACGTTAGCAGCAGGATTTTCTGCCGGAGCAGGCTGCATCTCCGCCGGAGCAATAGGCTGCATCTCTTCGACGTTAGCAGCAGGATTTTCTGCCGAGCAATAGGCTGCATCTCCGCCGGAGCAATAGGCTGCATCTCCTCGACGTTAGCAGCAGGATTTTCTGCCGGAGCAATAGGCCGCATCTCCTCCTCGGCGGGATCTTCCGCCGGAGCAATAGGCTACATCTCCTCATCGGCGCTAGCAGCAGGATTGTCCGCCGGAGCAATAGGCTGCATCTCCGCCTCGATGTTGGCAGTAGGATTGTCCGCCGGAGCAATATTGGACGGACCGACGGACCGACCTCGAACATTCCGTTCTTGGGGTGCGGGGCAAGGCTCGCCCAATGGATGCTCCTTGTTGCAGGAGCTACACATATGACGCATCATTTTAGGGTTCGTCGGAGACGAAGATAGAGACGTAGAGAAGAATAGAGTGTATGAAATATGGACTCTCCGTCTATTTATATTTATATTGAAATGAAATGACACCTGGCAAGTGGCAACCAGGTAGTGGCAAGAGGCAACCAGGTAGTGGGTGTTGCCACTACTAAAACAAAAACATGCAGAATTGTTTGTTGCTGTAGATGAGGGGACAAATTTGTTTTGCTATTTGCTATTGATTTTTATTTTGTTTTTATCAACAATTCCGTTTTTAATAACAATGGCCGCATTCATAATTCTCCACAAATCTTGACTTTTGGGTTTTTTGGTTTAAAATGTGACTTTTGCATGGTTACATAGCTTGAATCTTAAGGTTTAGTGAATTTGTTTTATAATTTATTGTGAATTTTGCTTAATTTACACTACTATTCACAACGGGACTCGAACCTACAACAAGGATGCCCTGCGGACCACCACCACCACCGCCCTGCGGACCGCCTGGAAACAACAGCACACCGGCAGCAATGGCGTTCGCTATCGCCAGCATTTGAGCGGCATTATAGCCATTTAGGGGTTAGCAAACATTGCCCGAAGAAAAGGTACCAA